>CM046661.1:89433908-90723209 GCA_025594165.1 Tamias sibiricus
GAAGTTATTGCTTTTGAAAGCATTGGCTTCTATGGTTTCTAATCTTAGCATAGGCATGCAAAGTTCATGGCTTTATAGGTTCTGAGTCTTTCAAAAACAGACCACTGGTTTATAGTTTAACTTATTAAGACAATGACTCAAAATCACTGCCCTCTAACTTTCCTGGATGAGTCTACAAAATGCCTCACTGGTCTGTGTCCAGCTTGTAGGGAACAGATGTTAAAGTGAAAAAATAACACCATGGCAATTTACCCTAATTAGCACCTTTGTGAGTAAACTGAACAAGAAGATTGAACAGTCCTAGAAACCAAAATACCCTCCCATCTGTGGGCGACCCTCTCAGCTCAGCAGCATGAGTCACTAGCAAACAGAGATAATTCCTCTCTGCTCTCCTGTGAATAAATGAGGCCTTCAGTCTGTAAGGCTATAAATCCGACCTCTTTTAAAAGCATTTTAATCATTCTCCATTTTTAAAAGCTGATGTTTCCATACCATCTTTCTTCTTTCTTTTCTACTTTCTCCCTTCAAAAACACAAAGGAAGAGAACTGTGCTATTTACAGTATGACTGACTCAGCAATTCTACTATTTTTATTTTTATGAGCACCTATCAAGAGCAGCATAAAAAATATTACCAAATTAAGAGCTAACAAGGTTATCACTAGGACAAAAAAGAAAGGTAGGGAGCAAGAGAGAAAATCTTGTTTTATCATCCAATCAAAATCAAATAACATCAAGTGATGATTTTTTTTTTTTTTTTTTTTTTTTTTTTTTTTTTTTGGTATTCTAACATGAAGTCCATCATCTATTTAGGGCTACTTTTCTCTGACTTACCATTTAGCATGCCCTGATAGCATTAATTCTCATATCATGAGAACAAGCTCCAGCTTCTTAACTCTTTCATTTGTACACTATAATTTTTATATTATTCAGTTCCATGTCAATCTGAAACCCAGGAGCCCAATACAAGTGTCACCATATCAGAGAACTGCAACATTTTTCTCTCTATTGTAAAGATGAATTTATTCTTCAAGTAAATTTATTCTAATCCAACTTAAAACATACAGCCATTATCACAGATTCCTGGGACTGAAAGGAAAACCTAAGGGATCCTCCCCAAGTCTAGGCTAGATCACTTTTGGAACCTATTAGGTAGGAGGTTTTCAAACCAGGTCATAGGATTTTCTAAGAAAGGAAAGTTCATAACATCTCCCAATAACTTCTTTTGCAGTTTGACTATTCAGGGTGTGCCTATGCAGTGATAAGATGTATTTCCATAAACCACTTGAAAATCTCTCATTTCATAGTCATATTTCACAAAGGGAATTTCTCAGGTTATACACCTAATATCTTAACTTTTCACATAATTTTCTACAAGTTGCTAAAATAAAATTTTAATGAGCTCACTATTATTTAACCTCTTCCTTATTTTCTTTTAATACATTTTAACAAATTATGCAAACTTCACTTTGAAAAAATTGTTTTGAATTAAGGAATTAATTCAGTCTGCTTTTTTGCTATACCATGATCATAATAGATGACTTTGCTGTCCATATGTCTTGTAAAAGGTCCATATTCATTCTCTGATGTAGCAAACACCCATGGGGCCGGGTGGGGGGAAATGATTGGTCCAAGGTGAAGAATAGCTGGAACATTTTGCTTTAGGAATACTAACTGAATCAATCCCATTAGGAATTAAGTACAAATGCAGGTTTAGGAAATCCCAACTGTTTTATAGCATATTAGATGAACATTCCCTTTTCAAAAGAACTCATAAATATTTTTGTTTTACAAAGAATGCTTCTTTTCCTGAATTTCCTTCATATACTCCTTAAGAGCAACGTGGTTTTGTTTAGTATGTATTTATTAGTGCCCACTATCTACCAGGCCCTGTACTCAAGGACATGGGTATAAAGATGAATAAAACAAGATCTGTATCTAGCAGGAGCTGCTATCTTTCAGGAAACACCAACACAACAGCATTTCTGGGAAAGTGGCCAAGTACCATGAGGGTCTCTCCAGAGCTACAGGAGAACAGAGATGGAAAGTCAGGGAAGGCTTCCTGAATGAGTTGTTGTAACTAACTGAATTTTTTATTTTGTTCTTAAGGAAATAGTCTGCACAAAAGAAACTTTTAAAAAATAGTGCTCATGTCCAAGAATCTAGGCAGGCATACTAGAGTTTGGGAGCAGGGAGGAGGCAAAGTATCAGACAGTTGGGTGTCAACTTCTCTTCTCTATGACCAAAATATCTGACAAAAACAATTTACAGGGGGAAAATCTATTTTTGGATCATTGTTTCAGAGGCCTCCAGTCATGGTCAGCCAATTCCATTCCTTTGGGCCTGAAGTGAGGCCAAACATCATGGCAGAAAGGCATGTAAGAGATAAGCTGCTCAGTTTATAGCAGCTGGAAAGCAGAGAACAAGGAGCTGGGGAGAAGATAAACCCTTCCAGGGCACAACCCCAGTGGCCTACCTCCTCCAACTAGATTAATTAACTAGATTAATCCACTTCATGGATTAACCCATCAATGAGATAAGAGTCCTCATGATCCAGTCATTACCCACCTTTAAACCATGCTACATTGAGGACCATGTTTTCAACACTTGAACTTTTGAGGGACATTCCAAATCTAAACATAACAAACTGTGCTGCTGTAAAGGGGAAAATATTTCCTCTTGAAGTTATGTAAGAATATTGAATGAATATTCACAGGTCTGCTTCCAACTCTATTGTTTGATTCTAAATCTGATTATGCATTATTATCACTTGGACAACTTTACACAAATGTACCTGAAGCCAAACCTAAAGAGAATATCTGAGAGCACTGATGGACCAATTTTTAATACTGAAATCTCAGATGATTGTTTCATAAGGAACTTCTCTCATCCCCTGGGATAAACCAGTATTTGGGAATCACTTTGTAATCTATGACCCAAATTTTAATGTGTTTAAGAATAAATGATGTCCACGGTTTCTATGTTTGGGACTATTTTCCAGTGATATTCTAATAGTCAACTAGTGTGAGAAACCTAATCAAGATAGGATGTGATTAATTTGAATATGAGCTCTTTATATGCCATATACATGGAGTTCCCAAACAAAGTATTGATACAGTAGTCCCTCTTATCCACAGAGAAAACATTCCAAGGTGTTCTTTGGATGCCTAAAACTACACATGGTATTGAACCCTGTGTAAATTAAAGAATTCCCTTACATAGATTCCTATGATAAAGCTTAATTTATAAATTAGACACAGTAAGAGATTAACTACAATAACTATTATGGTTTGGATGTGAGTCGTCCCCCAAAAGCTCACATGTGAGACAATGCAAGAAGGTTCAGGGGAGAAATGATTTGAGTTTTAAATCTTAACCCAATCAGCAAATTAATCCCCCAACTGAGATTAACTGAATGATAACCGAAGTGGTGGGGTGTAGCTAGAGGAGATAGGGAATTGAGGGAGTGGCCTTGGGAAATACATTTATATCTGGCAAGTGGAGATTTGCTCTCTCTGCTTTCTGATCACCGTGTGAGCTACTTCTCTGTACCATACTCTTCCTCCATGATGTTCTGCCTCATCTCAAGCCCTGATGAATGGAGCTGGCCTTCTATGGACTAAAACCTCTGAAACCATGAGCCCTTAAATAAACTTTTCCTTCTCTACAGTTGTTCTGGTCAGGTCCTTTAGTCACAGCAAAAAAAAAAAAAAAAAAAAAAAAAGCTGACTAAAACAATAATAACAAAATAGGGCAACTATAATAATATACTATGATAAAGTGTTATACAAAACTTATAAATTATTTATTTCTGGTATTTTCCATTTGATATTTTCAGACCAGTGGGCAACTGAAACCAAGTAAAACATAACTTCAGATGAAGGGCCTACTATACTAATAAAGCACTCCCATATTATTGCAAGTTTTAGAATACCATAGACGCTGTCAGGGCCCTTACTTCTCAGATTTTCCAACCATCAATATTTGCATTTTTGTCCTGAGAACTTTCCCCAGAATTGAGGTTCAATTTGACCATGTATGTAGCAAAATCAAAGTGCCAGGGAATGAGCAACCTTGAGAAGCAGCCCTCAACCAATGACTCTCAGGGTTTAAATGTTCCAGCTCTACCTCTCTGGAAGACAAGTTCTGAAGCAGGTGTTTACATCATTTCCTAGAGTTTTCCTGCAAGAGTAAGATCTAGTCATGTACTGGAGCAGCTGGCTTACTAATGCACCCTTTATTGGATGCCTCTATCACTATTGTTTTATTGCCCCTCCCTGTGTCATTTCCTTGCTCCATTACAGGTAGGTGTTCACAGCACACACACACCCAATAAATTTACTGATTTCAAATTTTATCTCTGGGTCTGCTTCTGAGAAGATCCAAGTCAAGAGGATAAGACCCATTAAATATAATGATATCTTTAAGTTCAAATAGCATTTTATAAGTTCCCACAAAATGAAACAAAAATGCAGAGATAATGAATAAAACATTCCAACTGAACAAATATGCTTTATAAGTTGTGCTGGAAAATAGACATTTGTTCAATTACATAATTTTGATCCCTGAAGGTTTACATGTTTGCACACACTTGAAGGAAAACCAATTAGGACTGTCAGAAAGGAAGGGCAGTTCACTCATCCTAGGTACAAAGCTAGAGAATGGTACAGCTGGACTGAGGGAGGTGTCAGGTGGAGAGCTGAAGAGAGATATTGGGCTTTTATGAGTATCTAAGTGTAAGCATGCATACTGAAAAATCCTGGGGGACTGAAAACCTGTTGCTTCTCCAGCTGACTCAGATCAGAGCCATTTAACTAATAAATCATGGTTCAGTGATGGCTGAAACTGGCTCATGACCAGCTTAGGAGAGCCAGAGAGCCAACTGTTGATTTCAGGTATTTTGCAAGCAAGATTACATCACCTTGTAGCTTGAAATAGGCCATAGTGGGAGTATTTACACCACAGGAATAGGAAAAAAGAAACGATAAATCGGGGTTTCCTCCTACCCTATAGAGCCAATTGTTAAACACTTAGCATACACCACTGAATCATGAAGTTGTCATCATTCGCCCATTAAGTAATTAGTTAACCTCACTGCAACAAGGATGCCTAGGACAGGTCAAGCCTCACTCTCCTGGTGCCTTGTGAAATTGTACTGGGATAATAAGACATCAAGGAAGATATTGTGACATCCATGTCAAACCTCAGTCTTATGGAGTTAACATACATACCAGAAAATTAGGAGTTATGAAAAGGACTAGTCTTCAAGGTTATGGAACTAAGATAACACACCTGGAGACAGGAGGTTTGGGAACAGCTTAACCTTCTGAGACTATGTGGCCAGCAGAAATGCCAAGAAACCAAAGTCAAGAAAGACAAGGTCACTAAATTCAAACCCACTGAACTAGGACAATAGTCTGTCCTATTCTAAAAATAATATTAGGGATTCTCCCAGATAATAAGGGACAAATTATAGGTGGCAAGAATAGTCACTAAAGTAACATATAGTTACCTTTATTAACATAGCAAAAATCATACCCCAAGGTGGAGACTTAAGATGATATTAAGACCTATGTCACATGAAGAGGCACAATGAAAAAAAGCACAGGCACAACCCAAACCCCACCTCTATGTGTGACAAAAGACCAGGTCTCTGCCTACCCTGGAGATACCATAAAAGCTGCACACCTTCATGTTTTGCTTCAGTCAGCCTGGAATTTCTGTCCCCATGTGCCACCTCCCTTATTTATGCTGGAGTAAAAGAATGAAGAGTATTATTCCCATCTTAGTTGTACTTTTGTCTGATTCTGATAGCACCAGGACCCATGGAATCAGTAACAATAATGCACAAGTAGGTGGTCTTTCACTGGGCTTTGTTAAGCTCAGGAGTTTTATACACAGTTTTGAGGGACTCAGTTTACAGATTTTCAACTTCCACCTGTGCTCTTTCCAAAATGGAGCTGCCTGAGAAAGGTGCACCTTCACACACACACTACCAAACTCACTACCGGGCATTTGCCTGGGGAGGAAAAGTCCCCGAGGCCCTAAACAAAGGCATACAGGGAATGCCTGGTTTAGGAAGAGACTCCCTTCATGATTAAGCAAGGTCTCTAAATGACAAAGGGCCTCTTATCTTTTCCATTTTATCCCTACATCCATTAAAGTGAAATTTAACATTATAGTTCTGATGTTCCCCAAAGGCCCATGAGTCAAGGGCTTAGTCTCCAGGTTGGTGCTATTGGTTGGTGCTATTGGTGCTATTAAGAGATGGAGGTCTTCATATCAATCATGAGTGTGCTCTCAAAGGGGACTGTGGGCCCTGGCCCATTCCTTGTCCTTTTTCACACCTGGGCCTTGAGGCGAGGAGCTTTTCTCCTTCACACTCCCTGCCATGATGCGTTGCCTCTCTTCAGGGCCCCAAAGCAATGGACCCAAATGACAGTGGACCAAAACAGTGAGCCAAAATAAGTCTTTCTTCTTGTAAGTTATTGTCTCAAGTATTTCATTATAGTAATAGCAGGTTGACTAACAGACTTGGAATTAAAAAGAAAAACATTTTAGCCCATTTTGTAATTTTCTGAATTCAGAACAACTGAAGAAATACAGATGAGTGACACTGATTCTTTTCACTGTGACTGGAAAGCTGGACAGCACATAGAGGTCAGGTCACTTTTGCGGGCTTCGCCTGCCATCCATCCGACCTCTGCAGAAGAAGACTGTGCAAGGACAAGCAAACACTCTTCCAGAATTCCCAAAAATAAAGAAAAAAAGAATCCCTTTGAAGAAATTAGTCACTCACTGCAAACATTCCATTATTGTTATTATTTGCAGAGAAAGTGCCTTCCCTCACTGATGGTAGACAAAGTTTATGAAAAGGGAATCTAGAAGACAAAAGTTTTAAAGCATCATAACGCTCAAACATGTGTATCTGAATATTGGCTTTTGTTATTTCATTTAAGACTGTTGGCCATAAAGAAGCAAAAATCTCTTATTTCTATAAATAGCCTCTAATCCACAAGCAAGAGTACATCTCAGGGCTTTGCTTTTCCAAGCATAACCCCAAGGTTAGCTTTTCTTAGATCCTGTGATCTAAGTGTTTCTGATGTAGGCTTTCCTATGAAGTCATAACAGATAGTAAATGCCTATATTATTAATAGTATCAAAGCAATAAATGTGTTCCTGACATTGGCTAAACCTGGGTATTTACGAGGCACCTGCACAGCCTTTTAAGAGTTCATGTTGGCAGAAGACCCTGGATTGTTCATTCTAAAAGCATCTACTAAAAAAGCTTCTTCGTCTTTATTAGGAATTGCAGAAGTTACAGTCTCCTATAAAATCAAACTCACGTGGGAGTAAAATCTGTCTTTCAGAAAGTCCTCTCGGAACCAGAGAGGATGCACTTGCAGAACGTCCAACTGTGCTGGCAGCAGCCGTGCATGTTGATTGGAGTAAGACTCCGTTTAAAGGTATTTTGTGTTGGCAACTCGAAGATTACAACCAGCCAGGTTGGAAATGTGGAGGCAGATAAAATTTCCTTGATCGAGAAAAGCAGGTAATCTCAGAGGCAGTCCTTCGTGCAAACAACTATAGACATTGCCGTACTTTTTTTTGGTACCAACTGTAAAGAATGAAAAGAAAGAAACCCTTTCAGTCTTCATGGAAAAAAATCTATTCTTATTCTGTTTTCTAGAAACAAGAAAATTCATCTATTTGTGTGTCTAGGGAAACTCTTAATATATTTTCTCTTGCAGATGTGTTAGGTAGTGTTGGTTGAGCTGCTGCTGCTCACATTCAGGGCATGAAGTCGGATGATCACTCAGGCACAGGAAGAGAAACGAAGGACTTAGAAAATGGCTCCTGTGAAGATACTGAAAGAGCCAAAGGGATCACAGTTTAGAGAAGGAAAGTAAAAATGATTCAAGACTCTGATAGTGAAAGGCACTGTGCAGGCTCCATCCAGAGGAAGACACGGCAAGGACAAGGATGAAGAGAGCAGCGTCAGTTTTTGCTGATTATTTTATGATTGGACGTAGCACGGCCGACGTAGGATGCCCTCTCCACATGGGCACCATCCAGGATGCTGCCCCTGCCAAGGTTTTAGCAGCCCTCTCCTTGGCAGAAGCAGATAAAGGGCCATACTTCCTCCCTCTTCTTATCCATTTCCTTCCTCATTATTTTTTCTTTTTCCCCTTCCTTCCTGATCAGACTCCCCTTTGCTCCATGTATAGAATTCATTGCACCCTGAATCTGCTCGGTTATGTTGGCCCCAGTTTATGGAGGGGCCTCTGTTGTGTGTGTAAACAGAAAATATCTTATTTCTTCTGATAAATAAATGTCTCCAAATATTACTATGAACACTCTTCCTTCCCCCTGTGAATTGACTCCCTTAAGAACATTTTCAGCAATTTTTAACTATTCAAATGGTCTGGACATCTTTAAGACGCAGCACTATTTGTTTTTAAAACTTTGATGCTCCTGGATTCAAAGATTTTACCTTTTCTCCCCTTAGCTCAGGGCAAGCTCACTGCAGGTGAAGATCAGCCCCAGCAGGCTTCCTCCCTCCTGTCTGCTGCCTCCTCCAGTGTTTAGGCAGTAGGGCTGGAGGTGGGAGGTGGGGGGGGGGGGAGAAATGGGGCCAACATCTCCTGACTGGGCATAGGCAAGGTTGTGGTTCTTTCTGTTGTTGTTAACTGTTCATCTGACATAGAAACGTGGTTTCGTTGTGATTTATGTGTCAGGAGCACACACTGGTCTTCTGAATACCATGACAGGGAATTTTTTACCAGGCTGGCCTTTCCACAGCAAGGTTTCCAGATGGGGCAGGGGGCTCTGATCAAACCCACCACTGGCCATCAGTCCACAGCCCCTTGTTGCAGGGAATGCTTCTTCTAGAAGATAGTCTGGCTCCATCTCAGGGTGTCTAGTCTACTCCCACATAAGGAAGGCCACCTTATATGGTGGGAGCACCACTGTGATGGTGCCACCTGCTCCCTCAGCCCATCTCTTTACTGCCTGATCTCCATGTCCCAGCAGCAATGAGCACTCAGTAGGTCCAAGAGATCCTTCACTTCTGACTCTGTTAGGGGTAGAAGAACTCATGCACCTCTTTCCCTATCCAGCTTCAGCAAATCTTCAGGGCAATTATCTTCAGATCCCCTTTCCTTATCTTGGGAGATGATAGCATAAGAAAGAATAACATAGAAAGAATAACGTCCACCACAAGAATTGCTTTTTCTTTGTCTCCCAATACTAGCTACCCAACTCACAATAACTTGGGGCATTGGCCTAAGAGGAGAGTGGGGGAAGGGGCTTGGTTATAGACTAGTTCTCAGCACTGGCACCTCTCACTACATCCTGGGGGCCTGGGGGCTGGCCCACCCACTGCTGTCAATCTAAATGTTCTTGGTGCACATAATACTTCTTTGGGACAACAGAGCAGGTCCCATTCTACATCCTGCTATGCATGCACCGATCTGGGTCATTCATAAAGGACTTGGGTCTACATGAGCAAGTCCTGCCTCCTCCTCTTGCCTCACTGGATGCTCAGTTCTTCTGACTGATATTTGACACATCCTCAGGCAGCTCACTTATCCTCACCAGTCCCAGAATAATACCTGGGACATTTCTTCTTGAAATCATACACTAAGGACCCAAACCTCTTCTTAACTCAGGTGTTCCAATAACAAAAATATGTAACAAGCCAAGAAAGGAGAGACCAAGGAATAGAATTTCTCCTGATAGCTCAGCTCCTCTCTTCATTTCCCCACGGAAAATGAAAACGGCCCATATCCCAGTTCATCTCATCTATAGCTGCCTCTGTGCACCAATTTATTACCCTACACAGCAGAATATTCTGGGATCATTCCACACCCCTCCCAATCCTGACAAAAGGATATAATTGGGCTCTCCATGCCTATCTCAAAGATCTGTGCTTTCTCCAGGTGACAGATTCTTTTCAAAGTCATCACCTATGTTCAATTATCCAAATATCAATGTCTAAAGACAGAAAATCTACTGGCATGGTATCAGCAAATTCATTCTAAATTACTACACAGTTAAACATGTGGAACTATTATTATTGAAAAAATCAAAATGTGTGTATTAATGCAAGGTCAACCTATGGCAAATGGCTGGCAACAACCAAAGGCCCTGTGCTTTGAGAACCACAGAAAACACAATGCCTGGTAGCAACTCCAAAGATACCTATTAGAAGAAAAGTAATACTTAGCAATTTGTGAGGTGGGAGGAAGACCTGACAATCTTGGACACATAGCCAATTTCTAAGAGTATTACAAAGAAAAGAGAGTAAGATTGTCCCTTCCTGAAGACATGCTCACCTAGTATGTGCGAGGCACTGGGTTCAATCTTCAACACCACATAAAAATAAATAGATAAAATAAAGGCATTATGTCCACTTACATCTAAAAAAATATTTTAAAAAATTCCCTGGGAGTCAGTTACCCTATATTCTTACTTGGAGTAAAAAATAGAAATATTATTCCTTATTCCTCCCTAACCCCCCACAAAAGATATAACATTGCCCTTAGTGATTTTATTAACCAAGATTCCATCTGTTTCGAATATAGAAGGGGGAAAAGATCAAGAGACATATTTGTTTGGAAGTAGCTTTAAAACTCTGAAATTATGGAGAAGTTATAGATGGGCTTCTCAGTAAATATGATTCCAGAACTTTTTCAGCTCTTTGATTTTACAGGCAATAAATTTTTCCATGGCCACAGACATGTAATTGGAAATGAAAGAAACTTCAAAAGGTGTCTCTCTTTTTTCTACAAATTCATCACGAACAAGTAAGGGGGAAATAGAGCCTCGTAGGAACCCCACAGCATGGTTCTACCTTCTTTCCAAATATCACAAATACATCACAGATTCCTCAATTACACTCTTCCACAAAACACGCTAAAGGTGTAATGTTTTCATTTCTTCGTGTACCTGTCTTGAAAACTAATTTAGATAGTTATAAATCATTTCACTAGTGATAAATCTAAGTTGGTCTCTTAGTGGCATAAAAGAATGAATCTATCTTCTCCTGATTAAGTATATCAAATTTCCCTGGGAGGGCTGGGGTTGTAGCTCAGTGGTACAGTACTCACCTTGCATGTGTGAGGCACTGGGTTCAATCTTCAACACCACATAAAAATAAATAGATAAAATAAAGGTATTATGTCCACTTACATCTAAAAAAATATTTTTAAAAATGCCCTGGGAGTCAGTTACCCTATATTCTTATTGGAGAAAAAAATAGAAATCTTATTCCTTAGGAACTTAAAGAATGACTTCGGGCAACTCACTCTGCCTTTCAGAATCTCAATGTCATCATTCACATAATGGAGATAATAATGATATTGTATTATAACTTTAAAAGGCTGTTCTGATTATTGCTAAGGAAGCATTTATAAACCATAAAATTTGATATAGGTCTTAGTTATCCACAAAACCTTGCCATATAATTCTGCACTTCTCCACAGTGCCTGTTTTATAACTGATTTAGGATCCCAGGAGTACAAAGAGACACAGAGGGTAAAACAGATTTGAAAATGGAGTATGTTCAAATATAAGATTATAGGTATGGATTGACACAAACTTATCAGGATCACTTCTCAGCACTGCTCTTGAGATGTGCTGTATATGAAAGCAGTTGGCACATTTTAACGCTGCTAACAAGCCTCCAGCTTCAGAGGGTCCTGAAACCCTGGGGCTGCTCCACTATGGCTGAGTGGAAGTAAAAGGAAGTGAATCTTAAGAAGCAAAAGCCCTATCAGAAATGAACCAGTATGCTCCCAGGTTCCATGACTTCTCCAGAGAAGCAAAAAAAAAAAAAAAAATAAGCAGCTCCATGGAGCACTTACAACTGCTAGGCCTAGTGCTAAAGGTTCTTAATGTACTTGACATTTAATTATAATGATGACCCATCTTCCTTAGAGATTATAAAATATTTATTTTCTAGTTAAAAAAAAAAGGATGCAGCTCATGATTGGTCTGACTTGGTTATGCACAGTAGATGGAGGCTATGCCCCTCTGAACACATTTAAGGGTAATGTCAACCTATTACCCTGAGTCCCTATTTGCACACCTATAACCAGGAAATTTAAAAAATTAAAACATTAAGTAGACAATTTTTCTGTTCTATATCAAGTTTTTAAAGGTATGATCAGGAGGTACTTCAGAGTCCCAGTTCCACAGGGAGGGTGAGATAACCTTCCAGATTTAGTCTGCTTTGCCTCTTCTTAACACCAAGACTATCCAAATGGCAAATTCCCTCATGAATATGTAAGAGCATATATCTCCCTAACATTTGTCTAAGTGTATTAGCAACTAATGCTACATTCCCCAGTAACCTTTTAGAAATTTGGCTGATGCTAGAATTGAAGGATTTTTTTTTCCATCTGCAACATGCAGTCTTAACAAGCTGTGATGCATTTTTGTTTATACATTTTATCCCACTAAATGAAAAGAATTGTGAGGAGTGAGTGACAGTTGAAGTAAATCTTACTTGTCTGGAGTGATTTCACTGCACAGGTCATCTGATGAGCTTCACTTCAGCATTCATGGAAGCTAAATGCTACACCACCTGATACATGGTTATCAACAGTAACTTTCCAACCATATGCCATATTCCTGGGTCCAACAAACTAGAATGTATGCACATGGACAAGTGGAACAAACGTAAATCCATGGGATAATGGAAATTTCTGATGAAAGCTTTGATGGGGTTTATTTATTCCAGAAGTTCCATATGCACGGACAAGACAGATAGCATATTTATTGTTGTGTGACAAACTGCCACAAACTTTGCAGCTTACAACAACATTCATTTATTTTTCCCCAGTTCTGTAGAACAGAAGTCTGGTTGTCTTGGCCAAGTCTCATCTTAGAATCCAAGTGTCAGCTGGGCTGAGCTCTTATCTGGAGGATCTAGGAAAGAATCTGCGGCCAAGTGCACTGAGATTGTTGTAGAATCCAGTTCCTTTAAGTGCAAGACCGAGGTCTCCATTTCCTCACTGGCTGTCAGCCAAAGGCCACTCGCAGTTCCTAGAGACCACCCTCATTTCTTATCATGTGTTCTCCTCTGTCTTCAAGCCAACAGCAGCATATAAAATCCTTCTCCTGCCTGGAAGCTCTCTGCCTTTCTCTTCTGCCACCAACAGGAGAAATATCTCTGCCTCCAAGGGCTCATGGGAGTAGATTAGACCTACCTACACACACTTGATTTTAAAAGGTCATCTGTGCTCTATAACACAACACATTCACAGATTACAGGGGTTTGTGGATGTAGAATCTTAGGGGACCACTTATAATTCTGCCTACCACACCTAACAAGTAGAATTAATAAAAATAATGTTAATCAATAAATAGGCAAAGAAACTGGACAGGTCTCAGAAGAACTACAAATGGTCAATAAATGTATGAAAAAATTTTCAATATTTCTAGCATTTAGAGAAATGCAAATTAAAACTACACTGAGATTTCATCTCCAGTCAGAATGGCAATTATCAAGAATACAGATAACAATAAATGTAAGCGAGCATTCAGGGGAAAAGGGATGCTCATACATCGCTGGTAGGACTACAAATTGGTGCAATCACTCTGGAAAATCAGAATGGAGATTCCTCAGAAAACTTGAAATGGAACCATCATTTGACCCAGTTATCTCACTTCTTGGTTGATACACAGAAGATTTAAAATCAGCATACTACAGTGACGCAGCCACGTCCATATTTATAGCAGCTCAATACACAATAGCTAAGCTATGGAACCAACCTAGGTCCCCTTCAACAAGTGACTGGATAAAGAAAATGTGGTATATATACACAATGGGGTATTACTCAGCCATGAACAAAAATGACTTTGTGACATTTGCAAGTAAATGGATGGACCTAGAGAGTATCATGCTAAGTGAAATAAGCCAGTCCCAAAAAAACAAAGGTCAAAAGTTTTAGCTGATATGTGGAAGCTAACCCACAATAAGGGGATAGAGGAGAAGAATATTCAGTAGATTAGAGAGAGGGGAATGAAGGGAGGAAGGGGGATAGGAAAAGGAAAGACAGTGGAATGATTCTGAAATAATTTTCCTATGTACTTACACCATAGTGGATTCCACCATCATTTACATCTATAAGAATGGGGTTCTAACTAGAATAAGATATATTCCATGCTTGTACAAATATATCAAGATTAATTCTACCATCATGTATAACTAAAAAGAACAAAGAAAATAATGCACACTTATATCTAGTGAGGCTGGCCATATCCTCAGAAGATAAAGGTTCTGTAAGTAGAAAACCTTTATTAATTATTATGTTCTTTTAGAAATACTGTGCCTTGATAATAGTATGGGTGAGTTTACAATTCTGAAAACAAATAGATTTATACTCATTTCAGACCATCAAAAGAATATACTCTAAAATATACATATACTCATCTAATCAGGAATTATTTTGTGCCTTGGATACTCACATGGTATCTTGTGTACAAGCTTTATTTTCTATCTCTTCTTTATTTGAAGTGATAAAGAACCCTAGGAATTTTTTTGGGGGGACACCTATACATCAAGCCCATATGTTATCTTTTTATGTTTGGCCTTATAAAAAATTCTTAGTTTTCAATTTTTTAACTGAAATTAAAAAACATAAAATGTACATATTAATGTGGTACCATGTCATGTTTTAATACATAGATGTATTGCATAATGTCTAAACATTTTAAACAAAATTAATCTCCTGAAACATTTATCATTTCTCTATGGTAAACATGTTCATAACCCTTTCTTCTAGATTTTTGAAATGTACATTATTGTTATTTATAGTCACCCTACTGTGAAATAATAGCACACCAGACCTTCTTGTTCCCATCTTACTTGACTTAGCACCCATTGGTCAACCTTCCCTACCCTCCTAACCTCTGTTCTCCCCAGTCTCTGGTCACCACCATGCTACTTTGAACTTCTATGAGTCGACATAAGTGAGATCACATGGTACTTATCTTTCTGTGCCTGGCTTATTTCATATCACATAATGATCTCCAGTTCCATCATGTTGTCACAAATGACAGGATTTCATCATTTTCGTAGCTGAATGTGTCCATTGTGTGCATGTACCGCATTTTCTTGATCCATTTATTCACACAAATGCTTAGGTTGTTTCCATTTCTGGGCTGCTGCAATGAACATGGGCGTGCAGATGTCTCTTTGGCATACTAATTTCCATTCCTGTGAATAACCAGTAGTGGGATTGCTGGATCATTTTCATTTTCAACTTCCATTTTCAACTTTTTGAGGAACCTCTGTATAGTTTTCCATAATGACTGAACTACTTTACATTCCCAAAAACAGTGTGCAAGGGTTCCCTTTCCTTCACATTCTAACAAGCACTTGTCTTTCTGATGTTAGCCATTCTCACTGAGGTGAGGTGATAGCTAATTGTGATTTTGATTTGCATGTCCCTGATGATTAGGGATGATGAACATTTTTAGCATGTACCTATTGCCCCTCTGTATGTCCTCCTTTGAGAAATGTCTATTTATATCTAGTGCACATATTTAAAAAATGTTTTTATTTGTCTTTTTAGTTATATAAGACCATAGAATATATATTTTTTAAATATTTATTTATTTATTTGCTTTAGTTGTACACAATGCATTTTACTTTTACATGGTGCTGAGGATCGAACCCGGGCCGTGCACGTGCTAGGCGAGCGCTCTACCGCTGAGACACAACCCCAGCCCCATAGAATATATTTTGACATATCATACATACATGGAGTATAACTTCCCTTTTTTTTGGTTGTACATGATGTGGCATTACACTGGTTGTGTATTCACATAGGAACATAGGAAAGTTATATCCAAGTCATTCTACTGTACTTCCCATTCCCATCTCCCTTCTCTTCCCCACAATCTGCCCTGTCCAATCCAGTGAACCTCCAGTCCTTCCCACCCACCCTCCACCTATTGTGAGTCAGCATCCACCTATCAGAGATAACATTTGGCTTTTATTTTTGGGGGGATGGCTTATTTCATTTAGCATGATAGTCTCCAGGTCCATCCATTTACCAGTAAATGCCATAATTTCATTCTTTTTTATAGCTGAGTAATATTCCATAAATATATATGTACCACATTTTCTTTATCCATTCACTTGTTGAAGGGCACCTAGGTTGGTTCCATACTTTAGCTACTGTGAATTGAGCTGCTAAAAACACTGATGTGGCAGCATCAGTATAGTATGCTCATTTTAAGTTCTTTGGGTATGAACGAAGGACTGGGATAGCTGGGCCAAATGGTGGTTCCATTCCAAATTTTCTGAGGAATCTCCATACTGCTTTTCATAATGGTTGCACCAATTTGCAGTCCCACCAACAATATATGAGTGTACCTTTTTCTCCACATCCTTGCCAACATTTATTGTACTTGTATTCTTGATAATTGCCACTCTGAATGGAGTGAGATGAAATCTCAGTGTAGTTTTAATTTGCATTTCTCTAATTGCTAATGATGTTGAACATTTTTTCATGTTTGTTGACCATTTGTATTTCTTCTGTGAAATGTCTGTTGAGTTTCTTAGTCCATTTATTGATGTGTGTGTGTGTGTGTGTGTGTGTGTGTGTGTGTGTGTTAAGTTTTCTGAGTTCTTTATATATCCTGGAGATTAATGATGTATCTGAGGTGCAGATGGCAAAGATTTTCTCCCATTCTGTAGGCTCTCTCTTCACATTATTGTTTCCTTTGCTGTAAAGAAGCCTTTTAGTTTGATATCATCCCAATTATTAATTCTTGATTTTACTTATTGCCTATTGTGCTTTTTTTTTTTTTAAACCAGGGATTGAACTCAGGGGCACTCAACCAATGAGCCACATCCCAGCCCTATTTTGTATTTCATTTAGAGACTGGGTCTCAATGAGTTGCTAAGTGCCTCACTGTTACTAAGGTTGGCTTTGAACTCACGATCCTCCTGCCTCTGCTTCCGGAGCTGCTGGGATTATAGGCATGTGTCACTGTGCCTGGCTTTTGAACATTTTTAAATCAGATTTTTTTCTCAAGTTTTTGAAGTTCCTTATATGTTCCGGATATCAAACCCTTATCAGTTTGCAAATATTTCTTCTTAGCTGGAGGCTGTCTCTTCATTCTGATTATTTTATAAAACTATTGTATTGAAGATTAGTTCTCTCTTTAGGTCTATAAATTCTTACTTTATGTATTTGGGTGTTCTGATATGAGGTGCATATATATTTAAAATTCTATTTCTTCTTGCTAAATTGACCCCTTTATCATTGTACTAGTGAGTCCCTTATCTTTCTTGATTTAAAGTTTATTTATCTGAAATAAATATAGTTACTTCTGCTTCCTTTTGGATTCCATTTGCATGGAATATCTTATTCTAGCCCTTTACTCTCAGTCTATGTGTGTCCTTATGGTGAAATGAGTTTCTTGTAAGCAATATAATTGGGTCTTTTTTTTTTTGTTGTTGTTGTTGTTTTTGTTTTGTTTTGTTTTATTTTAAGCCATTCAATTACTCTATGTCATTGAAATGAAGAACTTAATCCATTTACATTAAAGGTAATAATTGATAGGTAAGATCTTACTGTTGCCATTATGAAACCTGTTCTCTAGTTTTATTCTAAATCCTTCCTTCCTTTCTCCCCTCCTTCCTTCCTTCTTTTCTTTCTCCCTCCATTATAGTCATCTTTTTTGGCTAAGTGATTTGCTCTGGTAATGTGTTTTGATTCCCTGCTTATTAATTGTGGTTTTTGCTTTGTGTGTATTATGAGGTTTACAAAAATATCTTTTGATTACCGTAAGCTATTTTGAAATGATAGCAACTTAACATGATCATAATGGTAGTTATAGAAACAAATGAAAGAACAAGAGAAATATACTTTAAGAAAACTCTGGCCAGGCATGGTGGTGGCACATGCCTGTAATTCCAGCAGCTTGGTAAACTGAGGCAGGAGGATCACAAATTCAAAGCCAGCCTCAGTAACCTAGCCAGTTCCTAAAGTAACTCAGCGAGAGCCTATCTCTAAATAAAATATAAAAAGGGCTAGGGATGTGGCTCAGTGGTTAAGCACCACTGAGTTCAATCTCTGGAGAGAGTGAGAGAAAAAGAGGGAAAAAAACCATTTTTCTATATTGCTGGTCTCTTAAAATATTACTATACTTATTATTTTAATTGTTTTAGTGTTCATACTAAAGATTTGAATGGTTTATGCAAAATGCTTACAATATTAAAGCATTCTGAATTTGTTTGTATACTTACTCTTACCAGGGAGTTCTATACATTGCATGTTTTCATCTTACTTATGTCACTTTCCTTCAGTTTGAAAACTTCCTCTAGCTGGTCACAGTCGTGCATGCCTATAACCTCAGCAACTTGGGAGGCTGAAGCAGAAGGATCACAAGTTCAAGATCAGTCTCAGCAACTTAGGCCCTAAACAACTTAAAAAAGAAAAGAAAAAAACTTCGCTTAGAATTTCTTGTGTAATAGATCTGTTGGAGATATGTTCCATCAGTTTTTGTTTATCTGGGAATGTCTTCATCTCTGCTTCATTTCTGAATGATAGCTTTCCAGGTAAAATATTCACAATTGATAGTTTTGTTCACTCTACTGTAAAAGTCTCAATCCACTTTCTCCTGGCTTATCAGATTTCTGCTTAGAAGTCCTCTATTAGGCAAATCAGGACATGCCTGTTTGTTATTTGTTTCTTTTCTCTTGCCGACTTGAGAATCTCCACTTTATTTTTCATCTTTTAAAGCTTGACTATGAGATATGTTGGGGAAGACAGTTGAGTTAAATCTGGCTGGTGACCTTTGATCTTCCTGTAACTGGATGTTTGTATCCCTGTGTAGGTATGAGAAGTTTTGTGTTATTATTTCTTTGAATAAACTTTCTACTCCTTTGGCATTCTCAATTCCTCTTGAACCCAATAACACAACTATTTGTTCTTTTGACAGAGTCCCCTAATTCCCATAAGCTTTCTTTACTCCTCTTCATTCTTTTTTCTCTGACTGTATAATTTTAAATAGCCTGTTTCAAACTCACTGATTCTTTTTTCTATTTGATCTATCTTGTTGATATCTTCTATCAAATTTTTAATTTTATTAAGTGTATTTTTCAGCTTAATAATTTGTTTGATTTTTTTAATTGCTTCCATCTCTTTATTAAATTTCTCCATTAAATTATTGAAATGTTTTGCTGTGTTTTCTTTAAGTTCTTGAGTTTCCTAAAACAGCTATTTTAAATTCTCTGCAAGTACTTCCATTCTGAGTAACACTTAGTTTCTGGTACCTCTTTTGACTATTAGGTAAGTTATGATGTACTGAAAGCTCTTCGTGCTTGTTGGCATGCAACATCATCTGAGCATTCTAGTTTTCCTAACCTGGTGTGTTTTTGTGTCTGTCTTTATTGAAACTTTAAGCAGTTTTCTTATTTTCCTAGCACCTAGAGTAACTGCCACCATTTCAGCAATGAATAACACCCAGCTCCAGAATTTGCTGGGAGTCTGCCACTGGTGTGCTGTCGCTGTTTCAGTGCTAGAGGGCAATTTAAGCCCAGGTTTGTCCCAAATACACTGCTGGTGTGGTTTTCATAAAGAAGCAGGAGACCACCTAGTAAGAGTGGACTGTCCCCACAAGTCTTCTCGTAGGTTCTGGGTAGGCCTAGCTATATCATCCATAGTTAATAGCCTGTTTTCACACACTGTGATATTATTCCCAGTTCTGGGCCCAGTGATTATAGATGAACCACTCTCAGGATCCTGTGTCATACTGTGTCACCAATAGCACCAAACTATGTCATACCTGAGCCCACAGCCCACCAAAACCAGCACAACACTCGGATAGGACCAAAGCCCAGGCAGCTATGAGTTGCCTATTGCCAAGTTGAACTTGTAGCACAGGACTGCTAATAATCAGTCACATGATCATAATGGTAGTTACAGAAACAAATGAAAGAACAAGAGAAATATACTTTAAGAAAACTCTGGCCAGGCATGGTGGTGGCACATGCCTGTAATTCCAGCAGCTTAGTAAACTGCTAATAATCAGTCACAGGTGATTCTAGCTGGAATATAACTCCAACAAACTGAAGAGGAGTGAAATATATCTTCTCCTGACACTGAAGCTATTCTAGATGCTTCATCCACAAGCAGGCCTAGAGATGGAGACCATTAGGATCTTCCCAGTGTTAGGTTTCATCAGCAAAACTGAGTTCTTATGCTTACTACCATGTCCTATACGCAGCAAACAGGGTCTTGCAATGATGAAAGGCTGCCCAAGGTTGGGCTACTGTTGGGGAAAGCATTCCCTTGGCCACCTAGGCTGATGCTAAACTGGGTCATGCCTGTGTCTTACAGCTATAAGGACCTGTACAATGTTGGGGGTGAACCAAGGCCCATACTATATCTGTTAATGGTACAGACCAAAGCACAAGTCAGTCCTTTTGGGTACAGGTCTCTCTGCCTGGTGCCAGGGTAGTTCTAGAGACCTATCTGTGAGCACTGACTTGGTGAAGGCTATGTTACCCAAACTTAGGGGAGAGGTGGCTGGGACAATTCCACGGCTATCAAAGCTAACACTAAGCTGGATTTTTATACCTGAGTTTCACAGCTACAGGGGCACAGTATCAGGAGGAAGTCAGGTGTATCCAGGTCCTCTCCAAGTCTGGAACTGATAAAAGCTGAAACTTGAGTCTGACACACCAACATGCATGTCTCTGTCTGATGCTTGTCAGTCTAGAGGCTTGGCTTGTGAGCTCTGGCCTGAGCTTGGGCCTTCAGTTTCTATCAAATCCTGGGTCTTACCATATCAGGCCTGTATCTGGGCTCCAGACAAAACTCTGTGCTAGCTATCCTGCCCTGGTCACTTGTACTGGAGTCTTGCTCCATGCTCTGCTGAGCAAGGTTGGGGGAAGGATAGGAGGGAGTCAGCCACCTGGCCTAATGCAGTTACAGTGGCTTAGTCCACAGATATTCTCCTAGGGGTAGAGGTAATGGGGCTTTTCCCAGCACTGAGTTTCACTGTGGTGGGCTGGTACTAGGTTTTAAGTCTAAGGCCTGGACTTGATTCTGTCTCCCACCTAAGGGGGAGTAGTCTTACTCTGAGCTGGGTTGCTTGGATTTTGGGGAAGGGTATGGGCAACTCCTCCCTTCCTGCCTTTGTCAATTATCTTTTTGTTTTGTTCATACTAAAAGCAGGCACTTTGGTCTCTTACCTGGCTTCCTTCACTCTTACGAAAATAATTTGGTGCATGAATAGCTGTTCAACTCAGTGAGCACATGGGGAGACCATCACTGGAGGATCATACTGAGCTGCCTTCTGGCTCTGCCCCCTAAATTTGTAACTCTCATGAATTCCCTTTGTTTGCCCTTCCACTTTTGTACATTTTATTCTTTCACTTATGCATAATAAGAATACACTTAGTTATTATTTATTTTACTGAATGGCTTATTTAAAATAGGCTTGTATATCCTTTATATTTGGGTCAATGTTATATTTCTTAGATCATGTACTTTCCTAGGTAGGTAACAAGATACCAGCAAATGTTAGAATGACTAGCAAAGTATCTTCCCAGGAATAAAGATTGTGATGTTGCCATGTCCCAGGCAGACATCCCTGATTAAAACATACTTGCCTTTGGGACCCACAGGATCGCGAGTTCAAAGCCAGCCTCAAAAGGCACTACAGTGAAAGTTAAGATGAGCTAAGTGCCCCTGAGTTTTATATATGGCAAAAATTGCAAAGTTAAGATGAGCAGGCTTATTGTTGAAAGCTGAGAAATTGAAAATAAAAATTTGAGGTGCCTTTTCCTGCATGACTGGAACAAAATTTGTTCTTACCTACTTTCCTGGGAGGTACAACCCCTGGATTCTATAGAGTCAAGCCTATCTCTGAGACCAATTTCAGGAAGTTATTTTGTCTGGTCATTGAATATGTATTTCTTATTTTAGTTAATTATTCATGCAAGTAAAATAAACTCTTCTTCCGTATTTACGCATTCAGCTAAAAATACAAATGTTGCCCTATCTCATCTTGCTAAACTAAAATGCCAGCCTCATGAGTTTTCATACTATTTTAAAATGAGGAATTTTAATCAAAGCAGAAAATTTTGCTTCAAAAGTAAAATTGGGGAATATTTTTAAAAAGCACAATTTTATAGATTTTCAAAATGAAGAGCATTTCTAAGTAGTCTTTGCCATAGACTTTAATTAAATTCTCTTTAATATCATTTAAATATGTTGTTCCTTTCTCCTCTATGTCATTAGATAAGTTATCTTTGATTCCAGATAACAAAAATGGAGCAGTTCAACAGTAATGGAATCCTTTCCTGATAACATTTCCAGGATCACCACAATCAGCTTGGGGAATAGGCACGCCCAGAGCCCTCACAGAGCAAGGAGAGATTTCCTTTCATCAATGGTGTCCTTCAGACCTTTGCCCTGGACTTCTCCCTGCAAAATCCCTATCAGTTCTTTTTTCCCTCCTTCTGGATTCAAAATAAAGCTTGTAGCCAAAATGCCCTGTGACAGATGGCTCATTTTGTGGCAATAATGTCAGTGTTTGGGTCTCTGAGGAGATGATTCCAGGAATAGAAAGTAGAACATACTCAGGAGTGGATATAAAACAAAATCTAACCCAAGGAACACTCCTCTATTATCAACAGAATAAAAAGCTCCTTTCTAAATTCACCCCCAACAGGGAGTGGCCTCTTATCTCTCTCAATATGGCAACTGGTGCACAGACTGAGGCATGGGGTCCAGTCCCTCCTTTGCCCACAACCAGCTTGATGATTCTGAATCCACTCTTCCATTTTCTCTCAAGAAAAAATAGGCATCATAATAGTTATTTACTTTCCAGGATTCTTATGGGATCCAACTTTGTAAAGGATTTGATTGAGTGCTTAGCCCTAGCTAAGCACTTAATAAATGGTAACTGTCATTTTCCTCCCATTAATAACTTGGTTTTGTATGAAGGAACAATGCATATTACATAAAGCAAGATGGAGGATGATACACAGTGGTGTTGGGTTGGGGTACATAGGAGGATTAGAGGAACACTAGAAGGGCAAAAGGGAGGGAGGGGATGGAGGGAGAAAGGGGGTATGGAGGGGGAAAAAAACAAGAAGGTGGTAGAATAAGATGGATATCATTATCCTAAATGCATGATTGAAGACTTGAATAGTACAAATATACTTTGTATACAAACAGTGTTATGTAAAAAGATGCTCTATATGTGTATTATGAATTGTAACACATGCTACTGTTATAAATACAACTTTGAATTTAAAAAAATGAATAAAATTTTTAAAAAGCAAGATGCACAACACAGAAAATCTACTAACGGAAATGCTATTTTGTTAGGATTCCTAATTCGGATGGCACTTAGACCAAATTAGGCTAAAGCCAGCATCTTATTGTGTTAATGTAGGATAAAGGAATTTCCCCCACTGAAACACAGCTTGTGAGACAATTCCTTGTTCTTGTCACAGTTGAGGTTTCTAAAGCTAAAAGAGATTGTGACTTATCACTAATCAAATCTTAAGAAGTATTTCTGATAAAAATTTCCCACTTGCTTATTAGAATTGATTTTTTGTTTGTTTTACTATTAGAGAAAATGTATGAATTTTTCCACCACATGCATTTACAAAGGCATAATTTACAAAGATCTGTATTATTCTAACTTGGCCCATTCTAATATTCCCTAAAGGTCTGTATTTGTGCTGCTATTTTCCAGTTTGTCTTGGCATCACTGTTTCACCATTTGGCACTTGATTCAACATAGTTTGATAGTTTTATCACCAGTATCTAAACAGTACCACCCATCTGAATGTATTTCACAACTACAACTACCCATCTCTGCTCTATGCCTTTGCCTGGGTCTGTGTCCTATTCGGGTACCCATCTGTTTGCTTCTAAAGAATGGTGATTCTCAGAATCTGTTAAAATCTTGAACTTTGAGTTTAGTCAGTGCCTATCATTGTATTTCCTAACCTTCTTCCTGTCAAGATATTTTGCAAACTGAAGGCCACATAAAGTTCGTCAGTTTCATGTTCTCTGAAATAGCCTCCCAAGCCCTCTCACTTATGATTAATTTGAGCTTCATACCATTTATAGTTAATGATCATTGAGAGCCAGAATATTTACATATATTACTTTAAATTCTGATCATAGCCCTATGTGTTCATAAATGCAATTATTCCCATTTTATAGATGTAGAAACTGAGAATTAGGGATTTTAAGTAACTTCCCAAGAGCCCAGAGTAAATAGTCTCTTTTCCCATAAGCCAAGATGCACAAGAGGGTCCTGTGGTGTTTGCAAAAGTGATCTGGCATGCTAATTAGAGTCCATCCCAGAGACTTCATCCCCCAAATTCCAGGCCCAGCTCCCAGATTCTGATTCGGTGGGTGGGCTCATGCTTTGCCTTTCCATGGCTCTCCAGGAGATTCTGGTGCAGGCCATCTGTGCAGCACACCCTGCTCAGGAGAACCACAGCTTGGCTCTGCATCCCCAGCTATGCACCCACTGCATATGAAGCACCACATTCCTCCTTTTCTTTTCCTGAAAGTCATAAGTGAACCAAGTACAAATGTTGAGATTCACTTTTATAAGAGAACCTAAATGCTGCAGGTCTATTTTGAATTCAGGTTTTGGTGGGACACAAAATTCTAGCCTGAGAATTGATAGACCTGATTTCTCTGTGGCTTCCCTTTATTGACTTCTTGTATGTCATCTGATAAAATAACCTCATGGTGTCTTACTCATTCATCTCTTCTCTAAAGAACATGTGAAAATTCATGTCTGCTATACAACCTAAAAGACTCTAAAAAGAAAAACTGTGACCATGAGCAAGTATGCAAAGTCCAGGCAAAAATCACAGTATGAGTCCTGAAGATCAAATGACTCTCTGATATGTGTTGGACATGTTCGTCTTATCTGAATTGCCACTTAATTTACAAAACACAAATCATAACACATTTGGTTGGAATTTGTAAGACTATGGTGCATTATCTTGTAGTCTACAAGTTTTATGCTCTTTGGAAAGTTATTTAAGGTCTATGCATGTTATTTTTTCATATGTGAAACAGAAATAATAATATTATTTTAACCTCATGGGATCTGTCACCTAGTACTTTGCATAAATGTACTGTGGCAAATTGTTCAGTCCAAATATTTGCAGTAGCCTGGTTTTAAAATAGGAATAATCTCAGCCTATTCATTCTTAAGTCTCTGCTATATGTGGTACAACATTAGGTGATACAGAAACAAATATGCCCCTACCCTGACTTTTAGGGAAGTTATACTCAAATAGAAGAGATGCTCTTACATAAGACCACTGACTTGGAGGGAGTTCTCAAGGTACTTTTAAGGGGCAAAGCTAGACATAGAAAAGTGTATATAATATGACTCATAGCTGTATTCCCAACCCTTAAAAACAATCTTAAAATAATGACAAAGTATGTGTGTATGTGTATATACACACCTATATATGTACATATACATATACACACACACACACAATACATATGCATACATATCAAACAAGGATATATTTACATAGTTTATAATTAACACGTGTATATGTGTATGTATATATTAATCTAGGATGTTTTGTAGAAAGGACTCAGAAATAAAGGAAGAAGCAAGGAAAACAATAATTTTACAAGATGTATATGATAAAAAGAGCATAAGTGATACAACCCCATTTAAATAAATTTGGTACACGAAAACAATCAAAATGTAAATAGAGGCTATCTCAAGGTAATGAGATTTAAATGATATTAACTCTTTTTCTGTACTGTTAGAGGTTTTTATATAATAACAAATATTATTTATAACAACTAAAAACATTTCAGGGAAGAGGGACTCTCATTGTTGTACATGGTGTATATTGTTTTATTCCATCTTTTCTGAATTGTCTCTAATGAGTTATTTTTAAGTGGAAAAATTATATTCTTTAAACAGATATTCTTAGTAATCATAAAATACAGTGGAATAGTGCTACTTCAGTTATCCAAATAAGGTACACAATGAACTTGGTTTGCCAGAAGAAATTCACTGAATACTTTTTTCCCTTCCTTCTTTCCTTCTATAAATATTTTCAATTATGTAAATTGTATCTGTTGAAAGAATCTAGTATTTTAAAAACTGTACAATATGCTTTCACTTTTGTTTTTCCAACCCATTATTATTTTCTACAATTCAACATGTCCAAACTGAACTCATTATCTTCTCTTCCACCTCTACTTCTCTTTGTCTCTCTTTCAAAAAGAGTGTCACCACTGTCCTCCAAGTCACCCAAATTGGACTATCTAGGAGCTACCCTAGATTCCTTCCTTTAGTTTTGGCCTCTGGATAAAAAAATTCCAGCCTTACTATAGATGCACATCCATATTTTTAATTTTTAAATCAGTTTCCCCCACTCCCATCTCACTTTGAAATTGATAAAGTAATTCAACAGAATGTTCAAACTTCTTTACATACACACTCTGTAAAAAGTTGTGAATTGTCTGTCTAAATTCACTTCTTTCAAAGAACCAATCTCTTCTAGAACATGTTGTCTTGGAGACTGTCAGTCCCTGTACTATGTCAGTTACTCACTGACACTACAAGCCAGGCAGTGAGAGAGCTCATCTCCATTAGTTGGTTCAAGGATGGGAACACAACAAGAAAAGCTTCAGGCATTTCATCCCAGGACTTTTCTGTTAGAATTAGGGGAAAAACTCTTTCTTGATTTTGGTGGATATATAGTTAACAAACCCCTTTGTAATATTTATTTCTTAAAAACTTTCTAGAACATCATGTTCCATTAATACAGCCATGTTTAAACAGTGTAGAGACACAGAGCAAATGAATTATTTTAATTATCATAGATATAGATTTTCATCTGGTTTAGGAACCAATTCCAATTTTACAAAGGTAGCCAGGTTAAGTGGTGCTGTGTGATGATTTTTACTTTTTTTTTTTTTTTAAATCAGTATGGTGGTTGCAAAAATAGAAAGTTATTAATTTCAACTATTATTTTTAAGTAAGCTACAAATCTTTATGTTTTCACACCCCACATTATTGCCATAACAATTGTTTATTTTTGCTGTTGTCCTTTTTGGTCATTAATAATCTGCATACAGAGCACATACCTTAAATGTATAACTCAAGAAGTTTTTATAAGTGAACACTACATTTTATATGCTCCTGTATATTTGGTATGTACATAACTAAATTTAAGATATCCAGCTCAGGACCATGTTTTCACTTTCCACAGCACCCAGTTCAATCCTAAACAGAACAGTAATCACCAAGGCAGATGCAATTGTTCTTTATCTACCAAACAGAGGCATTTTGTTCAAGGTAGTCACCAGGTAGAATGGCATAAGTTTACTTTAGCATATTCACTTAAAACAATAATCCCATTAATCACTAAAAATTGTCTATTAATTATAGATACTATTATTATTTCAGTTTCACAGATTAGGAAACTGTGGTGAAGAGTGATTTAAAAATTGACTGAGATCAAATAGCCAGTAAATTGAAGAGCAAGTACCCAACAAAAAACTTAATATCCAGGGGAAAAAAAAAAAAAAGAATTTAAGCCATCTAGTCCCTCCACTGTGACAACTGTCTTTTCTTCAAGACTGAGAAAATATTTAGCAATTTTTCGTGAGATTGAGGGATAGGAACACATTTTTCTTTCTTTCTTCCTTTTTTTTTTTTTTTTTTTTTTTTGTACCAGGGGCTTGAACTCAGGGGCACTCGACCACTGGGCCACATCCCCAGCCCTTTTTTGTATTTTATTAGAGACAGGGTCTCACTGAGTTGCTAAGTGCCTCGCCACTGCTGAGGCTGGCTTTGAACTCGTGATCCTCCTGCCTCAGCCTCCCAAGTGCTAGGATTACAGGTGTGTGCCACTATGCCCAGCTCCAGGAACACATTTTTCTTTAGTAAACATTAGTGATGATTCAGACTTGGAGGAGAAAGGAGTCAAATAAACTCTTACAACATATCAAATTCTGCAAAGACAACAAACAAGACTACATGTTATAAATTTGACATACTTTTTGATTGAAGGCCTTTTCCATTTATTCCTGAATCCAGATCACCTTGGCAATACTGGCTTCTTTTCCATGTTGCTGCTTGTATTGAATCTGTAGGATATTTGGGGGGCTCTTCCTGATGGGTGGGATTGTGCTTCTGGGTGACCTGGCAGCCTCCCTTTGTCTCCTGAAACACCTGCCATTTTTTAACAAGGAGAAAGTGAGATTGCCCTTGAGGCCAATAAGACCATCCCAACCCACAAACCCACAAAGTCACATTTATTCAAATGCTTAAGGTAAAGAAAGTCTTCAGATTCTTGGATTACATGTCTAAAATAAACCAAAATATTTTCTTAGATAACATAGTTTGAAAAGCTATGAACACTACAAAGAGATTTTGGGTGACATATTCATGTTCTAATTCAGATTTTATTGTGGATATTTCTCTTAAAAATTAAAAACAGTAGGCATTAGTGATTTGGTAACTACATTTCTTTGGTTATGCTTTCCTTAACATAGCTAAGATGAGGAAAAATTATTTAGTGAGACTTTAAACATAGTCAAAGTGAAAAAATAACACATACATTAATTTGATATCTCTGTCACGTAATGCTCTAAAGAGTGAAATGGAATTAGCATATCTTGATTCTGAGCTATAGAGAAGTCTTCATTAGATACCATAGATGAAGAATGTATAGATTATACATCTATAGACAAAGAAGATAAAATAGAATTTAAAATAATTTTGAAATTATATTTAATTCATCCCTTTAACTGAATATTTAACAAATTATGTTTCAAAATAAGATTTTCATTTTCTCATTACTAAAAAAGTATGGAAGTTGTAAAAGGCAATGATACACTGTTCCTTATAGAAATATGGCCTTAACCATTAACAAATATCTCTTGCTCTTTTATCCCAAAACAATTCTGTTGATGAACATTTTTCAATTCAAGTGATAGCAACCACATTAAGCATACCATTCTACATTTGCTTTAATAACTTGATGATCTAAAGAACATGAAGGAATGATAACTCCATTAAGCTATCCACCTAAACTCCTCTGCCTTCAGCCTTATAAGTAATAGGAAAGTTCCAATGGTATATCCCATAATATATTTTCTTAGCAAATGTTCTTGGAGAATTGGGTAGGGAAGAGGGCAGACATGAGTCTGCAGTTCTATTTAAGCACAGTCATAAAATTTGGGAGGAAGAAGAGACCTCATAAGTCATCTCATCAAATGTCTTCATTTTACAAATGAAGGAACTGAGCTCGAAGGAGCTCAACCACCCACACAGAGGGATGAAATAAACTCAGTTAAGTCATAACCTTAACCCGTGTCAACCTACTCTTAAGGTTACTAAAATTTTAAGCATAGAATTTAAGTATATATGTATATAGCATAGACTGTATATAAGCACTATGTCAGGTGCTTTATATTAATGTTTAATGCCCTAAACATTAATCCATTTTACCCCAAAAGCTCTTGACAAAAGGAGAAGTAAATGAGAAACAGGCAAGTCTTTGCAGAGACAAAAGCCTAACTTTAAATCTCTCAATCAATGAATGGGATTAATGTGATCCTGTGGCTCTAGTACTTTTAGCCACCCTCCTGTAGCCCAGGTTAATCTTGTCTGAGAAAAGACAGAATTTTAGGCTTCAATTGTTTTTGCAGTTTTCTAGTCAATGGCTATTATGGATTCCTAAACAATCAGGCACTTGAGGTGCCAAGATGACATGACCACAAATTCAGAGAAACAATAGATAACAGAAAAACAGTTCAGGAGAATCAGGCTAATGTTCAAGGAAATAAGACAGGAGACTGGGTACTGTAACAGAGAATTGGAAACTTCAGAATAAATGGAAATTCTGGAACCAAAAAGTACATAAACCAAGATAGCACCTCAATGGAAATTATTCAACTGAATAGAAAATTAGAAAATCAGAATATACGTCAGAAGAAAATATTCAGATGAAGTACAGACACATAAAAAGGTATAGACTAGAGCGGATAATTTAAGATATCACAAAAAACTCTAATCCTTGTTATTAAAGTTCTAGAAAGGAGAGAGGGAATAGAGCAGAAGCAATATTTAAAACTCAAATGATTAAGAATGTATAAAACTGACTCAAGACATAAAGATAGAAGAAACTCTATGAACTCCAAGGAAAATAAACTGAAAAATCCCGGAGTTACATAATAATAAAAACACTGAAATCCAAAAACAAAGAGAAAATCTTAAAAGCAGCCAGAGGAATAAAAAGAATGTCTTTGAAAAAGCAACAGAAACAATGGATATTCATTCTTTTACTATTTGGTTTGGTGATTAGAGCAGAAACAGGACATAGAGACAAGGAGGACCCATGAGGGGTAACTGGGGTATGGACATTATTCAGTTTCTTTATCTGTTGTTCTATTTCTTTATGGTCTTTCTACTGTAATACCTAGTCAAACTATAATATGTGTATTTAATATTTTATATGTATTTGATAATTTAAATATTTATATATATTTTAATAATATTAAATGTTCTTATCTGATTTAAAAAAAAAAACAGATGTTTTCTTGATTGTGCTTTTCTTACTTTCAAATATTAGAGTGGATTGTAGATCATGACTCTTTTTTTTTTTTTTTGGTACTGGGGATTGAACTCGGGGCACTCAACCACTGAGTCAAATCCCCAGCACTTTTTTGTATTTTATTTAGAGACAGGGTCTCACTGAGCTACTTAGCACCTCACCATTGCTGAGACTGGCTTTGAACTCGAAATCCTCCTGCCTCAGCCTCCTGAGCAGCAGGGATTATAGACGTGTGCCACTGCCGCCCCCCCCATCCCCTCTCACCCACCTGCCCCCCATCCCCCGCCCCATCCCCTTCCACCCACCTGCCCCCCCCCACCCCCCGCCATTACACTTCTTAACAGTCCCAGAGGCATCTTCCACGCTGCCCACCCTGCCTGGCTGCATCCTCATCTTCAGGACCACTGTGCATGACAAATTGTTCAAATATACAGGGAAGCTAAGCTTGATCTACTATGAAACTATGACATAAATAAATGTTGTTTGTTTTTCTAAAATATGTTTGTTTTTCTAAAATATGTATATGTTACACAGACAATTTGTCTGAATTCCATTATGAAGTAAAATAAAATAAAAACTAGTGGGCATGGGAAGTGGTAGTCTTTCAGGAATGATAGTAATGAGGTAACAACCTTAGACTCCCCACTAATACCCCTGCATTTCTATTTTTTAAGTTTTCCCATTGTGCTTCTGAAAACATGAAATTGAATGAGGGAGATTTATGTATATTTCCAAATACCCCCCCTGTTAACAAACCCAATTCTTTATCTAAATTCCTATAAATATCTTCTTGTCCAACCTACTTATTTTTATTTTTTATTTGGTTCCATTGCCTTCTACATCAAAGCAATAGTTCTCAGGCTCCCTTTCACATCCCTAAATCCTGTTGTCTTTATTTAATTTCTTCTTACTCTAATCCGATGTTTTCATTTTTATGGTCCATTCCACTCTATTTTCTTTGGTGACAGTGAGCATAACAAACACCCTTGGCCCTGCCCCCTGAGACTATTATAATCCTTCTGCTTATATCAGCTTTATTGTTCTGACCTTTTGTCTCATAGAGCTAAACTAAATCTCATATTTACACGATAGATAATACTACTATTTCATATACATTTGTCAAAGACGTGGAAAGTTATATTTGTTAATTCATGGATGTATTTGAGACTTAAACTAATTGTATGGATTCAATGGCATTTTCTTAACATATCTAACAATGATTTCTTTTAAAAAGATCACAAGACAGTGAATTATAATAAATGGCAAATACACAAAAACTTCACATAATTTTGACTGTGACAATGTGTGGTATTATCATTATCATAGAGATAATGATCATAAAGATAATGATGATTAAATCTGTGAATTAAATATCACTATACCTTTATATGTACGAAAAGATGGTAAGTGGAACAAGCCTCTGAGGATGATTAGCCTGTAGTCATGCCACTAATACTCTCTTTTGCACAAACTCCTACTTAGTGATTTTGAGCCTGTTGTATTTCCAAAGCTATTGTCAGATGTCAATCAATATGTAAAAAAGATGAAAGAGCAAAAATAGAACAAGCATCTTCAAAGATCACCAAGTATCAACATAATTTTCTATTGTCAATTTCTGGAAAGCTGAAAAGTAATTTCAATTACACTCTGAATTTTAGATGATCTAGATTTACACTTTTTTATAAAACTGCATTTTTCAGTTATTGCCACTTATTGCTTATGGAGCCAACAATAGTTTAAGACATTGTTCACATATGTTGAGTCACATAGTCTCGATAGGACAAATAAAATGGGACATTAAAAACTCAGGAATAGGCGGGAGTATTGTTTATTTTTTTTTTTTATTTAATTTGTTATACATGCTTGCAGAGTGCAGTTCCTTTCATATTACATATAAAGAGCACAGTTTTCCAAGTCTCTGGTTTTACACAAAGTATTTTCACACCATTTGAGTTTTTATACATGCACTTAGTGTATTGATGTCCAATTCATTCTGCCATTATTCCTATCCCCTTCCTTACCCCCTCCCCTCCACTCCATCCCTTCTATTTAACATTCCTTCATTCCTCTCATCCCCCCTCCCTTGCCACTATAATTCAGTATCATCATGGCAAAGGAATCAATCGATCTTTGTTTTTTTTTTTGAGATTGGCTGACTTCACTTAGCATTATTTTCTCCAACTCCATCCATTTGCCTGTAAATGCCATGATTTTATTCTCTTTTAGTGCTGAGTAGTGTTCCATTGTGTATATATACCAAAGTTTCCCTATCTAAATCAAAAACCTTTACACCAAAAAAACAACCCAATCAATAAATGGGCTAAGGAACTGAATAGACATTTCTCAAAAAATGATATACAATCAATCAACAAATATATGAAAAAATGTCCAACATCTCTAGCAATTAGAGAAATGCAAGTCAAAACTACTCTAAGATTTCATCTCACACCAGTCAGAATGGCAGCTATCAAAAACACAAAAATAAATGCTGGTGAGGTTGTGGGAAAAAGGGCACACTCATATATTTCCTTTTTTTGTTTGTTTCTATAATAATTTTTTGTTTGATATTTTTTGTTTGTTTGTAGTACTGGATTGAACCCAGGGCTTTGCACATGGTAGACAAACACTCAACCACCAAACTACATCCCTAGCCTTTCTTTGATACTTTTTGGACATCAGAGAACAAAAGTATCACTGTCCCTGATCAAAGGAGAAGGGGAGAAAAAAGCAAAAACTATGGCCAAAGTCAGAACACGTCAAAGAAATTGGAAAAAAATGCCTTCATTCATTTATTATAACCCTAGTTTTAGTGAGAATAAAAAAGAGATATTGTTCATTTGAGTCCTGGAAAAAAATAAAGAAGTCTAAGAAATGAATTTGTGAAGACAAGATTGATTTAAGAAAATAACTTAAATAAGAATAGCTAAGATTTATTTACTTTGAAGTTTGATCAATGGAATTTTACTGATGCTCCCTTTTTACATGGAAAAATAATTTGTATTCTCTTGCCATTAACATGGTCAAATAACTCCATTGCCACCTTTTTTTTTTTGTTACAAAGACAACTAACAATAAAATTATGATAGAATTGGAAAATAGATATTGAGGTCGATGAATCCTTTTCAACACTAAAGGATAGAGAAAGATCGAGAAAGATCCAGGATTCCAGAGATATCCTAGAGATAGAGAAAGATCCAGAATTCCAGAGCCAAACTGTGTGTTCAAACCCTGCCTCTGTCACTACTAATAGTGTGACCTCAGGCAATTTACCTGAAATCTGTGCCTCAGTTTCCCCATCTGTAAAATATGGTAATACTAGCATATAACCCATATAGTTCTTGTAAAAATTACATTAGTTAGAAAAATTACCTGGGTCTATTCCCAAAAGACTTAAAAACAGCATATTACAGTGACACAGCCACTTCAATGTTTATAGCAGCACAATTCACAATAGCTAGGTTATGGAACCAACCTAGATGCCCCTCAGTAGATGAGTGGATAAAGAAAATATGGTATATATACAAAATGGAATTTTACTCAGCAATAAGAGAGAATAAAATAATGGCATTTGCAGGTAAATGGATGAAGTTGGAGAATATAATGCTAAGTGAAATTAGTCAATCTCAAAAATCCAAGTACCGAATGTTTTCTCTGATATAAGGAGGCTGGTTCACAGTGTTGTTGGAAGGGGGTACATAGGATCAGAGGAACACTAGAATGGTCAATGGAAAGGGAGAGGAGGGAGGGAGTAAGGGGGGGGGTTGGAAAAAAATTGGTGGTTGAATGAGATGGATATCATTATCCTAAATGCATGATTGAAGATCTGAATGGTACTTATATACTTTGTATACAAGCAGTTGTATGTAAAAAGATACTATACTTGTGCATGATGAATAAGTAAATAAATAATTAAAAAAATTTTTAAAAATTACACTAGTTAATAAACGTAAGACATTTAGAACAATGCACTTATTTGAAAGACATTTTCGAAATATTTGATTAATTACAGCACTCATTTCTGTTTTTTAAAAATAATCTTAAAGCTAAGAATAGGAAAAAAGTGTTCTTGTGCCAACTAAGAGTACTTCTAGTGGAAAGTAGCAGGAAAACCCTATGAAAGGTATTTAAGCTACACAAATATTTGTGTTTATGTTACAAGAATTTCAGAAGCAGATGGTTTCGAAGCTGGGTCAGTGACCCAAAAATATAACCCAGGACTCAGACTCATCATTCTCTCTTCTGACCAGGCTTACCAATGGGCCCTTTCATTCTCATGCTAGCTGCTAATGATCAGGATGGGGGGTACCTCAGCTCTAGGCATCAAGACTTACGTAGGGAAAGGAAAACACCATCGAGGTCTCTACTCACACATGCAGTAACACCTGTTCCTGAAGAGGATGCAAAGGGCCACCCCTTTAAGACCCAGACACTTCCCCTTCATATAGGAAATAAAGCCTGCATTCAGTCACCTACAGTGGGGGACTCTGAGTGGCTGCCAGGTTAGCCCACCAGCAGTGTCTGCCACTTTGAAAAAGAGAATCTATCAGAAACCAATGGCAAATGTTGTGACTCTCAATGTATTCTGATTAAAACCCCAAACAAGAAAATTCTGCTTATTCATAACTGCTTTTCAGCAGTTTTATGGAGGCCCTAACCAAAGACCATAGTCAAGAAAATAACCTGAAAATTTGAGATTTAAAATTAAATAATAAAATTAAAATTTAGTTCTTCAGTCTCATTAGCAACATTTGAAATGCTTGACAGTCACAGGTGGTTAGTGGTTACCATATTAGATGACACAGAAAACATTTCGAACATGACAGTGCTACACTTTAGAGAGAAAGTAGTAACTATCAACCTTAAAAATGTGAATATTTAAAGGGACAATAATCTGTCCTACCAAAATACACAAGTATACAAAAATATATTTTAAAATTGCAGCATTACTAGCAGTACTCAAAAACTGGAAATGATACAAATGCTCATTAAGAGAAGGACCACTTAATAAATTATAATATTCATATTATAACAATGCAACCATTATAAAGAATGACATCAATCTATGTGTACTCACAAGGAAGGATAATAAAAGACATATTGTTGAGTTATGAGTCAGATATACAATATGATCTCACATTGATTTTAAATACATTTTATATAATTTATAAAATATGCATATATATTTGTGCATACATTTCAGAACTGAGACTAGGGCAATGTAAGTGAAGCACTGGGGTGCACAGTTGTAAGGCATTTACTCTCAGCACCTCCTTAAATTTACACCCTCCATTCTTCATTCACTATGCCCTAGTCCTAGCCCTGATATTTCTATAAGGAAATGGAAAAATGTTTGAGAAGAACCACACATAAGAATTCTTTTCATTCCTATTAACTTCCATATGATCTGATTTTTTTAAAAAGGAAGGGTATGATCTGAAGCATGTCATTTAACAAGGCCTGCACCCAAGGGACCAGTGGAGACCACATTCCAGTGATCAAAACATTGATATCTGAGCTAGTTTTAACATATCCAGTTGCACATCATTTCTGAAAACTTTCATTTATTTTATTCATTCTTTGACCCTTTGATCATGGGAAATACTACCACTATTTCTACTGTATAAATAATCAGACTATCTCCTATTGGTAATTTTTCATGCTATATTCTAACTACTTATTTGTAGTAACTCTTTCGTGTCAGTTTCTGTGTAATTACCATCCAATCAACATAGTTTAACAACTCTTTAGAGACACAGAAAGTGGTCAATTGTCTGGCAAATATTTACAGTAGTTCAGGTCACTGGTCTATAAACAGACGCTCCTGATAATTATAGAATTTCCGACATGAATGTAACATTGATGTTTTTATTCAACATCTCTGCAGTTTCAAGGTATATGCCCTTAGCTGTTGCTCAGTTTTTGAGCTTTACATGATTATTTCAAATGAGACTTAATAACCTTACCATTCAGGAGATTGTATTTGCTGTATCCAGTTATCCTTAGTAATTAGAGCTAACAAACAGCTTAGCTTTATTTTAGTATGTATACTTTCCATAAAAGAAGTCTGTAACTTAAGATAAATAGTAGGAAGTGTGTCCTATGTTTTGTAATGATAATAAATCAACACAGTCCTCTTACTCTTTATGTGTTATCTCCATATGGTATGAAATATTTCCATTGTGTTTTCTTGTTTTTCAAAGACAAGGCTAAAAGTTTACTTTCTGGTTTTAAAAACCTTTAAAAGATGTCCATAAAAAAAAAATCCAACCCACAATTCCACTATCCATATTTATGATTAAAAATTAATAAATGACTGATATAAATAAAAACATATTTCAAAATGAAGATTATCTCATTTTTACTTTTCCCAAGTGTATTTTTTTTTTAAGACAAATGCAGTGTTCCCAAATACTCTGTGTGGTTTCAACATGTCACAATGGTCAGTTTGCACAAGAGGAAAACCTTTATCTAAGTTAGCCAGCTGTTTGGTCACTATGTTACCAAACAATGGATTCAATCATTTTTCCTAATGACTTACTTGATCAACTTTGTAACGTGAAAATACCAATAGCTGCTTAGAAATTAAAGATGATATCAATTTATATTTTTAGCCAAAATTCCATTTCAATCATGTTTTTATTATTTCTTTGGATAGTAAACAAAGTAAATCAATATTTTTAATATTAAATAAACGGGCTTATGTTTTTAGATGCTTATTTGCAAATTTTATCTATATTTCTTGGTTGAAGGAAGAATTAAGTCATTATAAGGAAAAAAATTAAATATTTTTAAACTAGATTCATTCTTCATTACTGTGATTCTTTTTGACTAGATTAAATTGCATGAAAAATAACATTAATGTGATTTATAATATTCACTGTTGGCCTTCAAAAATTTAAATCTTTTTAAGCAGTTCATTGCTCATTCCCATCATTATAATCACAGGAAGAATTTATCAATAATTTTCATTAAATATTTTAGATGTTTCCTTCTGGACCTCAGTTTACTAGGTTGAAAGATGAAAGAAATGATTTCTGTAGGCCTAAAATTCTACTTATTTAAATTTTAAAATACTCTCAAAAGTAATTATTGATTCTTGTGCTATTTGATGTACAAAAAATTTTTTTTTCTTTTCAAATTTCTACCCAATTATCATCACATCTTTCTACCACTATTAGAAAAGTTACTTATTACTACTACTAATTTAATTAGATATATTAATGAGGCATCTTATTTGTGAGGGACAAAAACAGTTATCACATTAGTTTAAGCAAAAACAAAACTTATTCTCATATATCTGGAGATTCAAGAGTATTACTACCAGGGGCTGGGTTTGGGGCTCAGCAGTAGAGTGTTTGCCTTGCGCATGCATGGCCCTGGGTTTGATCCCCAGAACCACGTAAAAATAAATACAATAAAGATATTGTGTCCAACTACAACTAAAAAAAAAAATTTTTTTTTAAAAAAAAAAAGTATTACTACCATTGGGTTGACAGGATCAAAATGTTTAAATATACCTGGTGTTTGTTTGTTTATACCTACAAGCTCCTCTTTTGTGTTGGATTCATTTGTAGCTGTATTTCCTATGTATAACATTATAAGGTTGCCATTAACTACATTCATCTTTACGGCCTATGAACTCAGTAATCCCAATTGTTCAAAAGTTCCCATCTGGGATGGATTCTAGTCTGACTCAAGCCATGTAGCAAATCTTAACAAACCCAGTGGTCAAGACAATCTGTATTCTCACTGGCCAGGCCTGGATCATATACCCTATCCCAGCATCAACTATTAATAGTAGTTGTTTCTTGGTGTCTGCAACGGATCATCTACTGAACCTCTGTAGATATTCAAATCTGCAGATGCTCAAGTTCCTTATATAAAATAGCACAGTGTTTGCATATAACCTATGCACATCCCCTGTGTATTTTAAACCATCTCTAGACTATTTTTCACCTACTACAATATAAATGCTGTGTAAATACTTGTTATATTGTATTATTGAGGGAATAATAAGAAGGGAAAAGTCTGTACATGTTCAGTACAGACAAGTTTTTTTCCAACTATTCTTGATCTGTGGTTTGTTGAATCTACAAATATGGAACTTGCAGATATGGATAAAGTCACAAAGTCACCCAGACTGGAATCATGTAGACCCAGAGTGGATAGTTCCCCAAAAGGACTAGGTTTTATGTTTGAAAAGAAGGAGCACTGAACAGGTAAACCACCAGACAGCCACTATGCTAATTCCTGATAGCATCCTATCAACCTGAATCCCTAAACAACACATTCTAGTATTCAGTCCATTCGTGCAGCTGTTGTTAATGTAACTGAGACCAAAATGTTTACTTCGTTGCATTGACTTGATAGTTACCATTGTATAGTGCTTTACATGTAGTGAAGAAATATTTTTAAAACAAATATAGAATACATTCTATTATACACATTTCTTTTATTAAAATTTATATATTATTTTCAACTTTCTACTTCCGCATTATGTAATTTATAATTTAATATGATTAATAAATCAGTAAATAATATTTATTTCTTCACTTTCTAACGTTCTAAGATCTGAAGCTCAACAAATTTTTTTACTTATCCTCAAACTCTTTTATTACTAAGCTCTTCATGAAAAAATTTAAAAATTTTAAGGACCATGATCATTGCTCTTAATGCCATATTTAAGGATCTTCTTTGTGAAATCCTCATTGAATCTACCTAGTTACAAAAAAAAAAAAAATCCTTACATTCTTATCAACTAATGAGTCTTGTACAAGGTCTAAGTGAGCTGCTAGATTCTAATATGCTTATTGCTTTTGTTTTGAAAATTGATTTGGAATACATTTCTTTAAGCAGTATTTAAAATTGTCAATAATGAAATCAATGTAGTACCCTAATTCAGAGCTATAATTGTACTTTTCTCAGCATTTTAATTGTATATAATTGATCATTTTCATCATTTATCCAAAATATGTTTACTATGAGTTAACAAGTTCTTTAGAAAACTCTTTACCTAAGTGATCCTCCTCAGACAAGAGCTACTGCATTTTAGGTAGACATAATTACTTTAGATGTAAATAAGAATAGATTGGAGTCTAATGTGATTCCCAGAACCAGATATTCTTAGCCTCCAAAAATTCCTACATTGTAATTAAACACTATTTGACAACTTTCAGGAATCAGGGGACCAATTTACCAAGTTAATCACCATAAAGAACAAATAACATAATATTTCATTCCTTTCTTTCTTTAAGATGCATGGCACTTATTTCTCCTAGTAGTTAACCAGGTTCTGAGTGGTTGACACTTAGCTTCCTAGGGTAAATCATGTTGATGCATGCAGTAAGTCGATGGTTCTAATATGAAGTATGTAGTGTTAGATATAAGCCAGTCACTTCCTCTTCATGAAACTTTTTTTTTTTTTTTTTTTTTTGAACTCAAAAATCCCCAGCCTTTTTTTTTTTTTTTTTTTTTTTTTATATGACAGCAAAATGCATTCGCGATCCTCCTGCCTCAGCCTCCCAAAGTGCTGGGATTACAACGGCGCCCGGCTCTTCATGAAACTTTTTAAAAATTTTTTTATATGACATATAATTCATTTTTCACATATAGAGCACAATTTTTCATATCTCTGGTTGCACACAAAGTAGAGTCACAACAATTGTGTCTTTATACATGTACTTAGGGTAATGATGTCCATCTTATTCCACAGTCTTTCCTACCCTCAGGCTCCATCCCTCTCCTTTTCCCCTTTGCCCTTTCTAGAGTTCATCTAATCCTCCCATTCCCCACCACCACCACCACCACATTATGAATCAGCATCCTTAAAACAGAAAAAACATTCAGCATTTGGTTTTTGGGGATTGGCTAACTTCACCTAGCATTATATTCTCCAGCTCTATCCATTTACCCGCAAATACCAAGATTTTATTTTCTTTTAATGCTGAGTAATATTCCATTGTCTATATATACCACATTTTCTTTATCCATTCATCTACTGAAGGGCATCTAGTTTGCTTCCACAGTTTAGCTATTGTGAACTATGCTTCTATAAATATTGATGTGGTGGTGTCCCTGTAGTATGCCATTTTTAAGTCCTTTGGATATAGACCCAGGAGTGGGATAGCAGGGTCAAATGGTGGTTCCATTCCAGTTTTCCAAGGATTCTCCATATTGCTTTCCAGATTGGCTTCACCAATTTGCAGTCCCACCAGCAATGTATGAGTGTGCCTTTTCCCCACATTCTTGCCCACACTTACTGTTGTTTGTATTTTTAATAGCTGCCATTCTGACTGGAATGAGATGAATTCTTAGTTTTGATTTGCATTTATCTAATGCTAGAGATGTTGAACATTTTTTCATTTATTTGTTGATTAATTGTATATCATCTTCTGAGAAGTGTCTGTTCAGTTTCTTGGCCCATTTATTGATTGGGTTATTTTTTTTTTTTTTTGGTGTTAAGATTTTTGAGTTCTTTATATATCCTAGAGATTAGTGCTCTATTTGTTCCCAAATTGTAGGCTCTCTATTCACCTCACTGATTGCTTCTTTTGCTAACAAGCTTTTTAATTTGAATCCATCCCATTTATTCATTGATTCTTGATATTAATTATTGTGCTATAGGAGTCTAAAGAAGTTGGGGCCTAATCCAACATGATGGAGATTTGGGCCTACTTTTTCTTCTATTAGACACAGTGTCTCTGGTTTAATTCCTAGGTCCTTGACCCACTTTAAATGGAGTTTTGTGCATGGCAAAAGATAGATGTTTAATTTCAGTTTGTTGCATATGGATTTCCCCTTCTCCCAGTACCATTGCTGAAGAGGCTATCTTTTCTCCAATGTACATTTTTGGCATCTTTGTCTAATATAAGATAACTGTAATTATGTGGGTTAGTCTCTGTGTCCTCTATTCTGTACCACTGGTCTACAAGTCTATTTTGGTGCCAATACCATGCCGTTTTTGTTACTATTACTCTGTAGTATAGTTTAAGTTCTGGTATAGTGATGCCACCTACTTCACTCTTCTTGTTAAGTTTGCTTTAGCTATTCTGGGTCCCTTATCTTTCCAGATGAATTTCATGACTGCTTTTTCTATTTCTATGTGGAATGTCATTGGGATTTTGATTGGAATTGCACTAAATCTGTATAGTGCTTTTGGTAGTATGGCATTTTGACAATATTAATTCGGTCTACCTAAGAACAAGGTAGATCTTTCCATATTTCAAGGTCTTCTTTAATTTCTTTAGTGTTCTGTAGTTTTCATCGTAGAGGTCTTTCATGTCTTTCATTAAGTTGCTTCCCAAGTATTGTAATACTCATCACTTGCTTTAAATATGTGTATATGTGCATTAATATACATAAATATTTAATACTTGCTCTGCTAAATATGAAGGTTCTTGGGGCCTTCTAATGAGAAAAAATCTTAGTAGATGTGTTCAGCTTTTTTGCATGAGAAAAAGTCTAATGGGAATAATGAGAAGGTCACCCTAACTGTAACCCTCTCCCTGGGTATAAGAGGTTGATGAGGCCAGTCCATTGGAATGTGCCCTTGAGAAAAGCAAAGGCATGGACAGAGGGCATGTTTGATTCTCCAGCCTATCCTTGGTTCTCCCCTTTAAAGAGATTTTCCAAGATCCCACTATCCCGAGTGTGGCACCTATGTTCAGGGGTAGTGATCCACATAGTGGAGTAAGAACAGGCAGACAGGTTCCATTTCACAGGTTGGACAGATAGGATCTGACTCTGGTGAGCAGCATCCTACAGTGTGGCCTGGGAGTCCATCCACAGCGTGAAGATGAAGGAGTAAACACACTGCTGAGAGCTTGGGCTCTGTGTGTGGCAAAGCTAAGACCTAGGGCAGCTTGGCCACTAATAAACTGAGTGACTGGAAAAAGTTACCTATGTTTCCATGCCCACCTTCCTCATTTTGTAAAGTGGAATAAAACAGTATTTATCTTGCAGGATTATTGTAAATCTCTGGCACATAATTAAATATCCAATACAGAGTAAGGGAAAAGCAGTTCCCCAGAGAACTGAGGATAGTGTTATGAAAACCAATATAAGGCAGGCAAGAAATAGTTTGAAAAAAACTGGGTGTCCCTGTATTAAGTCAGCCACATTGTCATGAAGGCTGGAAATGGGGATACATCCATACCGACTGGATGGCCACCTTTCTAAAAATGGAACATTGGGCCATGGTACAAGGCACCTCTGAGATGATTCCAAGTATCTTCCAGCAAAGTTTAATCATAAAGTAAAAACTGGAATAAAATTAACCCTCTGGTTTGATAAAGATTTCCCTAACCCATCTGGTCTGTCTCCCTTTCACACAGTAGGATTCAATTTAAACATCTCAAGATATAACACGACTTAATTTCAAGAATCTGTAGAGAAATAACTTTCACAACCTCACTCAATAAGATATTTCAGCAACTCACAATCTCCAAAACATAAAAATAATTTGATTTGGTATGCAATGACCATTCTTAATGCTTAATGGTATTCTGTCTGTAATGGCCACTCACTTTTTCTGAAGGGATTATTATTACTATTATTTATTTTTATTTATTTATTTATTTTTGGTGGTGGTGGTGGTGGTGGTACTAGGGATTAAACTCAGGGCCTTGTGCATGCAAGACAAGCACTCTACCAACTGAGCTCTCTCCCCAGCCCTCTGAAGGGATTATTTCCCATAACCAACTACCAGATAAGTAAATTGAATCCTTAATGAGAAAAATATATACTATTATGAAAAGTAAAAGTTCCATGTAAAACATGGTATTTCCAACATTCCGAATCAAGACAGAGGATGTAGAGTTAAGTTCCAAACTTCTCATTGCAGTTCAGAATGATATGCATCAAAGATAGTTTCTTATTATCACCTTCACAGCATCACTTGGTTTCCTCATCCTCAGCCCAGCTGCACATTATAATCTCTCTGGGAGCACTTAAAAAAAATTCTCTTAGGACCCCACCAATTCTGAGTTAATGGTTCTGGGCTGTGGCCTATCATTGGTTTGTTCTTTGAAGTTTCCAGGTGATTCTAGCACAGTTGAGAGCCAGTGCTCTCTGAAAATTATATATGCAAAGGAATAAAATATTCTTGTCCCTTTCTTTTGTTCTTTGCTGTTACAACTGAGTCATTTTGAGAAAGATTATGGTGTGAACATGATCTCCTGTTAACAATACTTAAATGATTACATAATGGTTCTGTCTTTTCCTTGAGTGATTTAGAGAGGAAATGATACAGTAACTCCTACATTTACATGCAATGGTCTCATAAATTGTATTTGAAAATTACTGAAACTATTTTCATCAGCTAATGAACTTTTTTTTTTTGCTATAAACCAAAAAAGATGAGTTTCTATAAAAGCAATTAATGAGCACTTTTCACCTTCCATGGAGAAATGCCTTTTCTATTTATAACAATACTTACCAGTGTTTTAGGTATCCATGCCTGAACCTTGCCATTCCACTACAATGCCATAAAACGGGTTGATTTTTATTTTCAATTTATAAATAAAAATACCCTGTTTGATGGGGTGGGGGTTGGGTAACTGATGCCTCCTCTCTGCTCAAGTGACTATCATCTGAGATCCTCGCTGTAAGCTTTTGTCTCTGCTGTTTCAGGATCTGTCCAGGATCCTGCCCCTCCCTTCTATTCACTGAAATTTCATTTAATAAATATTCATGAGGCATTTAACATGTGCAGGCTGTATTTAAGACTGCAGACCCCAGGCTATGAGCAAGGCAGGCAAGTAGCCAGTTCTTTAGGAGATTACACTTCAAAAGCAGAGACAGAGGATAAATGAAAAATTAGTAAACAAGAAAATAAATACTGAGCATTACAGACAATATAACATCTTATGATCCTGTATTGTATGGAATACACTTTAGGAATTCTGTTATATCGTATGCATCTAAAGTTTTCCCCTCTCTGGTTATCAAGTATTCTAAAATGACATAGTTATATTCTTCCTACATATCTTTAATTTCCCCCTTCCCCACAAACTCCTATAGAATTAGGACTAACTTAGCAGTATCCAGGATTTCATTTATTAAAAGCTCACTCAAATATTACCTCTTTAAGTTCTATTGAGAAATGTCAAATGGGGAAGGCCATAAAAGTTCAAACGAATCTACTCTTGTTTGTTATTTTCTCCTTTGGCTTCTTGGTCATTTTCTGTTGCCTTTGACTAAAGTTTCTTCATGTTCCAGTTCTTTCACTAACCTAAGGTATTTTCCAATTCTTTTCATTAACTTAAATATTCTTTGCCTCAACAGTTCCTGAACTCAGTTTGCCCTGTGCCATTTTCACTTCTTAAGTTTTGGTGATAGGTCTGGTGACTCCCCAATATTAGTGACATGGCTCCCAGCTACCAAACTGCACAGCTGGCCTACTGGTTCCTGCCAAGCAGCAGCAGTGGAGCTGTGGAGCAGGGAAGTGACAGCTAGGGTGGGTAGCGGCCTGGGGCCACGTGGAGCCTGCCACATAGGCTTGGCAACCCGTCATCCCTCAGCAGCCATGTCTCGACACAGAATGGACCCCTGTGAAGCTCCTAACAGAGATGCAGACCCTCTGAGCACCTCAAACACTTACTCGCCACCCTTCCGGAACTGCCCTGAGAAAACAGAAATGGCTCAGACGTGAATGAAAGCTGGGACTCAAGAACTGACCTACTCCTTGTCTTTACCCAAAAGACCTGAAAACAGCATACTACAGGGACACAGCCACATCAATGTTTATAGCAGCACAATTCACAATAGCTAAACTGTGGAACCAACCTAGATGCCCTTCAGTAGATGAATGGATAAAGAAAATGTGGTATATACACACAATGGAGTATTACTCAGCAATAAGAGAGAATAAAATCATGGAATTTGCAGGTAAATGGATGGAGTTAGAGAATATAATGCTAAGTGAAGTTAGCCAATCCCAAAAAGCCAAATGCCAAATGTTTTCTCTGATATAAGGAGGGCAATTCACAGTCTGGTTGGGATGGGGAGCATAGGAGGATTAGAGGAACACTAGAATGGCCAATGGGGAGGGAGGGGGAGGGAGGGGGCAAAGGGTGAAGGAAAAAAAAAAAGATGGTACAATGAGATGGATATCATTACCCTAAGTGCATGTATGAAGTCACCAATGGTGTGAATATGCTTTGCATATAACCAGAGATTTGTTAAAAAAAAAAAAAAAAAAGTGCTCTGTGTGTGTAATATGAAATGTAATGCATTCTGCTGTCATTTATAACATCTTAGAATAAAAAATAATTAAAAAAAAAAAAAAGAAATGACCTACAGCATTAGTACATTTGGACCCATAGCACTGGTACTTCCTTCAAACCCTAATTAGCACAAGTTTGGACCAGTAGCAGTGAACCAAGTGCCACAGACTAGACTAGAATGCCTGGCTGGAGATGATCTTCTCTTGCTCAAGAGTTATATTTGTTTTTCAGTAAATCCTACTCTTAAATTCACTCATCTTGGGCTGTGGGTTTTATTCTCCCCACAAGACAAGAACCCTCATAATAGAACCTGAAGATGTAACTCTGGAGGGTATGGCCTGCTGCAGGGGTCAGCAGTTTGTGCAGACCCCACCTGCCAGCAGAAGCAGTGAATTGGGTTCATCTCAGAACTCTGGTTTCAGTAGGACTTGGGGGGAAATGCTACTTCACACTCTTTATAAAACAAATACTCTTCAAGCATTTGTGGAATATCTACTGTGTTCTATATCATGCACAGGTTACAAAGATGAACAAGGTAATGGCTCCTATTCTAAGAAGCTTACAGTCCAAGATCTATGGTCAGTTGTTAAAACAAAAAGACAATATTGAAAGTGGACAATCTTAACAACCAAAAAGTCAAAATATTTAACTTTAAACCCTTCAGATATGTTTACTCACCAAACTTTAGATGGAAGCCTTTTCTTTAATTGCTGATTTAAGTTTGCATGCATAATCTTTTTTGCATAGTCATAACACACCATCTGTAATTTAAGTTTCAGTTTATTTAAAACTGAAACCCTTGTGAAACAGCTGAATACTGAAACCATTTAGACTTTTTAAATTTTTTTCTTACTCTTCTGTAGTTGTCTTGTGAATATCCATTCTGACAGCACTCATTTTAGTATCTCATTTGTATAGTCCTTCCAAAGTATGCATGTACATATGTGTGTATGTATTTTTGCAGTGCTGGGGATGGAACCCAGGGGCTTGCAACATGTGCTAGGCAAGTGCTCTGCCACTGACCTACACTCCCAGCTTCATGGTTATCTAAATACGTTTTCGAGAGGCAGCAATTCTCTTTCACTCCCTCTTAATATTTCATGAGTTTTAATTCAATTACATATTTCAAAAGGTAAACTATAACCGACATAATCAGGTTCAACTGCAAACACAGAGGTCTTGTGGTGAACACACACCCCATGGGGAAGAAGGAAGCCAAGGGTAGGAGTATGAGAAACTGCCCTATGACGGAGAAATCAGTAAGCCTTAGGTCTCTCTCAGTACAGTGCAGATGGCACGAAACACTCTGGTTAATCTCTTAGGTTGCATAAAACATTTACTCATATTATTACAGTACAATATAAATTGTTTAATGAAGGCCTGTACAAAAGTGTTATATCTTAAAAGGATTCTTCCCTGTTACCCAGCTTGAGTATTGTTTTGTTTTGGAATTTTTTCTTACTCCCATTTTGGTCTTTGATTATTTTTATTCATATTTTGGAATAGCTAATATAATTGCTATTAATAGCTAATATAATTGAAATTATTATACCTTCCCTTCTATCAATATTTCTAAAGTAAAACAGTGAAAAATATTTCTTAACAGCCCATGTCCCCAGTCATCTAGCTCTTTCCCAGAGGCAACCAGTGTAACCAGGTCCTACATGTAAAGATTCTGTACATACTTAAAAAAAAAAAAAAAAAGAATATAAAAACACAAGCATATACTAATTCTTTTTTCTTTTCTTTTTTTAACAAAAATACAAAATGTTAGTATTCTAGTTTCTGGGATGAGTTTTGACATCATCTTTCTTCACCCTCTGGGACAGAATTTTCATCAAGCAGGTCAAAACTTGTCAGATGCTCTTGTGTAGCTGACTAAGCCTCCAGCAGATGGCCAGATTATGTCCCACCACTATTAGATCTTGATTCTGTGCCAGTTTTATAACACACATCAAGAACACATCATCTGTTTCCTCTCTAAGGCCAGTTCAACATCATTAAGTCTCTTGCATTCAAGTGTAGGCAGGCTAGTATATATTTTGTGGATTTCCCTAAAGGTATATCTTCTTGACATATGGAATTATTATACCTTCCCTCCTATCAAATTTGTAATTATCATTTACTTATTTGGTGCATGTGATAAACTATTTTATGATAATATGTCCACTAGCTTTTGGTATTTAATCTTAGATTATATGTGTGTATATATGTCGAAAGAAGAATTTATTTTATTTACAATCCATGTGCTTTATATTTGTGTTGGTATTTGAATTTCTGAGTAATGTTTTCAGTCTCTTCTAATTATTTTCTCATGTGAATCACTGAGAATGTCATTCAGACTTATTTTTCTTTCCACATCCTATCTGTTCTCCTCCAAAGAAATCAGCATTATGAGTTTATCTGAGAGCTTGTTTTTCTTTCTCTACATCTTCATTGTGCAGGCCTCTTGAACAGGTCGCTAACCTCTGGGAAAACACATTTGTTCTTCTTGATGTTTGCACTATTCACATCACCCCAGCCCAGAGCATATCATTCCAGGACATTAAGTCATGGCCTAGGTATCTAAGTCCATTTCATTAACACTAACTACATTGTTAGTCCTACCCCTCACAGAAGCTTCTCTATCTTCAAACGTCCTACTCCACTGGGAAGAAAATAGCAAAACAATGGATACATGGCCTACATTCCACTGGTTTCCTGCCTTAGAATTCACAATCCCTAAAGATATTTCCTTTATCTTCCTGTGTCTTTTTTTTCTGTTCAAAAATGAGCAATGTGTCAATTTGTCACCTTCATTAATCAATTCATTAATTGTCTGATAAACATTTATTTAGCATGAAGGATCAGAGTTATTAAAAATTAATTTATTTGCCAGGTGCAATGATACACCTGTAATCCCAGAGGCCTGGCAGATTGAAGCAGGAGGATCACAAGCTGAAGGCCAGACTCAGAAACTTAGCAAGGCCCTAAGCAACTTGGTGAGACCCTATCTCCAAGTTAAAAAATAAAACAGGGTGGGGATGTGACTCAGTGGTTAAGTGCTCCTGTGTTCAATCCCTGGTACAAAAAAAAAAAGGAAAAAAATTTTTTGATAAAAGAGTAAATACTATCTCCAGTTAATAGAATGATAATTTGAAGACATAATAAGTTTTCATAGTTTATATTAGATTCAATAAGAAAACTCAAAATAGTAAATAACAAAAAAACTTTAACAACCATCTTTTAGGGCAAATTGAATATTCCATTAACAGTAATATGGAACCATCTGGAACATTTTACCCATGATTCCTTTTGCATTTATAAATACTTGATGTGAAAATTCAACTAAGGTAGTTGTTAGCTCACCAGCATAGGAATAATTGGAAGTTATAGACCAGGTGCTGAATGAGTGAATGAATACAACAATTTGGTCAAGTTAGTTGGAGGTATATCCAATGTCTTAGTATTGATTTTAGCCTTTGTCCAATTTCCAGGGAGTATATCTGGATGGTGGGATGTTACCAAAAAATATTGGGAAGAATAACTCAGAATTAGGATCTTATATAGATAGTAAGGTTGCTAGAGCTGGAATTCTTTTTTCTTTTAAAATATATCTTTAGTTGTTAATGGATATTTATTTATTTTATTTATTTATTTATTTATTTATTTATATGTGGTGCTGAGAATCAAACCCAGTACCTCACACATGCTAGGCAAGTGCTCTACTGCTGAGCTACACCTCCAGCCCTGGAGCTGGCATTCTTGACATAAAGGACACATTACATTGCATTGCAATATATCTTAACTATTTTCTGTTAGTCTATTGTTTTCCCATTGCTGTTTCATTCCTATTACAGATGTTTTCTATCATTATTATCATATAGTTTCCCATTACTAACTTAAGACAGATAGATCAATGGATTTTTACCTCTTATGGGCAAATGTTTAAGACAAAATGCTCCACTTATTTACCTCTCATTCATTTCTCATTCTAGCAGTTGGACTCACATGACCTAACAAGTGCCAAACTTAGGTTTTGTCCATCTCTCTTGGGTTAAGACTGACACTTGAGCCATGACTGGATGTCCTGAAATGACAGCCTACAGCCTGGGGTGATGTACATACTGCAAAGATCAAGAAGAACAAGCCAGGCGCAGTGGTGCACACCTGTAATCCCAGCACTTGGGAGGCTGAGACATGAGGATCACAAATTCAAAGCCAACCTCAGCAATGGCAAGGCACTTAGCAACTCAGTGAGACCCTGTCTCTAATAAAATACAAAAAAGGGCTGGGGATGTGGCCCAGTGGTCAAGTGCCCCTGAGTTCAAACCCCAATACCAAAAAAAAAAAAAAAAAAAAAAAAAAAGATCAAGAAGAACAAATGTGTTTTCCTAGAGGTCAGCTGACCAGCGCCAAGAGGGCTGTTCTGGGTACAGGGTACCTCTGTTCAAATAATTTTATGTCAGGCTTGGCAATCCGTCATTCTACCTATTGTCAAAACTCAGAGTCATTCTTAAATCCTACCTCATTTCCCACATCCTAATGGTCAACGAATGCTATAAATTCTAGCTCTGTACTATCTCCCACTCTGCATTCACCTCTTAGTTGCAACTGATGTTCAGGCCCTAGGTGCTTGTTCACACATTCATGCTTTTGCACAAAATCATCTGTTTTACATACTTTTCTCCCTTGCCTTCCTGACGTATGCTTACTCATTTCTAAACTCCCATATTTTCTCTTTTGTGAGTCTTCTTGCTTCCACAGCTCTGGTGCTCACCAGAGTTATCTGCTTTTTCCTCACTGCTCCTGTACCTTTTGTAAATACTTTTCTTGTTCAATCCCCAGCACCACTAAAAAATAAATAAATAAAAATAAATAAATTTCTGTAATACAACATAAAATTACAGACCAGATAGCATTGAGTAACAAATTACTGTAAAATTTAATATTTTTTTTCATTTTTGGTACCAGGGATTGAACCCAGGGGCACTTAACCACTGAGCCACATTCCAAGCCCATTTTACATTTTTATTTTGAGACAAGGTCTCACCAAGTTGCTCAGGGCCTTGCTATGCTGCTTTGAACTGTGATTGGTCAGTTTTGAACTGTGATTCTCCTGCCTTAGCCTCCCCAGCCACTGGGATTAGAAGTGTACACCACCACTCCTGGCTCTTCTCAAATTTTTAACATAATTATAGAGTGGTCTAATTTATGAAGATGAAAACATTTTGAAAGGAATGTCTGCAAATTTCAATATGACACCAAAACCCACGCATAGGAGAAGGAATCCAGGCAAAGTGCAATTTCAAAATGTTGCATTGAGGGTAAACACACTTGTGTTCATGAGCAGAGCATAATCTCAGGGGAAGAATGGTCAAAATGCACTTTCCTTTGCTTCAGTTCAGGCTCTACCTTGCCAAGGATGTGAAAGAAAAGCTAAGGTTTCAGAATTCTTCCACTTCTCTCCCATTCTCAAGTGTAAATTTAGCCTATTGAAACTTGGTCACACTCCTTAATTTATAAAATGGTATGCTCATTTAGAACATGGAAAACTGAAGATTTTCTAATGCAAACTACCTGAAAGCAGTAAAATTGTATTTATTATCAGTACATAGATCAGCACTTGGCTCATTATAGCTGAACAAAATACATATATTAATGAAAGGAAATGCATTTTGTTATCCATGCTCAATTTGGTTTAACTGTCACAGACTTTAACTATCACAAGAAGCACCTTCCTATATCTCACTTGCAAGCATACACTGGAATCCCAGGGCAACAGGGAGACTTTCCACCAGCATAGCAACATCAGTTAGAAGAGCCATTCTTTCTCTAGTCTCACCTATCCAAAGGTCACTGTAATGCCTCACATGCTTTGATTTTAAGGGGGAAAAAAATCGCATAAAAAATGCAGTAATAACAGATGTGTACATTGTAAAAACCCTTACTTGAAACATTAGCGGCACTTTTCTGCATCAATATATTAATTATTTTTTAAAGTGACTAAAAAATTCTGGGCAAGGGAAGAGTACTGACACAGTTTCTTTTGCCCCACATAACTTCTGTCAATTGTTGGAATCTCTATTCCATTTTGGTGTAGGGACAGACAAGGCAAGGCACCAAAGATAGCAGGAAACAGTTTTATTTGGCTTCAGCCAGGTTCAGAGGGTACAGCTTTCACTGTAATCAATTAATCCCCTGAACCCTGAGTTCAGGTAGTTTCAGAATTTTATAACCAGCATGTAAGGAGAGGGGCTCAGAAGTTCACAGTTTACAGAAGTTCACATAAAAGCAGTTTTTTTCTTTCATTGTTCTGGGCAAGTTAACCCTTCAAGGACAACACCTGAGAAGGGGAGAGCTTCTTCTCCCCTTTCTTTCCTCCCCCTTCCAGCTGTTACCATGGAGCCTAGTTGGTAACTTCTCTTATCTTAGAAATGTAAACATCTCTGCGAAGCTCCACCTCAAGGCCCAAGGCCTTGTTTAAAGAATTTGACCTTTTACTATCACATTTTGCATTTGCAAACACACTTCTACAAACTACTATATGGGATACATATTTGTGAAAAACAAGAAAAGGGGCATCCAGCATCTGGAGTGCTGATTTCTTCCAGGCTAGTAGCCAAGTCATAGAGCAACAGAAAAACAGGAAGTTTACCTACATTGAACTTTTGTAGAGACTCTTTTGTTGATAGTCCTAAAATCAATTATGGTGAAGATTCCTGGAGAAGCTTAGTTCAGATTTTCTGTGGAGGAAGGGGTACCACTACAATTTCTTTTGACAATCCAGAACAGAGGTCATGTTTATATTGGAGACCAATCGTCCCTCCTTATTTTCTTCTTGGTGTTACTCTATCTCCTTCAGAGATCATTTATTTATCATCTCTTATATGTTAGGTCTTAGAAATATAGAGGAAAATAATGTTTAGTTTTGTATTCATATAGTTCATATGCCAGTGGAGAAAACTAACAGAATAATTGCAAAATGTGCAGTGCTTGCGTATAGGACAGACAGGTAACCCTTACTTTCCAAAAAAAAGCAGCATGCAGACTGAGCTCTCAATGAAAAGTAGAAGTGAATCAAGGAAGTAGCATGTACAAAGGCATGAAATTAAGGGAAACCAAGGCACATGCAGGAATCTCTGAGTAGTCCTTTAAAGGAGGATATCGACATGGTAAAATGAGATTGAGAGACTGCATAGAGGTAGGCAGATTAGGCAAAATTATTAAGTCCCTGGACCGACCTAAGGAACTTAACTTTCACTTGAACCTTCTACATGGTCACTGAAACATTTTAGTTAAGAATGGCATTTCCATAATAAAAAAAGTTCTCTGGTAACATAATTGAAAATGCACTGATGACAGAGCACCAGAGCAAGGAAACAGACAGACTGAAGGAGGCTGTTGTAGTACTTCAAGAAAAAAAAAAAAAAATGAACACTTGAACTATGATATTGACAAAAGGAAGTTTAGGTCAAACTATCCCAACCAGATGGAAGGAGATCACCACAATTCTCCTGGAAAGAAATGATGCCCTGAATCAAAATAGTGGGAGCAGCCAGGCATTGTGGCTCACACCAGTAATCCCAGCAGCTCTGGAGGCTGAGACAGGAGGATTACAAGTTCAAAGCCAGACTCAACAATGGTGAGGTGCTAAATAAAATACAAAATAGGGCTGGGGATATCACTCAGTGGTCAAGTGCCCCAAGTTCAATCTCTAGTGCCAAGAAAAAAAAAAATATGGTGGGAGCAGAGATGCAGAAAAGGGGGAGAAGGAGTTAAGAGATTTGATCTCCACCAATTTCTACACCACATGTCTGTAGTTTTGAATCTCTCCTTAGAATCCAAGACGTGTGAGTAAAATCAGTTAGCTTTCTGGTTCCATGGATGGGGTAAGTATTCTAATGTTATTTTCCTTTTTGGTCATCTGAGATTAATGTCTAAATATAAGCACATTTTAAAACACACCTTTTATCAACCATTACCTGGAAATATATACTTTCAAAAAATATCATGATCAGTCTTAAACCGAGGTTGTTGATGACAACTTGGATAAAAGCAGTTGGTGGAGGGAAGAATTTAAAAGAGCACTCCAGTTAAAAAAGAAGTTAAATCATCTCACTGCTAATCAACATCTGTCATCTTGCTCCAAATAAATGTCATTCTTTACCATGACTCACAGGCCCAGGGGAGCATCCCAACCCTCTGACCTCAGTTCTTCACCTCCCACTATTCTTTCCCCTCAGGCACACTGGGGTAGCCATGATGGGCTCCTACTCCTGAGGCTGCTAGGCAGCTCAGCTTTGAGGATGTGGTCTTGTTTACCTGTTATGCTTCTGGCTTGCTCCCCTACCTCCTTCGTTCCCTTCCCTTATCACTTTGTTTAAAAATTAAATAACCCTCCCACTCAGTGCTCTTCCCAATTTGTACTTTTCCCTAATACTATAATCTGACAAATTATATTCTTCTTACACTGTTTATTATCCATCTTCCATAAATAGAAAGTAACCACCACACAGGTGAAGATTTTTAATGTTTTGCTCTCTTTAGTGCCTAGAATAGTGTCAAGACCACAAAAGAAACTCAGTGACTATTTATTGACTAATTAAACTGTCAGCTGGCTCAGTGTGACCATCAATCATGCAATCATGATGTTCCAAAGATCTAACTGACTAACAAAATCATTACCCAGGAAAGAATCCGGCAGTTAGTTATTGTTTTTTCCACCAGGAAGCCTCTGGCAAAGGGAGATATAGTCTGAACTGTTTCCATCAACACAGAATTTTTTATAAGGTACTATAATTAGACTTGGTATATAAGAATAATTTGCAGTCAGACTTCACCTGACAAAAACTATCAAGCCATGTTGAATTCTTTAGCATAATATAGAATCTGCACTTATCCAATACCACAACTTCTGTTCTATCTGGTAGCAATAAAATGTCCACTGTTCATTACTATTGACAAAGGATTTTGTTGAAAGCAATTCCATTACCTTCAGCTTTGTAGTTCAACATCTTAGTCTTAACTTCAAAGTGACCAGGTCGTCCAATACGATCATCACTAAATTATTGGATGATACATCCATACAAATACTCTTTTTGAATTGTCTTAATTTTTGGAAGACTTTTATTGCTATTTTATAATACATAAATAAGTGCTCCTGATTTTAGAAAAATTAACACAGATGTAGAGTTTAAAAGAACAAAGTTACCTCATCCTTCTCCCCAATTCCTTTTTCCTCCCCAAGAAGAAAAAGAAATTACCAGGTTGGCATGTATTTTTTCCCATCCTGCTTTCTATGAATTGACATACACATACACACGTGCACATCAAGAGTTTTAGCATTGAAAGATTAAACGTTTATGTATATACATGCATGCATATATATGCACACAGTTTTTTTTTTTTGGGGGGGGGGGTACCAGGGATTGAACTCAGGGGCATTCAACCACTGGGTCACATCCCCAGCCCTTTTTGTGTATTTTATTTAGAGACAGGGTCTCACTGAGTTGCTAAGTGCCTCGCCATTGCTGAGGCTGGCTTTGAACTCGCGATCCTCCTGCCTCAGCCTCCCAAAGTGCTAGGATTACAGGCGTGCGCCACCGCGCCCGGCTGCACACAGTTTTTTGTAATGTGTTGTCTTCATCTAACAATATGTTTTGAACATAGTCACTGCACTTTGAGTTCAGTGATCACATATTTTAGCTTACCATGTCTTCCTGGATTAATCATTAATAATGCCCTCTTTCATTACTAAAAACAACCTCGATTGGACAATAAATTATATGCTCCCCTAATATAAAGTTAACCAATCAATGAATTCATAGCAGTCTATAAAAGCATAATTTTAGCAACCATTATGTCATAAACATTTGTATATAACCTATTTTGGCCTCATAAACAAGGCTGAAACATGCACTTTTGTGCATGTATATGATTTTATAGTATAAATGCTATAATTTTTATTGTGAGGCTAAAGGATATATATATTTAACTTTTTATGTGCTTCCAAATTATCCTCTATAAAGCTATCCTTATTTTACACATCCATCAACAACACCTATGTCTCCATACCCTTACATCCAACTCTGGACATTATACATTTATTTAGCCAACTCAATGGAAAACATATCATTAGTACTGTTACATTGCATTGATTATAATCAAGGTTGAATTTTTTTCATATTATTTCATATCATTTGCCCATTTTAATGTTTTTTTCTTATCAATTTGCAGGGTTTTTTAATAGCAAGTGTAATGTGTAGGACTGATATGGTGGTACATGCCTCTAATCCCGGCAATTCAGGAGGCTGAGGCAGGAGAACTGCAAGTTCAGGCAAGCCCCAGCAACTTAGCAAGACCATGTCTCAAAATAAAAATGAAAAGGGGCTGGGGATGTAGCTCAATGATAAAGCACCCCTGGGTTCAATTCTTATTACCAAAAAAATTTAAATGTAATATATATATTGTAAGTATTTTCTCCCAGTATTTCACTCCATTTTTCTTCAAATACCATGGAAAACAAATGTACTAATTCCCCAGTTATGCTACAATTTTAATAGTCTCCAAAAATGGTTAAAACATACATTACTCAAAGCATAGTGTCAAACTTCAGCTTCCAAAGTGAATCCTCTCTACAGGGATTAATGAATGAATGTCTCCCAACCATATACAAGTATTATGATCAACTGATGGAAATGGTCTGCTACTAAATATGTTGTAAGTTATTTTATCTGTATGTACAATTTCTCCAAAATGTCACATTAAAAAAAGTTTTATTTACAATTTTGAGTACAACAAACACTTACTGAATGCAAATCACTTTAGCTCCTACATAGAAAATCTTATCTCTTTAGAGGAAGCAAAATTTCAAATTCTTTTGCATTTTTTCATGCTTTCACTACATTTCCTAATTTTATCAACAGCTGATATTATAAGGGTTAACTCTCACCTCAAGGTTACAATGATTGAATGTATGTCATCCTAGCATGGAACTGACACCTGTCATCTTATGTTTGCAATAATTCATGAACAAAATGGAGATAACAGCTTCTTCATCTGGAGAAAATATTTAATGATTTCCAGAGACAGAGCATAAGCAATTTTTCAAAATAACTTTATTCAATATTCTGTGGGTGAAAACATTTCTCCCAAACACTTTCTAATATGAATACATGGTCATGCTATTTGCCATCACATTTGGTTGTCCAACAATTTTTCTTCTTTTTTTTTATTATATAATAAAGTTAATGAGATATTGTCTTCTCCAAATAAATACACCTTATTAATTAACAAAATTTAAAATGAATAAGAAATTAATGGCAACAAGAATTCTAATTAAGATGACATTCATTTTTTTAGATATAATAGGTTTTGTGCTTTATCAAAAATCTGATTACACAAATTGGATCAGATCTGATTATTGCTTGAAACCCTCCAATGGATTTTCTTCAGATTATGGATTAAATATAGACTTCTACAAGGCCTTCTGTGAGCTCCCTTCAGATGTTTCTCCTGCTTTCTAGTTTTTTTCCTCCTGAAATGTTTTTCCCTAAGGCATGTCTCTCAACTCAGTCAGCTCTCAGCCCAGGGTTGTTTCTTCAGAGAAGCATTTCTTGACCATTGTATCCAAAGTTGTCCATACCATCCCGATGCAATAACCTAAGGCTCCTATTTTTTTCAGGACACTTATTTTTCTGAAGTTTTATTTAATTCATGTGGTCACTTGTTTATTGTCTGTCACCTCCCACTAGAATATAAGCTCTAGCTGAGTAGGGCTCTTATCTTATTTACTTCTGATTTGCTTAGACCTAGAACACTGTCTGGTGCATGTGCAGGTGTTAGATAAATTGGTGTTGAATAAATGCCTTTTTTATCCAGGAAAAAAAAAAATCTGATTGCAAATAACAAAAGGCATTAGAGTTGTATTAACATGATTGATAACTAAGGAGGCCTCATTATTTCCATATGCCACTCCTTTCAACATGTGACCCAAAGGCCAAATCTGGACTGTTAAAATGACACCATAGAACAGCAACTGGAAATATTTGGTCTCTCCCTGATTAAGGTCAACTTAGTAAACTGCAGTAAGTTAGTAGAACTGAACATTTCAGATCTGTCAATTTACAGACATCTTCTTGAACAAAACTTCAAAACTATTTGATATTCTTTTTTGCCTCACCATATTCTACACTTAACTCCACACTTCTACTTTGCAAAAAGATCTCCTGTACTAAAGTATGACATTCTTTATACTCCCAAGACTCTCCACAGGAGTTCACTAATGACAATCTAGATATGAGGAATAAAACTTGGTTTTCCTGCCATTTGACTTTGTGCAATTGTTAAAATTCCCTCTGTTCAGATTCACAGTGTAATTACTATACTAGATGAAATTGGAAAGGCATTCCTTTGGGTACTTCAAGGCACTGTCATCATAGAAGGAGCTTCCAATGGTAATCACAGTATTTATTTGTTTGTTTTTGTTTGTTTGGGGACCAGGGCTTGAACCCAAGGGTGCTCTACCACCTAGCTACATTCCCAGCCCTTTTTATTTTGTTTTGAAACAGGTCTTGCTAAGTTGCTGATTTAGTAAACTTTCTCACCTCTGTGACCAAATGACCTGACAAAAATAATTAGAAGAGGAAAAGTTTATTTTGGGGCTCCAGAAGTCTCAGTCCATAGGCAGTAGGAGGCAGAACCTCATGCTGGAAGGGCATGGCAGAGGGAAGTAGCTCAGAACAATGCACAGGTGGGAAGCAGAGAGAGAGCAACTCACTGCACCACTGACAAAATGTATATGCCAAAGTCATGGCCCCCAGGGACCCACCTCCTCCAGCCACACCCTACCATCCAGTTAATTCCTATCTGAGAAGTAATGCACAGATTGGGTTAAAGCTCATGATCCAAACATTTCACCTCTAAACTTTCTTCCATTGTCTCATACATGAGCTTTTGGGTGACACTTAATATCTAAACCATAACAGTTGCCCAGGATGACTTTCAAGTGACCACCATGTCTGGAAATCATGGTCTATCTTTCTTTAAAGGATGTGAGTGAAACAATCTTTAGAAAGCAAAGACTTTTTTTTTTTTTAATTCCTTAGAGTAATAAAGCATTAGTTACATTCAAACCCCCTATGGAAAGAACTCCGCCTGTTTTCTGTCAGATTTTATTTCTAGAATGCAGTTCTTATAAATCATTCACAAATTTTAAAACTAGATTTAGATTTGAGGGCTTTTAAAAACAATCTATAATTAGGATGAAAATTTGGCACCCTTCACTGGTTTTCTTCATCACCACTTATTAATGAGTGGATATCAAAACAGGAACATAGATTGAATGGTTCTCTATACACCATCTGCTGATACTGAGGAAAGAAATGTTCTAATTCTGCTCTTCGTTTATGACAACGAATGAGCCTGTTAATCATTTAGGCAAATCAGCTCACTGTTGCTGCCCACAGTGAATCCTTGCAAGGGCTTCAGAACTGGACAAAATTGGATTAAATTAAATTTCATTTCCCTTATTAATTATGTGACCTAGGCAAATTGCCTGTACTCTCCAACAATCATAAAAATGGAGATAAATACCCTTACCTCAAAAGTTATTATAAGAATAAAATGTTCAATATTCAGCAGAGTGCCTGACTTATTTTAAGGATTCCAAACAATAATGTTATTATTGTCCTTTGTTTGGTGTATTCAAAATCATGGTAGAAATTTAATGTTCATACCAATTTGCACCTGAAAAATTAGGAAGACTTTGAAGTCTAGTGAGCAAGGACATCTTTTGTAATAAGTACTTTTACACATTGCTGGTGAAAGTACACACAGGTATTGCTTCTGAAAATCAATTTGGCAAAAGTCAAAAGTAAATATGTTCATAATGCCAAAAAGCAGTATCAATTTATATATTCAGCGGTTATAAACTGTGGTTCATAGATAGACACAAGAGAAGTATAGTGAAAACTCTAGCATTGCATATAGAACAAACATAAGGCAACTTTAAAGGAAGGAAGAATGAGGCAGACTGGCTCAGGGGCTGAGTAAAGACATGGCAGTAAATTTCCTGGATTTGCTTTTTGCTAGAGAAGTAGTAATCTATAAGTGCCAGTGAGAACAGGCAAAAAACAAACAAAAACAAAAGCTCCAAGAAAGCTAACCAAAGGAATAAGGGATAAGAAATAAGCAAAGTAGCAAGACGCAAAACTTTTATATAATAACCACCCAACTAAGTAACCCAATTAAACTCCACAAAAGAATGTGCAGGGCCACTGCCAACCCTGTCAGCAAGGGCTGAGCTGGGATTAGTGAGGATTATAGCAGGGCACTCCTCTCCACCAGGGTAGACAGATTTCCATGCCTGCCTGACAGGAATAAGCCTCCTTCCTATAGCGTCAGTAGGAACCATGGGGACTCCCACCCCCACTTAGGGAAATGAGGCACCCCTCTCCCATGGGTTGTTCCCTGGGGCCATATGAGCCCCTACTCCCACCTTGGCACTAAGGTAGTCCTTCCCCACAGCAGCATTGGTGGGGGTGAAGTGGGGAACAGTAATACCTGAGGACAGTGGTCCAGGGGAGCCCCACTCCCATTCTTACCCCTCAGCAATGAGAGCTGCTCCCTGGGGTGACAACAGAGGCTGAGTGGGGAATTCAGACCTGGACTGCCACCAGTCCTTAAGGAAGCGGCTTCCCCCAGTGGGCCCTGCTGGAACACTGTCAGATAAAATCTCCTAAACCAATTTAAATAAGGTCCAGAGTTTCATAGTATAATACTTAATGTCTAGGATACAGTCAAAAGTTATTTGACTAATAATAAGCAGGAAAAATCCCAACCTGAATGAGGGAGGAAAAAAAAGCAATTAACAAATGCCAATGTTGAGATAACACAGATGTTGGAATTATTTGACAAGGATCTTATAGCTGCCACTATAGAAACACTTCCACAACTATGAACATGCTTGAAACAAATGGAAAAAAAAAAAAAAAAAAAAAAAAAAACAGGAAGTTTCAAGTTTCAGCACAAAAGAAAAGAAAGCTGATAAACATAAGAAATTTTGAACTAATGCAAATTTTAGAACTGAATGGTGCAAATATCAAAAAAGAAAAGAAAATTCAATAAATAGGCTCAATAGGAAAATGAAGAAGATAGGGAAGGAATAGTAAACTTTAAGATAGAATAGAAAAAAACTTGATATGAACAACAGAGAGAAAACAGGTTGCAAAAAGGAAAAAAAAAAAAAAAAAAAAAAGAACTGACCTCCTCAGGGAATTGTGGGCTTATAACAAAAGATCAAAAGATAAATTTATATCATTAGAATCCCAGGAATGAGAGGAAAAAAGAGGTCAGAACTAAAAAGGCAGTTTTTGAAAATTTCCCCAAATGCGGCAAAATACATCCATACATAAGAATTAGATAAAAACCCCAGACAGAAACCCACAATTCCACACACAGGCATATAGTTAAACTTCTGAAAACTAAACATAATTTTAAAAAACTTAAGGTCAGCAAGACACCAATGACACAACTTAATAAAAAATGACAGGGAATTTTTTTATCAGAAAATATTTAGGTTGAAAGGAAGTGGCATGACATTTTTAAGTACTCAAATTGAAGAATTCTCAACCTAGAATTATATATCCAGCAAAAAATACTTTGACAATTAAGTAACTATATTATCAGATGGTGGAAAACAAACAGAATTCATTACCAGCAGATTTACAATAAATAAATGACTAAAATTCCTGAAACAAATTAAATAATAAAATAAGGAATCTTGTACCATCAAAAAGGAAGAACAAAGGAAAAGGAAAAATATGGATAAATGCAATAGACTTTCTTCTTTGTTTTTCTAAACTGCGTTTGACTATTAGAGCAAAAATTTAATATTACCTTATTTGTTTTAAAAAAAAGTATGTTTAAAAATAAAAAGGCCAGGAGCACTGGCACATGTCTGTGATCCCAACTACTGGGGAGGCTGAGGCACGGGGATTGCAAGTTTGAGTCCAGTATGAGCAAAAAAGTGATACCCTGTCTCAAAATTTTAAAAAATAATAAAAATAAAAAGGGATGGGGATGAAGCTTAGTGGTAAAGCATCAAAAGTACAAAAAAGTGTGTGTGTGTGATGTATGTATATAAAAGAACAGGAAAAATTCATGCTTTGAGGTCAGTATTACCCTGATACCAAACTCAACCAGGACAGAATTGAGGACACAGAGACTAATACATATAATTTCAGCTATCTTATATTAGACAAAGGTGCCAAAAATGTACAGTGGAGAAAGGATAGCCTCTTCAACAAATGGTGCTGGGAAAACTGGAAATCCATATGCAACAAAATGAAATTAAACCTTTATCTCTCACCATGCACAAAATTCAATTCAAAGTGGATCAAGGACCTAGGAATTAGACCAGAGACAATACACCTAATAGAAGAAAAAGTAAGCCCCAATTTCCAACATATCGGATTAGGCCCCAAGTTCCTTAATAAAAGAATCCTGTAGTGTAAGAATTAATATCAAGAATCAATGAATGGGATAGATTCAAACTAAAAAGCTTCTTCTCAGCAAAAGAAACAATCAGTGAGGTGAATAGAGAGCCAACTAATTGGGAACAAATATTTAATACATGCACATCAGATAGAGCACTAATTTCTAGAATATATAAAGAACTCAAAAAACTTAACACCAAAAAATCAAATAACCCAATCAATAAATGGGCTAAGGAATTGAAAAGACACTTCTCAGAAGATACACAATTTAATCAACAAATACATGAAAAAATGCTCAACATCGCTTGCAATTAGAGAAATGCAAATCAAAACTACCCTAAGATTTCACTTCACTCCAGTCAGAATGGCAGCTATCAAGAACACAAACAACAATAAATGTTGGAGAGGATGTGGGGGAAAAGGCACACTCATACATTGCTGGTGTGACTGCAAAATGGTGCAACCACTATGGAAAGCAGTATGGAGATTTCTTGGAAAACTGGGAATGGAACCACCCTATGACCCAGCCATCCCACTCCTGGGTCTATTCCCAAAGGTCTTAAAAACAGCATATTACAGTGACACAGCCACTTCAATGTTTATAGCAGCACAATTCACAATAGGTAGGTTGTGGAACCAACCTAGATGTCTCTCAGTAGATGAGTGGATAAAGAAAATGTGGTATATATACAAAATGGAATTTTACTCAACCAGGATACTATAAGAAAAAAAAAACTAGATACCAATATTTTTTATGAGCATAAAAATTAAAATCTTCAACAAAATATTAGCAAACCAAATCTGGCAACATATAGGATTATATACCATGACCAGTGGGATTATATACCATGACCAGTGGGAAATGCAAGGTAGATCTAACATGAAAAATAATTGATGTACTAGACCATATTATCAGAATATAAGGACAATAACCATGTTATAATCTCAATAGATGCATAAAAAGCATTTGACAAAAATCTAACACTTTCATGATAAAAACGTTGAACAAACTAGAAATAAAGGGAACTTCTCCAAAGTCATGCAAGAAAATCCCACATCAATATCTTACTTAATTGGTTAAAGACATTGCTTCCCCACTAGGGTCAAGAACAAGATAAGCATGGCCATTCTTGCCACTTGTATTTATTATGGTACTAGAAATTCTAGTCAGCACAATTAGGCAAGAAAAGAAATTAAAGGAAAGTATACTAAAGGGGAAAAAGTAAAGTAGCTACAAAGCAACAAACTCAATGCAATTGCCATGCAGCCATTTTTTTTTTTTTTTTTTTGAGAAATTAAAAAACTGACCCCAAAATTCATGTGAAAGTGCATGTACCAGTATTGGCAAAATAATCTTAAAATAGAACCACAAAGTTGGAAAATTCAAACTTCCTGATTTTCAAATGTACTACAAATCTCCATTAATCAAGACTGTGTGGTACTGACATGAAGATAGGCGTCTGGATCAATGGAAAAGAATTGAAAGTCCAGAATAAGTTTACAGTCAGCTGCTTTTTGGCAAGAAAGACAAGATAATCCAATGAGGAAAGAAAAGTCCTTTCAACAAATGGTACTGAACAACCAGATATCTACATGCAAAAGAAAGAAGTTGGTCCTTTTCCTTATGCCGTACACTGAAATTAAGCCAAAGTGGATCACAGAACTGAATGTAAGAACTAAAAGTATAAAACTCTTAGGGACAATATAGGAGTAATTATTCATGACCTTGGGTTAATCAAAGGCATTTTAGATATGGCACCAGAAATGTGATTAAAGAAAAAATAAATTAGAAGTGATCAAAATTAAAAACTTTGCTACAGACAATACCATCACAAAGTGAAAAGAGAATTCACAGAATCGGACAATATTTTAGCAATCAGCTATCTGATAAAGGACTTGCATCTAGAATACACACACATGTACACACATGAATATAGATTACAGCTCATAATAAAAAGTTAAATAACCCAAATAAAAAGATAAATAACCCAAATGCAAAATAAGCCAAGAATCTAAATGGACAATTCTCAAAAAAAAAAAAAAAAAAAAAAAAAAGATACACAAATGACTAATAATCACATAAAATGATGTTCAACAGTATTAATCTAATGTTGGAAAAATGCAAATCAAAATCATTACACTAGGGCTAGGGCTGAGACTCAACGGTAGCGCGCTTGCCTAGCATGTGTGAGGCACTGGGTTCGATCCTTAGCGCCACATAAAAATAAATAAGATAAAGGCAATTCTGTTCATCTACAACTACAAAAAAATTTTTTTAAATCATTACACTAGAATGGGTAAAACAACAACATGCTATATCATAGCATCATAATAGGATACTATTCATTTAACAGCAAATTAATTTTAAAAAACAGAAAATAGCAAGTGTTAGTGGGGACATATAGAATTGGAGCCCTCATACATTGTTGGGGAGAATGGAAAATGGCCTAGCCAATTAAGAAAACTGCCAGCATTAAGCACAGTTACAAAGACCCAGAAATTATACTCCTAGGTTATTTTCCTAAAAGAAACAAAAACATACATGGTCACTAAAAAAAAAAAAAAAAAAAAAAAAAAAAAAAAAAAAAAAAACTTGTAGACAAATCCTCATAGCAGCAATAGTCATAACAGAAACAATGCAGATGTTTATCAGCTGATGAATGGAGAAATGAAGTACTGTATATCTAAACAATGAAATATTATTTAATAATAAAAACTAATGAAGAGCCAGGCATGGTGGCACACAACCTGTAATCCCAGCAGCTCCAGAGGCTGAGTCAGGAGGCAAGTTCAAAGCCAGCCTCAGCAAAAGTGAGGCACTAAGCAACTCAATGAGATCCTGTCTCTAAATAAGAAATATAAAATAGGGCTGAGAATGTGGCTCAGTGGTTGAGTGTTCCTGAATTCAATTCCCAATACCTACTCCCCCAAAAAAGTAATTAAGGACTGATATGTAGTACACATGAATGAGCACTGAAAACAAGATGCTAAGTGAAAGAAGCCAGTCACAAAAAGTCAAATATCACAATAAATGTCCAGAAGAAACAAATCCATAGAGATAAATAGTAGGTCAATAGTTACATCAGGCAGGGTCAGGGAATATTGAAGGGAAATTGGGAAAATGGTGGTTAATGGGTATGGACTGATGATGGGTATGGAATTTCTTCTTGAGGCCATGAAATGTCCTAAAACTGATTGTGGTGAGAATCATACAACTCTGTTAAATATAGTAAAAACTACTGAAATGTCTATTTTAGATGGGTGAATTGTATGGTATGTGGATATCTCAACAAAGCAGTTAAAATTGTCAACAAAAATAAGACAAGCCAGGCACACAACTTGTAATCCCAGATACTTGGGAAGCTGAAGCAGGAGGACTGCAAGTTCAAGGCCAGCCTGGGCATGTCTCAAAATAAAAAATAAAAATGGTTGTGAATGCAGCTCAGTGGTAGAGTACCCTGGGTTCTATCCCCAGTCCTAGAAAAAAAGATAAAAATTTATAAATACACAGGTAAATTATTATGTGATACTATTAAGCAAAATAGCTGAAAACAAATTTATGCATAATATGTTCAACTATACATGAAGTATATGCACAGAAGTCTCAAAACAAATGTGCCAAACTAATTATAAAATGCTTGTTTCTCTTTACATTTTTGTGTTCTGTCTAAAATTTCTATAGAATATGAATATTTCAATCAAAAATAAAAATTTTTAAACAAAAGTAATAACAACTCCAGTACCTACTTTCTATGAAACTGTTTACTAGTAAATTTGCCTACTCAGCTCTTCATCTGCACATTTTCTTCTATTTTTTTACGTATTTCTTCTCCATCTAAAGGAGCCCATGACTAATACTCAATTATGCATTTCTTTCTCATTTCTTATATAGAACATGCTAAGTTCGTTTGTATCTAGTGAGTAATCAAAAAGATTGCTAACTCATTGGACAGCTAACTAATACATTAAGATTTTGGAGATAAAGACACCCAATATGTGAATTTAAGAATACTGTTTTAGTTGGAGGTTTTTGTTTGTATGTTGTTTTTATTTTGTTGTTGTTGTTGTTTTCCTCTGTGACCAAAAAACCTAACAAGAATAATTAAAGAAGGAAAGGTTTATTAAGGTCTCACAGTTTCAGTTGTCTCATTCCTTAGATGGCCAGCTCCATTGCTCTGGGCCTTCGGCAAGGCAGAACACCAGGGCAGAAAAGTGGGGTAGAAGAAAGTGGCTCAGTACATCTGATCAGAAAGAAGAGAGTCCCCTCACCACAGACAAAATATACACCCCAGAGGCATTCCCCCCTAGGAATCTACCTCCTCTAGCCACACCCTACCTCCCTACAGTTACAGTTACTATCCAGTTAATCCCTATCAGGGGATTAATGCATTGATTAGGTTAATATGCTTATAACCCAATCTTTTCACATGTAAACTTTTTTGCATTGCCTTACATGTGAGCTTTTGGGGGGCACCTCATATCTAAACCATAACCAACACTATTTCCATCTTCATGAAATAAAGTCTAAGAATAGTTAGATCCAACAATAAGCCACTTAGAAAATATGCTTTATTCTAATAATTTGAATTTCAAGTGTTTTCCTTTGCACAATTTGCCTCAAATATTATATTGGGAGAAAAAAATTACTTGGTCGTATAGATGATTTTTCAACCAACATCTCTTTATGTTACAGCTACAATTGAGGCAAATAGATATCAAAGTAATTTGGAAGAGGAGAAAATTACAACAAAAGAATTAAGATATTAGCTAACATTATTGAGCATTTGCTGTAGGTCAGGCATGGTTCCAAGCAGTTTGTATTCATACTTTCATTAAATTCTCCCAACAATCCTAAAAGATAAGTACTACTGCTATCCCCTTTTTATAGATAATGAAACAGAGGTTTATAAAGTTGATGCTCACTTAAGTTTATAAAGTTAATATCAAAGATTCAAACTCAGATTTGTCTGATTCCAGAGACTGAACTTTGAAGCTTAAAGTGCTATGTCTTCATTATGCCAAGAACATATAGTTCCATCTATTCTCTCCTTCCTGGAATAAAACTGATTAAAGATTTAGAGAAGCAGATGCATTACAATGAGTTACAAAAAAAAAAAAAAAAAAAAGTTTCCCTCCCTTTTCTTGCAAAGTTTCATTAACTTTTTTTAATTTTATTTTTATAATTTTTAATATGTACAACTCATAGTGCATGTATTTAGCATCTTTTTAGATACAACTGTTTGTATACAAAGTATATTCGTACAATTCAGGTCTTCAATCATGCATTTAAGAAAATGATATCTGTCTCTTCTTTAGTGACTTTGGACTAGGAAAGGGAATTCCTCCCATTCCAATCCTTTAGGTAAAGGAGCCACCTTGCTGAGCCACGAGGACCTCCTGAAGAGCGATGCCAACACATTCACTGCAGTTCCAGATGCCTCAAGACCACCAGGCTTAGAGCTCTGCTCTCCTCATGCCAACCTCTTCTCTCTTTTGGTTCTTATCAAACTGTTTCTCTGCATGGAGTCTTTTGCTTGGTAACTCGATTTAGATTCTGGCGTGCAGAAGAATCTGACCTCAGGGACTATATGCTAATAGTTTTGATAAAGAGCACCTGGCTCTCATCTCTGGGATTACAAGCTTTCTACATAGTCCCTCCCTAACACCCCACTGGCTTTCCACCTTCTGAGCCCTCAGTGTCCCACATGGCTTCCTCTTGCACAGCTCCTAGAGATCTACAGAAGCATTCTTCACCAGACCTTCATTTTCACCTCTCCTCTGTCCCTCCATACGTACACACACACACACACACACACACACACACACACACACACAGCAGGATTGATAAAGCAAGTGTGCAGTGCTGATGGAAGCAGGCAATATGTGGTTCCCTGACACATTTCTAGAACTTTAGGCATTATTTAATAGGCATAAGTCTTAGAAGAACCTGAGGGATTTGTTGACCCCTGAGGAGGTAGTACATGGAAATCATGGAGCAAAATGGAACCTTCAAAACTACAATAGAACTCTGCATGTTTATCTGAGAAAAAAAAAAAAATCTCCAGGGAAGAAACTATTAAACTTTTCTGCTATCCATTTTGAGGTCTGATCGCTTACTTTCCAGGAGGAAGGGTCTAAAGGAAGGTAGTTTTAAAGCAACAAAGTCAAATGAGAACACCGGGGCAAATGTGAGGTGAATGTTGCTAGGTGTTTTAGTCAGCTTTTCTCACTGCTGCTACTGAAAGACCTGACTGGAACAACTGTAGAGGAGAAAAAGTTTATTTAGGGACTCACAGTTTCAGAGATCTCCATCCATACGTGACTGGTTCCATTCCTGGGACTCAAAGTGAAGCAGGACATCATGGCAGAGAGTGTGGCAAAGAGAAGCAGCTCACATAATGATCAGGCAGCAAAGAGAGAGACTCCATACCCCAGATACAAAATATATACCCATAGCCACGCCCCCAATGAGCTACTTCCTCCAGCCACACCCCACCTGCCTCCAGTTACCACTCAATTAATCCCATCAGGAATTAATTTGCTGATTAGGTTAAGGCTATAACCCAATCATTTCTCCTCCAAACCTTCTTGCATTGTCTCACACGTGAGCTTTTGGGGGAACCACATCTAAACTGTAACACCACAGGAAGTAAAATTTAGAATTTATTGGCAGTGTTTAGGGTTTGTTGAAGAAGGAAAAGGAAGAAGAAGAGAGGAAAGAAAAATGTAGAGGGGAGGGAGGGAAGAAGAAAAGGAGAGGAGCAGTAAGCTTGGTAAGGAAGAACTGAATTCTTGGCCAAAAATATTTCAGATGTTGAAATTCCATGACTCCATTACTATTTCTAGTCAACTAGAATGTTTTTCCTTTCCTCCCCACCCCCTTACCCCACATTCGAGATCAAACCCAGGGATGCTTTACAACTGAGCCACATCCCCAACCCCCAGCCCTTTTCATTGTTTTGTTTTCAAATAGGGTCTTGCTAAGTTGTCCAGTCTGGCCTCTAAACTGCTATCCTCCTGCCTTAGCCTCCTGACTCACTAGGACCACAGACATGGGCCTCTGTGCGAAGCTCCCTTTCCCCTTTTGCTCATTTATTTTCTATTGTTCATATTGCACCTCTTCTTCCAAATATATTAGTGCTTTCCTTTACTATGGTATTTGTACTTTGTCTTTATGGCCTTTCGTTACTCTTGCCTAAATTTCAGCAATTTGCTTACTACATATTCCATCCCCAAGGCCACACCAGGATTTCCACCTCCTAAGCGCTGTCTAATGGGGCTTCCTCTCACACAGCTCCTATCCTATCACACCACTTACCCTGTTTGGAAAATTCACAATGTTCAAATCAGATAAGGCCTTCCACAATTTGACATCAACCCACGCTTCCAACCACCCTTATTTTTTCAGCTCTTGGCTTCTAATTAATAACATACAGCAGTAAATCTTGAAGTTTTGATGGCAAACAAGGAGGGATGCTTACAGAGGCCCAGTCACAAGTACATGTTTTGCTATAAGCAGAACTGTGAAGAAAACAACAGAAGCAGCCTCTCTCCAGAGGAAGGTAGCTGAATAGAGACAAAACTGACTTGAACAATAAGCTTAGAGCCCTACTGAAGATGCACCTGCACTGAAACACTGTCCACTGAGGAGCAGAAGAAGGGCAGGAGCCATAATGCCTACAACACAGAGGTGACAGTAGAAGCTGAGTAGAAATGACATTGTTCATTAAGCTTTGTTCCAAAACCAACAGGGAAGTAGCATCTTCCAACATAATTTTACACATTTACAATCCTCTTTTATTTTGATCCACCCAAGACTAGACACATTTGCTCTCTTCTTTAAGGAGCAGATTTGGGTAGGCAGGGAATAGGAGATTGTAATCTTGCTGGACTAAATTGCAGCTGTTGTGAGTCGGCCTACAATGGGCTTTCAAAAGGCCTCCAAATAAGCTTTCAAAATAATGGAGGGCAGTGAGTGGCTCATCAAGCCAGCATCTGCTTAGGCCTGAGAGGACTTGCTTGCCAAAGGCATTGTTATATCAGTTCTCCAACTAGTCAAGGAAATTTACTTTGATGAACCCAGACAGGCATTTTTCACAATCACCATTATTTACAGTTGTGAATGCTGTGTGAAATGCAGTACTTAAACTCAGCTGTGATTTAACACTACCTATTTCCATAATGAGTGTTCAAAGGGATGAATCAATAGCCCTTTCAATAGAACATGTAATAGCTTTTAATAACAGAGGGGCATCTTATAATTATTTGAATTAAAATCAAGATCGAGGGGGCAAAAATTACAGCTTATTTCTCCACAGGGTTAACAGTAAACCACCAAAGAATATATTCAATTTTCATTAGTTTATATAAACAAGATAAAACATTGTATCTGATCTGAAAAGTAATAAGAAAGGAAATATATGGCCTTGTTTTTCTTTCAAATGCAGATATATGCTTGTAACAACAGGAAGAAGCTCACTATTGGGCTGTCTCGTTTTTCACTGATAATAAAATAAAAAACCCTTGTACCAATATATCTCATTCTATCCTGTAAGTATTACATCCTTCCACTTTGGAACTAAAGCAAGCAAGAGCAAACATTTGGGTTTTTTGTCTTTGTTTGCTTTTTATACATAACTCTAAACTAGTTCAATATATTTTTTACTTAAATATATTTATAATTATTTGTTGTCATAGAGGTTGAAAAATAGTTGTTTGAATTAAGTCAAACTCACTTGTGTGTATATACGCAATTGTTATTTTCACCATGCAATTTTACATTTCTTTTTTTTTTAAACAAACACTTCCTACTTTTGTAAGATGAATTTTTTAACAAGCAACCAAGGAGAGGTGTGCCTACAACTCCCATGGGTGGGCATGGTGTCAACTGAACTTTATCCCTTCTACTTCAGATTCTTCTGATAGATCATGTGCAATGATGTGGGTTTATTTATTGTATCCCCTTCCTGTACCCATAGATTACCATGACTTCAAAGTGTGAATTTATGCTTTTTCTGGAAGTTTCTAAGCATAATTAATTACAACAGGTAGCCAAGGAAACACACCATGAGCATCACTCTAGTTTCAGTGACCATGTCTTGAGACAGGAATCACATTCTGCTTGGTGTTACTATGATTTTGTTTAAACATAGACAGATGCCTTGTTCAACTATCTTTTACAGGGCCTGCTATTCACATTATAGGTGCTCACAAAATGTTTGTGAAGTGACTGATCAAATAAATGAATCACCAATGGCTGCAGCCATACGTGTGTTTGATAAGAATGGAACAAACCCAGCCGTGTGCCTTTCCTTGATGAAATGAAAACCCTAGATTCTAATGGGGACAGATTTAAGTATGACTAATCAAAAATCTTTCTCAGTCAAATCTACTATTACAAATCATTAATTGAAAAGAGAGGGGCTGGGGTTATAGCTCAGCGGTACAGCGCTGGCCTAGCATGCGTGTGGCCCGGGTTCCATCCTCAGCTTCACGTAAAAATAAAGGCATTGTGTACAACTAAAACAAATAAATAAATATTTTAAAAAGAAAAAAGGAAGAAAATGTGAGTCTTTTATTATTTTGATGAAGAATGACATAGATTTTCAGAGTTGAAGGTGTTAGGAAGGGTTGTTTCAACATTAAAATGCATTCTTTAATCCTTTTTTTATGTACACACACACACACACATCAGATGTTTTGGTGGCTACCTCCTGAGCTAAGCCTCATCCTTAAAGGGTGACACTTCCTTAGGGTTTTGTCCTTGGGCCACCTCTTTCCTCTTTCTTCATGTTCTCACTGATATTCACTCCCATGGTTTTGACTTCCATCTATATGCTCAGAACTTCTAAATCATTATCTCTAACACCAACTTTGTCTTGAGTTCCAATCTATGTATTATGCTACATAGTATCTATGTGTGTTTAGGTATACCTTACTTTTCTAAATTCAGAACTTTCAAAAACTGACCTCTGCATTCTCTCATAACAAAATGAAAAACTAAAACAATAAAAATAGTTGGCTCTCTCTTCTTTCAATTATTAGCACTTCCATCTATTTAGTCATATAAAAATAAAAACAACCTGGGATTTGTTCTGTGGTCAGAAAACTACAGCCTGTGGATATTTTTTCATAAATGACATTTTATTGAAACACAACAACCACCATTCATTTTATTTATGGCTGCTCTCACACTTCAATGGCAGAGTTTAGCACAACAGAGGCCATGTGACCCACAAAGCCTAAAACATTTCCTATTTGCCCCTAGCCAAAAAAACAGGCTTGTTGACCTCTGTTTTGGAGAGTCAGTCAATCTCTTTCTCTTTCTCTTTCTCTTTCTCTTCTCTTCTCTTCTCTTCTCTTCTCTTCTCTTCTCTTCTCTTCTCTCCCTCCCTCTCTCAGAAAAAGCTGCCTATTTTTCCCTCTTGGATATTTTTCAAGTTTATCCCTACACCTCTTAAATCTGGGCTCTCATCATCTCTCACCTGCACTAGCAACTAACTCTTAACAGCATCCCTCACCTGTCACCAAAACAATATATCTAAAACATACCTATGATTGTTAAACTATTGGGAGACAATTCTTCATGTGTGTCTAACATTTATGCACATCTTGTGAACAGAGGTGCTGACAGCTTTTGCTCTGGATTATCCTTTCAAGGATAATTGTATAGCAAACATCCTTGGAAGATACAGAATCTCTCTTCAAGAAAAAGAGCAAATTTGTTTACTATCAGCATACTAAAGATAATCCTTCCCTTCAGGGCAAAATTGGGCAGGCTTGCATGCATCTCTCTTATAATACTGGCTAATGTTAAACTGTAAGATTGGGGTTTCTTGATTGTGATGTAAACCCAGTGTGCACAATGCATCCACCTGGCTCTACTTTCCTGTTATTCCCATGGACTTCAAAGAGCAAGGTAAACAAATATGAACTTGAAGTTCATGCAGCCTTCTGTGATCCTGGAGTCTTGTGTCTTCTACAGCCTCAATAAACTGTAGCAGCCTACCTTGCAAACAGACTAAAATCTCACACCCTTCATAATTCTTGACATTTGACCCTTTATTTCTTTCCATCAACTACAGACTGAAGTCCATGTTCTATAGCCTATGATAAATGGCCCTCAGTGACCTAGATGCACCTGCTCCTCTAGCTATGTCTTCTGTTGTTCCCTACTAGCATTGGTAGTGCGTGTTTCCTACCTGTTCATAGCTCTTTGATTAGCACATCCTATTCTGTGTCTCCCCACCTTTGCTCATGCCTGAATTGCCTTCTAACCTCCTCAACTATCGTCCCTTTTCCTCTTCCCTACTTTACTCTTCCTTGGCCTGCAGCCTCTTTTTCATCCTTGAAGCACAGTTCAGGCTTTATCTCCTTGAGAGACCATCCATGCATGACTTATCTCAGTGGCCTTCCTCCAGGTCTGCAGAAACCCCTGAGAACAACTCAATGACAGTCCTTGCCATTATTTTTTTTTTCAAGTGTCCCTTGTGTGATTGTCTTGCTCACAGGCATTTAAATTCCTCATGTGAAGAGGCAGTATCTTGGTGTCCCCCTGAACTTCATTTCATACCAGTACCTGCAGATGCTCTGGAAACATTTGTTTAATGACTCTGAACTGCAGTAAGCTAAACCGATGCCTTAACCCTAATGTCTTCAATTCTCACTCTAGGGATATGAAAAAAATATATATTCACTTATATTCTTCAATTGGGAAAGGTGCTTTCCTGCTTCCTTTTTAAACACTGTTTTTCGTTTTATAATGTGATTCATTAACACTCAAGACTTCCCAGAGGAAGTAAGAATTTAATGAAATGTTCTAGAGAAGTTTGTTATTTTTCTAAATCCGGTTATATTCTCTAAACCATATTGCATTTGCCAAATGGTTCCTGTTATCTATAATTGAAAACAGTCCAATGCTTTAACACTAAGCCCTTGAGAAATATGCTGAATGATGCCAGAGAACATGTGCCATGTGGCCAGACACAGGCCTGAGGACTCTGACTCCTGGGGACACCCCCAGTATGGCAATGTTCTATCAGCTCTAGAGAGAATATTTTCTAGTCGTTTGGTTAATTGTGTGGGACAGAGTGTCACATTAGTTGCAGGGTGGGAAGGATGCCATCATCAGATTTTTTCAGGTCAGCTTACACGAGGTGAAATTCATCTTTGGAAAGCACAGAGAAAGCTCTGCCTCTAGGCCTGTGAGAACATCTCCAACTCCATTGTTGGTAGCAGCCAGTGAATTAATAAATAGTGGACTGCTCACGTTGTCCTGGTTGCTCCAGGAGAGACTTTATACCTTTTTTAAAAAATGAAAGGGAAAGTAGGAAAAAAGGATGGGAAGAGAAAACACAATTGTTCGGCATTCTAGATTCTTAAAAGTTCATATATTTAATCTCACTCATACAAATAAAATACTCCCAGCCAATACAGTCTCCTATCCAGAAGTCAGCATTCATGTGCTAAAGCTCTTATATGATCCCTGAAAGCTCAAATGAACCCACAGACAATGCAGTAGGTAGAATGAGCATTGGACCATGAATTCCATGCAAGGAATGTCATGCCTAAGGAAACTTGGCTAAAATATTCCAACACTGAATATTTCATTGGATATCGTATTTATACACACCCTGATGAAAAAAAAAAATGTGTCTTGTAGTTTTCCATTGACTTTTCCAGATAACAATCTCTGGTTACTGTGAAGTTGGATTAAGAAATTTAATTTGACAATTGACAAATCCTACAATAGTTGTCATCAATATATTAATGTTTTCTTTTTTTTAAGCCCAGTGACAGAAAAGGGACACATTCTGCCTTTATTTCAAACTATGATACAAATCCAAAAGATTCTCCCTCCCTTGTTTACACTCAGAGCCTTAAACCAAATACAAATCTACATTGTACCAGGGCAGCCAGTTCATGAAACTGGTCCATCCTTTTCTGAATTGTTTGCTTAGTATCAGTAAAAACCTAATGCATCAAACTATACAAATATAATCCATCAATGTGTTAATTAATTAACGACTCTATAAACAATATATTTACACTTCATATGAGTGAGAGTGGTTCCAGAATTTGAAATACCTTATTGAAAACATTTGGCTATTAAATCATAATAGAGTCAGGCGTGGTGGCGGCTCATGCTTGTAATCCCAGCAGCTCAGGAGGCTGAGGTAGGAGGACTGCAAGTTCAAGGCCAGCCTCAGCAAATTGGTGAGACCCAAAGCAACTTAGCAAGACCCTGTCTCAAAATAAAAATTAAAAAGGGCTGGGGATATGGCTCAGTGACTAAGCACCCCTGGGTCAATCCCTAGTATTCCACCCCCCCCCACACACACACACACAAGAAAATGTTTATTTTGAGAACATATTTCTCATCATTTTGTGAATACTTTAGTATTTGATAGAAAACATAAAGATTTTAATCTTTTGCTTTCTTATAAAAATCATATAGTTAGCACATTGTTTTAAGATAGTAGGGAAAACTTTCGGTAAGTATATGGCAAATATAAAAAGTTTATGGTCTATTTCAAAGGGTACTGTTAGTGACACTCAAACATAACACATCTTTGTCTATTTCCTAAGGTTAACATTTTATAAAAGAAAAAGTTCAGGATCTTCAAAACCAATCAATGCACTCATTATCAAAATTCTAAGCACATGGTGCTCACTATGGGACTATGTTCAAGACAGCTAGTAAGTAGCTTTCCAATAATGTTGACAATGCAAGATTATTGCAATATTTGCAAAAGAAAATTGCAACCAAAAATAGGCCTGCATATTTACTTCATTAGTTTTAATCTTTTCCCCTGAATATCAAAGAGATTAAATTCATTTGCATCAAACTTGGGTGGTAATCTTGAAGAATTTATTATCCCCTTTCCAGCATTGTTTTAGAAGTACTTACTTTCTTTTTAGATGTTCTGAGATTTTTAACCTCTCAGGTGCCAGAAAGTTTCAGCAGAAGATTCATGTAAAATCACCAGTCTTTCATGATTGGGCCCCTGGGACACCTGCAGCCAGATTTGTTGTGGGTTGTCCCAGGCACCAGCTATGCTGATAGTTACAGGGAATGTTCTCCCAGCAGGGCGAGGTTTCCTTATATGCTGGTACTTAACTGGGCATGTTCAACTGTGTTAAGTATGAGTAAACAACAATCAAGGTATAATAGCTACTGAGTCCAAGTATTTATTGCATGAAAGTTAGTGCCTTGCTGGCTCAAGTATGCTTATTATTTTAGACTATGGAAAAAATTTCAGGTGGTATCTGGTGACAAAACTTTGGTGGCAATTAAAAATTCTGTAGTCTACCTTTATTTTGCAGATTACCTCCCAGATCCCCAACTACCATATTCTTTGCTCTGAGAAGGATGACCATTTTAAAATAAAAGTTTTGGGCTTATAGGTTGTCTAATACAAAAGGATGTTTTCATGGTTGTTTATCAGTTCTACTTCCTCAGAGACACAATTTCAGCACGAATCTTCTGACTCATCAGAGTTTTTGTTTTTCTCTCTGGGAGACTTCTACCGTATTGCACATTCCATTTTCAGTATGTTGATATTTTTCACAGTTTTATTTTACAGACTTATTTTAAATTCATATTGCAGTTGCATCCTTCAGTTGTGGTTGACATTACAGTATTTTCTCCAGTGCAGATAAAACACACATGCTTTCCCAACTCCTTCCAACGTTCTTCTTTGAAGTGGATCCCACTCATTCTAAAGGAGAGGTTTGAATGACAAGACTAATTCCAAAGCAAGGACTTAAAGATCCACAAAAGAATCATAAGAAACTAGAAAAATCCTATTTTTAATTAGTGCTGTAGATATAGCAAGTTGGTGTTTATGCTCAGTTTTATGACAAAGGAAACACAAGTAAAATTAGCCCTTATTTATTATAAGAAAAATAATGCTGTCCATAATTAAAGACCATATGTTTTGATGAAAAAGAAAATCTAAATTTATAACTGCCATGTTGGGACTATGTCTGCCAAGGGGCAGGGCTTTGGCTGCTTACCACGCCCTAAAGGACCAGGGCTAAACAAAGGGGTGTGGCTGTGACGTAGGTGAGAGACGGGACCGCCCTGCTGGCTGATTGGCTAGTTCTAGGCCTATTTAAGTTCAGTGCCTTGCCAATAAATCTGAGTTTCTGGATTCTCGCTTGCTATACAGAACTCCCTGGGTGTGGCGTGTTTTTTTTTTTTTTCTGTTCATCAGACAGAGGTAGGCACCCTGCTATTTTTGTCCTTAAGCTCATTCTCGCCGAGTAAGTTATATTTTCCTCTGCGGGCAGAGGGGAAACTCCCTTTTAGGGCCCAAAAGGGAGATAGCTTAGAACTCGGCCCCATTCATAACTCAGCAACCCCAGCACTGCCAAATTAAAAAAAAATTACAGCTATGATTAACCCTTCTTCACAAACTTTCTTCATATAACTAGTATGACTTTTATTGGCTAGTTTTTGTCCAATTTTTGGAAATTTCCAAAAGCAGCACTAATGTTTGATTTCTTAATGCAAGGGACTCAGTCCAGGTCTTGTCATCAATTCTTTGGATCTATTTATCTAAATTTATCTGTACAAATTCTAAATGTATTTGAATTAAAGCCACTCATAGTTCTGACATGTTTTGTGTCTATATATTAGATGATCCTTTAAAAATTTGGTTTCAGTAAGACAGGATGAGATGATTTCTAACCTTTTGTTCTCAAAAGTTCAATGTTCTAGAATCCTCCAAGGAAGCACATTGTTTTCAATGTAGCTTATTTCAGATCTTATGAGCCTCAAAATCTGGAGCTCTTTCTTAAATCTATTCTTGATCATTTCTGCAGCAATAACTGAGGCCTTTTACTGTCATACACACAGAAATCAGTGTTCAGTATTTCAACAGGAGAGAACACAAGTTTTGACAGGTACAGATGAACTGAGTACGTCTAGCAGCGTTCTAAGAAGTGAAAATGTTCTAATTCTCTGTTATTATTAAATTGAAAGTGATATGCATTAATGAAAGCTACATATCTAGATATGACATGAATATGGGGACTGAAGAATATGAAATATGGAAAAGAAGTCCTTCCAACTTGGTTGCAACATGATGAGGTATCACCACTTTCCACAGAAGGTAGACTTCTAAAGAAACACATCATCCCACTGCTGTTCCCACAGGAAGTTGTTTTGGGAAAGAAGAAAGAGAAAGCTGCCAAAGTTGTAGCAAAGACTTAGGGCCCTTACTGTTATGCACATAGGAGATTCACCCTATGAGAGGATGGGTAAGAGGGTAGAGGTTTTCACCACTATCTATATTAGCCTAAGAAATTTCACAGATAGATTCATCATCCATAATTATGTATTTATATTCACAGTTCTATTATAAATATAAATACATCTGATATGTAAGGTTGGTGACTATTTCTGAGGAGTGGCATTGTAGGTAGTAGAATGACAGAGGGTTTTCATTTTGTAATTTGTGCCATTTTACATTGCTTATTTTTTATTTGTATGTATTACTCTTTGTGATTTGCAAATAGAAACTATATCATATACTTTGAAGAAAAAAAAAAAAAAAAAACAACTAAATTTGTCCTGGCCATCCATACTAAGAATTAATTTATGATGGACTATACCCTTATAACAAGTTTAATAACTAAAACTTTACTTTTAGTTATTTATTGGGTCTTTTTCTAGAATAAATCATTTTAAATGAAATTCCAATGTAATATGGACATTAATAAAAATGCAGCTCAGTACTTGGCTTAATCCCTTCCTGCCAGGAGATATACAATCACAATACAGGATTTTACAATTTCCCAAAGAGCTTTCCACATGCCGGAGCCTAGGGGACTTCTTTTAATTTCTGTGTTTGCATTTCCCAGTGGGACACAAGTGATGGAAAATACATATAAGTAAGCACAGAGCCTAGAAGACTCACAATTTACAATATTCAGGGTTCAGGTCAGCCAGGAATTAAAGTTGCTGTTAATAACCACATAACTCTTGTCACAGCACCCCTTCCAAATCCTCTCACCCATCAAAAACATAATCATTATTGAAGGGCAAAAATCACACCGGAGACAACCGTGCAGCCAAGAGATTTATTCACCAGCCTCTACGGCTGGTTGGAGGCAGAAGAAGTATAGGGAGGGAGGAGTCAGGGAGAGGGAAGCGTGCAAGCTCTGGATGGAGCGTCTGTGCCTAGTCTTGCCGGCTGTGGTCTCCAGAGCCGTGGGCTAGGGCAGCTGCCAATGGGCTGGAGGCTGGAGCTATCGGCTGGAGCAGTGCCTTTGGGCTGGAGATGGTGAGTCTGGAGCCGCTACAGCAGCTGCTTCCTCTCTGCAGGAATGAGATGTTGCTTCAGCTGCTTCCTCAACTGCTTCCTCTCCACTGGGACGAGCTGTTGTGTTGTGAGCTCCAGGCAGACAGGGATTTAAGTAGGGATTTGGGGGGGGGGGTTGGCGCCTGAGCGACCTTTAACGCCATTGGCTCTTTTCCCAGTAAACAAGGTGACCTTTAAGCCAATTGGCTCCTGCCTGGGGAAATTGAAACCAGGTTGCTCCTAGTGGAATTTTCCATGGGGGAGGTGGCCTGTCAGCTCAAGCCTATCTATCAATCACCCTATCTTCAATTTTGGTGCCAGGCTTGTTGCTATTCATTTTACACACATCTTATCCAAATTGTGTCTAAAATCTAATCCACTAGGCTTTCATTCTTCACCAAATGTTGCTGGTTGACTTCTCCAGGAAGCTTATCCTAATCTGAGACAGAAATTCCTACATAGGATGTTCCAGGGAATGTTCTCAGGATCAATACTAGCAGAGCTCTAGAAGAAGCAAGATTGGGAAGAGGGAGAAATTGAGTGTCAATGGAGACTCAAGAGAGCCTCATTCAGCCCTATAAGGAGACTGGAGCCTATGAAGTTGTCCCTGGTTGGACTAGGAGATGAGACATTAGTAACTCTCAAAAGTCTGGAGTTGCAGGTAGGAGCAGCACCTTGACCAAATGGCTCTCTGCAGCCCAGCACAGCCACCAGAAGCTAAACACAGCTTCCAAAGGCAGCCATCCTATCTAGTACCTGGGGAAGTCAGTGCTTCCTCCCTGAGAGCTGGATCTGAGCAGTGTGCTCTATGACATCCAGTACTCTAAATATACCAATCTACATCTACAATGCAGATGTTGGCACCTATTGAAGTGAATTTTCAAACTGAATCCCTTGTTCTGGTTGATTTATTTGTATCCTTTTAATATGCCATCATGCAGAAATATTCCCTAGTTCATAAATTTGTCCAATTTGATTCAATTCAACAACTATGTGTTAAGTACCCACAATATACAAAGCACTACCTATCTCCGGGGATCAAAGAATGGTTAGGACATAGTGCAGAAGAATGATTATCATATTATAAAGTATTTATGAGGTTTTTCCATGTCATGTTCTGTGCATCTCATCTAATCCTATAACAACATCATCAGTTAAGTTCCACTTTGACCTCCATTTTGCAATCTAGGGACCTCAAGACAGTAGGGATTTATTACATAAGAAACTCAGAAGGAGCCTTCAGTGGCAGGAGGGTAGGGCAGAACACAGTGAGCAAAGGCCAATGGGTAGATGTTCGATTCAGTTTGTTATGGTTTTTTTTTTTTTTTTTTTTTTTTTGGTACCGGGAATTGAACTCAGAGGTACTCAACCACTGGGCCACATCCCCAGCCCCTTTTTTGTATTTTATTAGAGACAGGGTGTCATTGAGTTGCTAAGTGCCTTGCTTTTGCTGAGGCTGGCTTTGAACTCTCGATCCTCCTGACTCAGCCTCCCAAGTACTGGGATTACAGGCATGCACCTCCACGCTCGGCTTCAGTTTGTTATGTTTAAGGAAAGTATGGATCATCTAAATATATGTGTCCAGTAGGTAATTGTATATTCAACTCTGAAGTTCAGATAAGGGATGAGGGCAAGATATAGTTGGAAGACTTATGACATTGTAAGTGGTAATTAAGACCATTGGGATAAATCACATTGTGACATTGTAGAAAATGACACCATTCTGCACTGAGTGTGGAAAATAAGAAGAGCAGTGGACTGAGGCCCAAGCTTCAGGGAAAGACAGAGAAGTTTACAATGGCAGACAAAGGCTCAGAAATGGAAGAGGAATGTGTATTGTCACAGAGAGTGCATTTTAAAACAAAGAGAGGAGTTTCCAGGATCAAAGACACAAGAAACACAGATAACTCAAGTGCCAGAAAGTGTCTGTGGAGTCTGGAGTATGGGAGCCCTTGCTGACCTTTCCCAGAGCTGCCTCTTGGCAATGCAGATGGTAGGAATCTGATTATTCTGAGCTGGAAAGATGAATGGGAAGTAGAACAGGGTGCTGAGAATTCCTTCTAAGAAGTTGAAGAGAAATGAGTGCAAAATGAGAACTCTAGGGAGGACTAGTGTCAAAGGGATGTTGATTTTTTATTTATTTGTTTTTTTAACATTTACTATATGATTGACATGTCAGATACTAGGGACACAAAAATGATTGAAATATAGTCCCTGCCTTTAAGGGACTCATACTCGAGTGCAGGACACAGAAATAAGAAGAGTCACACTAAATGTGATGAAAGCAGAAATAGCTGTGTCATCAAAGAACCATGAGAAAAGGAGGGAGAAAGCCTCTGACTTTTCTTAGAAGTTAAGGAAGTAGTGAACTAGCAGATCAACAGATGATTGGCAGAGAACGGAATAGCTGAGGAACAGCGTGGAAATATGTAAAAGATGGGCACATTCGTTGAAAATAATGTTCATTGTGGCTGAGTGGAAACTGGTAGAGACAAGAAATGACATTGTATACAACCAGAGATGTGTAAAAATGTGCTCTATATGTGTATTATGAATTATAATGCATTCTGCTGTCATATATAACAACTTAGAATTAAAAAAAAAAAAAGAAATGACACTGGAAAGATAAGACAATTCAATTCACAAAGGGCTTTGTGTGCCACGTTAAGGAATTTGAACTTTTTCCACTAAATTATGAGGAAGCTTACAGCAGAGCTTTAAGCAGACCCAGTAATATGAACTATTGTGTTTTATAAACTGGTAAGAAAGGAGAAGAGTTACTTGGAGAAAGCAACCCAGGAGACAAGAAGATTGCTATGAGTCTACTATGCTAACTCGGATCATTTACAGTATGATGGGAAAATAAAACAGCAAGAATGGACATGAAGAGGAGGAGTGGGTTAAAGAAAGCTAAAATATATAATTCCCAGAATATAATTATACTAGTGGAGAGATGGTAACAGAGAGAGAGAGAGAGCAATTACATATCATTTTAGATTTCTGAATTGGTGGCTGAATAGAATTAATTGAAATGTAGAAAGTTTGAAGGCTGAAATACAATGAGTTTGGTTCTGAGATGCCTGTGTGACATTAAGAACCAAAACATGAAAGTGCATTATGCATGTGTGCGGACAGGATGGGTGGGATCTGAAGGTAGTCATTCACCTGAAGACAGTTAAAGAAGAATGAACACAGCTGGAAGGGTCTGAGGACAGAACCTTGTAAAATACACATTTAAGGGACTACATTATTTGGACCAGTTGATGTTGGAAATGGCAGGTAGGAATGGCCAGTGAAAAGTATAAAGATTATTAAGTGGCATTGAGTTTGGCCTATAGTGGAAAACACATTTGTAAGAGTTCTGCCTAGGGGACTCTATGAGTTCACCTAGTAGCATTAGGTGATCCAGAAGGATAGGTGGATTGAGCCAAGATGGGACATCTGCTAGAGATAAGTCAGGAGATTGTGGGTGTTAGTGAGAAAGCAGTTGAGTTTCTATTTCATAAAGAAAGGTACCAAATTGAATATCCTAGGAATAAAATGAAACAGTGAAGAGACTGGAGCCCTCCATGGTATTAAAAAGCAAGTATGGGGTAAGGGCAAGGCAGAGTGAAAAAGAGGCAACTGAGTTCTGGGGATGGGCTGTGAGGCTTAGGATTCCAGAGGCTGAGAATCAAATCATGAAAGGCTGAGCTGCTGCAGGGAGGACAAGGTGTGGAACCTGGATTCCAAAGTGGAGCACAGGTGAAGGTCATTAGGGTGGAAAAGGTTCCAAAGCTCCCATAGTGCAGCATCTTATCCACTGAATGTGCTTTACATATTTGCTGGCAATGCCAAGCACAGATGGGCTTTCTTTTTGTTGTAAAAACAATATAACTACATTTTGGAAAACAGGAGGAGAGTTACTCATGTTCACACCACCCACACAGCTCTCATTCCCCACAGGTTATATGGCCTTCCCCATGATGCACCTGGCTGCAGCCACAGCTTAATGCTTGTCTCTCTTTGTATCTTGACATTAGAATGTAAGCGTTGTTCATCTATGGCTATTAGAGAAATGCAAATCAAAACCACTCTAAGATTTCATCTCACACCAGTCAGAATGACAGCTATTAAGAACACAAACAACAATAAATGTTGGAGAGGATGTGGGGGAAAAGGCACACTCATACATTGCTGGTGGGACTGCAAAATGGTGCATCCAATATGGGAAGCAGTATGGAGATTTCTTGGAAAACTGGGAATGGAACCACCTTATGACCCCGCTATCCCACTCCTAGGCTTATACCCAAAGGACTTAAAAACAGCATACTATAGGGACACGCCACATCAATGTTTATAGCAGCACAATTCACAATAGCTAAACCATGGAACCAACCTAGATGCCCTTCAGTAGATGAATGAATAAGGAAAATGTGGTATATATACACAATGGAGTATTACTCAGCAATAAAAGAGAATAAAATAATGGCATTTGCAGGTAAATGGATGAAGTTGGAGAATATAATGCTAAGTGAAGTTAGCCAATCCCCAAAAGCCAAATGCCAAATGTTTTCTCTGATATAAGGAGGCCTATTGACAGTAGGATTGGGACAGGGAGCACAGGAGGATTAGAGGAACACCAGAATGGCCAATGGAGAGAGAGGGGATGGGAGGGAGCAAAAGGGTGAAGAAAAAAAAAAGATGGTAGAATGAGATGGATATTATTACCCTAAGTGCATGTATGAAGACACTAATGGTGTGAATATACTTTGTATACAACCAGAAATATGTAAAAATGTGCTCTATAAGTATAATACAAAATGTAATGCATTCTGCTGTTATTTATGACAACTTAGAATAAAAAATTAAAAAATAAATAAAAAGAATGTAAGCATTGTTCATGATATGGCACAGCTTCTGTAATTAATGGACAGGTTCTTAGTGTCTAAAATTTCAATTAGGGGATACTCAGGTCACAGACCCAGATCCTCATTTTTGTGGAACCAAACAAGAGGGTAATGAAATGTCAACCAAATTATTAGAAATAAGAACAGGACTCATTTTTTTGTCTTACTGTTAGATACCCATGATCTTCTCATTTCTCTTATCTTGGTGTTGCCAATGCCATTTCTCTCTTTCAACCAGCTGTATTCCTCAACCATTTGAAGTTAGGGATTTTATAACACTGTTCAGAGTACAAATCAAGATCCATAACTGATAGGCACAAGAATGACCAGGGGCTCATTCTTCCCTCCATGCCCCACCCCCCCACCAAAGAGCTAGGGCTTCCTGGTAGAAAATGGCTGAGAAGATACTCTATATGTGCTTATCCTGGATACAAGATTAGAAAGTGGCAAAATTTCATTTGGTTCTTGTTTTTCCACCTAAGTCCAAAGAACCCTGTTGGTCCCTTCCTGGGTTGGAAGAGACTTATTTTAAATTTGATAAAAGACTGCTGATTTAGTGGCATAATCATTCATTTCACTCCATTCCTGAACTCCTGAAGACTTCTCAGGCAAGACTGAACGCAAAGCACAGAAAAATACATAAAAAGTCTCATTGTTCACATTAGAATTAAACATGTAAAATCTGGAAAAGGCAAAACAAACAAGAATCTTGAAACTTTTCTATGGCAAGGGCTGTGTTAATAAAAGCTGTTAGGAACATGATCTGGGCTACAATCTGGAGTATCCCCTAATTGAAATTTCAGACACTAAGAACCTATCCATTAATTACAGAAGCTGTGCCATAACATGAATGCTTACATTCTAATGTCAAGATAGAAAGAGAGACAAGCATGAAAGCTGTGGCTGTAGCCAGGTGCATCATGGGGAAGGCCACACAACCCACAGGGAATGAGAGCTGTGTGGGTGGTGGGAACATGAGTAACTCTTCCCCTCTGTTTTCCAAAATGTAGTTATACTGTTTTTACAACAAAAAGAAAGCCCATCTGTGCTTGGCACTGCCAGCAAATATGTAAAGCACATTCAGTGGATAAGATGCTGCACTATGGGAGCTTTGGAACCTTTTCCACCCTAATGACCTTCACCTGTGCTCCACTTTGGAATCCAGGTTCCACACCTTGTCCTCCCTGGAACAGCTCAGCCTCAGGAATCTTAAGCCTCACAGCCCATCCCCAGAACACAGTCACCTCTTTTTCACTCTGCCTTGCCCTTACCCCATACTTGCTCTTCCAGTCTGTCACTGTCTCATTTTATTCCTAGGATACCCTTTTTACCCCTCCTGGAGGTCTCTGGATCTTTGGCTCACCAATCCTATCTGTGATGACTGATTCCACATCATTGATTTATTTTTCCTCCTTAGATGAATTATGTTGGCAGAACATCTAATCTTGTAGTAAATTAAGAGAATCCCATTAGAAGACAGCTCTGGCCTCTAATTATAACAGATTGGCAGTTGCCTATTCATATCCTTCTTCCTTACTAATTGAATCCAGTTTTTTTAGTGTGACAATTTACATAGCCAAAGATTACATGTCTCAAATTCCCTTACAGACTTAGGTAACTAAAGAGATATATGCAGTAGTTATGTGGATAAGTTTCCCAGATGGGAAAGTTTTTTAATTCAACTTTTGAGATTTTTTTTTTATTTCAATTATATTAATTACACAGAATATTGGGTTTCATTGTGGCATATTCAATCATGCATATATCAACATTTTAAAGGGCTCATTCCTCTGTGTGCATTTTGCCTTTCTCCCTTCTTCTCTCTTCATGTCTCTTGTTGAGGTATGATGGCTGGAGTGTCAGCAACAATTTTATTACCATGAAGAAACCTTAACAACATCTCTACATGCTAAGAATAGTGGCATAGAAACCTAGAAGGAGCCTGGAGGTGTTGACAATATTTCATAATTACTACATAGCCCTGGGCTTCCTGCTTGCATACATTTTTTTATATATATATGAGAAAATGAACCTGTATCTTTAAAAAGCCACAGTTATCAGATAATTGATACTAGTACTTTGGCAATTCCTAATAAACATAAAATTTAATTCATTCATTCACTACCAAATATTTGCTGGCTGCCTGTTCTGAATCCAACATTATGTTAGGAAAAGAACGTAAATGAAAAGAAGTGTAAGGATAGTGTTAGAGTACAAATAAATACCTATTTGTTTTATTTAGAAAAACATATATATTTTAGGAAAAGTTATGATGGACTTCATAGAAATCCTTGATTGTTTCCAGGTACACTAAAAAGTATATGCAGTACATACCATGGGTTACCAAAGAGGACAGCAGGAAAAGGTGAGAGGTGGTGATTGAGAAAGTGACAAGACTTGAGTTGAACCTGAAAGAAAAGTTCTCAGCAAGAACAGCTCCAGCAAGGTTCTTTCTCATGCTGGAAGGAAAATCATGAACATAGGTCAGAAAGGAAATTTAAAAAAAAAAACTTAAGTGCAATATATGCTGCAGACAATAGCCTGGCTGCTTTCATTCTGTTTTAAGACAGCCAATCTCTCTGTTCTGAAGATTTCTTCTTTCAAAATTGCCATCTATTTACAGTAGGCTTGGGGACTGGGCTGAATGTGGGAAAATGTGGTGCTGGAATTTTATTAGAGTACAACATCAGCCTCCTTCATGAGAATGTAAGAAGAATAGTCACTAGCTGAGATTGATGTCTTACAACTCTTGACTTCATGTCCCAAGTTGCCTGGTAATTCAGCACTCACACTGAATGAAATCTCTCTTGATGATGGACTTTATTGGGTTTTCCCTCGACCTGGCAGGAAGTGCCAGTGATTTGATTTGCCTGGTGACTCTGTGTCACTTTGTTTTGTCGTCTTGTGCTATATTGGTTGATGTATCACATTGTCATAGTTTTTGTTATAATATTTTACCAAACAATGTCATGAACGGATACACTTGCCTTCCTATGGTCACAGTCCAGAGAGCCACAGAGGCTGTCCAGGCACTTAAGGTACCCACAGGCAATATTTAATCATCTGTGTACCATTGATAAAAGAAAAAAAAAAAAAAAAAACTGGCTACAATAAAAATTCCAGCATTTCTATTTGTCCCTTTTCTCTCCAGTACAGATCCTAACACGTCTCTAAGCCTTCAGTTAACTGAGCCCCGATTCCTTCTTTCCCATGACTCAATTCCTGTCTCTTTGAGTCCTTAACAATATTAAATTGTTTCTCAGATTTCTTCTCCAGCCATTTAGTATTTCAGCATAAGGCTAATCTTTCAGTAACTCAATTCCTTGAGTAAAGGTCTTAACCTACACAAACCCTCTTGGCCTGTTTTGATTTTGACAGCCTGACTTAACTTTCTAAAACCTGGTACTGTTTAAGAAAAACACAAGTCATGGGTGGTGTGCTGGGCATGCCTGAGACCAAACTAATGCAATCTTTGCAAGAAAGATCTTTTGGGAGCTTCTTGGGAGATGGGAGAAAAGAGATTTGTCTCCTGCTCCAGGATAAATACATACCTCCTTGTATCTACTTCGCATTTGTTTTTGTTTTGTCCCTAACCTGGCATGGGTGACAAAGACTAGAATCCTTCTCTAACTTGAAGTCACCAAAGCCAAACATTTTCCCCATGAAATGCAACTATTTAGGTAATGGCACCTATTAAAACACTAGCACAAAAGAGCTTTGAGTCTTTGGATAAGATTACCAGCTTCAATTTTAGTTTTGATGGAAAAATCTTTAGGGAACACTTAAAGATGAACTCATTGGAGTTTGGACTATGATATTATACAGCTGTACACTGCATATTCTTATTTGAGATTGTAAAACAAATGAAAAGTTGGCTGTTCTCTTGTAATTGGAGTCCCTATCAGTCGTGAGAGGAAAATTCACTACTTTCTACCAGCAAGATTAGAGGCTGTTTCTAGCAAAGCAAAAACCAGTTATTAAAGTTTTCTAGTTAAATAAAGACTTTGTATGTTACTGAGGATGTGTAAGCAGTTAGTGCCTACATCAAAATGGGATGCATAGAGCTGACTGCAGAAGTGGGCAGGTGCATAAATAAAGCCCTATTTGTCCAGAACTAAACACATTTTTGCCATCCATGGCTAACATCTACCTCAAGACATCTCAAATGAGACCCAAGGAAATTTAACCCTTTTTCAAATATTTCTACAGAAATATTTGATTTTGTGTGTTTGAGATATTGACAGGGTGTTTCAAATCCTTGTCCTGTCACTCATTGGCTCTCGATCATGAACAATTCACACAAACTCAGTAGGCAACAGATACCTGTTCTGTAAAACAGGGCAAATATTACCTACTATTTAGGGTTATCAGCAATTTTAGCAGTGATATCTACAAAGCATCTAGCATACAGGAGGCTTTCAGTAGATGATCAATATTTCTATAGCTGTAATAAACCACTATTTTTCTCCAAAAATGTACACATGCATACACTGGGAGAGTAGGGGAGTAGTTGCGAGAGAGACAGACAGAATGGTGTGGTGGTTCTACACTGTTAAGAGGTGTTTTCAACACCACAGCCACACCACAGAAACATGTTTTCAATACTTCCTCATTTCACCATTTCAGGTATAATACAGAACTACTTACCAAAGCTATGGTTTTTATATCAGAAGTCAGCTTCCATTCAGAGGAACATATTACTTTAATTTCCCAGAGAATGGGCAAGAAATTTTCTTCCAAGGGCAGAAGAAAAGATTGCCTATTAGTCACATTCTCCCTGAGAGGTTAACCAGTCTGAATTTACCTCAATGTGGCACTCCTGCAAATTTTTGCAAGAGCTTTGGTAAAGTAGAATGGAAAGAAATGGGATATGTAAAGGGGAGGGAGTGGGTAAGTTGTTTTTTTTCCTCATTCCTGATTACATATCATTCTCAATAACATTTTTAGCTTTTTCAAGACAGATAAATATTGCTGAGAAGCCGAGTAAAGATCCCCCTTTCTTGAAGTACTGTGTCTGATGTTTGTCATTTTACCATGTCTCTGGGGTCTGTAGTAGTTGCTATATGGTGCTCTGCCCAAATGACTCGCAGAGGACTCACTCTCCACACACTGCCCTCAGTCATTAGGGAGCTGCCTCACTCTCCTATGGCAGCCAGCTGGAGGTATAAAGGCCTCACACCCATCCCTCAATTCAGGAAAGTATTCCACTCTAGAGCACCCCCACCCCAAGGAATCTACTTAGGCCTCTGCTGCAACTGCATCACAATTGAAGTCTTCTTTCTGCTCTGAATGGATGCTGGATCTTCCTGCTTCCTCACAGGTGTTCCTGAGAGATGGCCCCACTTAACTTCCTGCATGCAAATAGCCATCTCAGAGCCTGTGTCAAGGAAAAAGACTACAACAGTGGCCTTGGACCCTAATGGGCAGAATCTGGTAGGACTATGCTGCTAGTAAAGCTCATGAGAGTCCACTAATCATGTGCATAGCTGTTCCGGAAGAATCTTCAGAGGCCCAAGTAGAAGTGAACTGTGAGTAGTTGCTCACCAAAGACTGATGGGAAACCTGCATATTTCTCATATAGGCAGCCTAGTTAAACATCTGGGTTCTGGAGCTCACTACCCAGGAAGAATCCTGCCCCTTGCTAGTTGTACAACCTTGGGCAAATCCCTTTCTCTGTGTGACTTAGCATCCTTCTCTATAAATTGAGGATAATGGTACCTACCTCATAAGTTTGTTGGAAGAATTACATGAGTCATTGTGTGAACCACTTGGATTAGCTTTGTCACATGGCACACACTTAGTAAATGGTAGCTTGTATAATTCATGTGCGTGCCTGTATTAGTCAGTTTTTTGACATGATAACAAAATTCCTGAGTCATCTAACTTATTTTTTTAAAAAATATTTATGTAGCTCACAGTTTTGATGGTTCAAAGTCCAAAATCATTGGCCCAACTGATTTGGCTATTGGTGAAGGTGGAGTAGGGTGCCATATCATAGCAGGAATACATGAAGAACCAAACAATTACATCAAACCAGAGCAGAAAGAGAAGATAGGCAGGGCCCTGATCCCTTTCAAAGGCACACTCCCAATAATCTAAGAACCTCTCAGAAAACTTCACTTTCTAATGCTATCATCCTGAGAAACAATCCTATAACACATGGACCCCTGGGGTACATAATTAAACAATTTAACCACACCCAAACCTCGAAGTGTCTGTTTTGAGGAATACCCATTAATCAGTTGCACATTTTTATCTCCATTATTCCAGTTAGTAAATTCCTTCAGGACAAAGATAATATATTTAATGATTACACAAACACTAATCCACATATCCATTCATATATATACACCTACATATTTGTAAATGTACATTTGTGTATTAGAGTGTATCAAACTGTCTATCAAAACCATATTTGTGCAAGAACACTTTAGAGAGAGAAGCAGAGATTGCAATGACCTTAAACAGGGTATCTAGAAAGGAAAAGTGCTGCCCCATTGAGCTCACCAGTGATCTGTACTTTCCCCTTCAGCTCTAATCCTTCACTTTGAGACAGCCTCTCTTAACAAAAAAGGAATAACCTTTCTGCCTTGCAGTGTTGTAACTCTGATGTGTTATGTTCATGAAAGGATTGAAACAGAAACGATGATGCCTACTGGATGTTGAAATTTAATCTCTTTCTCTAACATTAATTTGTATAAAACACCTGAAGTCAAAAAATTGGTGAATGAGCATGAGTTAGCAAATGATTTCTAAGAAAATCCATCCATTTAAAAAATGTGATATACCAATTACACATAACATCTCTAGTTGATGTCTTGTTTTTAACCATCTAGGGAGACATAAAGTAACAACATAAAAATTTAAAGTTGGAGAATATTTTAGAAGACATATAGTTTAAACTCCCTCACTTCATAAATGAGGAAACAAGACTTGGAACTGTTAAGTGGTCATATAGAATTTTTAAATGTTTTATGAAGTTCTGAAGATCAAGCAAACACCAAACACTCAAATACCATATATATATATATACACAAAATACTATATATATATCAAATACCATATATATATGATATATATATCAAGCAAACACCACTCAAATACCATATATATATATACACCATATGTATATGTCTATATCTATCTATCTATCTATCTATATATATATATATATATACATATATATATCCATTCAGCACTGCAATTTAAGGTAGGATCAAAGCAAGTCCATAGGGAATCTGAGCCTACACTCGTCTGTAGGATGCATAAGAGAAACACAACTCCAGCTTTTGAAAGAATGACTGGAACTTGCCAAAGGTTTTGCATTGTTCATTTCTGGACCACATGTGCATTGAAAACAAGGAGGATAAAAACGCCAGTTATTGTCCACTTCAAACAATTCAGAACCCATATGTAGGGTAGGGGAAAAACTGGCTTGGGATATAACAATGGCATGAGCATTGTTACCCAATACAAGGAACAATAACAATAATGAACATTACTAGGGTGCTTTCTGGTTACAAAGTATTTTCAAACACAGTCCTTCCTATCCTGATAATGGAAAACCAATAGATGAGTGAGCTTCTGTTGTTGTTATTACTCCTATTGTCTCCAAATGAATAGACTCAGATTGGCTAAGAAAACTTCTTCAGGTCACAAACCTGAGCCAGGAAATAATATGTAGTTCTTCTCACTCCAAGTTCTGGGCATGTTTCCCTATTCAAAGGTGCTTATTGCCACAATACATCAGTTTGATGATTTTCTACTGAGCTCTTTCTTCACAATTGAGTATATAAAGTTAGGTAAAAAATGAAGTCAGAAGGGGCTGGGGTTGTGGCTCAAGTAGTAGAGTGCTTGCCTGGCATGTGTAAGGCGCTGGGTTTGATTCTAAGCACCACATAAAAATAAATAAAAATAAAACAAAGGTATTGTGTACATCTACAAATAAAGAAATTTTTTAAAAAATGAAGTCAGAAAAATGAATTACTTAATACGTACAGATAGATTTTCTGTTCATAACATGGTCACTCACTCAGTATCAAAGATTTTTATGGGTGTGTATGAAGGACTTAATCTGAGATTCTTTAGAGACAACCTGATTTGTGTGTGTGTGTGTGTGTGTGTGTGTGTGTGTGAGAGAGAGAGAGAGAGAGAGAGAGAGAGATGCTGGGCATCGAACCCAGGGCCTTGTACATAATAGGCAAGCAATCTACTGAGCCATATCACCCACCTTAGAAACAACATTATTTATTACACTAATGGTCTAGAAAGCACATAGTATGCCTACATATATTGTGTGCTCTTATGCTTAGTATGTTCAGTTTTTGCTTCCTATAAGACAAAAATCACTCAGACTCCTTCCTCAAGAGCTTTCCTGAACCAAGAAGCACACAGACATCTCCTTCAGTGTGAGAAGGTAAAGGGATTTGAGAACTGAATAGTAATTCTTTCTGAGCACAAAAACAGAAGGATTTTAGTGCTGTAATGATTCAATCTCCTTGTGCCAGGCTCTGCCTCATGAGCATTCACTATTTTTCTGCCTGACCCAAGGATGGACCTATCTGAAGAGGCAGCCATGACAGTGATCTTCAATCTGGGGTTCTCACAACCTCATAAATCTACAGGCTATTGAGAACAAGAGCTCAGAAACAATCTAGAGAGGATGATTATGATGCTTACCTAAATCTTCACTGAGGTAAAAGAGACCAAAGAAATATTGTGGTACCATATTCCTTGAAAGGAATTAGAGTAACATATTCTATTTTCTTTAATATTCTGCTTCATTTTCTTGAAATTGTAAAGTCATTTTCACTTTTTGAACTCTACATTATTAAGACCTACAAAGAGGATCAAACCTGCATTTGTTAACAGGATATACTCAGAGCTTAAATGTGTTACATGATTTGGAGAAACATATACTTGGTTACTGCTTTGTGGATCTCACATTTGTTCCAATTTGATTTGTGAGAGGCTATTCTTAAATTGCTCTAAGGTGTCCATTTATGGCATGCCAGAGGGGAGCATTACATTAGGAGCAGATCTTTCTTAGAAAAGTGAGAAATCTGCATGGAGTGTTTAAACAGAACTTTGAACACAATTCAATCTGAAACACGTAATTACTTCATGCTGACTGAAATCGAGAAGTAAATATGTGACTGTACTCACAGATGTACTCACAAATTACAACCTGTGCCTCATCATTGTGCTCTACTCGAAGATACTCTTGGCTGGATTTCTTAATATGATGACTCCTTGTTTCTGTAACTTAATAGAATTGTGAGCAATATGTATTGTGTTTCTAGGCAATTTATAATGGCTGGTGCCATTAGTTGGAACTTGAGGAAAATTTCTAATGAGATTAAAATATTTTCATAAACATATGCACAAATTTTCTTTCCCTTTTCTATTCATTTCACTTTCCTTAAAATAGAAAAATAGAAATAGTCTACAATATCTCTTGGATTCCTTTTCAGAAGTGTGATGACTATTGAAATTCATCACTTTAAAAATACAGTTTGAATTATTTTTTACCTAAATAAACAATAACTGATGCTTGTCAGAAAGGATTTCATCTGCCACTTTCCTATCCTTTAGCCCAATCTCTGATTTTCCCTATATATTTTCATCTTTTATCCTAAGAAAAAATATTTTATCATTTGTGAATTTGAAGTTTTCACTCATCTACAAAAATTTTAAATACCCAAGTTTAGTACTGATCCCAGGTAATCCCACTATAGGCAATGTTATAATACTTAGAAAGTACTTACATATTCTGTTTATTTAGGTGTCCCAGCTAGTCTTGTATCCCTGAGAGAAGTTGATCTCCAATCCACCAGTAACTTTTTAAAAATTGTCCTCAAAGTGTTTGCTCTAACCAAATGCTTATTTATCTGTTAGAGGAAAAGAAACCTTCCCTACCGTGAATTCTGCTTTGTGGGCTTTCAATGAGTCTTTGCTTAATCTTCCACCAGATTCCAGGTACAGCCATAAAGCACCTTAGGCTGTAGTTTCCTTGTTTTCCTCTGGAATCTTTCCAATGACTGGAGGCCATTCTGGAAATCTGTCAAGAATGCTTTAGCATAGCACTATGACTGAGAAAGTTGTTTCCTCCACCCCCCTTGTCTCCATGGTCAATTCATTCATACTCTTCAATACCCAGTTCAACTTTCATCTTCTTTGTGAAGTTTTCTGTCATCCTATTCCTATTTGAGAATTAACTCATCCTGTTTCAATGAGCAAAATCAAGAATGTTTGGGAATCAGTGACCAGAAACCCTTCATTCTCAGACTTTAGAGGGACAGGAAATCAGATGGATGGATTTAGAGAGGCATTTTAATGTGAACAGATATAATCGTAGGAGAGTTTTGTTGAATAGTTTCAACTTCCTCATTGCACAGTTGCTTTGGAGTCAGATAAATCTGGTGGGGGCCCCAGTTAGATGAATATAAATTTGATTACTTTTATAGACAGAGGCAATTCATGTATTCTATTTCTTTTTGAGTGAGATTTGGTAGTTTGTGTCTATTCAGGCATTTGTCAATTTCATATAAGTTTTTCATAATACATCTCATTATCCTTTAAAAATTAAGATTAGACCTATTGAATGCTTAAGAAACATAATTTACTAGATCTGTAGTGATAAGCATTTTCATTTGTAATGATAATTATTAGTATCTTTTCTCTCCCTCTGTCTTTTTTCCTGTTTAGTCTGGCTAAAGTTTTATTAATTTATTAATCTTAAGAATCACTAGAATGGTCAAAGGAAAGGGAGGGGAAGGGAGGGAGCAAGGGGGGGGGGAGAAAAAAAATTGCTGGTTGAATGAGATGGATATCATTATCCTAAATGCATGATTGAAGATCTGAATGGTACTTATATACTTTGTATATAAACAGTTGTATGTAAAAAGATGCTATATATGTGCATTATGAATTGTAATACATACTACTATTATAAATAAAAGAAGAAAAAGAAAAAAAAGAATCAGTTGTTAGTTTCATTGATTTTTTTAATTTTATCTGTTTATTTTTCTATTGATTTCTGTTCTTGTTTTTATTATTTCCTCCCTTCTGCTTATTATTTCCTCCATATCTGCAAGTCTTTAGATATAATGATGCACAAAAATCAAATAAATTCACAAAAATTTCTCATAATTTGAGGAAAGTCATAATTGATCTTCATGGAAGCCATGTACTATAAAATTTATCCTCTTTTTCACATTTAGAGAGAAACTCAAATAATGATGGGAAATGTTTAAATAGGTACTTAAACTCAAGGATGTAACCTAACCTGATTACAGCCCAGCTGGATCCTATATTAAGTTCACCCCCTCTGTGTTTCCCCAATTATCATTGGGTCTTAAAGCCCCTTTCAAGAGGGCCTGAAAGAAGGGAAAATGGACCACACCTGACTAGCAAATCAGAAGTTCTATCTGTATGTATAAATGAAAAGGGTATCTCTGAGCTGAACTTTTGTCTCTTTGTAGCTCAGAAAGAATAGGGATACTATTCATCTGCAAAACTAATACTTGTGCTTCTGATACTGGGCTTTTATTCATACAAATATAGCACTAACTCTATATACATTGTTTAAACTAGCATAGTGCATGTCTGCAAACTTTTTTCTCACATTTTTTACTGATGCATTATAGTTGTACATACTGATGGGATTTGTTGTTACATTTTCATACCTGCACACAATACACAATATAACATAATTTGGCCAATATCACTCCCTAGCACTTCCCCTTCTCCCTCCCTGCCTCTCACCTTGGTTCACTTGGTTCACTTTTCTCTCCTGATCTCCCTTTGATTTTTTTTTTCAGTTGTAGATGGACACAATACTTTTATTTCATTTATTTTTATGCGATTCTGAGCACCAAACCAGTGTCTCACACCTGCTAGGCAAGCTCTCTACCACTAAGCTACAACTGCAGCCTTCCCTTTGATTTTCATAAGATCTGCCCCCACCTTTCTTTCCCTTTTTCTTCTATAGCTTCCACATACAAGAGAAATATATGACCCTTGATTTTCTGAGTTTGGCTTATTTTATTTAATATAATGTTCTCAAGTTTCATTTTATTTCCTGCAAATGATGTAATTATATTCTTCTTAATGGCTGAATAAAACATTGTGCATATATATCACATTTTTCTTTATCCATTCGTCCATTGATGGACACCTAGGTTGGTTCTGAAGTTTGAATATTGCAAACTGTGCTGTCATAAACATGATTATGCATTTATTGCTATAGTATGCTCACTTTAATTCTTTAGAATAAATACTGAGGAGTGGTATCTCTGGATCATATGGTGGTTCCATTCCTAATCTTTTAAGGAATCTCCGTATTGATTTCCATAATGGTCGTACTAATTTACAATCCAACCAACAGTGTAAAAGTCTTCCTTTTTCTTGACATCCTTTCCAGCATTTATTATTATTTGTATTCTTGATGACTGCCATTCTGACTTGTATGATATGAAATCTCAGTATAGTTTTGATTTGCATATTCCTAATTGCTAATAATGTTGAACATGTTTTCATATATTTGTTGGATATTTGCATTTCTTCTTTTAAGAAGCATCTGTTTAACTCATTTGCCCATTTATTAATTTGATTATTTGATTTTTTTGGTGTAAATTATTTTAGTTCTTCACATATTCTAGAGATTAATCCTCTGTTAAAAGAGTAGAGATTAATCCTCTGTTAAAAGAGTAGCTAGCAAACCCATTCTGTAAGTTCTCTCTTCATATTCTTGTTTCCTCTGCTGTGCAGAAGCTTTATAATTTGATGCTACCCCATTTATTAACTCTTGGTTTTATTTCTTGAGCTTTTGGATCATAACAAGAAAGTCGTTGCCTGTGCCTATATGCTGAAGTGTTGGCCCTATGTTTTCTTCTAGGTGATATATAGTTTCTGTTCTAATTCCCAGGTCTTAATCCATTTTGAATTGATTTTGTGCAGGGTGAGAGATAAAGGTCTAGTTTCATTTTTCTACATATGGCTAATCACTTTTCCCATCATAATTTCTTTAAAAGGCTGTCTTTTCTACAACTTATGTTTTTGGCACCTTGTCAAGGATAAGATGACTATATGTGTGGGGGTTTGTCTCTGTATCTTCTCTTTTGTACCATTGGCCTATGTGTCTATTTTTATGCAATACCATGCAATTTTTTTTTTACTATAACTCTGTGGTATAATATGAAGTCAAATATTGCAATAATCCAGCATTGCTTTGTGGCTTAGAATTGTTTAGTCTATTCTGGGTCTTTTATTCTTCCAAATGAATTTTAGGACTTTTTTTTTCTAGTTCTGTGAAGAATGTCATTGGCATTTTTGATGGGGATTGCATTTAATCTGTTTATTGCTTTTGGTAGTATAGCCACTTCACCAATATTAATTTTGCCTATCCATGAACATGGGAGATTTTTCCATCTTGTGAAGTCTTCTTTAATTTCTTTCTTCAGTGTTCTATAGTTTTCTTTGTAGAGGTTGTATACTTCCTTGATTAGATTTATTCGTAGGTATTTTTCTTTTAGGCTATTAGGAATTAAATTGTTTTCCTAATTTCTTTCTCAGCAGATTTGTTGTTGGTATGTGGGATAGATATTGAAGGTGTTTTTTCTCGGAGGCAGAGTTAAGCTTTTACTACTTTACTTCTACTTTCTTAGAGCTTAGAGAGGGAAAGAAAGATTTTTCTTCTTGCTTTGATTTTGTAACCTGCCACTTTGCCAAATTTGTTTATTAACTCTAGCAGTCTCTTGGTGGAGTTCTTTGGATCTTCCAGGTATAGGATCATATCATCTGCAAACAGTGATAACTTGACTTCTTCCTTTCCTATTTTTCTTTTTATTTCCTCTCTTTCCTAATTTTTTCTGGCTAGAATTTCTAACACTATATTAAACAGGAATGGTGAGAGTGGACATCCTTATCTTGTCCCATATTTTAATGGAAATGCTTTCAGATTTTTTTCACCATTTACTATGAGGTAGACTTTGGGTTTTTCATATATAGTTTATGATGGTGAGGTAGAGTTCTTCTATCCCTATTTTCTTCAGTGCCCTTTTTTATCATGGATGGGTGCTGAATTTGGTCAAAAGTCTTCTCTGTATCTATTGAGATGCATGTCTGCAAAATTTGCAAAATTTGAATTGAAAGTACTACATGACATGTTAATAGATTTTTTAAATCAGTAAATGGACTGGTGATGTTGCACAAGGTGACAAATCAATTTTATTACAGTTTAAATTATTTTTCCTTGTGGGAGATTAAAAATAATTTTTCAATAATTTGAAAATATAATTTGCTTTTTTGGATTAATGCTGTGAAGCTATCCAGTATCACTGATTTAAATAAAATTGATTATATTACATTAAGCATTTGTGGACATCTGGTCTAAAAATGTTTTATAATCACAAATTGAGATAAAATCCAGTTCTATTTGATAAACAATGTGATTTAGAAAACTTGGCTGAGCCAGAAAAAGAAAATGGCAAGACAGAAAGAGAAAGGAAAAAAAAAAAAAAAAAAAAAGCTAGTAGAAGCCAAAACAGGAAGCCTAGACGTTAACTCTTAGAAGGGATAAAAGTCCTATAACCAAAACTGAGGTTGTTAACTATCAACATGGCAGAGAGATCAATTGAAAAACAAAATGAAACAACACAACACAACTTGCTTTGCTGGCAATCTTTTCATACTATGAGTGCTGCTATTGCTCTGAGGAAGCAGAAATATATCCTGGGTTGGTCCCAGGGGTGCTGGGTTTGCTACTGGTGACATTGATTTCCTTTAGTCAAACTTTCTACAGTTTGGAAAGTTATGATAGATAAAAATTGGATGCGTCACATGACAAGATAGCATAAACTGATCATGGTCTTTGATGTCATATTTCAGATTTTTTTTTTAGCTATTTTTTTTTTTAGCTATTTTGTTTTTTGTCCCGTTCAGTCAACTTAACATCTCAGAATTTCATTTCACTCTTAACAGGAGTACTGAACACTATGGTGTCTCAACTTTTTAAATGAAGCCTGAATCATCACTTAGAATACTGGCTGGGGAAGAATAACAACTACAGTTTGTTTTGTTTGACAGTGGCTGGCAATATTATTGTTCATATATGTATGCCTATAAATACTGCTGTTCATCCTGTAGCTGTTTCCCTTAAGTCTAACCCAGGCATGGAAACAGATCAACCTGTCACCATGGATACTGAAGAATCTGGCCAAATGACCTAAAATATAGATTGTGGGTAAAATTATATTAGTATCTGTTGCTGTGACTGATGCCAGTGCACAGACATTCTCATTAGGAAGAATAGTCCCAGGGAAGGGACCCAGTGTCCCCATGAATCCCCATCTCCATGGGTCCTGCTCTCACTATTTACCTGCCCCAGCTCCATAGGTTATCCTGAGATTGGAACCCACAGGTTCTGCTGTCTACCCTCATCAGTATCCAATGACACCACTGTTGGTCCCAATTATTGATCTCTGGAATAATCACTATGACCTCTAGGTATTTACCAATTTCTCTCTTTATCCAGTCCAAGTGTGAAAAATCCCTTTGACTTTTGTTTTAGCTTAAGCAAAATGCTTACACCAACCCATGCAATGTTGTGCAGCTATAATCCCAGCCACCAGGAGGCTGAGGCAGGAGGACTGAAAGTTAAAGACTACCCTAAGTAACACAGTAAGACCACATGTCAAAAACAAACACAAAAACACTTACACCAGAAAATTAAGAGCAAGTAATGAATATAAAAACAAAACTTAATTCAAATGCTTATTCTTTTTTATTTATTTTTTTATTTTAACTTTTTATACATGTTTACAGAGTACATTTCATTTCATATTACATATAAAGAGCACAATATCTCAAGTTGCTGGTTTTATATAAAGTATTTTTACAACAATCGTGTCTTCATACATGTATTTAGGGTAGTCATGAATAACTCAGTCTGCCATTATTCTTATCCCCTTCACCCCCCCCCTTTGTTCTATTTAAAGTGTTTTCATTCCTCTCATCCCCACTCCCTTGCCTTTATAACTTAGTATCTTCATATCAAAGAGATCATTAGACCTTTGGTTTAGGATCTAGGAATTAAACCGGAGACCTTGCACCTAATAGAAGAAAAAGTAGGCCCAAATCTCCATCATGTTGGTTTAGGCCCCAACTGTTGCCGCCTGAAGCGCTTGGAGCACCGGAGCCGCGGGAAGAACTTCAGAAGAAAACTGGAGACAAACAGCTTTTTATTCTGATAACTTTTCTCTCTGGTTCTAACAACAACTAACACACGCCAAACACTCCACTAAAATGGCGCTGACCCGATCAGCAATTTCGGCCAAGTCACTCGAGATCCCGCAACAAGTCTCGTGAGACTACGGGAGGAGACAATGCCCAAATCTCCACGGCTCATAGTCAACTGCAATTCAAGCCAATCCCCAAACAGGGCTCCTGCATTTCCCCCTTTTTGTTTTAAAAGAGGTAATGCTCTAGGACATCTATGTGCAACCAACATTCTTACCCGTCATCAGATAATCAAGGCTGTGCCCTTGACTCCTGTCTTAGGTTGATATGTCGGCCACATGAGACTGTCCCGTGCGACTGTGCCTGTCTTAGGTTGTCCCCCTCTGGGGATCTTACCCGTCATTGGCTAACCAGCCATCCAATGGAGCCCTTTAGGATCGACTATATATGATGACTAACAGCCGTCCAATTGGGAGGAGATGTTGCGGCTTTAAGGCGACAAGCCTTTTGGTGATGAGCCAAATTGCATAGCATATCAAATTGTTTAAACAAATCAGCTGCCCTAAGTTCCATCAAGTAACACACTGAATTCTCTAGACAAATACCCGCAAGGCATTGTCCCATAAAGTCCCAAACAATGAAAGATCAAAATGTCCATTTGTTGTAACTTGTTGATGTAGGAGGCCCCATGCATGTAGAGCAGAGGCCACACTGTTGGTGAGGTTGTTTGATGTTTGAGCAGCAGGGATGCTTGCGGCGGCCACGATCCCTGCAGCTGTAGCAGCAGATGTCTTTTTTATGTTTAGACAATGCCACCGGCAAATCTTCAGGGCCCGCTACCTAGAAACTCAAGCATCAATTATTAAAGGAAAGGCAGTGCTATTGCAGCACTGAGTCAAGAGGCGAGTTGTCAAACTACAAAATAGAATAATTAGATTAGAAAATTAAAGTTGATTTTTGTTCACACACATCGCTGGTTGAGCTTCTACAAACATAAGTTGGAAAAATATCATATTTAGAACAAAACAAAGAAAGACTGAGGGTAATTACTGCATTAAAGATAGATTAAAGAAAAGGTAAAGGCACTTTAGAGAAATAATTTGTTAGCTGGAACCCTTGAGTCTCTGTATACAGAGCAATTTTTTACCTGTTGAGATAATTGAAATTAATGAGCTATTAAACAAATGAAGTTAATAACAAATAAACAATCTTAAGTCAAAACACCAAAATATCAGGTTATATAGCACTAGTCATATTGTTTGCTAAAGAGAAGTCCCAGGGACCTATAAATCAAAATTGAAAGTACCTTCATTTATAAAATTATTTACCTAAATTGAATACTCTTAACCTAAAATGAATTAAAGTTATTTGGATCCATATATATATTTTTTTTTTTTTTTTCTTTTTCATAAGCGCTTTGTTCTTTATGACGTCACACTGGACAGACGAACAAACATACAAACATATATTTGTGACGTCACATTAACATGAAATGTAGACAAATGTACAGACATAAAGACATGTATAAAAAGAAAAGAAAAAAAAAATACAATTGTGTGCACACTAAAGAGAGATCTCCTCGTCCCGGCCGGGAGGAATGACACTTAAGTTGTGAAATATTTTGAAGGACTCTTTTGAGGGAATCATTCTGTACCTTCATCTTGGTCCTCTTGATTTTGTACCTTTTTTATTAATCTTGATTCTTCAATAACTTCATCTTGATCATTTTGATGTGGTACCTGTTTTATTAATCTAGATGGTATCCATATTGGAGAGGATTCGTCTTTTGGAAAAACACAAACAGATCCTCTTCCCCAAATTAATACTGGATCTGGACCCTTCCATGTACCTGAAAGAACATCCTTCCAGTAAACCAAAGGTTTATGTTGTTGGTGTGGATTCCAATGTCTGTCTCCAGCAGAATAACCATTAGAGTCTAAAGTTAAAAAATTTAAGGTAAACAGGGCAACTGCCAATCTGTCCTTAGGACTTTTCCAGTTTCCTTCTTTTTGTTTTAATAACATAACTTTTAGTGTGCGGTTTGCTCTTTCAATAATGCCCTGACCCTGAGGATTGTATGGGATGCCTGTTTTATGGGATATATTGAATTTTGCGCAAAACTCTTTGAAAGATGAGGACGTATATGCGGGGCCATTATCTGTTTTAAGCATTTTGGGGATGCCCAATGCAGCAAAAGCTTGCAAACAATGAGATGTAACATCTTTAACTTTTTCTCCAGAATGTAAGGAAGCAAAAATCATGCCTGAGCATGTATCTATGGTCACATGAATAAATCGCAATTTTCCAAAACTTGGCTCATGAGTAACATCCATCTGCCACAAATGATTGGGCATTAATCCTCTAGGGTTAACTCCGGAAATGAGGATTGGGCAAATGTGTCATACAAGATTTACAATCTTTTACAATTGTTCTGGCTTGCTCCTTTGTGATTTTAAACCTACGTTGCAAGGTGGTGCTGTTGACATGAAACTGGGAATGAAATAAAGTAGCTTGTTGTAGCGCTGAAAGTTAAATACTGTTTTTATAAGTTCATCAGCCTTTTGATTACCTTCATGGAGGGGACCAGGCAAATTAGTATGTGCTCTAATATGGCCTACGAATAGAGGTTCTTTTCTTGCCCACAAAAGTTTTTGTATTTGATAAAACAATTTAAAGGCTGGAGTATGAGGTGCTATTGGTCCTGCTAACTCTAATTTTGGGATGGCTTGTACAATATAGTGGCTATCTGAAAAAATGTTTACGGGCTGGTCCCTAAAATTTTCCAGAGCTCTTACCACAGCTTCCAGTTCCACTAGTTGAGCTGATTTGTGTGCAGTTATGTAAGTCATATTTTCTTTTTTAGTGACTACTGTAGCAATACCATTTGAGGACCCATCTGTAAATACATTAAATGCCTTAGGAATAGGTTGATTTTTTATTACCTGTGGAAATATAATAGGATGATTAATACAAAAAGATAATATAGGGGACTTAGGAAGATGATTATCAAAATTTGCAGAAGTAGAGCATTTAGCTATAGCCCAATCATTATCATTGAAGCATAAGTATTCAATCTGTGATGATGAATAGGGAGTAATAATAGTAGCAGGGTGAATGCCAAATATTTTAGTAGAAGTCTTAAGTCCTTGAAGAATAAGTTTAGCCACCATGGAGGTATAAGATTCAATTATACTTTAGGAGAGACGGGCAAATGTATCCATAATAAAGGCCCTTGTTGCCAAAATACTCCTGTGGGTGTATATTGTGAAGAAATAATAATCAACATCAGCGGTTGAGTTAAATCAAATCTATCACAATGAGCTCCTTCGATGGCTTTTTCTACTAACTTTAAAGCTTTCCTAGCATCAGGAGTCAATGTTCGTGGTGAAGATGGATCAGGATCTCCACGAAGGCTGTCAAATAAAGGTTTTAGTTGGCCAGTAGTGAGATTTAGTGTAGGGCGAAGCCAATTAATGTCTCCCAGTAGTTTTTGGAAATCATTGAGGGTGGTTAAATGTTCTTTATTTATTAAAATTTTTGGGGGTCTAACAAAAGTATCCATGATTTTAAATCCTAAATATAATATGGGAGATCTGGTTTGAACTTTTTCTTCTGCTATATATAATCCATATTTTTTTAAATTTTCTACCACATCACTGAATATATTAAATAAGATTTTTTGATTAGGGTGGGCCAATAAAATATCATCCATGTAATGTAGACACATGAGGTTTGGATATTTATTTTTAATGGGTTGGATAGCCTTGTCCACATATATTTGGCATATGGTAGGGCTATTAGCCATTCCCTGTGGTAAAACCTTCCATTGATATCTCTGATCAGGGCCATTATTGTTCATAGAAGGAACAGAAAAAGCAAACCTGGGGGCATCCAGAGGATGTAGGGGAATAGAAAAGAAGCAATCCTTTATATCAAGAGTAATAAGATGGAAATTTTTTGGAATAGCTACGGGACTAGGAAGTCCAGGTTGAGTAGGCCCCATAACTTGCATGGTTTTATTGATTTGTCTAAGATCATGTAACAATCGCCATTTTCCTGACTTTTTCTTGATCACAAATATGGGGGAATTCCAGGGAGAGGTGGAAGGTTCTATATGACCTGCTTCTAATTGTTCCTGAACTAATTGTTGGGCCGCTTGTAATTTCTCTTTAGATAGGGGCCACTGAGGGACCCACACTGGCTTATCAGAAAGCCATGGTATTTTCAAAATTATTTTCTCAGTGGCCCCGAAAAAAAATATATTTTTCCTTTATGACAATGATTACTTTTAGGGTTAAGATTACCATGTACTTTTTGGTAATGAGTTCTTTTATGGTTAAGATTACCCTGTAGGTTTTCACATTTAACATCTGCAGGCTTGGTTGCAAGGTGTACTCCCATTTGTTGCAAAATATCTCTTCCCCATAAAGTAACCGGTAGATTAGGTAAAACATAAGGCTGAAATGTTCCTTTATGGCCTTCATCATCCTCCCATTTTAAAATTACTGCACTTTTATCTGGGAGGTTATTATATCCCAAGCCTCTTAAACTGGTTGAAGCTTTTTGCAGAGGCCAGTGCTTGGGCCATTGGCGTAAATTAATAATGGAAGAGTCAGCTCCAGTATCTATTAATCCCTCCATTTCTATTCCTTGGATTTTTATTTTACACATAGGCCTCCTTGAACAGTCTCGAACCCAGCAAGCCATGGGACTTGAGTCAGTGGAACAAAATCCTCTATTGTTCCCTTCTTGAGGCATACCCATTTTAAATGAATTATGTAAATTGGGAAGGAGAAGCAACTGAGCAATTCTATCTCCTTGATTAACAGAAGTTATACTTTGGGGTGAGCTAAGCATTATTTTTATTTCCCCTTTGTAGTCTGAGTTTATTACACCTGGGGTCACTTGCAAACCTAATAAGCTTTTAGGACTACGCCCGATAATAAGTCCTACAGTCCCTGAGGGAAGAGGTCCCCTGACTCCTGTGGGAATCAGTTGAACCCCCATTTCAGGTGTTAACACTATTCGGGCGGTGGAACAGAGGTCTAATCCTGCATTTCCTCTTGTTCCTCTGGCGAGGGAGTGGATGGGTAGTAGGGATTGTGTCGGGGAAGCATCTGAGTGGATGCTTGAGGATACTCCTTCTGCAATGCCCCGTACATTTGTGGGCCCCGGGGTATTGGGCCCCGTGTCCCGTTTTTTGAATTCCTGAACAAAGGATTTCCATGGATGTCAAATTTTGAATGGCATTTATTGGCCCAATGATTTCCCTTTTTACACCTGGGGCAGCGGCCTGGGGCACGATATGAGCTTGGTCTTATTTCTCTTTTGGGATTTTGCCTAGAATTGCCTGATTGATTATGATAATTTTGCCTGGAATATCCTGATTGATTATAATATCTACGTTTAGCCTTTGTGAAATTTCGAGAGGAAGCACCTCTCATTGAGGCTGCAATCACATTTCCTGTGACAAAGGCGTCATTTATATCTTTACATAGTTGTATATATACGGAAAGATCCTTTTTAGTTTTCCATGGCCTGATGGCTGCTTGGCACCATTTATTTGCATTTTCATAAGCTAATTGAACAACTAATGGCATAGCTTGGTCAACATCTGCAAACACACTACCTGCAGTTCTCAAAAGTCGATCAGCAAAGTCGGCATACGGCTCATTAGGTCCTTGAATCACTTTTGACAAGCTACCTTGTAGATCCCCAGGTCCTTGTACAGTTTTCCATGCCTCTAAGGCAGCTGCATTTATCTGAGCAATTACATCTGGGTCATAATCTGTTTGAGCCTGTAAGTCTGCGAATTGCCCTTCTCCTGTGAGCATGTCTATATTATAGTTTTCAAACCCTGCAGCCGCGTTTCTTTTAGCCGTTTCTATACAAAGTTCTTGGAATTGCGATCGCCAAACCAAGAATTGCCCCCCGCTTAATGTTGCTTTACATAGACTTTTCCAGTCTGAGGGGGTTAAGCTAAAGGTGTTAAGGGACTCCAGCACACTCAACGTGAAAGGAGCTTGGGGCCCATAAGTCATTACTGCCTCTTTGAGATTTTTTATTGTTTTGAAATCTACTGACTGATGGACACTCTGTCCATTTTTCTTTTCAAATGCTGGCGGTTCCCAATGTATCTGTGAGTTGTCCTCGAGAGCGCATAAGCGATCAGAAAGACTTTTTATTTCTGTTTCTAGGGTATGCAAATGCCTAGTAATACCCTTCATATTTTCTGTAATGGATTCCACCCATGGGGGAGTAGAGGACACAAGTGACTCCTCTGCCTGACGGACCTTTTTCTCGGTCTTTTTAAATTTCTTTTTCCTCATTTTCTCAGGATCACTTTTACTAGCTTCCTCACCACTGCTAATTTCACTGACAGCAATATCCTGAGGCCCAGGTTCCAGTGAGAGCAAGTATCCTTCAGCTTTCGCCAATAACTCCCGAATAGCTTTAATAGCTTGGATTTTTGTCATTTTTGGGTCTCTTCTAACACTCTCTTTACTGGTCTCAGTTGGCCCAGTGGAATCTACACTTTTTTGATCACTTTCACTTTTGTCTATATACTCCTCACTGAGAACAGAGTCAGGTATATCAAGGAGTCTTTGCATAGCCTCTATCACTTGGGATTCAGTTATATTCGAACCCATCTTTAGAGACCTTTCAGTTCTTACCTGTCCGCTCCGAAGTTCCCTGTACGGGCCACCACCTGTTGCCGCCTGAAGCGCTTGGAGCACCGGAGCCGCGGGAAGAACTTCAGAAGAAAACTGGAGACAAACAGCTTTTTATTCTGATAACTTTTCTCTCTGGTTCTAACAACAACTAACACACGCCAAACACTCCACTAAAATGGCGCTGACCCGATCAGCAATTTCGGCCAAGTCACTCGAGATCCCGCAACAAGTCTCGTGAGACTACGGGAGGAGACAATGCCCAAATCTCCACGGCTCATAGTCAACTGCAATTCAAGCCAATCCCCAAACAGGGCTCCTGCACCCAACTTCCTCAATAAGACCCCTATAGCACAAGAACTAAAACAAAGAATCAATAAATGGGACGGATTCAAACTAAAAAGCTTCTTCTCAGCAAAAGAAATAATCAGTGAGGTGAATAGAGAACCTACAGAATGGGAGCAAATCTTTACCACAAGCACATCTGATAGAACACTAACCTCAAGGATCTATAAAGCTCTCAAAAGCCTTAACACCAAAAACAAACAAACAAACAAATACTCCAATCAATAAATGGGCTAAGGAACTAATCAAATGCTTATTCTATTTTCTTCTTATTCACTATGGACCTGAGTTATTATTCATTCAGCCAATATTTGCCAAGGTCCTACTGTGCCAAGCATTTTTAGGCAAAAGGCAGGCAAAAGAAAATGAGAACCATTTTGGTTCTTAGGGTTCTCATAATGGAAAAAAAGGAGATGCACACATACACCAGCGTTCAAATGCTGGATGACGCTGATCACGAGAGAAGGTAATGAAGGAGCACAGAGAGGATCATTTAACTTAGAGTGGGAAGGTCATGGTGGGCTTCAGTAGGAAGCAAGTCAGGAGGAAGCCTGAAGGATGAGCAGGAGACAGCCAATCCAAGGGAAAGGATGAGAGAGAGAGGGTGCAGGAGGAGGAAATCATGAGATGATAGTGAACTCGGAAAGAAGAAAATGTTCTGCTCACACACTACTTGGCCCAGCATGAAAAACTGTCATAATAATATAAATGACATTAATTCACTTTCCTAACTAAACTGTAGTTAAAAATATTTCTGTTGGTTTAAGTACAGAAGCATTAATAACATTTAAATGTTAACAATATTTAGCAAATAAAATTGTTACATCCACCCTGTGACTTAATAATTTCACTCCTACGTCTTTACCCAAGACAAATGAAAACATGTCCACACAGAATTTATAATAAAGGTGTTCTTAGATGCTTTATTGATAGTAGCCCAAATTGGAAACAAGAAAATGTCTATTAACTGGGAAATGAACAGACAAATTGTATATATTTATACAATGTGAAATTTTTCAGTAATGGAAAAGGAATAAACTTGATACACATAATATCATGGATGAACCTCAAGACAGTCTACTGAGAGAAAGAAGCCAGACATGCACACAAAGGACACATGGTTATGTTTATGTAAAGTTCTAGAAGAGGAAAACCTGGCCATGAGGGAGGAGGTCAGATAAGTTTATGCCACTGAAAAGGAAGAAGACTGACTAGAAAGAAGCACAGGGAAATTCTTAGGGTGTGAGAATAATAGAGATGTGGATTACACAGGTGTATTCATTGGCTAAAACTCATTGAAATGTTCAGTCAAGATCTATGACAGTCACTGTATGTTTTGGACCTAAAATTATGAAAATAACTATTAATCTTTTGTAGTGGTATAAACTAGGCATTCTGAAGCTATCCTCTATATATTCTACACTTGAGGAAAATGATGAGAGCCAGTTTTCTTACTGCTGGGGAAAGAAGAAACAGATATGAAAATGAGGAGTTTCTTGGCCCATTTATTGATTGGGTTATTTGTTTTTTGGTGTTAAGGTTTTTGAGAGCTTTATAAATCCTTGAGGTTAGTGTTCTATCTGATATACTTGTGGTAAAGATTTGCTCCCATTCTGTGGGTTCTCTATTCACCTCACTGATTGTTTCTTTTGCTGAGAAGAAGCTTTTTAGTTTGAATCCATCCCATTTATTAATTCTTGGTTTTAATTCTTGTGCTATAGGGGTCTTATTGAGGAAGTTGATTCCTAAACCAACATGATGGAGATTTGGGCCTACTTTTTCTTCTATTAGGTGCAAGGTCTTCAGTTTAATTCCTAGGTCCTTGATCCACTTTGAGTTAAGTTTTGTGCATGGTGAGAGAAAGAGATTTAATTTTATTTTATTACATAAGGATTTCCAGTTTTCCCAACACCATTTGTTGAAGAGGCTGTCTTTTCTCCAGTGAATGTTTTTGGCACCTTTGTCTAATATAAGATAACTATAGGTGTGTGGGTTTGTCTCTGTGTCTTCTATTCTGTACCATTGATCAACTGGTCTATTTTGGTGCCAATACCATGCTGTTTTTGTTACAATTGCTTTGTAATGCAATTTAAGGTCTGGAATAGTAATGCCACCAGCTTCACACTTCTTGCTAAGAATTGCTTTGGCTATTCTGGGTCTCTTATTTTTCCAGATGAATTTCATGATTGCTTTTTCTATTTCTATGAGGAATGATATTGGGATTTTGATTGGTATTGCATCAAAGAGACACTTCTCATAAGAGGATATACAATCAATCAACAAATATATGAAAAAATGTTCAACATCTCTAGCGATTGGGAGATGGCTTAAATTGCGGTTGACTATGGGCTTTGGACATGTTTGGGCATTGGCGCCTTCCATAGTCTCACGGGACTTGGCTTGGGATCTTGCGAGACTTGGCCGGAGATCTCGAGGGACTTGAGCGAGATTGCGGATGAGGTCTGCGCCATTTTGGAGGATAGAGGAGCATGGACGGCGTGTCGGGGTGTAGTTACAGCCAGAGAGAAAAGTTATCAGAATAAAGGGCTGTTTGTTTCCAGTTCGTCTCTAAACTTCTTCCCGCAGCTTCTTTGCTCCAAGCGGCCATCGCTTCAGGCGACTACAGGTGGTGGCCCGGACGGGGAATCGGCACGGCAGGTAAGAACTGAGGAACCTCGCAGGAGTCTCTAGTCAGAGAGGTTAAAATGGGTTCGAAAATAACTAAGACCCAAGTGTACAAGGCTCTTGTTGGATTCTTTGATATAGTTGAGTCAGTTATTAGTGAGGAGAATTTGGAAAAATGTGAAAGTGATCATGAAAGTTTGGCCTTGGCTGAGTCAGTTAGGACCAGTAAGGATAGTATCAGTGCGGGCTCAAAAATGACAAAGATCCAAGCTGCTAAAGCTCTTCAAGATTTATTAGAGATAGTTCAAGGATACATGCTCTCAATTAAATCTGGGACTCAGGATGTTACTGAGTCAGTTAGGACCAATGAGAGTAGTAGTAGTGAGGAGGAATTAAGTAAAAGTGATTCTGAGAAAATGAACAAAAGGAAATTAAGGAAGACCAAGATAAGGGACCATCAAGTGGAGGAACCTATGTCCTCCACTCCCCCATGGGTGGAATCTATTACAGAAAATATGAAGTGTATCACTAGGCATTTGCATACCCTAGAAATAGAAATAAAAAGTCTTTCTGAGTGCTTATGCGCTCTCGAGGGTAACTCACAGATACGTTGGGAACTGCCAGTATTTGAATATGAAAATGGAGAGAGGGGCCACCAGTCAGTAGATTTCAAAACAATAAAAAATCTCAAAGAGGCAGTAATGACATACGGACCCCAAGCTCCTTTCACGTTGAGTATACTGGAGTCCCTTAACACCTTTAGCTTAACCCCCTCAGACTGGAAACGTCTATGTAAAGCAACATTAAGTGGGGGACAATACTTGGTTTGGCGATCGCAATTTCAAGAACTTTGTATAGAAACGGCTAAAATAAATGCAGATGCAGGGTTTGGAGACCATAATATAGAAATGCTCACAGGAGAAGGGCCATTCACAGACGTACAGGCTCAAAAATATTATACCCCAGGAGTATATGCTCAGATAAACGCAGCTGCCTTAAAGGCATGGAAAACTGTACAAGGACCTGGGGATCTACAAGGTAGCTTGTCCAAAGTAATTCAAGGACCTAATGAACCATATGCTGAATTTGCTGATCGACTTTTGAGAACTGCAGGTAGAGTTTTTGGAGATGTTGATCAAGTTATGCCATTAGTTGTTCAATTAGCATATGAAAACGCTAATAAATATTGCCAGGAAGCCATCAGGCCATGGAGAAATAAAAAGGATCTTTCCATATATATACAACTATGTAAAGATATAAATGATGCCTTTGTCACAGGGAATATGATTGCAGCAGCTGTTAGAGATGCTTCCCCTCAGAATTTCACAAGGACTCAACCTAGACACTATAATCAATCAGGATATTCCAGGAAAAATTATCATAATCAATCAGGCTATTCTAGGCAAAATCCCAAAAGAGAAATAAGACCAAATTCATACCGTGCTCCAGGTTGCTGCCCCAGGTGTAAAAAGGGAAATCATTGGGCAAATAAATGCTATTCAAAATTTGACATCCATGGAAATCCTTTGTTGAGGAATTCAAAAAACAGGGCACGGGGCCCAATGCCCTGGGGCCCACAAATGTACGAGGCATTGGAGGAGGAGTATCCTCAAGCATCCATTCAGATGCTTCCCCGACACAACCCCTATTACCCATCCACTCCCTCACCAGAGGATCAGGAAGAAATGCAGGATTAGACCTCTGTTCCACCACCCGAATAGTGTTAACACCTGAAATGGGGGTTCAACTGATTCCCACAGGAGTCAGGGGACCCCTTCCCTCAGGGACTGTAGGACTTATTATCGGGTGAAGTCCTCAAAGCTTAGTAGGTTTGCAAGTGACCCCAGGTGTAATAAACTCAGACTACAAAGGGGAAATAAAAATAATGCTTACCTCACCCCAAAGTATAAGTTCTGTTAATCAAGGAGATAAAATTGCTCAGCTGCTTCTCCTTCCAAATTTACATAATTCATTTAAAATGTGTATGCCTCAAAAAGGGAACAATAGAAGATTTTGTTCCACTGATTCGAGACCCATGGCTTGCTGGGTTTGAGACTGTACTAGGAGGCCTATGTGTAAAATAAGAATCCAAGGAATAGAAATGGAGGGACTTATAGATACTGGAGCTGATTCTTCCATCATTAATTTACAACAATGGCCCAAACACTGGCCTCTGCAAAAAGCTTCAACCAGTTTAAGAGGCTTGGGATATAATAACCTCCCAGAAAAAAGTGCAGTAATTTTAAAATGGGAGGATGATGAAGGACATAAAGGAACGTTTCAGCCTTATGTTTTACCTAACCTACCAGTTACTTTATGGGGAAGAGATATTTTACAACAAATGGGAGTACACCTTGCAACCAAACCTGCAGGTGTTAAATGTGAAAATATACAGGGTAATCTTAACCCTAAAAGAAATCATTATCAAAAAGTACAGGGTAAGCTTAACCCTAAAAGAAATCATTATTATATAGGAAAAAGACATTTTTCTTTGGGGCCACTGAGAAAATAATTTTGAAAATACCATGGCTTTCTGATAAGCCAGTGTGGGTCCCTCAGTGGCCCCTATCTAAAGAGAAATTACAAGCGGCCCACCAATTAGTTCAGGAACAATTAGAAGCAGGACATATAGAACCTTCCACCTCTCCCTGGAATTCCCCCATATTTGTGATCAAGAAAAAATCAGGAAAATGGCGATTATTACATGATCTTAGACAAATTAATAAAACCATGCAAGTCATGGGCCCTACTCAACCTGGACTTCCGAATCCTGTAGCTATTCCAAAAAGTTTCCATGTTATTAGTCTTGATATAAAGGATTGCTTCTTTTCTATTCCCCTACATCCTCTGGACGCCCCCAGGTTTGCTTTTTCAGTTCCTTCTATTAACAATAATGGCCCTGATCAGAGATATCAATGGAAGGTTTTGCCACAGGGAATGGCTAATAGCCCCACCATATGCCAAATATATGTGGACAAGGCTATCCAACCCATTAAAAATAAATATCCAAACCTCATGTGTCTACATTACATGGATGATATTTTACTGGCCCACCCTAATCAAAAAATCTTATTTAATATATTCAGTGACGTGGTAGAAAATTTAAAAAAATACGGATTATATATAGCAGAAGAAAATGTTCAAACCAGATCTCCCATATTATATTTAGGATTTAAAATCATGGATACTTTTGTTAGACCCCCCAAAATTTTAATAAATAAAGAACATTTAACCACCCTCAATGATTTCCAAAAACTACTGGGAGACATTAATTGGCTTCGCCCTACACTAAACCTTACTACTGGCCAATTAAAACCTTTATTTGATATCCTTCGAGGGGACCCTGATCCATCCTCACTGCGAACACTGACTCCAGATGCTAGGAAAGCTTTAAAGTTAGTAGAAAAAGCCATTGAAGGAGCTCATTGTGACAGATTTGATTTAACTCAACCGCTGATATTGATTATTATTTATTCACAATATACACCCACAGGAGTATTTTGGCAACAAGGGCCTTTATTATGGATACATTTGCCTGTCTCTCCTAAAAGCATAATTGAGTCTTATACCTCCATGGTGGCTAAACTTATTCTTCAAGGACTTAAAACTTCTACTAAAATATTTGGCATTCACCCTGCTACTATTATTAGTCCCTATTCATCGTCACAGATTGAATATTTATGCTTCAATGATAATGACTGGGCTATAGCTAGATGCTCTACCTCTGCAAATTTTGAGAATCACCTTCCTAAGTCTCCTATATTATCTTTTTGTATTAATCATCCTATTATATTTCCACAGGTAATAAAAAATCAACCTATTCCTAAGGCATTTAATGTATTTACAGATGGGTCCTCAAATGGTACTGCTGCAATAGTCACTACAAAAGAAAATATGACTTACATAACTGCACACAAATCAGCTCAACTAGTGGAATTGGAAGCTGTGGTAAGAGCTCTGGAAAATTTTAGAGACCAGCCCATAAACATTTTTTCAGATAGCCACTATATTGTACAAGCCGTCCCAAAATTAGAGTTAGCAGGACCAATAGCACCTCATACTCCAGCTTTTAAATTGTTTTATCAAATACAAAAACTTTTGTGGTCAAGAAAAGAACCTCTATTCGTAGGCCATATTAGAGCACATACTAATTTGCCTGGCCCCCTCCATGAAGGTAATCAAAAGGCTGATGAACTTACAAAAACAATATTTATACTTTCAGCGCTACAACAAGCTACTTTATTTCATTCCTAGTTTCACGTCAACAGTACCACCTTGCAACATAGGTTTAAAATCACAAAAGAGCAAGCCAGAACAATTGTAAAAGATTGTAAATCTTGTATGACGCATTTGCCCAATCCTCATTTTGGTGTTAACCCTAGAGGATTAATGCCCAATCATTTGTGGCAGATGGATGTTACTCATGAGCCAAGCTTTGGAAAATTGCGATTTATTCATGTAACCATAGATACATGCTCAGGCATGATTTTTGCTTCCTTACATTCCGGAGAAAAAGTTAAAGATGTCACATCTCATTGTTTACAAGCTTTTGCTGCATTGGGCATCCCCAAAATGCTTAAAACAGATAATGGCCCCGCATATACGTCCTCATCTTTCAAACAGTTTTGCGCAAAATTCAACATATCCCATAAAACAGGCATTCCATACAATCCTCAGGGTCAGGGCATTATTGAAAGAGCAAACCGCACACTGAAAATTATGTTATTAAAACAAAAAGAAGGAAATTGGAAAAGTCCTAAGGACAGATTGGCAGTTGCCCTGTTTACCTTAAATTTTTTAACTTTAGACTCTAATGGTTATTCTGCTGGAGACAGACATTGGAATCCACACCAACAACATAAACCCTTGGTTTACTGGAAGGATGTTCTTTCAGGTACATGGAAGGGTCCAGATCCAGTATTAATTTGGGGGAGAGGATCTGTTTGTGTTTTTCCAAAACACGAATCCTCTCCAATATGGATACCATCTAGATTAATAAAGCAGTTACATCAAAATGATCAAGATGTAGTTGTTGAGGAATCAAGATTAATAAAAAAGGTACAAAATCAAGAAGACCAAGATGAAGATATAGAATGATTCCCTCAAAAGTGTCCTTCAAAATGTTTCACAACTCAAGAGTCATTCCTCCCGGCCGGGACGAGGAGATCTCTCTTTAGTGTGCACACAATTGTATTTTCTTTTCTTTTTATACATGTCTTTATGTCTGTACATTTGTCTACATTTCATGTTAATGTGACGTCACAAATATATGTTTGTTCGTCTGTCCAGTGTGACGTCACAAAGAACAAAGCGCTTATGAAAAAGAAATATATATATAAAATACATAATATTTATATATATATATATATATATATATATATATATATATATGGATCCAAATAACTTTAATTCATTTTTAGGTTAAGAGTATTCAATTTAGGTAAATAATTTTATAAATGAAGGTACTTTCAATTTTGATTATAGGTATCCCTGGGTCTTCTCTTTAAAACAATATGACTAGTGCTATATAACCTAATATTTTTGTGTTTTGACATAAGATTGTTTATTTGTTATTAACTTCATTTGTTTAATAGCTGATTAATTTCAATTATCTCAACAGGTAAAAAATTGCTGTGTATACAGAGACTTGAGGGTTCCAGCTAACAAATTATTTCTCCAAAGTGCCTTTAGCTTTTCTTTAATCTATCTTTAATACAGTAAATACCCTCAGTCTTTCTTTCTTTTGTTCTCAATATGATATTTTGCCAACTTATGTTTGTGTGAGCTCAAACAACAATGTGTGTGAGCAGAAATCAACTTTAATTTTCTAATCTAATAATTCTGTTTTTCAGTTTGACAACTCGACTCTTCACTCAGTGCTGAAATAACACTGCCTTTCCTTTAATAATTGATGCTTGAGTTTCTAGGTAGAGGGCCCTGAAGATTTGCCGGTGGCATTGTCTAGACATAAAAAAGACGGCTGCTGCTACAGCTGCAGGGAACGCAGTCACCACAAGCATCCCTGCTGCTCAAGCATCAAACAACCTCACCAACAGTGTGGCCTCTGCTCTACATACATGGGACCTCCTACATCAACGTGTTATAACAAATGGACATTTTGATCTTTCATTGTTTGGGACTTTACGGGACAATGACTTGTGTACTTTTGTCCAGAGAATTCAGCGTGTTACTTGATGAAACTTAGGGCAGCTAATTTGTTTAAACAATTTGATATGCTATACAATTTGGCTCGTCACCAAAAGGCTTGTTGCCTTAAAGCCGCACCATCTCCTCACAATTGGATGACTGTTAGTCATCATACACAGTCGATCCTAAAGGGCTCCATTGGATGGCTGGTTAGCCAATGACGGGTAAGATCCCCAGAGGGGGACAACCTAAGACAGGCACAGTCGCACGGGACAGTCTCATGTGGCCGACATATCAACCTAAGACAGGAGTCAAGGGCACAGCCTTGATTATCCGATGACGGGTAAGAATGTTGGTTGCACATAGACGTCCTAGAGCATTACCTCTTTTAAAACAAAAGGGGGGAAATGCAGGAGCCCTGTTTGGGGAGATGGCTTAAATTGCGGTTGACTACGGGCTTTGGACATGTTTGGGCATTGGCGCCTTCCATAGTCTCACGGGACTTGGCTTGGGATCTTGCGAGACTTGGCCGGAGATCTCGAGGGACTTGAGCGAGATTGCGGATGAGGTCTGCGCCATTTTGGAGGTTAGAGGAGCGTGGACGGCGTGTCGGGGTGTAGTTAGAGCCAGAGAGAAAAGTTATCAGAATAAAGGGCTGTTTGTTTCCAGTTCGTCTCTAAACTTCTTCCCGCGGCTTCTTTGCTCCAAGCGGCCATCGCTTCAGGCGACTACAGTATTGCATCAAACAGACACTTCTCATAAGAGGATATACAATCAATCAACAAATATATGAAAAAATGTTCAACATCTCTAGCGATTAGAGAAATGCAAATCAAAACAACCCTGAAGATTTCATCTTACTCCAGTCAGAATGGCAGTTATCAAAAAAACAAACAACAATAAATGCTGGCAAGGATGTGGGGGAAAAGGCACACTCTTACATTGCTGGTGGAACTGCAAATTGGTGAAGTCAATTTGGAAAGTAGTATGGAGATTCCTAGGAAAACTTGGAATGGAACAACCATTTGACCCAGCTATCCCACTCCTTGGTCTATTCCCAAAAGACTTAAAAACAGCTTACTACAGGGACACAGCCACATCAATGTTTATAGCAGCACAATTCACAATAGCTAGATTGTGGAACCAATACTGATGCCCATCAATAGATGAATAGATAGGGAAACTTTGGTGTATATACACAATGGAACATTTACTCAACACTAAAAGAGAATAAAATTATAGCACTTGCAGGTAAATGGATGGAGTTGAAGATGTAAATCAGCAAACTGCCCTTCTCCAGTTAACATATCTACGTTACGGTCTGGAAATCTTGCAGTCGCATTTCTTTTAGCTGTTTCTACACAAAATTCCTGGAATTGTGACCTCCAAATCAAGTATTGTCCCCCGCTCAATACTGCCTTACATAAGCCTTTCCAGTCTGAGGTGGTTAAAGTTAAAGTGTTAAGGGACTCCAACATGCTCAACGTGAAAGGAGCTTGGGGCCCATATGTCATTATTGCCTCTTTGAAATTTTTTATAGTTTTAAAATCTATTGATTGGTGGTACCTCTGTCCATTTTCATTTTCAAATACTGGCAGATCCCATTGTCCCTGCGAGTTTTGACATTCAAGGGCACGCAAGTGCTCAGAAAGACCATTAACCTCTGTTTCAAGGGCACACAAGTGCCTAGAAAGACCGTTCATAGTTTCTGTAATTGATTCAACCCATGAGGGCACAAAGGGTTCCTCCAGTTGACGGTCCTTCCTAACTAACTCAGCAGAGGAGGCTGTGCTTTCATGGTCACTTTTATTTGACTCCTCTTCATTACTACTATTTTCATTGGTAGTAACATACTGAGTCCCAGGTTCAATTGAAAGCATGTATCCTTCAGCTATTTTTAATAATTCTCGAATAGCTTTAGCAGCTCAGATCTTTGTCTTTTTTGAGCCCACACTAATACTATCCTTACTGGTCCTAACTGACTCAGCGGAGGCTATGCTTTCGTGATCACTTTCCTCCTCACTATCAACTGAGCCAGCTATATCAGAGAATTCTTCCATAGCCTTTATCACTCGGGTCTTATTATTTTCGAACCCATTTTAACACTCTGATGAGACTCCTCGATTTTCTTACCGTGCCAATTCCAAACTCCCCGTACGGGCCACCACTTGTTGCCACCTGCAGCTATTCCGTCTGCAGCAACGATACCGCGGGAAAGAATTCAGAGGCAGACTGGAAATGAATAGGTTCTTTATTCTTCCTTCTTCTAACTTCTCTCTCTGGCTCCAACAACCTCTCCAACTCCAACCACCCCTCTAGCTAACCTCACCCAGTTAAATGCTTTTTGCCTTAACAAGTATACACGTGTTAACAGCTCAAACTTACAGGTGCATCACATAGTGTTCACAGGCATAGAAAGATTCTTAGATAATGCATGAATATCAGGTGAAAATACTTAAACACCTCTTATGGCTCTCAGCTAGCCGCCATCTTAGCTATCTCCTTATTAGGGCTCTTACAACCCAACACCCAAATCTTGGCATTCATCTCCATTAAAAGGAAATATAGGCACTTGGAGAAATGGCTGGTGTCAGGGATGGGGCAGGGAAAGTACAGGTAAAACCTGAAACATCTAATTTCATGAGAAAATAAAGAATTGCTCAAAAATGAAGGGAGTATATAAAAATGACACAACAGAACCATTTTTAAGGGGTTCCCACTGGCCAAATCTAGGATAATTTGAGCATTAAAGCTAAATAATGATAGTAATGAACTATAACCTTGTTGTATTAAATAAGATTTCTTTAGTCAATAGTTATATAAACAAATTATCAGAAAGTGCTTCCTGACAACAATTTTTTATTTAAAAAAAATGGTGGAGGCAGAATATTATCAATGAACATTAAAATTAGGGGATCAAAGTTTAATGAGACAGGATTATTTATTTGGTCTCAAAGTACCTCCCCATACATTAATTACAAAGGGAAATTTTTCTTTGGTATAGAAGTATAATTTTAAAAGTATACAACTAGAAAAATTATCAAAGTAAAAACAGAAGAAATTATGCTTTCTTTGTGTCTTTCAATATCATCTCCATCTACTCTCATTTGATAAGAGAAAGTTAACCACAGTCTGGTTGAAAATCACCATTAGAATAATGTGAATTTTTTATAATTCATTTTATTAATTATTTATTAATTTTATTAATTCACTTTATAAGACATCAGTGGTAGAAAGCCTTGATATCTCAAGGAAATTGGCAGCAGTGGGTATAGTTAAAATTATTATTTACAAAACTAATCAGAAAATTTGAAAAGAAAAATATGAAAGTTAATATTTGTTTTTCTAGTTACTATTGCCATACTTTGAAATGCTATACTTTTAAGTAATGCCAAAATCTCTTCTGTAAACTGACACTTCTTAAAATGCTTCCTGTAATTAAAAAAAAACATAATATATCATAAAGGTAAAAAATTTCATGGGAAAAAGGCTAAAAAGGGAAAATTGCCTATAAATTAGATATCCTATTCTTAAATAGACTCAAACTACATTGAGTTTATTGCCCAGCTAAATAATGCCTATACTAAAAAAAGCCATTTCCCCCACACACGTTCTGAGGCAGAAATAATTTAAATCAAGTAACAAAGATTAATTGCTTGATATTTAGCTCAAAACTTAAAATTCAGTCATAGGCCAATAGCTGTATAAATAAAAACAAAGGGATCACTTAATTTACTAATTTACCTATTGTTTATAAGATAACCTCTTTTCAAAAGATTCAAGTTGCTTATAACAGAAGGCATATAGAGTAGGTTTTTCAAAATGGAATATAAAAACGTGTGGTATTAGATTCGTCACAGGTTGGGATATACGGAGGGAAATGCCTGCTTTCCAGAGCTTTTGGAAAAAGTAAAGAATCTTCATGGAATTGAAAATCAAACATCTGGTGGTTGCCTCCTGGAGCACTTAGAAGTTCTAAAGGAAGCCTCTTTATGAAAGAGGTAATACTATTGTAAGTAATGTGGGTAATTGTGTAGGAATAAAATTTGAATACATAAAATGGTGAGAAAAATTGGAAGAGACCATGAATCTTTGAATTGCAAACTAAAATTTGTTGTCAGTATCAAAAGTGTCTTGAATCCTTCACCATCCCAAACTTCTGGGCCTTCACTAGAACACACTGCGACTATAAATTGGTATAGTTCACAGGTTCCCTCACCTTTAGAAAACCAAGAAACAACAAATAGTCCTGATTTTTTAGTAAACATGGTAGTGTTGTAGTTTGGACCTGGAATGTCCCCCAAAGGCTCGTGTGTTAAAGGCTTGGTCCTCAGCTTGGCACTGTTGGGAGGTGGTGGAGCTTTTAAGAGGTGGGGCCTAGTGGGAGGTTTTCAGTCATTGGGGATATACCCTCAAAGGGGTTAGTGGTCTCTTACAAGAGCATGTGAGCTCTCTCGCTCTCTCTCTCTCTCTCTCTCTCTCTCCCCCCTAGCTTCCCAGCTTACTTTACCATGTGCTTCCTGAAATGATGTACTGCTTCACCACAGGCCCAGAGACAGGACCAAGCAACCCAGGACTGAACTCTCTGAAACTGTGAGCCAAAATAAATCTTTTCTCATTATAAGTTGTGTCATGTTATTTTGTTGCAATAACAGAAAGCTAACTTTCATACGTAGCTCTGTCAAGGTTATAATCACAAAAATTATTTCATCATCAAACTCTTCAGGGGTTCAAATAACTTAATGTGATCTTCTTGTTTATCTTCTGCATATAAAGAAGGAAATACTATACTTTTTGATGGAAAGTAGTAGGTTTGGTTAAAGAATAAACAAAATGAAAGCTTCTTTTGCAAAATTAACTATGATTGTGACTTTTAAAAATATGATCCCTTTTTTTATAGCAATTTAAAAATATTCTAAAAAAAAGAAAATTTGGATCAAGGCAAAAGGAAATAATATAAACTGTTTAAAATCCATTGAGCTTCCTGGCAGCCAAAAAAAAATAGGCACATACAATTATAAAGGTATGTTATTAGAATAACATTCTAGATCCTCAGGAGAAACTTGCCTTGATTGTAAATTTGAAGAGATGTTTCTCATGTGAAAAAAGAATAATATATAATGTAATGTAGTATCATGATCTTCAGCTGGATTTTTGTTGCTGATGTCAATTGTCCATGGCCAACTACATGCTATTAAAATGCTGCTCAGTGAAGGCATTTCTAGGAGGGCAGCAGAATATTGACACAGCCCCCCTGTGTTTTAGCAATACCACTGTTCTCTGAGAGACATTTTGCTGTCTAAGGTACACTTAGGTAAATATATTTTTCTATTTGAATCAAATATCATATCATATAAACATAGGCAATGGAATCAACTGCCTGAAATTCATTGGCTGTTGAATGAACAAAGACTTTGAAAGTTGGAAAGCTGGATGTTAGGGAACTCCTGGTCGAATAATAAATTATATCATAAAAGGCATCCCTGACTATTAGTGTGCATACCAAGACGAGCAGTTGGCTTACTCTCTCACTCTCTTTGATCCACTATTGAAGACAGTTGTTTCTTACGTTGTTCTGAAAACTATTCGGTTGTGGCTTCCCCCAGTTTTTAAAGTCAGCCTTGAAGATCACTTGAGTGGCCCATTAGTATCAGAAGATACTTTTGATTCCCCATTCTTTCTTACCTTCCCTAAGCTAAACTTCTCCAGTTTATGCTATTAATCCATTTAATATGGTGATGACAATAACATTTAAAGTCATATGACACTTTAAACTTTTTTTGGTGCTGTATATACATTATCTCATTTTACCCTTATAATAAATCTCTGAATGCTTTTCAACAGGTGTTTTACACCTGCAAAAACTTCCTTGCCCAAGATCATACTTCTAATTTATGCCAGAAGGTAAAGCAGAAACTTTGTCTCTCCACTTTCTTCCATCTTTGCTTATAAATAAAGACATTTATAAACTGGACTGAACACTAACTAAACACAATAAATATTTAGGAGAAGGAAAACCTGAGGGCAATTTTACTAACATCAAACAAATATCAGAAGAACTCATTTATGGCAGTACTTATAAATTTAGAAAATTTCCAAGTGTCAACAATTTCACATAGGTATTTGGAAATTTTCACCAAACTCTAGTTATGGGTTGAGGTTGAAATTCAAGTTCAGCTTCAAGCTTCCTGATGGTCCCAACAGTAGGATACTTGTATAATATAAACTCTTCAGGTTCACCAAACAAACTAGAATTCTTAGACTAATTTTTAAAGTGTGAAGGTTCCAGGACTTTTGTTTCAGTCAGTTCAGCACCATTTGCTCATTATTTTTCCTCAATCCATCTTCATCCACTCCTACTTACTAAATTCCTAAGCATCTTCAGATTGCTCTTCTCTGTTTCTGGCAAGGAAAGCCAGGCTTCAAATATTTTTCCTTAAACCAGAACAAAAACAACAAAACCCTACTAATCAACACAAAACTTCACCTGTTGGGATAAAATCCTTAGAGTACTAGAACTATAGATGAGTTTCAATTTTACATAGAAGCAGTAGTTAATGGTGTACAATTAAAATACAGCTTCAAAATGTGCCTCCAGGGGCATTTTAACAAAGTCTAATTTAAAGAATTTTCACTGTGTCAAGGAGGTGCTCTATTGAGCCTGAGTAGATTGAAAATGGAGTGGTGAGAGTGCTCCATGAGGTAACACCCTGCCCTTGATCCTTCCCTAACTGGAACTGTACCACCTTGGACCTCACTTCGCAGAGCACAGCTCAATACTCTTAAGAGCAGGCCTGAAGGTGAGCTGAAGGGGCTTCCAACCTCTACCAGAACGCTAATCCAAACCTTTCATGATGTGATGGGACTCGCTGTAGGCCAGAGTTCTGAAAATACTACCCTGGACTCATATTCTGTTTGAGTAGGATGATTTTGCTCTTTAGTTTCTTGTTTCCCTTTCTGAATGTGTCAAAATGTCAAATTGAGCCATTTTTCTCAGGAACAAACTAATGGATATGAGCACTAAACAATGAAAACTAATCATTATGCCCTCTTGATACAAAATGTTCACAACAAAGAGGATCAGACAGACTAGGAAGACATGTACAAAGTTTAGATCAACCATCTCTCCTTGGAACATGGACCCAGCCAGGCCTAATCCCACTGCTCAATCTTGCAGGCAATGGACACTTGTTGAACACTAGCTATTCAAGTGACCATGCTGACACCCAGTGTGGCTCCTTCATCAGCATCTTATTAAAGAATCCTAGCTTTTAAATCCCACTCCCTACTCCTTAATCTCTGGTGTGTTTTCTTTCTAGAAGCAACAAAAACATTCGAAGAGTACAGGCTCTAGAAGAATCAGCTTTTACCTATGCTCTCACCTGTAAGGAGAGGATATTTATTCCTGGTTCCTGATGTTTCCTCGTACCTGGAGACCTCACTATAACTTTCTTGGCCTCTTCACTCCTTTACCACTGGCAAATTTGGGAGGTAAATAGGACTTGCAGAGATTACCTCTGCCTTACTCTCCTTGCTTGAGGAATGGCCATAGTAAAGCACACATTTATGTCATCTCTTCCAGGCCAAACATTTTGCAAGGGGAAGCTCCCACAGCAGGAAACATGTGTCCATCTGGCAGGGACTGACCGATAAGTCTGCTTATTTCTGAGAGGCAGTATTAGGAAGTTCCCAGTTGCTGTGCTCCTAAGCCACATTATCCCTCCAGTTTTAATCAGTAGTAACAATAGTGTTTTGATCTCCATCTGTCTTATTATTTGTCTATCTCTTAAGGAGCTTAGAACTCAGGTCCACTTTTTTACTGTGTTGACCTTGGGAATTTATTTAATATAAACATAATTTCCACTCATATTTATCAAGTTTTTGAGCCTCTTCTGGTTCCTCTTCTGGATGTATTTTATCAACCTAGCAGGACCACAAATGTAAAGTGTCTAGCACAGGTTTTGGCATTCAGTTAAAGTTCACCTTCCTTTTCTATTATTTCAATTTTAATTTAGAGATCAATTCATTGTCTTCATTCTTTCCTTCATTTAATTCCTTCCAGTAAGTTTTCTTCCATCTCTCCTCACTGTCTTCAACATATTCTTCTTAAATCTTTCTGTCCCTAGATATTGCTCTTATTCAATGAGTCTTCAAGTGCAGGCCCAGAACAAGCAGTATCAGCATCTTCTGGGAACTTGTTTAGAATTAGAAACTCTTGGGCCCCACCTCAGATCCACTAGGGGTGGAGCCCAGCAATTTGTGGTTTAACAAACCCTCCAGGTGATTCCGATGCACATTCAAGTTTGAGAACCAGAGACCTAAATCATTCAGTTCCCTGGCCTGTCTCCACCCAGATACTTTTCATGTGTTAGTCTCTTCTGTGATTACTAAACAGTATGTGGGGTGTCTTATAGTTGTTTAATAACTCAAAGCCCTACTGCCTCCATTTCCATCCCAAAAGAGTAATGTTTGGCCCTCAAATGATTTAAAACTAGGATTTGTGGGTCTCTTTCATACAGATTTTTGTCACTTCCCAATTATGGTATCTGACTTGAAAATTTGGGCAACTTAGTTCATCTTAATTTAGTTTACCAGGCATTCATTTTCATAGCCATTGCATAACATGAATCACTAACAAGTCTGCAAACCTTTGCTCTGTGTTTTGTTTTTAATGAGTAAATAGAAAATCTTCTATCACAGGACACACTATAGGTAGCATTGAAAAAAATTGGTTTTCACAGCACTGATTTCCTAACAACTTGAAAAGCAGGAGCAATTCAATTATCCTAAAATTGTCATCCAATTTGTTTCTCTGTGGGAGTGCTGCTATTCTTATGTCATGAGGACCAGGAAATTAGCTGCTTTCTGGGATTTGTAAATTTTTTCCTTCCTGTTTTTGCTGAATCTCTGAAAGAAATATTTAGGGGTAGTAGAGGTGGGGAGTTGGGGAAAGGTGCAGGGGAGGAAAGGTAAAATTGGATTTGAGAAAACAAAGTCTTTTTCATTTCAAATGACCCCCTAATATCATTATTTAATTAGCTCAATATATTTTTCCCATTTTTTTCAATACGCTTTAAAATTATCCTTTAGTAAATGATAGCTAACTCCTGAGTACTCCAACATAATTGAACAGTTGAGATATTTATTAACTTTCCTCCCACTGTTCTCCAAATGTTTATGAAAATTAATTTTCAATCAATAATATGTGTAGACATTCATGGTTCTACTATAAACTAGTATTAATGTGTATCATTTTGGAGGAAATGTCATTCTCATGCCATTCATTATGGGGCATCTTTGGAGGAAGCAAGTCATTCACTTAAATTATAATGAAAAGCTTTTACTTTTTATTAGTGTGTAGGAGGCTTGTTCTCACGGGAGTATTTCACGGCTATTATTCATTCAATCTCAGTTTCCCTGGGAGGGAGAAAAAGGGAGCCCAGTGAGCCAAAGTCAATGAGTTGAATCATTGTTCTGCTCCATTCCAAAGGACTACTCGGTTTCAACTAAACTCCTTAGGTTTAATTTAAGATTCCCTGGCAAAGGCTTTTCTTTGTGATCTAGTCCCACTGACCACAGTACAGACACCACTTGTCTTTACCTAATCACCTTCTACCTGCAGGATCCATGGAGGAATCCATGGAACAAGGAACCTCTGTGAGCCTCCCTGGCCTTCCAGGGTCAAGCAGTTACACTTAGATCCCCACGGTGCCCACCAGAATGGCCTGTGCCTTGTTATGTCATTTTTTTCAAGATTTTAAATATGGTATTGGTGATGACAGAAGTCCTCCTTTCTGATTTTATCTTCATGGTTTCTAATTCATGTGCTTTCTTACAGAACTATACCTCTGGTCTTATTTGACTCCTAAGTCTGTTTCCTAAACCTACTTAATCACATTTTTTTCCTTTACTGAACCAAGTCTGGACTTTCAACACTGTCTTCTTAAACCTTCATCATATTTTAACTTTTCTTTAATCTTCTACATTAATTCCACCTTCTGATCATCTCAACTTTCTTTTCCATTTCCATACCTAAGCTACAAAATTTTGGAAAAGTTCACAAAAGTATTTCAAATGTTCTTCCCTGGCAGTTTTTTGGGACCCTCCAGTGGACATTGCACCCCTTCACATAGGACTCACTGGCTAACCTACTGATGTGCCCCATCATGCTCTTAGTGCAGTCTGTGCAGATAACCTTGGAACTTACTATCATTATACCCTTTTCTGCATCACCCAACTTTTCTTTGTACTTCCTCCCTTTTCCTTCCTCCTTATTGCTTCAGACAGAGCCATGTCCCTTCCATATCCAACTTAGTCATCCCAGCAACCTCCTCTCCATTCCTTTTCCTGACATTTGCTCTGCTCTGTTTCCTCCTTTCAATTTCACCTCTTGAGTGATTTTTTTTAGGCCTACAAACACTCTCTACATTCTCTTATGAAAAATAACAGAAAAGCAAGTTAACAGAAATCAACTTCCCTTGGTTTTGCAATCCCTTCAATGTATCAGCTTCTTAGTTTCCTTTCAGGCTAAACCCGTTCACTCCTGGAAGTACAGAAACCTGGCCAATGTCCTGTTGTTTCACACAAATTGCTTTCTCAGAGGCCACCAATGGCCTGTATCTAACACCACATCCAATAACTTTTTATTACTGGATTTACCTCATCTCTTCGAGATGTCTGCCATTACTCATCAACTCATCTCCAACTCACTCCTTGCTTGGCTTTAGGGAGACATACAGGCTCTTAGGTGCTCATCTGTCTCCTCCATGAGACTGCCCTCTCCCAACTTCCTGAAGTGCCCTTCTACAAGGTGATTTCTCCAGATGACCTTTCTGTAGTTTCTTCCTTGAATTCACCAATTCCCGTGTTTTATTTTTATTTTTTTAAATGTTTACTTATTTGCTTTTAGTAGTACACAATGCATTTGCTTATACGTGGTGCTAAGGATTGAACCCAGGCCGCACACATGCTAGGCAAGCGCTCTACTGCTGAACCACAACCCCAGCCCCCCATGTTTTAAATTCTTACTTTTTATGAATAGTTCCACAATCTGAATCATAATCTAACTCTAAATCCAATAATGCATATTGGACATTTTTTACCTTGGAAATTCTAGACAAAGTGCTGGCAAACATTTTTAAAAAGGACAGAGAGTAAATATGTTAAGCCCTGCAGGCCATATGGTTTCTGTCACCACTGCTAAACTCTGTTGTTGCAGTGTGAAGCAGCTACAGAAAACACAGAAATGAATGAGTGTAGCTGCATTCCAACAAGACTATTTATGAAAACCAATAACTTGAATTTCACATAATTTCCATGTGTCACAAAACATTCTGCCCTGGATTACACAAAAAAAAAAAAAAAAAAAAAAATTTAAAAATGTAAAAATCATTCTGAGCTCTTGAGAAACCAGGCAGAGGCTAGGTTTGGGCCCAAGGCCGTTTAGAACCCTTATTATAGAGGCATGTCCATAGGACATACGCTCCTCAGCCACTTATTCCTCCCTTACTACTGGGATTTTGTTTCCTCTTTAGAACTGTCTTTATTATATTTTTTTTTAAATAAAGAGTTACGCTTTGTGTAACTTCCCACAGGTACAAATTTCATCCAGAGTGGGTGTAAGGAAAACAAGTATGAACTCAGTATTCCCATTTTCAGATAAAGAAGTTGAGCCCCATTTGGGATCTGTCAAGGAGTTAAATAGTACTGGAGCTGGCGTTAGAACTCAAATTTCTGGATTTTTCAGACCAAGACTCCAGATGGACTGCCACACAGCAGTATTGCCTATAATGTATGGGTTACATCTTTCAACACAGAAGGAGAGAAACAGAGAACATTTCAAGGTTCCTTTTAGATATACAATCCATATTATATTATATTGCATCCTGCCTGCTACAAGCATATTCTTTTGCCACTCTGACCCTTGGTTATGACACTGCTTTTTAGCTTAGCTGGGCAGCCACAGACCGTGAAGGAGGTCAAACAATGTTTGCTGAGACACACATAAAGTTCCACAGACATCGCCTTAAGGTTGAAGTAGAAGTCTTCATATGCATAATGAAGATCTAGATAACAACTCTCACAATAATTTTGGCATAGGAAGAGAGATAAAGTCCATTATTGCATTAAAAAGTGAGATGCATTTGCTATTAGTTCCAAATATGTCAAAAGAGAATGGATTATTTTCCTACAGCTAATGCTTATTTTATCCTCTGAAATGTATTTCCTTATAACTCATTTGGTATTCAGAGTTCCATTGAGAATATTGTAATATTCACTTTGTTTTTATGAGGTTATTGAGGTCACAGATTATTTTGTAATCGCTTTTCCTACTTCTTAAATTTTAGAACCTTGAGAAAATAATTCATCCTTACTCTATTCAGAGCCTACATGTTTGGTTTTTTAGCCAAAAGTCAATTGGGCACTATGTATTTTAACTTCAATTTTTATGTTATTTTAAGTTATCTATTTTGATTTAAAAACTTTACAAAAATCCTAAATTTTGTTATTTTGCTTTGTGAGCTCAATGATCTTAAACTTGATTTATGCTTATTTTGTTATTTCATTATAAGTGACACTGTAGAGTTTTGTTTCATCATAAGCAGATCTTGGTCCTAATTAAAATGAGATTACTGTGGGATACTATATCCAAGAAAAGTGTTTCTGAGGTGGGTATACTATTACTTATTTCCCTTTAATAGACATAGTGAAGGCTAGAACAAATTATCCTTTTCAAATAACAACTTATTAGAAAATGTCTGGCTTTGGTAAACAATATTTTATGTTTGAATGAAAGATTAAATTAGCCTTGTACATTTCTGAATGTTTAGAGAAGTTCACTATCAAAACCAAAGTAAATAGCTGCAAATGTCTAGTGTTTTGTTTTCTTAAGAAAATTACTTCTCACATATATAGTTTTATCATTCATCATATTGAGGTAAAATACTTTACAGCAAGATTATAAACTCCTCTTTGTAGTAGTATTAGAGTAGGCTAAGCTGCTATAAGAAAGGAAGCCCAAAAATTCAATGAAGAAGTAGAACGAAACAGACATTATGACCTTATGTACATATACGACTACATGACCAATGTGATTCTACAACATGTACAATCAGAAAAATGAGAAATTATACCCCATTTATGTATGATATACCAATAAATATAAATGCATTCTGCTGTCATATATAACTAATTAGAACAAATTTTAAAAATTAAAAGAAAAAGAAAAGTATGGGGAAGAGGATTAGCAGAGGTTGGCTAGCAGGTAGATAAGAGGAAAAAGTTCTAGCTTTTTATAGCACAGTTGGCTAACTAGACTTAATAATAATTTATTGTATATTTCAAGAGCTAGAAGAAAGGATTTTGAATGTTCTCACCACAAGGAAATGATAAACATTTGAGGTGATTAATATGCTAATTACACTCATTTAATCACTGCATACTGTATCAAAATGTCACACACCCCATAAATATGTACAATTATTATGTATTCATTAAAACTAAAATGTTTTCTAAAATATGAAGTTTATCTTTCTCCCAGGTATCAGTTCTAGATAAGTGTCCTACCTTGGTGAGCTCTGCTTCTGACAGTCACCAGCAACCCAAGCTGGTGGCAGCTCTGCCATCAACAGTTGGCTTCCAGGGTTGCTCTGGTAGTCACCATTGCAACTAGCTAAACAGGGGCCAGGGAGAGAGTCCCTGGCTAGGGATTTCCTCTTACACAAATGAGGCAGAAGTTTCACAAATCACAAGCGTCCATATTCCATTAGCAAATATCCAGTCACATGACCATGTCAATAAGCTACAAGGGAGATTAGAAAAGACAATCCCTCCATGTGCCTAGGAAGAGTAGAAGAACAGAAATAGTGGATAACTGCAGCCTTCATATGCCCTTTGATTATGAAAAACTATAAATAAACCAACAGTATGTATTGCAAGGTCTCTAGAACGTTACACAAACATGACAAAATACAAGAAACATACAGGCTAATCTGTTACAATTATGAAAATATTTAACAAGGTAAAAACTGAGGCAGGCCTTTCTGATTTGATGTCACCACATCAAAAAGATTTTTGTTACCAAACCAGCATAGGAAATAGCTAACTTTTAAAATAAATCATGTTCTAAAGGCTGGAAATTCATTTTCTCACAGAAACAATGTTCTAAAAATGGCCAGTTTCCAAAATTATTTCAAAAGAGCTCATTTACCCTATGTGGCATGTCTGCAATGAAAAGCAGTGGAAGACAATACTGTACTATAGTACTCAAAGTGGAAAACTCTTGACTAGAAATAGTTTAAAGGCATATTTTAAAATAGGAAGTGAAATTTAATTATAGAAGAATAAGGTAGAGCATGGGCAGGAAACAAATACTTTAATGTAGTCAAAGTGAACTTACAAAAACATCGTGGCAGACAGAGTTTTTTAGTTCAAATACACACCAAGACGTACAACTTTGCTTCTTCCTCCAAGTTTTATCATAAGACAAATGCTTATATTTACCAGCTGTGCATTAGAGGTAGATTTGGGGAACAATTTGGGAGGGAGAAAATAATGAATAGAATTGTAGAAAGGGAGGATTGTAGAAACAGGAAAGAAAAGGAAAGAAAGAAAGCATCATATACACCTGTCTACATGTACATGTAAAGGGGGAGAGAAGCAGAGGAAGGGACAAAGTTCAGAATGGGAGAAAGAGACTGAGAATCTCATCTCTCCTTCCAAGGAGGGTTGAGAACAACTTGCAATTGAGCTTTTATTCTGGTCTAACCACCAGGAATTTGATTGCTACCTGCAATGAGGTTCTCAGATTGGTAGTCACAGTGAGAAAGTGACCAAGTGTAGAGAAAGAATGTTCATAATTGACAGGAATTCAGGGAGAGACTGACCTCTATTTCATTTTTGTTTAATTGGCCCATGGAAAGTTTGTGGTTTAATATTAAGGGAAACATACCAAAATGCAAACTAGAACAAGCTTCATGGCAGAAGATTCTTAAATTAGTCCAGGGGAAACAAAAAGGGCCCCAGTGAATACTCAGCCTCTTTGCATCTGTCAAGTACACATTTGTTTTCTTCTTTTTAGCTGTTCTGTTTCAGTTCAACTTGATAGTTTCCCTACTGCTTACAGCATGACTTCTGAAGATGCTTGATCTTGAGTAAAAAGGCAAATTTGAGCAGCTTGATCTGAGGGTGAGTAGTGTCGTAAATACCACGGAGGGCTGTTCTCTGCAAGACTGACTGACTACACACAACTCACTGACTGCAGAACTCACCAAGGGATGCTGATTTCTTGCTTGACTGCACGTTTTTTACTCACAGAGACAAGACATTTGGGCTCCTCTAAAATTGTCCCGAATTGCTTCCAAAGCCATACTTGGTCTAATGGTAGCACAGGTAACCATAACCATTGCAAGGGTATAGAGAGCTCACTTTCTAACGCCTAAACATGGAAAAAAGATTTCTTTAACTTCCAAAATGAAAATTCCCTTTCAAAATAAACGTAATTCTCACACTGGCTGCAAACTATATAATCAAATCCTTCTTGTGGTTTCAGGAAATAGTAAGATAACCCTAAATAAGTTGGCATAATTTCTCTTATTCCAGTTCATTGCACCATTAATTATTGTACAAACAGATAAAAGTTGGCAAGACAAAGAATGGAAAAGATGTGACTTTAAAACAAATATCAGCAGAGATTTTTTTAAAAATTGTTTGTTTGTATTCTGTCTCAAATCTTAACTCTGACCCTAATTAGCTGCAAGCAGGTGACTAGGCATCTGCAGATTTGATTCCTCAACTGTAAAATGAAGGGATTAGATGACGTGAGTTCTAAGACTCCTTCCAGCTCAACAGGTTCTGATTCTAATGTTTTTAGCTCAGGTTGTGCAGTGACAGGGAACTTTACTGACTCTGATTACTCAGGGATGGAGCATATTGCTTCATGCCTACGTAAAACTGCCCTGAAGAAGCATCTTATAACTGGTTCCTCTGTTAGAGGCTACTTAGATGGGGGTGACCCCTTGAAATTATGTACTCAGCTCTAAAAGATGTTCTTGAGCTCTCATAAAAAAATATTTATGCAAAGTAATTTCTTTTTTAGTCAGTTTTGCATTGCTGTGACCAAAATATCCAACAAAAACAACTTAAAGGAGGTAAAAATTATGTTAGCTCACAGTTTCAGAGATTGAGTCTGTGGTCAGCTGACTCCATAGTTCTGGGCAGAACATTATGGCAGAAGGGCATGGTGGAGGTAAGTGGCTCAGAACATGGCAACTGGAAGCACAGAGAGAGAGAGAGAGAGAGAGAGAGAGAGAGCTCTGCGCATGAGGGACAAAAGGTAAACCCAAAGGCACACCCCCAGTGACCTACCTCCTCCAGCCACACCCTACATGCCTGTAGTTACCCTCCAGTAAATTCACATCTGTGGACTAATCCACTTTTGAGGTTGCTAATCCCATTATCTAATCACTTTACCTCTGAACCTTCTTGCATTGTCTCACACATGAGCTTTTAAGGACACCTCATATCTAAACCATAAGAATTCCTCTTCCAAATTACAACTTCATCCCTTTTCCTACTCTAGACAACTAGAAATATAGTAATTAAAGTAATCTTCCTTGACCTATGCTGCCATTGGGTCTACATTGGGTATTTTCCTAGACAGCGTTAGGCTTGGGTGTTGACTACCAAGGTTTGGAATTTTAGTTTCCATATTTTATTTTATCTTGCCTTTTATTTAAACTTATCTTTTTTTTTCTAAAACCCCTTTTTATCTATTTATTTGCTCTTGTATAACATAGCCAAACAGGATTAAATCCCTTATCTACAAAGACTTCCACAGTATAATTATTACTGCTCTTTCATTACAAAAGAGGGGAAGAGAGACCAACATGCTACTGTTTCTTTGATTAATTTCTGGATTGTGATAGTGTTTTTGTTTTAGCCAGCACTTCCCTAGGGAATATCAAGTGCTAAGATTAAAAAAAATAAAAATAAAAATCTCTTCCTTGAAAAGAAAAATTATTTTCTTTTCTTGGATTACTCTAAGACAACCCAGGAATGAGTTGATTATTGGCTTCTATCTAGCATCTGTAGAATACTGTCCAGCCTTTTTCTTCAGTTTGATATGCTGTCGTGACTCCATTAGTGCGTGGACTTTGCAATGTTGAATGCCAAGGACAAGTGACATGAAGCAGCTATGTCTGAGGGTATTGACTCTATTCATTTATTGGTCATTAAGCTATAGTGACTAACAGAGCTCACTAGAAAATAACGTTTTTGAACATCAATACTCAGAAATAAATGCAGGTTAAGCATTCCTAATGTAGAAACCTAAAATCCAAGACTCCCAAATCCAAAACCTTTTGAGGGTCAATATGACACCACAATTGATTATTTCTGAAGGCTCAATATAAACATAAACTCAACATAACCTTGTTTTGTGCACAAAATTGTTTTAAAACATTGTATAAAATTACCTTCAGGTTCTATGAATAAGGTATATATGAAACATAAATGAATTCTGTGTTTAAACCTGGGTCCCATCCCAAAGATAACTCATTATGATTTGCAATTTTTTTTTGAGAAATCCAAAACCTAAAACACTTCTGGTCCTAAACACTTCAGATACAGATATCTTGTATTTAAATTGAAAGTTAGGAGTGAAGTCATATAATGAAATATACAATATAGCATGATTATATTTAGTAAACGTTATATTCCTAGTACAAACCTGTCTTAAAGCCTCACTTAAAATTTTTTGATAGTTTTTTTTTAGGTCTATTTTGAACTGCAGTTTAGGTCATTGTTAGAAGCTAGAGCAAGGCTATTTTTGCCATGTCTCTTTTCTTCCAATGACACCAATCATTCTAATTTGAGATTCACAGAGTCAAATGTTAGAGCTAGATGTGATATTTGAGACATTTCTGTAGCCATTGTTATAAGTACAATATACTCCACCTGGAAATGCTGTCCTCTTGAAATAAATACACAGGCTTGAGGCGATATACAGGGAGCAGTGGAAGAGGAGAGGAAATTCACGATAGTCAGCCAAATCTGCCAGTCAATGCTGGAAAGACACTATTATCATATATCGTTCCATCTTAGAGACATGCAGGAAGGCAAAGGGACTTGCCCAGGGTCACAAAGCTAATTTGTGTCATTTTCCTAAGATGGACCATTGCCTGCTAGGAATATCCCTTAAAATGCAGTGATCTGAGTCATAGTCTTCTTTTTCCCACTTTTCTTAGAAATTGACTTGGAAACTTACCAACCATTCTAAAATAAAGTAGGAGGTTAACCTGTTTTGCTAGGTGAACATGCAGAAGCACTGATGCTGTACTCAGTATTTGCAATTCCATTCTTATCTTTTCACCTCCATCCATGCCAATTCTATTCTTATTTAAAAATTTTTTTAGTTGTTGATGGACTTTTATTTCATTAATATATGGTGCTGAGAATTGAACTCAGTGCTAGGCAAGTGCCCTACCACTAAGCCACAACCCCAGCCCACCAATTCTATGCTTTAGTCTCTGTTATCTTTGATTCTTACCTCACTTAAAAAAAAAAAAAAAAAAAAAAAAAACTTTTTAGATGTTGATGGACCCATATTTTATTATTTATTTACATGTGGTGCTGAGAATAGAACCTAGTGCCTCACACATGCTAGGCAAGCACTCCACCACTGAGCCACAACCCCAGCCCTTTCCTCACTTTTTAACAACATGGTACAGAACAGATTTTGAAGCTGGACTTCCTGGGTTTGAATCCCAGCTGTCACTATCAAACAATGGAATCCTGAGGCAAATTAGTTAACCTCTGGCCTCCGAATCTATATCACAGGTATAATATGATTTACCTCATAAGGTTGTGATGATTTAAAAAGTCAATATATGAGCAATTAGAACAATGTCTAGCACAGAGTATACTGAAATAGAAAATTATAATTATTTCTTTGGTAAAAGTACCTTCAGAGAATAATAATTATTGTTGTAACAATTATACTTACATACCAGGCACTGTGCTTCATACACATTATTCCAGATGGTATTCACAGTAACTCTTTTTATGCTATTAATATTATCTTTCCCTCCTTCCCTTATTTTTTACAGATAAGAAAATGAAGGTCAAAGAACTTAAACAACTTGTCCAAGGTCACCCAGATAGTAAAAAGCAGAGCCAGGATTTGAATCAAGATCTGTTTTACTATCTTTCTAAGAAAGGGTCATGAGAATTCATTTAAAGTTCTATTTTCGTTGATGAATTGACTCACCTTCCATACAGGTCAGAAGGCTGGGATCTCTCAGAGACAGAGGAGCAACAGGAAGAGAAGGGCCTCTTTCAGAAAGTAGCAGGGTAGGGACAATGATGCCATCAATGTCCTAACCAGCTCACCTCTAGCTTCCACTGCACCATTTGGTGTCCACACACCATACTGCTGTACTTTACTGTACTATACTGGTGGACACTACCCTAAAAACCCTGCTTATCTGAGGGCAGTATCCAGAGATGAGGTTCTAATTCCAGCCAAAGTGGTAATAATTATAATATCCATATCATTAGTTCTTGGTGTCATTTATTTCTACTGTAGCCTTAGGGAAAGGAAATTTCTCTTCCATTCCCAGAGTAAAATTATAAACACACACACACACACACACACACACACACACACACACACACGTACCTTTCCTTTCTTCATTCAAAGCCCATAGTTGCCAGTATGTTACTACATTTGCCCCACAGCCACCCATTCTCAGTTGTCAAAGTATCTTCATTAGTCTAAAATGGTATCTTCAGAAGAGAGTCTGGGGTTGGTGAAAGGCCTGAGGTTGTAGGGGTGGAGGGAGAAGGAAGTAACTGCAGTTGCTGGAGACACACTGTGCATTGCCTTGTCTGGAGCTCTCAGTCTTGTCCCTGTCTCAGGCTCGGCTTCCAGGGAATGTGACCAAGACACATGCTTGATCCGTATGTGTATCAGAGGTTCTTTACCATCATCAGAACCACCAAATGCATCTCTGGGGAAATCAAAGGTAGATTAGAGGGCTTGACAGGACCCTCAATCCAAACTTAGACATACAACCAACTCAATTTACAATATGCTTGGGCCTATGACTATGTCTGCTGTCTGGCTGACTCACAGAAGAGATTCTATCCAATTCAAAAAGAAGCTTTATTTAATCATACTCTAAGCTCATTTTTTCTTACTATATAACATGAATCATTATACTTATTAAAAGAATTAGCCACATGGCACTTATTATTTACCAACACATTTGTTATAATTCTTGAAAATTTGGCAGATGACTCTAAATTATTTCAAAATTATTATTATTATTGACACATTTCAAAATAAATTGTTCTGGGGTTTTTTTTTTAATCCCCTGAGCTGTAACGTTTGCAATTGAGGATGCTAGTCCTTGATAAGGAGCTCTAGTCAGTCTAGCAGTATTATAAAACAGATCAGATTTCCCAGTTTGCAACTAATAAAAATATAATTAAATACATGAAGTTAAAGTGGAACATAATTTAATCTTTCTGCTATGATTCAGAGGTTATATCAGGGTCATAATTATGAACCTCATTTATACTACTGTAGCAGTGTACAGAGATTGGTAAGTGGCATTCAGATTGAAAGATGCTAGACAGACCAGATTTTATTGCGAGTATTTGCAAAGATGCAATTTCACAACAGCTGGCACTTCATCCACTATTCTCCCTCAATATTCTTATCCTTATAGGCTCTAGGTAGAGTTCCCCATCTCAGCTAACTAAATCCATTCTTTCAGCCTACACTATAATAAAAGAATCGAGATTTTAAAACATTTTGTGGGGTTTTCCTCTTAAAGAACTTCCACTTAAAGAAAGACCCAACCATACCTTAAATATTATTTTTAACATATTTGATTTATTCCTTTTGGCATAACCTATTGTAGTTTTCATTTGTAGCTTATGCTTTATTTTCTTTCCATGTTATACTTTATTATACTGATCATCATCTTCCTGCTCCATCAAATTATTGGAGGGTCTTTTAAGGAGTTGTTTATGATTTGTTAACTAAAATTTAATTCCTAGAAAGATACTATCATTAAATTTAAAAGTTCTATACATAAACCCCATCTCTTACCATGAACAAAACTCAGAGTGAATCAAGGACCTAGGAATTAAACCAGAGTCACTGCATCTAATAGAAGAAAAAGTAGGCCCAAATCTTCATCATGTCAGATCAGGCCCCAACTTTCTTAATAAGACTCCTTCAGTGCAAGAATTAAAATCAAGAATCAATAAATGGGATAGATTCAACTAAAAAGCTTCTTCTCAGCAAAAGAAATAATCAATGAGGTGAATAGAGAGACTACATTTTAGGAACAAATTTTTACCTCATGCACATCAGTTGGAGTGCTAATCTCTAGAATATATAAAGAACTCAAAAATCTTAACACCAAAAAAACAAATAACACAATCAAGAATTGGGCCAAGGAACTGAACAGACATTTCTCAGAAGATGATATACAATTAACAAATATATGAAAAAATATTCAACAGCTCTAGCAATTAGAGAAATACAAATCAAAACTACTCTTTCACTCCAGTCAGAATGGCAGCTATTAAGAATACAAACAACAATAAGTGTTGGAGAAAATGTGGGAAAAAAAGGTACACTTGTACATTACTGGTGGGACTGCAAATTGGTGCAGCTAATATGGAAAGAAGTAAGGAGTATCTTTGGAAAACTGGGAATGGAACCACCATGTGACCCAGCTATCCTACTCCTCCTCAGTCTATACCCAAAGGACTTAAAAACAGCATACTACAGGGACACAGCCACATCAATGTTTATAGCAGCATAATTCACAATAGCTAAACTGTGGAAATAACCTAGATGCCCTTCAGTAGATTAATGATAAAGAAAATATGGTTCATATATACAATGGAATATTATTCAGCACTAAAAGAGAATAAAATCATGGCATTTGCAGGTAAATGGATGGAGTTGGAGAATATAATGCTAAGTGAAGTTAGCCAATCCCAAAAAACCAAATGCAGAATGTTTTCTCTGATATAAGGATGTTGATTCATGATGGGGTTGTGGGGTGGGTAGCACTGGAGGATTAGACAAACACTAGATAGGGCAAAGGAGTGGGAGGGAAAGGGAAGGGAAAAGGAGGTAGGAAATATGGTGGAATGAGATGGACATCATTACCCTAAGTACATGTATGAAGACACGAATGGTGTAACTCTACTTTGTGTACAACCAGAGATATGAAAAATTATCTCTATATGTATAATATGAATTTTAATGTATTCTGCTGTCATATATAACAAATTAGAATAAAAAATAACAAAAGACATTGAAAAAAGTTTTATACATCTGAGAACTATTTGTTTCTAAAAAAATCCTTCATATTGGCCAAATACATCACAATATTTATAGATTGTAATAGTGTTTCAATATACAGACAAGATTTTCATTAGGAATGGGAAAGAATACCATACTTACTTGTTTAATATATATACAGACAAGGACAGGAAATATGATCTTTAAAAAAAAAATCTTATACCAGTAAAAGTGGCTAAATGAAGGCTTAGTAATTCAGGCCAAATCTCTCACTGACCCCACATGTACAAAGTGAAAAAGTGATTAAACATTAGAATGTATAGAAATGAAGAGGAGAAATACATATTATTTTCTTCTCAAAATTGGAAAAATCATAGGAAGGCAAATAGATATAAAAATACTATTATAGTTTCCTTAATTAATACTTCCTCAAATTCTTCCTGCCATAGACCTTAAGATTTTCCATCATTTCCTATGTTTAATATCACCTAATTCTTTGCTTATCAAAACAAACCAAAAAAAAAAAAAAAAAAACTTTTAAGACCATCATCTATCTTTTCAGATATATCAACTTTACAACAAAAATGACCTGTAATATTAGATCTCACCAAGATATTTTAGTTATCTTTTTTATTGCTGTGACAAAAAGACCCAACAAGAACAATTTTAGAGAAGGAAAAGTTTATTTGGGGGCTCACGGTTTCAGAGGTCTCAGTCTATAGAGGGCTGGCTCCATTCCTTGAGGAGAGGAAGAATATCATTGCAGAAGAATGTGGTGGAAAAAAGCAGCTAGCACACAGGGAGGAGAAGCAGAGAGACTCCACTTGCCAAATACAAAATATAAACCCCAAAGGCACGCCCCTTATGCCTACCTCCTCCAGCCACACCTACCATCCTTCAGTTACCATTGAGTTTATCCCAATAAGTCATGGTTGGGTTAAGGGTATCATAACCCAATCATGTAACCTCTCGATGTTCTTGCATTGCCTCACACATGAACTTTTGGGGGACATATAATTTCTAAACCATAACACAAGCCAAGTGAATAGCTACTCTTCATTTAAGTCATCTCTGCGAAGCCCTTTCCAATCTCCTTTTCCCTAAAGCAAAATTCATCCTTTCCTTAAATGTACACCCAAAGAAGTTTATATATACCCTTTTATACCTCTAATGTCACCATAATTATTTGTTGTATTAGTTGGCAACTGTGTTTTGCTCTAATTAAGAGATCTACTATTTTTCTCTCATGTATAAGGAATTTTAGTTCAGTGTTATTAAAATAGCTCTTTTCATCTTCCTGCTATCTTCCCTAGTGTATGACTTTGGGCTTTGAAATTGCATTAAGAAATAATGCAATTCCACAAGATTGTTGCTATAGCTCCAGTTATCTCATCCATGTTCCAGGCAAGAATAGGGCTTGAGTTGGGTTGAGTTAGCCTTGCCATTACCCTGCCACTAACACACAAAGAGGAGTTTTTCTGGGAGTCCCACAATGTCTATGTGACATTGACTTATACTAACTTACCTCCAATTTCAAGGAAAGTTACACACTGAAACTTTTCAGCTGGACACAAATCAGGTTTCTGTTACTAATTTTAAAAAGAAGAAGAGGAAAGGAGTAGACTAGATAGGATTGCTTGCCTCATTTTCCTTTTTTTAGCAAGTTTCCTTAGATGGACTATGAGCTCACTGAAGGTCCAGATTATATTCTGTCCATTATTGTAATACAAGTACCATAGTTTTTTTTAATTATTAAAAATTATGTTATTAATTGAAAAAAGGATGGAAATCTTCATTGATTAAATGTTAGAAGGAGGAAAAGCAAAGAAAGTTGTAAGGGGAAGTAAGTAGCATTCATTTATTATATTTGTATTGTTAGTCACTCATTGTTATTTCAACTAATACCAGTTGAGCTCCTCACTGAACTAGGCCCTGAATCAGGCATGGGGTATTTAGTGGATGGTGTAACATACATGCTCTGTGGCTTTAACCAGGGTATAGAGCTGAGGTTGGGGAGGACAATGAGCTCTCTGCAAGTAAACACCAATTTCAGGAAATGTGGTGAGAGACCTGAATGACTATTTAAGAGGTCAGGGAGTTGTACATTTATTATAAGTGAAACACAGAGTGGGAGAAGAAGAGGGGAAGAGAAAGACAGAGACAGATAATAAAGAACCATAGCCAGGCGCGGTGGCGCACGCCTGTAATCCCAGCACTTTGGGAGGCTGAGACAGGAGGATCGCGAGTTCAAAGCCAGCCTCCGCAATGGCGAGGCACTTAGCAACTCTGTGAGACGCTGTCTCTAAATAAAATACAAAAAAGGGCTGGGGATGTGGCCCAGTGGTTGAGCACCCCTGCGTTCAATCCCCACTACCACAAAAAAAAAAAAAAAAAAGAACCATAATTTATTCCTTTTTATACTACAGACCCACTTGCAAGTCAAAATTTTAATTTTGATGGTCCCGTGGACTTCCTCATGAAGGGACTATCCAATACTTTGTCCTTGGTAGATTCTGACCTACTGATTATCCTCTGTCTGGGTACAAGCATCTTGGTTAGTCTAGAACGGGAATCATAAATGTGTCCCATAGACCTTAATGAGCCTGGAATCACTGGCTTCGCAGCAGCCTATCTTACAGGTTGCTGTTCCCTGGTAGGCCAGTATGGACAATGCGTCTAGCAACATATATCTCAAACTTGGCAAAATGACTCTCTGGACATCATAAAAGAGTTGCCAGTGATTTGCATAGAGATTTAGCCCCATGAACTGCAGATGCAAAATATGCTTTTTTAGTGTATCAACACCTTGGTTTCAGTTACATGGGTCATGAGATGAATACAGATTTAGCTGAGGTAAAAAGTCACTGCTTCAGCAATGTTACAAACTAGTAACCCTGGTGAAGATTTGGCAAATAATAAAGTCACCTGTCATCTCTTCCGTTAAGGAATTCAATTCAATTCAGTCTCTAACCTCTGGTCAAAAACACTTCTATACCAATTTCTATTCTAAGAGATGTTCCCCTCACCATCAAGTAGAAGTGAGAGAGCAGAGAGGGAAGAAGAGACAGGAAGTCTGGGCCTTGCCAACAGAGGAAGGAGCCACAAGCCAAGGTATGCAGGTGTATCCAGAAGCTGGGAAAAACAGGAATGGCCTCCCCTCCAACCTCCAGAAGAAACATAATTCATACCTTAATTTTAGACTTCTGAATTTCAGGACTGTAAGGTAGTAAATTCCTGTTGTTTGAAGCCACTAAGTTTGTGGCAATTTGTTACAGTAGTAATAGGAAATTGCTACATACTTGCCAGTACATCTCCAGGTGCTTCACCTCCTATTCATTCCCAGTGCACTCTAGCTTAGCCTGTCTCCCTTTAGAATGATCTCTTATGAATCCAAATTATCAGGTTGCTTTCTTAAAATAATAATAATAATAATAATAATATTAACAGGGTTTGCACAGTATGAATACTCACCTATTCTAGTTAGGTAATTTTCCAAGCATATAATTAGAATCTGCAAGTAGGGTTATGTACACATCCCATCAAAGAAAGACATTTGGTGTGATCCCAGGAAAGCCTAACAGGGACATGATTACAGCTTAAAAAAAATAAAATAAAATAAATTATATGCAGAAGAAATAATGCAACCAAATAGGACTTTTTTCACTGATGGAGGCAAATTCATGACTTTGGTGACTCTGGCAGCCACCAGTAAGGCACACTCTGCTTTGGAAACAAGGATAACTCACCAGGTACCTGGATCTTAGTAAGGGCTTCTCCTAAATAGTGGACATAGTTATTCAATCATAGTAAACTTAATCCTACTAAATGCTGGTCAAATGAGAGTTGACTGTCACAAGTCAATCAACTTGTTCACCTCTGGATGTGTGATAAAATTGAGGTGGGGATCCTTCCTGGTAACCAAGAAAAAAATAGATTAAAGTCCAACTACTCTGTAAAATCTTGCATCCTAATTGCCACAGTTCTCCTGCTATCACTCATCATGTTTTAAGACTTCCACAAAAGAGGAATGACTTTTAAAGCAAGAGAAGGGGGAGAAGTTCTAAGAAGAGGTAACATTGGCAAATGCCACCAAGAGCAGAATAAGATGGGCATAAAGTTTTTCCATTAGTTGACAATCAGACGGTGGCTGATACTGTTTGTAGAGTGAAGGTTGACAAGGGTACAAGAGGACACGTATTACCTGAAGGCTAAACAACTCTTTTGAAAAGATTCTAGTAGAGTTGAGGAAGGATCCGTGCCCTACACATTCACCTTTAAGTCATATTCCCTTAGGTTTTGATTTGGATCACGGAGAGTTTTTCTCCTCCACAAATCTACCAAATGTTTGTTGACTTGCCAAATTTTAGTCTCACCAGAGCCCCCTCCTCAGTGTACTTGCAAGGCAGAGGAACTAAAAGGAGCTCTGGAGTAACGAAATGTCCAAAAACAAAAAACAAAGGGTCAAAAAAAGCTAAGCTTAAAACAATCAAGTCCTGAATCACATGAGGTGTAACAGGTTGTGCTTCAAATTTAATATCTTTGTTTTGATGATAAAAAGCTAGTGTCTGGGAATTAAAGGGGTGCATTTTATAACTGGAGCGTTTTCTTACATCTCTTCCATTATCTGTACCCATCTCCCTTCATCTCTTCATCTCCCATCTCTCTCCTGTTGCAGAGTTGTGGGGATGTGTGAGCAAAGCCTGGACCAAAGACTTCATTTTGTCCAACGACTAGCGTAATTGCATGACATTAAAAAAAGAAAAAATGGTGAAGAGTGAAAACAACATACACGTCTGCACTGCACTTCCCAATGAAAGTAGAGATTTTCTTCCCTGATTATCGGCTATTTTTAAAGGTGTGTGTGTGGTGGGGGGAGGGGGCATTTTCCGAATCGGTGCCCAAGCCTTTCTAAACTTTTGTTACTCATAGGTGATTCATTCGCTTGTTTTTTCGTTCCCTGCCCCTGTCACTGCCTGCTGCTAAGGGGGACGCTGAATCACAGCTACTCCAGATGAAAAGCCTTGTTTTTTCCCCCTGTCTGCGGAAAAGGCCTCCTACTTTCCGGGGTGACCCTAGAGGGCACTTTTACAAGTCTCAGCCCCGGGCTATGGAAGATTTTGCTCCTGAGAGCGTCACCGAGACGCCGGTCACCTCACGGCGTCTGGCCTTCGGGTCCGCAAGCCTCTGCGCGCGGCGGGCCGCACAGCGGCGGGGAACGCGCTAGGGGCCGTTGGAGCCCGGCCCGGGTGTGCCCGAGGGCCGCGCCGCGCTCCCCCACCGCCCGAAAGCTCCCACAATGCAGCGCTGGCGTCCCAGTTCCGTTACACTGTCTCGCCCGGCGCGGGCGGGCGGCCGAGGCGCGGGCGGGGGAGCCAGGCGGCCGCGCTGTAACCCGAGCGCCGGGCCGAGGGGGGCGCCCCCGCGCCGTTCCTCTTGCGCGCTCAGCCCGCGACCCGGCGAAGGGGCGGAGCCGCCCGGCCGCCAGGCCCGGCCCGGCCCGGCCCCCGGCCCGGCCCCCAGCCCAGAGGCACCAGCCGCGGGAGCTAGCCGGCCGCCGACTCGGCCTCCTGCGCTAGTCGGGCGCCTCGCGCTGCGCCCGCCGCGCCGTTCCTCGGCTAGCCTCGCCCGCACGCCCGCAGCGCGGCGGCGGCGCTGGGGACTGCTGCTGCCTGCCAGCTCGCGCACCCGGTACCCCGGCGGGTGGCGTCCACACTCACCTAGCCGGCCGCGAAGGTGCGCAGAGAGGGCGCGCAGCGGAGCCGGGGCCTCCCGCCGCTGTGGGACTCGCGCCGGGAGCGCCGGGCTGGGTGGCGCGGGGACTGGCACTGGGCAGTCACCGGGCTCCGGGCGCCGCCGTGTCCCCAGTGCCGCCGAGTCCCCAGCCGCCGGCCGGCCTGCGGGAGCGGCGCAGTTGCGAAACTGAGTAAGTATTAACTTTACTTGGCGGCCGCGATTTGTGGGCAGTGCCTGGGACCCTCCCTCTGCTCCTGGAACCTCGGGGCTGCCCCTTCCCCGCCCCCTCTCCACTCTGGCCGCACGGTGGGTCCCGTCGCCCGCCTGCCCCGACCCCGTCCCGCCGCGGGCTCCCGACCTCCTCCTGGTTCACCTTTCCCCCCGGTGTGTCACCCTTTGCGCCTTCTCTCCGCGGCACACAAGCGCCTCAGACCGAAAAGTAGAGCTTGTTCGTGGCTTTTCTGCTTCCTCCCAGTGTCCTTGGCAAGGGAGTTTAGAGGCCACTTTTGTTGGGAAGGGAAATGTATGTCTGGCTTCTTTAATATTTTTTTTCTCCAGATGGAAATCGGATGCTCGCCCTACCGGGTGGCGGTTGAGCAAACGCTTCTTTTCTTCTCCGAAAAAGAAGTGATTGGTTTATAGGTTTTAAAATTTTGTTTGAACGATGACCATCGTGCGTCCCCTTTATCCCTTGTCGCCGAGCCTCCTGGGGAGCCCAGAAGAGGGGACTTCCAAAGTAATTCCGCTCTACAAACTAGAAACTTTGAGAGTGCAAATCGCAGAAAGCCTGATACAATTCAACTTTAAGGAACGTGAGCTTTGAATGCGAGTCCTTGTACCGCACGGGTTTTATAAGGAGAAACCTGGGTTCCTAATGAGTGTTGCGTTGCTGTTTTAGCATCATAGAGCCGCCTGGTGTTGCTGAACCACTACTTTCCAACATCAAATGGAATCTTGAGCAGCGCAATCTAAGGATATAATTGCGGGTCAACATTGCCCCTGATCTTCAAGGATTTAGAAGGGAGATAGATGCAGGGCACGTTTCCTAGTTGATTTAAACCTGTCAGGCTAGTCCTGTCAGTACATCAAAGCATTGCATTTTAAAAAATTCCTCCATCCTGGTGACAGCAGGGACGAACATTTATGGATTTACCAATAGATTGTGCCTCAGCAATTCTTCATTAGATCTGCCTTTAAATATGTATAGATCTCTGCTTTTCAGACCTTTACCCCACCTGATCCACGCAGTTTTTCTTTCTTTCTTTCTTTCTTTTTTTTTTTTTTAAATCTTTCATCTGGTAGTTGCCAGGAGTTACAATCGCGTTAGGAAGGAACAGAAAATGGGAAGCTTTCTTAATGGGTTTTCAACATCCTGCCCTTCGCCTGGATGAGGCAGCAGTGAATGCCCGCCAGCTCTCTGCAGGGAGAAGTGCAGTAAGGGTGGATGCGAGAATCAGGATGCAGGACACAGCACTATCAGTGTGGAGTGGTTTGTGTGAGTTCTTTTAGTGGACATACTAATGGTACTTTTGATGTCATTTATTTCCATGGGGATCTCTCCCCAAACCATCAAAATTATACCTGACTGTACTTAAGAACACTGAACATAATTTGATGATTATTCTATTGAAGGATCAAATGGAACAAAATATAACTTGTAATGTAGGTGATTAAATCTTTCAAAAATCTCCCCATCTCAAATTTTTTCTCTCCTTTTGAGAGTCTCATGATGGCACTTTCCATAATTGACACAATTGGCAGTGATGCATTGAGTTCTTTGTAGGTTCATTGATTAAGCCTTATTTCTGGGCTTCAGTGGCTCTGGGGACATTAGGAGCCCCTAGAGGGAGCAAATCATGGGATTGTACAGATAAGAAAGGCATTTCAGTTTGTAGAAATGTCAGTGTGCAGCAGGGAAAAGCAGTTACAAAGAGGAAAGGATGTTTAAGTCATTTTTATGGTGTACGTTTCCTGAGTTTGGTTGTGATCTATGCAAACTGCAGACTTAAAATCATACACGGTTATGTTATTAACTTTTGCCATTTATTTATTTTATTTTTAATTTTTAAAATTGTGACTTTTTAATCTGAGTCTTTAGTGCTTGGCTTTTGCAGTCTTCTCTTCTTGGTGGTTTGTATCAATTTTTGATGTGAATGCCTTGCAGCTTGAGAAATGATTGGTTTTTCAAAGTTACTTACTCATTTCTTGATCTGTCCTATGTTAATGTACATAACAAGTTGGGAGTAAACCTCTTGTTTGCTGTGGAATTATTGTTGCTCTTTTCATTATGATTAATTCCTGACATAATGGTTTTGCTAATTTTTATAAAATGTTAAGGTATTAGATGTCTTGCTAGTGTTCAAAACATTGCAAAATTTTTTGTAAGTAGAAGTGGAGTGGGATTTGGATAAGAAAACATTATGCACCAGGCCAGTGGTGCACACCTGTAATCCTAGCACTGGGGAGGCTGAGGCAGGAGGATCACAAGTTCAAAGCCAGCCTCAGCAATGGTGAGTCACTTAGCAACTCTGTGAGACGCTGTCTCTAATAAAATACAAAAAAGGGCTGGGGATGTGGCCCAGTTGTCAAGTGCCCCTGAGTTCAATCCCCAGTACCAAAAAAGAAAAGAAAACATTATGCATCAAAAATCTGACAGTTTGGATTTAAAAAATAATGTATCACCTATTTACTCTCATTGGGTACTTGCTTGTTCCAACCCTAAATAGGTTTGAAAATTAAAAATATAAAGATAGTTTCTAAGTACTCTGTATAGTGAAAATAATGTTTACCCTCCAGCCAGACAGACAGACTTGGGTGGCAGGTATGACTTTTTCACTTCCAAGGTAGTCTTGGTTTGGCTATTCAACCTCTATGATCTACAATTTGCTGTCTATAAAATGGGGGTGCTACTTCTATAAGGAATGTTACAATGAGCAGGACACCTAATACAGTGCCTAATTTATCTTAGCCAATAAATGGCTGCATTTCAGACTCCTCCAGAGCTAAGCTCATGACTTCTAGGCTTTTGAACTGTTCCTTCTCTATTTTTCATCTCATCTTCTCTTTTTTTCTGTTTTATCAGCCACTCCAAACCAGTTTGCCACAAAATCCTGTCCATTTTTCTTAGGAAATATCTCTCAAACCTGATTTTCAGCCTTTTACCATGCTGCCATCCTAGTTCAAGCCACTGTTTCCTCTTGCAGATTCAGTAGCCTCCTGCCCACGCTCTATACCCTTCCAGTTTGTTTTCCCAACAGCAACCTGAAGAAAAAGAAAGTCACTTGCTTTTAAGTCTTTAAAGCTCCCAGGTAACACATTTCTTCTTCTTTTTTTTTTTTTTTTTTTAATTTTTTAGTTGTAAATGGACACAATACCTTTATTTTATTTTATTTATTTATTTTTATTCGGTACTGAGGATCAAACCCAGTGCCTCACGTGCTGGGCAAGTATTCTACCATTGAGCCACAACCTCAGCCCAGCACATTTATTCTTGAGGTAAGATACAGAATCTTCAACATGCCTTCAAGGCCCTGAGTAATTTGGTCTCTGCCCCCTCACCTACATCTCTTGCCAGCTTCTTGGCCAGTTCTCAGCAGACTTGCCTCAGGACTGTTGCTCCTGTGGCTGGTCTCTCTCTTTTAATCTTTAGTTATTTCTCATTTTGGGGTGCTAGCTAAAATATCCTTTCTCTGTATCTTCTCTAAGAAGGCCAGCCTTATCATTTTGTAAATTAGAGCCCCTTAATCTTCTCCCTTGTAGTATATTCATCTTTTCCTTCTTAACATTTACCATAATTTAGAATTACTTATTGCTTTATTGCTTAATACCTCTCTCTTACCTTTAAGTGCAGTGATAATGCCTGGTTTATTCATTTATATATTAGGTGCTCAATAAATATTTATTGATATGATGAATACAATAGTAATATCAGTTTTGTATCTGTATCTCAATTGCCTTCTTTATCACTGATAAGTTTGCTTTTTGGAAAGTGACATAAAAGCCCATCCAACTCTGCCCTATGTTCCTTCTTTGCTGGTTATATGAATTATATTTAAGAGCCTTCACAGGTATCAGGTAAAATTAGTGCATTTGGGCTCTGTAAAAAATTCATAGTTAGTAATAAATTGAGACACCTTTTAATTAGTGTTACCCTTGTAATTTTCTGTTGTAGGTAATCCTTTTGTAAGTACATCATTAAAATAATTATGTGTTTCTCATCAGTATAGGATTAGTGAAAAGAAAAAAAAAGTCTTATGCCATACTATTTTATACCATATCACATGATAACACACCAATCAGCTGCTATCCATTGCTCAGTGCCAGATTTCAAAGGAAGGTTGGGAAAACTCCAGGAGAAAAATGAGAGGTGGAGTTTTAAGGATGCTAGGTACTATTCAGGTGTTGATGTCACTAGACATTCTTTGACTAGTTAGCTAAGAGAGAGGAGTAGTTGTTTAAAAGTGGGAGCCACCTAGCGGTGGGGAAGTTCTTTTTTTCTCTCTCACTAAAGCATTCCTGTTTTAGTCAAAGAAGTTCTTTAGAGCTTTCAGTATTTTTGTATCATTGTCACTCTTTACAAAATATTAGTTTAATGTAGTATGTAAGTCTTTATTATTGATTATGTAATCTCTATTTCTTACATAATCATGTGCATTCTCTCATGACTTATTTTTTAAGATTATAGTTTTTTTTTTTTTTTTCAGTTATCACCTTGTAATTGTAATTCTAGCTTTGTATTTTGCCAATTACTAAGCATTCCCGAGACCTTAGAGTTGATTCTGGTGTCTTTAGAACTCATTCTTCAGCCCTCAACCTCTGGCTTTCCAAATTGATACCTCCTGGTGGTACAGGCTTTCATCAGCTAGGGTGCTCTAAGATTGGAAAGCAGAAGGGTTACACCCCTCTGCTGGGTGCTCTCCCAAAAGAAAAGTGCATAGTTTACTCATTCAGTCATAAAGAGGAAGCTTATGCTTTCATACATTTCCTTCACTCAAGGAAATTTTTCTTATTGTTCCCTCATTTCCCCCTCCTTCTGGTGAGGAAGATAGAGATATGCCTCCTTTAGCCAGACCCTTTGACTTATATTGGTGTTTATTTAGACCCAGTTTTACCTGTAATAAAAATCAGGAGTGTGACTGGAGAAGGGCAAACCACATGATTTGCCCTGTGCAAGGCTTCTGTGCCCCCAGGACATTTACATCACAAGTAGCCACCGTTGTGGAGGAAAGTTAGGGTTGAGAACCCTTGTTGTTTTTTGTCCCTTTTACTTACTGGTTACCTTGGTGACCTGGAACAAATTGCCTGGAGCTCCTTAGCACCAATACTATTTATTACCTATTTATTTCACAGCTTGATCTAGAATTTAGAAGACTTATGTGGGGCATTTTTTTTAAAAATACTATTCAGATAATAGCACAAAGCTAATTACAGTTAGCTCCAGGGCTGTCAAAGTTTTATGTATTAAGAAAAATATTTCCTATTCAGTAGCATGTGTTTTACTCTTTTGTTTTGATATTAAGTCAAGTATAAATGTAGGTTGTAATAAGAGTGTCATGATTATTTTCCACCAGGTTTTATTCACATGGGTGATATATTTTGTCATTATTGTTGTCATTGGCTTCTGACTTGCTATGTCATGTTCATTCTTATTATAGTAATTTTACTATTAGAAGATCCCTTAAGACTAAATTATTATTCCAAATATAAGTATACATGTTGAAAAACTAGTGTTCTCTTATTAAATAGACATTAGTCAGAAAAGTAAGAATTCATTCTTATTTTTGCTTTAAAATTTTGAATAGATTTGTAATATATAAACTCCGCCAGAAATACCAATGAGAAATAAACTGGGGATGTTTTATAATGTTTAAGGTAAAATCTGCCATTTTTATAAGAGGTTCTAATACCTGATGCATTAAATGTCAGAAAACCTTCCAGTAGTTTATTTGTACTGTATATTGTTTATGCTTTAAGCATATAATGACTTCCCATGTATTTCTTTTTCAAAACAGCTTTATTGGGATATAATTGGCATGAATAAACTAAACATACTTCACTATATGATTTATAACATTTGATTATATAAATGCATGTGAAATCATCACCACAATCAAGATAATGAACATATCCATCACCCCCTTCAGATTTTCTCATTGCCCTTGTAATTTTTTCATTTTCCATCCTTCCCTCACCTTCAGAACCACTGTTCTGCTTTCTGTCACCATATAGTAGCTTACCTTTTCTAGAATTTGAGATTCATGTAATATGTATTTTGTTTTGGGCTGGGGATTCATTCATGTTGATATAGCCATTGTTTATTCCTTTTCATTGCTGAAAATTGTATAAATGTATAGCAGATTGTTTATCTATTCAGCTATTGATGGACATTTGTGTTGTTTCTAATTTTGATGATTACAAATAGAGCTGTTATAAATACTTGCATTCAATCTTTGTATTAACCTATACTTTATCTTGGGTAAGTGCCTAAGAATGGAATGACTGGATCTAGTGGAAGGTATTTGCTTCCTTTTTTAAGAAACAGCCCAATCAGCCAGGTGCAGTGGCACACACCTGTAATCCCATCAGCTCAGGAGGCTGAGGCAGGACAATCACAAGTTCAAAGCCAGCCTCAGCAATTTAGAAAGGGTCCATCTCAAAATAGAAATGAAAAGGGCTAGGGACATGACTCAGTGGTTAAGCACCCCTGAATTCAATCCCTGATAAAAACAAAACTAAACAAAAAAATAGCCAAACTGTTTTCAAACTTATAGTTACCATTTTATATTTTTTAACAGCAGTGTATATTCATTATGTTTTTAATTTGCATTTGTCTAATGACCAGTGATATAGAGCACCTTTTAATGTATTTTCTGCTTTTTTTTCTTAATCTGGTGAAGTGTCTGTTCAAGTTTTTTGCCCATGTTTTTATTGGGTTGATTGTTTTCTTATGATTAAATTTTAAATATAAGCCATTCATCAAATATATGATTTACAAAGAGTTTCTCCCAGTTTGTGGTTTGTATTTTCACTCTCTTCATGGTGACTTTTGAAGAGCAGGGGTTTTAATGTTTGAGGAATTTCAACTTATGAATTTGTTCCTTTATAGATTGCATGTCGTGTGGCATTTAAGAAACCTTTGCCTAACCCGAGGTCAGAAAGACTTTCTCTTAAATTCTAGAATTTTATAGTTTTTAGGTTTTATATTTAGGTCTACTATCTATTTTGTGTTAATTTTTATATGAGATCAGTTCTGGATTACAGTTCATTTTCTTCATATGAAAATTTAATCATTCTAACACTGTTTAAAAGAGTATTTTTCCTCCTCTGAATTGTCCTTACCCATCTCTCTAAAATCAGTTGTCTCTTGCATCCTTTTTTATTTTATCAATTGGCATTCATAGCTGGATAACACAAACTAAATGAAAAGCATCTAAATCTAATTCTTGATAATGTACTTTTGTCATATTTAATGAAATTTCTAGTTTCCTTCCTGTAGCCTTTATAGAAACCTTCCTACTCAAATATTCCTTCTCTCTCACTTCATTTCCCTTCTTGTCATTTACTCTGTTATAATAATAAAGGGGAGATGCATATGCTTTTTTTCTCTTTTAACTAATTTCAAATGTTTTTTGTTATTTGCTGTTAATAATTACTTCAGGGCTGGGGTCGTGGCTCAGTGGTAGAGCGCTCGCCTAGCATGTGCGCGGCCCGGGTTCGATCCTCAGCACCACATAAGAATAAAGACATTATATACAACTAAAACAAATAAATAAATGTTTAAAAAAATAATTACTTCACTGTTTTCTCTCTTTGACAATATCCTAGCCTAGATCACCCCTTCATTTTCATTTTTCCAGGCTTAGCCATCTCTTCCTCTGTTGTGTTTTATCAAGAAACACCACAGGGTTTTTATTGGAAAGAGTGTCCATGATTAAAAGCCTGGCTGTGCCTGCATAGCTTTGGGGTATTTATGAGACATACTGAGCACCAAGTTCATAACCTTTAAATCGGCTTCCTAATTCATCACTCTGTTGTTTTGAAGTGCACGTTTATATGTGTCCATATGTGGAAATGAATATGCATCAGGTGGCTTAGTGGAGAGTTGGTGCCTTTCCCCCAACCCACCTCTGGCGAGCTCCATCTGCTCTTTCTGTCTGAACTGGAGTCCAGACAGGTCTTCAGAGCTCTTTGGGAAGGACAGGTTCTAAACCCTCTACAGTCTGTCCAGTCTTGTGGTTCTGGGGAACACCGGGGTTAGAGGATCATCTCTAGGTCATCTAGCTTGGGAGAAGAGGATTTGTTTCTTAATGCAGAAGACCCTTCTCATCCCCTACACTCTGGAGTTTGCATCTCTAAGGCCTTTCCCCATGAGCAGTCCTTTCTGTCAACCAGATTCCAGTCACCTTTTCTTGGCTCCATACTCTCAGCCTGGAAACTGTATACTCAAGTCTCCCTTGAGTCTGCCCTTCTTTCTAGTTGTCTGTATTCTCATATTCTCAGTCAACTTCTTATAGGAATTTTATGTGTTCATTCCTTCTATTAGTTCACCTGCCTACCCACTCTGCAACCAGGTACCATTTCCTAGAAACATTTAGAACTATACACACCAGTGTCTTGACTGCCACAATCAATAGAAACTTTGCAGTCCTAATGTATCCAAAGTTTTTTGCAACATATTGCCACTTTGGGCTCACTTCCTCTGGCTTGAAACATCTCCTCCAAAGCACTTTTTTTTTTTTTTTTTTTTTTTTTTTTTTTTAGTTGTAGGTAGATACAATAGCTTTATTTTGTTTATTTATTTTTCTATGTGGTGCTGAGGATGGAACATGCTAGGTGAGCTCTCTACCACTGAGCAACAACCTCACCCCCATAGCACCACTCTTTTTTTGTTTGTTCTTTCATTCAAAAACTCAACTACTTTCCCTTCCATGCATGGCTGTGTAGCAGAGAAAAAACACAAAGCTCTTCTGTCCATGGAGAGCTCATGCTACTAAAGGTATTGATAAATGAGCAAGTAATTTCTCATTATTTGCATGATAATAAATGCTTTGGAGAAAAAAAAAAACATATAGCAGGGAGGGGAATTGAAAGTACTGGGGGCGGGTGGAGTTGTAACTTTATATTGGATGGGTAGAAAGTCCTCACTATTGTGAGCACATTTGAGTAGAGACCTTAAGGAAGTAAAGGAGCCTGCTCTCTAACTGTCTCCTAGAAGAACACTCCAGAGTGAGGACATCATGAGCTCAAAGGCAGGGGCTTATAGGTGTGTCCATTCCATGTCCCTGCAACCAGAGGACAAGGCTGGAGGAGAGCATGGGGCAGTAGCTGGAGATAAGGCCAAGAGGGCAATGACAGGGACAGAGGGCTATAATAGGGCATTATTGACTGTGACAAGAATCTTCATTTTTACACTGAGAGGACAGTTTAGGGTCTTGAACCGAGAAATGGTACCATTTGGAAGTATGTGAGAGCAGTGTTTGGTTATTGCAGAGACTGTGGTGTGGATATTTCTAGTCAGGGGTTGGGCCCGGAGGCAGGGTGGTGGTGGTGGTGGTGGTTAAGCATTGTGTATGGGGAAGAGTCATTCACAATTTGCCAGTAACATCCTGGTTGAACAATGTTAATTTAGACCTTTTTGCAACCTGCCACTCCCTCAACTCTTCGCCCCAGACCCATGATTTCTTAACCTGTGTTCTTGGTATGGGCAGCAAGGGGCCTACAGTCCTCCTGATTATTTTTTTCTCAACAGGCCTGTGTATGTGCCTTACCTTGCTTTTCTCCTGCTCCTCCCCTCCCTTCTGTACTCTAGTTTCAGCCCTGCTGCTGAACCACATGTCATTCCTTAGGATTAGCATGTCACAACTTCTTCCTTATTTCCTGCCTGGGTTTGTGGCACCATTATTCATCTTATTCCTAATCTTGCTTTCCTGTGCCACCTCACCTTGACTCATCCATCTAGTCCTTCTGATCTTACCTTCAGGACAGCTGAGGAAGTTTTCCCTGCCTCCCATCCTTCATTACCCTTATTCATCACCTCTCATTTAGTCTGCTGCCTCTTAACTGCTCTCCTCACCTGAGACTCATCCTACACCTGTCACCATGAGCTCTTGAATACAGAAATCTCACATTACTGAACTGTTAAAAGCTCAGCCCTGTCAGTGCCTGCAGGGTTGAATTAAGACTCTGTGATAAACACAGAACCTCTGACATCTGACTGTGGTCTCCTGCCCTGGACTCCTGTAGGTGGCTGTCCTACCTCTTGCTTGTTGATGCTACCCCCCCCCCCCCGACCATCCTTGTGTATAGCTAAATTAATAAGTCATCTTACACATTGATTCTGAAATGTATGAGCTTTCTGTTTGGTCGGACAGAAAAGATGGTTTCACTTCTCTTTACCTGCCAAAATACCCAATAGTCCTAAATCTAGTGTAGCTGTCCCTCTCTCCTGGAGGAGGCGCTCACTCCCTTGGGAGCCTATCTTGCCTTCTTTCTATACCATACGCCTAGCTCTTATTCCTTTCCACTATAATTTTAGAAGCCCTCACTTCAAACAGGTGAGCTTCTGAGAGGACTCTTAAACTCATTTGTTCACAAGTTCAAAGTGAGTAAGATGGCTTTAAGCTTGCAGTCCCCTGATGCAGTTCAAGGAGTGTAAGTTGGATCTTTGAAGCTTTATAACCACTTTTGCCCTTGCTACTGAAAGTTCTGTGGGGCATCTTTTTCTAAAGTGGATAAAGTTTATCTACATTAAAAATCTCTTGATGCCAGGGGCTCCTTCATGATTTCTCTGGGGCCTTGGGGAGCCCCTCAAGTAGTCCTTGACGTTCATGTTCACCCCTCACCTCTTGAATTACAGGAACCTTGGTGGGCTCAACCCTTGCTGTGCTTGTTCTTTCTGTTCTCAAACAGTATCCTGGCCTCCTGAACTAACACTGGACCACGTTCCACCTTTGGTCTTATCATGCTATTGCACATTCAGAATGGAAAGACTTCTGAAGCTCTCTTCTGTGTTCTAGCTCATCATTCCTGCTTGTGTTTCATCCTTGGCCCTTCAGAGGTCTTTCTAGTTTTCTTTCTGTTTCCAAAGAAGGGAAAGGAGAGAGAGAGGAAGGAAGGAGAAAAAGAAAAGAGAAACACAAAGATTTTTTTTTAACCACTCAGCTGTCTTTTTGTTTCTGTCATAATTGTCATAATTATATATGACAATGCAAAATCATTGTGCAAAGGTACCATGATTTTGCACATTGTGAGATGCAAGATTAATAATGTTTGTAAAACACTTCGAACTATATTTTAAATACAACAGACCCACACATCCACAGACTAACAAGCATGAAGGCACCCAGCCAGGTTGAATATTCAGTGTTTGGCTCTGGGGCTGGTATCTGTTCCTGCCTGTACAGTTGGATTTGAAAGCTCAAGAGGGAGGATTCCAGATTTGTTTTATATTACCTTCCCTGCTAGATGTGGGTCTTCTTAAAAGCAGCATCTGTATTTAATTATCCACCAATAGTAAGCTCTTTAATGCCAGGTAGTTGTCTGAGTCTCACTGGATTCTAAAGACTTGGCATAGCCAGTTGTTGAGTGAATTCAGTATTTGGTCTAGTATTTATACCTTCAAACAGAGCTACACTTAACTGGATGTAAGCATTTAGCCATGCAGACTAAACAAGAAGTTTGGAACATAACTGCCTAAAATGCTCATGTTTCACGGACCACTAAGGTGATACTGAAATCTGGATTGGTAAGAATGGAGGCTTTACTTGGTTCCTGAAAACACTTCAATGAATAGTTAAGTACCTGATCATGTTCAGAAATATTCTGTGGGGATAGAGGTGGAATGATGTGGTTTGATTTAGGGGAAGCTTATTACTAAGCAATGATGGTATTGTAAGTACATAAATAATTACATAAGGCTAATGTGTAATATAAACATATAAGGCAGCATAAGGGGAGAGAGTGGCTAAAAAAAAAAAAGGGTAAGAGTGTTCATTACAGTAATACTTACAATAATAAACATTGAAACAAATGGTAGGTATCAGGACACTTGTTAAGGAAATGTGGTACAAGCACCACATAGTCTCTTCTACAGCCATTAAAAGTATTTATGAAGAATTTTTTTAAATTCTTTTTAGTTACACATGACAGCAGAATGTATTTTGACATATCATACATTCATGGAGTATAACTTTCCATTCCTGTGTTTGTTACACTGGTCGTGTATTCATGTATGAACTAGGAAAGTTATGTCCAATTCTTTCCCATTCCCATTCCCCCCACACTCCCCTAATCAGTGAAACTCCATCTCCCCACCCCTCACCTATTGTGAGTCAGCATGCACATATCAGAGAGAACATTTGGCCTCTGGTATTTTTTTTTGGGGGGGGGAGGGATTGGTTTATTCCATTTAGCACAATAGTCTCCAGTTTCATCCATTTACCAGCAAATGCCCATAATTTCATTCTTCTTTATGGTTGAGTAATATTCCATGTGTATATGTACCACATTTTCTTTATCCATTCGTCTAGTGAAGGGCACCTAGGTTGGTTCTATAGCTTAGCTATTGTGAATTGAGCTGCTATGAACATTGATGTAGCAGCGTCACTATAGTATGCTGGTTTTAAGTCCTTTGGTTATATGCTGAGGAGTGGGATAACTAGGTCAAATGGTGGTTCCACTCCAGGTTTTCTGAGGAATCTCCATACTGCTTTCCGGAGTAGTTGCACCAATTTGCAGTCCCTTTGCCATCCCACCAGCAATGTATGAGTGTACCTTTTTCCCCACATCCCCACCAACATTTATTATACTTGTATTTTTTTTAATATTCTTTTAGTTGTCAGTGGACCTTTATTTTATTTATTTATTTATTTATATGTGGTGCTGAGAATCAAACCCAGTGCCTCACACATGCTAGACAAACACTCTACCACTGAACTACATACCCAGCTCTGGACTTTTATTCTTGATAATCTCCATTCTGACTGGAGTGAGGTGAAATCTCAGTATAGTTTTTTTTAAAATATGTTTTTAGATATTGATGGACCTTTATTCTATTCATTTATTTATATGCGGTGTTAAGAATAGAACTCAGTGCCTCACAGATGCTAGGCAAGTGCTTTACCACTAAGCCACAACTCCAGCCCCAAAATCTCAAGTGTAGTTTTAATTTGCATTTCTCTAATTGCTAGTGAAGTTGAGCATTTTTTCATATATTTGTTGACCATTTGTATTTCCTTTATGAAGAATTTTTTTTACAATAATTTTGGCAAATGCTTTTGCTTTTATGTTTGATGAAATATCAGAATGCAAAATTGCACATACAATATGATCATAATTATTTTTATTTTTTTAAAAAATCATACCAAAAGAGGAAAAAAACACCAGAATGAAAATGGATGGAGTTAGAGAATATAATGCTAAGTGAAGTTAGCCAATCCCAAAAAACCAAATGCCAAATGTTTTCTCTGATATAAGGAGGCCAATTCACAGTGGGGTTGGGATGGGAAGCATAGGAGGATTAGAGGAACACTAGAATGGCCAGTGGGAGGGAGGGGAAGGGAGGGGGGCAAAAGGGTGAATGAAAAGAAAAAAAAAAAGATGGAAGAATGAGATGGATATCATTACCCTAAGTGCATGTATGAAGTCACAAATGGTGTGAATATACTTTGCATACAACCAGAGATTTGTAAAAAAGTGCTCTATATGTGTAATATGAAATGTAATGCATTCTGCTGTCATTTATAACATCTTAGAATAAAAAATAAATAAATTTTTTAAAAAAATGCAACCATGGGCTGCAGTTGTGGCTCAGCGGTAGAGCGCTCGCCTAGCACGTGCTCGGCCCGGGTTCAATTCTCAGCACCATGTAAGAATAAATGCATTGTGTACAACTAAAACAAATATATATATATATATATATGAAAGAAAACAAAATATACTAAAATATTAATATTGTGTTTGGCTTCAAGAATGTTATATGTGTGTGTGTATAAGTGTGTATACATGCACACATATGTGAAAATATACAGTCCATTGATTTTTTTACACCCTGAACAATAGACATGCAGCAAGTGCCAGATCAAGAAATGGAGTGTTTTCTACATCCACTAGGCCCTCATGTCCCCAACTTCTAGTGGTGTTCCATAGTTTTGACTGTTTTTGTTTTTTATATGAATTAAATCCTACCACATGTACTCTTTTGTGTCTTATTTTCCCCATTCAATATTATGTGATTCATCCATATTGTGTATAGTTGTAGATTTTTCATTTTTACTTATTTTGGATTATTTTTAATCTTACCCTTTCATCTTTTTATGTTTTCCAAAATTTTCTATATTGAGCATGTTCTTTATAATTGTAAAAGAAAGCATTTGTGGGTCTTTGGGGAGGGGGTATTTTGTTTTTTGATACTGGAGATTGGACCCAGAGCCTCATGAATGCCAAGTCCCAAGTCCAGCATTGTGTTTTTTAAAAGAAGCAACTTTATTTGTTTAAATGCTTGTGTAGGTTCAGTTGGCCAATTTGGCTGAACTATGGAACATATCAAGGAGAACTGAGAAAACAAGTTGGGGCTATACTGAAATAGGTGTGGTATAGCCCAATGTGAATTCAGGGTCAAGAGAACCAGATTCTGTTTTTTCATTTAGTAGTAATGAGACTGTGGACACATTCTTTAATCTTCAGTTTGCTCATCCATGGGTTAACCTGGTTTTACACAAAGTATTTTCACACCATTTGAGTTTTTATACATACACTTAGTGTATTGATGTCCAATTCATTCTGCCATTATTCCTATCCCCTTGCCCCCTCCCCTCCTCTACCTCCCCTTTGTACTATATAACATTCTTTCATTCTTCTCATCCCCCCTCCCTTGCCATTATAATTCATTATCATCATAGCAAAGGAATCATTGGACCTTTGTTTTTTTGGTATTGGCTAACTTCACTTGGCATTATTTTCTCCAACTCCATCCATTTACCTGCAAATGCCATGATTTTATTCTCTTATAGTGCTGAGTAGTGTTCCATTGTATATATATACCATAGTTTCCCTATCCATTCATCTGTTGATGGGCATCAGGGTTGTTTCCACAATATAGCTATTGTGAATTGTGCTGCTATAAACATTGATATGGCTGTGTCCCTGTAGAAATCTGTTTTTAAGTCCTTTGGTTATAGACCGAGGAGTGGGATAGCTGGGTCAAATGGTGATTCCATTCCAAGTTTTCCTAGGAATCTCCATACTGCTTTCCAGATTGGCCGCACCAATTTGCAGTCCCACCAGCAATGTATGAGTGTGCCCTTTTCCCCACATCCTTGCCAGCATTTGTTGTTTGTGTTTTTGATAGCTGCCATTCTGACTGGTGTGAGATGAAATCTTAGAGTGGTTTTGATTTGCATTTCTCTAATCGCCAGAGATGTTGAACATTTTTTCCAAGTATTTGTTGATTGATTTTATATCCTCTTCTGAGAAGTGTCTGTTCAGTTCAGTTCCTTAGCCCACTTATTGATTGGGTTGTTCGGTTGGGGTTTTTTTTTTTTTTTTTTTTGTTTTTTTTTTTTTTTTTTTTTTTTTTTTGGTGTAAAGGTTTTTGAGAGCTTTATATATCCTTGAAGTTAATGTTCTGTCTGATGTGCTTGTGGTAAAGATTTGCTCCCATTCTGTACGTTCTCTGTTCACCTCATTGATTGTTTCTTTTGCTGAGAAGAAGCTTTTAGTTTGAATCCATCCCACTTATTAATTCTTGGTTTTAATTCTTGCACTATAGTGGTCTTGTTGAGGAAGCTGGGGCCTAATCCAACATGATGGAGATTTGGGCCTACTTTTCTTCTATTAAGTGCAAGGTCTCTTGTTTTATTCATAGGTCCTTGATCCATGTTGAGTTGAGTTTTGTGCATGGAGAGAGATAGAGGTTTAATTTCATTTTACTACATGAGGATTTCCAGTTTTCCCAACACCATTTGTTGAAGAGGCTGTCTTTTCTCCAATGTATGTTTTTGGCTCCTTTGTCTAATATAAGATAACTGTAGGCGTGTGGGTTAGTCTCTGTGTCTTCTATTCTGTACCATTGGTCTACTAGTTTATTTTGGTGCCAATATCATGCTGTTTTAGTTACTATTGCTTTATAATAATATTTAAGGTCTGGAATAGTAATGCCACCCGCTTCACTCTACTTGGTAAGAATTGCTTTGGCTATTCTGGGTCTCTTATTTTTCCAGATGAATTCCATGGGTTAACCTGATACCATGGGTATCTTTCTTAAAAACTGATCATGAGGATTAACTCAAAGTAATGAGTTTATCAGATAATTTTGCTAGACAATAAGATCTGAACTGCATTTTTATAATTAGAGTAGGAGAGGTGGCTGCTCAGGGAGGTAACCTGCTCTGGTTTGAAGGTTTGTGTTGCCTCAAAATTCCCTTGTTGAAATCCTAACTCCCAAGGAAATGGTATGAGGAAGTGGGTCCTTTGGGAGGTGATTAGGTCTTGATGGCAAAGCCCTCATGAAGGAGAATGATGCTCTTATAAAAGTAGCTAGTCCTTTCTACCATGTGAGGACACAGCAAAAAGTGCCATCTATGAGCCAGAAAGTGGGCTCTCACCAGATGTAGAATTGATCATAAATTTCCCAGCCTCCAAACTGTGGGAAATGCAACTTTTTGTTTGTTTGTTTGTTTGTTTGTTTTTAAGCTACTCGGTTGATAGCATTTTGTTATAACAGCTCAAATAGACTGACAGAACCCATATTCATTTAGCACAAGCTTATCTATGAAATGAGGGATGCAAAAAAAAGGTGTTACCTGGAAGTGAAAGCAGATAGCATCAAGATGGGAGTTTAAACAACACAGAGAAGCTTTGAAGTAAGCAGCCCCAAGTGCTCAGTTAGCTTGGGGGCCCAAGAAATGTGAAGGGAGGGCACAGCAGTATGAGGGCCCAACTGAGGTTGAGCATCATTGTAAATGTAGTGTGTAATTTTCCCCCCAGAATATTTGTTTATTATGTTTTATTTGGGCTAATATTAAACCTTTTTTTCCTAATCATACAGTGGGGGTAAGTGGGAACAGAAAGAAAAGGGAAGGAGGTAAGAAATGCCACTGATCTACTTAGAGAATAGGAAGCCTCTGATTTAAAATGTGAGCCTTGTAGAAGACCACAGTGATTTGGAATGTCTTCTTCCAGAGGTATTTACCTAAAAGTGACAGCTAAGATTTTAGTCTAGCCTAAAATCTATAAAACAGGGAACTTTTACTATTTACTATTTTAATATGTTTTATAAACAACACTGTACAGGAAACCACTGAATATACTCTAAGCCAAGTTAATTCTAAAGTAGTCTCAGCATTTCCTAATATAAAATCTGAGTAGTAGAAATCCTGAGTTCTCTCAGTACAGTTTTAACTATTTTAGATTATTCCAATTGAATGAAACCAAATGGGCCAGCTTGGAACTTGTTCATCAGTGGTAGCATTGTCTCTGTGGGAAAATAGGGTACAGTAAACACTGCTGGAGAAGCACTCTGAGCTTGGCTGCTGCTTCAAAGCATAGTGAAGGATGAGTCTGCAGTCCTGACTCAGTGTGGTAAGTTAGCTCTTTGGTGTATTTTTTTAATGTTTATTTTTTAATTTTTTATTTGTTCTAATTAGTTATACATGACAGTAGATTGCATTTTGACACATAAACGGAGTATAACTTCTCATTCTTCTGGTTGTACATTATGTCATTACACAGGTCATGTAATCATATATGCACATAGGTTAATAATGTCCGATTCATTCTACTGTCATTCCTACACCTTATACCTTCTCCTCTCCCTTCATTCCCCTCCATCTAGTCCATTCATTTCTCTCCTCCCCCACCCATTGTGAATTAGCATCTGCATATCAGAGAAAACATTTGGCCTTAGGTTAGCTCTTTGTAGACAGTTGATGTTGGTGGATTGGGCACTGCCTTTACTTATTATCGATTCATTCAGACACTAGTTATCTATTGAATGTTTCTGAACTGGATATGCAAAGCAAAAGGACTAACCTTTTCTTCCAGATACTTTGATAGAATGAAGGGCCAGGCATTTAAACAAATTATCTTGGGAGTATGATAATGGATAAAATGGAGTTGTGGGCTCTGTGGATGGGGTTGGAAGTGAATACTTCTGTAAAGATGACCTAAATCTGTCTAAGAAAATAGGGAGTGTTTAAGAGGAAAATTCACTCTTGAGCTTGGACTCAATTTTTTGTGAGGACACTCCTCCAGGCAAGTAGAACAACAGGCACAAAGTAACAGGGTATAAGAGAGAACATGGTTTGTGGAGAGGTATAGGTCATTAAAGTTAGATGTGCCCAGTGGGGTGGGGGAGTGGCAGAAGCTGAGGTGAGAAATAATTTTTTTATCCCTTGGCATAAAGGACATCACTTTGTCCTAAAGATTGTTTAGTTTTCATTGATAGCAGGTTTGGTTATGAGAATCACAAGGTTTTGTTTTGTTTTGTTTTCTTGTCATTGTTTTGAATGAAGTTGTCTGCTTCAGATTTTACATTAAGAAATGTTGGAATGGCTTTAGAATTAATTTGGCTTTGGAGTATTGCCTGATGTCTTCCTGTAAAGTGGCTTGAAATCACCTTGTTTACATTTGCTCCACAAACATTTAGGAAGTACATGTTCTGTAGAAGGAACTATACTTGTAGTGGTTGGTGTAACAAAGATAAGGCTGGATTCTGCCTGTAAGAGGCAAAGCAAATGCTGAACTTTAAAAGACCTGGGCTAGGGGGTTATTTCAGTGTAGAGCATGTGCTTGGCATGGAAGAGGCCAGGAGTTCAATTTCCAGCATCAAATAATTAAATAAATGCAACAGGAAAGAGGAAGGACTTGTTACTGATAACTACAGGAAGCAGAGAAAGCTATTTAGAAGACTTTATATAGTAATCAAGTACCAAAGGACCAAAAAAAATATGAATGGTGGACAGCGGTATAAAGGTGGGGAAGAGGGCTGGAAATGTAGCTCAGTGGCAGAGTACTTGCCTAGTATGTACAAGGAAGGCCTTAGGTTCAGTTCCCAGCAAAACACACACACACACACTGGACAGGAGATGTTAGGGAAGCTGGAAAGAGGCCATTCATAACCTGAGTCCACAGTGGAGGCTGCCAAGAGCAAGAGCATGGAAGTACAAAGTACATTTGGAAGATAGCACAGTGTCTAGAGTTCCTCAATATGGGATGTAACCACTAGGCATAGAGAGAAATGGGGCTGAAGGTTGCTGGTACCAGTTGTAGGGAATCTTACATGCTGCCTTTTAAGATTTGGACTTTATTCCAAGGCAGTAAGCTTTATGAACAGGTCTATTGATCTGTCCTTCTTGACCCAGGTTGTCTGCTGTGTTCAGAACAAGCCCTGTGTGTTAAAACTAATTCTGATACCATGTGAACCTGGGTTTTCACGCAAGAAAGTTGTGACTTGGGTCTAGAATTTTAGGATGCTTTCCCCAGTCAACAGTTTATTCCCTCAGTGTTAGTTCTACTCATTTAAGGTTTTTTCAGACTTCTAATTTTTCAGCCACTTTTGTGTCCATATCTAATTTTATTTTTAACAATTATTGGAATTAGTCACATCTGGCAATTTATAGTTAAGAAAATAAACTCAGAAAGCCTTCGTGAATGGCCAATGATCATTCAGTAGGGAGTATTTTTTTTTTCATAATTTTTAATATGTACAACTCATAGTGCATATATTTAGTATCTTTTTACATACAACTGTTTGTATACAAAGTATATTCGTACAATTCAGGTCTTCAATCATGCATTAAGGAAAATGATATCCGTCTCATTTAACCATCTTTTTTTTTTCTCCCCCTCCCTCCCCTCTTGCTCCCTCCCTTGCCCTCCCTTCCCTTGACCATTCTAGTGTTCCTCTAATCCTCCTATGTACCCCCATCCAACAATACTTTGAAATAGCCTCCTTATATAAGAGAGAACATTTGGTACTTGGATTTTTGGGACTGACTAACTTCACTTAGCATTATGTCTTCCAACTTCATCCATTTACCTGCAAATGCCATTAATTTGTTTTCTTTTATTGCTGAGTAAAATTCCATTGTGCGTATATACCATATTTTCTTAATCCACTCATTTTCAGTAGGGAGTATTTGAGATGAGATTAGGAGCAACATCTTTAAGACCCTGACAGGGTCCTTTTATTACATCATTACAAAGTAGCCTTCCACTTGAGTGATTCTGACTTACTACCAATAGATGTATCCACCCGTGTTCTTATGGCTTCATTGAGGTGTTTGCATGGATTCATTCGTGTTTAGCAATGGCATATGTATTTTGAAATGGCTGATATTATGGGCTAAAGCTGTAACCATTGCAGAGAACACTAACTAGCTTATATGGGAGTTTGCCTATAACTCTCTTGTTATTTATCTTTCCTCTATTTAAAGAACAGCCTGACTTTTTAGTAAATCTCCTTCATACAGCAGAGCTTTTGTTTTGTTTTTTGTTTGGAAAAATTAACTCGAATCATTGTAATTTATATTCTTGATCTTGTATATTTAGCAGGTGTTTTCCACCTTTCAAATATTCAGCAAGCTAACGAGTTATATTTATACTGATATAGTGAATTTAATTGGCATTATGACTTGCCAACTTAAGTGCACAAATTTAAATATTTGTAAGGAAGAAAATTGAGGATAATTTTTTCCCCAAATATGTGCTTTGATTTTTCTAAAATAACAAAGCTAGCCTTCTAGATATCTTCATTGAGATCAACTAGGCTGTGAAGCAGCTGATAGGGGCAAAGATACTGGGTTTTATAACTAAGGACCACTGACATCAAATAACTATAAAATTCCTGTAAAGACATACTGATATTGATACTGGGAAACTCTTAGGAGGTCATCCTACCATATTTTTTCAGAAGAACAATCACTGAAGAATGGAAGTGGAAAATCACATGGTTAGTGGTAGAATGTGGCACTAGAGCTTATGATATTTTTCTGGTCAAATTCTCATTTGCTCCCTGTTTCTCCCTTTTGCTCCCTGTTGCTGATCCTCACCTTGGCCCTTCTATTTAATTGCTTATGTGTGCTAAGCAATCCAATGGCATTATATTAATGATGATAAGTTTCAAGTCTCAAAGTTATGATGAATCTCTTCTAACACTGTTTTTAGGATAGAATGGAATTTAGGTGGATATGCGGATGCTTCTGAACTTCAGATAAAGAGAGCCAGTTTGGAGCACTGTTTCATTCTAAGATCAAATCAAGTTGTTTCTAAGCTCCTAAACGACTAGGAATAAGCCTAGATATGATACCCTTGTGTCAGACAGGCCAACATCATCTGTTTACAAGTTAGAGTATCTGCAGTGGCAGTCGCAAAACCTCCACATTGTCTTATTCCTACACTTATTAATTCTTACCTAATATTATGTTAATCATATGTATGCTACAATTAATTATGCCAATGCTGAGGTTGTTTTAATTACTGTAATAACAAGTGTTGTTTATCACATTTACAGTTCAGAGTGTTTTAGATTTTTAGAAGCATATGTGTGTGCATGTGCACATGGGTAAATGGGGTGGAGTTTCAGAAGCAACAGAATGAAGGCCTTAAAAGCAGGCATAGGTGGATAGAACTAACATCTAGGAAAGAGGTAGGATAACAAGACCAACACTCTTCTATCCCATAGTATAATTCAGGAAGGTTGTAATAATATTGCACATGATTATGGTACTTGATGGTTTAAATCATTTTTACGTCTTTTCTGTGATTTGGTTGTCACAACAAGCCTGTGAGAATGGTAGGCTAAACATCATTCACAGTCCCTATGCAGAGTTAAGTTACATAAAGTTTGTACATTCTATAAAATAACATGGATCCAAATCATGCTCTCACAGTAGTATACTTGGTCATACCCAAATCTTGGGTGTCTTTTGGGGGGAGATAGTAGGTAATTGATGGTATCTGTGAAGAAAGCCTAAAGCTGGTGAGGGTTACCTGCTCTCTCATAGCCTCATGTACAGTATATAATGTAAGCAAATTTCAGACTAAACTGCTGTACTTACAAGGGTGGGAGGACCTCTAAAAATTTTAGCAAGCCCACAGATTGAATCCTTTAATTCCACCAGTGTGACCCCAGTTCTAACATTCATCATGCTAATTATTAGCAAGCATACCAAATAAAATCCATCCAGAAGACTATGAATAAAATGCCCTCAAAGGATTTGAAGTAACCACTTCTGGTGTTTAAACTTCCTGATCAGAGCCCTCTCGCTGCATGCTGGGCAGTGTGCTCCTGGTACCATCAGAGTTAGGGCTCAACCTAAAAAATCACAGAATATCATAGGTCAGAATAGCTCCAGAAGTAAATTAAGATATTGAAACACATCCATGCTGTTGACTTAGGTAAGAAGGTTACATTATTATTTGTGTATTCTCTTTAATAAAATAGATTAGAAGTGTGTTTGTTAATAGGCACATTAATTTGATTATAGAATGGTCTTAATAAAAAGTGATAAGCAGGTTTGTTGTTATTTATGCCCATGTTAATTAAGTATATGTAGGGCATATTCATATTTTATCTGTTTAGTGCGTATTTACATGTGGATCAACCTCATATAACTTAAAGCCTTAGTAAATTTTAGGTGTAGTTCATCTATTCTAAAAAGAAATGAGGGCTAAAAATTTTAAGTTTTCTATAACCGAGGTAAGGCTAAGATTTTAACGCCCCTATGCATTCTTCCAAATGTTTTAAACAAGCTACAGCCTGGTGAATGCCATGTGAAAACATTTACACATTCAGACATGGTAGATGTGGTTTGGTGGCTAAATATAGATTTTTTTTAATAGATTGGAATATTTCGGTCTGTGAACTAAATGTGAGACTGTGCCCCCCACACACACAGTCATTTCTAAATTTTAATTTAACTGACATGTTACTATTTTCCATTCTATTCTCAGATGTAAAATACACAGAACTTTCCACTCTGCTTTCTCATGTTTCATTCTCTACCTAAGATAGTTCAAGTTAACTCAAAACTTTTGTGAGCTAAGATGCTTCTTTAAAAAAAGAAAAAAAGAAAAAAAAATTTTTTTGTTTTAGTTGTAGTTGGACACAATACCTTTATTTTATTTATTTTATTTTTATGTGGGGCTGAGGATTGAATCCAGCACCTCGCACATGCTTAGGTGAGCGCTCTACCACTGAGCCACAACCCCAGCCCCTCTGAGCTAAGATGCTTCTTTACAAGCTTGGTTACTTTGTGTTATTTCTTTTGTGAGTATCTCCTTGGCATTCCTTTTTTTCTTCTCTGTGGAGAATATTTTCCTTTGATGTCTGTCCATTTGTACCTTCATATGTGGGGTCTTAAATTTTAAAAGTAAAGGAGTTGCTTTTCTAACGTGTTTTGGGTTAATTTCAGTAAATTAACCTGTTTCTTTCTGGATAGACTTCAACTTCCAGTTGAATTTATTGAACAATTTTATACTGGAACAGGATAGTGACTATTTAAAAACATTTGCTCAATTATTCACTTAAAAGTATCCCATATACTTCTTAGGAATTATGTTTATGTTTTACAAATGAGGTCCATGGTGATCACCCTCACCTCTTTTTATTTATTTATCATTTAATATTCACTTTATTATTTATTTGGACAGAATCATAGTTTATTTTGAATTACCAACTTTACATATTTGCTGTAGTTGTGCTTGTTGTTTATCGTAGATTACAGTATGACAAAAATCAATATCTAAAGTCCAAAAAATTCTTTTCAATAAAAAATGATTTTTTCCAATTAAAAAAAAAGTAAGTGATAATAGATCATTGTTTAATTAGCAGTTTTTTCCTTGTTGGTAAACAGAATAATTGTCCTAGAATTAATGGTGCCTCATAAGCAACAGAATACTATTTTTGCCAAATTGGGTTTTAAGAAGCAGGAACTGTTTTTATCAGAACTCTTAGGGAGCTAGACCTTTATTCAGCATGAGAGGCACTTATTAAATATATTCTAGTAGATTGATTGTGATATTCAAATGTGCACATGAAGTTTAATGAAAAAAATGTAAACAGGGTCATGAAGGGATTAGTATAAACTGATTATTCTGGTGGCATTATTTATGAAGACCCTGATCTCTCAGCCTCCAACCTGGGAGACCAGAAGTTGGTGGGTACAAAAATAAAGAGCGAGAATATAGAAATCATAATGAAGGATTTCATTTTGGCAATTGAGGATATTTTGGCCAAGCAATTAGGGGATTAGAATAGGCAGAATTGATAGCTACAGGATACCAGGTCTAGGAGAAACAGATTTCAGTTAGTACCTCACAGTGTTTAACCATAGCACATTCAAGAGAGTAGACAAGGGAAAGGTCTTCTGTTCTATTCTACATGGAGATTACCTAAAATGCAGTAAGAAATAAAGATTAAAAGCTCAAAGGGAGCTTGATAGAGCCCAATCGTTCTTCTAATCATTCTTTGGACATGATTTGTCAATAGATTGGACACATGTGATAGTTGTTGAAGACTACCTGCTTATCTGTAGCAAGTAGGGTAAGAAGATAATCAAATGGCCAAAAGTTCTAGCAGCTCCAGATAAGGAGAGAAGCCAAGAGAGAAAAAATGAAATTGATGCCCTCCCTGGAAACAAAAGGGGAGAAAGATCAAACAAAAGATCTCTCAAGATCAGAGAGATGGTCAGCAATATTGGAAGCAAAGAGGAAATCACATAGGATGAGGACTTGACTCTCTGATAATCAAATCATTGGTGTGAACTTCCCAGGAACAGTGAGGTTAATAATTCTTAGGAATTATGTTTATGTTTTGTTAATGAGGTCCATGGTGATCTCCCTCATCTCTTTTTATTTATTTAGTATTTAATATTTGCTTTACTAGTTGAGGAGTGTGAGGAATTGGAGACTTTTTAATTTTTTTTTTAATTGTAGATGGACACAATACATTTTATTTATTTATTTATTTATTTATTTATTTATTTATTTATTTATTTATTTTTATGTGGTGCTGAGGATTGAACCCATGCTAGTCAGGTGCTCTACCACTGAGCCACAACCCCAGCCCTGGAGACTTATCTTTAAAAACAATAATAGTAATTTTATTTATAACATCTGAGTGCTTATAGTGTGCCAGGTTCTTAACCTTTATTAGTTCATTTAAATATCACAACTCTCTTGAAAAGTCTTTTCTTAATCCCCCCATTTTATCTCTGTAAAAACAGAAGCACAGAATGGTTTGTCCAAGCTTGCAATGGTAGCAGAACTAGTATTCTAACCAAGGGGCAGCTCCACTAGTACTGGTTTTAACTACCATTCCTTGCTGGTTTTCCTGTGCAGGGAGGTTGAATGCTTAGATGTTCTTTGTACTGTGGTAGTGATAGGTACAGAGACACTGCCTTGAAGAACTTTCACAAATTTGGTTCAGGAGATAGATCTACAAAACTGTCCGTGCCTCTGTTGTTAAGTAGCACTAGGGAATGAAGTGGCCAGTTTTCATTTTCGGAGGAGTTAGGAAAATTCTCTTGGAAAGGGTGACCCTTAAGAGGTTCATAGTGGTAAAATTCAAGGTGGTGGTTTAAATAAAATAGGTAACCAGAGCTGAATTCCATCCTTAGGTCTGCTTCTTGCTTTTTCATCAAATTTTCTAAGTATCCTATCCCATGATTAAAAACCATTTGAAGCAAATATAAGGTGTCTTTCAAAGTCTTTAGTGGGTTTAACTTAACAAGGTACTTAACCCACAAATGAGAACTTTTCCTTCTTTTGTTTGGCTAGGTGGGCCAAATTATGAGTATTATGACATAATACTCATATATTTTCTTTAGAGGAGGCAAACCAAAGTTTTCTTACATAGTCTATTTTAAGAAAAAAGTACATACATATGCATGACAATGGTCATTATCTTCAGTTTAAAAAGACATTTAAGAAGTAAATGCAGTAACTATTATAATAGCTTTCTGCATGTGGTGAAAAGTACCTTCCTCCTTAATCATTTTTGTGCTTTCATCAAAAGCACCTTGTGAAATATCACCCAAATGAGGAGGATATGGAAATCAGCAAAGGAGTTTGAAAAATCATGCAGGTAATCTTCTAAAGCACAGATGTCCTCTCTTCTTCAGATGGTTTTGTGGTGTAGTTGAGTTTATTGTTTCTTCTTTATGAAATAAAATTTTGTCACATGTTCTTTGACAGCAAGCAATTTATAATTTTTAAACTCAATATAAATTCCATAAAACAAAGTTATTTTGTTACATTGGATCACTACTGGTTTTATTTATGGGTCTGCTGCCTTACTGGTAAGAACATTGAATAGATATGAGACAGGAAGGATTGTGCTGGGTCCTTTATCCACATTTTTGTATAATGTTCACATTTTATGGGTACATTTACTTGTTTTCTGAATAACAGGCTTGGGGAGATTTTTTTTTTTTTTTTTTTTTTTTTTTTTTGGTACCAGGGATTGAACTCAGCGGCACTAGACCACTGGGCCACATCCCCAGCCCTTTTTTGTATTTTATTAGAGACAGGGTCTCACTGAGTTGCTAAGTGCCTCGCCATTGCTGAGGCTGGCTTTGAACTCGCGATCCTCCTGCCTCAGCCTCCCAAAGTGCTGGGATTATAGGCGTGTGCCACCGCGCCCGGCTATTTGGGGAGATTTTAAACTGCAGAAACTTAACTTTTTGTTGTCTTTTGTGTTCCTCTCCTTTTTTTTTTTTTTTTTTTTTTTTTGTTGTTGTTGTTGTTATTGGTTCTTTTTAGTTACACATGACAATAGAATTCATTTTGACATAATTACAAAAGTGTGGTATATAATTTATTCTAATTCAGTCCCCGGTACTTTCCCTTCCCCTCCCTTTTGCTCTCCCCTTATTTATTCCCTTCCCTCTACTCTACTGATCTTTCTGCATTTACTTATAGTGTTTTTTTTTTTTTTTAATTAGTGTCTTGTGAATGTACATGATGGTGAGATTCACTGTGGTATATTCATATATGTACTAGGAAAGTTAGATCAGATTCATTCCACTGTCTTTCCCTATCTTATCCTACTTCCCTTTTCTTCATTCCCCTTTTCTATACCACTGATTGATTTTTTTTGTGTGTGTATTTGTTTTTGTTTTGTTCTGTACTGGGGATTTAACTTAGGGGTGTTTAGCCACTAAGCCACATCCCCATCTTTTTATTTTTTATTTTAAGGCAGGGTCTCACTAAGTTGCTGAGGCTGGCTTTGAACTTGACAATCCTCCTGCCTCAGCCTCATACCCCATCCCTGAGTATTTCACTGGTCTTTCTTCTATTCTTTTATTTTTTTTAATTTCCCCTCCTGCTTATTTTTGATTAGCTTCTGAGAAAACATTCAGCCTTTGACTTTTGGGGACTGACTTATTTCACTTAGCATGATAGTCTCCTCATGTATAGCAAATGCCATAAAGTCATTGTTTTTAGCCCAGTAGTACTCTAATGTGTACATATACCACATTTTCTTTATCCATTCATCTATTAAAGGGCACCAAGGTTGGTTCTGTAGCTTAGCTATTGTTAATTGAGCTGCCGTAAACTTTGATGTGGTTGTGTCACTGTAGTATGCTGATTTTAAATTCTTTTAGTATAAACTGAGGATTGGGAATATCTGCATCATATGGTGGTTCCATTCCTAGTTTTTAAAGGAATCGCCATATCGCTTTCCCAGAGTGGTTGCATCAATTATGCAGTACCAACAATGTGTGAGTGTACCTTTTCCCCTCACATCCAACATTTATTCTTTCTTATATTCTTGATAATTCTTGACTAGAGTGAAATGAAATCTCAGTGTAGTTTTAATTTACATTTCTCTAATTGCTAGGGACATTGAACACATTTTCATAAATTTGATGACCATTTATATTTATTATTTTCAGAAGTGTCTGTTTATCTCCTTTGCCCATTTACTGATTGGATTATTTGTGTTTTTGGTGTTAAGTGTTTTGAGTTCTTTGAATATCATGGATATTAATGCCCTATCTAAGGTGCAGGTGACAAAGATTTTCTCTCATTCTGTTCACTCTTTCTTCACGCTCTTGATTATTTCCTTTGCTGGTTGTAAGCTTTCTAATTTGATGCCATTCCACTTATTGATTTTTTAATTTACTTCTTGTGCTTTAGGAGTCTTGTTAAGGAAATCAGTTCCTGAGCTGACATGTTGGAGTGTTAGGCCTATATTTTCTTCTAGCAGATACAGAGTTTCTGGTCTAAGTCCTAGGTCTTTGATCCACTTTGATATGATTTTTTTTTTTTTGCATGTTGAAAGATTGGGGTTAAATTTCATTCTACTACATATGGATTTCCAGTTTTCCTAGCACCATTTGTTAAAAAGGCTATCTTTTCTCCATCATATGTTTTTGACATCTTTGTCGAGTATGAGATAACTGTATTGATGTGGGTTTGTCTCTGTGTCTTCTATTCCATTGATATTCATGCCTGTTTTTGGTGCCAGTACCATACTGAGTTTTTTGTTGTTGTTGTTTGCTTTTGAATTTAAAAAAATTATTTATTTGTTCTTTTTAGTTATATGTGATAGTAGAGTCTATTTTTGACATATTTATACAAACATGGAGTATATCTTATTCTAATTAGGATCCCAGTCTTGGGGATGTGTACAATGTTGAGATTCACTGTGGTGTACAATGCTGTTTTTGTTATTATAGCTCTGTAGTATGATTTGAGGTTCAGTATTGTGATGCCTTCTGCTTCACTATTCTTGCTAAGGATTGCTTTGGATATTCTGGGTCTCTTATTTTTCCAAAATGAATTTCATGACTGCTTTTTCTATTTCTCCTAAGAACATCATTGGAATTTTGATGAGAATTACATTGAATCTGTATAGTGCTTTTGGTAATATGACAATTTTGACAATATTAATTCTGTCTATCCAAGAACATGGGAAGTCTTTCCATCTTTTAAGGTCTTAAATTTCTTTTTTAGTGTTCTTCAGTTTTCATTGTGGAGGCCTTTCACCTGTTTTGTTAGATTGATTCTCAAATTTTTTGTTTTTGTTTGTTTGTTTTGTTTTGTTTTGTTTTGTTGAGGCTATTGGGAATGGGATAGTTTTCCTAATTTCTTTTTCTTCATATCCATCATTGGAGTATAAGAATGGGATTGATTTATGGGTGTTGATTTTGTTTCCTGCTACTTTGCTGAACTCATTTACAAGCTCTAGAATTCTTCTGGTGGGATTTTTTGGGGTTTTATAAGTGAAGTATCATGTCATCAGCAAACAGATAATTTGAGCTCTTCTTTTCCTATTTATATCCCTTTAATTTCTTTTTGTTGCCTAATTTCTCTGGCTAGAGAGAAACTTAACTGAACACGCATGATTTCAGGCAAATATCTTTTATTGTATGAAATTGTAAGTACTGTGTACTTTCCAGAATTATCTATTAGGGAACTTTCTTTTAAAATGATAGTGGTAGAGTGCTTGCTTAGCATGTGTGAGGCACTGGGTTCGATCCTCAGCACCACATAAAAATAAATAAATAGGGGCTGGGGTTGTGGCTCAGTGGTAGAGCGCTCGCCTAGCACATGCACAGCCCTAGGTTCAATCCTCAGCACCACATAAAAATAAATAAATAAAATAAAGGCATGTGTCTATCTACAACTAAAAAATATATATTTAAAAAAATGATTTATATGCTGAATGATATGATGATCCACATCTTTTTCAACTTGGAATACAGAAGGCATATTAATAGTCTTAAATAAATATTTGATGGTATATAGTATTTTAAAATGAGAGATTGAGAAGTCCTTAATAGCTTAATGCAATGGCTTAAACATTAAAAACAGACTAAATTAGACTAAATTTAATAGGTTAGAATGTGAATTGCTGCATTCAGATTAAAAACAGCCACTATACAAGTAGTCTTAATCTTTCTCTCACAGGTGTGGAATGTTGGGAGGGGTAGCTGAAATCATTACCTGGGGAGAAAAGGGCAGGAGAGCAAGCTTTCACCAGTGCACTGCTAGGACTGGAGTGGTTAGGAGCATACACTGAGGCTCCCAGGGCTGGGTTCATAGGTACCTGCCATTTATTAACTGGGAGATTTGGATAAAGTAAATTTTTTATTGGTTCCTTTTAGTTACACATGACAGCAGAATCCATTTTGGTGTAATTATACATACAGTATATATACCGCCTCACTGTAGTATGCTGATTTTAAATCCTTTGGATATGTACTGAGGATGGGAATAACTGGGTCAAAGTGTGGATCATAGTATTTTAACTACCCTGTGCTTCTAACCTGAGAAAATGAGGACACTTCCTATTTCCTGGGATTGTTAAAGAGAATTGAATAAATCGATATTCAATAAGGTAATTAGGTCAGTGGCTTGGTACATAGTAGGCACTATAAAATTAAAATTTGATTTTTTTTCAACCTTGGCTTTTATCAAATGATTGTTCTGATGGCTATGACCCTGTAGAAAAACCCATCCACAGTCTTAAAGGGGTGAGATTATTAGCCTTCCAGCATCCCAAGTTGGATTCAGCCCCACCCAGAGATAGGCATGATTTTGTTTTCTATTCATCAGGTCTTCCTGCTCCAGGATCCTGCGAGATCCCAGGCCATTGAGATGTGCCAGTGGCATGGGGTTTTTTTCTTTTCATTTAAATTTATTTATTTATTCTAATTTGTTTTGCATGACATCAGAATGCATTTTAATTCATACTACACATATAGAGCACAATTTTTCATGTCTCTGGTTGTACACAAAATAGAGTCACACAATTCATGTCTTCATACATGTACTTAGGGTAATGATGTCCATCTCATTCCACCATCTTTCCTACCCCCATTCCCCTTCCCTTCCCCTCTGCCCTATCCAAAGTTCCTCCATTCCTTCCATGTTCCTCCCCCCACCACCCCCTTTGTGGATCAGTATGCACATGTCAGAGAAAATATATTCAGCCTTTGTTTGTTTGGGATTGGCTTACTTCACTTAGCATTATATTCTCCAACTCCATCTATTTACCTGCAGATGCCATGATTTTATTCTCTTAATGCTGAGTAATATTCCATTGTGTATATGTATCACAATTTCTTTATCCATTCATCTATTGAAGGGCATCTAGACTGGTTCCACAGTTTAGCTATTGTGAATTGAGCTGCTATAAACATTGATGTGGATGCATTACTATAGTATACTGTTTTAAAGTCCTTTGGCTATAAAACAAGGAGTGGGATAGCTGGGTCAAATGGTGGCTCCATTCCAAGTTTTCCAAGGAATTTCCATACTACTTTTCAGAATGGTTGCACCAATTTGCAGTTCAACCAGCAATGTATCAGTATGCCTTTTCCCCCACATCCTCACCAACACTTATTGTTGTTTGTATTCTTAATAGCTGCCATTCTGACTGGAGTGAGATGGAATTTTAGAGTAGTTTTGATTTGCATTCTCTAATTGCTTGAGATGTTGAACATTTTTTCATATATTTGTTGATCAGTTGTATACCACTTTCTAAGAAGTGTCTGTTCTGTTCCTGAGCCTATTTATTGATTGGGTTATTTGTTTTGTTTTTGTTCTTGTTTGGTTTTTGTTTTTGTTTTTTATTTTTTGGTATTAAATTTTCTGAGTTCTTTATATATCCTAGAGATTAGTGCACTCAATCTGATATGCGTGTGGTAAAAATTTGCTCCCATTCTATAGGCTCTCTATTCACCTCATTGATTGTTTCTTTTGCTGAGAAGAAGCTTTTCAGTTTGAATCCATCCCATTTATTGATTTTTTAAAAATATTTTTTAGTTGTCAATGGACCTTTATTTTATTTATTTATATGCGGTGCTGAGAATGGAACCCAGTGCCTCACACATGCTAGGCAAGTGCTCTACCACTGAGCCACAACCCCAGTCACCTCCCCCCCCCCCATTTATTGATTCTTGATTTTATTTCTTGTGCTATATAGAAGTCTTGTTAAGGAAGTCAGGCCTAATCCGAAGTGGTGAAGATTTGGGCCTACATTTTCTTCTAGTAGATGCAGGGTCTCTGGTCTAATTCCTAGGTCCTTGATCCACTTTGAGTTGAGTTTTGGGCATAGCAAGAAATAGATGCTTAATTTCATTTTACTGTATATGGGTTTCCAGTTTTCCCAGCACCATTTGTCTAAGTGGCTATCTTTTCTCCAGTATATGTTTTTGGTGCCTTTGTCTAGTATGAGATAACTGTATTTATGTTGGTTTGTCTCTGTGTTCTCTATTCTGTACCAATGGTCTACAAGTCTATTTTGGTGCCAAAACCATGCTGTTTTTGTTACTATTGCTCTGCAGTATAGTTTAAGGTCTGGTATAGTGATGCCACCTGCTTTACTCTTCTTGCTAAGAACTGCTTTAGCTATTCTGGGTCTCTTATTTTCCAGATGAATTTCATGACAGCTTTTTCTATTTCTATGAGGAATGTCACTGGGATTTAGATTGGAATTGCATTAAATCTGTATTGTGCTTTTGGTAGTATGGTCATGTTGACAATATTAATTCTGCCTATCTAAGAACAAGGGAGATCTTTCCATCTTCTAAGGTCTTCTTAAATTTCTTTCTTTAGCATTCTGTAGTTTTCATTGTAGAGGTCTTTCACCTCTTTCCTTAAGTTGATTCCCAAGTATTTTATTTATTTATTTATTTATTTATTTATACAATCAGTCAACAAATACTTGGAAAAAATGTTCAACATCTCTGGCAATTGGAGAAATGCAAATCAAAACCACTCTAAGATTTCATCTCACACCAGTCAGAATGACAGCTATTAAGAACACAAACAACAATAAGTGTTGGAGAAAATGTGGGGTAAAAGGCACGCTTATACATTGTTGGTGAGACTGCAAAATAGTGCAGCCAATTTGGAAAGCAGTATGGAGATTCCTTGGAAAACTTGGAATGGAACCACCTTATGACCCAGCTATCCCACTCCTTGGTCTATACCCAAAGGACTTAAAAACAGCATACTACTGGGACACAGCTACATCAATGTTTATTAGCAGCACAATTCACAATAGCTAAAATGTGGAACCAACCTAGATGCCCCTCAGAGGATGAATGGATAAAGAAAATGTGTGGTATATATACACATGGAGTATTACTCAACAATAAGAGAGAATAAAATCATGGCATTCGCAGGTAAATGGATAAAGTTAGAGAATATAATGCTAAGCGAAGTTAGCCAATCCCAAAAAGCCAAATGCCGAATATTTTCTCTGATATAAGGAGGCCGATTCACAGTGGGGTTGGGATGGGGAGCATAGGAGGATTAGAGGAACACTAGAATGGCCAATGGGGAGGGAAGGGAAGGGAGGGGGCAAAAGGGTGAAGAAAAAAGAAAAAGATGGTAGAATGAGATGGATATCATTACCCTAAGTGCCATGTATGAAGTCACGAATGGTGTGAATATACTTTGTATACAACCAGATATGTAAAAATGTGCTCTACAAGTATAATATGAAATGTAATACATTCTACTGTCATTTCTAAGAACTTAGAATAAAAAATAAATTTGGAAGAAAAAAAAAAAAAACACCAAGTGAATTAGTCAACTTGAGCTACACAAGAAAATGCTATAGATTGGGTGACTTAAACAATTGGGATTTATTTCGCCAGTTCTGGAGACTGGGAAGTCCCAGATCAGGGTGCCAGCTGAGGCAGTTCCCTGATGAGGGCCTTTTCCCTTGTAGAAGGCTACCCTCTCTCTGCGTCCTCATAATGCCCATTCCTCAGTTCATGCGTGTGGCAAGAAAGAACCAGCTCTCTGTTCCTTTGCTTATGAAGTATTTTTTTTTTTAAGGCTATTGTAAATGGGGTATTTTTCCTAGTTTCTCTTGCAGAGGATTTGTCACTGATGTACAGAAATGCATTTGATTTATGGCTGTTGATTTTATATCCTGCTACTTTGCTGAATTCATGTATTAATTCTAGAAGTTTTCTGGTGGATTTTTTTTGCATCTTCTTGGTATATAATCATATTGTTGGCAAATGGTGATAGTTTGAGTTCTTCTTTTCCTATTTGTATCCCTTTAATTTCTTTTGTCTGTCTAATTGCTCTGGCTGGAGTTTCAAGAACTATGTTAAATAGAAGTGGTGAAAGAGGGCATCCCTGTCTTCTTCCAGTTTTTAGAAGGAATGCTTTCGATTTTTCTCCATTTAGAATGATGTTGGTCTTGGGCATAGCATAGATAGCTTTTACAATATTGAGATATGTTCCTGTTATCCCTAGTTTTTCTGGTGTTTTGAACATGAAGGGGTGCTGTATTTTGTCGAATGCTTTTTCTGCATCTCCAGTGCCAGTTTTTAAAAGACAAATTGGGTGTACTTATTCCTAAGAGATTGCTCTGCGGATGAAGAAACCATGGCTTAGGGAGGTTATAACTGCTCTAAAGGCACATCACAGCAGAGCTGGGATAAGGGTGTTTGCTGTTGTCTATACTACCTCCATAAGGCACAGATGTCAAGGCCAGTTTTCTCCTTGGAGCCTCGATTCATGCAGTATTTTTGACTTCACGTTTTTTGGGGTCCCCTGGACTGTCAGACCTTAGGGGTTGCATATCTCTATGTGAGACCCATGATGAACAGGTTGCCCCCAGCTTCTGAGTCAGTCAAGGTTATTCTGCTTCTTCTTTGAGCACCTCTATTCATTGCTCCTCTTATCTTAATTTTTCTCTAATGTGTGTAGGTTTAGACATCTACTGACTTCTTCCACATTTCCTCTCTGGCCTGATATTTCCAGTGATCATTGGCATCTCATGGCACTGACAAAGTTCCCCGTTACTTGCTGCTTCACCTCCCTTCCTTCCCCCCTCTTATGTTGCTTTAATCATTTTTCTTGCTTTGTTCCTTACTTTCCTTCCCACCTTATTTATTTTTATGCTTTTACCCTGTGTGTTTCTACCATGTTTCCTTTACCTTTTTGAGACAGTGCTAGGCAGCGAGCATTCTTGACAGGAATTAGTCAAATCACACTATGTGAACTACATTCTTACCTCTCAGCTTTTGACTAGCCTGAGGCTAAATTAAACATCATGAACTCAGCATTATAGTCAATATCATGTGCTTTCAATGAGAACAAAGAGTGCACCAAAATTGAACATATACTATAGTATACTATAACTCCAGGAATGATCTAAGGGCTTCCATTCATTCAGGCAGGGTGGCAGGAAATGATAAGGTTTCAGAAACAGGTAAATTGTAAACTGTATGTATGCTTGGCTTAAATGGTAATTAAATCTAAATATTATTTTCTTCAATATGAGTTAGCTTTTTATTGTTTATACTTTTCTTTGAACTGAAATGAGGACATTTATCAAGATTAACATACATTATGAAGCAGTTCCATTTAGGAAATAAGGTAATTATTTAAAACATACTTGAACATTCCAACATGTATAGTACAGTAATTTTCTGTTCACCAGTAGAACATTCTTTATTGTTTGTGTGTGTGTGTGAATGTGCGTGTGTGTGTGTGTGCGCGCACACACACACATATCTTTTTAAACGTATATTTAAGATTTTCTGTCAACTCTGATTTTACAAGGAGAATGAAAATCATTGTCTCTTGAAATCAATCAGTATTATTTTTAAAAATGAAGTTTTTCCTAGCATTTGAACTTATTACCTTTCTTTGTGAATTTTTAAAATAGTTTTCTAAGACCATATTGGGGGGAAAAATGGGGAAAGCTTTAACATCTATGCAGAGACATCATGTCAAAACTGTCAGGTATTTACAAGCAATCTTAGGATTTTTATTGTTGTCTCAATCCTATTGAATAGATGGTTAATTCACACAGTAAAGCTGGATAATCAAATCTCATCATCTAAGAAGAGGTTAACTAGAGCAATCTAGTATTTAGAAAAATTTCCAGGACAATGAGGAGTGGTGACTGCAGTCAACATTTGAGATTTCATTTGTGTTAATAAAGCTATATAACATAAAACTATAAGCTTGTTTGTTTAATTAGATTTTTTTTTACTTAAAAAAAAAAAAATAGGTCCACACCTCCCAAATGCTCCTTCTTTTGTGGGGGAGAAGAGAGATTTTCATGAACTAGCCTCATTCATAGCTGCTTCAGGAAATGGCATGTGTAATTCCTGCTGTATCAGGACCTTCCTCCTTGCCTTCCCAGGTCCTCATTTGTTGAGTGTGCTAGATTCTGTGCTAGGTGCTAGGACCATAAAGAAGAAATGAGACAAGGGTTTCATGGCACAGTAGGGGAGTGAGTCTTAACAGTAATAGCACAATGTGGAAACCATCAAAGACACTTTTTAGTCTTTTCAGAGAAACTCTATCTTAAGGGCATGTGTCACAACTTTGTGGTTTATTTCACTCAAGTTAAAAACTAGTTAACTTCTTTGAATTTTTCCTCTTCATAGAAAGCAGTGCTTTGAGGGGTATATCTATCTCCCCATGTCCCTCTGCAAACACACTGTGTCTCCAACAGAGCCTTATACTTTCAGTGATAGTAAAAAGGCTTTATGATGTTTCCTTTATGGAAGGATCCTTCTTCCTCATCTTCACATTTCTTTGATTCCTAAAATTTTCATGAGTTTGAATGTTTGCTCTGAACACTGTGGTCTAGTCATGTGGGGTTTTGGTGGGGGCAAGCCAGGAAGAGTGGTGCTTGTTATTGTAGTTATATTCACTGGACTGCAACAGTGACCATACTATTCTTTTTCAGTGCTTGTTTGATGTAACCCTTTAATATGTCCTAGTATTACATCTGACTGATATGTATTTTATAGTAAAACACAGTTACTATTCATGTGGTTATGTTTGTCTTAATCTATATGTATTTGTCATTTTGTGTGTTTTTCTTTTTTTCCCTCTTTCCTTCCTTCTTGATTCAAATTGAAGTAGTAAATCTTCAATAAAAGATGCCTAGATAACTTGATGAGTACTGATCAAAACTCTGAAGTTGGTCTTCTGAAAACAGCTGACACATGGGATATTGAAGTATTAGCCTGAGAAAAGAAACCCTATACAAATAATCATTCTGTAGCTTATCTGGTACAGTTTAGGAGTTGAATCTTTCAGCTGGATTTAAACAGAAAGGATTACTTAGCATTTAAACAGTAATTGATCATACCTTGTCTTTGTCTTAGTCTCTGCTGCTTTTCTCATTTCTTAGTGACATTTAATAATAAATCATAATACCGACAGGGATGCATTTTAGTTAATTGTGGTTTATGGGTAGTATATGAGTCCATTAGTGGATATGAAGGGCTTTACCTCTTTTGTAAAAAATGGAAGGAAAGGGCAGAACTCCTTGGAAACTGGAATTTATTTTGCTTGAGTTGTATTTGAACATTCTATATGGCATTTGTCCAGTGTTTAGGAACCACAATAACCCAATATTGTATTAATTAGCATCAATTACTTCTACTTGTATTCTTACAAACTAATTTAAATGAAAGTTGTGTGGGTGGTAATAAGTGTGTTAGTTATTGCTGCATAACAAGTTGCCCCGGACTTAGAGTCAGTACTTTTTAAAATTTTGCCTAGTTTCTTTGATCAGGAATCCGGGAATGGCCTAGATGAATGGCTCTGGATCAGTGTCTTTTCGATGGTACTAGTCCAAATGCTGTGCCAACTTATACATAGTCTATATGAAGATTTGACTAGAGATGGACAATACACTTCCAAAGTGGCTTACCCCCATGCCTAACAAATTAGCACTGGTTGTTGGCAGGAGGACTGAGTTCCTCACCGCTTAAACATCAGTATAACATTAGCTGGCTTATCTTAGGGTAAGTGATCAAAGAACAAGATAGAAGTTGCCATGTCTTTTATGACATCATTTCCACAGGATCCTACTGGCTGTTCAAATTAACTCTGCTCATCATGGGAAGAGAATATACAAGGGTATTAGTACCATTAGGAGAAGGTCTTTGGGCGCTATCTGTCTACTGATGCAGATTATCTAATCTTTGATACATTTATATAAGTGTCCCATCAATATGCGATTGCTCTTAAGTTTTACTAAAATAATGTAATTACTGGAAGACAAAAGTTTCTCATTTTTCTTTCTTCACCCCAATTACACATTGATTATTGGTCTCTCTCAGCTACTATTTGTATGACACATACCTGTTTCTCAAGAAACATGGTTAAAGGAGAATTATATCTAGGTAAAAAAAATCATTTAGCTTAGCAAGGCTTTCACTGAGGATAACCTCAGTACCTCCATTCTATAAAACCCTCTGAATTTATCAAGCCTTCAGTAAACATTTATTGAAAAACTCTTTAATATGCTAGGTATTGTGAATGCAGGTATCAGTACAGAAAATGTCTGCCCTCAAAAAGAGGCAAACTTTTATTATATTTTATACTAAAAATGATAATACAGATACAGTTGTTGAAGCTTACAGATTCACATTTCAATTTATTTTAAATATAATTCCTGGTTCCCCTGTATATTAGTGGCATAGCCTTTCTATTTCATTTTCTGATTATCCCCTTGTTACAGCTTACTTACCTCACTGGATTATTGTGAGGATTCAGCAAACAGTGCCAGTGAGTACCAAGGGTAGCTACTTGTGAATACCTGGAGTGACTAATTTGGATGAGGGAAGGTTTTCAGGGACTGGTAAGAAGACATTTGAACTGTCTCTTGTAGAGTGAGTTGGAGTTTGGCCCTTATAAGATGTTAGTAGAGCTTGTTATGTGGAGTGGAGTTTGAGGCTGGAAGCAGTGCATTAGGGAGGCAGGGGCATGCCTTGTGGTGACTTCAGGAGAACAACTGTAGATGAGCTTTCACAATGACTTGAAAAGATGCAAAAGGTCTCCTGTAGAATACCCAGCACATCATAAATTTTCTGAGACTGTACCCATTTAAATTTCTTAATTCTTATTGTCTTCTTAAGTACTCCTAAAATTGCTAAATCTTATGTGCGTATTGTCACTAGAATTACCAAATAAGTTATACCATCCCTTCAAAACAGGTGGAAACTTTTTATGGAGGCTTTCCAAAGCAATTAAATAATAGGATTTGATCTTTTTGCTTGATTTGTTTCTATGAAGTGACCTCGCTGAAAGGTGAACTGTGGATGTACTAGTTAGGATGGTTGTAGTAATCAAGGTGGAGACAATTAGTGCCTCAAAGAACTGGTGGGGGGACAGGTACAAAAAAACCTAGTCCCACTCTTTGGCATTTCCCAAGGGCATCCTACAGCACATTCCTAGGACTCCAGCAGAACTAGTACATCCCCATCTCATCTCAGAGAGCCTTGACTCATTCCCGAGTTTTGCAATTATAAATCTAAAAAGGAATGCTGTTAATCTCAGCACATGTGTAAATTGGTATGTTTTGGATTATATATGAGGGAGTAAGCACCATATCTTCTTTCCCTTTAAGTATCTGGCTCTAATGATAACTTTATTTTGTGAACAAAAGAAGATAAGGATTGTCAGTTTTAGAAACTCCTTTCTCAGTTGCTCATTCCCAACTCCCAGACCTTTTCTTGAAAACAAAATAAAAAGAGATGAGGCTTTAGAGGAAAAACAAAACAAATAGGAAGAGATTTTTGATTTAGGTAAATAAGAATACTTTGCCAGCCAGGCTAGATTCCAGTAACATTCAGGCCCAAGAATGGGAGTTAGGGTTGTGGTTGATCTACTCAGCCTCTTCTTGAATACTTCCAAATTGGCCATCCAGTCATCTCTCAACAGGCTTGTCCCTCCCTTGTTTTTTGGACGCCACTCTCCTGGGCAGGACCTTTTACCAAGCACTTAGTTCTCAGAAGTGTGAATGCCTTGTTTCCTTGGGAGGGAAGGAGCTCTATATGAAGGCTCTCTGCCAGCATCTAGTACATTAGGATGAAAAGGAATTCTGTGATTTCTATAATATCTAGTTGGCTTAAAGCCTACTTATTATCATTATTGGAAAACTCCTGACTACTATTCTCTTTTTCTTTAAAAATAAAAAAAAAAAAGGAAGGAAGGAAGAAAGAAAGAAAATAAGGGTCTAGACCCTTATTACATCACAGCTGAAACACTATATACAAAATAATCAGGAAGCAAATGGCATTTTTGTAGCAACTATTAAGTTATATGAAGTGTTAGTCTAGTAAGGGATTTGGAGACAATGTCTCCATTTAGGAAAGTAGCAGCTGTCTAGGGAGAACCTGGCTATGGAAAGGCAAACTGCTTGCTGACTGACTTCCCCCTCCCTCAGTGGTGTTTGAAATTTATGTATTTTCTTCAGTTTTGCATCAGAATTAAGGTCCACCAGTTCTTTTTCCTTAAACTATTTCTAATTTAATATTTCATATAATTTCATGACTAAGAATTTAAGAATTGAAATACTTTTGGGTAGTATATTCTATTCATAATAAAAAGTTGTTCAGTGTTTGGTTATATTTTAAAAAATGGTTGATGGAAGCTGGTCCTGTTTCTAAAGTAAACTTTTCTATAAATAAATGTAGAAACATCTGTGAAGGGCATAGTCTGAATGTGGCAGACATACGAATTGCGTCAATTCCTGTCTTGTGGCCAAGATTTCTTCCCTAGGCTTTCTTCATAACTAACATTGCGGCTGAGCTTCACATTCTCACAGCATTCTGCAATAAAGTGGTCAAGAGAAGTGGTGCAAGTTGCCCTCTTCTTAGATTGGGCAGTGGTAGTGATGTGTACTCATCACGGAAAAGTGTGGCATGTTTTCATTGTGTTTGTTAGGACTGAAAACCTGAGCTCTCTCCTCCAACTTCATTTTTAGCCCTAGTTTTAGGCAATTTTCCAAATGTCTAACTGCTTACTGCTTTCAAGAAATTGTTGTGATATTGCAGAGAGCTTTGGTCAGGAGAAAAAGAAGGACAGAAACCTTCCTAGAACACTACAGTCCATCCAGTGACCTTCTAAACAAACAACTGAAATTCCTTTTCAAAGGGGCAAAAATGTTAATTGAAACCAAACAGAAAACAAATCCATCCCACAAGGGGTGCCATTCCAATGACCAGGGGTTGGGGATGGAGGTGGGGAGGGTAAAAGGAAAATTATCCTTGGGAATATTATTTGAAGCTCCAAGCTTGTATATTTTGCTTTTTGATGGTTGTGAGTCAAAATGGGGTGATTTCACATTTTAAAATAAAAATTAGCCAGGACTGTAAGACCACTGTGTACCTTTTCAGGTGCCTATATAGATCCTCCCAGAATATCTGCCTGGTGCTGTGTCCTTCCTCAAGACTACCTCATATTGGCTCTGGCTCAGAGACTCCTACGTGCTGAGGTGAGTCAAAAAAATTGTACTCTTTATGTGAATCCTAGAAGCAGAGTATCTCTTTCAGTGACATTCATAGGTTCACTGGGGAACTCAGGATTCATCATTTGTAAGATGTTTAATTTGAAAAATACAAAGTATAGTTAATGATGGTCTTACCATCATAATAGAATTTCTTGTTCTAAATTTGTGATGACACTAAAAGCATCTTAAAACATGCTTTAGGGTTCAAGCTTGGAGTTTGAAACAGAAGTTTTTGAGGTGGTCTACCACTGTTCTTGGGCTTTCTGAATACTCTTTGAATTGGTGATCTCTTCGAAAGCAGAGAAGTGTTATGCAGGAAAAAGTTAGAAATCCTTAATGCTAACTGTTTTTTCTTATGATTCTCCATGATAATTCTGAAATATCCTGTGGTTTGAACTTTGATCTCTTCACTAGTGGCTACAATTGGCTTCATTAAGTAAAAAGGAGCACAAAATCTCTTTAGGTGAGGATGTGCAACCAAAATGTGTTTCACTTGCTTTTAGTATGCTTGCTGTGTGTGATCTCTTTTCTCTTGAACATTGAAGTGACTTATTGGTCCCAGAAGGGAAAATAATTTGACCTTGTTTGTACTAAGAGAATCACTTATGAACAAACTGTTCACATTGTACAGGTGAATAAACTCTTTAAGGGCACCAACCAGTATGCTATCTCATAAATTCCTTAGCCCCTTATTTGCAAAAGCTATGTGCTTGCATTTTTGGCTAGGTGATGGCTCTCAAAGGCCTCACATAAATTAATCTCCTCATGAAACTTTAAAAAAAAAAAAAAAAAAAAAAAAAAACTTTAAGAGTCTTCAAATAATTGTGAGATTTTGCAGAGGGACTGAACTCCTAAAACTGTAGGTCCACATCCTCACTGGTTCAGTTCTTATATACATCCTGCTACAGTGCTTGTAGCATTAGCAATAACCATAACTGCAAGGCCACAAGTGTGTAGTAAAAGACAGGGATTCTAATAAGACAATTTTGTCATATCTGTATGAGAGCTAAAAAGTTCTAGTGAAGCCCTATTCATAATTTGCTGCTATTTGTAATATGTTTGCAAAAAGAAAATCATAAGAAAAAAGGACCATGTAGCTCTACTAACAAGTTTTCTCTGTGATTGGAGAGTCACTTAAATTTTAAATTTAGCTTCCATTACTGATAAAGCTATGCTGTGAGCTTTCTCTTATACACTAATTATTTTCTATTTAGGAGGATTTGTGTGTAAGTTACCTCAAGAGGGACTGTGGTTCAGGCTTAGTGGTTTAGGAATTATATGGATTTGGGTTTGAACATTTCAGTTATTTGGTTCCTCTGGAGCACTTGCAATTATTCAGGTGGGGATTGCATGGGTTGCTTGGAGTTTGCTGCTGAAGAATTTGCTCTCAATTGCTTAGTATTCAAGATTATCAGCCTTTGATGGGCTGGGCATGTAATACAGTGCTAGAGCACTTGCCTAGCATGTGTGAGGAGCTGGGTTGATCCTCAGCATCGCATAAAATTAAACAAAATAAAGGTCCATCAACAACTACAAAAAAGTAAAAATAAAAAGATTATCAGCCTTTGAATTTTTTACTTACAGTGCAAGGAGACTCCTTTATCTTTCTGAATTTTTTTTTTTAAAGGACATTTTGTTTGTTTGTTTTAAATAAACAAAGGGTCTGCCAGGGCTGGGGTGTAGATACATGAGAAACTTTAGAAAGCTTTTTAACTGAAGAAGCTCTTGCTCCTTGCCCACAGGAGAGGGGGCCTTCCCTTAGCCTTTCTGATACAGTATCTAAATTTTGATAATGTTAACTTTGATGGGTAACAAAACCAAAAGGTTTCATTATTGCTACTGTAAAACTATTTTACTTTTTTTTGTTTCACGGAGCTACTATAAATTTTAATGTCTTGTAATCAGAATATCTCTACTAAATCACATTTTCTCCATGTAGATGCAATTCCTCTTCAATCCATTTTTCTTTTAGAAAATGATGATGAGAATAATTCATACTTTATTTAAACAAGGCACCTTTGTTATGTTTATAAATCTGAAACTATGAGAATAGACTTGAAAGCCTATATCTTGTGTAAAAAGACAGATTCAGTAAAACAGTAAATTTTACAGATTATCTTATTCTTTGCTTTTCTTTCTGTTTAAAATAGGCTACAGCCTTCCCCCAACCCCTTTCTGCTACCTTCCTGTAAAAAAGCATTAGTGAAAGAAAAATAATGATAAACAGGACTTAACTCCATAATATTCTTTCAAAACTGCCTTGTAAGTAATTTCACACAGTTTCTGGAATGAAGCATATGGTGGTAATGTACTGCTTCTGGTTGGGAAGTAGTTTCAAAATATTCTCAATATTTTATATTTTAAACTGTGTTTATGTTCACATTAGGTTTTCTGTCTATATTATTTTAATGAAAACTATTTTCCATTAAAAATCAATTATGTTTAGTTTAACAGTTTTGATAAAAGTATTTCTGAATAAAACTTGTAAAGAGGTGTTTATTGTTGTTACAATCATTTGTATATATGGATTTTAGAATGCTGGAAGTGATCTTCCAGAGAAGCAACTTGGTAGAGAAAGGGTGGCATTTCTTTTCTGTAATTTAAGTTGTCATAGTAATTTGCATCAATACACATACTTAGAATCCAGGCCTGAAGAATTTTAGTAACAATAAACATTCCAATTGCATTCATCATCCTTTTTTTTTAACCAAAAAAGGAGCTATCCATTGTGACCCAAATATTTTATTTCTGTTTAGAAGATGGAGAACAGTTTGTCAGTTTTAGCACTTTGAAACTTTGTTGGCAGAATAAAACTGAAAAGTTCAGCTGTTTTTATTTTAGGTAGACAATTTCTGATAATGAGTCACAAATTTTTTCAGGTTTTGAGATAGTTTCAGTATAATGTTTATTTAATGAAACTTGAAAAGAATCATAACTGGATAAGAACTGAAAAAATTTTCATATCTGTTTGTTAACATGCAAGTCTAATATTAAGAGTATTAGAATCTGATTTTCATGGAGCACTGATTTAAGAATGTTATTACTTTCTTAATGCCAACTTGTTAATATTTTTATCTTACAGCACATCACACTATAGTCTTAATTATGAACAGATTGAACAAATGTATTTTAAAAGTTTCATTTTTATTTATAAAATAGAAATATGTAGTCAGACATTATTTTTAAATATCCTCACAGAGTAGGATATTATTTCCAAAGAGAAAGCTTTTTTTAAAGGATATGCTTCTTTCTTGCTTTCTGCAAGATTGCTAATCAAGATTATTCTCCTTAATCAAGAAATATTAGGAGAAATAAAGAGATGAAAAAGAAAAAGTGTGTGTATGAATACATACACACATACATGTGTGTCCAATCATTTTAGGAAGTTTGGAAAATAAATTGGAAGAGTTTATGGCCAGAATAATTTGTGAAAAAATGTACAAAATTCCATTTACTGGGAAAATGTGAGGAAAAACAAAATCACCCTTTACTTCACCACATTACTTACTTTTCCAAAGATTATCCACTGTTAATATTTTATGGAAAGTATCTACAATTTTATAAACAAATTTCATATTCAATACTAAAATACTAGTGGTGATAAAACATTAGAACTTTATCCACTATTAGAATTAGGACTATGCCTGCTTTCATCACTGTTGTCTAAAAATAATGCCAAAATATCTAGCCAATGTGTTAAGTTTAAAAAGGGGGGTGGGAGGATAGCAGAACTATTGGGAAGGAAGACAAAACTATTTCCATTTTAAAATTTCCAAGACAACTATAAGCAACAGAGTTCAGTAAGGTTCCATTGTAAATAACAAAGATATCATGATCTTTTGTATGTAGTAACAATAACCAATTAGAAAGTGAGAAAAAGGGAGCCCATTTATAGGAGCAACAAAAAATATGCTGAGGATTAAATTTGATAAGAAATGCAAATTGCCTATAGGAAGGAAACTATTGGACTACTCTGGGAAGATAAGAGACTTTCTGGGTAGAAAAACAACTCATTAATTATTTTTAATATATTTGTATTTATAAGTTTAGTACAGTTACAATCAAAATCTCAGTAGGGAATTTTCACATGTCAGTGATTATGAACTTCATTTTATACAATAATTAAGAGCCAAATATGTTTATAAAGAAGAATAATGAAGGGGAAATTGGAATGCTAGGTAATAACTTAAAAATAGAAGACCGTGAGGTCCTGGTTTTGATTCTCAGCACCACAAAGAAAAAAAAGTGGGGGGGGTGTGCTGGGGGTATAGCATAAGGCCTGGATATGATCTTTGATTTTTAGCACCAAAGGGGTCTAGAGGTATATATTGGTGGTAGAGTAAGGGCCCTGGATTCAGTCCTCAGTAACCCAAAAAATAAATTCATAAAAATAAAAAATAGTATGATACTGATAAAACATATAAATACTTGGAGCAGTATAGAAAGCTCAGAGGAATGTTGAATTGTTAAAAATGTCATTCTGAATAATGAATATAGAAATGTAATATACTAGAATGAATATCTGATCCTGGATTTGGGAAGGATGTAGTAAAATACAGAAGTAAAAATGAAAGCAATGGAATGATTCATGTATACAATTACTTTAAAAGTAAAAAATTTTTACATATATATCACATCACAAAAAGGCAAATAATTACTTGGGAAGGTATTCATGTATTTATATTCTTTTAATAAGTAGACCACAAAATATATAAAGTTGGCCAAATATCTCTAGATTTTATCATATGCTTTTTTGGAGGAAAAAAATTATTGTGAAGATTATTTATTGGGGATCCAAGATGGCAAGATAGAGGGAGACTGCATTCTGTGTCTCTCCATGACCTGGGATTCAAGTAGTGAGAATATTGTTTCTCTGTAAGTGATTAGAGGACCCGACAGCTGCTTCTGTGCAGGAATCACGGCTGTTGTGCCCACGCAGGTCTCCAGGCCTCAGCATCAGAGCAAAATTCCCAGCCACTGGCCCACGCAGGATCTCTGGGTACCCAAGCAGGACCACCAGCATCAGCACCTGCACAGGGCTCCTGGTCGCCCACCCAGGCAGGACACCCAGACACTGCCCACACATAGGCGCTCCAGTGGCTACTCCTGTGTGGACCCCCATCTACCAGCGTGGGGCTCACCTAGTCACCTCCATCTTAGGACACTGCAACCACTGCCATAGTTCACTACATATGGTAGCCTGCACCTGGGGACACTGCACAGGGTCTGGAGATGGGCTCCAGGCACAACAGTGCACGCCAGAGAGCTGCATCTCTGAACACGCAGCCCACCACCACCACCACCCGGCCCCACCCTACCTGATACCCCATCGCTGAAAGCAGCCTCCTCCATCTTGGAGCACCATTATTGCCATCTTTAGTTGGGGCAACCCCCAGCTTGGAACACCGGCTGGAGCTTAGAAGCAATATCAAGGTACCTTTCTTTAGTGTTCAACTCCCCCATATCCTCAGCAGCTGCTAACCCAACACAGTGTAGCTCACAAAACCTGGTCCTGAACTTCCCAGTACAAAACAGCCATCTGCAACAGGTGTGTAGCCCCCAGAGTGCATCCCACAAGATCTCCAGAGAAAAAGGTTCCTGATTAGGAAGTAGAAAGGAAGGGGGTGAGTGAAATACAGTTTTGAGGCTAACTTAGAGACCAGGAATTGTAAGGTTTATAGACAATATAAGGAGATAAGATGAGGCACCCATGTCACACCAGCAGGCCCCAAAGGAGATCCTCAGGATGTAGTCTCCCATCGGGGATCAGCAAGTGCCATCCATACTCCACATCTAAGAACTATGCCCCAAGACCAACCCTCCCACCCTAAATAACCTTCACTATCCTGAGGTTGGAGATACCAGCAAACAATAGACAACCCCACCTATTGGATGAGGAGGGAAGCAGGAAAGATACTGATCTCCAACAAAAACAATCCTTGAATCTTCCTTTGAGATTTTTTTTTTCTCTCTTTCATCTCCCACCCTCACATCCCCAACATTTGTGAAACCAAGTACTTTTCATGAATTAGGCTACTGAGGACTGGGATGTCTGAATAGTATATTACAGTTGTGTTGTATATTCTTTTACCTCCTATTTTTACATTTTTTAATTTTCTTAATATTTCTGTTTGTTTGGTGTTTGTACTCTATTGTCTTCCCACTTACTTGTCTCCCCCAAATCACTTTCTCTCTCTTCTCCTGCTACTAATCAACTTCTTTAGATTCCTTTTTCATGCTTTCTAAGATCTAATAACTCTTAATCACCTCCTATCCCCTCAACATCTCATCCTACATCTCACCCCCAGTTCTTTGTCCACCATCAGAAACTATAGACCCTTTTGTAAACCTACTGCTTATATTGTAGAAAATAATTGAACTTACCGTTTCTTTATGACAAAGCCATAAACGTTTTAATAGCAGCTGTTTGGTTTGAGGTTGTATATTGTTTGTATTGGATTTCTTAATATTGTTCTCCCCCTTAAAGGAGAGGTATTGAAATCCTAGAGGGCCACTGTAAGCATACAGGGTAAAAACTGTAACACCTCATATCTTCAGTGCTAGAAAAGAAGACACACAAACAACATGAAAAAGCAAGGGAAGAAAGAGGTTGGGAAAAAAAAAAAAAAGCACTCACATGGACCGTGGAAACAAGCAGGGTTTTCCATCCTCATATCAAATAAAGTAGACTTAAAGCCAAAGTTACTCAAAAGGGACAAAGAAGGACACTTCATACTGCTTAACGGAACCATACATCAACAAGACATAACAATTATATATGCCCCAAATAATGGAGCATCTGTTAATCAAACAAACTCTTCTCAAGTTTGAACCAAGTAAACTACAACACAATAATTCTGGGTGACTTTAGCATACCTTTTTCACCACTAGATAGATCTTCCAAACAAAAGCTAAACAAAGAAACTATAGAACTCAATAATACAATCAATAACTTAGGCTTAACAGACATATATAGAATATTTCATCCATCAATGAGGGAATACACTTTCTTCTCAGCAGCACATGGATCCTTCTCTACAATAGACCATATATTATGCCACAAAGCAACTCTTACCAAATAGAAAAAAGTAGAGATACCACCCTGCATTCTATCAGATCATAATGGAATGAAATTAGAAATCAATGACAAAATAAAAAATAGATATACTAGTCCAACACCTGGAGACTAAATAATATGCTATTAAATGAACGAACAGTGGGTTGCAAAAGACATCAAAGAGGTGATTAAAAAATTCTGAGAAGTAAATGAGAACACTGATACAACATATTGAAATCTCTGGGACACCGTGAAGGCAGTACTAAGAAGAAAGTTCATTGCATGGAGTTCATTCCTTAAAAGAAGAAAAAGTCAACAAATAAATGACCTAACATTATATCTCAAACCCCAGAAAAAGAACAACAGCACCAAAATCAGTAGAGGACAGGAAATAATTAAAATTAGAGCTGAAATCAATGAAATAGAAACAAAAGAAACAGTTTTAAAAATTAACAAAACAAAAAGTTGCTTCTTTGAAAAAATAAATAAAATTGATAAGCCCTTAGCCATGCTAATGAAGAGAAGGAAAGAGAAAACTCAAATTACTAACGTCTTAGATGGCAAAGGTAATAGAACAACAGACACTACAGAAATACAGAAGATAATTAGAAACTATTTCGAAAACTTGTACTCCAATAAAATAGAAAATATCAAAGGCATCAACAAATTTCTAGAGTCATGTGATTTGCCCAAACTGAATCAGGATGATATATACAAGTTAAACAGATCAATTTCAAACAGTGAAGTAGAAGACACCATCAGAAGCCTACCAACAAGGGCCAGGTGCAGTGGCACATGCCTGTAATCCCAGCACTTGGGAGGCTGAGGCAGGAGGATCATGAGTTCAAAGCCAGCCTCAGCAATGGCAAGGCACTTAACAACTCAGTGAGACCCTGTCTCTAATAAAATACAAAAAATGGGCTGGCGATGTGGCCCAGTGGTCGAGTTCGCCTGAGTTCAATCCCCGGTACCAAAAAAAAAGAAGCCTACCAACAAAGAAAAGCCCAAGACCAGATGGATACACAGCTGAGTTCTCAAGACCTTCAAAGAAGGACCAATACCAATATTCCTCAACTTATTTCATGAAATAGAAAAAGAGGGAACACTTCCAAACTCATTCTATAAGGCCAATATCACCCTGAATCCAAAACCAGACAAAGACTCATGAAAAAAAGAAAACTTCAGACCAATATCTCTAATGAACATAGATTCAAAATTCTCAATAAAATTCTGGCAAATGGAATATAAAAACGTATCAAAAAGATAGTGTAACATGATCAACTGGGATTTATCCCAGGGATTCAAGGTTGGCTTAACATATGGACATCAATAAATGTAATTCATCACATCAACAGACTTAAAGATAAGAATCATGATCATCTCAATAGATGCAGAAAAAGCGTTCAACAAAATACAGCACAGCTTCATGTTCAAAACACTAGAAAAACTAGAGATAATAGGAACATATCTCAATATTGTAAAAGCTATCTATGCTAAACCCAAGACCAACATCATTCTAAATGGAGAAAAATCGAAAGCGTTCCCTCTAAAAACTGGAAGAAGACAGGGATGCCCTCTTTCACCACATCTATTTAACATAGTTCTTGAAACTCCAGCCAGAGCAATTAGACAAAAGAAATTAAAGGGATACGAATAGGAAAAGAAGAACTCAAACTATCAGTATTTGCCAACGAACGATATGATTATATACCAAGAAGATGCAAAAAAAATCCACCAGAAGAATCACCTCGGGATCCTGGGAAGATGGCCGACAGGAGGGAGGTGCTCTCTGGACACAGTTGCTGAAGGACGCAGAGTGGAAAGTTTGAGCGCATTGCTGGCGGTTCTATTGCAACTGAAAGGGAGCCGAGACATTCGTGCACCTGTGAACAGCGAAAGACAAGGTTCTCTGGACCACAACAAGCAGGGGCAGAGTCGCAGTGGTCCACAGTCCGAAGCAGCGCTGTTTGTGCTGCAGGTGCAGGGGTCAATACCATCTCGTCAAGGAGACGATCCACTCTGCGGCTTTGAAACTGATCAGCGAGGAGGGATAGAAAGAGGCCTAGAGGCGTGGGCGGTGTCCATGTGGAGCTCTTTCGCACTGCTTGCCAAGCCGATCCCGCATGCTCTGGACTGACACAAGGGTCTGCGGAGCTGCTGTTGAATGTGAGGAGAACACGGCCATCTTTGAGAAATACAATGGCTGACCCAGACAAAGGGGAAAAGACGGAGGAGACGAACAGCTGCAGACATCCAGGGAGCCCCAGCGCTCTGAAGGCAGCGCACACCTGGGTAAGGATCGGGTAACCAGCAGGGGAGGGCGTGTCTGAGGCCAGCCCAGCGGCCACAAGTAGCTACAACTGTGGGTGGGCGTGGGGAAAGGGTGCCTTCTGGAGGGTCCCCTTCCCGGTGCCATTCATCTGCTGACACACAACCGCCCTGAGCCAATCTTCCCCTGAGCCATTCGGCCACTGGCCTAGGCTGCAGACTTGACTCCACTGACAGGGTCGCAGACTGTCTGGACATGGTCCGATGCAGTTGGCTTAAACTGGAAAGGGAAAAGAGAGGGGAGCTTCCCAGGGCCCATTTTGTTTGAGACTTGGGGTTCAACGTCTTTTTCTTTTTTTTTGGTTGGTTTGCTTGTTTTATTGGTTTTCGGGGGTTTTTTTGTTTGTTTGTTTTTCTTTTTCTTTGTTTGGCTTTGTTTTGTTTTGCTTTTTTTTGCATTGATTGTCAGTGTGTTTGTTTGCTTCTGCTCCTTTTTTCATTCCTTCTTTTCTTCCTTTTCACTTTGGCATCTCTTCTTCCTCCTTCATCTTTCATATTTGCACCCTGCCAGTGCATACTAAACAGAGGCAAAAACAAGTTTTTACGCAGAACTTGGGATTTCTAGAACCGGCGCAATTGAACTGGATAGTAAAGCAGTGTTATATATAGTTTACTCTATTTTCTTGATTCTCTCTCTCCTCTCTCTTACACCAATTTCTACTCTTTTATCATTTTTTTTCTTTTCCATCTTACTTTATATATGAATTGGTCTTTCCACCTAATTGTCTACTCCATTCTCTATCTTCTCTCCTCTACTGATACTAAACCACTTCCACTAAACCACTTCAATAGAACTCTCTTTTCATACTTTCCAAGAAAGAACAATTCAAGACACTTCCTTCTTCTTAAACATAATACCTCTGTATCCAATACTTGAAGCTATAAAACCCCATCAGAAGCGTACAGAGTAAATTGGAAATAATATCTGGGTTAACAAAATCTGTACATTGTGATCAAACTTGAATTTTCTGAATAGAAAGTGTTAGGTTTTAAAGTGTAAAGGAATTATAAGGGGATCTGATAGCATTATACTACAGGAGCAACATAAGGCATTAAGGTAAAATCGAAACAGTCAAGGTCCCACAGTGCAGGAAGAAAAGATACACAAGCATCATGAAAAAAACAAGGGAAGAAAGTGACACAAACAAATCAAGATTCCTCATCAGTAGATTTCATGGCAAACACAGTTGGTCAAATGCCAGAGATGGAATTTAGAAATTACATATGCCAAATGTTTAGGGAACTTAAGAATGAACTCAAAAATGAGATGAGGGAGCAAGTACAGGAGGCAAAAGATCATTTTGACAAAGAACTCCAAAAACAAATACAGGAACTAAAAGATTACTTCAATAGGGAAATAGAGGCTCTAAAGAGAAACCAAATAGAAATTCCAGAAATGAAAGAAGCAATAAACCAAAATAAAAGTTCAATTGAAAGCATCTCCAACAGAGTAGCACTCACATGGACCGTGGAAACAAGCAGGGTTTTCCATCCTCATATCAAATAAAGTAGACTTAAAGCCAAAGTTACTCAAAAGGGACAAAGAAGGACACTTCATACTGCTTAACGGAACCATACATCAACAAGACATAACAATTATATATGCCCCAAATAATGGAGCATCTGTTAATCAAACAAACTCTTCTCAAGTTTGAACCAAGTAAACTACAACACAATAATTCTGGGTGACTTTAGCATACCTTTTTCACCACTAGATAGATCTTCCAAACAAAAGCTAAACAAAGAAACTATAGAACTCAATAATACAATCAATAACTTAGGCTTAACAGACATATATAGAATATTTCATCCATCAATGAGGGAATACACTTTCTTCTCAGCAGCACATGGATCCTTCTCTACAATAGACCATATATTATGCCACAAAGCAACTCTTACCAAATAGAAAAAAGTAGAGATACCACCCTGCATTCTATCAGATCATAATGGAATGAAATTAGAAATCAATGACAAAATAAAAAATAGATATACTAGTCCAACACCTGGAGACTAAATAATATGCTATTAAATGAACGAACAGTGGGTTGCAAAAGACATCAAAGAGGTGATTAAAAAATTCTGAGAAGTAAATGAGAACACTGATACAACATATTGAAATCTCTGGGACACCGTGAAGGCAGTACTAAGAAGAAAGTTCATTGCATGGAGTTCATTCCTTAAAAGAAGAAAAAGTCAACAAATAAATGACCTAACATTATATCTCAAACCCCAGAAAAAGAACAACAGCACCAAAATCAGTAGAAGACAGGAAATAATTAAAATTAGAGCTGAAATCAATGAAATAGAAACAAAAGAAACAGTTTTAAAAATTAACAAAACAAAAAGTTGCTTCTTTGAAAAAATAAATAAAATTGATAAGCCCTTAGCCATGCTAATGAAGAGAAGGAAAGAGAAAACTCAAATTACTAACGTCTTAGATGGCAAAGGTAATAGAACAACAGACACTACAGAAATACAGAAGATAATTAGAAACTATTTCGAAAACTTGTACTCCAATAAAATAGAAAATATCAAAGGCATCAACAAATTTCTAGAGTCATGTGATTTGCCCAAACTGAATCAGGATGATATATACAAGTTAAACAGATCAATTTCAAACAGTGAAGTAGAAGACACCATCAGAAGCCTACCAACAAGGGCCAGGTGCAGTGGCACATGCCTGTAATCCCAGCACTTGGGAGGCTGAGGCAGGAGGATCATGAGTTCAAAGCCAGCCTCAGCAATGGCAAGGCACTTAACAACTCAGTGAGACCCTGTCTCTAATAAAATACAAAAAATGGGCTGGCGATGTGGCCCAGTGGTCGAGTTCGCCTGAGTTCAATCCCCGGTACCAAAAAAAAGAAGCCTACCAACAAAGAAAAGCCCAAGACCAGATGGATACACAGCTGAGTTCTCAAGACCTTCAAAGAAGGACCAATACCAATATTCCTCAACTTATTTCATGAAATAGAAAAAGAGGGAACACTTCCAAACTCATTCTATAAGGCCAATATCACCCTGAATCCAAAACCAGACAAAGACTCATGAAAAAAAGAAAACTTCAGACCAATATCTCTAATGAACATAGATTCAAAATTCTCAATAAAATTCTGGCAAATGGAATATAAAAACGTATCAAAAAGATAGTGTAACATGATCAACTGGGATTTATCCCAGGGATTCAAGGTTGGCTTAACATATGGACATCAATAAATGTAATTCATCACATCAACAGACTTAAAGATAAGAATCATGATCATCTCAATAGATGCAGAAAAAGCGTTCAACAAAATACAGCACAGCTTCATGTTCAAAACACTAGAAAAACTAGAGATAATAGGAACATATCTCAATATTGTAAAAGCTATCTATGCTAAACCCAAGACCAACATCATTCTAAATGGAGAAAAATCGAAAGCGTTCCCTCTAAAAACTGGAAGAAGACAGGGATGCCCTCTTTCACCACATCTATTTAACATAGTTCTTGAAACTCCAGCCAGAGCAATTAGACAAAAGAAATTAAAGGGATACGAATAGGAAAAGAAGAACTCAAACTATCAGTATTTGCCAACGAACGATATGATTATATACCAAGAAGATGCAAAAAAAAATCCACCAGAAGAATCACCTCGGGATCCTGGGAAGATGGCCGACAGGAGGGAGGTGCTCTCTGGACACAGTTGCTGAAGGACGCAGAGTGGAAAGTTTGAGCGCATTGCTGGCGGTTCTATTGCAACTGAAAGGGAGCCGAGACATTCGTGCACCTGTGAACAGCGAAATACAAGGTTCTCTGGACCACAACAAGCAGGGGCAGAGTCGCAGTGGTCCACAGTCCGAAGCAGCGCTGTTTGTGCTGCAGGTGCAGGGGTCAATACCATCTCGTCAAGGAGACGATCCACTCTGCGGCTTTGAAACTGATCAGCGAGGAGGGATAGAAAGAGGCCTAGAGGCGTGGGCGGTGTCCATGTGGAGCTCTTTCGCACTGCTTGCCAAGCCGATCCCGCATGCTCTGGACTGACACAAGGGTCTGCGGAGCTGCTGTTGAATGTGAGGAGAACACGGCCATCTTTGAGAAATACAATGGCTGACCCAGACAAAGGGGAAAAGACGGAGGAGACGAACAGCTGCAGACATCCAGGGAGCCCCAGCGCTCTGAAGGCAGCGCACACCTGGGTGAGGATCGGGTAACCAGCAGGGGAGGGCGTGTCTGAGGCCAGCCCAGCGGCCACAAGTAGCTACAACTGTGGGTGGGCGTGGGGAAAGGGTGCCTTCTGGAGGGTCCCCTTCCCGGTGCCATTCATCTGCTGACACACAACCGCCCTGAGCCAATCTTCCCCTGAGCCATTCGGCCACTGGCCTAGGCTGCAGACTTGACTCCACTGACAGGGTCGCAGACTGTCTGGACATGGTCCGATGCAGTTGGCTTAAACTGGAAAGGGAAAAAGAGAGGGGAGCTTCCCAGGGCCCATTTTGTTTGAGACTTGGGGTTCAACGTCTTTTTCTTTTTTTTTGGTTGGTTTGCTTGTTTTATTGGTTTTCGGGGTTTTTTTGTTTGTTTGTTTTTCTTTTTCTTTGTTTGGCTTTGTTTTGTTTTGCTTTTTTTTGCATTGATTGTCAGTGTGTTTGTTTGCTTCTGCTCCTTTTTTCATTCCTTCTTTTCTTCCTTTTCACTTTGGCATCTCTTCTTCCTCCTTCATCTTTCATATTTGCACCCTGCCAGTGCATACTAAACAGAGGCAAAAACAAGTTTTACGCAGAACTTGGGATTTCTAGAACCGGCGCAATTGAACTGGATAGTAAAGCAGTGTTATATATAGTTTACTCTATTTTCTTGATTCTCTCTCTCCTCTCTCTTACACCAATTTCTACTCTTTTATCATTTTTTTTCTTTTCCATCTTACTTTATATATGAATTGGTCTTTCCACCTAATTGTCTACTCCATTCTCTATCTTCTCTCCTCTACTGATACTAAACCACTTCCACTAAACCACTTCAATAGAACTCTCTTTTCATACTTTCCAAGAAAGAACAATTCAAGACACTTCCTTCTTCTTAAACATAATACCTCTGTATCCAATACTTGAAGCTATAAAACCCCATCAGAAGCGTACAGAGTAAATTGGAAATAATATCTGGGTTAACAAAATCTGTACATTGTGATCAAACTTGAATTTTCTGAATAGAAAGTGTTAGGTTTTAAAGTGTAAAGGAATTATAAGGGGATCTGATAGCATTATACTACAGGAGCAACATAAGGCATTAAGGTAAAATCGAAACAGTCAAGGTCCCACAGTGCAGGAAGAAAAGATACACAAGCATCATGAAAAAACAAGGGAAGAAAGTGACACAAACAAATCAAGATTCCTCATCAGTAGATTTCATGGCAAACACAGTTGGTCAAATGCCAGAGATGGAATTTAGAAATTACATATGCCAAATGTTTAGGGAACTTAAGAATGAACTCAAAAATGAGATGAGGGAGCAAGTACAGGAGGCAAAAGATCATTTTGACAAAGAACTCCAAAAACAAATACAGGAACTAAAAGATTACTTCAATAGGGAAATAGAGGCTCTAAAGAGAAACCAAATAGAAATTCCAGAAATGAAAGAAGCAATAAACCAAAATAAAAGTTCAATTGAAAGCATCTCCAACAGAGTAGACCACTTGGAAGAAAGAACCTCAGACAAAGAAGACAAAATGTATGTTGTAGAGAAGAATTTAGACTATACAGCAAAACTCGTTGGAAATCAAGAACATTAACATCCAAGAATTATGTGACAGCATAAAAAGACCAAACTTAAGAGTGATTGGCATAGAGGAAGGGGCAGAGTTTCAAGCCAAAGGAATGAGTAATTTATTTAATGAAATAATTACAGAAAATTTTCCAAACTTGAGGAATGAATGGGAAAACCAAGTTCAAGAGGCATACCGAACACCAAACAAACAAAATCTCAACAGATCCACACCAAGACACATTATAATGAAAATGCCTAATATACTGAGCAAGGAGAGAATACTAAAAGCCACAAGAGAAAGGAAGCAGATCACATATAGGGGAAAACCAATCAGACTATGTTCAGATTTTTCAACCCAGACGTTAAAAGCAAGAAGATCCTGGAATAGCATATTTCAAGCTCTGAAAGAAAAGGGATGTCAACCAAGAATCTTATATCCAGCAAAATTGAGCTTTAGATTCAAAGATGAAATAAAAACCTTCCACAACAAGCAAAAGTTAAAAGATTTCACAACTCGAAAGCCAGCACTTCTGAACATCCTGGGCAACATTTTTCATGAAGAAGAGGAGAAAGATAATAATGAAAATCAACAAAGGGAGATATTAAACTAAAGGAAATACCAACCAGAAGAGAAACCAAATCAAGCTAAAGACCATAATTCAAATAAAAATGGATGGGAATAAAAATCACATCTCAATAATAACCCTGAATGTAAATGGCCTAAACTCACCAATCAAAAGACACAGATTATCAGAATGGATTAAAAAAAAAAATGACCCAACAATTTGCTGTCTCCAAGAAACACACCTCATAGAAAAAGACATCAACAGACTGAAAGTGAAAGGCTAGGAAAAGTCTTATCACTCACATGGCCGGCGGAAGCAAGCAGGGGTTTCCGTCCTCATATCAAATAAGGTAGACTTCAAACCAAAACTAATCAAGAGGGACAAAGATGGATATTTCTTACTACTTAAGGGAACCATTCATCAACAGGATATAACAATCATAAATCTATATGCCCCAAATAATGGAGCACCTACCTTCATCAAACAAACTCTTCTCAAGTTCAAGAGTAAAATAGACCACAACACAGTTATTCTAGGGGACTTCAACACACCTCTCTCACCAATGGATAGATCATCCAAACAAAAGCTAAACAAAGAAACTTTAAGCTTACTTAAAACAATTAAAAATTTAGACCTAACGGACATATATAGAATATTTCATCCCTCAGTAAACGAATACACTTTTTTCTCAGCAGCACATGGCTCCTTCTCCAAAATAGACCATATATTAAGTCATAAGAAACTCTCAGCAAATATAAAAAAAATGGAGATACTACCCTGCATTCTATCAGACCATAAAGGGATGAAATTGGAAATCAATGACAAAACAAGGATTAAGAAAAACTACTTCAACAACTGGAAGCTAAACAACATGTTACTGAATGAACAAGGGGTTGAAGAAGACATCAAAGAGGAGATTAAAAAATTCCTAGAGGTAAATGAGAACAGAGATACAACATATAGAAATCTCTGGGACACTATGAAGGCAGTAGTAAGAGGAAAAATCATTGCACTGAGTTCATTCCTTAAGAGGAAAAAAAACCAACAAATAAATGACTTAACATCACACCTCAAAGCAGTAGAAAAAGAAGAACAGACCAACACCAAGAGCAGTAGAAGACAGGAAATAATTAAAATCAGAGCAGAAATTAATGAAATTGAGACTAAGGAAACCATTCAAAGAATTGACAAAACTAAAAGTTGGTTCTTTGAAAAAATAAACAAAATTGACAGACCCTTAGCAATGCTAACAAAAAGAAGAAGAGAAAAAACTCAAATTACTAACATTCATGATGAAAAAGGGAATATCACAACAAACACCTCAGATATACAGAAGATAATTAGAAATTACTTTGAAAGCTTATATTCTAATAAAACAGAAAATATTGAAAGCATTGACAGATTTCTTGAGTCGTATGATTTGCCTAAACTGGAACTGGAGGCTATACACAACTTACACAGATCGATTACAAGCGAAGAAATAGAAGATGCCATCAAAAAGCTACCAACAAGGAAAAGTCCAGGACCTGATGGGTTTACAGCCGAGTTCTATAAGACTTTCAAAGAAGAACTAATACCAATGCTCTTCAAACTATTCCAAGAAATAGAAAAAGAGGGAGCTCTTCCAGACTCTTTCTATGAGGCCAATATCACATTAATTCCAAAGCCAGGCAAAGACACATCCAAAAAAGAAAACTTCAGGCCCATATCTTTAATGAACATAGATGTAAAAATCCTCAACAAAATCCTGGCAAATCGGATACAAAAACATATCAAAAAGATAGTGCACCATGATCAAGTGGGGTTTATCCCAGGGATGCAAGGCTGGTTCAACATTTGGAAATCAATAAACATAATACACCACATCAATAGACTTAAAGACAAAAATCATATGATCATCTCAATTGACGCAGAAAAAGCATTTGACAAAATACAACACCCCTTTATGTTCAAAACACTGGAAAAACTAGGAATATCAGGAACATATCTCAACATTATAAAAGCTACTTATGCAAGGCCCTGAGCTAACATTATCTTAAATGGAGAAAAATTGAAAGCCTTCCCTCTAAAAACTGGAACAAGACAGGGATGCCCCCTTTCACCACTGCTATTTAACATAGTACCGGAAACTCTGGCCAGAGCAATTAGACAGACGAAAGAAATTAAAGGGATCCAGATAGGAAAAGAAGAGCTCAAATTAGCACTATTTGCTGATGCCATGATAATCTACCTAGAAGACCCAAAAAACTCTACCAGAAAACTTTTATAAGTAGTTAATGAATTTGGCAAAGTTGCAGGATATAAAATCAATACACATAAGTCAAAGGCATTTTTGTACATCAGCAACAAAGACTCTGAAAGGGAAATGATGAAAACTACCCCATTTACAATAGCATCAAAAAAAATAAAATACCTGGGAATCAACCTAACGAAAGAGGTGAAAGACCTCTATAACGAAAATTATAGAATACTAAAGAAAGAAATTATAGATGAACTCAGAAGATGGAAAGACCTACCTTGCTCTTGGATAGGTAGAATTAATATTGTCAAAATGTCCATACTACCAAAAGCATTATACAGATTTAATGCAATTCCAATCAAAATCCCAATGTCATTCTTCAAAGAAATAGAAATAGCAGTCATGAAATTCATCTGGAAAAGTAAGAGACCCAGAATAGCCAAAGCAATCCTGAGCAAGAAAAGTGAAGCAGGGGGCATCACCATACTGGACCTTAAATTATACTATAGAGCAATAGTAACAAAAACAGCATGGTATTGGCACCAAAACAGACTGGTGGATCAATGGTACAGAATTGAGGACACAGAGACTAATACATATAATTTCAGCTATCTTATATTAGACAAAGACACCAAAAATGTACAGTGGAGAAAGGATAGCCTCTTCAACAAATGGTGCTGGGAAAACTGGAAATCCATATGCAACAAATTGAAATTAAATCCTTATCTCTCACCATGCACAAAACTCAATTCAAAGTGGATCAAGAACCTAGGAATTAGACCAGAGACAATACACATAATAGAAGAAAAAGTAAGCTCCAATTTCCAACATGTCGGATTAGGGCCCAAGTTCCTTAATAAGAATCCTGTAGCGCAAGAATTACTACCAAGAATTAATGAATGGGATAGATTTAAACTAAAAAGCTTCTTCTCAGCAAAAGAAACAATCAGTGAGGTGAATAGAGAGCCAACTAATTGGGAACAAATATTTAGTACATGCACATCAGACAGAGCACTAATTTCTAGAATATATAAAGAACTCAAAAAACTTGACACCAAAAAAAACAAATAACCCAATCAATAAATGGGCTAAGGAATTGAGAAGACACCTCTCAGAAGAAGATACACGATTAATCAACAAATACATGAAAAAATGCTCAACATCGCTGGCAATTAGAGAAATGCAAATCAAAACTACTCTAAGATTTCACTTCACTCCAGTCAGAATGGCAGCTATCAAGAACACAAGCAACAATAAATGTTGGAGAGGATGTGGGGAAAAAGGCACACTCATACATTGCTGGTGGGACTGCAAAATGGTGCAACCGTTATGGAAAGCAGTATGGAGATTTCTTGGAAAACTGGGAATGGAACCACCCTATGACCCAGCCATCCCACTCCTGGGTCTATTCCCAAAGGACTTAAAAACAGCATATTACAGTGACACAGCTATCTCGATGTTTGTAGCTGCGCAATTCACAATAGCTAAGTTGTGGAACCAACCTAGATGTCCCTCAGTAAATGAGTGGATTAAGAAAATGTGGTATATACGCACAATGGAATTTTACTCAGCAATAAAAGAAAATAAATTAATGACAGTTGCAGGTAAATGGATGAAGTTGGAAGACATAATGCTAAGTGAAGTTAGTCAGTCTCAAAAATCCAAGTACCAAATGTTTTCTCTGATATAAGGAGGCTAGTTCATAGTATTGTTGGATGGGGAGGTACATAGGAGGACTAGAGGAACACTGGAATGGTCAAACGGAAGGGAGGGTAAGGGGGGGAGCAAGGGGGGAGGGAGGGGGAGAAAAGAAAAAAAAAAAAGAAAAGGTGGTTGAATGAGATGGATATCATTTTCCTAAATGCATGATCGAAGACCTTAATTGTACGAATATACTTTGTATACAAACAGTTGTATGTAAAAAGATGCTAAATTCATGCACTATGAGTTGTACACATTAAAAATTATAAAAATTTTTTTTTAAAAAAAGAATATAATGCTAAGTGAAGTTAGCAAATCCCAAAAAAACAAATGCTGAATGTTTTCTCTGATATACGGAGGCTGATTCACAGTGGGGTTGGGAGGGGGAGCATGGGAGGAATAGATGAACTCTAGATAGGGCAAAGGGGAGAGTGGAGAATGGAGGGGGCATGAGGGTAGAAATGATGGTGGAATGAGATGGACATCATTATCCAAAGTACATGTACGAAGACACGAATGCTGTGACTATACTTTGTATACAACCAGAGATATGGAAAGTTGTGCTCTATATGAGTAATATGAACTGTAATACATTCCACTGTCATATATAACAAATTAGAATAAAATTTTACAAAAAGAAAAAAAAAAGAATCACCTCACAGTCACCCTGACTCAGCCTGACCTAAACCCTAGACAATACTCCATCATCGTGCAAAGAAAGAAAATTGTTATCTGGGACTGAAATCTTGAAAAACACCTGGTTCAACCTGGAACAATAATCACCTCAAAGAATAAAGGTGACAACCACAAAGACTCTTCCCTGACAACGCCCTAGCAATAACCTAACTGCAAAAATTCCCACCTCCCTCATGCTCCTATATTGACCCCAGGCTGTAAGTAGAAGATTGTCACAGGTCTTAGTCTCCACTGGGTCCCTCTCCACAGATTTGTCCTGAATAAACCCATGTTGCTGTTGAAAAAAAAAAAAAATCCACCAGAAAACTTCTAGAACTAATACATGAATTCAGCAAAGTAGCAGGATATAAAATCAACAGCCATAAATCAAATGCATTTCTGTACATCAGTGACAAATCCTCTGCAAGAGAAACTAGGAAAAATACCCCATTTACAATAGCTTTAAAAAATAAAATAAAATACTTGGGAATCAACTTAAGGAAAGAGGTGAAAGACACTACAATGAAAACTACAGAATGCTAAATAAAGAAATTTAAGAAGACCTTAGAAGATGGAAAGATCTCCCTTGTTCTTGGATAGGCAGAATTAATATTGTCAACATGACCATACTACCAAAAGCACAATACAGATTTAATGCAATTCCAATCTAAATCTCAGTGACATTCCTCATAGAAATAGAAAAAGCTGTCATGAAATTCATCTGGAAAATAAGAGACCCAGAATAGCTAAAGCAGTTCTTAGCAAGAAGAATGAAGCAGGTGGCATCACTATACCAGACCTTAAACTATTACTGCAGAGCAATAGTAACAAAAATGGCATGGTTTTGGCACCAAAATAGACTTGTAGACCATTGGTACAGAATAGAGAACACAGAGACAAACCAACATAAATACAGTTATCTCATACTAGACAAAGGCACCAAAAACATATACTGGAGAAAAGATAGCCACTTAGACAAATGGTGCTGGGAAAACTGGAAACCCATATACAGTAAAATGAAATTAAGCATCTATTTCTTGCTATGCCCAAAACTCAACTCAAAGTGGATCAAGGACCTAGGAATTAGACCAGAGACCCTGCACCTACTAGAAGAAAATGTAGGCCCAAATCTTTACCACTTCGGATTAGGCCTGACTTCCTTAACAAGACTTCTATATAGCACAAGAAATAAAATCAAGAATCAATAAATGGGGGGGAGGTGGCTGGGGTTGTGGCTCAGTGGTAGAGCACTTGCCTAGCATGTGTGAGGCACTGGGTTCCATTCTCAGCACCGCATATAAATAAATAAAATAAAGGTCCATTGACAACTAAAAAATATTTTTAAAAAATCAATAAATGGGATGGATTCAAACTGAAAAGCGTCTTCTCAGCAAAAGAAACAATCAATGAGGTGAATAGAGAACCTATAGAATGGGAGCAAATTTTTACCACATGCACATCAGATAGAGCACTAATCTCTAGGATATATAAAGAACTCAGAAAATTTAACACCAAAAAATAAAAACAAAAACAAAACAAATAACCCAATCAATAAACAGGCTCAGGAACAGAACAGACACTTCTTAGAAGGTGATATATAATTGATCAACAAATATATGAAAAAATGTTCAACATCTCTAGCAATTAGAGAAATGCAAATCAAAACTATTCCTAAGATTTCATCTCATTCCAGTCAGAATGGCAGCTATTAAGAATACAAACAACAATAAGTGTTGGAGAGGATGTGGGGGGAAAGGCATACTCTTACATTGCTGGTGGAACTGCAAATTGTTGCAACCACTTTGAAAAGCAGTATGGAGATTCCTTGGAAAACTTGGAATGGAACCACCATTTGACCCACTCCTTGTTTTATGGCCAAAGGACTTAAAAACAGCATACTAACTGTGATATATATATATACAAAGGAATTTTACTCAGCATTAGGAGAATAAAATCATGGCATCTGCAGGTAAATAGATGGAGTTGGAGAATATAATGCTAAGTGAAGTAAGCCAATACCAAGAAACCAAAGGCTGAATGTTTTCTCTGACATATGGATACTGATCCACAGTGCGGGTGGTGTGGGGGAGCATGGGAGCAATGGAGGAACTTTGGATAGGAAAGCGGGGAATGGAGGGGGCTTGAGGATATGAAAGATGGTGGAATGAGATGGACATCATTACCCTAAATACATGTATGAAGACATGAATTGTGTGACTATACTTTGTGTACAACCAGAAACATGAAAAATCATGCTCTATATGTGTACTATGAATTAAAATGCATTCTGATATCATGTATATAACAAATTAGAATAAATAAATATTTTTTTAAAGATTATTTACTGGGAGAGACTGTTCACAGAATTGAATAGCATAAGGATCATCAGAGTTTCTGGGTAGCAACTAAACAGACTGAATTCCTAGGCTGCCATTCAAAAAAAGAATACAAACTAAAGTAGACTTAAGGTATTTTTATTCATTATATTGTGGTGAATACCTCCGTAACCAGTATCATGCTTCTTGAGGTGTGGGGCCCAGCAACCCTGGGAATGATGAAGAGCAGTTTGTCCCCTTCATAGTTTGTTTTGTTCTGTTATAGCAGAATACCTGAGACTGGATAACCTATAATGATCAGAAATCTATTGGCTCATAGTTCTGGAAGATGAGAAGGCCAAGATCAAGGTAGAACACCTCCTTGCTGCCTGGTCATATAAGTGAGAGGGAGAAATGAGAGAGTGTGTGAGAGAGAGAGATAAAAGGGGACCAAGCTCACTTTATTTATTTCACCCCTGAATGAAATAACAACCTAATCCATTCATGATGGTGGAGCCCTCAGAGCCTAATCCCCTCTTAAAGTAACATTTCTTAATGCTAATACAATGGTAATTAAATTTCAGTATGAGTTTTAGAGGGAATAGACATTCAAGTCCTAGCAATCCGTGTTTAAATTTCTGCCCCTTTCCCTGTACCCATTATATTAGTGTCACTGTAGTCTAAATTTTCAAATATTGATTGTCAATGACATTGAAACAAACTTGCAAAATCTTTATGGATTAAATGGGATAAATAGGACATTACTTAATTCCTTAGCCATTTTAATGCATTATTGTTCCCTTTCTCCCATCTTGATTCCACTATTAACATGAGCAATTCCACCTGGACAAGGAATTTTTAGGAAATGTACTCAGGGTCAGATGTTGTGCTTTTGGAGTTTAAGTATTACTTTCTCTAATATGTTTGTGGCGTTCTTCTTCAACATGGCTGTTAAAGGGATCTTGGTCTTTTTCTAGCAGTATTTATGGATTTGCAACATTTCCAACCAGTTTGTGACTAGGAATAACTTTGATCTTTGGTGCATAAAACCCTAGGAAGGTCAGACTGTGCTGCCCCAGCACAGCCTTGGACCTGTCTCATCATAGTGCATAGACTACCAAGGTGAGTATGGTCAGACAGTATCCTGGTCTGCTCTTTAATGATTTGCTCTGAGTTCCCTGGTATTAAAAAAATTAAAAAAATTTAAAAAAAAAACACTTTTAAGTTTAAATAAAATTTTATTTTATACTACTTGAAACACTTTTCAGATCCGTTTGATTTCCTCCTTAGAAGGCAAAGATTGTTTACTAAAGAAAATTCCCAACACATATATGATACCTTGTATTAAAGAATTTTTTAGGGGGCTGGAATTGCTGCTCAGTGGTAAGAGCACTTGCCTAGCAGGTATGAAGCCCTGGGTTCGATTCTTAACACCACATATAAATAAATGAATAAAATAAAATTCTATCAACATCTGAAAAAAATTTTTAAAAAAGTTTTTAGCAAAAGCAAAGCGTTAGTCATAGTCTAATTAAAACAGTTGCTCATTGTAAATAGTTATACAGTAAGTTTAAAGTATATGAAAAGATAAAAAATAAAATTACCTCTTCCTTCATTGAATTCCTTTCAAGGTAACTATTGTTAGCAGTTTTTGGGTATCTTTGCACTACAAAGATGCACACGTACAACATGTATTTATGTCTTTAAGTTTATAATGATGATGATGATGTGGGTGGGTATGTCTTTTTTTGACCCTAGATTTATTACAGATTTATTCCTTCAATGACCAGAATAATCTGTTTTTAATTTTTTTAATTTGTTCCTTTCAGTTATACATGACAGTAGAATATATTTTGACAGACCAGAATAATCTCAAAGGTGGCAGGTATGATCATTAGATTGTAGGTTGAATTGGTGAGAGTTCAATATATGTTTCTTGTTGCTTTGCATTCGTACATTTGACTGAGTTTGTAAAAATGAGGTTAGTACGTAACTGTCTGATAGATGTAAAACAACAATTGATTCTATTCCTGACTACACCAGTGACTGTCATCTTAGTCTAGTCATTCTATGATCTGGTTTCTATCACTGGCTGTTGAGAAAGGGTCTCTGTCTACCTGAATGCAGTAGGGAAAACAGAATCAAAATACAAAATAATTTTGTGTAAGATCTAATAAGATAACTTCACAAAGGTGATAACTTTTGCCCCTCATGCTGTGGTCTAACTCAGGGCCTCATACATGCTAGGCAAGCACTATACCACTGAGCTACACCCTCAGCCCAAAGGTGATCTCTTTCATCTAAGTGGACCTCAGGAAAGTTATAAAACTAGTATATGGTGGAATCCATGGTTTCTCCCTTTACAAAACATTTAGTATCAAAACATTTAGTGTTAAGAAGGTTCACAAAAGAGGGAAAATATGGCTTTTAATTGCCTTATAATACCATCTTGTACCAATCATCACACTCACTCTCACACTCCTTTTATTCTTCCTCTCTCAGATTTCAGCTAGGGTAACTAGCTCCTTAGAAAGTTTAGGGAAACATGTCTTGAACCTCTCTTTTCAATGCTTGTGACAGTCTCCCCATCATCTTGCTGAGTCCAGAGTTCTGTCTCAAGTGAGCATTCCTCATCTGTCTTTGACTTGCCACCAGCTGTGGTCTTTGTTTTTGTTGGGTTAAACCTTTCTCTTTCATGTCTATTAAATAACATGAATGCTTAGTAGACTTACTTAGACCTACCAAGGACCTAAGAGAGGAAAGGGATATACATTGCAGCAGGAAAGGCAGCCTTGATTTCTTCCTGGCATCTGGCTTTATCCATATTGCTCTTGCTCTTTTTTCATCCCTACCTTTCATGATGTCCCAAGGTGCAGTGTCTGTGTTCTGTAGTTTCAGAAATTGCCATATATCGTTTGGGATCATCAGTCTGAGTACAAGCTGACTTATCAAATTAATTAGTGTTTGACTTTATGTGCTTAGTTTCACAAAGTTCTCTCTCAGGTCTCTAAAGACTTCCATTGTCTTACTTAAAATATTGGATATAAAAATATCTTGTTTTTTCATTGGTTGCTTGAACACTAAATTATATATATAAAGAACTTGGCATATAAACTAATTAATTCATCATTTTTATTAACATAGTACAGTTTTTTTCCCCAAAACTTCAGTCGTGATCCAGACATAGGCTACATGTGTTTTTATGTAAGTAGACATTTACTCTTTCATACTTAGAAACAATTATTCAAATAAGACACTTTGGAGAGTAAAATATAAGGATTATTGATAATTACATTGGGATAACAATGTAAACTGTGTCATTGCAATACTATTCCAGTACTCAACATTCACTCCGTCATGGTGCATGCTCAGGGACAAGGGCCTTTTGTTTATTGTGGAGTAGTGGGCATGTGGGACAAAGCAAGATCACATTCATCTTTTTGAACTTTAGTTCTTACTTATTAAAATGAAGTTAACAATATCTCCACATGGCTATAGAGAATAGATGAAACTGTGATCTCTTAAAGCACAGTGTCTGGAAATTGGACACCTGCTAGTTACTGCCTCCATTTCTGCAAATTGCCTTAGCTGCTGTGATGTCTAGGTTTCGTGTATAGATGTTTTTGCTGCATTATGTACTTCTTTCACTTTCTTAGTGTTTCTGTGTAGTCCATTTTACTGTACAGATCTGTCATCCTGAGAGATAGTAGTCATAGCCAGTTACACACGTGATTCCTCAGTGGAGGGTTGGTCTGTATTGTTTCAATCAAGCACTTTTTGACATTGAAAGGCATAAGTCATAGTGTTCAGTAATATACCCATTTTCCTGGTAAACTTCCTTTTTGTGATATCCTTTCTTTTATTGTGTAAATGGTTGAAATACTGTTTTGTAAATATTTCATGTATGAATATTTATTTGCATTTAATACAGACTTAGGGTGAATCAAAGGCACTTTTTTGTACACTACTACCCAGTGGGTTTCCTACCTGGCAAGAAAGTCTATCTGAACTTTGGAAAAGTGATAGAATAATTGGTAATATACTTACCAGATATGGTTTTCTAATAATGAGTGAATAACTTCCAACAGTAATACCAAGTAGGTCAGGTACAATGGCAAATACCTGTAATCCCAGTGACTTTCAGAAGGCTGAGGAATGAGGATCCCAAGTTCAAAGCCAGCCTAGGCAATTTAGCATGACCCTGTCTCAAAATAAAAAATAAAAACAGCTGGGGATATAGCTCAATGGTAAAGCATCCTTGCTTTCAGTCCCCACCCCCCACCATATAAAAGGACCAAGGCCTTTTCATCTTCCATAGTTTTGGTCCTTAGCAAATCTGCATTCAGACTTGGGATTTCCTCCTGTTTAGGCTTGCAAGAGTCTACTGGGGTGGTTGTGGTGGAACAGGTAGTAAATAATTGCAGTCAGGTTATGAATTCTGCAGCAGCCCAGTAGCCATGGGGAGATACTTTGTGCAGAAGTGAAGGAAGGCTTCTTGGAGATGTCATTTGAGCCAAATGTTTAAAGGTGAGAGGTCTTCAGCAGGTTGTAAGAAGGCCTCAACATGTGGGAAGTGGCCTCGGCAAAGTCTGGAAAGACATGTAGGACAGTGTGTTTGGGGAAAAGCAAGTTCAACTGGGTGTGGATGAGTGGATGAGCCTCCAGAGATGGCTGATTTAAAAGCAGCATTCTTTTTTTTGATAAAAATAACCTTTTCTTCTAGCAGTGCTGGGTAGACCTTAAGGTAATCAAGGGAATCAAAATTGTTCATAATTAAGCAAAGTTATTTTTTAACAACATAGAGCAGTTTTAGGTAACCTAAACTTCACATCTCTCTGTAAATAGAAAAATTACTCATGCTTTTTATTCTTGATAATTTTTTTATAATCTCAAGAAATTAAATATTTAATATCTCATTCTTTTCAAAAGATATTGCTACTTTGAAGTATTATTACTTAAAATAATAGGTCTAGATAAGAAACATGAGAAGTTATACTGTTCAGTTAGTTGAATTAATGTTGTTCCCTTCACTTCAGCATGTTCTATGAGCTGCTCTAGCAACTAGACAATTTTATTGTATGAACTCTGCAAATTTAGTTTTGTCAAAAAGGGAATTGCGTAAGAGATAAAATGATTAAAGATCACATTTTTTTTGGTAGAACAAATAATGCTTTCAGGAAAAACAGGTTCATATTTATTGCCATTTCTGTTCCATTTTGCTCCAAAGGATTATTTGAATATGTGCTTTCAAACTTTATTATAAAAAGAAGTAGCAGTATAGTGATTTTCACTGTTAATAAAGTAGAAATTTAATACAGTAATATTTATATTCTTATCTAAAAAATAGTATCACACAGTGACTTTACCAGAGCTCTTCAGTACCTAGTGCTTGCTTTTGTTGGAATTTTGGCTTGAGAGATATTGGAGATTCAGATTTGAGGCTGAAGAAACCAAGACACAGTTGGAGACTGATGGGCTCCTGCTGTACTTCTCTTCTGGATCAAAAATTTCTTTTATTCATTCTGATGGTCCTGGGGCTTAGCCAGTAGAAAAGATCTTTCAATGGGTGATGGTCTCTTTTTATTCAGAATGCCTAAGTAACAACCCTTATCTTTTGATTTTTAGTCAGTACACTGATGAACTTCCCTCATTTTGTTTTCTAGTACACAGTAAATTTACATAGCAGCAGCCCCAGGGCTTCAAGTTATGTAAAGTGCCTACCTGCCACTTATCATAACTCCACCCTTTATACCCTAGAAATCCAAGTTCCCTGCTGTGTTAGGATGAGGGATTAAATATAAATAGAGGAGAGGACAAGTGATGGAGATCTGGGATACTCAAACATTAAAAAGTGATAGAGCCAGGGACACATAGAAGGAACCAGTGAAGTAGGAGGAAACAAGACAGTTCAGTGTCCTGGAAGACTGGTGAAGAAAGGTTATCAGGAGGAAGTGATAGAGGCTCTCACATTTAGCTTTGCACAGGTGATGGCAACCTTGACAAGAATAGTTTTGGCTTAGTAGTTCAGGCAAGAACCTGGGAGGAACGGAGCTGATAAAAAGTGGAAGATGAAAAAAATGAAATCAGAAAGCTTAAACAATTTTTTCAAGGAGTTTTGCTGCAAAGGGAGATATGAAATGGAGGGTAGTCCATGTGGGAAGTAGAATGGGAACAAAGCTGTTTGGTTTGGTTTTAAGATGCATAAAAAATATCCACTTATTTATTCTTTGACCCAACAGAAAAAAAAAAAAAAAATGATGAGAGTGGTAGCCCTGGAATGAGTACAAAGGGGCTGGCATCAGCTTTCCTTGGTGCCCCTGGGCCTGCCATACCAGCTTCTCAGGCATCCGAGCAGGTCCTGAGAGAGCTAACTGATCCTGCCTCCATTTCTGAGGCCCCTGGGCCAGAAGGCTTTTCCCACTCTCCAGGATTTGTTCCTCTTTCACATAAGGGGTTGAGCAGTCAGAAATTGAATAAAAAATTAATGAGGAGGGGCTGGGATTGTGGCTTAGTGGCAGAGTGCTTGTCTATCGTGTGCGAGGCACTGGGTTTAATTCTCAGCACCACATATAAATGAATAAAAAACAAAGGTCCATCAACAACTAAAAAAATTTTTTTAATAAAAAAAGGAAAGAAATTAATGAGGAATTAAAGGGAAGGTATAACCAATCGTGCTTTCTCCTTAGACAATGACTTGGGAATAGCTAAAGTTTTTCTTTCTTGTCCTCCATGACCATCGTCACCAAGATGGCACAGGACCTTTAGAATAAGGCAACTGAGGCACCAGAGGGGCACAAATGTAAGGAGACATCACTCTCAGTGTTGTGCAAGGACAGTCCTGACACCTGAGAGTGCTGCCTCCTTACATGTTGCATGCTAGGTTCCTAACTTGACAAACTCTTAATTCCTCAAACCCTGGGAAGGCGTACTGTTTCTTTTGGGGTGACAGTAGGAAAGTTCTTTACCTAATTGTCTATTCTCATGGTACCAATTGCAGATTAATTTAACGTTCTTAGTTTAAATTGATATTCCCTTTCCCCTTAATATCTGGTTGACTTCTGCCATAAAGAAAAGGAAGATGACCTGGTGAAGAGGAAAAGAAATGCCTCTGAGCTGAAAAATGCTGTTGCTGTTGATAGGAGAGAGCAGAGAATGATTGGTTGAGCGCCTTTGTACAACCAGGTGGCAACATGAGTGATGTCCAGATACCCAAGGGGTATGGGGTATAGAAGGGAGATGAGTCAGGATCAGGCCTCATCATGAAGTCTAGAATAGAAGCAACTCCTCTCTAATACACTGGTCATTACTAAGTGTTGTGAGGACTCTATTACCATTTTGTTCTTTCCTTAGAATTTAAAGATGGTAGGCATCATTCATCTTATTAATTGTGGGAGTCTGTATATCTAAGAAAGCCATCTAAGCAAATTGCCCATATTCTTACCTTAGAAACCAAAGGAAACCTTACAGTAATAGCTACAGAACCCAGAAAAGAATTCTTACGGCAGAAGTTTTATTGCAGTTTCTTTGGAATAAGGCCTGATGCTGTTTTGGTTTTTGTTCATCCCAGTTATGTCTAAGAACTGAGTCAGCCATGTGTCCATGGAAAGAAATCTCCATTGAAAATAATAGGTACTAACTCAGTCTGATATTATGTAATCAGTCCTCTTTGAGAATTTCCTTGGAACTTATTTTCCAAAAGGATTAGTCAGTGTTTCCCAGAAGAGCTTTCTTCTTCCTGATGAGCAATATTATTTTTGATAGTAGTGAATTGTTCTTTTAGGCCTTGCTTCCTCTCTACCTTCAATTCTACAAACACCTGGGTGAAGTAAATATGATGACTTAACATTATTAATTGAGACTGACTACTGTGGTCTGAAAGTTTATGTTCCAATGTGGTGGTATCAGGAGATAGGGCCTTTGGGAGGTGATGAGGTCATGAGGGTTCATGAGTGGGATTGGTACCCTTAGAGAAGAGGTTCCAGAGTGCTGCCTTACCACTTCTGTTTGGCAAGGACACAGCAAGAAGGCTTCATCTGTGAACAAGACGACGGTAGACTCTCACCAGACACCAAATCTGATGGAGCCTTGTTCTTGGACTGTTCAATTTCCAGAACTATAAGAAATTTCTTTTGTGTATAAACCACCCATTTTAAGGTATTTTGTTATAATAGCCCAAATGGACTGAGACAATGACCCATGAACTTGTTTAAATCTAATGTCTTTGAAGTATTTATCATATGTATAGCAGATAGTAGGCCTTTAGTAAATGCTTTTTGAAACAATTAGGTACCCTGTATAGTCTTCCTCATTATTTTCTTAGACAGTAGAGTGTATATTAGTTAAAGCCCTGGCTCCAGAATGTGTAGACTGAAGTCTTGGCTTTTCCCCTAAAAAGGTGTGTGATTGTGAGCAACTTCTCTTGGGAAAAATGGGGATGATAATAATAATAACAACTACACAAGATTACTAAGAGAATTAAATAAATTGATAAATTCAGAGCACTTTGAATGGTATCTGGCATCTTGTAAGCACTTAACAAATGATTATAACAAAAGCTGTCAGGCATTTAATGTTTTAAAAGTGAGAAAACCAAATTTCCACTTGTTCCTCAAATAGCATTGTAATTGGCAGTGAATATTTGAGTGTTGGTTGTGTGAACTGTAGTTGTTTAACCTTTTTGCAGTAAACAGCTTTCTGTGTTTCTTATGAAGGAGGAATAGTAATTGTCCTTCTGTCCAACTTCCTAACAGTATATCACTCTTGACACAAACATAACTGTGCTCATATATTTTTATATTATATTTTTATATTTTATTTATATTATAGCTAATCATGTGAGTTGAATTTTTAAAAATATGTGAGGATTATGATCAGCATCCAGATTTGTTCCCTGCCCCTCTTTGGCATCATATATCCATGGTGTTTCTTTCCGTGTGAGGTTTTGTTTTGTTTCAATATTTTTTAGTTGTCAGTCGACTTTTATTTTATTTATTTATATGCGGTGCTAAGAATCAAACCTGTGCCTCACACATGCCAGGAAAGCCCTCTACTGCTGAGCCACAGCCACAGCCCCTCTTTCCGTGTGAGTTTTAAGAGCTGTGCAGTTTGTTTCATCTTCTTACTCTGTTTCTAAACCCAAATTTATAGAATCAAAATAAAGGAGAGGATATCTCCCAGAATGCAAAACTGATCAGGTTTCCATGTAGTCTACAGCATGTTTTCTGTAGGTTGTCTTCTCAGATTTCCTAGGCTCTGCCTTCAGGAAGTCGGCAATTCAGTAAGTGGGGCAGCGTTCTCCTGGTATGGTGCTTGCAGGACTGCCCTGTCAACTTCTCTCTGTAAGTCTACCTTATAAACCCATTGGACAATGTGGCTTCTCCACTGAAGCCTATCTGGTGGGATCACACTTAACAGTCCATAAGACACCTTTGATCAGTGAGTCTAGTGTGATCTTCCAGTAAACCAACAAGAAAAAATATTCTTGTCAGCATTCTATAGAAGAAGAAATGAGCTTCTATGTGTTAAGTGAGTTCAGATTACTCAGTTAAAGCAAGCAATGAGCCCTGGTCTGCTGACTCTTCAAATTCTGTGTCCTTCCAATTTTACTGCACTCTGTCAGTTCACTCAACTTGGGAAAATCATAGTAATAGGACCTGGAGTAGTAGCCAGGTGTGTTAACTAGAAATCATTATCATGGAGTTAGAATTCCAAATGGAATCATAAGATCTGTCACTTATTAGCTGTTAAAACTTCATATAGAAAAAGAACCTAGTTTTCTTTTAGCTATGTTTTTTATTCTTATTGTTATATGTCGTGTTTTCTAACTACCTTCATGTTTTTAAAGGTATTTTTCCGATATATGTATATTTAGTCATTAAAATAAATTTCACGTGATATAAGTCTTTTTTCTTTTAATGTGATTAGTGTTGAATAGGCCTACATTAAGACTCTGAAATTCTTAGAAAAGTGTAATTACCAGTTTTTTATTCTATACTTTGTAGGTAGGTGAGTAGTCCCAGGAAGAATAAGATGGTTCTATCTTTGTAATCATAATTTTTCTAAACCTCGTCTGAGTAGATGGCACATTTTTATATTACTTGGACAAAACTCAGACCTGTAGCACTGGTTTGAGGAATATAAGAATGTTGGCCTTGTGTGCATTGGGAAGTTGTGTTCTTGTGCCCTGTTTGAGGGGCAGTGCCTCTGCTCAGCACGTGCAGCCACAGTTGGCTGGTGCTGTGTGTCCAGTGGCTTGCTGTGTGAGCCTGAAACTTCTGCAGAGATAAGCTTATCTCAAGACAGAGTCAGTGATCATCAGTAATAAGTTCTGAAAAGCTTAAACTCCTGTGGTAATACCAATAAGAGCTATTACTTATTAATTACAGCATGCCAGTCCCTGTTTTATTTTTTTTATACCTTTATTTTGTTTATTTATTTTTATGTGGTGCTGAGGATCAAACCCAGTGCCTCACATATGCTAGGCAAGTGCTTTACCACTCAGCCACAATAACAGCCCCTCAGGCCTTGTTTTAAATGTTCATATTATTGTTACTCTGCACTTACAAATTTAAGGATTATTGTTCCTATGTTAGAGCCAAGGAAACTATTGATTTATCTAAAGTCATATGGCTAATAAGTGGTAGGGCCAGGATTTGAACCAGGCCTGCTAAGAACTGAAATGTGTTAATGGACAGCTTTAATACCAGGGATAGTAAAATATGTCATATTATGCTACCTGTGCCTGTGGTAAACATAATTGATGATGCTGTGTGTTCATGCTAAGCTTGGTAATCCTTTTTAGTGTCACATTCTTGGCATCTGTAGTCAATCAGGCTTAGTGGGCAATATAAAACATATGTGCTATCCTTGGTGCTAAATATGTCTATATTTTACATTCTCCTAAATTCCAGTAGTGTGTTGAAATTGGGCCAGTATGTTGGGCAAATAAAAATAAGGTAAAGTATTGCTTTGTTTAATAGAAGAACAAGCATGTAGCCTCTGTCTGTATATGTCTTAATTGGTGTGGACAATTGAATTTAGTACAGGTCATTTCCATTTTTAATAATATACAAATGAAAGCCATATAAAAATTTTTTTAAAACAATTATTGATTCATAATGTGTTTTTATTTGAAAATTATTTCTCAGTGGATATTTGAATCAAGAAACAAATTGTGACAGTGTTCATAGAATTTGAAATAATGAGATTAGATCTCTTTTATACAGTTAGCAGAAAGTGGCTATGAAGTCTTCATTAAATCTAATCTTAGATGAAAATATTGATCCTTAACCGGGCGCGGTGGTGCACACCTGTAATCCCAGCACTTGGGAGGCTGAGGCAGGACAATAGAGAGTTCAAAGCCAGCCTCAGCAATGGTGAGGCACTTAGCAACTCAGTGAGACCCGGTCTCTAAATAAAAATACAAAAAAAGGGCTGGGAGTATGGCTCAGTGGTCGAGTGCCCCTGAGTTCAATTCTCGGTACCCAAAAAAAAAAAAAAAAAAAAAAAAAAAATATATATATATATATATATATATATATATAAAAAATATCTTCTGAGAATTTCATTAAAATTATGCTATTTCTGTAATTGTGGATATGAAAACATTAAGATTAGTACAACAGGTTTTTTTGTTGTGGTGGTAGTTTTGTTTTGTTTTTTTTGTTCTTTTCCTTTGAGACTTTATTACTACTTTGGTTGAAGATGTCATTTTTTAGAAAAATTCCACATATAGTCAGGTAGATGCTCTAATCTCTATTCTGGTCCCTTAAACTCAGCGTCTATATCTCCCACAGGATTATTGAAGAGCACCTTGGTACAGAGTTCAGGGTTGGAGGGTTTATGCAAAAACCAATAATATGTACCCCAAAAATTATCATGCCTGTCTGCTGTTTCATGTTTATTTATGGAGAATAATCTCTTTAGTTTTCTTCTCTGAAGTCTGAGACACAAGTCTGAGAAATAGAAAATAACTTTTATCAAATATATTTCCATTGGTAGACTACCTGGCCAGCAAGGAGATTGAGGTGAGATTTAGTCCAAATTAATGTGTGAGGCCATGGAAAATTGCTTATCTTTTGTACTTATCTTTAAAATTAAGTATGATTATATTTTAATTTACTTATTTCAATTTGCAAAGAAATGGAATTTTTCCTATTTATTTTTGTAATGATGATGATAGGAGAAAAAGATACATAATACCTGAAGTTAGACTGTATATAGTTGTAAGAGATGCTGATTTGAATGTGCTTTGCAAAACTAAATGAAATTAAGGGAAATTATTCAGTAGTAGTGTTTCTGTAGTTTTACTCTGCCTGTTCTCAGGGATATAATTTCTCTTTTCTTTTTATTGATAAGGTCCTAGATATACAAACTTTAAGAACATAGGATGTTTCTCTGTAACTCTGTGACCAGACCCCACTAAGGCAGACTGTTACCAGTACTCCATGACAAGTTGGAGTTTATAATGTGTAACCAAAGCACTAATTACCTTTCTTTTCATCCTGTACTTTGACTGTCAAGCAGTCATAGTCTCCAAAATTGGAGGTTAGGACTTTCGGCTAAAGAATTCCTAAGACTAAAGGCAGGAAGAACCTATTTCCCCTTGAAATACATGGAAAATGCATTCACTTTTGTTTTAGACTTTTAAAAACCTAGATGATATCAAGGGTAGGTGCGGGTTTTATTTTGCTTTTTATTTGTCAGTTGGTGTTTTGTTTCATTTTGTGTTGTTTTGGATTATCTAGCTAATCTCCCAGGCTCTAAAGTTTAACCAATGCTTGGCTTCTGTTACAGTGGTCATGTAGATTGAGAACTAGCTTCTCCGTGGCCCAAGATTTTAGGATTTCTCAGTAATCATGGATTGTAGTCCTTACGTCTAGATTTTGTCTTGCAGTGTTACCTTAATTTGCCTATTTTTGCTGTTATAAAAAGTCACAATTTGGGATATGAAACATAGGAGGGGAAATATCTTTTTAGTTGACATTTTTTATCTACAGGTAAAGGTTTTTGAGAAAGGTTTATCTATAGCAAAGTTATGTGCAGGTTTTATATTGAACAGGCAAATTGATTTTAGGTTATTATAAATATAAAATATAAATTTCTAAAAATTAACAAGGTCTTCTTTCAGAGTTTAAGTCATTTATAAGTAAGTTTTTGCTGGCACTTGTCCATGTCAGTCAGTCCATTTAATAAGGTGTGAAAATATTTTCTTCCCCATTTCTTGCATAATGCAATTTAGTTTTTGTCCATACTATTTATAGATGCTCATTTACATAATTTTCCTCACATTAACAAGACAGGATAATTAAAATATTATCTAATGTTCATTCATTAGTTAAGACCTTTCCTTTTTCCTTTTCATTTCTAATGGTTTGTAAAACGGACCTAATACTTTAATTTCTATGCTATGCACATACTGGGCAAGTATGAGCGTGTTTGCTTCATACGTGTATTTGCTTCATGTTTTTAGTATTAATCTAGGTCCAGTCAGGAGAGGGAAACATGGTGATCTGAACAGGAAAATTCTAATATAAAAGACCATAAATATAACAGGGGTTTAGAAATTTAATGCTGATAAATTAGAGGTAGGAGAACTCTAAAATTTATAGGACCAGCAGATTTACTATTATATAATCTTAGAGTACTACTATTTGATATTATATAATATGATCTTATACTACTACTACTACTACTAAGGCTGAGATCATATGACTTTCTGGGAGGTATCTTGCCAGTGGCACTCCACTAAAAATCCACCCAAGATAAGTGCTACTGAGTCACTGCTAGATTTTGATACACTGCAGCAGCTGGTCTGTAGAGAAACTCATTTGCCATAGGATGTGGAGAAGCCACCCATGTTGTAAGAGCTGCTGAGCAAGCACATCAAGAAACAGAACCCTGTCTTCCTGTCTTCTTTGGTGTCCCCTTGACAAAAATTTCACATGGTATTACCATATAAGACAAAATATTTAAGAGCCCACATCTGTTTTCCTAAAGCAGGCAAAAAGGATGAAGTTGGAGCTCAGAAGCAATCATTGATAATGAACACATCCTGACAGATCTTTCATGATGAAAAATACTTTTTTTTTCACATGGGCTTTGGTAGTGTGTGAGATAGCTTGATCTCATTTCTGCTAAAATGTCTGTAAAAGATGTGAATTATTAGACATATTGGTTTATTCAACTTCTAATGAAATTTATTAATGCTTTTTAATTGACATATTCTATAGTTTTGAGAATCTCCATGTCACTATAAAAGCCATTTTTTCTTTAATTTTTGAAGACTTGCTTTATTTCATCATGTTTCTTAGCCATATCCATTAAGCATATAAACATAAATACTACAAAAGAGTTTGGGCATCCACATATGAAGACCTTTTTCTTGCTTAAAATATTTTTAGAAGGCCGGGCGCGGTGGCGCACGCCTGTAATCCCAGCTCTTTGGGAGGCTGAGGCAGGAGGATCGCGAGTTCAAAGCCAGCCTCAGCAATGGCGAGGCACTTAGCAACTCAGTGAGACCCTGTCTCTAAATAAAATACAAAAAAGGGCTGGGGATGTGGCCCAGTGGTCAAGTGCCCCTGAGTTCAATCCCTGGTACCAAAAAAAAAAAAAAAAAAAAAAAATATATATATATATATATATATATATATATATATATATATATATATATTTAGAAATAGTTCTAGGACCTGGTTACTTTTTCTTAAAGCAAATCCATTTTTTTTTAATAAAAATTTTTTGACATTACATAACTATACTAAAATTTGACATTCTACTTTAGCATTATTTTATTGAAAAAACAGAAACAAAATTTACATGCCAAAATAATAAAACTTAAGGGACTGGGATTGTGGCTCAGTGGTAGAGATCTTGCTTAGCATGCAGGAGGCACTGGGTTCTATCCCTGGCACCAGGTAAAAATAAACAAAGAAAATAAGAGTATTGTGTCTATCTATAACTAAAAATAAATAAATAAATAAATAAAAATAAAAAATAATAATAATAAAACTTAAAACAAGAACATTTTATAAACTAAATATGGGTCCCAGCATTAGTAGCGAAACAAAAAAAAATGTAGTTTCATTCTCTTAGAGCATGATAAATTCAGTCACATAGAAACTAAACTCTTAAAACTTGGAATCATGAACCAGAAATTACATAGTTGGGAGAACCAGCAAAAGGGAGGTGTACCTGAGCCTTTGTTATGTTTCTTATATCTCGTATCACTCTCTGAGGAAAGAGGGCATTGGAGGGATCCTGGGCAAAACCAGTGACCTGCCTACCAGAGCATCTTTCAGTTCATTGGCAAATTATCTGTGGCCCCAGACCTGATGTCTGATGTTGGCCTGTTTTGGCAGTCAAATTATTTGAAGTAATCATTCATGAGTGTCTTGAGGAGCTACATCCAAACTTGCCCAATAAGCCATCCTCTTCTCAAGAACTAGCCTAAATGTCAGTGAATCTACCTCCCACACTCCCATGCATCATGGCAACCTGAGACTTTTGACTTCCACATGCTCTGGCTTGGCTATAGTGGTGAAGTGGTATGTTGTCCTGTAATCAGGTGAATATTTAGAAGAGGTCTTTTGGGTTACAGGTGGCATGGGAATGGATTACACAAAGGTGGCTGGAGACTTGGTCTGCTCAGGTTATCATGGGGTGGCTATAACTGTCATTTGGAGAGTGTCTCCAGTTGGACCTGCAGATCTGCTTGACATACTTGGTTACAGAGTATAGCATGCCCACTTAGTCATGGCCTGCTCATTGGAATTGAGCAGCATATACTCTGTTGTGTTCTCTTCTTTCAAAATAATATCAATAATAGCAAAAACTTATCACATGGGATAAGCTTGCTTTTTTAAAGATAAAAGTTCTTGAGTTCAACTATTACTTTTTAGTAAGTTTAGGAATAAAGAAAGTATGACCATTGAAATATCATGTTTAGTGGATATAGTAAATTGATGTAGAAAAAATTTCTAAAAGAGGAGTTTAAATACATTTGAGAAATAGCAAAATATACATGTGTATATTTCCCAATTTGCCTATCTTAATGGCTACAGCATCCTCTGCATACAAAAGATACAAAATTGTATCTTAAAGAAAATGTAGTTTTATTTTATTATAGCCATAACTCTTAGAAATGGCTTTGGATAAGCAAAAAAAAAACAAAAACAAAAACATTTTTTTAATGCCTCCCAGACAGACTAAATAACATGAGTGTTCATCCTGGATAGGCTTATGTAGAAGGGTGGGCATGGGTATCCATATTACTAAATTGGGTTTAAAAGAAAACTTGAATTTTAAAAGGATTTGTGATTTGTAGAACATTCATCATTTTGCAGAAGGACACTTAGTTTTTTTTTTTTTTTTTTAAAGAATGTTTGAATTAGTGAAAAATGTTCTATTTATATTTTAATTCCACATTTTAAAATGTGACTTTCTAGATAATTCTCTTAAAAAGGAAATTGATTTTTCTTGGTATCCATTGCTTAATAATGATTTTTAAACGTGTGTCATTGGAAGTACCTTTGGGCTGTACTTTAAACTTTGCAGCTCTGTGCTCTTTTCTTAAGCTATTAGCAAGAAGAATAAATATAAGGATCACATTTGGTACATGTTTCAAGTATATTTTTGAACACTATATGTCAAAAGAGTGAATGTTACCCTACATAACAAAATGAATCAATTAAAGACCTTGAGAAAAAAAGTTTATCATCCATTACCTTAGTGGGTCCTAATGTGATCACATCTACTCTTTTAAGAGAGATGCAGAGATTGGATTGATGAGGTCAAAAGCCAAGCAATACCTGAAGTCACCAGAAGCAAGGGTGAGTTGGCTCAGTGGAACAGATATTGGACTTTTGGCCCCCAGAACTGAAAGGAAAATCTCTATTGTTTTATGTCCTCTAGTTTGCAGTATTTTGTTGCAGTAGCTCCAGAAAACTAATTCTTGGTAATGAAACAAATATAAAAATAGAGTGTAAATATAGAATAACCAACCATAGGAGAAAATACAGAGAGATTGACAAGAGATTTTTTAAAAGAGAATGTTGTTTTCAGTGATGCTGAGAAGATAATGAGACATAAACTATCTGCTGTGAAAGTGAAGTAAATTTGGCAATATGTTACAAAATTCTGTAGCCATTAGAAACTGTTTCAAACAATAAGATTAAAAACCACTACAATACTAAGTAAAAACAGGTTTAAAATTCTTTACAATATATATAAACCATATTTTAAGTATCTATTTTTAGTTATTTTCCTTTATATATTCTTTTATTGGTGCATTATAATTGTAAACTAATAGTGGGATTCATTGTTACATGTTTGTAAATGTACATAACATAATTAGGTCAGTTTCATTTTCCATTACTTCCCCTCCTTCTTCCCCCAGTCCCCTTCTTCTAATCTATTGGTCTCCTGTCTATTTTCACAAGATTCTCTCTCTTCCCTTCTTTCCCCCGTTTTTTATCTCTAGCTTCCACATATGAGAGAAAACTAATACCTTTTACTTTCTGAGTCTGACTTATTTTGCTTAACTTAATGCTCTCAAGTTCCATCCATTTTCCAGCAGTTGACAATTTTGTGCTTATTTGTGGATGAATAAAACTTGGTTGTGTATATATACCACGTTTTCTTTGTCCATTCATCTGTTAATGGACCCCTATGCTGCTTTCACAATTTGGCTATTGTGAATTCTGCTACTATAGATATAGACATGGATGTGCATATATTGCCAAAGTATGTTGAATATGGATAAATACCAAGGAGTGGTGTTGCTGGGTGGCTCTATTACTACTTCTTTAAGGAACATACATACTGATTTTCCATAGTTGTTATCCTAATTCACAATCCCACCAATACTATGTGTTCCTTTTTCCCTACATTCTTGTCAGAAAGTCAGCATACTATAGCAATACATGCACACCCATGTTTATAGTACAGAATTCACAATAGCCAAATTATGGAACCAGCCTACATGAATGGATAAAAAAATGTAGTATATATTCAAATGGAGTTCTGTTCAGCATAAAGAATGAAATTATGTCATTTGCTGGAAAATGGATAGAACTTGAGAACATTATATTAAGGGAAATAAGCCAGACTTAGAACGTGAAGGGTCATGTGTTTTCTCTAATATGTGGAAGTTAGAGAGTAGAAAAGAAGAAAATGTGAGAGCCTAGTAGAGGAAGGGTACCAGGTGGAGGGAGAAAGGGGAGAAAGGGGAGGTCTTGGTGAATGAAAGTGAAATCAACCATATTATGTGCGTGTACAACTGTGTAACTACTATGTATAATTATAATGCATCAATAAAAATGTATAATTATAGAGATCAAAAAAGTATCTATTTAAAAAAAGAAATTTAAGAAAAACATTGTTTAAACTTGCTTTTCTACTTAGCTATGTGACCTGTGAAATTTTTTAAAATTTTCTTAGCCTCCATTCTCATCTACAAAATGAGAATGAAAAAAAAAAAAAGAAAGAAAGCCTATGTACCTTATGGAGGGACTAAACATGTTAATATTTTTTAGCCATTCAAAATAATGCCTAGCACCATTTGTTGAAGAGGCTATCCTTTCTCCACTGCTGGGAAAACTGGAAATCCATATGCAACAAAATGAAATTAAACCCTTATCTCTCACCATGCACAAAACTCAATTCAAAGTGGATCAGGACCTAGGAATTAGACCAGAGACAATACGCCTAATAGAAGAAAAAGTAAACTCCAGTTTCCAACATGTCGGATTAGGCCCCAAGTTCCTTAATAAAAGAATCCTGTAGCGCAAGAATTAATACCAAGAATTAATGAATGGGATAGATTTAAACTAAAAAGCTTCTTCTCAGCAAAAGAAACAATCAGTGAGGTGAATACAGAGCCAACTAATTGGGAACAAATATTCAATACATGCACATCAGATAGAGCACTAATTTCTAGAATATATAAAGCTTCTTCTCAGCAAAAGAAACAATCAGTGAGGTGAATAGAGAACCAACTAACTGGGAACAAATATTCAATACATGCACATCAGATAGAGCACTAATTTCTAGAATATATAAAGAACTCAAAAAACTTAACACCAAAAAAACAAATAACCCAATCAATAAATGGGCTAAGGAATTGAAAAGACACTTCTCAGAAGAAGATACACAATTAATCAATAAATACATGCAAAAAATGCTCAACATCACTGGCAATTAGAGAACTACAAATCAAAACTACTCTTAAGATTTCATTTCACTCCAGTCAGAATGGCAACTATCAAGAACACAAACAACAATAAATGTTGGAGAGGATGTGGGAAAAAAGGCAAACTCATACATTGCTGGTGGAACAGCAAAATGGTGCAACCATTATGGAAAGCAGTATGGAGACTTCTTGGAAAACTGGGAATGGAACCACCCTATGACCCAGCCATTCCATTCCTGGGTCTATTCCCAAAGGACTTAAAAACAGCATATTACAGTGACATAGCCACTTCAATGTTTATAGCAGCACAATTCACAATAGCTAGGTTGTGGAACCAAGCTAGATGTTCCTCAGTAGATGAGTGGATAAAGAAAATGTGATATATACACAAAATGGAATTTTACTCAGCAATAAAAGAGAATAAAATAATGGCATTTGCAGGTAAATGGATGAAGTTGGAGAATATAATGCTAAGTGAAATTAGTTAATCTCAAAAATCCAAATACCGAATGTTTTCTCTGATATAAGGAAGCTAGTTCACAGTGTTGTTGGATGGGGGTACATAGGAGGATTAGAGGAACACTAGAATGGTCAAAGGAAAGGGAGGGTAAGGGGGGGAAATGAAAAAAAAAATTGGTGGTTGAATGAGATGGATATCATTATCCTAAATGCATGATTGAAGACCTGAATGGTACGAATATACTTTGTATACAAACAGTTGTATGTAAAAAGATGCTATATATGTGTACTATGAATTGTAATACATACTACTATTATAAAAAAAATAATGCCTAGCACATCCTAAATGTGCAGTGTATATTTTTAGTTTTGTTTGTTTATAATAAATATTGGAGTCAGATTTTTTAATCATGGACTTTTTTTACTCCAGTTACTTCAAACGTTTGTCCTTCTTTCTGCACTTGAGATATGGAAACTGCTTCCTACCCTCATATATAAATACACGACCAATGTAACTCCACGTCATGTAAAACCACAGTAATGGGATCCTAATTGGAACAAGTTATACTTATTCTATGTATGTAAATATTTCAAAATATATTCTACTGTAATGTAATTTATTTATTTATTAAAACTATAGAAACTGGAGCTGTACTTTGAGAATGGCACCACAAAAAGTTCCACAGTCCTACTCCATAGCAGAGCAATCATAATTGGTGAAACTATTTAAAGTCACTAGAAATTGTCCTATGGGCATACAACAAATAAAGAAACATAACATATATATACTTAAAACAAACCAAAAACTTGGTAAGAATAGTTTGTCTAGCAGTTGAGCTATGACACATTGTGCTATATTTAGTGTTATCAACTCCAAATCTCATATTGAAATTTAGTGGCCATTGTAACAGTATTACGAGATGGACCTTTAGAGGGGATTATGCCATGAGTGCTCTGCATTCAGGGGTAGGATTAATGCCATTATTGGAATAAAAATCTCACATAGAAAAGCCAATGTCCAATGTCCAAATGGCTTCACTAGTAAATCCTACCAAACATTTAAGGAAAAAATTAATACTAGTTCCTCATGGACTTCTTCATAAAACAGAATAGGAGAGACCTACTTCTCAGCTTATTCTTTAAGGCCAGAATTTTTCCTGATACCAAATCCAGACAAAGACATCATAAGAGAAGAAAACACTACAGTAATTTTTTTTAATGAATTTGGATGCAGAAATCTTAAACCAAACATTTGTTGTCCAAATTCAGCAGTATATTAAAATGACCCCTATACCATGACCAAATGGGACTTTTCCTACAAACACAAGGTTGATTCAATATATAAAAATAAGCCAATTTGTTATATATATCAATAGAAGAAATAACAGAACTACATGATCATTTAATAGGTGTAGAAAAAGCATTTGACAAAATTTAATACCCTTTCATTATAAAAATATTCAAGTTAGGAATAAAAGAAACTTTGTCAATCTGAAATGACATCTAAGAAAGACTCGAAGCTAACATCATTCTTAATGGTAAAAGATTGGATGCTTTCCTCCTAAGATCAGAAACAAGACAAGCATTACCACCCTTTTCACTTCTATTCAAAATTGTGCTGGAGTTTCTAGCCAGGAGAATTAAGCCTCCCCCCCCAAAATAAAAATGTACTGAGGCATCCTGATTGAAAAAAAAGTAGTAGAGCTACCTCTGTTTGCAAACAACGTGATCTGATATATAGAAAATCCTAAGGAGCCCATTTTAAAAAACCTATTATAACTATTTAACTTTGCTAGATACACAACCCATATACACAAATTAGTTATATTTCTTACACATCAGCAATTAACAACCAAAAATGAAATTAAGAAAAACATCCACTTATAATAGTATCAAACAGAATAAAGTGTTAGGAATATATTTCACAAAACAAGTATAAAAGACACCAAAAACTGCAGCACATAGTTGAAAGAAATTAAAGAAGAACTAAATAAAAGATATCCCATGTTTATGGATCTGTCGATATCCTCTTGCAAAACAATGAAGTTGGTCCCTCATATATCATATGTTAAAATTAAATAGACCACAGTTAAATATAAGAAGTAAAATTATAAAACTATTAGAGGCAAACTTAGGTGTAAATCCTCTTGAACCTAATTAGACAGTGGTTCTTTGGATATAACACCAAAAGCACAAGCAACAAAAGAAAGAATAGATAACTGTATATCATCAAAATTAAAAACTTATGTTTCAAATGACACCATCAAGAAAGTGAAAAGACAAGTTTTCTGTAATAGGAAAAGATGCAAATAATTTATTTGAGAGGAGACTTTTGTCTAGATAACATGAGAACTCTTACAACTTAGCAATAAAAAAGACATTAGTTCTATTAGAAAATTGGCAAAGAATCTGAATAGCTATTTCTCCAAGAAGATATAGAAGTAAGCCAATGAATGGATGCTTAACATTGTTCTTTAGGGGTCAAAATGAGATATCACTTCATACCTACAAAGATGTCTATATAATCAAAAAGGCGGGCTGGGGTTGTGGCTCAGCAGTAGAGCACTCGCCTAGCACATGCGCAGCCCTGGGTTCAATCCTCAGCACCACGTAAAAATAAATAAATAAAATGAAGGTATTGTGTCCAACTACAACTAAAAAATAAATATTTTTTTAAAAAATAATCAAAAAGGCAAGCATTATTATTGGCTTCAACATAGGGGAACCTCGAGAACTATATGCCAAGGAAAAGAAATAGGTTACAGAAGAGCACATACTATACGATTTTGTTTAGATGAAATGTTGAAGAGTAATAAAATTCATAGGGACAGAAAGGAGAAGAATGGTTTCCCAGGGCCAGGGCTTTGATAGAAAATAGGAAGTGAGTGCTAATGAATATGGGGTTTTTGTTTTGTTTTGTTTTGTTTTTGAGTAATGAGAATATTCCAAAAGTAATTGTGGCAATATTGTGCAATTTTGTGAATATATTAAAAACTATCAAGTTGTGAGCTTTAAATGGGTGAATTGTATGTCTTGTTAGCGATATCTCATAGAGCTGACAATCAAACAGAAACTGAAAAGCACAGGTAATTCACCTTGGCTATTAGTTAGTCAAGAAAGACACTGAAGAGTCAGCAGACCCTTATTTAAAGAGAAGACTGTAACACTAAATTATAGACTAGTAAATGGGCATGTATTTGATTAAAATTCAATATATGAAATGCTTAATTGTCCAGCTGGGGTTGTAGCCCAGTGGTAGAGCGCTTGCCTAGCACATGTGAGGCACTGGGTTTTATCCTCAGCACCACATAAAAAAATAAATAAAGTTTTAAAGAATACTTATTTGTCTTGTTTTTATCATTCAGTGTTTTTACAACTTTTATGATCAACCACCAGTTACCTATCCCAGCTGTGGTAGATAAGAGGTTTCTGCTGTGTGGTTCTGTTTGGCCTTGGAGCTGAGAACTTCATAGAGATTAGAATCAAAAGTCATTAATATTAAGTCATTAATAAAATCTGACATTTATTAAGCATCTATTGTGTGTTAGGCACATCAGCCGTGTAGTTGTGAGAGCACCTTTAGTTGCCCAGGGAGAGGGAGTAGAATGAGAAGCAGAGACAATTGAACCAGAAATTCAGTAGTTAATGTAAACCTGAAAAAGAACAATCCAAAATGATGATAGAAGGGGGTGAACAGATAGGTGGGAGGAGCTTGGGATGTTTGCAAAGGAGTGGTCAGAGTGCAAATGCTGCAGAGACAATCAAAGAAGGTACAAGGAAAGAATAAACTGTGAAAACATGGCCCACCCAGCCCCAGATTCTTGGTGAGCTTGTCAGAACTATTCCATTGGGAAAGGAGGCATAAAGGCTAGTCAATTTGGGGATGAATGTAGATAAATGATAATGTAAAAAAGTTGAAACCATATGTAAATTTGTGTGTGTGTAAAATATGTTTCATTCAGAACTTCTTTCTTTTTCTCATATTTGCTGGGATTGTAGGTGATTTTATTTTCTCAAAGCCTTCTCTATTTTCTGAATATTCTGTGGTGATATATTTTGCCTTTGTAGTTGGGAAGCCATTAGGTATCCAAAAGATACAAGGATGTGTGATGATTTGCCAAATTAGAATACAAAACTGTACTCAAACAAGTATTTCATAAAGAAATTCTAAGGATATCTGGGCTGCTCTAACTACCCTTTCTTTGAAATTTCCTGTGGTGCTGCATGGAATAAGAAATACTATATGTTAAAAATGTTTGATCTCTTGGTGTTCTTAGGGTCTATGCTGAATTGTCCCTTGGTCACATACATAAAATCGTGACTCTTGGATTTTACTTCTACCTGTGACTTTAGCAAGTGTCAATAAGATAATGAGGCTCTCCCTTAACTAATGGGTTGATAACTTCAGTTGTCAGCTTTTTTTTTATATCTGGAAGATGGGGTAAGTGAGGAAGGTGTTTGCTGAATGTGCTTTGAGCAGGGCACTGTGCGGAATTAAGGTCTCTTTCTCTTCTGTTTGATTATAAATATGTATACTGAACCCTGAGGAGCCTTGGCTAATTTATTTACCCTTTTCTTAAAACCAAAATTCAGTGCATAAAATTTAGGTTTGACATGCAAAGCTAATGGGGAAAAAAAAAAAATGTTATGTAGTCTTGAGCTGAAGGATGTGCAGGAGTGGTTGTAGTTATAGTACAGTAAAAAAAATCCAGAAACCTTTTCCAGCTCTCTCAGTTATTTCTCACAGCTTGGCAGCTGTTCCACAACTCTCTCTTCTCCCAGGGAACAATATCCCTTCCCCAGTCCTCAGTGACTTCACTCAGCTCTATTATGAACATCATTTTAGCCTCTTGGGCAACTTTCAGTTCTATTCTCCAATTTTCTCAATATTTAGATTTGTGTAGGGTAGAAAGAGAATAATATTGCCAATATGTGTATCTTTTATTGTTACCCCTTTAACAAACACAGAGTGAAAAGAGCTTCAGAGCTTTCATCTCTCTGGGGAAGAGTGGCCTCTGGTGGTTGAAACCATAGCCCCATAATCACGAGACAAAGTTTCACTTCACTTCTGCCTAAATTGTGTTCATATCTTTTCTTGTATCATGTACTCATCCGAAATAAATCAGTATATTTTGCCATCATGTTTATATGCTGCCTTTCAACTTACTCATCAGCTATTCCTGTTTTCAAGATTGACCTTAATTCCAGATCCAAAGTATTTTTCATAACAATTTATTTCTTAATAGGATCATCTCCTTGGCAGTCTCATATGATATTAAAACTTAAAGTTTCCCTTTCGGTTGAAAATTTTTTTAGTTGTAGATGGAACACAATACCTTTATTTTATTTGTTTATTTTTATGTAGTGCCTGGGATTGAACCCAGTGCCTCATTGCATGCTAGGCAAGCGCTCTACCACTGAGCCACAACCCCGGCCCCTTGGTTAAAATTTTTAACTATTCTGATTAGAGAAAGATTTTGCCTACTGGTTAAACTATCAATCTCAAGCTACACTGTCTGATGTATGCCCCTAGCTGTTATTTATCTTTGATACAGCTGTCTAACCAGTATATAATTGGGTGGCTTCCTCCAGGGTAACTTGTGTCTGTTAATAAATGGAAGCCATATTATTGTCAGTTTTGCTTTCTTGTCAGTCTTTACTAGTTTCATTATTTGTGCTTCACTTTGTTTTAAAAGGATTTAAGGCAACTTACAAAGAGTGTTATACTATTAAAAAAGAAAGTTAATAAGTTTAAAAACAAAAATGAGGTCAAGGGATCCTTTTTCTTGGGTTATAGATTATACTACAAAATATCTAAATTGTCTCAAAGTTAAGCTTAATTCATTCATTTTCTAAAATGTAATTGTTAGATGGCATGGTGATTCAACTGGTATAGTTACACTTAATGATAAAATAAATATTAGTGGGTTTTCCTCATGATCAAAAGAATGCTTTTATTCAGGAGAATGTTTTTTCTGTGACAGAAAAGTCTATTTTATTTTTCATGATTTACAGTCCCAAATATAAGCAAAAATGACTCCAATCCACATACTTATATTTGTTTTCAGAGAAAGTTCTATAGGGTTCATTGGGATCAGTTTTCAAAACTATTTGTCTAGGTCAGATTGACTGTAATTTTTGTAATCAGTATTGAGTTTGTGTCTGTCACACACAGGATTATTTTTCCAGCCTGTGATGCTCTGCACACTGTTAATAACAGAATAGGCAAGATACTGAGACATTTGGTATGAAACAAAAATCCATGTTACCTTAAATATGTAGTAGAAAAGACAAGTGAATGATGTTTGTTTATAACAGACATCTTTGAATTTTTCTTTTATTCCATAAAATTTATTTTAATATAATAGATAAGCAATTCCAGAATTGGGTCCAGAACAAAGTTAGGACTCAAAGAGTATTTCCTCATACATACAATACAAACAAGTGGTTTTCAAGGTTAGTTGTGTATCACAAAATTTATCTAAATGATAGCACAAAGAAAGCAATACAAAATTTATCTGATTGTGCTTAATTACTATGTTCCTGGACTATTACCCATTTTTCTGCTAATCTGAGGCACCTTAATTCCAGAAGTACGTATTCACCATTTTAACATATTATTCCCTATAGAAACATAGTATTTTAGTGCATACAGCAATAAAACAATACAGGTGTTCTAGGGTTGATTACAGAAAAAACATACTTAAGTACTCAATAAAAACAAGTGTGGTTTTTACAGAATATTCAGTACCATAGAGATGGTCTGTAAAATACAAATCTTCTCCATAACACTAATACTGTAAAAAGCATGCATTCAGGTATTGGGCTTACAGAATTTTTAAAATAAAAAGTAACTATTATATTTTAATCACACTGTTGTATATCCTTATCAAAAGTATTCACTATTAAAAGATACTGTTGGGAAATCCTCTGTGCTTATTAACATGAAGCAGGGAAAATACCTCTCAGGGGTGCCCTTCTGATTGGTGTGCAGCCAGCATCTTCACCTGGAGCAACAGGACCATCAGGGTGACCTTCTCCCATGTCATCCAAGCAGAGACCTACAGAATTTTCCTGTAAGGAATCAGATAGTAAGTTGCTTAGGCTTTGTAGGCTAGTTGGTTTCTGTTGTAACTACTTAGCTCTCACGCTGTAGCACATAAGCAGCCATGGGCATTGTGTAAATAAATGAGCCTATCTGTTTTCCATAAAACTTTATTTACAGAAACAAGTAGCAGGCCATAACTTGCAGACCCTTCAAGACTCTCATGGAAGTAAGTTGATATAGTAGGAGATCTGGCATTTCTTAAATATATTTGATTTCTGACCAGCTTAGGTGCTGATGCTTTCAGTATAAATGAAGATTTTTTTTTACAGTGATACATTTTCTGAGTTTATAATCTAGTAAACTTTATTTCACATATAGTAGCTTGGTGTCAAATTAATTTACTGATAGACCTTTTTCCTCATCCTTAATTTTTCCCTTAAAGAACAGGTCACAACTGAAGGGTAGCTGGACTGTCCTACATGTTTAGTTGCTACTTTAAAGCAGACAGGTTTGCTTTAAAGCAAGATCACACATGAACTGCTCCCTGGAGTACATCTGTGTGGATAAGAAGCTCTTTGGGGTTTTTAATACTCTGCCAGTCCTTAAATTAATATAGCATTTTAAAATGCCAAGCTACTTTCTGTATTATTTTGAGTTTGCCAACAGTACAGTTTCTAGATCTTGGATGTAAAGTTTGAGGAGTTGTGTTATGCTAGATTTCTGGATTGCTTTGCTTTTGCCAACTGCTGGACCTTTAAATTTTCAACATCCCAAAATGCTAGATTGTTTAGTTTTGGGGTGTTTTTTTTTTTTTTTTTTTTTTTTTTTTTTTTTTTTTTTTTTTTAACTGTATCACTGACTTGAATTTGCAAAGTGTACTTTGACTGTGTTATACTGGGGGCCCATCCTTCCTCATTCTGGTGATATGAAGTCAGTATAGAGTTTCAGAAGTGAATCAGCAACCCCTTAAACCTATGACATATGCACAGTAGAGGTACAAACAGGATTTGCACCAAGCTGAGAAGTGTAGGATTTGGTGGCAGTGTGTCAGATGGATTGCAGAGACATGAGCATCTGCAATTAAGTTATGAGGGCCTGTGATAATAAAGGTTTTGAACTATTACTGTTGGCACTCAGAATGACTAACAGTTGATGGTCTGAGAAATTATTTTAAATAAGACTAGGAAATGTCTGCCTACCTCTAAAGATGCTTGTTAAGTGGGGGCTTACGGGATCAGAGTGAGAGAGTAGGAGAGCTTAAGAAGAGTGTTTAATTTCAAAAGTAGGCAAAAAGTAAAACTATATCTTTCTATTATTGCTGAAAAGTTTTTATTCAGAAAAATCCAGAATAGCTGAGGAGATGATGCTTCAGTGGCTTACGTCATCTAACCTGTATGTTTTAGTTATAAGTATGTTGCAAATAAACTTACCAAAATATCTCAATTTTCTGTGTCACATGCTAGTTATTTTAGTGAAATATATATTTCTATGTGTTCAGTTTAAGTGTATGTGCATAACGTCAGCAACCTATAGTAAATGAAAGAAACTTCTCATATCCCAGGCGAGGGGCAACTAACGTTTGGCCTTGGAATGATTGGAAACTTTATATCTGGAAAATTTCTGGATTAGGAATTTTTCCATTGCTTTCCTGAAAAGGTCTTTCTTACAAAATAACCCTTTATTAGCCCACTTTATCCTTTCTGTGATGATTTACTTATTTTTATTTTCTCATATAAAACTTTTAAATGTCTTTTAGAAAGTTTGTCAGAATATTGAGTATTGTTGATGATTAACTTTTCCTAAAAGGAAGCAGGAGAAATGTGAATCATTGGTATGAGTCAAAATTCTGTGTTGGTATGATTTTATATTCATAGCAGGTTGTTCAAAAGCAAGGAACTTTGGAATGTCTACACAAAATAAGCATCCAGCACTGATTATGTAGAGAAGTATATCTGAAAGTCAAGTTCTGGGACTCCTGGGAATCTTTACTGGCTTAGTCAGATGTTCCCAAGGGACACATGAATTTTTAGGAGAATGAAAATCACTACATTTGTGTGCTGCAAAGAATTTATAAGAAAATATGTCCTGGCAGTTTTGGTTGTATATTTATCTGCTATTTGTAGCCTAAGAGGTTTTTAATTCATAAAAACCTTCAAGTCCATTAAAAGCCAGATAGATTTCATTAGCATGTACAACATCCTATTTATTTACCCCTCTATAATTATTTAAAGCAGAGTTCCACATGGGAATATCAGCTGAGAAATTCTGTTGATGTTTGAAATGCCTGGAGTGCCAACATAATTAAATAGCATATGAACACAGTTTGGCCCTGCTCCAAAACCAGTGATTATGTGTCTGACATTAATCCCATATGTCTATAAAAGCTGTTAAAGTAAACATCTGGATTCTTTTATACCAAAGCTAAAATATTACCTAATGAGTTAAAAGAAAGAGCTTCTTATCCACACAGATGTACTCCAGGGAGCAGTTCATGTGTGATCTTGCTTTAAAGCAAACCTGTCTCCTTTAAAGTAGCAACTAAACTTGTAGGACAGTCCAGCCACCCCTCAGTTGAGACCTGTTCTCTAAGGGAAAAACAAAGGATGGCTTACATGTTGCTGAAGAGTCTGGATGAACCATGAATACTACATAATGAGTCTCATTTGGAGACTAATTTCTTTCTCAAACTGTGTTGCCCAGCTCTCAGGCCAGTATGGAATATGGTATAACTCCCTTTTTCTTTTGGGGGTTTTTTGTTGGCTGAACCAAGGATCTTCCCAGGCTAAGCACATGATCTTCCACTGAGTTACAGCGCCCCTCCCCCAGTAGAACTCCCTTAATCAAAAGAATTTTATATCTGTTTAAGTAAGTGTTGAAATACAAAGTAAAAATTGTGATTTTTCCAGTCATAACAGAAAAACCATGAGTTAGTTGTAGCATTTTTTATTTTCACAATTTAAAATGACAGGAACAATGCAATCTTTCATATCCTTTTGTTTTTCCACTATATTATTTGTCTAAGCCTAGTAAGGTATTATTTTCAATCTTTCATCCTTACACATGTTAAAATTACCCAAAATGTAAATGTTTGGTTTAGAACAATGTCATTAATATAACTATTCTGATTGTTATTTTAGAGGGAAAAAGAAAATTATTTCTAATTAAATTGTGAATATTACTGATCTTCACAGAAGGAAATAAAGGGTCATGTATTAAAGGTTTTTTTTAAAGCATATTTCTTTGTGGAGGTGAAGACTGTTTCTTTGCATTTAATATGCAAACCTGCCTGGTACTGTCCAGGTAAGTTTATAAGCAAGGACTCTCCATTCTGACTCAGTATGAATCACTGCTTCATCTTGTAAGAGCTATATTCTATCAAGTTAACCTTTCAAAGCCTCTGGGTTCTCTTTTATAAGGTGGGAATGATTAAAAAAAATAATAACTTAAGTGGTTTATTTTGAGACATTGTATGTGCCTAGTATAGAGGAAGCTCTCGTTGTGTTCTATGCCTCCTCCCCACCACACCTCAGTGACCAGGACCCAGCAAGATACCTGGGAGCTAGCTGCTGGGATGGGTAGGAGAGAAGACGTTCTTAGCAGAGAACAGTACGAGGTGGGGCAGAGAGATACAGTTTCTTCACACAGCCAGAGAGTAGTTAATGGAGATTTTGGAGTAAAATGGACAGTAATAGAACTATGGACTTTATCCTAAAATTAGGCTGGAATATTCATGGATTTAAACAAGAGACACCCAGATATATATTAACATTGAGTGAACAAATAGATGGGAATGAACAAGATTGTTCTTGGACAGATTTAGGCCGAGGGAAGAAGCTAATGTGAAAAGGTTGTCAATGGTATCTGCTCTTTAAATGAAGTTTGAGCAAAGGAGTGAAGTTATGGATGACTATACATTTTCATTTTTCAGTGTGTTCTGGGAGTCCCCCTTCCCCTTTGCTATGAACATTTGTTTTCTAGAAACAAAGAAGAATGTAGGTTAACTGTGTGAATCAGTTCTTCTGTTTCTAGTCTAGGTGGTATTCTTCTCAGCCAACTGTGTAGACAGGAACTCTCTATCACTAGGTGATACAACTTATGAAAGAGTAAAACTGGCAGCAAAGTCCCGTCCACAGCAATAAGGATCAGTGCTGCGATATAGCCCAGAAAAACGTGTGTGTGTACACATACATATATTTTTTTTTATATTTTAATTTTTTAGTTGTAGGTGGACAACAATACCTTTACTTATGTGGTGTTGGAACACAGGGCCTCACATATGCGAGATGAGCATTCTACCACTGAGCCATAGCCCCAGCCCCGAGAAACAGTGTCTAAACTAATCATACTGCTAGAGTTAATAATTTTCATCAGTGGTACTGGGCAATTGGAAAAATGCCACTAAAGTTTATAGGGAAACACCAAAAGTAATTGTCATAAATCTCAAAAATAAGATAATAATTTATAGTGTCTAATGAACATAGGAACTAAAGTCAAAATGTTGTGGTAAATATAAAGTACCTAGAAAGATAAAAGTAGTTTATGACAAATAATTAGAATGAATCTACAACTTGTTGTGAGTCTATTGAATGGCATTTTGAGTAAGATGGGTTTTTAAAAAATGCTTAATACAATACCATGAATTTTAAGAGGCACATGACATTTTTAATATGTAATAAGTAATTTTGTTGTGTTTGGTTCTTATCCCATCCTCCATTTGATTTTTGTCCCCTCCCCCTGCATTTTAGTAAGGATGTAGGAAGCAGGAGATTCTTTAGTTTTTAAATATGGGAAGTAAATGTTGAAAGAAAAGAAATAGAAATTACTTAGCCTAATAGAAAAGAATAATGAAGGATTTTCTCTAAGATTATTTGCTTGATCATTCCCACTGGGCAAATGAATTTTAATTTTTGGAAGCAATATGAATAACAATCTTAGATGGAGAATGGAGCTATTTTGTCCTGCTGCTGTGTACTCAGGGATCTGACACTTCTCCCCTAGCTCCTAACCCCCAAAACCTAGCTTTGGCTGTGATTATTTTAGTTTGTCACTGTGTTCATTAAAGCTGAGTCCTGTCCATGTGGTGTTGGGGTTAGAAAACAGATGGAGGGTCCCTGGCCTAGATACAAATGCTTGTAGTCGCTGCTAAAGAATTACTAAGGTAAAGGAGATGAGAGAATATCTTAAATGGTGTTTGGTACTTAGTCTAGTGATATCCATCTGTGTTCAGTGAGTTATGTATAGGACTCTGAAGTACAGACTAAGACAGACTAATACGAGATATGGAAGTCATGTCTGTCAAATGTAGTCTACCATTGTTTTCCTCAGTTTATTAAATGACCTTCCTACAGTAGGCAGTAGGGAGAAATAGGACAGAACAAGGGTAGAAACCACATCAACCTCTTAAGTTAATTTAATGTGGGAAATATGAGTGAAATGTGCAGAAACTTGTTACTGATTTGTGTGTCTTCATTTAACTTAGATAATATCTGATATGTTCATTAAAGGTTCCTGTGGTGTTTCATTTTCTTTCTTCTGTACCCACATTTTGACAGGAGTGAGAAATGACTGACTTAATGAATTTTTAGATGAGCAGTGGTAGAAACAGTCTGAATATTCTTTGTGAATCATACCTCTATTATAGCAGGGCACGTTAAGAGGGAAATCCGTGACTCAGTTTATAAATTTATCTTAAACCTTTTTGCAAAATGGCTTCTGTTTTTTGAACAGAAAAATTCTTACTGAGGAATAAATAGAAAATTATTTAATAAAAAAGTTCAGCTACTATTGGAAATTTGATACTTATTTCAATATTTTTTAAATATTCATTTTTTAGTAATAGGTGGACACAATATATTTTATTTTTATGTGGTGCTGAAGATCAAACCCAGTGCCTCACTCATGCTACATGAGCACTCTACCTCTGAGTCACAACCCCAGCCCTTATTTCAATATCTATTATTTTTTTAGAAAGTTATATTCATATATAGGCTATTTGGAATAACAATTTTTATTTAAATTTAAGGAATCTTTCATTTAATTTTTGTTTGAAAAGAACCAAGATGACTATGAAACTAATATTTAATACAGCCTCGATTTGGTAACCTGGATTTTTAAGTGTATGTGCATGTATTAGTTTGTGTGATTAAATACTAGCTAAGTGATAGGAAGTTTATTCTTTTATATCTTAGTTTATCCAGTTTTTCTAACAATATCAGTTGCTGCATATTTTTTAAATCCTCTTTAATTGTATGAAAAATTCTGCACAATGAATATAAAAGCTGCAAAGTCTGAATTTGGATAACTCCTTGACAATGGTGTCAAGGGCAGGCCAATAAGATGTAAGAGTAGGCAGTGAGGATGCATTGTCCACAGAATTCAAAAACAATAGTAAAACAACAGGAGTCCTAAAAACTGACCTTCCTCTTCTTCTCATGTTTCAGAAGTCTAAACAATATTAGTGATCAAATATTCTTCCTCACATGGGTAGATCTCTGCTACTACCAGCCCCACACCTCACCCGCTTTGCTACATTCTTTGAAAGTGACTTTTTACAAATTTAAAATTTCACCTTATTTTGTTTAATTTGGGGATTTTGTATACTTTCTTGACATTTTTAGAAATAGAGAAAAACTTATATTTTTTACTACCAAGATCCCATTTTATTATGTTTTTATCAAAATCTTCATTCCATTTGTAAACATTAATTACCAAATTAAATAGTAATTTTCTTGGATTTTTATTCAATATTTATAGCCAGAAAACAGATTAACATTGAAATAACTTTAGCACAGTGAATTCAGGGAATTTATTTTCAAAGCAGCCTTTATATGACTGGTCTATCTCTATGACTACTTCCATGGACCCCTCTAGATTTTGTGGAGGGTGGATTGTGTACTGAAGAAACCTGTTGGAATGGGTGGCAGAGAGAAGAGCTTCAGAGATGTGGCTGTGTCCCAAGACTAAGAGCTGCACCTGAAGATCACCACAATAGGCTTATTTCCTGAGTCTGAGACTAATGGAAGGAAATACCCCAGCCAGCCTGGGCTCAGTGACTGAGCTGAATGCCTGTGCCATGTATACACTTGACAGTGTCTCCTCTTTGCTCTATTGTCATTCTGTCTGGTATACACCTCCATAGTCACAATTATATTGCATTATCATTATCTGTAAACTTCTGGATTTGACATATAGATTGCATGTGATTTTTGTGCTTTGAGTGAACTAATAATACCACTAAAACAGAATAGCTTGTTCTCAGAATGGTGTCATCTCTACTGTTCTGGACCTTTACTATTAGAGTGAAGCTTCAATTCAAGATAGAAGTCTCAAATTAGAACATCCTTAGCTCCTTTGAAAATAAAACTGACTAGATTTTTTAAAATACAGTGAAAACCACGAAAATAAATAAGCTAAAAAATGTGGTTTTGCCAGATTCTTGAAAGTATTTAACATTCTCAGTTATAAACACCCCAGTTCCTGCAGAGGTACTTATGTATTTTTATGCTTTGCATTTAGAACCCCAATTTCTGAGGCATGTTGAGAAGCCCAAAATGGTATCTTCAAAATACACATTCATCACTATTATGCAGGGCATATTCACAAACGAAAACAAAAACTTGTATAATCTAATCTTTTTTATCTTTATTTATTTGTTTGTTTATTTACTTATTATTATTTTTTAATGTGGTGCTGAGGATTAAACCCAGGGTCTTATGTATGCGAGGCAAGTACTCTACCACTGAGCCACAACCCCAGCCTATTCTTTAATTCTATTCTTTAATTTCTAAGATTAATTTTGGGAAATAGTTCAAAACACTTTGTTCTTTAAAATGCTTTTGTTTTCAAAAGTTTAAAAGATAACATTTAATCACTTGTTTTCTAACCAGACATAATTAGTGCATTGGGCCCGTAGCTCTTAGGGCCTAAAACTAGGACATTGCTTTCTCTTGTTGGTTTTCATCGGTTTGACTTTAGTGTCTTCACAGTGAATTTTTATTGCCCTGATAAATTACTCCTTTGTTTTCTAGCACAGATTCTTCCTGTCATTACTGTGTGGGTCTTTTCTACTTAGATCTTCAGGGAACATTCATGGACATTTATTCCTTAATAATTGTAGGCCTTTTCCCTTATTTTTCTAGAAAATGTTTATATTCTTAAAGCTTACTTTTAGTTTTTGGGTTTTTTGTTGTTGTTTGTTTAACTATCCTAGTGGCACTCACAATGTGAAGAGACATCATGGATGTTACCTGTGATTGATGGATAACATGACCTACAACTGTGTTTTCAGTGGAGACCTATTCCTGTGAAATTTGGCATATTGCTCAGGTCAGGCTCAGAAGATGAATTCTTAAGGTGACTTTCATGGCACCTACAAAATTAGCTTTGCTAAGTAGATGGACAATCTTCATTCTTCAGTTTTCCTTAGATGTTCTATGGGTTTTCTGGCCTCTTTGTTTGCTGCGTTCCATTCCCTGTGATCAATCTGAGAGGATGGTGAGATCCAAGTGGGCAGAGTTCTGATTTCAGAGGAGTTACAAAATGATAGTGACACTACTTTACCTAACTTTATAAATTACCTACACACTTGTTAACACTATTTGAATTTTTCAGGTGTTAAAACAGAAGGCACTATCTTAGAGCTGTAATTATTGTTACATTGTAAGGCATTGCCCATTGTGTGAAACTTCAAGGTATGCTAATAGTACTAGTAGTTGATGATTTCCATGTCCTAGTCCATTGATTTTTCTAATAGCATGAATTTTCATTTAGTGTTCTTACCCTGCTTAAGGGACTCACCTATGACCTTGGAGTTGAATGACTTATTTGCTTCTTGGATAAATTTAAATGACTTATTTGCTTCTTGGATAAATTTATTTAAATAAAACTTAAAACTAATGGCTTGATTTAGAGAAATCAAGTCATCTGTTTAGATTTAGTAAATAACTATACAAAGAAAAAGAACATCATTTGTGTTTTTTCTAAATAATCATGTGTTGCAAAATGTCTCATCTCTATGTCTGATAATTAACATAGGCCTTGTGAATCACATGTATTTAAAATTAAATCAATTTCATATTTAATATTTATTTTATTAACATATTAATCATACCAATTAATGGAATTCATGTGACATTTCCATATAGCATGCATTGACCTCATTCTCTCAGCACATTTATTTGAGTATTAGTTTCACTTAAACATTGGCTTTTTAGTTTGTTGTTTGTTTTGGTTTGGTTTGGTTTGGTTTTATATAGTATTCTTATGTTTTTGCTTCTTTAGTTATTACATTATAACTTTGTTAGCATTTTTTATTTTTTTAAAAAACAAAGTCTGTGTATCTCCTTATCATAAGATTTTGGGCTTATTAGCTAAACACAGATAATTGGTTCCTTGGATTTGAATCTAAAAGTTAGCAACTTTATTCTCATAATTGTTCTGCCACTATTGGATAAATTCTGAGTAATGAAGAAACTTCTAAATGGGTTATCAGTGAAGTAGGACTTTGGAAGAAGGTCAGGAGTGGAAGGTGGCAAGAGGGAGTGGTGAAATGATCCTGTCCTAGAGGAAGGAAATTATCTGAAGTTTGGAAGGATAGAAAAGGTAGGAAATAATTTTTCTGGTGGACTTGTGCTAGGAGGCTGGGGAGCTTCCTGCTAGTGCTTCAGTTGATCTGCTATAAGTAGGAGGCTTGACTGTGAAAGCATCTGTCCCAGACTATTCACTAAAGCCTTCCCTGACACCCCCTTCTCCCACTGCACCTCCTCAGCCTTGAATCCTTGATTCCTATTTTGTTAATAAGGTAACTGCTGACTCTATATGGAACTGTGACTTTTCATTGTTTTCGGAGCAGTATATTTGTATAGAACTAACATGAATATTTGAGTTCATTTTGATAGACTATGCTTTGTATAGATTTACTGTGATTTTTTTTTCATAGTCTAAAATTTAATAGTTCTATTTAATCTGTATCTTGTCCCTGAATACATTGGTTTCTATCCCATGGAGACACAAGCCTTGAGTTTTGAGGATTTCTTAAATTATTTTGCAAATGTACAGCTTTTAGAGTTTATCGTTGTTTAGTTTGTTTAATAAAGCTCTGTATTATTCTTTGGGGACTCAGTTGGGTTAATATTATGAATTTGTGGAAATTTAGAAAATTAGAAATGGCTTTGACACTGGATGGTTGTATAAACTTGAACAATTTATCTGCTGGGTAATTCAGTTAATTTAATGAACTATAAAGAAGAAAGACCAGGAGCTATAAAGAAGAAAGGAAAAACCCTGTTTCTTTCTAGTTTTAATGATAGTTAAGAAAGCAGGGAGAGAGAAAATGTGTGTGTGTGTACACAATATATACTACACAGTTACATATATAAATATATATATATATGTTTATGTATAATAAATGTATATGCACATTAAAATACTAAATTTCAAGCCTAGATCAGTCTTAAGATGGAATAATGGGACAATCTGATATGAATTTGTATCTTAATGCTGAGGAGATTCCATTTAAAGCAAAATTAGAGTATACTTAAGTGAGTTTTATAACTTTAAAGTCACCCCTAAATTCAAATTTTAAATTTTGCTGGACAGCTCTATAGAAATATGTATTTCCCTTACCAATTCTTTTTTTTTTTTTTTTTTTTTTTTCTCCAGTGGTGCTGGAGATTTAACCCAGGGCCTTGTGCATGTGAGGCAAACACTCTACCAACTGAGCTATATCCCCCAGCCCCCAAAATATCCAAAATTTAATTAGCTAATTTTATTTATGAAAGAACCTTACTGAAAAAACGAATTTAGTTAGTTAGAATGAATGTTTTAGAAATTTAAGAGTATGGTTTTTAAAATGAAACTGGGTACCTACAAAACTCTTCATGGGACTATGACTTTTTATTATTATTATTTGGAGGCAGGGTACCAGGGATTGAACTCAGGGGCACTCGACCACTGAGCCACATCCCCAAACCTATTTTGTGTTTTATTTAGAGGACAGGGTCTCACTGAGTTGCTTAGTGCCTCGCTTTTTGCTGAGGCTGGCTTTGAACTCACTATCCTCCTGTCTAAACCTCCAGAGCTGTGTGCCACCGACTTTTTATTATTTTATGAGCACTAAGTATATCTATTTCAAACTAACATGAATGTTTGAGTTCATTTTGTTGGACCTGATTTGCAGTTTTGCTCCTGTTTTTATAGTAAAACATTTAATAATTTATTTAATCTTTTTTTTTCCCTGAATATGTTATGAGCATTTCTTTCACTGAGTTTAACATAATTCTTTTCTGAAATAATATAGTTACAAATCAGAAAAGGCTATTTTATCTTTTCTCCAGTTACAGGGAAAAACATAACAATTAAGAATTTGTCAACTGAGTAAGCAAATAATATATTTGAAGAAAGGGTTAGAAAAGGGCACATGGTTATGTTCACTTTGTATGTTCCCAAGCTAAGGATGGGAGAGAATATTAACTTTAGGCCCATCTATGGGTCTGTTTGTCTTCATAATCTTAGACAAATTATTCAGATAGGTAATTTATAAACCAGAATCTGAAAATGGCTTGGAAAGTCTGTGCTGTTTACTTTATCAATTCCTTTGTTTTGATTTCATTAGATTCCTCACATTCTTTTTATTTAAACCCTCAGTTTGTAGGGTAGAGCATGTCTTTTTTTTCTTGACTGGTGACATTTGATCTATTTTGATTTATTTATTTTTAGGGAGGAAAAAAGCTTTGCTTAAGTGATAAAGTGTTAAACTGCCATGTCAGGAGAATTTCATACTATACCAATTCCCACCCACCCCCTGCTTTTAAGATATGTTAAACATTGTTTAGCAGTTATTTTTATATCTGCTTTCATAAGTGTGATTTAAATACTTCCATATTTAATATCCATAAGTTTGTTTCAGTTAACTGTTTGAATTAAAATTTAAGAAAATGTGAGAACCATGGATCATAGATTAGAACAATATCATTCTTTCTTAAGGTATTGCCTGGGGAAATATTTTAGAATTTTACAATGTGATATTTAATATCCACAATAGTATCAATTAATGGCAAGAAGTAATGTTTATTCTAAGAATTCAAATCAATACTGCAGGACTTGTGAGCTTAACATACTTGAATGCCAGTTTACCATCTCTGAGTTCACACTTATGCTTTCTCCTTGATTCTGTTCTTTCCCCAGTTAATAAGCATAAACCATGTCAGAATCTGCCCTCTACTGTTAATGCCTGTGCTATTCAAAAGATACATGTGGTGCACCCACTCTGTCAGCCACTGTGCCAAAGGGTTCAAGAGGTAGTACAGAAATGAGTAAAGTTTCAAGATGATCAAGGAGTAGTAAATACGTCAGTGATCTGTGAGGAGTTTGAATCTCATACCGAAGGCAATGGAGAGCCAGTGGAGGATTCTGAGCAGTAATGTGGATTCAAATTTTTACGTGAAAAAGATTGTCCTATAGCTATGATGTGCAAAGTAGATGTGCAAGGAGAGAGGCAGGATGGGCAGGCAGGGATATCAGTTAGCCTACATTTGCAACATGCAACAATTTCACTCCAAGGTACAAGTGTTCAAAACAGCCTTATTTGTATAGCCCCGTCAACACTAATAGATAAATAAATTGTGGTACATTTATGCAATGAAAACCTCTACTGCAATGAGAAGAATGCACTATTGCTATGAACAGCAACATGGATGAAGCTCAGCAAACTCAATGTTAGGTCAGCAACCCAGACACATATGCTTTAGTACACTTATTCAGAGTTCAAAAACAGGCAAAACTAGTCTGTGATGATAGAGATCATAGGGTTTTTTGCCTTTGGGAGGTTGGGACTAAGAGAAAGGTTCTTCTTGATTTTGGAGGTGATTAGATGGGTGTGTACACTTTATGAAAGCTCATGACACAAGATTTCTGAATTTTTCTATAGTATATTATACTTTAAATAAAATGTTTCTTTTAAATTTTGATTTTGTCAAATGCAGGACATGTACACTATTCTAATCCTATTCCCATCCCCTTCCTATCTAAATAGTCACTTATTACTGTGATATTTGTCCCTTCCACTTTGCAACTCACTGAGGCATGGTGGAGATTTTAGTGACTACTGGCATAATCCATGGGCTAATGTTTCTCCTGCAGGCAACCTCTACCAGGATGTCTGCTTTAGCAGAGCTTGAGCTTTGTTTTCTACTTGAAAATGTAGGTATATTATCATGTCATCAGCAAATAGTGCTGCTAATTTGAGCTCTTCTTTTCCTATCTAGATCCCTTTAATTTCTTTCATCTGTTGAATTGCTCTAGCCAGAGTTTCAAGTACTATGTTAAATAGCAGTGGTGAAAGGGGGCATCCCTGTCTTGTTTCAGTTTTTAGAGGGAATGCTTTCAATTGTTCTCCTTTTAAGATAATGTTAGCTTGAGGATTTGCATAAATAGCTTTTATGATGTTGATATATGTTCCTGTTATTCCTAGTTTTTCTAGTGTTTTGAACATAAAGGGGTGTTATATTTTGTTGAATGCTTTTTCTGCATCTATTGAGATGATCATATGGTTCTTATCTTTAAGTCTATTGATGTGATGTATTATGTTTATTGATTTCAAACTGTTGAACCAACCTTGCATCCCTGGGATAAACCCCACTTGATAATATACCTCGAAGACCCAAAAAAACTCTACCAGAAAACTTTTACAACTAGTAAATGAATTCAGCAAAGTAGCAAGATACAAAATCAATACCCATAAGTCAAAGGCATTTTTGTACATTAGTGACAAATCCTCTGAAAGGGTAATGATGAAAACTACTCATTTACAATAGCATCAAAAAAAATGAAATATCTGGGAATCAACGAAAGAGGTAAAGAACCTCTATAACGAAAACTATAGAACACTAAAAAAAGAAATTATAGAAGACCTCAGAAGATGGAAAGACCTACCTTGTTCTTGGATAGGTAGAACTAATATTGTCAAAATGTTCATACTACCAAAGCATTGTACAGGTTTAATGCAATTCCAATCAAAATCCCAATGACATTCCTCAAAGAAATAGAAAAGGCAGTCATGAAATTCATCTGGAAAAATAAGAGACCCAGCATAGCCAAAGCAATCCTTAGCAAGAAAAGTAAGGCAGGTGGCATCACCATAACAGACTTTAAATTATACTATAGAGCAGTAGTAACAAAAACAGCATGGTATTGGCACCAAAACAGACTGGTAGACCAATGGTACATATTGAGGACACAGAGACTAATACATATAATTTCAGCTATATTATATAAAACAAAGGTGCCAAAAATGTACAGTGGAGAAAGGATAGCCTCTTCAACAAATCGTGCTGGGAAAACTGGAAATCCATATGCAACAAAATGAAATTAAACCCTTATCTCTCACCATGCACAAAACTCAATTCAAAGTAGATCAAGGACCTAGGAATTAGACCAGAGACAATATGCCTAATAGAAGAAAAAGTAAGCTCCAATTTCCAACATGTCAGATTAGGCCCCAAGTTCCTTAATAAAAGAATCCTGTAGCACAAGAATTAATATCAAGAATCGATGAATGGGATAGATTTAAACTAAAAAGCTTCTTCTCAGCAAAAGAAACAATCAGTGAGGTGAATAGAGAGCCAACTATTTGGGAACAAATATTTAATAGATGCACATCAAATAGAGCACTAATTTTTAGAATATGTAAAGAACTCAAAAAACTTAACTCCAAAAAAACAAATAACCCAATCAATAAATGGGCTAAGGAATTGAAAAGACACTTCTCAGAAGAAGATACACAATTAATCAATAAATACATGAAAAAAATGCTCAACATCACTGGCAATTAGAGAACTACAAATCAAAACTACTCTTAAGATTTCATTTCACTCCAGTCAGAATGGCAGCTATTAAGAACACAAACAACAATAAATGTTGGAGAGGATGTGGGGAAAAGGCACACTCATACATTGCTGGTGGGACTGCAAAATGGTGCAACCATTATGGAAGGCAGTATGGAGATTTCTTGGAAAACTGGGAATGGAACCACCCTATGACCCAGCCATCCCACTCCTGGGTCTATTCCCAAAGGACTTAAAAACAGCATATTACAGTGACACAGCCACTTCAATGTTTATAGCAGCACAATTCACACTAGCTAGATTGTGGAACCAACCTAGATGTCCCTCAGTAGATGAATGGATAAAGAAAATGTGGTACATATACACTATGGAATTTTACTCAGCAATAAAAGAGAATAAAATAATGGCATCCGCAGGTAAATGGATGAAGTTGGAGAATGTAATGCTAAGTGAAGTTAGTCAATCTCAAAAATCCAAATACCGAATGTTTTCTCTGATATAAGGAGGCTGATTCACAGAGGTGTTGGGTCGGGGTACATAGGAGGATTAGAGGAACGCTAGAAAGGTCAAAGGGGAGGGAGGGGAAGGAAGGGAGCAAGGGGGGATGGAGGGGAAAAAAGAAAAGGTGGTTGAATAAGATGGATGTCATTATCCTAAATGCATGATTGAAGATTTGAATGGTATGAATATACATTGTATACAAACAGTGTTTTTAAAAAGATGTTCTATATGTTTATTATGAATTATAATGCATACTACTATTATAAATACAACAACTTTGAATTTAAAAAAAGAGAAAAAAAGAAAATGTAGAGCTTGAGGAAACATTATGGATATACTAGTGAAATGCAAAAGTATTTATTTAAATATAGCAAAAGCTGTATGTATAGTTTTTATAGTTCCCCCATTTATGTAAGCACTTTAATTTGGAAAGTATGCTGGAATTTAAACCAGTTAATTGGTTTGAGTATTTGTACCCTACAGTTGAGCCATTCATATTATTCCTGTGCTCTAGGCCAAAACTCAATTCTATAAATAGGTTATTATCAAATAGAATACTACTTTAGTTAGCATCACTAATGATATTTACAATAAATATCAGGTTCTTTGCCCTAAAATTTCACAGTGCACATCTCAAACTTAGCATCTATCTTCTTCAATGATATTGAATGCCAATAAATTAGTATAACACTTTCTAGATCGTGTGAAACCCAAAACACTCCCAGCTAATTCCAGAGCAGCACAAAGTATGTATTTAAAGAGAATGGCAACTAATGGTAATATGAAGGATAAAATATGGGTTTGGGGAACAATAGCATTATTTGTTTCATTACATTAACTAGCCTCTGACAAATTTTGATGTAATGGAAAATACCTATTACTTTAAAATATCACCAAGGATACACCTATATTTACATGTTATTTAGAGATTTAATTATTTAATGGACCTCAATTTTCTTCAGAAAACAAATAGGAAGAGCAAAATTATTCTTGCCTTTTAAGGATTAATGGAAAATTTATTGTGCTTTCAACTTGTTCAGATGGATGCTTTTTTAAAATTCTCAATGAAATGAAATAGTTCCAGTTTAACAAATATGCTTGCATGGTTGATTTTGCCAAATATAATTTCTGGCTTCCAGGCTCATAAGACATTTAGTACTTTGTCAACTAAATAAATATGATAATGAAATTTTAAGAAACATTTAAACTGTTCTGCTTTGTATACTGTTAATTAAATCTTAAAATGAAGCTTAGTAGAAGTATTATTGGCAACAACTTTGATCCAGGACACAGGGGCTCCAATTTTCTTCAGTCATATGTATTTGTTTTGTTACCATTTCCTTAAAAATATTTTGTCTTTGAAATAATCACAAACTAATTTAGCTTAGAAATATTTACCTCCAAAGAAACATGTTTTGGCATATGAAGTTTGGCTATTTAAAGTCAATACTATAGTCTTAAGAATGAACAATGTGCCAGGCGCAGTGGCTCACTTCTATAATCCCAGAAGCTCAGGAGGCTGAGACAGGAGAATCATAAGTTCAAAGCTACCCTCAACAAAAAGTGAGGTAGTAAACAACTCAGTGATACCCTGTCTCTAAATAAAATGCAAAATAGGGCTGGGGATGTGGCTCAATGGTCGAGTGCCCCTTAGTTCATTCCCCAGTACAGAAGAAGGAGGAGGAGGAGGAGGAGGAGGAAGAGAGGGAGAGGAGGGAGAGGGAGGAGGAGGAGAAAAATAAGAGGGTGGGGGGAGAGGAATAATAATAATAATAATAATAATAATAATAATAATAAACAGTGTCTCTGAGCACAGTGGAACATGCCTGTAATCCCAGAGACTCTAGGTTTAGACAGGAGGATAGCAATTTAGGGACCAGCCTGGACAACCTAGTGATACCTTGTCTCAAAATAAAAAGGGCTGGGACTGTAGATCAGTGGTAGAGTATCCCTGGGTTAAATTTCTAGTACCAAACATACACATACAAAAAAAAAAAAAGAATATTTTGTTGGAAGTTTTCACATTTGCTTTATTGGTATTATAAAAATGAGCTTCTTAGTCAGAATTGATCACTTCATATTTATGATGTCATTAATGAGAAATTCTCTGTCATCCTCTCTATTATGTCAAGTGCTGAGTTTCATTGCAAAAATTATAATTTATTTTAAACATTGAACTCATAAGCTAGATTTATTATAGTTCTCTCTCGCTCACTTTCTCTCTACATGTAATATATAATATTATATGTTGTATAATATAATACAATATATAATTATATGATCTTATGCAATTTTTTATATATAAATTATATGTGTGTGTATGTTTTTATATATATATATAAAATAGTATCGCCAATGTCCTGTGCAGCGATGGATTCAGGGTCACTCTGTGAATTGGGCTGGCAAGAAAAAGGCCACACAAACACAGAAATACCTTTTGCAGGGGTCGGAGGGCTCTGAGACCTCAGGTGTCAGCTCCCATGCTGGAGGACAAGAGGAGCAAGGGAGGCAAGAGAGAACAAGCGCACCCCAAGCCCCCAGTATTTATTAGGGAAAAGACATTGGATAGAACATTCCACCCAAATAAGGCAAGGGATTGTGTTATATCATTATCCTAAATGCATGATTGAAGATCTGAATGGTACTTATATACTTTGTATACAAGCAGTTGTATGTAAAAAGATACTATACTTGTGCATGATGAATAAGTAAATAAATAATAAAAAAATTTAAAAAAAAAATAAAACCACAATGAGCTTTACACACCTATTAAAAGGGCTAAAATTAAAAAAAAAAGTTGACCCTACTAAGTGTTGTTGAAGATTTGAAAGAACTGAAACTCTCACACACAGTGAATAGGAATATTCCAGCTGTGTAGGAATTGTACAACTTCTTTAGAAAACATTTTTGTGGATTCTTAAAAAATTAAACATAGGCCTACTGTGTGATTCATCCATAGCATTTCTATATATGTACTCAATAGAATTTAAAGCATATGTTCATACAAAGACATGATATTTTATTTGTAATAGCCCAAAATTTTGAAAAACCCAATTGTACACTACAGGTGAATGAATAAACAAATTATGGTATATCTAAAAAAAAAAAAAAAAAAAACAGGGGCATGTAGCCCAGTCCCATTGGGTGACGCCGAAACCCAGAGCTGTACTTCCTTGCTGAGTGGAGGTAAGGCCCGCTTACTTCACACTGTGTGTGATGCCAGTTCAATACCTCCATTACTCAAGGCTGAGGGGGCGTACTTAGCTCATGTGCAGATGCTTAATTCAGGTGGACTTTTATAAGGATACGTGGTTCTTAGCTAAAGAACTTTTGTTTCCTAATAGCATGTTTTTGAATAAAAATCATTAAAATAATGGTGATTTGACTAAAGAAATCTCATGATGAAAACAATAAGTGCACTATATTAATACCCTTGCAGTAGAACCTTACTTTTAACTCTGTCACTTTCCATTTCCACTTAACTACATCATTTCTCCATGGACAAATTTATTCCAAAGTCTAACTAGAATGCCAAAGTCCTTTGCTCCCCAGGTTCTCAGTTTCAGTGATACCTGTTCTACCACATGCACCTACAGCATAGGACTTCATTTTCCCCTCTAGTCGAGTTCTGGGGCTGGGCATAGAACTATAGGAACTTCAGAGGGTTGAAGAAAAGAGCAGTTGAACTTGATAGTGTTGAAGGAAAGATCCAGGCTACAGCTCCTAGAGAGGAGCACTACAGGCTTTTGCTGGGAATATTGGAGAGGCAGGTTCTTCAGATGACTCATAAAACAACTGTGATTTTTAGGGAAGTTAGGGATGATTATCAGTACAACTTTAAACCCAACAGAAATTGTGTTCTCCTAAAAATAGTGGCCCTCATAGAAATAAAATCTGGGGCAGGGCAGGCCAGCCCATTGACCTGAACCCAATTAGACCTTTCCTACCCTCCTTAAGGTTGCAAGTATAAAAGACAAAAACCAAAAGTACAGATGTTGGTCTTCCTGGTGTGATGAGCCATGGTAGGAAGTCTGTTCAAAAATTTGAATACCAGGGCTCAGCTATGGCTCAGTGATAGAGCACTCCTCTCGTGTGAGGCCCTGGGTTCAATCCTCAGCACCACATAAATAAAAAATAAAGGTATAAAAATAATAATAACTAACATTTCTTTAAAAGAAAAACCTTGAATACCCTGCAAGTTTATATTACTAAACAGTATTCTTTTTTTGTTTTGTTTTGTTTTGTTTTTTGGTACCGGGAATTGAAGTCAGGGGCACTCGACCACTGGGCCACATCCCCAGCCCTTTTGTGTATTTTATTAGAGACAGGGTCTCACTGAGTTGCTAAGTGCCTTGCCATTGCTGAGGCTGGCTTTGAACTCACTATCCTCCTGCCTCAGCCTCCCAAGTGCTGGGATTACAGGCATGCGCCACCGCGCCTGGCTCTAAACAGTATTCTTTATGCTCAGTGTTTTCCCACAAGATTACTTTCTCTATAATATATAACAGATATGCATGGCACTTATGTTTGTTTTTTATTCACTCAGTGATTAAAAGTTGAAAGTGAAGCAGAAATCCAGATAAGAAAATATGTGGTAGTATGCTAAGGTCTAAATAAGAATATAGAACTTAGATGAGTTATCTAGAGTAATCAGATTTGAAGAAACAGGAAACAGAATGGTGATTGCCAAGGGTTTGGAACAGGAGGTAGTTGGCAGTTGCTGTTCACTGGGTATAAAGTTTCAGTTGTACAAGGTGAGTGAATTCTAGAGATATACTGTGCAGCATTGTGCCTTCAGTTTAACAGTACTGTATTGTGTACTCAAAAATGTGCTAAGTTTTCTACTATTTAAGAAAAAAAAAAGTCCTAGAGGTTTCTTTTAAATGACAGATTTCTTTGGAGGGAGGGGCCTTTCTTAGTAGTTTTCTCAAGTTCAAGATTTTTTAATGAAAAAAAGGGATGAGATACTAAACACTTTAATTCAACGTTTTAAAAAATTAAATAAAACCATATATTAATGTTTAACCACTTTTTGATGCCTGAATCTTTTGCGAAGAAAAATATAATGCATATTCTATGTTTAGTATATAGAGAACCTAGTAAGTCAGAGCCTTAAGGGTCAGAACTGTCCTGTTCCTTTCCCTATGTGTCCTCCAAGTAGGTGGGGACAGCTGTGTGTGCAGCTCCTTCTTGAATCTTAGAGTGTTCACAGCCTATTGGAGGTTCAGAGAAGTCTAGCTGTAAAGAAACTTTTAACTTTGTTTATGGAATTTCTTATATTTCTTTGACTTTGGAACCCCTCTTCTCAGGACCATTAACATCTCAGACGATCTCGTAATAAGGAACCCAGTTATGGGAATCAGCTGGTCATTAGAAAGAAGACCTTTTCTCTGTATAATGTAGGGGTTTCTGAACAGTAGAGTATAGAGGGAAGAGAACTGGGCTTGGGAAGAAGGAAGGGAAAGAGAAATACTGGGGACTGAAGTAGAACAAATTATATTCATGCTTTTGTAATTATGTCATAATATATTCTGTTGTCATGTATATCTATTTTTTTTTTTTTTTTTTTTTTTTTTTTGGTACCGGGGAATTGAACTCAGGGGCACTCGACCACTGGGCCACATCCCCAGCCCTTTTTTGTATTTTATTAGAGACAGGGTCTCACTGAGTTGCTAAGTGCCTTGCCATTGCTGAGGCTGGCTTTGAACTCGCTATCCTCCTGCCTCAGCCTCCCAAAGTGCTGGGATTACAGGCATGCGCCACCGCGCCCGGCTCTAAACAGTATTCTTTATGCTCAGTGTTTTCCCACAAGATTACTTTCTCTATAATATATAACAGATATGCATGGCACTTATGTTTGTTTTTTATTCACTCAGTGATTAAAAGTTGAAAGTGAAGCAGAAATCCAGATAAGAAAATATGTGGTAGTATGCTAAGGTCTAAATAAGAATATAGAACTTAGATGAGTTATCTAGAGTAATCAGATTTGAAGAAACAGGAAACAGAATGGTGATTGCCAAGGGTTTGGAACAGGAGGTAGTTGGCAGTTGCTGTTCACTGGGTATAAAGTTTCAGTTGTACAAGGTGAGTGAATTCTAGAGATATACTGTGCAGCATTGTGCCTTCAGTTTAACAGTACTGTATTGTGTACTCAAAAATGTGCTAAGTTTTCTACTATTTAAGAAAAAAAAAAGTCCTAGAGGTTTCTTTTAAATGACAGATTTCTTTGGAGGGAGGGGCCTTTCTTAGTAGTTTTCTCAAGTTCAAGATTTTTTAATGAAAAAAAGGGATGAGATACTAAACACTTTAATTCAACGTTTTAAAAAATTAAATAAAACCATATATTAATGTTTAACCACTTTTTGATGCCTGAATCTTTTGCGAAGAAAAATATAATGCATATTCTATGTTTAGTATATAGAGAACCTAGTAAGTCAGAGCCTTAAGGGTCAGAACTGTCCTGTTCCTTTCCCTATGTGTCCTCCAAGTAGGTGGGGACAGCTGTGTGTGCAGCTCCTTCTTGAATCTTAGAGTGTTCACAGCCTATTGGAGGTTCAGAGAAGTCTAGCTGTAAAGAAACTTTTAACTTTGTTTATGGAATTTCTTATATTTCTTTGACTTTGGAACCCCTCTTCTCAGGACCATTAACATCTCAGACGATCTCGTAATAAGGAACCCAGTTATGGGAATCAGCTGGTCATTAGAAAGAAGACCTTTTCTCTGTATAATGTAGGGGTTTCTGAACAGTAGAGTATAGAGGGAAGAGAACTGGGCTTGGGAAGAAGGAAGGGGAAAGAGAAATACTGGGGACTGAAGTAGAACAAATTATATTCATGCTTTTGTAATTATGTCATAATATATTCTGTTGTCATGTATATCTATTTTTTTTTTTTTTTTTTTTTTTTGTGGTACCGGGGATTGAACTCAGGGGCACTCGACCACTGGGCCACATCCCCAGCCCTTTTTTGTATTTTATTTAGAGACAGGGTCTCACTGAGTTGCTAAGTGCCTCGCCATTGCTGAGGCTGGCTTTGAACTCGCGATCCTCCTGCCTCAGCCTCCCAAAGTGTTGGGATTACAGGCGTGCGCCACCGCGCCCGGCTTGTCATGTATATCTAGAACTAATAAAAGCAAATATAGGGATTTCTGAAACTTCTTGGCATCTCATTATAGGCAGAAAGCTGAAGCAGCATCCTAGGAAGTTACTATTTAGTCAGTCCTTTTTTGTTTTCATGATGACAAAATATTTTTGCACCTTCTCAGGAAGAAGTAATATAGTTTATCCTCCTTCACATTGCATGTGTTCTAACTTACCACCCAGGTAACTAGATGGCCCATAACTGTCTTAGGTCCTTTAAGAAAATGTAAAAGGGGCAAAGCTACTGTTCATAATAAATACTATTTTATAAGAAAAGTTTTTAGTATCTTTTAGTAAGCTTTTTTAAAGTCATTAATTGTGAAACATCAGTGCCATTATAAACCTTAAAACCAATCCAAATGTTCTCTTAATTAAATCAATGTTTATTACATCTCATAAACTTTAACACTCTTTTCTAAAACAACAAAGAAAGACAAAAAACCAAAAAGCAATGTAAGTAAATCCTAGATTGATTAAAAAAAAAAAAGATTTGACACAGGAGAAGTTGAGATTTTAAAAACTCACAAGAAAAGAACTATGCATAATTTTATTTTTAGCAGATTAAAACCTTTCAAATCAGGGCTTAGGGCTGGGGCTTAGTGGTAGAGCGCTCGCCTAGCATGTGCAAGGCCCTGGGTTCGATCCTCAGCACCACATAAAAATAAATAAGATAAAGGTATTGTATACAACTACAACTAAAAATAAATATTTAAAAAACTTAAAAAAAAAAACTTTCAAATCAGTACCAGTAGAAGAAATCAAAGCATTTGATTTGATGACATGAGAAATGTTTTAGCATATAATGCAGCCAAATAAAAAATCAAGCACTGGTTTAGCACAGCAAGTACAACAAATGGTGATAGTTTATGTTTGTATCAGTCTTCTAATTCAGCAAAATTAGCAAGCCCAGCTAAATGAGAAAAGAATAAGCTGTTTACACGTGGGGTCAGCTACCCAAGGAATTTGTTTCCTTCAACTGAGATTTTTTTTGCACACCTGTCCTCATGCAGTGGTTGGTGGGAGAATCCAGTGGTAAAGACAATTTCCTCAGTCTTGTGGGGAGGTAAGAGACACACTCAACAAAGGAGTGCAACTTGAGTTAGCAGGATGCCTTGACAAATGTTTTTAACAAGTGTTACATTCAGTGCTGGCAAGCCTGTGAGATTGGTTCGATCATTTATGATTCCAGGAATTACAGGAATTTTTGTTTGTTTCTTTTAACTCAGAAACTGTCCTAATGAAAGTGGGGGACATAACTTTGAGCAGTAAGGCTTGATCAAGTAAATAAGAATTTTTAACCCAATGACACATAAACAAAATCATTATTATGAAAGTAGTAATAACATGAAGCAGTGTCATGTTAGGTGGCTATAATTGCATTTGTACTGCTGACTTTAGTTCCATAAAATAAGTATATATGGACTTTTTAGTACCAGGATTCTGATATATTAAAATTTGTTTCATGTAATGTTTGATATAAGAAATACTAACATGTACCTTATTAAAAATGATATTTTCCTCTTTTTAGCTGACTACAGTGTCTGCCTTCACTGTGTTCCTGAAGCTAGACATGACCTGACATTCTGATGACCACTGTCAGGGCCTTGGGTGACTAGCCAGTGCACCATGGAACTGAAAGTATGGGTGGATGGAGTTCAGAGAATTGTTTGTGGGGTCACCGAAGTCACAACTTGCCAGGAGGTTGTAATAGCCTTAGCCCAAGCTATAGGTAAGTAAACTCTTGGATGTCTAGGATAAAAGTCCTTGATGCTTCCTTTTGGGGACTATATATGTGTGTGGTTTGAATATAGGTCTCTAGTGAGTTTTGTGCATTTAGTTCTATAATAACTCTCATAAGGCACACTTTTCTTACTACTCTTTGCTTGTGTTTGAGTGAATCTGTGATGATGCTGTTCTTGGAATTGCCCCCCACCCCCATATGTTACTCAACTTCTCCTCTGGTGTTATCCTAAACAGTGATTTCTGAAACTGAAGATGTTTTCTTAAGCAAAATATAGATTCCTAGTTCCCAGAATCCCTTGTAAGGAAAAATTCTATTGTCAATTTCTGAATACTTTTAGGAAAGCAAATACAACAAATGAAATAACAGCATTCCTTTTTAGGAAGATAATATGCCCTTTTTAAATCTTATACAGTGAAGATGAAGTTGTCAAGTACATGTTTTCTAGACACATCTCCTGTTTTCATCTTATCCTCCTACCCTAATTCAAGTTTTCTTCTAATTTATTTTAAACTTTTCTTTATCATAATTTGTGCAAATTTATTAGTTGTCTTAAATCCCTTAGGAACATGATGAAAGTATAAATGCCTGCCTCAGTAAAACAAGTAATGTGGATTATAGTTTCTAGTTACATCTTAAATCTATTATTTAGCAAACATATTAAGAGGAAACTGTGTGTCCAACATCATGCTAGGTGCTCTGTGCCTCTTATCAAAAGTTTATTTTATGTCTTGCTAGTTTATATTGGAAGCATGGCCAGTTAGATCAAGGTTGAAAGGAGCCTGTGTTGCCAGCACATCTGAACATCTGATGGAGATACTTGACTTTGCCGCCTGCATTATGGCAGATGTGCTGTTAGAGGTTGTAGTGCCCTACCAAGATAGAGACTGCCTTTTAATACTGACATTTTTTATTTTTCTTTAAATGCAGTAGCATTCTAACATATTAAAGGAATGCTAGGCTTTCACATCCAGTGAAATTTCCTGGTATTGAAATCAATGCAATATTTGTAGACTTAAGTTTAATTATTAAAGAAGGGAAGACTAAGGCATTTAATTTTATTTCATATTCTTTTATACCAACTTATTTAGTCCCCCCCCCATATTTTCGTTAATGAAAACTAGGATTATTAGTGGTTCACGTAACTTTCTCTGTATATATATAATCAAACCATGGACAATACTTTAAAAAAACATTTTTTGTAGAAGTCAAGTAGTTGAGTAGTGTTGCGGGCCACATTTATCTGTGTGGTAGCCACATTTTCCACACAGAATTTCAAGGGCAGAATACCCACATGTACTAGATATGTGTTTGTCCATTTGAACTAAAGTATGTTCTTGCTTGTGAGCATGCTAAAAGCTTTAACTGAATCTTTTGCTGCCTCAATAAATCAGTACAAGACCTGTTTTGAAAAGTCGACAACTTGAATACAGATGTTTTATGATATTTTTCCAAATTTGGCCACCTATCTCTTTTTCTGTATTATAACTACTTCATTAAATGCAGAATTCTGAGAAGGACTCAACTGGCACCTAACCAATAGCTGTTGATCCTTGTTTTTGTTGTTGTGCCAGATTTTCTCAGTATTTTTGCTTCTGATACATATTTGTATATTTATCTTATAATGAAAGATTTTGATATTCAGAGTTTAAATACTAAGTGAAAAATTTGTAATTCTTTTTTCTTATCTCTACTTTAGGAAATAATAGGGAATTTATTAATTAGAGAAAATTTCTTCTATAACAAATAACCCCAAATTTTCCATGGCTTAAAACAGTAGTTTTTACTGAAGGAACTTGTAGGCTGGTTTCTTGTGTTTGCATCTACATATATGCCCTGTTGATGCAACTATATATAGTCAACCCTCCATATCTAAAAGTTCTACATCCATGGATTCAACTAACCTTAGATCAAAAGTACAGTGGTTATGCCTAGTACTGAATATACATGCTTTTTTTCCTTGTCATTATTCTCTACAAATACAGTATATTTATATGGCATTTACATTGAATTAAGTACTATAAGTAATCTGGAGGTGATTTGTATAGGACAATGCCATAGTTTATATGCAAATACCATGCCATTTTTTATAAGGGATTTAAGCATCCACAGATTTTGGTATCTGCAGGCTGGAACAATCCCCCATAAATACCAAGGGATGATTTTTTTTTTTTTTTTTTTTTTTTTGTGTGTGTGTGTGTGAGAGAGAGAGAGAGAGAGAGAGAGAGAGAGAGAGAGACCTTAGAAGTCATTTTCTCCAGTTAAAATTATTTTACAGAAACTATCAAAATGATTCACTATGAAAATATGTACATAAGCCAGCAGTCAATCTGAGAATACATATGACAGCTAACTTCTTTAGTCTTAGTGCTTCTAATCAATCAAGTCTAATTAATTAGCAAAGAGCCAAAAAGAGAACTCAATTTAATTTTTTAAAAATGCTGAATGTATCTAATGCTCTAGAAATAAAGCCTTTCTATCTAATCTTTCACTACCTTGGCAGATTACAGGTAGGTGATAGATATAGGACATATTCTCAAATTATGACAGATAGAATAGCTAAAAGTAAAACTGTGGTTAAAATACTCTTTTCATGAAGTGGTTAAACTACCTATGCATCCTGAATGCGTTGTGTGTTCAGTCATTGTAATCCCAAAAAGAGAACCCAATTTAATTTTTTAAAAATGCTGAATGTAGTGAACATTTTGACAATATTAGTTCTACCTATCCATGAACAAGGTAGATCTTTTAAGTAGGCCCAAATTTCCATCATGTTGGTTTAGGCTCCAACTTCCTCAATAAGACGCCTATAGCGCAAGAATTAAAACCAAGAATCAATAAATGAGATGGATTCAAACTAAAAAGCTTCTTCTCAGAAAAGAAACAATCAATGAGGTGAATAGAGGACCTACAGAATGGGAGCAAATCTTTACCACAAGCACATCAGATAGAACACTAACCTCAAGGATTTATAAAGCTCTTAAAAGCTTTAACACCAAAAAAACAAATAACCCAATCAATAAATGGGCCAAGGAACTAAACAGACACTTCTCAGAAGATGATACACAAACAATCAACAAATATATGAAAAAATGTTCAACATCTCTAGCGATTAGAGAAATGCAAATCAAAACAACTCTAAGAGTTCATCTTATTCCAGTCAGAATGGCAGCTATCAAAAAAACAAACAACAATAAATGCTGGTGAGGATGTGGGGGAAAAGGCACACTCTTACATTGCTGGTGGAACTGCAAATTGGTGAAGCCAATCTGGAAAGTAGTATGGAGATTCCTAGGAAAACTTGGAATGGAACCACCATTTGACCCAGCTATCCCACTCCTTGGCCTATTCCCAAAGGACTTAGAAACATCTTACTATAGAGACACAGCCACATCAATGTTTATAGCAGCACAATTCACAATAGCTAGATTGTGGAACCAACCCCCATGCCCATCAGCAGATGAATGGATAGGGAAACTTTGGTATATATACACAATGGAACACTACTCAGCACTAGAAGAGAATAAAATCATGGCATTTGCAGGTAAACGGATGAGTTGGAGAAAATAATGCTAAGTGAAGTTAGCCAATCCCAAAAAACCAAAGGTCGAATGATCTCTTTGATATGAAGATACTAACTTATAAAGGCAAGAGAGGGAATGAGAGGAATGAAAGAGCTTTAAATAGAACAAGAAGGGGGGAGAGAGGGGACGGGACAAGGGGATAGGAATAATAGCAGACTGAGTTATCTGTGATTACCCTAAATACTTGTATGAAGACACAATTGTTGCAAAAATACTTTATATAAAACCAGCAACTTGAAAAATCGTGCTCTTTATATGTAATATGAAATGAAATGTACTCTGCAAATGTGTATAACAAATTAGAATAATAAAAAATTTTTTTAAAAGAATAGTATCCAAGCCGGGCGCGGTGGCGCACGCCTGTAATCCCAGCACTTGGGAGGCTGAGGCAGGAGGATCACGAGTTCAAAGCCAGCCTCAGTCATGGCGAGGCACTTAGCAACTCAGTGAGACCCTGTCTCTAATAAAATACAAAAAAGGGCTGGGGATGTGGCCCAGTGGTCGAGTGCCCCTGAGTTCAATCCCCGGTACCAAAAAAAAAAAAAAAAAAAGAATAGTATCCAAGATACAGGAGCCCCACAGTAAATATTTGCTGAATAAATAAATGAGACCTCAACTAAAAGGAAAAAAAAAAGAATGCAATTACTTAACTTTGTGTTCATTCCCTTAGATCTCTGCTCAAACATAATCTTATTACAAACCCCCTCCCTGACCACTGTGTGCCATGCACATGTGCACATTCACATACTCCCTGTCCCATTTACTCTTTCTCTGTAGCATTCACCTCCTGACATGTTACTTATGAGCCACATCCCTTATCCACATTATGAAATCTAAAACATTCTGAAATCCTCAAGTTTGTCATACTTCTTTTTTAAGCTCAATACCTGGCATTGCTTCAACAGTGGTAAAAAAATGGCTTGATGTGAGGCTGGTTTTAGTCAGTCTATCCCATCTGATATAAATGTTGGCACATTTTACTTTAGAACTGGCTTAAGCTTGGGTTAGGTTGAAATATTTTATTACAAATACAGAATTATGCAGGATAGCATTATGCCATCTTTCTAAAACTTAAAAAATTCTGGATTTTTAGTACATATGACTTCAAAGCTGTTAGATAACAGACAATAGATCTACCTTTACTTGGGTATTGTCTATCACCTACCACTGCTTAGTTATTGTTTATTTCCATAGCTTAAATCCATATCTTTTTTTTATTTTTTTTTCTTTTGGTACCGGGGATTGAACTCAGGGGCACTCGACCACTGGGCCACATCCCCAGCCCTTTTTGTATTTTAAGAGACAGGGTCTCACTGAGTTGCTAAGTGCCTAAATCCATATCTTCAATGTAGTAAGCACTTGAGCTGTTTTTATTCCCAACATGTCTGATACCAACAGTTCAATATAATTCTTTTTTTTAATTTATTCTAATTTGTTATATATGACAGCAGAATGCATTTCAATTCATATGACACATATAGAGCACAATTTTTTATATTTCTAGTAGTACACAACATAGTCACATCATTCATATCTTCATACATGTACTTACAGTAATGATGTCCATCTCATTCCACAATCTTTCCTACCCCACACCCCTTCCCTTTCCCTCCCTCCCCTTTGCCCTATCTAGAGTTTGTCTATTCCTCCATGCCCCCCATTCTCATTATGAATCAACATCCTTAGAGAAAACATTTGGAATTTGGTTTTTTGGGATTGGCTTACTTCACTTAGCATTATATTCTCAACTCCATCCATTTACTTGCAAATGCCATGATTTTATTCTCTTTTAATGCTGAGTAGTATTCCATTGAGTATATATACCACAGTTTCTTTATCCATTCATCTATTGAAGGGCATCTAAATTGGTTCCACAGTTTAGCTATTGTGAATTGTGCTGCTATAAACATTGATGTGGCTACGTCCCTGTAGTGTACTGTTTTTTTTTCTTTTTTTATTTATAATAGTAGTATGTATTACAATTCATAATGCACATATATAGCATCTTTTTACCTACAACTGTTTGTATACAAAGTATTTAAGTACCATTCAGATCTTCAATCATGCATTTAGGATAATGATATACATCTCATTCATCCACCAATTTTTTTTTTTTCATTTTCCCCCCCCCTCCCTCCCCCATTGCTCCCTCCCTTCCCCTCCTTTTCCTTTGACCATTCTAGTGCTCCTCTAATCCTCCTATGTGCCCCGACCCAACAATACTGTGAACCAGCCTCCTTATATCAGAGGAAACATTCGGTATTTGGATTTTTGAAATTGAATGGTTTCACTTAGCATTATATTCTCCAACTTCATCCATTTACCTGCAAATGCCATTATTTTATTCTCTTTTATTGCTGAGGAATACTCCATTGTGTATATATACCACATTTTCTTTATCCACTCATCTACTGAGGGACATCTAGGTTGGTTCCACAACCTAGCTATTGTGAATTGTGCTGCTATAAACATTGAAGTGGCTGTGTCACTGTAATATGCTGTTTTTAAATCCTCTGGGAATAGACCCAGGAGTGGGATAGCTGGGTCATAGGGTGGTTCCATTCCCAGTTTTCCCAGAAATCTCCATACTGCTTTCCATAGCGGTTGCACCATTTTGCAGTCCCACCAGCAATGTATGAGTGTGCCTTTTTCCCCACATCCTCTCCAACATTTATTGTTGTTTGTGTTCTTGATAGCTGCCATTCTAGGGGGCATCACCATACCGGACTTTAAATTATACTATAGAGCAATAGTAACAAAAACAGCATGGTATTGGCACCAAAACAGACTGGTAGACCAATGGTACAGAATTGAGGACACAGAGACTAATACATATAATTTCAGCTATCTTATATTAAACAAAAGTGCCAAAAATGTACAGGGGAGAAAGGATAGCCTCTTCAACAAATGGTGCTGGGAAAACTGGAAATCCATATGCAACAAAATGAAATTAAGCCCTTATCTCTCACCATGCACAAAATTCAATTCAAAGTGGATCAAGGACCTAGGAATTAGACCAGAGACCCTGCGCCAAATAGAAGAAAAAGTAGGCCCATATCTCCAACATGTTGGATTAGGCCCTGAATTTCTTAATAAGACTCCTATAGCGCAAGAATTAAAATCAAGAATTAATAAGTGGGATAGATTCAAACTACAAAGCTTCTTTCAGCAAAATAAACAATCAGTGAGGTGAATAGTTCAATACAATTCTGAAATCATCCTCCTGGAGTTAGCATCAGGTGAGTTAAAGGGCTCAGTTTTACAATACTGTCCTCCACTTCACATACCAGTCAGAAGACACCTGTATGTCTGACTGGTCAGCTATAAATTGGAGGTTTCCACAGCTGCTTCTTTAGGTTCAATAATGTGATAGAATGACTCAAAAGGCTCAGGAAAGGGCTGTATGCAGTGGTGCATGCCTATAATCCCAGTGGCTCTGGAGGCTGAGGCAGGAGGATCGCAAGTTCAAAGCCAGCCTCAGCAACAGCAAGGCACTAAGCAACTCAATGAGACCCTGTCTCTAAATAAAATTCAAAAAAATAGGGCTGGAGATATGGCTCAGTGGCTGAGTTCAGTACCCAAAACAAAACAAAACTCAGGAAAGGGTTCGACTTTTTATTGCCAGTCTATTATTAAAATCAGTAATAGTAAAAAATACAACTCAGGAATACTCAAATGAAAGAGTTGCATAGGTCAAGGAATGGTGCAAGAGGGGACCAAGAGGACCAAGGGAGCTTCTAGACCCTTTCCCACCCTCCCTGCACCTCAGTGTGTTCACTGACCCAGAGTTCTCTGAATTCCATTGCTGAGAGGGTTTTAATGGAGGCTCCATTAGAGAACCATGATTGATGAAACCATTGGCCATTGGTGATTAAGTTGGTCTCCAAGACCTCTCCTCTGAGCCAACTGGCACAAGCTTGGGTAGGGTTGAAAGGATTTATTATGGATACAGAAAGTGCTCTTATAACTCCTATTACTCAGGACATTCTGAGGGGTTTTTGAAGCTCTTTGTCAGAAAGTGAAGACAAAAACCAAATATATCTCTATTATGTATCACAATACACAGTATATATTTCTGAATGAGTGAATGAGTTTTTAATTTTTTTCTGTTTTTTGTGTAAATCCTAGACTGAACAAGATGACCATCTAATGTCAATAACCCTTCCATCTCTTAAGATTAATTCCTTTAGAATAAAAAAAAGGAATACATTTTGTATTGTCATATTTAACTCCTAACTTCACATGGAAATTATCAAAATTAGAAATTTTAAACTGATCCACTTTGTATCTATTTATGAAGTAATATTAGTCACTGTAGAATATTTTGAAATTTAGAAAAATACAAAGAAGGCAAAAGAATCACTCATGATCCTATCTTCAAAAATTAACCACCATCAATGGCAAAAATACAGCATACTTAGTTTAACAATTTTAATTAGAACTTTAATAATTTTAATTTTGATTTAATTTTATTTGCAGTTCTAGAATTGGCAACACCTCATTCTATAAAGTAGAATTAGTGTTCTGATAAGCCGAGCAGAGAACATTGGTTTTATAGACAGAGAGGGGCCAAAGAAAGCTGAAACAAAGTACAGAAAGCAGATGGGTCACTCCAGAATTACTCTTCTAGTAAGAGTCAACACAGAGGGGACTTTCTCATCATGCTGGTTCAAACCAGCTTATTTGGGGAGTTGACTGTTATCTATCATTCTCCTGATGTTTCGGAAGGTCAGAGAAACAACTTGGTGTTTGGTTGGTGACATGGAACTTTAGCATACGTTACCCCACTTTGGTTTGGTCTGTTGTGCCTAGTGCTAAGAGCTCAGTCCAAACCAACGACCTCCTATAAATTTTATTTAACAAAACTAAAAGCAATGTTTTTGATGTCTCTGTGGATGAGCCTTCATTAAAAAGATTATACTATTTAAGGTTTTAAAATCTCACTTTTCACCTTTTGTATCATAAATTAATCTTTCATGTCATTTGATCCTCAACCCCCATAGCAATCTCATGAGGAAGGCACTATTATTGTCTGTATTTTACAGATGGTCAAACTGAGGCACAGAGATATTAATTATTATTCTTTTGTAGCCAATGGACTGATTCAAGAACTCTTCTCGTAACTATTATTGTATAGTTGTGCTCCCTATAATCCCCATGGACAACTGTTAAAAAACAGTTACTGATTAAATTATACTGAAAGAAGAAATAAAAATCTTAGTGAAATATGCTTCCTTTTTATAACCAAGGTGATCATTTACAGCTTTAGTATTTGTAACAATAATCTAATCATACTTAACCTTAAATATTTTCTATATTTTCCACATATATTAAAGATTATTTTAACAAATGTGAGTACAAGTAATTCATAGCATGCATCATTCAGGAAGGATTAGATTATGCTGCATTAATAAATAGTCCCCAAAATCCCTTTGGGTTTTGGTGATAAGTATTTCTACTACTTTGATTAATATTATTTAAGTAAAGTAACCAGCATAATTGTACTCAGTAACTTCATTATTTTCAGTAGTAGTAAGCTTACCATATCATCCTAAGTAGGCAGTAATTCCCTGATTACATAATATTCTCAACGTACTGAGACTGTGTACTGGGAATGATTTAGCTATGGGTTAAAAGCATAACTAACTGATATGTACTCAGATATAATATTTTATTAAATCACTGTCAAGATAATTGCTTTGTGGTAAGAGTTATCTCAATAGTTTCACTAAGGATTTGAATATTATACTAAATATGTATATTATATGTATATTTATTATAGTATAGTAAACATATAAACACTAAAATAAATTCACTGATAAATTTGTGTTATGCCTGCATGTCATCTTCACTGATGAGGATCAGAATAGCTATACTGCTTAACTCACAGAATCAATCAAGGTGATTATATAAAATCAAAAGCATTTTACAGACCATAAGGTGATACTACATAAGTTCTGTTACAAAGATCAGCACTCATTATAAAACTCTAAGTCACTATGGAAAGGAGTAGTTATATTCACTAGGGTCTGCATAAAAATACAAAAATGTACAATATATTTTTATAAAATTCTCATCAAACTGTGTATAGCTCTAGATGTTTAAAAAAAGAAAAAAGTGCTATAGCGTAGTTTATTCACCACAGATAAAAAGCAACTCAGGTGTTACTGACATTATTTCTAATATATCCAAAATTATGAGGGTATATTAGCATTAAACTAATAAGATTAATGTCAGCTTTTTGTCATTATATTTTAAAATAATATACAGTATTCATCTTTGGAATGGGCAGGATTTGATATTGAAGAAGAAAATCAAACATCAGTTAAAACTAAAGCTTATAAAGAGAGTTATCAATCTAACTCAACCTGTATTTCCAAAGTCAGGCACTAATTCTGACAAATATTTGGTGTTCAATGTGTATTTGTCAAACAAATAATAAGGTATGGCTTTTGAGTCATGATTTTGTTTTATGATTCTAAAAGCAATTATAAATATGGTTGTGATTTTTTAAATGGTTAAAATAAGGGCATAACATTTCTGAGTGACTTTTGAATATTTGAGTTTTGTTATATATCTTCAAAATTTTCATATTATTTCATAGTGATCTAATACTTTAAGTTAGGTGAAAGTAATCTGTAACCCTACTTCCTTTTATGTGAGTCTTCCAATAAAAATTCCACTGATGCATTAAAATCTCTGTATGTGAGTTTCCTCATTACATGAAGTTAATGATTCTTGGGATTAGTCTCAATGGCTTCCACTATTTAAAAGTATGATCAGTATTTTATTTATCACCACCTAATTTAATCACACTTATTTGACAGAGGCATACAGTCCTTGACAGCCAAAACAGCTCAATGAGCAAATGCTATAGACAGACGGACAGATAGATAAATGGACAGACATTCATCTCTATTAATTTCAAGGCTATATCAAGATTATGTGCAAGATAGAACTAAGCATATCCATTTGGTAAAATGCCCTTAAAGGAGTTGTACAGGAGGAATCATAATCTATCTAAATGAAAGATAGAATCTGTAGGACCTTTCTAACTATGGGTATTAGAAATAATGATTATAGAATTTAATTGTTCTAGAAAAGATTTAAAACTCAATTCCTATAATAAAATCAAATCTGTTGGTACATTTACCTTTTTTGTTATTCTAATTAGTTATACATGACAGTAGAATGCATTTTGACACATGATACATAAATGGAGTATAATTTCTCATTCTTCTGGTTGTACATAATGTAGAATCACACTGGTTGTGTAATTCTATATGTACATAGGGTAATAGTGTTCAGTTCATTCTACTATCTCTTCTACCCCTGTACTCCCTCCCCTCCCTTCACTCCCCTCTGTCTAATGCAAAGTACCTCTATTTTCCCCAACCCCCACACCTTATTGTGTTTTGGCATCCGTATATTAGAGAAAACATTTGGACTTTGGTTTGGGGGGATTGGCTTACTTCACTTAGCATTATATTCTCCTGCTCCATCCATTCACCTGCAAATGCCATAATATCATTCTTCGTTAAGGCTGAGCAATATTCCATTGTATATATATACCACATTTTCTTTATTCATCTGTGGAAGGGCATCTAGATTGGTTCCATAGTTTGGCTATTGTGAATTGAGCTGCTATAAACATTGATGTGGCTGAATCACTGTAGTATGCTGATTTTAATTCCACTGGGTATAAACCCAGGAGTGGGGTAGCTGGCTCAAATGGTGGTTCCCTTCCAAGTTTTCTGAGAAATCTCTATACTACTTTCCATAATGGTTGCACCAATTTGCAATCCCACCAGCAATCTATGAGTGTATTTTTTTTCCCTGCATGATGGCCAACATTTATTGTTGCTTGTATTCTTGATAATTGCCATTCTGGCTGGAGTGAGATGAAATCTTAGAGTAGTTTTGATCTGCATTTCTCTAATTGCTAGTGAAGTCGAACATTTTTTCATATATCTGTTGATCAGTTTTTCTTCTTCTGTGAAGTGTGTGTGTGTTCTTTAGCCCATTTATTGATTGGGTTATCTGTGGATTTTTTTTTTATTCAGTTTTGTTAAGTTCTTTATATATCCTGAAGATTAATGCTCTAGCTGAAGTGCATGTGGTAAAGAGTTTCTCCCATTCTGTAGAAGAAGTTTCTTCTGAGTTATCTTCTTTTTTAAAAAAAGAAGAAGAAGAGGAGGAGGAGGAGAAGGAGGAGGAGGAGGAGGAAGCTTTTTAGGAGCTGGGGTTGTGGCTTAGTGGCAGAGTGCTCACCTAGCATGTGTGAGGCACTGGGTTCGATCATCAGCACCACATAAAGATAAATAAATAAAGGTATTGTGTCCATCTACATCTAAAAAAAAATTCTAAAAAAGGTTTTTATATTTCTATTTGGGATTTTTTCTTTTTGCCTAATGAAACTAAATGTGCATAATGCAATGAAAGGTAACACTGGCAGTAAAAGCAATTTTCCATAGCTTTCTACCAAAACATTCTCAGAGGATAAGCAGTACTATCAAGCATTGGGAAATCTGTTTTATATGTAAATGTGACTAAATTAGGGTCTTTAGAATATTTAATTAAACTTGTGTGTGATGATTCAATTTTCTTTTTAAAGATACTTTAATGACCAGATAGAACTGGAGGGTGCTCTACCTGTCTGATCTAACCCCTCAAATTGCTGATGGGTACACTGAGGTACAAAATGCCTAAAGTAGATGATAGGCAGCAGAGCCAGGAACACAACAAAGTGCTGTGACCTCATGCACAATTAACCCTGCAAATACATGGTTTTTACTGAGACAATTACAGTGATTTTTAAATATTTTTTTAGTTGTAGGTGGACATAATATCTTTATTTATTTTTATGTGGTGCTGAGGATCAAACCCAATGCCTCACATGTGTAAAGGAAGCACTCTACCACTGAGTTACAGCCCCAGTCTGCCCAATTACAGCAGTTTTTAACCTGAAAATCACTAGAAACATTTTGTATTCCAGGAAGTCAATCCAATGTGCTAAGCTTTTCTTTTCTATTATCTTAGTTTGCCTGAATACTTTGATGGTAGTAACTAACATTTTCATATCACTTTTCAGTTTTACAACACATTTTTACATTTTACATTCTCACTTGACTTTCAGAACAACCTTTGTGTCAGATAAGGATACTGAAGCTAAAGGACATTTAATAATTGTTCAAATAATATGTGCAGATGGCAGACTTGAATACGAGCCTTCCAACCCTGAGCCATTTGACAAGTGTGTCCTTTCTGTTCCCTCCAGCTTTACACATAGTTGAAAGTTGCTTAAGAAGAATTTTTTTTAAGTCAAATAGCTGTCATATACTGAATGTCTGCTATGGGTCAAGCAGTGTGGTAGATACTTTCTACATCTGCCATTCAAAATCCATGAGATATTTTAGAAGTGAAGTTTTTATCCAGTGAGTAGCTTCACCCAGGATTAAAGCTCAGTCTCTGCCTCCAAAGCCCTGGAACTGCACATAGGATTCAGGTTTCCTTGAAGAACATAGTCATATACCTAGAACAAAATCATTCTTTATGTGCTACTTCTGAATTGCATACATGGGTGTCCCTATTTACACGTCCAGATAACTGACACATAATTGAGGAAATACTATTGGCTCAGAAGTTCATCACATTTAAAAAAGAAGTCAGAGGCTGGGGTTGTAGCTCAGTGGTAGAAAGTTCACCTAGCATGTGTGAGGCACTGAGTTCGATCCTCAGCACCACATAAAAATAAATAAATAAAGTCATAAAAAAGTTTTTTAAAAGAAAATAAAAAAGAAGTTAGGAAAGGTAAGTCAAGTAACTATATGTGCCAATATAATTACTAGATGGCATGGTCAGATTTGTTTCCTTGTAATAATATTAAGTAGTAATGTACACTTTAAAGAAAATTAAAATACCTACCCACCTTAAGTGAACATATTTAGAAGTTAGTTCAAGCTTATAACCTTACACTGTCTTTTAAAACTTTATCTAATCTGATAATTAATAGGTTCAACATGTATTTTTAATTTAAATGTGATTTTTTTAAAATATTTTTTAGTTATAGTTGGACACAATACCTTTATTTATTTATCTTTGTGTGGTGCTGAGGACCAAACCCAGCGTCTCACACGTGCTAGGCAAGCATTCTACCACTGAGCTCAACCCCAGCCCTGTTTCTAATAATAAAAAACAATTTACATTTTTTTTCTTTTTTTAAGAATCTTTGAAACTATTATTATCAAAACTGAGCAAGGCTTTGCCTCTTCAGGCTGCTCTTTTTACCTGAAGTTATTTTGAAGAGTTGTTTTCATTAGGTAACTTGTTTATTGGCCAGAGGTATGTGGAAAGGTTCCAGCAGTTTGACCTGAGTGGCAGGTCCCTCTTGGCTATGTATCTCCCCTCAAGAGAAGTGGCATCTCTAGCCTCCCCAGATCCCAATGTGCAAGAGACTTGCACATCAAATCTAAACTTTATTCAAGTTTAGCAGTGCTATCTAGCTCCTGGGACTAGCCCTTGATGTCTGTGAGGCATTCTAATGTCCTCCTTTGCTTTGACTAGAATATAAGCTTTGTTCAGTCTTGTCCCAAATAAGAAGTTCTGAGCAATTAGGCATTTGACAAGTGTGTGAGACTCAATCAGGTTAAAAGTGTCAAGTTGAATTTCTAAGCAAATCTGAAGAGTACTGTGTGATTCATATCCTATCATAGCCTATCATTTGTACTGTTATCATATCCTATCATTTGTGCTGTTACATATCTTGGGAGGTTTGGTATCTTGTGATCTTCCACTAAAGGTGTTGAAGACAAGTGGACTGAACTCTAAAATTTGACCTTTTGATGCTAATCAAAACACAAGTGTCAACTGCTGTTCTCTGTTGCATTATTTATCCATTACATATCCCACTTAGACAATTTATTCTTATCTTTCTTGCCTAGGTCGAACTGGAAGGTACACACTTATAGAAAAATGGAGAGATACTGAAAGACATTTAGCACCTCATGAAAATCCTATCATATCCTTGAACAAATGGGGGCAGTATGCTAGTGATGTGCAGCTAATTCTGCGTCGAACGGGGCCATCTCTCAGTGAGAGACCCACTTCAGATAGTGTGGCTCGAATTCCTGAAAGAACTTTATACAGGCAGAGTCTCCCCCCTTTAGCCAAACTGAGGCCTCAAATTGACAAATCAATCAAAAGAAGAGAACCTAAAAGAAAATCATTGACATTTACAGGAGGTGCCAAAGGATTGATGGACATTTTTGGAAAAAGTAAAGAAACTGAATTTAAGCAAAAGGTGCTGAATAACTGCAAAACAACAGCAGATGAGTTGAAGAAACTGATTCGTTTGCAGACAGAGAAGCTTCAATCCATTGAGAAGCAGTTAGAATCTAATGAAATAGAAATACGATTTTGGGAACAAAAGTATAATTCTAACCTTGAAGAGGAAATTGTCCGCCTGGAGCAAAAGATCAAAAGAAATGATGTAGAAATTGAGGAGGAAGAATTTTGGGAAAATGAATTACAGATTGAACAGGAAAATGAAAAACAGCTGAAGGATCAACTTCAAGAAATAAGACAAAAAATCACAGAATGTGAAAGCAAATTAAAGGACTATTTGGCACAAATCCAGACTATGGAAAGTGGTCTTGAAGCAGAAAAATTGCAACGGGAAGTTCAGGAGGCACAAGTCAATGAGGAAGAGGTTAAAGGACAGATTGGTAAGGTCAAAGGGGAGATTGACATCCAGGGCCAGCAGAGCTTGAGGTTGGAAAATGGTATTAAAGCTGTGGAAAGATCTCTTGGACAGGCCACCAAACGACTACAGGTAAGAACATTTTTGTTAATAAGATGTTTCATCTATTTAAAAGAATATATTCCTGGACTCCTTTGTGAGTGTTTCCCTTGATTTTAAAGGACTTAATTTCTCTGTATTTCAAGAATTAGAAACCTAGTTTTGTTTAAAACTCTCATAGAATTTTTGTGATGTGTGATAAAGTTCAGATATAACACCACACTAATGGGTTCTCCATGGAAGAGGCTTTTTACTGTGGTAATTGTGGCATTAGGTAATTGGATATAGAAGAACCCAACCCCAGAAGGATCAACCCCAGACCTGGAATGGATACTAATGATGAGATAGTACACCTGACCTTCTCCTTTCAGAGAGAAACCCAAGCCAGATGAGATTACGAAGATTGACCAAGTGTGGCTGTCTGACTGCTTGTCTGTCACTCCTCCATTGTCAAGCCCAGCTTCTTCCCTCCTCTCCCTCGTACCCCTCTTTACTCTCCTGATTAGAGGGGCACAAAGGAGGGGCATACTCTCCAACTTCCCCCTCTCTGGTACTTATATAAGAACGTTTATATTTTACCACTTAGACTCTGACCACCTAATTGACATTTCTTGGATACCCATTCTTGAAAACAAAGTGGTGGTTATATAGGAGTTGCAAAGATTTTTGAAACAGTCACTAACAGATGAAATGAGAAAGATAGACAATTGATGGCTGCTTAAATTTAAATTAATTAAACTCAATATTCAGTAAATTAGTTTAAAATACAAATAATTTTAAAATTCTGTGTTTGGTCACAGCCACATTTCAGGTGATTGATGCAGCTGTTGATTGGATAGCACAGATGTAGAACTTTTTCATCATGGGAGGAAGTTCTGTCAGATGGAACTGGTTGGAAGCTCACTACTGGTTGTGTAGTTCACAACAGGCAGTTCAGGGCATACTTATTAGAAATTCAGAATCTTCATGTATTGAGAGCCCCAAATAGTACCTGTGCACACTGAAGTTTGAGAAGAGCTGCTTTAATATTCATATGTGTAGTCCCTCTGGGAAAGCTGAGGTTCCAGAAGAACCAAAATGATTTCCTTTCTCTGTCACTAACTGGTAAGACATAAAACTACCACCAAAATTTTGAAAATCAAGTATTTCTCATGCATTAGAAGGTCATTAGCCTCTGATTTGTCGGCATTTTACTATTTGGACAGCTTAAGAAGTTTATTTTGACAGTTTAAGGGTGCGTAGGAAGTCATGTTGCCTTTGCTATTATTATAGTGATGACAGTCATCACTGGTAAGCCCTATTGAAAAGTAACTGATAGCAGATTACCAACCCATTACCACATACCACTGTTCACTCAGTGTCAATGAAGAAAACCACTCCTCACTTCTAGTATCTACCAGAGCCTTCAGATATGCCCAGCCCAGCTGAGGCCAAGCCGCCTTTTCTGAAAGTCCAGTAGAGAGAGAACAGAAAGAGACAGAAAGCCATATACATAACAGGATGCCTCTCCTTACTTTTGGAGCTTTCCAGCTATCTAAACCAGATCTCCTTCCCTAAGGATTCTATAGTTCTCAGACTGTCTTTGTCAAGAATTTAAAAACCTCAGACTGAGACTCTTGTGGAAATCTTGCTTTTCCCATGCTATAAGATATATCTTGATAATGGATATCATGAAAACTTAAACACCTTATAAAAACCAAGAACTCTAAATCTCTTGGACCAATCTATTCCTCATTTGTAGTCACTTATGAAACGGATAATAGGGAAATTTGTGACCAGTTCAACGAGATTGCTATAATGCTAGGATGGATAGAAACCAATTTTTTTTTTTTATTTTTTAGTTGTAGTTGGACATAATACCTTTATTTTATTTATTTTATATGGTGCTGAGGATTGAACCCAGCACCTTGCACATGCTAGGCAAACACTCTACCGCTGAGCCACAACCCCATCCCAGAAACCAATTCTTTTTAATGAAACTCCATAGACATGCCTTATTTTGTATGAATGCGTAGTGATGTTCCAAAGGGAAGCATTGCAATTAAGAGGGCAGACTGAAGAAGCTGTTTGTTCCCTTTGTTTTGTTTTGGCCCATGTCACAGAGTGCAAGTGACCTTTGTATCCATGTAAACCAGATTTGTTAAATGTGCTGCCTTAGCCCCTGCAGCAGAGGGATTGTCCTTAGACATCTTGAGCTGCCCAATAGCGAATCCTCAGATGAAGAAATAACAATAGTAGTTTCCACTTAGGACAAAGAACAAGAACTGGAGCAGTTGACCAAAGAGCTGCGGCAAGTCAATCTCCAGCAGTTTATCCAGCAGACGGGGACAAAAGTTACTGTTTTGCCAGCTGAGCCCATTGAAATAGAGGCCTCACAGGCAGACATAGAAAGAGGTAAGAGGCTGATAAATAATTTTTTCCTTTTATCTTACTGGTTAACTTTGAATAAACTGCTTGCAGTCAGTTAAAGTATCAGCCTACCATTCATAGCTAATTTTTAAGTGGGCTACTTTTTAAAAACTTAACATGCTTCCCATTTTTTGTAAAGAAAAACAGTAATTTGGTTTTTGTTTACTTAGGTAATCATATACTAACCAAATCTCCTATCACCTAGTTTTATTTATCTGCTTCTTTATGAATCTTTTTCCTGAATATATATGAGCCATAGTGTATTAATTTGAATTTCAGCATCTCTCAGTTTCCCTAATGTCCCTTCTTCCCTTTCTCCCTTTCTGAAAGTCTGTATTACTAACATGTGCTGATATTTAAAAGACAATTCCAAACTATGCGCATGTGATCTGAACAACCAAAAGGTGAGAAGAATGCTCACCTTTTTAAAAAACCATTCACTCTTCCTATCCCCAAAACCTGGTATGTCAGCTAGACTCCCATGTGAGATGATTTTACCCTTCTCCTCCTACCTCAGAGCCCACAGGGGTTTGCAGTGGTTGCTATATGCAGTTCTCTCTCTCAGGTTCTTTAGGGCAGGAAATATTCTAATTTGTCACGTTGCTAAGTGCTCCTAGGTAATAAGTACATCAAGTGACTTTCTTTATTTCTCATTTAGAGGCACCATTCCAGTCTGGGTCCCTGAAGCGACCTGGTTCATCTCGGCAGCTCCCCAGTAATCTTCGTATTCTACAGAATCCTATCTCATCTGGTTTTAACCCTGAAGGCATATATGTATAACATTATCTGTCTTTAGGGAGGAGATCAATAAAAGTACCAAGGACAAATTTCTACTTTGATTTGTGCCAATGATGAACAGAGGACACGTTTCACAAGCCACTGTATTTTTTTCTCTCCCAAATTGCATACCACTTGGAGCCATACCCTGTGCACTGATGCTAAAGAACAAAGAAACTTGTGTTTTCACACATCAACAGTATTGACATTTTTGTCCAGCAGCTGTAATACAAAGCCTTCATTTTTATTTGTAGCATTTGAGAGCATTAGTAAAGTATTATACTATGTGTATACATAAATAAACCGTGAATTAAGAGTAAAGAGAAATATGTGACTGGTTTAGTTTAATTTATTCCATGTAATTGATTAATGTGTGAATGTTGATGTTTTAATATTTTTATTAATACTTATCCTATGACTTAATTATGTTACATATTATATGATTATGATTGTGTGCATGTTGTCAGATTCCATCCATGCATTGCTAATTTATAACAACACATGTGTCATGGGGTGCTCCACCATCCAGACTAACTCCAGAAGAACCCAGTTGCATTAATTTCATGAGCCTGTTCTAGCCATTGCTTAATTAAGTGAAGTAATTCAGATTTCTTTTTAATCTGGAATTTAATCTTGCCTTCACAATATTTCCAAATATATAAATGACCACATAACAGAAATGTTTTTCATGAGGTAAATTATACATGTAAAAAGTTTGCAGTCTTTCATATATGATTAATCAAAAACATAATTGTTGTATATCTATTCAAACAGGCATGGGGGTTCCTGATACATTATGTGATTTGTTTCTGCCCTGCCTTATCATTTACTCTCAAGGATCCTCAGAATTAACATAATATATGTTATAGATACCTGAGGATCAGGTTAGTATACTTTGTGAATATTGCTTCAAATTATATATTTTTAAATAACCCATTTCTCGTGTATGGTCTGTTGGTATACTCACCTGCAGGTAAGTTATTTCTTCCACATAATTTACTCTGTATATTATGAACAACTGTGCTTTTTCTTCAGTCACTTAGAGAGTAGATTGGAGTTAGTTCCTTTTTACCAAGGAAATAAAGTTAAATTCAGAGTATATTTTTCATTTTTAAGTTTGACTTTTATAGGATATAAACCTCCACTTGTATGTATATTGTTTTATTTATAAAACCAAAAATGAGTCCACAACTCTACCATGAGTAGTGGCTTAACTGATATTCTCAAGTAATATTTAGATGGATGCTGTCAGACACTTCTTAGCCACTTTTACTTTCCCTCTGATCAAATTTGGTACAATATAATTAAGATTTTAATCTGAAATTTAAAGTAGTTTTTAGTTCTGAAGAAAATATATTCTCTGTAATACTTACATGCAACAAAATAAAAATGGATTAATATAGTATTGCCATGGTAACAATAAAGAGATATGTCTTATGCATGAAGGCTACTTTGGATGTTTCAACACATTTGACTTATTTTGGTTTAATGAATGCTGAGAATGCTGCTTTATTTAGGTTTCCTATGAAAAATTTTAAGAATGACAATGAAAATATATAGATGCTTCTAGAGAACTGAAAGTAACATAGTGTTGCCTTTTCTAGTCCAGCTGAGTAGTAGACCTCAACTGAACATATTATTCTTTGGGTTCTTGGAGTTATCAAATTGGTCTTGCCATTATACTGTTTTGCAAATAACTTAAGAAAAAATGATTCTTAACTAAGTAACCACAACCTGTACACATTTGCTCTCAGTTTATAATACATATTTCATATCTACATATATTTAAAAATTAGAATTAAAAATCTAAATAATTTGTAGCTTTTGTGACAATAATGATTTAGGTATGCCCAATATATGCCTTACTTTTAAAGATTCCTATCCTCTACTGAGTCATTTTGTTGTTCAGAGAAATTGAGACCTTATTCACAAAGAAAAACATTTTATAAATTGTATTCTATTTAAATCAAAATGTTAAACTGTAGGTGTGTTACACTTTGCAATTAGAAATTACAAAGATGCCTTGGTATACCACAAAGAACACAAAGTCAGTATCTAATTTAGTAATTGTAAATTATTAACAGAATTGCCTAATAACTTTAAAGAAAGATAGATAGCATCCAACCAACTTGTAGTACGCCTGGGTTCTCCAGCCTGGTATCCCCAATTAACCTCTGACTTCTTCAGAATTTTCAAGCTGCCAAATAATGGACCTAGTTACACATGAAAATACTGCTTCCCAGATGGGAAGAGTATATAAATGTGAATTAATGAACACATTGAGCAGCTGTACTTTTTAATCAGTTATACTACTTCTGGAAGCACATAACTGAAGAATATTTTTTAAGTCTTTTTTTTTAAACAGAGGGGAAAACTCATTTCTGTAGAAACATCTTTAAATATTTTAATCTATTTGTGATCATTTTTACCTTTTGTGGATACAAATGAATTAGATTAAGTGCCACATCTTTGGATACTTTTGGAGGGGGGAGAAGTTAATGGTATATAGAAATACCAAACATAAAATTTTGCATCTAAGGGATAATTCAGGTTCAAAATAATAAATTAGAATACAAATTTGTGTGTTTTTTTAATCATACTGTAAAGTGTTTTATTGTGATTTTCTACAACTATTAAATATATTAAAATGGTTTTTTCTTACCAAGAAATCCTTTGAAATAGCATTAGTCTCTTTGACCTTTTGAATATATATCATTATCCTCAAAGAATGGTACATAGTGGATCACCTCAGTTTTTTTCATTTTCTTTATATGATAATTTGATTTGTTTATATTTGATTTTTGTCTTAATGCACAGGGAATTTTTTGTATGTGAGACTTCAGTTGGTTTTAGCAGAAATTGCCCACTTAATTCCCAGTCACCAATGAGCAAATTGTTAGTTCCTATAGTTGAAATTAATCAAAAACAAGACTAATCAAGTTTAAAAAAAAACTGTGAATAATACAATAAAAAAATAGAATATGTTGTGTGAAATGTGAAATATGGCCATGTATAAGAACAGATAACTTGCTTTCACAGTAAAAATAAAACGTATCCCTGTACTAAAAGACAACTTTCTTTGTGAATAAGAGCAAAACAGCCTTTAGAGAAAAAGAATTCTTCACTGAAAGACACATATGTGAACACCTTTCCAAATCAAAACTGTATTGGATTGAGGAAATATGTGGAAAAAGCAAAAACTTGATTTCAGGCATGCAAAGGCTGTGGGCAGTTGGGCAGTTGTACATTGCCTTTGAAAAATTGGGCCTTAATTTATATGTATATAATGGCACTGTGTTTGAATCTCTCTTCTACATAAAGTTGTCTTTATTAGTCTATATTGTATTAAAATTTAGCTCATTAGTATTACTTTTGTATTATGTCAGTTTTTTAAGTTGCATGTTTCTACTGTTTGCTACAGTATTTTTAAGTTTTGGGTGAAGGCCACCAGCTGTATCAAACGACACAACAATCACTATTTATTCAGTATTGCTGCTTTACGTTTGCCGAACCAGCTTTCAATGCCTAGACGGTGACTGCTTGAAAGCTGCAGGAGCTCTTTCCAATACATTTTATATATTTTTAGTAATCAAATAAATGCAGATAACTATTTAGTATACTAATTATATTATTAAACCAGCAGAATATAAAGGCAATAAAATATATACATATATATGGGGGGAGGGGAAAGATTAAAAACATGGGTTCACAACCAGACACGGTGATGGCCCTAAATGTATTTCTCAATGTCTTTCTTCACTGACCCTAGGAGGATTTGAGTTGCTGCAGCTTTAAACAGAAAATTACCATGTTCACTAGTTGTGGACCATAAATATGCTTTTAGTACTGCTTTGCTTATGTTCAAATAAAGTCTATAATATGTATTATATGTAACTATTTTCTTTTGAACTTCATTTTGAAATGTATATTTTCTGATTATTATCATGAGCTGTAAAGCAAAGGATCAATATCTGATATTCCCCCAAATAATAAATTTTCAGGATTCATTGGGGCAGTACTATTGTTGGTTTTGTTTCTTATGTGTTTAACATTTTTAAATATAATTTTATTTCCTTTAAATGATGGCAGAATAGCTGTGTCCACATCAGTGACACCAATTATGTTTTTCTACGTGTGATATTATACCTGAGGAATCCTGTTGCTCAAAAGGTAGCTGCTAGGCTGGGGTTGTGGCTCAGTGGTAGAGCACTTGCCCAGCATGTGTGAGGCACTGGGTTTAATCCTCAGCACCACATAAAAATAAATACAATAAAGGTATTGTGTCCATCTACAATGAAAAAAAAATTTTTTTTAAAAAAGGTAGCTGCTTCATCAAGTAAAGCTTAATTAGAAACTACCAAGTCTCCCTTTTATTTCAAGAGTGAAAGGAAGTTATTTCTTAAACTCTATACTCCCCAGATCTCCTGAAAGCCTAAGTGAGAAGAAGGGAGCTAACACCTCAGTGCCCACAGTGCCGGGGCAACACAAGGCACTCATCACACGTGAACACTCACAGCCATCCAGGGAACTTCTCCCAAATTGCAATCCAGTAAGTGACTGACACAGAGATTGAATTTAGGACTTTCAGACCCAGGGTACCTTCCTGCATTCCATAGTAAAGCTTCATAAGCTCTACAATGCAAATGTCTGCCTTTTAACCACCCTACAGTGAAAATGTATAAATTTTATAGGAATATTTTTATAAGTAGAAGTTAAATCTCAAGAGATTATACAAGCTAATAGTGTACTAGAAAAGCAAAGCTAAAATGAAAAGCTTTAATTCAATTATTCTATATCCAAGCTTAGAGGACTTAGAATTCTAGTAATCCATCCTATACCCCCTTTAAAGCCATGGTTGTGTTCATGGCAGAACAATAAACAGGATCTGTTCACTTGACTCTTTTCCTGCTGCTGGCTCTGCATATTTGTGCAGTATCTTAGGGGAGGTCAATGGAATCTTTGGTGAGCCCCTGTTATTGGCCAGACACCAGACAGAAATGAGCAGGCTTGCTCTCTGCCTCAAGCAGACCACAGTCTGATGAGTCAGGTGACAACCTCAGTGCAACCTGTTAAACATGATTAAAGGAGCCAGGATAGAGTGTCATGGAAGCACTAGAAGGATCTCCCCCTAACCTGGGGTGTCAGAAGACCCTGAGGAAGGTGATAGTATACAGGATGGGTTCTCTGGTCAGGCTAGAGATAGAAAGATGAAGAGCCTGTGGAGCTGTGGCAAGACAGTGGAGGGCAGAGAGGGCTAAAAGAGAAGGGAGGTAGGCATCAGATCATGAAGGGCCTTGGCTGTTGTGGTAAGGAGTTTGGGTTTTATCCTGAGAGCCCTGGGGAAGTTTTAAGCATGGAAATGAAATGAGCAGATTAGCATATAATAAAAATGCTTCTGGATGACTGTGGAGACATGATTAAAGTAAGGGTCATGACAAGAAGCCAGAAAGACAAAAGGGCTATAGGAGTCAAATCAGAGGTGATGGTAATCTGAACTAAGAAAGAACATAGCTATTGGAGTTTATTCACTGAACAAATTTTTGTTGAACACCTACTTTGTACCAGGAAATGAAGAGAATCAGGCAGGTTATCCTAAGTAGACAATAGCAAAAGGACTTGGTGTTTAAATGGGATACAGAATAAAAGAATTTTTAAAATCCCAGGTATTTAACAGCTATTCACAGTCCTAAGTAGATGGTGGAAATGGTGCTGTGGGTCTACAAATAAACAGATACCCTGTCTTGTGTGCTGGCAGGCAAGAGACAGGCACAGGAGAGATGGAGAAGAGAACAAAAACATGGAGAATAGAATGTGTACCCTGAAGTGTGTCTTCATTTGGGCTTGCCTCCTGCAGAGAGCCCCTGCAGTGTTCCTTGTGAGAATGGCAGGTTGTGGAGGAATGCCCTTCTTCATATAATATTCCATCATCCAAGTCTTCATCCAGTTTTTTGGGATATTGTTTTCCAAGCATTGAACTTGACTGTGTGTTCTATATCTACTGCATCCATCCATCTGCCATGTGGATGTGTCCAAGGTGATAGAAGGATCTGACACAGACCAGAATGAAGGGACATAAAGAAGGTGGACAATACAAACTCGTCTGTGCAAAGTCAATATTTACAAATTTCCTGCAACTGCTGGCAGTGTGAGAATCACATAAAATTGGAATACTTATAACAACATATTTTAAGCATAAAGAAAATCATAGATACTAAGCAAAGAACACAGAGAACAACAAACACCAGAAAGAGAGGCTGGGGAGAGCAAGGAGGGGTACAGAATGTACCCCAGGAGCATTGCAGCCACAGAGAGGGTTTCTCGTGACCACTGACAATCATTGGATGCAGTCATGAGCCATTTACACATCATGTCACCTGCACCCTTAAGGACCACACCATCCAGGCTTATCTCCACAAGATGAAAAAAGGTCTCCCTTTTATTGAGCCAAAATAGATTCCCTTGTCAAGGCTGAATCATAATGGGGTTGGGGGGGGGCGCGGGGTGGAGCATGGGAGGATTAGACAAACTCTAGATAGGGCAAAGGGGTGGGAGGGGAAGGGAGAGGTCATGGGGGTAGAAAAGATGATGTAATGAGAGGGACATCATTACCCTAAGTACATGTATGAAGACACGAATGGTGTGACTATGCTTTGTATACAATCAGAGATATGAAAACCTGTGCTCTATATGTGTAGTATGAATTGTATTCTACTGTCATATATGACAAACTAGAATTAAAAAAAAAAACAGAAATCAGATGGTAAAAAAAAAAAGATAGATTCCCTTGTCATTTCAACTTTCCTTAAGACCACACAGAAGAAACAATTTCTCACTAATGCATTAGAATTTCAGATATTTGAAGACATCTCTATGTCCCTTGTTTTTCTCTTTCCTTGTATAAATATTCCCAATTCTTTCAAACAGTTCCCTCTCTTCTAACATACTTTAGACCACTCTTGAACATTACAACCATGACTGATGACAAACTCCATCTGTGACTAGATCCGGTCAGCATGGAGGATTTGATTTATTTGTTACAGGACATTGTAATTCCTAAAACCTAAACTGGATGGGTTGATCAGTTGGGTGAGTTGGTGTTTGGGGAGCCTCATCTTAGAATCACTGAACTGGCAGTTGACTAAAATCCTGCCTTTTCCCCATTTTCTGCTGTCAATGAAATCTTCCCTAATTGAAAGAATGAGTGTAGTTGAATTTCAGGATGCATGTGCAGAATTTTACTTTATGAAAATACTTACCTCTAAAGTAGTAAATTCCAGAAGGAAAACATATGAACTTTAATGTTAGGTCAAAATGAGGTTAATTTTGTTGAGGGTAGAGTTCTCCAGAAAGAAGCACACAGAGGTTAGTAACTGGGAAAACCAGGGAAGGGTCCCCTGAAGTGGGTGAGGCTCTTGAAGAGCAGAAAGGCTTCCACTCTCTAGTACTTACTAAATTTACACCAGAAATTCAGCTATGAACAAAACTCCAAATCCCTGCCCACATGGAGCTTGTGTTCTAATGAGGAAGACAGATGCTGACCATGAAAGCAACACACATAATACCAATGAGAAAAGAGCTAAAGAGGGAAAAATAAAGCATTAAAGAGAATTAGGAAGAGTCACAGTTGGGGGAAGGACTGCAGTTTTCCAGAGGGGGCTTGAGAAGGCCTTTCCTGAAAGATGACACCAGTGTAAAGATTTACTCAAAGTGTGTGCGGGCCATGCAGCAATGAGGGGAGGCCTGTGGCCACAGGCCCCACATCAAGCTCAAGTGGTCAAGAAGCCTGCTCAGACAGCTCTGTTTTTAAGTAACTGACTCAGAACGTATAGGCCCTTCCTGGCCAGGAGTTTGTAACCCCCTTGGACCAGTTACTTATTTGATCAATCTTCTCAAATCTCAGAAAGTATAGAAAGAAGTTATTTTAATGGTATCAAACAAATGTTTCAAATCTGAATTGAATTACCCTCAAACCTTCCCAGATTAAAATTAAATTCACAGATTAAATGTCCTTCTGCGACTAGACTCAAATTTGGTCTACTCTATTTTCCAAAATAGTGGCTAAAGAATGAACCTTTAGATTTAAAGAGGCTTTATTTTACTACCCAGCCTCTCCAAAAATAATGGCATTATAACCTATAAATATATACTTTTAAATTCAAACTAATAAACAAAAACAAGCAAGCCACTGTCAGGTACTCTTTTGTGAAGTTAAATTAATATTTCCAGGAGGCCCTCAAGAAAGGAAAAAACAAAAAATTCTAACTCAAAAGAACAGAGATCCAAACCACATAAAATTGAGGTAAAGTTCTTAGCTCTTTGTTGTCATAGCCTCCTGTGTTATCTAGAGATCATCAGGCGCTCTTATAAGCAGAAACAGCAAGACTGGCTATCACTCCAAAAGCTCAGGCACCAGAGGGAACAATAAACAAGTGGGGAAAGCTACCAGCAAAGGCAACATCACCAGAATGAAAAGGAAGGCTGTGGATTCAGAGCAAACACTTGAAAATACACATTTGAAAACAGTGTGATGCTGGACTATGTGAGAGACTCACAGAACTTACTACCAAAAAACAAATATTCTAATTAACAAGTGAGCAACAAAACTGTATAGACATTTCTCCAAAGAAGACATTAAAATGGGCCACAGGTGTATGAAGACATACTCAACATCAGTAATCATCAGCAAAACAAGTTAAACCTCAGTGATTCCACCCCACACCTGCCATACCTGCTGTTCTTGATAAGAAATGTGTTGGTTATAAAGTGGAGAAAAGGCAACCCCTGCACACTGTTGATGGGAGTGTAAATTGGTTCAGCTAGTATGAAAAATGGTAGAGAAGTGTGTCAAAATACTTTCTTATAAAACGACCATATGACCCAGCAATTCCTGAACAAGGCTTATATTCCCCCAAAATGAAATTAGCCCTTTAAAGAGATATCTACCCTCCCATGCTCACTGCAGCATTTTGCAGTATTATTTACAACAGCCAAGACAAAGACTCAATCCAAGTGTCCATTAGTGGGTGAATGGATAAAGAAAGTATGTAACTATAATATATACATCATAGATATAGATGAAATATAATTTAACCTTTAAAAGGGATATAAAGTCACTTGCAAAAATATGAATGAAGTTAGAGAACATTATTGTTAAGTGAAAAATAAGCCAGACATGGGGCAAAAGTACTTCGTGATCTCGTTTATACATGAAATCTTAAACAAACACATCAAATACATAGAAACAGAACAATGGTGAAGCAGGAAGGGGGAGTAAAGGGGAAAAATGTAAATCAAAGGATACAAACTTACAGTTAGGTGGGGAGAATAAGGGTCTAATTTACTACAGGAGGATGATAGTTAATAATATTGCATAAGTAGATTTTAGGTGACTTTACTACACAGAGAAAAAAGGAGGTACACGTGAAAGGTGATGGAAATGTTAATTTGGTTATTTGTAAGTATTCATTTCACTATGTATATCATAACATCATGTAACATAACATCATGATAAATATGAACAATAAAAAAAATCTAAAAAGAAACTGTCAAGGCAACAAGTCACTATCCTGTATTACAATGGTTAGAAATAAACAAATTGGTTCCTATAACAGGAATTATCAAGAACTTACCCAGACTTCCATTTGAAGCTCCACTCACCACATTGCAGAGGGAAGTCCTCTATGTGGATTTGTTTAGAGAGGACCCTGTAAAGAGTTGATCCTCCACGTTTTCTCTAAATTTTTTAGGCTTATTGGGGCTCTTAGTAAGATGTATATTATCAAATAGCATTAGCAATATAACAATTCTAGTGGTTTACTTGAGACTCACTATAGAATGTGGACACAATGGTATTTGATAACAAGAAAGGTTTTCATTTGGTTATTATCATATGTATTGTAATCTAAATATTATGAATATAATATATCTGCATATGTATACTATGATGGTGAATTTTATGTGTTAACTTGTCTCAGCCTCAGGAGCTGCTGGGATTACAGACATGGGCCACCACGCCTGGACATTATTCTATACTTTCAATGCTTCTACATTGTGCACTTTTCAATACAGATCCATCATACAACCATTTAAGAGTCTATAAATATTTTGTCAAATACCTTTCCACTTTTTGTAGCAATCTTATTTTATAAATTTAAGGTATTAAACATGATATGATGTGCTTATCCAGATATGCATATATGTGGTAAAGTGATTACTAGAGTCAACTAACATACCCATCACCCCTTATAGTAATCTATCTTAGAAAAGATACTGGAGTTCTGCATAGGAACTCTAGTAAAGAAGTGGGGGCCAGGAGCAATGGCACATTGCCTATAATCTCAGTGGCTTGGGAGGCTGAGACAGGAGGAGCTGGAGTTCAAAGCCAGCATCAGCAAAAGCGAGGTGCTAAGCTACTTAGTGAGACCCTGTCTGTAAATAAAGTATAAAAAAATAGTGCCCCTGAGTTCAATCTCTGGTAACCTCCCCCAGAAAAAGAAGTGGGGATACAAGGAGTGGAGATGAAGAGACTGGCTCAAAGGTCATTCTAATAGTAACTCAAGAGTGAAAAGGCATGAACCAACAGGGGCAGAGAAATGGAAATTGCTAAACGCACTCCAGAGATGCTTTTCAGGGAGAAAGTCGATAAAGTCCTAGGTCTGACTGTCCACGTGAATGAAAGGAGAGGAGTCATAGTTCATCCCATGATTTCCAAGCAAAGTAGTTAGAAAGGTGAGACCTGTTCTTTGACAAAACCTGGTTGGAATCCCACTGTGCCACCTTCTCACTATGTAACTTAGGGAGGGTGCTGCATGAGGTCACCTCCTCTGTCCTCACCAACCTTGAAGAAGGGTAACGATAGTAAAATTCTACCACTTTGTGACACCTCTAATGGATGCAGGAGCTATCAAGAAGGAAGACACTTAGAAGATGGTGAAGAAAAGTGGCACATGTTTTGCTGAGATGCTGGTAAGATGTGTACTGCAATATGCAGAAAGCATTTGAAGGTGTTGGTCTGAAGGTTGTCGAGGAAACAAAGATGAAGATGGATGTATAGAAAATATCTACAGATACAGTCATTTAAAATGCAGGCACACCCTCCAAGTACATACACACAAATATATTCTTAAATGACATAAATTTTCTCAGGGAGAAGTATAAACATTTGTTACTCTGCAGAGAGGGGACCAGCATCTTCATGACACCTGGGGACCTGATAGAAATATAGAATTTATGCTATGATCCACACAACATAAAATAGTTCTCCAAGTGCAGGTGATGAGTGGATTGAAAATATAGGGAGAATCAGAAATAAAGACAAAATACACGAAAATAGGTGAAAGTGGGGCTGGTGGGTGAGCTAGCCCTAGTGGGGTCTAGCTGAACAAAGAGCACAGCTCCACGTATTTATTATATAGGTTTTAACATCAAAAGGATTTATTGTGAGAAAACTTCTCCAAGGTAAACAAACAAGGTTGTGAGCAGGAACAGACTAATTGGGGCTTGCCGTGCAATATCTTCTCTAGCTCCCGGCAGCTGGCACCTCAAGGCTATGAGCGCCCCTATATTTCTTCTACCTCTGGGTAGCTGGTATTTGAATCCAGAGCTATTGAACTCATAAATCCCATGCCAGGCATGAAATCTACCCTATTAACAGTGGCCACCTGCAAATGGGCAGTCCCCTTGACACCCTCCCACCAAAAAATTCCCCAAAACGGTGTCTCACTATCCAGGGCTCTGGAGTTCAAAGCAATGATTGATTCATGACTCCCAACAAGAATCTAAGGCCCCACTTACTGAGTTAGAATTCCTATTCTAGTGAGGACCTCCTCATGCTAATCTTAGGCACATTCAAGTTAGCTGGTGTAGACCAAAGAGCGCCAAGGTCAAGAGCTGGGGGAACATCTACCATGAGGCCCCAGACTGAAGAGGCTGGAGAGGGAGACCATGAAGAAGGAGAAACTAAAAGCACTGAGAGAACCATTAGGGCTGTGATAACAAAACACCAAAAACAAGAAAGAGTTATTTCTCACAGTTCTGGAGGCTGAGGAGCCCAAGATGGTGTCAGCAGATTTGATGTCTGGGGCCCATTGCTCATAAATGTTGCCTTCTTGCCATGTCTTCACATAGTGGAACATAAAACAAGCTCCCTTGGGCCTCTTTTAGAAGGCATTAATTCCGTTCATGAGGGCCCTGTCCCCACAAACTAAATTTCACAAAAGACCCCACTTCAAAATACCGTCTCCTTGGGGTCAGGATTTTAGCATGTGAATTGTGCAGGAACACTAACAGACCATAGCAGTCACTATCTAGCCACAGGTAAATAGGACACTATCTATAAGGATCTTGTACTTAGGTGATAGGATGACATAAACACAAATTTAACATATATATATATATATACATATATATGTATTTAAAATATATATGTATATATATATTTTTAATTTGTTTTTAGCAACTCCAGATTTTTTTTTTTTTTTTTTTTAGAGAAACTTGTTCACATGACCTGTCTCTGCTCTCCAGCCTCCATTCCCAAAAAGCAGAGATCGTGACTGAATCAAACACCTAAGCTCTTCCTACCTTTTAGCAATTTAGGGCAAATGAAGGGAATTTTGAAACTGGAGTAGACTGTCTTGCAGATAATATTTACGGTTTAAAGATTAGCCAATACAATGAATGAGCTATTTTGGATCTGGGAAGTGAGGGTTAAAGAGGGAAGTCACACACACCTGGAGATGGTATTGCCCAAGACACAGAGGGATAAGGTGTGAGCAGCAGAGCCTTGTGTACTGTGCTTCTGAAGCATCGAGGCAGCCTGAGGGCACTTTCTCATGCTACAGTGTGTAGGGAATGTGTGTGTGCGCGCGCGCGCACGTGCATGCACATGGTGCTCAGGAGGAGGAAGCAGAGCTGCTGGCGCAGTCTGCTACCTCTGAATGCTTCTCCCACAACAGAGGCTAAGAATCAGGGCCCACTTTTTCACTGAATCACTATGAGCCAGGGATTCTTGTGTCATCCAAAGATGGGGAGATGGGGAAGGAAGGTAAAGTGCCCAAAATTAACTGATAATGGGTTTAATTAAGAAAGAGAACAAATGTGATGTTTCTTGAACTCTTGAGGGCTGTGGAAAATTTATTTCTGTTTAATCTTGTTATCATAAAGCTAGTCTGATATAAAGCCAGTTCTGATGGATCATTGTGGAATTGGTTTCTAATAGGTTAATTTTGTTTAAATTCCCCGTTTTCTAAGTGTCTGATACTTTTTTTTTTTTTTTTTTTTTTTTAAATCAGGGATTGAACTCAGGGACACTCAACCACTGAGCCACATCCCTAGCCCTATTTTGTATTTTATTAGAAACAGGGTCTCACTGAATTGCTTAGTGCCTTGACATTGCTGAGGCTGACTCTGAACTCTTCCTGCCTCAGCCTCCCGTGCCGCTGAGATTACAGGCGTGTGCCACCACGCCTGGCTGTCTGATACTTTTAAGAGAAAAGAAATGGTGAGTAAAAAGTGTAAAGGAGTGTAAAGACCCAAGTTTTCACTCTTTCATAAAAGCCATATAACACTGGACAAGGCACTGATTCTCTCCGGGCCTCAGTTTTCACTTTTGTCAAATGAAGAGCTAAGGTGAACCCATTTCTAAGTCTTTTCCAGCTACAGCACCCCATGATTCTATGATATGTAACAAAGACAACAAATGTAGAAGTTTCAAAGATCATAAAGATGAAGAACAGAAATCACAAATGTGGTAGCACTGAAATTCGTCAGTCAATTCAATCTCTGGAAAGTTTTTCTCTGAACTTTGTCTACAATATGGCAGCAAGGGAAACAAAGAACTAAGAGGTAATATGACTGAAGAAAGGTCATTCACTTTTTTCATCTAACAAAGGAATCCACTCAGTGTGACTGGACAGAGCCTCCTCTGGCTTAGGGCTCTGGCATTGCTCAGCAGGGTACCTGGTCCAGGTGTCTGCCTGTGGCTCTTAAAGACTGATCCCACATCAAGAGGCCTTTATGCCTCAAATTCTTAATCCCTACTGGCTTTAGCTCACAAAAACTTAATATCCTCTCCTCCTTCCCTCAACCCCACATTAGGTTCACCTGTTACATCCTTTGTTTTCTGTGACACAGTTATCATAATTGTACAGTGATTTGTCCGGTCATTTAATATCCAGCTTCACTATTCTTCTATTGCAATAAGGACAAAGATTTTGTCTGTTTTGTTCATCCCTGTATTCCAGGCCCTGGTGTATAACATGCCTTTAATAAACATAAATTGAATGAAAAGATGAATGAATGAATCCCATCTGGCATAGGAGAAGACAAAGACTCCTTGCTCAAGTCAAATCACTAACAACTGAGATAACAGCCTATTTTCACTGGCTCCACAGCCTGCCCATCCTCCACTCCCAATGGATTTCTCTTCTCTCTCCTAGACTTCAGCTCCCTTGCAATAGCACTGGTGCTAGAGGTGGCAGGCAAGAGACAATGACACATTGCCGTGACCTGGTTCCTTCCACCTCGCCCTTCTGCAGTTGTTTGCCAATGCTCTGTGCATATTTTGTAAGTATGCACTCAGCACCTCCACACCCAGGCCCCACTTCTTGAGTTAGAATGTGTGAGGTCTTAACATCTGGCCCATGGCCTTGCCAGAAGGAGCACAGGGTGCTGCTGGGTCCAAAGGTTTGTCTCTCCTCTCCTCCACCTATCATGGTCTCTAGCACATGAACACTCAAATTGAAGATGTATGATATTTCTGTTTCTCAATGGACCTAATTCAGGATCATCTCCCGTTCCTAATGCAGCAATCCCATCTCTTGCCAAGATACCTGGGTGATAAAATCTGAAGTCAGCCCTCGATCCATACATTCTAAGCTCCAGGTCCATTTCCAAATCCCAGGAGTCCTTGGCTTTAGCTTCCCTTCTCTTGCCCAGAGTTACATTTCCCTACATGTTCACCCCATCTGCCATATCTCCTTAGCTCTCTCTTATTTCTTTCTTCAAAAGTCCATTAGGCATAATATCTCTAATTTAAGATAAATAGAATGAACACATTCTTGCCCAAATGAAAATTAGGTTAGCTCTCTTTCTTTACCTCGTAATATCATCAAAGTAAATTCTCAAATTGGATGGCTCAAAGTCATTTTTAATGATTCTATTACTTCTTTGTTCTATGTATCACAACTCAGAGAAAATGAATTCTCAGTAGGTTTTCCTCAACCTCTGTCTACCCTTTGTTTGATTTAGAAAAAGCCTAGTATTCTCCAAATAAGGCTGCAGCACAGACAATGTGTGTAGAAAGAGCTGGGAAATTTGCCCACCCAGAGGACACAACTAAAGCCTGACTCCCTGTCTTCCTTCTCCAGCTGCCACTGGCTTTCTGCATTTCTCCCACAGAGAGAGATGGAAAGGGGCTCCCCACCCTGGATCTCCCACTGCTCCGCAGCAGAGTGTCACTGCCTGGTCATCCTATGCCCTCTGCAGGAGGACTCTATTTTGGCTCCATTTTATCCACAGCTCCCTGAAATTAGGCTCCTTCTGTATGTATAGAATCAGCCCTTGATCTTGTGATACTACATATTACCTGTAATTAGTCCACAAGTTCCCACCTGTTCAAAGTTTAGGATTTGTATTCATTCTACTAAATTTCACTAAGAAAACCTCTATTTACACTGACAAACTCTGGTGCTTGGAAGACTTTCAGACCAGCAGGAAGGGAGTACTGATATGGATAGTCACACAATGATTTTAATCCATCAAAAAGATAACTTTGGCATAAACATCTAATTACCTTCTTGTTTTCCTAAGTTTTGGATCATTACCACCAAGTCTATGTTCTCATTTGTTTACCCATGACAAAGAAGATAAAACATCCAGAACACTCAGGTTAAAGAGTAGAAAGAGCTGTAGTGAAAAATAAACCAGGTTCTAGATTTGGCCTTCTGCTCTTTCTGTGTGGCCTCAAGAAGCCCTTCGCCTCCTCTGAGCTGTAGCATAATCTACTGTAAATAGGGGACTGGCCGTGATGATAACTAAAATTTCTTCCAGCTCTGAAAATCAGTCACCTTTTTCTTACTCCTTGGTTACCTGTCTCTGTTAATATGTCTCACTCAGGCTGGGGTTGTGGCTCAACAGTAGAGCACTCGCCTAGCACGTGCCCGGCCAGGGTTCGATCCTCAGCACCATGTGAAAATAAACGCATTGTGTACAACCAAAAGCAAATAAAATAAATATTAAAAAAAATATGTCTCACTCTTTTTTCAAAGTGATATGCATTTGTTTTATTTCCTACCTTGGGTTCTGTGCTTTCCAATAGTCATGCTTTTGGCTTTGTAGTATTGCCATATTCTCTTAAACACAGAACAGTGATTACATATAGATCTTCCATGACAGATAATGACATAGTCGTTGTGCTTGTTTCTGTCAGCTTTTCCATCACTGTGACCAAAATACCTGACAAGAACAATTTTGAGAAGGAAAAGTTTATTTTGGGACTCACACTCTCAGAGGTCTCAGTTCATAGATGGCTGACTCCATTCCTCAGGATTTGAGGTGAGGCTGGACATCATGGTGGAAGGGTGCGGCAGAGGAAAACAGTTGGGAACATGGCACTAGGAAGCAGAGAGGGAGAGTGCTCCACTCTCCAGGGACAAAAGATATAACCCAAAGACACGTCCTCAGGGTCCCACCTCCTCCAGTCACACTCTACCTGCCTATAGTTACTACCCAGTTAATCCCTATCAGAGGACTAATTCACTGACTGGGTTAAGGCTCTCATAACCCAACCATTTTGCCTATAAATTTATTTGCACTGTCTCACACATGAACTTTTGGGGGACACATCACATCTAAACCGTAACAATGCTCATATTTTTTAAATTTCAAAAATAGTGTTCCTTTTCTGTCCCCTTCCCAGGTTATTATTCTTCATTCCTGATCTATGCCAAAATTTACTAATGAATACTCCCTGGTATAGAAAAATAACCTAATGCAAAGGAACATGATATTTGAACAACAGATATGTTTCTGTTAGTACATGTGGCAAACGGACTTAATTCTTACACAATTGCCTCTGCTTCCTCATATGTAAAATAAGAAAGTTATATACATGGAGACAGGACAGGGATTGGACTATATAATTCTAGGATTCTTTATAACTCTTACAGGTTACAGATCTGTGGTTTAGACTTATAGTTTTATTTTATAATGCTTTCAATAATTATTAAAAGGAAGACTTTATATTTTCATTAAGATGAGTGGAAATGAAGCAAAATCCACTGCAGAAGTTTCAAACATGTTCAGCCATGTCTATTCTGGGTCTATGATAGTATATTAACTGGTCAAGAACACAAGATCAAAATACAAACTCACTTCCTTAAAACAAGGCATAAACATTAAAAAGTAAATTCAAATGCTAATTCTATCCAGGAACACCCTCAAAGATCTACCCAGAAACACTAACCTAGATAGTGTAATATCTGGGCACCTGTGAGCCACTTAAGCTTACATAGAATTAACCATCACAGAGAAGGACAAAGAAGAGAAGAGAGAGGAAATAATTTTAAAATCATAATAACCTAATGTCAATTAGTGCTGGTCATCCAGAAAAAATCAAATTAGGTTCAGGATACTACCAGATGGCACAGGGAACTGAGACCGGTCTTTAAGACATTTTTATCTAAATCAAGGAATAGAATTTTATTGCTGAACTAATGCAAATTTTAAATTATATATTATACTGTTTTTCTGATTATTGAATGGATATTGTTCTGATCTTCCAAACTAGAAGTGTCCAGAAGGCAGGAGCTTTGTCTTCTCCCTTTACATTTCTTCCCGCTATGGTTCATACAGCACATCCTCCAAGGATGCCACTCACTGAACAAATGCACTGTAATTGAGTTGTTGATAAAATCAATCTATAAATTTTTAACTAAAACCCAGTTCTTCTAGAAGGCATACTCTGTCATCCTTTTCAAAAAAGTTAAGCTGAAGGAGCCCTAGAACTTGTCTGTTCTTAACTATCACCAAGTTTTCAAAGTGAACTTAATTTTGCCTCTAGCCACATATTCATACTGAGGAATCAAAAACTTTTTTCCTGATTTTTTAAAGTTTTTGATAGACCTTTATTTTATTTATTTATACATGGTGCTGAGAATCGCACCCAGTGCCCCACACATGCCAGGCAAGTGTGCTACCACTGAGCCACATCCCCAGCCCTCTGGTTTCTTTATAGCAAATATTCTAGGCCATCAAAACAGAACACACTAGATGTAGCAAACATTTTTGCATGATTTCTACATGATATTCCTACATGATATTTACCCTATCTCAAATTGATAGCTCTAAACTCAAACCAGAATGCAAGTCAAGGTGCACACAATCATGTGGCACCAGCAACAGAATCCCTCATCTAATGTCTGATTGTTGACCAGTGGCTATACTTTAAGGAAACTCCCTCCATGTTCTTCCAAAGAGCCTGAATTAGACATTCTTATTTGAAACTAACAGAAGTCCAAACAAGCAAAAATAGATATTGGTTGTACTTTTGTGGAATTGACTTAAGTTACACAGGGCCAACTTCATGGGCATGCCGCCTGTGCAGTTGTCCTAAACTCAGAAGGGTCCTGTGGTTGGTTTAATACTCTGCTGCCATTGCCATGAAATTCTGAGTAATTTTATTTTTTAATTTGTGCTTTGTAAGTGAAGTCCGATGGGATAATGGCATAGGCATGAAAACAGAAGAGTCCCATGCAATCTGTATATCCACCGTTCCTTACCTTCCAATCTGCATATAGCATTCGCAATGACCTGGGAACACAGAACCCTGGTGGGCCCACAGTGTGAGGGAATTCAGTAAGACTCAAATCAAATTCTGCTTAGTGTGTTACATCTACAGCTGGGAAAGCAGGAGCAGAGAGCCTGGAGAAGCCATTCATACCTCTCAAGCCATAAATGACTTTTAACACAGATAGAAAAAAAATGGTGTTCTATGAAACACAAAGGACAAAGAAATCCTGCATATCCTCTCTTATTCCAACCACTTGTGCTGAAAATTTAAACATAGAAGCAAAGGGAGAAATGGGTGGGGTAACCCTTGGCCATTTTCCTTTCAGTCCTTCTTTACTCATCAGTAAGCCAGAGGTAGAGAATATTGGCTGAATGAGCATGAATCAAGAAATGAGCTAATAACAGTTTTGTTCAGCATTTTTACTATTCTAAAAAGAATGAAAGACATATTGTACAATGAGAGCCACAAAACAAAAATTGTGTGATTTTGACAATTCCAAAACATCGTATTTGCATTTAATGCAAATTACACTTGCCCTTACATTTGCCCTAACTGGCATTATAGAACATAAAGATGAATGGCAAAATTTTATGCTAATATTAGAATTTTTAATTATTTGAAATGCCACTAAATAGCAAATTTTAAAACACCATGACAAGTCAGGAAAGACTGCAGAGGAAAAGAAAAGCTATTACTTACTTTAGTGGGACTTTTTTTTCTGTTTGTTAAACAAGGAATACCACCTTTTCATTGAACACTGGGTCCTGCAAATTATGTGAACCAGCCCATAAGTGGAAAAAGCAGAAAACAATGAGAAAGTAAAACTTTAAGCAATGATAGAAAAACATCAAACTACTATTTCTGGAAAAAAAAAACATGTTCTAAGGGATTTATTCTAAGAAATAATATAACTTTTCTCAATTACCTTTGTCATTAAAAGGAAACACCCTAATGTACTTCCCACTCTTGGTGGTGGGGTTACCTATTTCAAACCCGATGTCTGCAGTAGCAATGAATCTTACACTAGGGGGCAGCAGCTACCGTCGGTCAACCCTCCAGGTCTCCAAAGCTGCAACATTGAAGTGAATGAACCCTTAATTGAACACACCCTGAGAAAATGAAGGCATACTCATTACCTAAAAAATTGCTTTTAATCTTTATATTAATTTACCTTGCTGCATTGTTTGTGAAATAGGATGGATTACTCCAAGGACTTAAGGTGCTTCTTTGTCATATAAAGAAATAGCAGCAAACATATTTTACTGGCTCATGCCTCATTCTCATTTCTGGAGTGACAATTCACATAGTTTGAAAAATCTTTTTATACTTAGTGTTTCTGTATACCCTAGTAGCGACTTGTCATTATTTATTTATTATGGATTTAATCAAAAGGAACAACTCATTTCACTGAGACCACTAAGCATCTATGTTATTATTTATAGAGTGATGATTTCAGAGGGAAACTACCAAGGTAAGAGATTAAGAAACCATTACAAAATACACACCCAGTCACTAAATTTGGCCAGAATTATTTAAGAACTAGAATGGCTTAAGTATAAACAAAAATTTAGAAGTCTAAACTCCTCAAGAGATAGTTTGCAAAGATGGGTATGTTTGCAAAGATATGGAAAGTTACTCAGTATAAAGGTAAGAATAGCATTGCCCTAAGATTAGTTGTGTTTATTTGTTCCAACAAGATTTTCCAAATAAAATTTTTTTTTATAAAAAGTAGAGTGGACATTCCATGAAACAATATGCTAAGAAACTGCACCTGTGAATTCCAGACTCTCTGGCAAGAGTTGATTTTTAAAATTCCTTTTGCCCTGCACAGTGGCAAATACCAGTAGGCTCTGAGACTTCAGAGGCTAAGGTAAGAGGAGCTCAGGTTCCAGGCTAGCCACAGCAACAGCAAGATCCTGTCTCAAAATTTAAAAATGTAAAAATGGACTGGGGAGGGGGAAGGTGCTGGGGGTGGTGATGTTAGCCAAATTATATTGTCATATTGTATTCATGTATGAATATGTAATAAGTCCCACCATTGTACACAACTATAATTCACCAATAAAAAATGTGGGGAAAAAAGGGACTGGGGATGTAGCTCAGTGTTATCACTAAGTTACAGCGCCCACCCCCCCCCCAAAAAAAAAAAAAAAAAAAAAAACTCAACATCACTAATCAACAGGGAAATGCAAATTAAAACCACAGTGAGACATCACCTCAAACTGGTAGAATGACTGATATGAAAATGCTAAAAGATAAATCTTGGCAAGGATGTAGAGAAAAGAGAACCCTGGCACATTGTTGATAAGAATATACATCAGTATGGCCACTATGAGAAAAGGTGTGGAGGTTCCTCAAAAAACTAAATATAGAACTAATGTATGAATCAGCAATCCTACTTCTGGATGTATAGCCAAAGGAATCAAAATCAATATGTTAAAGAAATATCTGTACTCTCATATTCATTGCAGCAGTATTCACCATAGTTAAGATTTGGAAGCAACCTAAGTATTATCAGCAGATGACTGGATGAAGAAAATGTGATATATACACACAATGAAATACTATTCAGGCTTAACAAGGAAGGAGATTTTGTCATTTGCAACAACATGAATGAACTTGGAGGACATTATACTAAGGGAAATAATCCAGGCACAGGAAAACAAATATCATGTGATCTCATTTATGTATAGAATTTAAGAGAAATGGAACTCATAGAAGGAGAGACTAGGAATGATGGTTACCACTGGCTGTAGGGAGGTGGAATAAGTGGAAGGGTTGAGAAGATGTTGGTCAAAGAGCACAGAACTTCAGCTAGACAGAAGGAATAAGTTTTGAGATCTATTGCACAGAAGGATGACTTTAGTTAATAACAATCTATTGTATTATTGTAAATTTCAAAATAGACAAGAGTGAGTCTCAAAATTCTCACCACAAAGATTGATAAGTAAGTAAGGTGATGGATGATTAATTTGTTTCATCTAATCATTCCATATTGTATTCATAAATGTAAATAATCACATTGTACCCCATAAATGTATACAATTGTGATTTGCCAATTCAAAATCATATAAAATGTAAAATACGGTGGGGAGGCAGAGATGTTACATAGATGAGTCCCAAACAATGAAAAATGATTGTTCTATGTCTGTCACAACTTTTAATGCTTATATGCCATTTTACACATAAGCACAAATTATTTCTAGCATGTTTTTAATAAAATTGAGTATTCCAGGAATACAACCTCCAGGTGAGTTGAGTTCATGCTTCATATCATCCAAGACTTCACAAAAGCTTGTTAACCATCTTTGAAGTTCCTGTCACCAGCAATCTCTCAGCTGGTGAACTGAGCCACCAATAGACATATAGGAACAGCACTTGTAGTTCTTGATTCATGGTAGTGTTTTTTTTTTTTTTAAATACCTTCGTTTTATTTATTTATTTTTATGTGGTGCTGAGGATCGAATCCAGCACCTCACGCATGCTAGGTGAGCACTCTACCGCTGAGCCACAACCCCATCCCTTGTGGTGGTTTTAAGAGTACATCTTAATAACCTTTTCAGCCTTTATTCAAAATGTCAAATATATAAAGAAGAATTAGCTTAAAGATTTAATTATCTCTTAAATTTCAATATATTATCAGTCTCTATGCATTGGACTACTTTACTATGTTTTATGGTATAGCTGTGCATGTCCATATTTATATACATAGATACATATGTATATATTTCTTTCCTTTTGTATCTTCTCTATAGTAGGTTTTTTTGGGTTTGTTTGTTTATTTGTTTTGATGATGTTGGGGTGAAACCTTGTAATGTGTTAAAAAAAAAAAAAAAAAAAAAAAAAACAAGCTCTCTATCACTGAGCTACACCCCAAGCCCTTCTTTATATTAAAATTAAGGCATTATATTGTTTTTATAATTGTGTATTATGGAATATATTTTCTACAAATTTTGTTTCAGGATTGTTAAATGTTTGTTATAAAAAGGGAGCTTCAGATCTTATGGGTTTGAGAATCAATACCCTTCCATGTGTAGACTCCTTCAACCCCTCTCTCCCTCCCCACCCACCCCTGCCACTTAAACAGCAAGAAATGGCCAGGAACAAGAAATGTTAGTAGCTAGCCCCATGCAATGAATTTTATTCTGATTAATAATTTTTTAAAGATAGTTGAAAGCTGAGAATTCTTATGTGCTGTGGCTTTTAGTATTATCAAATGCATATATTAATTGGTTATTTAATTCATTAAGTATTGCTAAGTACCTACTAAGTTTAAGGCATTTTGCTCTTAAATAGATAATGTCTAAATAGCACCCAAATAATTGTACACTAAAGAAAATCTCTTTGTGGGGCAGAGGGACAGTGGATGTTTAATAGTGATAACACAATTAGCTGAGGGAAACTGTCAACTAGATATTTTGGAAGAATTTAATTTGTTTTCTATCCATATTGATCAGGTTAGTTTCCAAAAAGCCAAATTAAAGTAGATATGCAAGAAAAAGAAAACACTAAAACTTTTTTTTAAAGTTCACATTAGATATATAAAATACTGAGATTCTCATTATTTCTTTTAAAAAATTTTTTTATTTGTTCTAATTAGTTACACATAACAGTAGAATAGATTTATGCACTTGATATACATAAACAGGGTATAATTTCTCATTTTTCTGATTGTACATGTTGTAGAATTGGCCATGTGTTGCTGCCTGAAGCGGAAACCGCCTTGGAGCAACGAACGCCGCAGGAAAATTCGGAGGCAGGATGAAAATGAAAAAAGGTCTTTTATTCTTCTTCTCTCTTCGGCTCCAGCAATCACTCCAAACGCTCTAACTCCAACCACCACCTTCTTCTTCTTCCCACACACACTAACTAAACTCACCCAGTTATATACATATCGCTTTAACAAGGACACGTGCTTACAGCTCGAGCTTACAGGTGCGTCACGCAGTGTTCACGGGCATACAGAGATTCTTTGGATAATGTATTACTATCAGGTGGAAACTAGAACATCTTTTATGGCTCTCAGCTAACCGCAATCTTTAGCTATCTCCTTGATTATAGGCTCCTTCAGCCATGCAGTCACATATGTACATAGGTAATAATGTCTGTTTCATTCTTCTATCCTTCCTCTCCCCATATTCCCTCCCTCCCTTCACTCTGCTCTACCTAATCTAAAGTAACTGTATTCTTCCCTAGTGCGCCCACCCACTTATTGTGAATTAGCATCCGCATATCAGAGAAAACATTTAGCCTTTGGATTTTGGGATTGGTTTATGTCACTTAGATTCTCATTATTTCTGATGCAAATATACATTTTAAGAATCAGAATTTCATGACTGTGAAATTAACGCAGACTAAAAAGTCCTTTTTCGTAACTATCTGCAATCAAATTTTTCATAGTAAATTTAGTAATTGAAAGCAACGGTCCTCTGCAGTTGTTAGAAACATTAAATGTTTCTACAGAGATGCCCCATCCCCTGCCCCCTTTGAAATAGCAAAATGAAAAAATAGTTTAGGAGGGCTAGTTGCTTAATATCCCAGCACCTGGATTTCCTTGTAAGGTAGCATTTACCTCATAGATTAAATGAAGTAGTACATGTTATGTTCTTAGAAAAAGTGACCAGCATACATAGTAAGAGACACAAGGCAAATAATAGTCATTATCACATCTCTTTTCCATACCAGAAACATGGGACCTGTTCATGGGAACAATTGCCTAATGCTGGAAGGATTGCCTTGACCTGACTGCACAACAAATTACTTGCTTAGTGCTTCCATGCTCGAAGGTGTAAGAGACACCAACCAGTCCTAGCACTATTAAGAGTGTCTGACAGCGTGGCAATCTTGGGATGGTCCTAACTAAGCTATAATTTGACTGCTCTAGTTAGAAAAACTGAAGATCTGTACAGACATTAGCTATTAGAGTTTGTTACCCAGCAACATATTCAAGTTCCTGAAGAAGTTTTGAATGATCTCATTAACACATCAACTTCCTAATAGACAGCTATTGACCCAAGAACTCCTGATCCTCTGACCCAGAAAAAAATGCAGGTGAGAAATGATTAGATGGCAAGATACCAAGAAAACTTGTTTTGCAACCTATTAATGAAGTGAATGAGTGGTGGATAAAGGTTGATCACATTGTCTGGGGAGACCAGGAAAATCAGGACTTCTGTATTTCATAGGAGGCCATTGTCATAGAAAGGGAATGCCACTCAGGACTGACTTGCGGGGCACGCTGGCCCATTACTCAGAATGGAGGTTATGTTTGTCTTCCTTCCTTCTAGGCTTTCCATCGTGTTGCATGACATTCAAATACAAGGAGGTTTTACATTACATCATTTAATCCTGTAACTATCCAACAAAGATGCTATTCTCATTAAAATCACCCTCTTTGTAGACAAACATAAGTCTGGAGAAATAACTTGGTTATGGTCACAAAACTGAAGAGTGAGACTCGAAGAGTGAGACTCAAATAGTCTATCTTGTTTCAGATTCCGCGCTCTTGGCCTCTGTGTTACTCTATCTCCTAGAAACCAATTACAACAAACTGTTTGTTTAGGGCTTTGGCATTCACAAAGCTCTGAACCCCACGGCAGCTAGGACACACTTTATTTCATCACCATCCCCATTACACAGAGAAGAAAACTGATCAAAACATATGCAAGTGATTTCTCCAAGTTTACAAACTTAGCTAGTGGAGCCAGTATTTGAACCTCAGGTCTTCTGAATCAGAATTTATAGCAGAAATATTCAAACAGCATATTTCTACTAGGCTCAGAGCTTAAGGGGTAGAGTTCTATGATAGAACTTAGCCTATTTTTGCCTTTGCTTTCTCTGCCCAAACGGCATGCAAAATCATGCTTCTATTCATGCTTTTTTTGCATGACAGAAGTATCTGATGATAACTTGCATCCTGATTCCTTCATTTGTACATTCTACATGACAGGTAGGACCTGTATAATCTGGATTTGTCTTCTCTGTTGAAATTAAATATTAGAGATAGCACAGTTGAGTCTAACTAAGCAATATCCTTAAAGCAACATGTCAGTGCTACATGGAAATCCTCCCAGGTATGATAAGCAAATACTATCTAAGATGCCAAGCCCCAGAAAGAGATCAAAAGATGAAAACCTTCCATTACCCTTTGTTAGCAGAATGCTTGTGTCTCTCACAAATTCATACACTGAAATCTAACACCCAGTGTGATGATATTTTGAAATGAGGCCTTTGGGAGATAATTAGGTCATGAGGGTGGAGCCCTGAAGAAGGGGATTAGTGTATTTGTAAGAGGCCAAAGAAGCTGGGGCGGTGGCACACTCCTGATAATCCCATCAACTCAGGAGGCTGAGACAAGAAGCTCCTCGAGGCAAGTTCAAGGCCAGTCTGGGCAACTGAGTGAGACCCTATCCCTATCTCAAAATAAAAAATAAAAGGGCTCAGTTAGAAGTCAGTGATAGAGCACCCCTTGGTTCAATCCCAAGTACCAAACAAAAAAACAAAACAAAACAAAAAAAACCCACCAAGCTCACTGCTAACCCTTTTCCCACCAAGTGAGAGAACACAATGAGAAGTTAAAAATCTGCAACTCCAAAAAGGACCCTCACCAAGAACCCAGCCCTGCTAACACCCTGATCTCAGATTTCTAACCTCCAAAACTGTTACAAATCAATGTCTGTGTACTTAATCCACAGACACTTAAGTATATGATATTTTGTTAGAGCAACCCAAACTAAGACACTCGTGGAAGACAAATATGTGCATTTTAGGAAAAAAAGTCATTGCAGACTTAATGCATGACTTTTATCTAGAAATCTATTGCTTTTTGTGCACTTCAGAAGGTCTGGAATGGCAGGGTAGCTAACTTTTAGGGGACTGTGCAGTGTAAGGAAACGACCTCTATAGATCTCTGCCAAAGTTCACTGTTAATCTTGAGACATGTGTTGTCTGTCCTCACCAGTATGGCAGGCATTCTAAGGAAGCTTCCAGAGTTCAGGGGATGTCTTTAACCAGAGATCTCAGCTACCGCAGGAAAAAGAGTTTGGGGATCAGTTACTTGTACCCACTAAATAGGGCACTAAATACATCCCTCTGAAAGACTTCTTTTTTTTTTTTTTTTTCCAGTATAAAACAAAAAAAATCTTTTGCCAATTTATTCCTCTCAGTTCATTTTTTAAATTTAATTTTAACTAGTGGATTTACTATTAATTTTTAATAAGTATAGTCTATTTGTCTCTTGAGATAAAACTTCCTCAAAAGTATTTTCAACCATGAAGTAAAAGGTAATGTAACGCTTTTTTCAACTACATAATAAATTGTCAATACCACCAAACTTTACCTGTTTCCAATCTTGGAGACAAAAAAAGTTTAGAAGGGCCAAATATTTTGAGTGGATGGAAGAATGAATAAATTTTTAAAGAATATTTACTGAATTCCAGGCATGGTGCTAGATACATGGAATACTTGAATTAATAATTAACCAGAACCCACCCTGGACATCAGTATGATTTCACAAACAGGAAAAATAAATGTGAGCACCTCAGAAGTATTTCAAGTAGATATTTGGGGGGACAATTCCAAAGTAGAAATTAGGAAACATTCTTTTTGTCCTATTCGTGTTCCATTACTTTGTCCTCTGAGCAAGCTGGAGAGATTGAATTCTCCTACCATGACAAAAAAGGAGGGGTCATTCACTTCAAACCAACCACTCACATGCAGAAACTATCAATGTTCAGATAAACTGCAAGTTTATGGTAGATCCAGATTGAAAAATTAAAAGGAAAAAAATTAGTACAATGTGATCTTCAATGCTTGAAAACAGTGCTTTAGAGCTCAACAGATGAAAAGATAGTCAAATCACATCTGCTGAAATATATATTCCCCAACAATCAGAAAGATAAAATAACTTAAAACCAATAACATGGGGAGTCAAGACTTCTTGCAGGATGATGCAAAATCCTAAGAAAAACAGCTCATTAAGTTTTTTGCCTCAATCAACTTTCTAGGAAAGGAATCCTAATCCAGAAGGCAGGCATCAGAAAGATAGCTGGTCATGAAGTACATAGCCATACTCACCTTCAAGGTGGCCAGAGTCATAGCAAGCCAACCCTTCAGGTCTGATAACCAGTTCCTGGAAATTGGGCAAGCTGGGAATGTCTAGTAAGGCCAAAGGTATGGTGTGAAAGTAGACCTTACTAGTGAAGTACCAGTGAGGATGGTCCAAATTTACCCTTGTGGGGCATAGAATTGGGTAATGAGGAACAGTGGGATGACCACCTTATTTCTCAATTAGAAAATGGTCAATTCTTGTGCCACAGGAGTCTTATTAAGGAACGTGGGGCCTAATCCAACATGTTGGAGATTAGAGCTTACTTTTGCTTCTATTAGGTATAGTGTCTCTGGTCTAATTCCTAGATCCTTGATCCACTTTGAGTTGAATTTTGTGCATGGTGAGAGATAGAGGTTTAATTTCATTTTGTTGGGGTTGTGGTTGTGGCTCAGCGGCAGAGCGCTCGCCTCGCATGTGCACAGCCCGGGTTCGATCTTCAGCACCACGTAAACATAAATGCATTGCATTATGTACAACTAAAGTAAATAAATAAATATTTTTTTAAAAAATTTCATTTTGAGCCGGGCACGGTGGCGCACGCCTGTAATCCCAGCACTTTGGGAGGCTGAGGCAGGAGGATCGCGAGTTCAAAGCCAGCCTCAGCAATGGTGAGGCACTTAGCAACTCAGTGAGACCCTGTCTCTAAATAAAATACAAAAAAGGTCTGGGGATGTGGCCCAGTGGTCGAGTGCCCCTGAGTTCAATCCCTGGTAAAAAAAAAAAAAAAAAATTCATTTTGTTGCATATGGATTTCCAGTTTTCCCAGCACCATTTGTTGAAGAGGCTATCTTTTCTCCAATGTACGTTTTTGGCGCCTTTGTCTAATATAAGATAGCTGAAATTATAGGCATTAGTCTCTGTGTCCTCTATTCTGTACCATTGGTCTACCAACCTATTTTGGTGCCAATACCATGCTGTTTTTGTTACTATTGCTCTGTAGTATAATTTAAGGTCTGGTATAGTGATGCCACCTGCTTCACTCTTCTTGAAAAGGATTGCTAGCTATTCTGGGCCTCTTATTTTTCCAGATGAATTTCATGACTGCTTTTTCTATTTCTATGAGGAATGTCATTGGGATTTTGATTGGCATTGCATTAAATCTGTATAGTGCTTTTGGTAGTATGGTCATTTTGACAATATTAGTTCTGCCTATCCAAGAACAGGGTAGATCTTTCCATCTTCTAAGGTCTTCCATAATTTCTTTCTTTAGTGTTCTGTAGTTTTCATTATAGAGGTCTTTCATATCTTTGGTTAAGTTGATTCCCAAGTATTTTTTTTTTTATGCTATTGTAAACGGGATAGTTTTTCCTCATTTCCCTTTCAAAGGATTTGTCACTGATATATAGAAATGCCTTAGATTTATGGGTGTTGATTTTGTATCCTGCTACTTTGCTGAATTCATTTATGAGTTCTAGAAGTTTTCTGGTGGAATTTTTTGGGTCTTCTAAGTATAAAATCATATCGTCAGCAAATAATGATAATTTGAAAACGGTCAAAGTGGTTCTCTTCCTCCAAGTTTGGGTAGGAAGTACAGTCAGTGTCATTTCAAAATAGAGAAGGTAAATCCTCCTGTACTGGCTTCCTTTCCTCTGAATCTCTTCAGTTGTATATAGTTATGTAAGTCAAACAGAGAACTCTATGTGAGGCATACAGACCTGACTGCTCCTTTGGACTTGGGAGGTGCTGCACATGCTCCTTGCTCAAGATCTTTGCACATGCTGTTCTCTGTGCTGGAATACTCTTTCCCCAGATCTTGCCATACGTCCCTTTTACCTCCTTCAAACCTTTGCTAAAATTTCACCTTCTCAATGGGACTAGTATATTCATTCTATAGCAGCTATAACAAATTACCATAAACTTAAGGGTTTTCTGTATGTAGGATGAAATCCCATATACACACAGTGTAGCATAAAACAACTCAAATTCATTATCTTATAATTCTGTAGGTCAGAAGACCAGGGTGGGTCACATTAAATGACATCAAGTTGACAGCTGTCTGTGTTCCTTTGCAAGGATCTAGGAGACCATCTGTTTCCTCCTCATTCCTATAGTTGGCAAGATCCCAGCCCTCTGGTTCTAAAAGTGGGGTCCTGTCTCTTTGCTGTCACTTGAAGGCTGCTCCAACTTCCAGAGGACTCCAGCCTTTCTGAGCATTGGCTCCCTTCTGCTATCTTCAAAGCCAGCAATGAGAGGTCAGGTCCCATTCATACTTGGAGGCTTTTCTCCTCTCTCCCTGAGCCAGGGAAGAGTCTCCGCTTTTAGGATTCAAGTGAACACATTGGGTATACCTGTATAACCAAGATAATCTTCCCATTTCACAACTGCAGTATTTTTGCCATGTAAGGTATTGTATTCTCAGGACCCATGAACACCTTTGGTGGGGGGAGGGTACTAAACATATTTAAAATAATAAAAATTTATTAGAGTTACCCAGGAAGAAAACAAGCAACTTTAGAAAAAAAGTCCAATTCAGAATTACCCCACCTCTCCAATGGTCAGCGTCTGCCTCAAATGCAATACAGCATGAACCCAAGACATTCGATGTGCCAGAGTGATCCTTCCCATACCCAGGCCCCTCCTCATAAAAGTTCCCCTGATCTCCACGACTGAAGAGTAGGTATCCATGCTGTACACCTGCAATCCTTTCTCTTGTCCAGCTGATTGAAGAAGGGAAAGCACTCTATCCAAGGGCCAAGAATCCAGTAATTCTTTGATTTGAGCAAATAAGATATGCAAGTAATGGACAGACAATGATAGAATAATAACTAATATTTCTCAGAATTTCTTGTCATGCCAGGCCTGTGATGCTCCTTCCTCTACTCTGTGGGCAGTTCTCCCCAAATTGAATGCATCCCTATGTGTCAATATCCTGTGATAAAGGCTCTCCTGCTAAACCCAATAGATGAACTTGGCAATCAATCTTGAGGTCCCACACTCCTACCACTGCTTTCCATGGCATGGAAGAATTCTAGAGGATAATAGCTAAACTCATAATAGCTAAACTATGGAACCAACTTGGATGCCCCTCAACAGATGAATGGGTAAAGACAATGTGGTGCATACATACACCATGAAATATTAGATGTATATTTTAATGAAAAATGTCTTCTTACTTCCATTCTTAAAGACAAGAAATATACAAGTATATGTATAGAAATATGTGTAAATACAATAAATATTAAATAGAAATTCCCTAAATGTCATTCGAATGCTGTGAATGGCATTCATTTAGTAACCTGGGCATTTATTTTAAAACAGGACTACTCAGAAAAATAAATACCACCATATTATAAAAATGTCATAAATTTCTCTGGACTACAAAATTCAAGTAAATATATAAATTCATGTCATCCTCATTTCTCTAGAGGCGGATGTCACTTATCTAGATAGAAACAAATTCCAAATTCCAATTTAGAAAGGTATTTAAGGAAAGGTTTACTAAGGACACCCATTAGTTCTTAATTTGAATTATACATTTCGGATAAGAAAACTGCAGAGGTGAAGCACCCTTATTGCACAATACCTTGGGTACATGATACCCACATGACACATCACTGGTGATGCCAGCCTTGAACACTTGGTTAAGGTGGTGCCTGCCAGGTTTCTCCACTGTAAAGTTACTATTTTTTTTCTTTCTATAATCTAATTGGAAGTGAATCAGTAAGTCTAGTCTATACTCAAGGGGATGTTTTGTTTTTCTCTTTATTTTGAGAAAATTCCAAACTTACAGGAAAGTCACAAATTAGTATGCTATGTCATGAGTATACCAATATAAATTTCTTCTAGATTCACCATTGATAACATTTTCCATATTTTCTTTACCAATATCTCTTGTTCCCATAAAAATATGCATTTACATATTATTAGTATTTGTATTAATATTTTGACTGAACCGTTTAAGAGTGAGTTGTAGACTCATAACCCTTTATCCCAAATATTCCATATAGAGTTCTTTTAGAACCATAGTACAATGATCAGTTTCAGTAAATTTAACATTAATATAATGCTATTATCAAATATATAGCCCAGCACTTCCACTTTTGTCTATAATGGAATATCTGGAACTTGAGGCTTAACTAACTTCTTATAGACTAGTGCCCTTTGCCTTAACCGTAAAACTGAGCAAAATATCTAAGGCAAGTGTCATCAGACATTGGAGAATAAGCAACACAAGGCAGAGCAGGCAACACAAGACTGAAATCTATCCCTGAAGGCGGGGAAACCTAAGAGGTGAGCCTCATGACAACCCTGGCTCTCTGCCTGGGGAACTTTCCTGACGGCAGTGTAGCAATCCAGAATCCAAGTAGAGCACTGCAGTTGGTGCTTCAGAGCTGAGAAGGAAGAGATCAGAGGTTGGGACAGCTGAAGTGTGTGATATACAAGGCAGGGCCCCCGGGAGATGGTAGATGGGCAGATATATAAATATGATGAGTCTGCATTGATCTCTTGAATTCCATCCAATAGCACAGGCTTTCCCTGGTCATCTCCTAACCCACATTTCTGACTCCTTTTTAGAAACCCAGTTTGAGAGCAGACTGGAAAGGTCATTTCCATTGTCAAGTCTTCTGTCTGATGGAAAGCCTCCCTGTGGTGAGATGAGCAAAAGAAGGGACACGGAAAAATATCAGGCTTTTGAAACCTGAAGAACCCATGATGTAAACACCCCCAAAACGATTGATTTGGTGAGACAGTGCATCAACCATTAATAGAAATGTAGGGGAAAACAACATCATATTTGCTTTTTAAGACCCCAATCCTTTGATTTATTAACCAAAATTCCCAGTTGTTTAGTTGTAGTTTATTTTTTAAATGGTTTCAATAATTTCATTTTACCACATATTTTTTTTTTTTATTCTTGGGGAAGTTCTTTATTTTGACTCATTTCTTTGGTGTCTGGTGTCCATCTTTTTTGTAATTTTTCAAGAAATGTTCATGGATGTGGTTTCCCTTGGCTCAGTGATTCTCGTCCTTGGCTGCAGACTTTAGTGACTTCTAGGCATCATCCCAGACCAATTCAATCAGATTATTTGAAGGTGGAATCCATGCAATAGTATCAAAGAAAAATTCCCTCAAGTAATTCTAATGTGCAAACAAATATCTCTAAACTCAAAGACATTACCCAAACAGTTTTTTGGGGGGAGGGGTGCAAAAAAATAAATAAAAATGTTAAAAAATAAAGTAGCCAGCAAAGCTCAAAGTAGCTGCCTGGGTTGAGAGGCACTGCTTTAGTTCCTTCAAATCTGAAAATGCTAATTGTTTTTTGTTTGTTTGTCCTAGAGTAATTCCTTGGTTGAATTTTTTTTAAGTACATTATATTTTTATTTTCCTCAGAACTTTATGCTTAAATTTTAAGACTAATGCTTAAATTTTAATATGCAGAAGAATCATCTATACACCTGGTCAAGTTGCAGAATCTGATTCAATAGGTCTGGAGTAGCCACCTAGACTCTGCATTTCCAGTCCCAAGTGTTGCTAGTGCTGCTAGTCCAAGGACCACACTTTTGAGTAGCAATAGTTTAAATCTTGCTTCCTGTCTTCTGTAATAGACATTGCTGTGAAAGAATATGGGGCTACTGAATATGACCATTGCTTCCCTTTGGGATGGCTTGCTTATTGTTCCTGGACATTCATATGGTTCTCTTATCTTTGGAATGTAGATTTAGTTAAATTACATATGTTAACAAGCTATAGAGTAGTGGCACGTGTAATCCTGTTGCTGCCTGAAGCAATGGCCGCCTGCAGCAACAAAGCCACGGGAATAAGTTCAGAGACAGACTGGAAACAAACAGGCTCTTTATTCTGCTAGCTTCTCTCTCCAGCTCCAACAACAACTCCAACACGCCATCCACACTCCTCCAACCACACCACAAAAAGGCGCCGACCCTGTCCGCAATGTCCCGGGCCAAGTCTCGCGAGGTCATGGAAGGTGGTAATGCTTTATGGCTCACAGCTAACCGCAATCTTAGCTATCTCCTTAATTAGGGCTCCTACATAATCCCAGTGGCTTTGGGAGCTGAGGCAGGAGAATCTTAAGTCTGAGGCCAGTCTCAGCAACATAGAGTGACCCTAAGCTACTTAGCAAGACCTTGTCTCAAAATAAAAACTAAAAAACAGGCTGGGGATGTGGCTCAGTAGTTAAGTGCCCTGGGTTCAATCCCTGGTACTAAACAAGCTGTAGAATAGATTCACACATTGATAATGCATTTACCTGTGTTTGCCTATGAACCTTAAATATTTTTGGTTCTGTGCCTGTGAGACCCAACTCTACAAGAGTTCCAACTATTTCTGAGAACTTCTTACAGAATTAAAGGATTCCTGACCTTCATAATGGCTGAGATTCTGATTTCCTTATTTGTACATTTATTGCAATAAAATGCCTAGCACTTGAGATAATTGGAATGAGTATGTTCCTTGCAATCAAAGAAAATAATTAAAACAATTAAAGTCTAAAGATTTTCAACCATACAGTATAAAAATAAAGATTACATAAAATGCTATATCAAAAAGCAACATTAACAAGAAAAGATGGAGTTACAGTAGTGGCTGATGAAAAGTGGGGCAGGGGCAGAGAAGATGTCCCAATTCCAATGTGCTTCTTACAAGTCAGTATAAGAACTAGACCAATTGACAGGTAAATCAAAAAGAGAAAGGGTAAAAAATGTGATGGTGCCAAAAAGGCAGAGTAGAGAGAACAAGAGATTAACATGTGGTGCCAGGAGATTATAGATGTCTTAATACCAAGCAAAAGCTGTAAATTAAGAAATAAGTGATCCTTAAGAAATAGTAAGGCAAAGTTTACAATCAGGAGAATAAGGAAAACTCATCAAACAGATGTATAATATAGGCTATAAAATAAGCTAAATAAAAATTAGCACAAGAAGATAAATCTTGAAATCTAGAAGGTTAGAGTAATTAATATGAACATTAAAACAGTAATTAATATTAACATTAAAACTATAATTTAAAACAGATGAAATTACAAATAAGTGAAGGTTGAAAGCCAAAATGGAAATAAAGCAAGACATAAAATAGGGATATGAGATACTTGTTTAAAACATAAGAGTAGGATTAAAGATAAATATAATATGATGGTTATGTAGATTTAAAAATACTACCAAAATAAATGTTTTGAAAAACTTTTAAAAGAGGAAAAAAATATATTGAAACACAGAAGGAGTTAAAGACCTTGGTGCTTATGTCTTTCACCAAAAGACAATCTTCTAAGGGAATAGTGGTGTCCCATGGCTCCAGAGAGGCAGAGAGTGATGCCTTGGCCATGGAGGTTTCCCCCTGTTCCCCTCAGCAAGTCCCTGAAGGCCAGCCTTGCCATCAGTAATTAAACACAGAGAGAAATTATTAATACAGCAAACAGCTGGATGGCACCAGCCTGCCCCAAGAGAAACTCCCTGGCCAGCCAGTTGCATTCCCTCTTGGATTAGCTCCTCCAAATTTAGCCCACACTCAGAGTCAGGGGAAACTACTTTCTCCAGATCAATCACCTATGAAGCATCAGGTTTCAACAGTTGTCTTGAGGCTCTAGAAAAGGTTTAGAGTCTGGCAAAGTCTCCAGATTTTTTGAAAAAGTATTTATTCAGTAAATGATTATTGGACATCTTCCTTGTCCCTGGCAGCAGACTAGACCCCAGGAAGGCAATGACAAATGAACAATTGAGCTCCTTTAACAAAATCCAACTTACCCGGATCCCCGAGCATTGGCAAAGACTCTTACCCAGAAAGTGGCAGGCGAAATTTCATTAGATAGTCTTAAAACATCAATGGCACAATTGACAGGGTTGGCTTTGAACAGGAGGAGGGCAACTTTTCCCTCTGTGTGAGTAGAAAGGGAGGTGAGGATATGAGGGGAGAGAGGAAGGATAGGTCGAGGGTTAAAAGATTGTGCTGCATGGCCAACACTCTGGAGGAAGTAGGGGTTTTCCTGATGGTGAGGAGTCTGGAGCTGGACCTAGGCTTTGAGTTGAGAGAGAGGTCCAGCAGGGTCATAAAGGAAACTTGAGTAAGAGGTAAGAACAAGTGAATGGTCTGACAGACAGCAGCAAGGGCCAAGTGGGGGCTGGCGGAGGTGACAATTTGTGTGACAGCAGCATGCTGGAGACATACACAATTAATGACAATACAACGTGAATCATCCTAACATGACAGGATAATTTATTGAGACATTAATCAGTGTCTGTTCTTGCTGCATTTCCCCCTTCACCCATTTTCCAAGAATGACTTCGGGTTACTTGCATCAGGAGAATTTTGATTAAACTCTTGAAGAAAACCTCTAAGCCTCTCTTTTTCCCTCCTTTAAAGCAGTGATCTCAAAGTAGCCTTCTCCAGACTGAATAATACGTTTATAGATATGTTTCATCTGTAATAAATAGTGGTTGGAAGTTTTAAAATGTAGTTGCTAACATTGTTGAAGTGGATTTCACATAAAATCTAGATTTCAGCTTCTCCTAGAAAAATCAGATGATCTTGCAATACTGAGCCTATATATTCAACCTGCCACAATCAGTTGGAGCTCAGTTCACTCTGGTCCCTGCCATTTTTATGGCAACATTACTCATTTAGGTTAACTGTGGGGTCCTGGTAGCTCTCTCTAATGTTGGAGGTTATGCTAGAGGGAAGGAGGAGGAGAAGGGGAATAAGGACTTGACGCCCCTAGTGCCTGGGCATTGGCAGTCTCCTACCCAGCAAATGGCAGAGATGGCAGGGACAAATTACCTAGAACAGTCTGAGAGTGAAAGGGTCCTTTCCCTGCTATCTTAGAATCCCAGGTCCTTGTGAAAATCCTAAATAGGTAGAAGAAAGGAAAGCTTTCAATGAGTCTATGATGACACAGATTATTTTCCACCAGTACTAGGGAGATGGCTTGAAGTTAGACTTAATAACACAAAATAAGAATATGCTTCACTTCTTTACACATACACATCTGTGGAATGTTAATCACCAGAATGGAGATTTAAAGAAAGGGCTAAGAATAAAGGAATGGGTGAGATTAAGTTTTGAAGGTGTACAATTTGAGCTGAAGTTTGAAGGATGAGTAGGAAGCCTCCAAGTGGAGGTTATTGTACTGAAGAGACAACATTTGAGAGTGCAAAGCATACAGGTATATGAACCTGCAGAAGTGAAATGCGACCACTGTATGCCCATCTTCCAGTTGGAGGAAATAAGAAAGAGGAGAAAACAGAAGAGGGTAGAACCAGAAGGAAAGGTTTAGGCTTCCATGCATTCTCCATGTAACAGGGAGCCCTGGTTATTATAGCTTTTGTGATTAGAAATTAATTGTGCTGGCTGTGTGGCCAATGCTTGGGGGAAGGACTATTGGACAAAAACCACTAAGCAGATTCTTTCAAGAATCCAGGTGAGGACATGATCAAGGTTTCAACTGGGACAATGACTGTGGGAATGGAGAGGAGGGATTGGATTTCAACAATCATTTATTGAGGACTTACTGTGTACTGGGCAGTAGAGCATTGTGGCAGACACTGAGGAAATTAAATTGGTACTAATTCTTGTCTTGAAGAAGCCCATTGATCAAGGGACAAATGTTACCACACTTTGCAAAGCCAGCCAAGAGCTGAATCTGGGATCCTCAAGTCTTGGTTATGGTGGAAGAAAGGAGAGCCTTCCATCATTCCATCATGGGTTGCATTCAGAGGGTCCTTCTCAGTTCTACACAGAGGTCAGGGGTTGCACAAACAAGATGCAACGTGTTTTGAAACTTATTCTTGCTGTGCAGGACTATTAAAGTTATTTTCATTGATTAAGGGAACACAGAAATGAGCAGAATCTTCTTTAATTTTCAATTTCACAGAATTTTGTTCAATAAACATTTTTTAAAAATATTTATTTTTTAGCTTTAGGTGTACACAGTATCTTGATTTTATTTTTATGTGGTGCTGAGGTTTGAACCTAGTCCCCCATGCATGCAAGACAAGCACTCTTAACACTGAGCCACAACCACAGCACATCAGTGAACAATTTTTTAACAATATGTTCAATCATTTGGATTAATTGGTACTAGCTCAAATGTTAAGGGAACTTTCTTAGTCCTTCAGTATTATATCCAAAACTTTACCAAAAATAAAAAAAGTTCAGTCAGCTTCTAAATCAAGCTGAATCTTTTCCATTTGCAGGTATGGAATGTTAACTGTTTTTGCCTCCTTAACAATATTTACTTCTCTGTGTAGTTTGTTCTTTGATTTAGTCAGTGCCTGGGATATAATGAGCACACTAAGGGTTGAGAAACTAGACATAGCATGGAATGTGTAACTTTGAGAAGTTATGTGTTGTTGTCTTTGCAAGTGATAATGCTGAAGTGGTTGCCAGAGGTGTTTACTCATTTAGAAAGTATTAATGAAGATCAGTACATATTTATTTCCAAAAGGCATTTATTTACTGATTATTAGGTAGCATTCTTGCCTTACACAGAGAGCAATGAACAAAACAAAGTCCCTGGTCATCATTCTAGCAAGGGAGACATGCAATAAATTATATGTGTGTGTATATACATACATTATGTAAGGGGTGATACCTACCATGAAGAAAAACAAAACAGTAAAACTAGAATGATGGAGAGAGGAGAGTTATGGCTTAGTGGCAGAGCACGTGCCTGGTATATGTGAAGCACTGAGTTGTTCTCAGCACCACATAAAGTTATCATGTCCACATACAACTAAAAATTTTTTGAAAATTAAAAAAAGGTTTTTAAAAAGAATGATGGAGATATATTTTACATATTGCCTATGGGCTGCTTAGGGAAGGCCCCTCTTGAAGAAAAGGCATTTGAATAGAGACCTAAAAAAAGGCTGGGGATATGAAGGATTGGATTTAGCTATCCAGATATCTTGGGGCCTAGTGTTGCAGGCAGAAAAATGAACAAGTAAAATATTCTGGGAAAGAATTAAGCCTGCTCCGTTGGAAGTCAATGAAGGGAAGAAGGGGGAGAGAGAGAAGGGAAAGAATTGCTGGAACTAGAGCTTCAGTTCTCTTAAGAGCCAACTGGAAAAAAAATCCCACTGTATCTCCCTAATCTGGTATAGTAGGAGCCTAACATATATGATGAGTGAATTTTTGAAGTTTACCTTTGCTTTTTCAGCTTTCAGAATTTTGTAAATAAACTTTCATACAGATTGATGGGGGGTGTTATTCCAAATTAACCCATAGAGCAGCAAGCATACATATCACTAAAAGGCAAACAACAAACAATGGAAGCCCTGTGTTTTGCTAATGTCTGTTAGCTTACAACAGTCAGGGTGCCAATCAGAGCACCCTTTTAGACTGTAGTTTACAACCACTCTATGATGTCTTAGCAAATACCTGCACCTGACCTGTCCAAATATTGCTAGCAACACCTGAGATCCTTTTCAATCACATGACCAAAACCGTATTTGCAGGGGGTAGTGGTGCATCCCTAGTTGTGTCAACACCCCTAGGAATTTTTAATTATCTAATGGACATTAGGAACCCCAAATTCCTCCTAACTATTCATTTAGACTGTTTATAAATGTTTTGGGAAGTGTGAAATCAAATAACATGTTCACTTCAAAAAGTGAAATTCTGAAAATTGATCATTTTTCCTAAGGGCTTTGTAAACAGTTTTTCAAAATACATAACTTTTAAAAATGCATCGTCAGCCGCTGGATACATTAGTTTCCTTCATTCAACGCAAAATCCACTGATGCCATAAAATCGTTTCTTTTATCTTGAAGGGAAAGCCCTAATATATTTTTTCACAATTAAACAAATTCCTAACAGCCTAGGAATTTTTGCAATTTGCAGAACTGAACGTGAGACCAATGAAAAGATGAACTGCCTCCACCAGCCAGTACTACAACATTTCTGGTGCCCGGAGCCCAGCTCCAGCACTTTCTCCCTACCCCACCCTTCCACCGCCGCCCGGGGCTTCCCCGAGTCCTTGCGCAGGGTCAGGACTCGTCCAGGTCTCGCCCTGCCGAGGCCAGACCTGGCTTGGCGGTCCACCTCCAGGCTCTACCGAGGCCTCGGTCGACCTTCCTCTACCCGGCTCCCGGGAGAGCCGCTCGGAAACTGCTGTGTGTCAGAACGGTTCGAGGAGTCCCGACAGTAAGCGCCAGCTTTAATTCGGGAGGTGTGACTACCCAAAGTCGACCCGCTGAGACGCCGCGGGGAAGGGAGTGGCGCAGCTGTAGGGAGAGCTCCTCCCGCATCCCACTCAGTCCCCGACGATCCCGCACCCCTTGCCAGCCCACTACTGTCTGCCCGCGTCTGGAGAGCGCTGGGCGCAGCGTGGCACTGCGCACGCGCGAAGAAACGCCAGCGAGCGCCTCCCCGCCCCCGCCTCGCCTCCTCTCACGTGCTGCTCAGCGTGCGCCCGGACACGTGCGGGCGCACGTGACCGCGCCGCGTCCGGCTCTGGCTCGCTCGCCCGCTCACCCCGCGCGGCTGTACTTTGAACTCAGGCGTGGGAGACGGAGAGGGGAGGGAGGCAGGAAAGCCGGGCGGGGAGCGCAGGGAAGCGGGAGGCCGACCTCCGGGAGAATGATATCATCGGCGGCTTTATCGCTAGGCAACCAAAGAATGCTTCTCTCTTTCCAATCCTAGAGCTCCGTGAAGCTTTCAAGACAGATGACATTATCCGCCCCCCTCCCCTTTCGTTCCCAACCACGCAATGCTTAAACGGCGGTTTAAGGAGCGAGGTTGGTTTATCAGTTTTGAAACGAGTGCATTACGAACGCAGAGCTCAGCAGTCCACGCATTGTGGCACCCACTTGGTAAGGTCTTCAGAGAACTGCAGGGGTGTGGACGTACATACACAGGGGTCTCTCTTATCTGTTCAGTCACACGCAGATTACACAGCTACGTTATAGCTGGGTAGATAAGCCTTGCTCATGATGATATATGCTTGAAAAACTGAGTCCTACTTAAGGTATCAGAAAGAGAATCCGGTGTCTTTATCGACATGTTAGAGGAGGTGTTCTGGCTGCTCTAAGTAACTGAGGTTCCAGGAATTGTATCTAGGCTTCAGTCCTTCTGTGAAAGCCAATTTTCCAATCACAGTAAGGAAGCTGCAAAGCCGCATGTGGAAGCAAAGTTTATTACAGAACTATCTGGCAGATACTCAGTTATCTCTGTTCAGCACATCATATTCTCTGTGCACACCCATATGGAAAAGCTTCCAAAATTGAAACCCTAGCTAAAGTTCACAACGCCCTAAAAATACCCTATATAAAAACTGTAGCACATGGCCCTGCTTTCCTACTTGCTCAATTCTACAGGTTTCCTCTTTCCAGCTTCCTACGTTATTTTGGTCGCGGGTTCCTTCTTTCTTGGAGAAACGCTAGAGCTTAAGGAGGACCACACATTTACAGAGGGGTGGAACAGGGATGGAAAATCCACCAGACCATGTGGGAACTTCCAGACCAGGAAGGAGGGCTCATTCTTGGAGGCCTCTAAAGTGAGCAAATAGCAAAATATAGCATTGTTCTTTGTAGAAGACTGAAAATTATTTTGGCAGAATTTAATCTCTATTATGATTATTTCATTGCTGTGTGCCATAATTTAGAAAGACTATTACCATAATAATCTTCCTGCCACCACCAATAACTGTATTTTGGTTCTTAAGATCTCACATGGACTAGCTCAACTCATTTCAAGAGAAAACCTCAGCCTGTTCACTCCTCACCACTAAAGCTCTTGTAATAGTATAAAAAGCAATAGGCTCCAAACTAACAAATCTAGCACCAACCTTGGTTCTGTTACTTATTGGGCTTTGTGACCTTGGATAAGTTTCTTGCCTCAGCTTCCTCTCAGAGATTTTTTAAAAATAAGCCTTAGGATGCCATGCCTCCCTGTGAGTTGCTCTCTTTCTCATTTCCCCTTTGGGTACTAAGTGAAGAAGACCATGATCATCACTCCCTTATGTGAAGGGAAAGAAATCACCATTAGCTTTTCTTGTAGAATAGATTCATGGAGGAGGTGAGACTGAGCTGCTTGTGAGATACTCATTGTCATATCTCTGCATAAGATATTATGTGATGGATGGTACCATATCTCCCATTGTAGTAGGAAATGTCATGACTCCTTAGTCCCAGTTCATGGTTCAGATCCTCAGGAGGAGATGCTGGTGAGAACCATGAGGCCAGTCAAATTCTAAAGAGACCAAACTGTTAGGAAATCTTTGCTCAGACCTCAGTGCAGATATAATATTAAATTGTCTCTGCAGCTTAGCTTAGCATTAGAGATAAGTCTGTGCAAGAGCTACCTTCTTGGACATGACCTCATGAACTTACTGTTTCTTCTGTAAAACCTAGCTACTTCCCCAGGCTGCCTGTGATCTACCTATAGGAAGTTAGCAACCTCTCTTCCCACCCAACCTTGTGTCCACCCCTCCCAACACTACGTTACAATATCATTTATTATAGAATGTTTATGTTACCCCAGCAAAAGCTTGAGATTTTGAGATTCTCCAGCATGTACTATAGCACCTTGCATAAAATCAGAACAAAACAAATGTTTGGAGCTACAGGTGTAGGCCACTGGTACACTGCTTGCGCTAGAGGCCAGGGGTTGGATCGCTGGTACATCCACACCCCCACAGCAGCAAAAATCAGAATCCCTATACTCACTATTTATTAAGTCCAAAAGAAAAGGAGTATGCCACAATCAATGAGTCTGAAACCTCTCCCCAGAGGCTCTGCAGTAGGTGTATCTATATACAGAAGCAGCATCCAGGCCTACACACCCATCCTGCCAGTTTGCCAGAATGTTTTTGCTGGATCAGCACCCCAAACGTCTAAATCCCAGGGTCAGGGAGAGGTTACACTGGAGAAGCAGGGGGCTAGGTCATCTATGAATCAAAATGCTGAATTAGTTTTCATAAATGCCCCTTGGTCCCCTATTCTAACCACCATGAGAAAAAGAAGTGTTCGATCAAATAATTTGTTTCTGACATGAAAATTTATTGTTAGCTGTGGACTAAAACCATTAGCAAGTTGCTTTTATTTTTATGTAATAAAATGATAGAGAAATACAAGAAGTATTTGAAGGCTTTTGAATAAGGGGTCTGATATGGAACATTACTGAGAATCTGGTAGTTAGACACAATAATAAAAAGAAGACTCAGGGGACAGTCTACAAACTCACACAATTTATATACAGAAGAGACCTTCAGGTCCTCTGTTTGAACCTATTTATTCTAATTTTAGACACATTTCAGATGGGTGTGGTTTTGTTTAAATGGTCTCCTAGCCCATAGTAAACCAGAGGTAGCAAATTAGATAAGAGATGGAGGTAGCACTCTGACCATCAAGAAGTGACAGCTGACAGCTTGGCTTTGTAAATAAAGAGACTGAAAACTCTGTAAAAGCAGATATAAGAATCTAGTAAGAATCAGTACAGGTGCAAATACTCTTAGAGAGTATAGAGTGATATTTATAATGGTGACTCTGAATTGAGAAAGGTTTAATATGTTCAGGATATTTTTTCCAAAGACATGTAAGAGGATATGTGTAAAACTTTTTAGTGTGTTTTCCAGTAAAAATTTAAAAAGAAAAATGGCATTGGTACCTGAACACAGTTTGTTTGAACTATTGATTTATGGGTTATCACTGAATTTAGAATTTTAAAATATCAGTTTGTAAAAAAGCATAGTTTTATATTTGATAGGAATTTTCATTGAACAAGTACAAGAAATTTTAGGATAAATATACAATTCCTAAAATAGCATATTTTTAAGTACATGCATTGCACATGTTTTTTAATGTAAATCCCATCTTAATCACAGAAAATATGTGATAATTTTCCATGTCAATCCCCTACTTAAATTCTCCCCTGAAAAGCTGGGATTTACATTGGACTTTAGCATGCACTGCAAATCCACTTTGAACTTATTTAAAATAACATAGTAAGAAAAGTGGGTAGGCCTATATAAATTAATCTAAGAGTAAAAAAAAATCAGAATTTTTTTTTAAAGTATAAAGTATCAGGCTGCTATCTGAAGTAAAATACCTTTATCACAATAGTACAGCCAGTCTTGGCATTATACTTGTCTTAATTCATTCATGAAAGCTTTGTTCATTTTTATCTAAAGTAAAAGGCTTTAGTCTGTTTGCCCAGCCATATTTTTTCAAGGTCTCCACTGGCAATCACCTCCCATGGAGAGGTCAATAATTGACTTGTGACATAGACAAGAACAAGCTGAGCCTCCTTCTACATAAGTTTTGAACAAATCCCAAGTGACAGGCAATAACCAAATTTATGGCCTATATGGTAAGTTACAGAGAACTAAATGAAAAGTAGTTTCATAATGATAGGAACTAAAACTCCAGTCATGTTTACATAGCTATAATTTCTACTGACTAGAAAATGTGCTTAAGTTTAGCTCTTTGGGGGTAAAAAGACATTTATCAATTCAATATAATGTCTGATGAAAAATATATGTATTTTAAATTCATCAGAATAATACCATACTCACAAAAGCATTCTTGACTCAAGATTCATATTTGTCTTAAAATTGGAAATTCACGTGATCTACAGAGCAATTTAGCTGAAATTTCACCACTGAAGATATAGAAGACTCCTTAGTAATTATAACTCATATTTCAATTCATTAAAATTAATAAATGAACAAAAATAATATTCTTAGATGCAACAGACGATATTACTTTGCATTTGCATTTCTGTCCTAATTTTATTATCCTGATACTATGGAGGCATTTGGACTAAACCGATCTATAAAATCTGATCCAATCCTGAATTTTTCTATTTTATCGCACAAAAATTGTACAAATACTTAAAACATTTTATTAACTTCTTATTTACTTTGAATCTTTTTTGAAAATTATGAAATTAATATTACTATGATAATGGCATTCAAATGTAGCTCAAAATATTTAAAATGCTGCTTTCGCCATGATTCCGGTTTAGCTGGAAAGACTATCCTTCTACTGCTTAATAAATCAGTAATGCTCAAAAATCTTAAAGAGTTTTCTAAGGTTCATTTTTCCTTTGTTTCTTTGGTTTACTCATTTAGTTTCAGGAATGCTGCCCAATCAAATTCATCTTACCTGGACCAAGATGCTGCAGTAGAAAGTAGCTCACTGGCTGAGGACTACAACAGGCCTGGCCTCTAGTGCTGGCTCTAGGTAGCTATGTGACCTTGGGAAGATACCAATAGCTCTGGACTTCGTTTTCTTTCTTATAAAATTCAGGGAACTGGATGCGCTATTCCTTCCAGCTCCATATTCAGTGACTTGCAGTTTCCATAACGTCAGCAGAGGGAGCACTTTTTCTATGTCTCGTAAATTTAGGCTATCATTTTCACTATCTTCAGAAATCAGGGGGTTTGAGGACACTATTGAAACTAAACACTGACAGTCCTTCATTCCATCTGTATCAAATCACAGGTTTGATAATAAATTTGGTAAAGGTCTAGAAATTGTTTCTTGAATTCCATGATGAAATTATTTCATCCATGACAGAGTTATTTTATAAAAGTTAATAAGTCAAAATACTTGGAGAAATTAAGCATCCCGAGTTGGTAGTATATGTAATCAGGACGCCAGTAAAAGAGGAAAACACTGTGTAGAAGAGGCTGCCTGATGTCACTGACAGAAAGTGAAAACCTTGACAATTATAAAAACATGAGCAAATTGGGTTGAACATAAACAAACCATGCAAGTGATTGGTAGGTTTTTCTTTTGAGCTTTTCATTAGGATACATTGCAATAAGTAGTTAGACACAGCCAGAGCCTGCAGGCTTGCAAGAGATTGGAAATGTGTGATATCAGGCCAATGACAAAAAAAAAAAAAAAAAAAAATTGTATATTTGAAAACCTTAATGACTTTTGTCTTTATACTTACAAATACCTTAAAACTAATTTAGCATCCATTATCTCTTTTTAATTATTAGACAATCTCATATCATGTATAAAGTTTTTATTCCTTAGTAAGAATTTTTAAATCACAAAATAGTGTGGCAATATTTAGGTAATAGAATTTATGGAGTGCTGAAAATACTAGAATATAAAGATAATTTCTAGTTTATCTTCATATACTAAACTTTTCTAAACCAGCTGGTTTCTTGCAGACAGTATTTATTTATTTGCTTTTTTAATAATTTAAGACAGCATAAGCTTGTACCAAGCATAAGCATTGTAACAAAAGTGCAATGTTTCAGCAAATCCTCCCCAAAAGATATTTTAACTCAAAATATCATTAGCACATATTTTCTCCCTACAAAAATAGCATGTCAGACATCATTAATTGGATGTATTAACAACTATGTACATAAGAGCCACCTTGTAGGCTAAGAATTTAACGTTGTTTAAACACAGCGTTTGAGGCAAACAGTAGCAACAGCAGCAGCAAATGCACCAAACTGACTAAAAGACCCAGATATTTTCTTCACTCACAGTCAGACTGTTGTGTCTCACCCCTTACATAACATTCAAGTGAGATTTCTCACAGTGCTACCTTGGCAACAAACTAAAAATATCTAGACAAGGTCCTGGTTTAAGCCTTATTTAAAAAGCTTTCTTTGTGATTATCTGGTATCTGGTTTGGTCTCCAGAAAATTAGAGTTGGAGATAGGAAGGCCTTACAGGGCTTCATTCCACATCTTTACAGCATTTCCAACCACAACTGACCAGTTTCATGCTTTCCTCCACTTTTATGACCTAACAAGATAGGATAAATCAGTTTGGACTTGTATTCTTTTTTAAGTTCAGTGCACTTTTTTTTTTTTTTTTACAGTAAGATTACAAAAATTTAGAAACAAGATGGATTAAATGAGAATAGATGCACTTCAGATATATATTTATATATGCAACATATATGTAACATATGTAACATATATTTGTGTGTGTGTGTTAGAGAGAGAGAATTAAGAAGAATTAAGATGAACCAACTGATTCATGGTCAATTTCTCAATAAAGTGCGAGCACAAGATGGTAAGAATGGTACCTGGCTTCCTCATCCATCTTCCCTGACTTGGTGCTGACGATGGCCCAACTCTGTGTCTCTTAAAACATGTGAAAGTTAGTAAAAGATACCATTTTAACCACTTCAGAATAGGTCACAATATGGGCAACTGTATCCTCACTTTGAAAAATATATGCCTTTCAAAAAGCTGAACTTAAAAAGATCCTCAGTGTGTTTGTGGACCACATCCTAAAACAGGCAGGGCAGCCCTGAAACAAGGCTCTATGTAACAACTACTTGCTGTCCCCTATCAACTCCAGTCAGGGAACTTGGTACCATCTCCCCTCCCTGGTTCATTGAGCTCACCCACAGAGAAGACCCTTCTTACTTCCTCTGGAATTAAGTTCCACATTTAAAAAGATAATGGAACATGGCCTAAAAGGAGGCAAAACTTATCAGAGGGACTATTTAAAGAAAAAAAGAACCAATAGCTATCGCAGAGGATCTTTTACAGCTGGTGTATGTGTGTGGGGGGTATTAGTGTGCGGAGGGTGGGGTGGTGAGAAATGAGCAAAACAGGAACTCCAAATGTACACAAAACACCTGTTTTTCCCCCTTCAGCCTGTCGTGCATCTATTACGCTTCCTCCCTTAAAAACATTAAGGGTGTTTTAACTTGTATTATTATTCCGCTTAAGCCTCCATCCTTTCTAAGGAAGGGCTCAAGGACTCAGGGGGCTTCCTTTCCTGGCTGCGAGGGATCTTCCTGAGCAGAGCTCTCCGGGTTCCCCGACTCGCGGGGGCCGGCGAAGGGCAGGTGGGTGCGGCCGTGCGGATGCGGGGGATGCAGCGCCCCAGGGGGCGCCACCTCGTGCGGCAGGAGGGTCGCGGCGGCGGCCGCGCCCGCCTTCTCGGGAGGGGGCGACAACACCGAAGACAGGCAGGGGAAGGCGGCGGCTGCGGCGGCCGCGGCAGCAGCGGCGGCGGCGGCAGCTGGGGCGGGGATGCCGGGGTACAACAGTGGGAACGGGGCGGCGGCCGCCGCGGGGTACAGATACTTCTCCAGGCCGCTCTTGTCCAGGAAAGGCTGCACGTAGGCGGCGGCCGCGGAAGGCGAGAGGAAGTAGAAAGGCAGGCAGAAGGGGGCCGCTGCGGCGGGCTGAGCGAAGGGCGCACCCCCGCCTCCGCCGAACGCCACCAGCGAGCTGAGCAGGGCGGCGTCGGGTCTCAGCAGCGCGGCCGCAGCGGCTGGGTCGGGCCCCAGGAGTGCGGCGGCCGCCGCCGCCGCGCCGCCCCCCGGGCCGCCGCCGCCACGGGAATCCAGCTTCATCCTCTTGGGCGCCGGCGAGTCCTCCCCGGGAGGCTCCTGCTTGATGGTGACGCGGCTCGCCCCTGCGCCTTTACCCTTCTCGCGGTCTGGCCGGGCCTCGGCCTCTCCACCGTAGCCGCTGTCAGTGTCCGTGTCGTTCTCCGCGGCGAGCTCGGCGCTGGGCTGAGTCCGCTGGATGACCGGCACGCAGTGGGCGAGGGGCTCGAGCTTCTGCCCTGCGCGCTCCAGGCAGGGGGCGGCCGCGGACCCGGTGGGGGCGGGGGCGGAGGGAGCGCCAGTGCCTTTGCTCAAAGGGACCTGTTGAGTCAACAGCTGGGGGGTGGGCAAAAACTGGGTGGCCACGGCGTGCAAGTGGTTGATTAGCTGGACACACCGCGGCTCCCTGGGTGTCCAGCTCTCAAACCGGGAGAGGTATTGCAAGACTTCTTTGGCGCATGTTTGAAATCCCGAGTGGAACGCATCCAAGTCGGACTGAATGGGCGATTTCAGAGATCGCTCCCCTAGGATGAACAAGGGGTGGGGGTTGGGGACAGGAATGGAGGCAAGAAGAAAAATACCGATGTTAAAACATCTGCTTATCACGTGGGCCCTACATTGACTAAAGTGATCTCGTTTTTTCCTCAGTATTCGAGTGATATAATCCACCGGTTGCCGAGAGAAGGGGGGCGGCGGGGGCTGGAGTGGGGGGAGCGCTGTCCTCCCAGCTGAAAAACCAAAGTGGAGAGGGCGCAACCGCCACTTTAAATAAAAATCTGATTCCGGGTTCTGCTGAAAGCCTCTAGGATGCTTCGGGAAATGGGCACTTGCCAATGAAGGGAAAGTATAAGCAATTTTCACAAGTGAGAGTGAGTCCACTCAAGGGGTGGGGGTGGGGTGGGGTGCCCCTCTGCGGGCTGCCCCAGGCCTCCCTGAACTGACTTACCATTCTGTAAAGCAATTATCTTCTGATGCTGCTGCTCGGTTAAGGCTGTTAAAGCTTTTAAGTGTTTCAAAGTTAATTCCAAGACTACCGCTTTCTCCAGATGCCCTAGTGTCTGCAGTGGTGCAAAAGAGAAGGGGGCACTTGGTTACTTGAAAGCACATATTTGGCTTGATGGCTCTCCATTCAGCACAGCAACTTAGGCAAGCACTTTGAAAGTACTATTCTTACACTTCTTGAGCTTTCCTTAAGACAGGTTATAAATGCTTTCTTGCCTTCAGTTTGGAGCACCCATTCTGAGACTGGGAAACTGTACACTATAGAACAAGTTTTAAGTCAGGCCCCTAATAGTTACATTTATTCTTACATCTCTGTGAGTCGTAGCAGGCTATTATAACGCCCTTGGAGAGCAGCAAAGAATGAAAATGTGTATCTTACTGTCAATTTCAGATGTTCAGGCAGTAAATCTTTCAGCTGAGCAATGCATTCATTAATTCGGTCTCTTCTTTTCTTTTCTATTAATCTGTGCGGTAATTTGTAGGTATCCTTAATATATGTGTCGTGGAAGAGAGAAAACAATAAGCTAAACATTCACTTACTGGACACAGCAACCCTCCCACTCCCACCCCCCACAACAGACTATGTGATAAAACTATGCCCAAGAAACCTCTTTCCTCTGGACTGTTCTTGAAATGCAATTTAAATTCAGGTATGATGTTTAATATCCCCCTGAGAGTATCCAGAAAGCCACTTAAAATTCACAGTTGGGAAAGCTCACAGGCTAGAATATATTTGCGGGCAGAGCTTCACTGTGAAATCAATGGCCCTAATTAACTATCCAGGCAGGTTATGGCAAACATCGGAAACTTACACTTACCTTGCTGTCGTCTCGCTTCATGCTCCTTTTGGGTTTACACATATACAAAGAAGAATAGTCCAGTCTGCAAAACAGAAATCATCATCAGGCACCCCATTCCGGGAGGGGCTCTGCCCTTATCCTCTCCATACCACTTTCTGGAGGAGGAAAAAAAAAAATAGAAAAAGAAAAATCTAACCGAAGCCCAGACAGAAATTCGCAAGGGTGCGTGCACCTTACCCTATAAAATCTCTATGTTCCAGTAACTGTCTCTCTTGCAAATGAGGAATTCCTTCGTCCATGTTCAATCGCTGTCTGTTTCTTCTGTTTCGATTTTTGGGGCTCTGTTCTATAATCTGTGGGACGGTAGCCTTGGGAGATCTTGGGGGGATCGTGCGTCTCCAGTCTCTCTCTCTCTAGCTCTCCCTCTTCAGTGCAGTGTCGAAAGTGTGAAGCAGTTGGTCCCCCCACCCCCCCGCTGTCGCTCGCTCTCTGGCACACACGCACACACACACTCGCGCCGGCCCCACTGCGATGGTAGTTTGCTCTCACTCCGGGCAGTGTTTGGCCACAGGGCACGCGCGTCGCCGGCCAGACCAGCACCCAGCTCACGTGCGGAACGTACCATCCGCGGTCCAGCCCGGAGGGGGGCGGGGGAGGAGGGGCCGGGCCGGGAGGGGGCGTCTGGAGAAGGCGAGCAGCGGCGGGAGGGGGCGGGGACACCTGATCAGGGCCACCGGAAAGGAAAAACAACTTCGGCCAAGCTATTCATCTTCCCAAAGGCGATGCAGTCTGAGGGGGGAGGGGGCCGGGGTGCGGGGCAGCCGGGGCTTCCTTGGGTTGGAAACGCGACTCCCGCGGTTCGGTCGTCATTACGGTGCAGAAACGTGAACGTGGCTTTTTGCTTTTCTACGGATTGTGCTGTTGGTTTGGACTAGAGAATGGCAAGAGAGAATTCGCGGTGGGTAAACTTCAGTTCCGAAGGAAATTTGGAGACTTGTTTGCTCGCCGCTCAGTGGCCCGGGAGAACCCTTGGCGCTGGTTGGAGGTTGCCCCAAAAAGGGGCAATTTGAAATCTGCTCCCCAAAGGATTTAAGATAAATGAAAATGTAATTATTGGGTGAGAATGTCGCAATCCTAGAGCCTTTCGGAGACACACTGTCCCTGGGCCCCCTAAACTTCCCGCAGCAGCCGGAATTGCGGTGCCACTAATCACAGCAGCAGATGACGACGTTTGGGGCCTCTTGTGCTTGCGGAGGAACGCGGCGGGGAGAGAGCGGGGGTGGGGTAGGGAGGGCGGAGGGGTGGCACGAGAGGGGCCGCCACAGAAAAGCAATGCAGCATTTATCACTCTGGCGAAACTCCGCCGCCCCTCTGCGCCTCTGGTGACGCTAACGTTCTTTCTTCGAGCCCCCATCCCCCGTGCGATAAGCCACGCCGGGAGTGTGCCGAGCCCACGTTTACTACCGCTGGCACCTCCAAAGCCTCCCTCCTTAATCCTCTCTCAAACGGGTACCAGCACAGGGCCAGCAACGTGATCCGACCTGCCGGTGCTGCCACATCACTGCGCGGGGAAACCGTGCGCGCGCGCGCGCTCGCCCTGCAGCCGCGGGAGCACGAGCCGGGCTACCTTTCTCATGAGCCACACCAGGAGTATGACTCATTCGCTGCTAGTGAGAGTTACCCGGAGGTGCCCGGGGATGAGCACTGCCCACGTCGCCCTGAGCAGCAGGCGACAAGGGTCCTGGGAGGCCAGGGGAAAGTGTCTTGCGGGACCCCCCAGGTCTCCGGTCCCGTGCTGCCGCAACTTGGTCTGCGGGGGTTGAGATGGAGGAAATATATACTAATCTCCTGAACAAACAGAAATTAAAGCTAAGCTTTCTTTTCTTGCACTTAAAGTAATAATTACATTCTCCCCGGGTGATTTCCGAAACATTATTGTCAGTGGCACGTGAACCAAGGGTAGAAGAACACCAAATGTACACGCACTGTAGTGCAGCAGGGATTGGAGCGGTCGCTACGTGTCCTCCCTGCACCCCAGTCTCCGCCCCAGGCCCGGCAGGCGCGGGTTCCGGGGATGGATCTGGGTCGCGGGAAGCGGCGGCTGGAAGGAGGTCACGTGGCTGCGGGAGTCGCGTCTCTTCCCCGCCTCCAAGAGCCGCCGGGCCACGGCCTCCGCTGCTTGCGCTGCTGCAGTCTCCTGAGTCCTGGACGGAGACGGGCAGCGCGTCTGGCTTCGTGACTTGGGCGGCGCGGCGGCGACCCGGGCTCACCCTGGCGAGATGAACCGCTTGCGGCCGATTCAATTCCTGGACTCCTTACCTTGAAGGTCCTTCGACTTCCTCAAATAGGGGGACATATTTTGCACCAAATAGGCAATTTAATATAGATAATACTGAAAAGATATTTTTCAATGCTGTTGTATTTAAACCTTTATCCAAACATCTCTCTTGTTTCCAAGTGGTTGAATGAGTAATGCCCTTTGATAGGGAGGGCAAGGTACCTGCATATTCCTGCACTACAGTATCATTTTCCCCCCTCTGGTTCTTAAGTGTCCAAAAAGGTGGGGATGGGAGGATGCCATTAAGGTTAACAAAAAAATAAAAAAATAAAATAGATAAAATTAAAATACCAGCTCCGTTTACAGGGGGTCTGAATGTTTGGAGTAGGAATAGGTTGAAAAATTATCACTAAAGTAGTGAAAATGAAATAAAGACTGGATCCTTGTATCTTGGCCTTGTCAGTAGACCAGAGGAGACACAAGTCAGACATCTGACCAAAGCAAACCTTAGGGACAAAGTCTGGGAAGTTTCTACTGCAAGTTAAAATAGGAGGAACCAGGACCTGCACTTTAAGGATCAAGGGTGGATTAAGTTTGCATAAACACTTTCTATAACCTAAAGACACAGAAGGTGCTGTCTGCCTATGAAGTTTTTTTGTTACCACTTTTCTCTCCTTTCTCTCCAGTCCTTCTGTACCAAGCTTCCATATTCCTATAGTCAACAGTTTGGTTTTCTCTTCTACTGTTTCCTTTCCTGATACCCGGCTCAAACTGTAAATGGGCTTATTTTTTATTTTTTGATCTCCTTTGTTATTCTTGGTTCTCACTTTCCTCTTCTTGTCTTTCCTTTTCATGCCTCTTTACTCTTCTTGTTTTCCTCCTTTCTCTTCTTTTCCCTTCTGTTATCTTTTATCTTTTCCCTGCTAAATATCTGTTTTTTGCCCTGTCTCTGTAGTTTTTGTTTTAGGTTTTTTTTTTTTTTTTTTTTGTACACCCTGGTGAGACTTCTTGCTCATCCACTTCCTTAAACTTGAGTCCTGTCCCTTTTCTTTCTCAGACTCTTGTTCTGGACACCAGGCATAGTTTGATGTTTCCAAGTGTCCCTCTTCTGCCGGGAGGGCAATAACAATAGCTGACAACTACATAGATACACTTAGGATTAGTGTACCAGACTCCATTCTAAGGGTTTTTCATGTATTAACTCATTAATCCTTATAGTACTAACCCTACATATGGTAGATACTATTATTGTCTGCATTCCACAGATGAGAAAATGTTTGCATAGTGAGATTACAAAATGTGTCAGAGGTCCCAGAGCAGGATTTAAGCTTAGTGTATGCCGGAGTCTGTACCCTTTATGTTACCCCTTAATGTGAATGGTGAGGGCTAAAGTCGAAATGTTTACCTGCTTCAGGGGTGTGCTTATGCACATTTGTTGTGGAGAATGTGTGTGACTGTGGAGAGGTGGGATTTTGCAAGAGAGTTGGGGGAAGAGAGAGATGTTAGCATTGGAGCTGATGGCAGAGAACTAAGAAGGTATAACAGATAGGTAGCAGTCTTTCGACTGTCAGTAGTCATTCATTTGGCATCTAGCTCCATATTTATTGATTTAAGTCCAACCGTCCTAATTAACTATTATTATTTCATATAGATGTGTAGATGGAAGGTCAGTTTAGAAAAAGCTAATGGTGACTGATTGCTCACCATCTTACTAAGCAAACCAAGCTAGATTGTAATGTGAAGGCTGCAGGTTTGTAATGGGAAGAATTCACCTGTGGTGAGGTTAGAAAGAAAAAAAATTCCCCTTACAGAGGAAGAGAAACTGGACTGCTCCCTTTGGACATGTTTAAAATAGATTGAGTCTTATCTTTGTAGGAAAGCTTAATGCTGTTCTGCTGAAAGCCAAGAAGAACAAAATGAACTCAAACCCCCTTTGAGCTTATAATTAAATGATTTTGTGATGCCTGCCTCCAACGAAAGATACCCATCTTTCTCCTTTTTGTAAGTCATGGAGGAAGATGCTTCCATTGATTTTCTTTGGTTAAGTAGGGAAATCACTACTACAGAGACTAACAATTTGGCCCAGGTGTTTTCCTCCTAAGTATTCTAGGCCTTACACACATTATATTCATCCTGTGGCTTTGGAAGGTCTTATCCTACTTGATTGCAATGTCTTGGATTTCCAACAAAAACAGAATTCTCCTGAGAAGATTTAAAGTTCCATTAGGAATATAGGTTTTCTACCCCTTTAGTGGTCTACAAGTCCTACTGCTGTTCTGGAGAGGTGACTCATGGAGAGTTGTTCAGGGATCCCAGACCTCATCTAAATGAACTGTGTGCCTCTGATGGCCTTCCAAGCTCTTCCAAAGGTGAGGAGCATCCTGCCTGTGATGCTGTGAAAACAGCCCATGGTGGGGTGGGGGGTGGGGGTGGGGCAGATGTATGGAGTGTGTGTGTGTGTGTGTGTGTGTGTGTGTGTGTGTGTGTGTGTGTGTTTGCTAAGGATGGAATCCAAGGCCTCCTGCATACTAGCCAATCACCTGTTTTGGATAGAATTTACAGCTGTTATATGTCATTTTACTCAAACAGAAGATGTAACCTATTCATCAAAGAACATAAGAATCTAAAAGTTTTGGGTTGATGCTTAAATTGAAGCGAGGAGGCAAGGTGGTAGGAATCTTCTTTTGGATTATGGAGAGGCGTTAATGCTGTCACACACCCCGCAGAAAGAAAGATAGCACCAAGAAAGATTTTAGGAGGGAGGGAAACCCCACTGCTACTCACCAGAAGCCAAATATGATGTTAAAATATTGATGATGTTATTTGCTGAGGGTACCAGATATAGAATCCTGGAATAGAAGGTTAGGTTTCCCAGTTGCATACTCAGCACTTTAGCCACAGCAACACAAGTGTCCCCTTTTAATTTGTAAAAGAACTTAAGTCATTTTGTAACTTACCAATTAATGTGTCTTTGTGGTTGTAAACATACACATAAATCACGTTTTATACCTATGTAACACTCTTTAGGACATTTATTAGTCTTTGCATAGTACCAAAGAGCAGATAATATTAAGGATAGGAAATAAATTCTATTCCTAATGAAATCACTTATATGTTTGTATTTATGTGATTGTCACAAACTCTCCTGAAGGCTATTCCAAATTTAATGTGTTCTCAGTGTTCCCAGACTTTCTAACATGCAAAAGATCGGTCTTAGGTAAGGGGGTTCCCCTGGCATTTTTGTCACCAATCTGCCTGGTCCCGCCTAGTATCCATGTGCTTCTTATATTGATGGAGGCTGGTCCATATTGATGCCAGAAAAGAAGAGTGTAGATCAGACGCCACACCCGTACGGACCTCCATAAAGTGATTCTTACCCTTCTTCTGGATTCCTTGGACTAGCTAGATTATAAACCCAGAGAGGCTGCAGATAGAAGGCACCTTTTAACCCCCTGTGTTTTCCTTGTTACTGCTGATGAAAATTCTTGGAAAAATATTCAAAGAGAAGCATGTCATATAATGTGAAGCACACTGAAATGGAATAAGATGTCCCAAACAGCCACTCTTCTCACCTACCTTTTGTGGGCTTTGTCAGGTCTTTGAATCTCATACATGCTAGGCAAGTGCTCTCCCACTGAGCTACATCCTCAGTCCCGTAGTTATCCATTACAGAGTGCCACTTTATATAAGAAACAGAAAGTCTAGTTAAGGAGGACTTAATCTGCACTTGAAATTAGAACTAATGTTTGAAATTTTATTCAGTAGTTAAATCAAGAATTCATATACATTAATTACCCAAAAGTAAAGTTATGACTTATAACTCTTTCTCATAAGGAAACTGATGGAAATCTAAACTATCTGTATTAATTAAGAGCTGTATTTGAGCCAAAATAACAGCAGCTTAATCAAAGTAGGCTTTTTTTTTCTAGCATAAAAGAAGTGAGAAGGTAAGGAGTTCAGAGGTAATTTGAGGTAGTAATAGTGCCATTAGTGTCCCAAATTTCTGCTGTGTTCTTCATCAGCTCCCATCCTCAAGATTGCCTTATGGTCATAAGATGGCTGCTGGAACTCCTGCAGGAAGGATAAAAGGGGGACTGCCACCTGAACAAGGTCTCTTTAAGCTTTTCTTATAGGCTCCATCCAACAACCTCTACTTAGTTAAGCTTTTACTATCTTATTGTTCAGCTTTTCTTCCTATTGCTTAGAGAAAGAGACTAGAAATACTGAATTTTCTAGCTTAAGCCTCCCCAATACAGGTGCGACTAGAGGCTTACAACAGCCCTTTTTGTTCACTAAAATGGGAACAGAGACTAGAATAGATATTAGGTTGGCATCAGTCATTCTGTGGTGTGTTACTAAAGTAGTGGCTTGTTCAGGTCCTCTTCTTCTTCTTCTTCTTCTTCTTCTTCTTCTTCTTCTTCTTCTTCTTCTTCTTCTTCTTTTTTTTTAATCAGTGGCTCTTTTTTCTCTATCATGCCATGTGTATTGAAAGTTTTCCTTAAGTATACTGGGGTATTTAATTCCAATTTCAGAAACTTTTCATTCTTTCCATCTGTAATTGCACAAACTTAACTAATTCCTTAAGCATAGGGTCATTAACATCTGTATTTTCAAGTTCTAATAATTGCAGAAATCTGCTTAGGGAGGAAATGCAACAGGGTTTGCTCTTCTGTAGAATGCAAATTGCAGCTGCATATTTTCTGGGAAATGACTATCTTCCTTTTTAAGTAGCACACCTGTCCTCTGTCTTGAAGCAATACCTTCTGCATTTGGGTTGAAGAGAGAAATTTCTAGCATAAAGGCTCCTTCTGATAGTTCCCACCTGAATGCAGCTAGGATTTTGTTCTTCATTCATTTATAGCCACATCTATCTATGTAGGGCAAAATTTCTTTAAGGAAGAAAACTCTGTGATGGAGTTGGGTTCTGGAGTAGAAGGAGGAAAGAGGAGATCAGATCAGGACAGCAGAAAGGGAGCAAAAGAACTAGTCTTTAGGGTGGGGATTGGGAAGTGAACACTGGAAGTGTGTACCTTGAGGCACTTTACTATGGAAAGATATGAAGGCAGTCATCTTACAACCATTATTTAGTTAAAATTCTGGACACTAAGCACCATAAACTCCATTTTATAGATGTACAAGTTCAAGTTTTCATTCTATCTGTGGAGTGGTATTCCTGACATTTGAGTTGGAATACTAGGCATATTTCCCCACAGACAGATGACACATGGACAATGACTATAGTTAGCCTATGGGATAAAGTTGTCAAGTGTCTGGAATCCGCTATTCAGTCTCCATTAGATGAATATATGCTGTGCTTATAAGTTCTGGGAACTAGGGATTTAGCATTGAACCTTGTCTTCAATGAGCTTACAATGAATGGGTAGAATTTCTCAAAGAGATCACTAAGAATATGAATAGTTATCTTAAAGCCATGGTAGGTTCCCCAAAGCCTCCTCTTTGGTGCATTTGAGATACACCTACAGCTATACTTCTCTAGTAATGTACTTTAGAAATCATTCAAGAGAGTGTAGTTAGTGGCCTCAGCCTGTGGGTGAGCCATGTTCTCCTGTAATCAAAAGACCACTGGACAGAAAGATAGGCAAGGAAAGTGCTTTCTGCCGTGTTCCCTTGAGCTGTCTAGACGTTCATCACACCTACCATTCAATTTGCCCCCATCCCTGATATTGCTGAGAATGTCGGTTCAATACCCAGCTCCTCCAAGCACATACAATTTCACTTCACGTCTGATCTGTCTCTGATTTTGCCACCTCCAGTGACTAGTAGTGTGGTCTTATCTTCTCATGGCTCAGCATTGGAACTTTCTCTCTTTGATGTTTGAACCTAACTTTGTCCTGTGGATTATAACTTGTTTTCTCTCTTGGTGTTCCATACCCTCTGTAGTCCCTGGCCAGACCTTCCTGATTATCTCCAGCACCTCGGCCCTCACCTTGACTCCAGCTGCTTGTTTATTGCCCTTGAAGTTCCTTTTAGGAGAAGATTTATACAGGGCTGGGCTTAGCTTATTTGCTCTGCTCCAGAGCAAACTGGAGTGGCTTCCAAAGAGAAGAGAACTCATTGAATGGTCCATAACCTCCAGAAAATGGATTTTCACAGCCTGCAAAGGGCACTACGCCCTCACCTTCATAGACTTGACTCCCTTGGTTCTTCTTCAGCCTCAGCAGTTTCACCAGGAAAGGGCTGGCAACTTGAGACACCCTGATGTCCACATTCCTTCCAACTGTGTGGACTAGATGGCAAATTTAGAAAGACCGTCTGATCTTTAAACGAAAAATTCAGTGGTCATTCTTAGCCCCTTTATCCCCTCACTCTCCTCATCCAATTAACAACAATGTCCTGTAGGTTCCACCTCATAAAGATATATTAAATCCCACTTCTTTATCCTTGCTATCCACACTCCAGACCAACCCACAAAATCTCTCACCTCAAATGATGTAAAAATGTCTTCACTGTGCCAGGCACGGAGGTGCACACCTGTAATCCCAGCACTTGGGAGTTTGAGGCAGGAAGATTGAGAGTTCAAAGCCAGTCTCAGCAATGGAGAGGCACTTAGCAACTCAGTGAGACCATGTCTCTAATAAAATATCAAAAAAAAAAAAGGGGTGGGGGGAGGGCTGGGGATGTGGCCCAGTGGTCAAGTGCCCCTGAGTTCAATCCCTGGTACCAAATAAAAAGAAAAGAAATGTCTTCACTGATTTTAACATTTGCAGTTTACTAGGGAAAGCAGAAAACATTTTAGATATTTCAAGTAGGAAGAATTTAATAGAGGGGCTTAAAGGCACATATAACTTTTGGTAAGGCTGGAGTCATCAAGTTTGGGAAAAAACTGCTTGCTGACTTTCAGGAAATCATGACAATCAGAAGATCCTGAAAACCCAAGTGCCACTGAGTCCAACTCTCTGCTGCGCAAAAGAGGCTGACTTGCAGAAGCTTGCCTGGGGGCCACTGTGAACGCTGCATCTGTGCACATCCTCACTACAGAAATGGTGTGCTCCTTCTCCTTGCCACATCTTGCACAAGGGTCTGTCACTGGAAGTTTCCAAGCTGGAGCCCCGTGATCAAGAATTTCTGGGAAATGAGTTTCCAAGTTTCTACTCTATGATGAGAATAGATGTGAAGACAGTGGAGCTGGTACTAAACTAATAACAGATTTCACACACACCATGTCCATTGGATATGCCTAGCTCTCTCTATCATACCAAGTTCAATCACTATGCTCTATCTAGAACATTTTTTCCTGTCCATGCTATTTTCTGGTCAAAACCCTATAAGAGCTTCTTGTTTTTCTTAAGTTAAAAAAAAAAAAAAAAAAAAAAAAAAAAAAAACCTCTTCAGGGGCCTGAAAGATGCTGATGTGTGATTTAGCTCCTACCTACAGCTTCAGCCTTATCTCTCATTTATATTTCCCTATTTCTTTTATTTTCTTTTTCATAAAACAAGAAAGATCTGGGGATGTAGCTCAGTAGTAGAATGCCCCTGGGTTCAATCTCTCACTCTCCTTCCCACGGCAAGAAAACTCCACATTTCATCCCCACCCAGTACCATTCCTAATACAAGTTGTACCTTTAGTTCACTTGTTACACATTATAAGCTAATGTTGTACCATACTTTTAACTATTTAGGATCCATACTTCATACCACCCACAAATTGATTTTAAGACAATAAAGGATGCACTTCATGTTGCAAAAGACTACTGCACCCAAAGGACTGCTGATGAAAATCATATGCATGTTTAAGTATGCTACAATGAAACCCACTATTCTGTACAATTATTATGCGCCAAAAAAGGGGCCACTGATGGAGAAATGGTACACCTCAGAATGCAGCCATCTGAGAACCACATGGACTCCAACCACTGTCCTTCCCTTAGATCTAGCAGCCGGAGGCTTGGGGCACTGTCATTACAAAGGACTACTCTGGTGACTCTGCACACACCACCATCAGAGCCACTGGCATTCATTAGCACTTTCAGATGTTCCTACCAACACAGGCTTCATCACAGGCATCTTCCTCTATTTCTGTACTCCAGCCTACATCTTTCTTTCCAATCTTATTTAATGTACTCTATTCTTTCTATCTCAAGCCCCTCACTCATGCTGTCCCAAAGAATTGAAATACTTTTCCTGCCTTCTCAACTACCTTAAACTCTCTTTCTCCCACTCCTGCATCATCTGAAGCATCACTTTCTCCAAGAATCCTACTCTGGGTCCTATACCAGATTCTCCACCTTCTAGAAGTTCCCTTTGTGCCTATAATTCTCTTGTATAACATTTCTACTGTTTGAAAGGCTCATGAGAATTTTCAATGCCCATCTTCCCCCATTAGTTTGTAAACTCCATAAAGATGGACACTGCTGTGTCCTCCATGTGAACATAAAACATACACATTGCTGTTTGTCCAGGGACTCCCAAAGGTGCTCCACCAAATTATGTATGAACTGAAGGTGGCAGGGCTATCCTCACTGTGCTTGCATATTTGTTTCATATTTGTTTCTCAGCCTTACCAGTTTTGTGAAAATTAGGAATTAGATAAGATGAAGGATCAGAAAGTGCTTTTGATAGAGCAGGAAACCTTAGCATTTTGGGTGGAGGGGTTGGAAGATCTTTTGGGTGGGGGTGGGGGCACGGGTATGGCCTGTGCCTCTAGAACTACTGTTGGTCACCGTACCAGGATGGACATGTTCTGTGCCCAGAAGGCAGTCAGCTCTGCCAGCATGCTCTCTAACAGCCTTGGTAAGTTGGCATTGCTCACTCACAGAACTTTTACCCCCTTTCACGGCATATATTAGCAAGGCAGAGAGATTTCAGGGGCTGGAGCTGATTCACTTGAATTCCGCAGGTGCTCCAGAGACCAGGGATTGGTGAGATAACATCCAGGGCATGGCTTTCAGAGGCCAGGAGTGGGGAGGGGGCGTAGAGGTTGGCATGGTGAGCTGTTTTTCCAGGTCTGCTGGGCTGAGTGGCTCACAGGAGGGGGTCCTGGGGCAGAGCCAAAGAGCTTGGTTACCAGGAGTGCAGAAAGAAACAAGCACTGTGCCAGGATGTAGGAGTCAAGCCTGGGACTCAGGAACAAAGTGGGAGGGTTGAGAGCCAGTGGAGCCAATCCATCAGAATGCCAAGCCGGTAGGCATGGAGGAGGCAAGGAGCGAGGGATCAGTACAGACAAAGGAGAGCCCAGGGCAGGACGTGGGAGGCCAGGACAAGGTCTGGATGATGCGCGACTGCTGTGAAACAATTCTCCTTGGGGAGGTCATGATGCTTCCAACAGGTTGGAAACAGGGCCAGGAACACTTCAACTCTCATCCCCAAACCAACTTGGTATTTACTACAGGCACTTATACTTGCACAAACTCATAATTTCCATTTTCCTAATTATGTATTTAGAAGGGCGGCATTGCTTTTCCTGATGAAGGGGTTGCAAAATCAGACTATACTTCCTAAACACAGCCCGGGTGATAGCAAGCCACCAGCAGGCCTGGGTCTGAGTTCACACCTGCTCAACAATTCTGCATCAAAGGTGGTTATCTGGCAGATACAATTCTGGGTCTGTCTTGTTACTGGATAATGACACTAATGATTTTTCTGGAAGCTATGATTTTTATTGTATTTTAGCAATTCTGCTTCAGATGTACTAAAGGTAATGAAATAGACACATCACACATTTTTATCCCTGTTTCATATTATTTCACGTTGCTGCTAAAGGTAGCAGCTTCATGTGAGCTTGGGCTTTATGATCAAGAGGACCTGGGTTCCAATGTTGTTTTCCCCTGAGTAGCTGAGTGACCTTGGAAAAAATTATTAATGAGTCTTCTTTCTCAGAAGTGACAGAGATAGCAGGGTCTTCCTAGGACTGCTTGTTGTGCAGGTCTGTGACAATGTGAGAAGAATATCTGCAGCATGGTAGGTGAGCAATAAATGTTAGCTATTGTTTACCCCATTTGATCTGCCTTATCAAAAATGTGGGCAGCATAGAAAATACTGGTGAAAGTAACTGGATGAATTAAATATATTTTAGGTTCAAGAGATAAACCTATTGCTTTCAAATATCAGTTCCTTACTAACAAGTGAATAATAAAATAAAACAGTAGTCCAGACCTGTCAACGTGGTTTTCTGTTAATGAGATACAGTTGAGAGTCCACTTTATTTCACGTCCTAGTTGGAAATAGGCACTACTGGTCACAACTTCCTGCTTTTAAATCACGCTATTCAGACAGCTCTACTAAGAGGTCACACAGGTCTACATTTGTGTGCCAATTGGGGGAAGTCCTGTCAGTCCCTCCTTTGTCTTGAGTTCATGTCTGTTCGGGTCTTAAAGGAATGCTATGTTGGAATTAAGTTTCAGAGTTTGCCAGCTGTTCTAAAATCACTTTTAGTGCAGTTATTCTCTGCCATGCTTTCCTTTGGTATTGTCCACATCCGGTGCCAGCGATGGAGTCAAGGTCACTTCACATGAATAGGGCTGGCAACTAAAAAAAACACACAAACACAGAAATACCCTTTTCCAGGTTCAAGGACGGCTCTAAGACCTCAGCTCCCACGCTGGAGGGCAAGGGGAACAAGGGAGGCAAGAGGCAAGAGAGCCAGTGCACCTGAACCCCTGTTTTTATTTAGGGGAAAGACATTCTATAGAAAATTCCACCCAAATAAGGCAAGAGATTGAGTTATAGCAAACAAGGGGGTGTAGCCCAGTCCTAATGGGTGACACCCACTCCCAGAGCTGCACTTCCTTGCAAAGGAAGATGAGGCCACCTGCCTCACACTTCCTGTGATGCCAGTTCCACACCCCCATTACTCAAGGCTAAGGGGGTGTGCTCAGCTGCTGTTCAGGGGACCCCAACACTTTTGTGCTTTATAAGTATTAACTCTTAAATAGCTCCACAATCCTTTGAAATACATACTGTGATAATACCATTCAGAAATCGAGGAAACCAAGGCACGGGTTAAGTAAATAGTTCATGTTGCACAGCTAATAAGTGGCAGAGCCAGGATTTGGAGCAGGCATTGAGACTATAGAGTCAATGCTTTAGTCTCTGCTGCCTCCTGGCTCAATGACTTCCAAAATATCCAGGCAAAAATTGAACAGTTCCGTTCATCTCCCATGATTTTTATTTAGAGAAGATTCATGATACCAGAAGGTACACAAGACTTGGAGTCTGAAACTCTGAGGCCAAGGTGAAGCTTTGCTGCTGCCTATTGGCTGGACTATAAAAGATGAGGCACTGAATTCTTCTACACCTCAGCTCCCTCCCTTGTGAAGTTGGAAGTGTAGCTGGTATAATGGCTGACACACAGGAGCTGCCCCATGAATAGTGTCCCTACCTTGAATGCTAAATATCTAACTATATCCAAGTATGCGATTATTTTGGTGGCTTATTTACTCCTGAAAATTTTTTTATTGATCTTATGAAACTTTTTATCTTAAAAAACATGGCAAAATGTGATCACTGAGTGAACAATTACGGGGTGTCCTCTATGTGTGAGGCATTTTCTGCATTGGTGCTATCCAATGGAACTGTCTGCCAAGACGAAAATATTCTATTATCTTTCTTGTTCAACAAGGTAGCCACTGGCCATGTATGAATATTGAGCACTTGAAATGTGGTTAGTTTAACTAAGGTACTGAACTTTTAATTTGATTTAATTTTAAATAATTTAGACTTAAATTGCCATATGTGGTTAGTGACTTTAATTGGATCCAAATGCTAATAGATCAGCAGGCAACTCTTTTAAGAAAATCAAGACAGTTTCTTAGTCTGTTCTTTTTCTGAGTTGTTCATGATGCTTGGAATTTGTGGAAGAAAAAAAATATTAATTATCAAGCATACATTCAAGCAAATAAAGAGAAACTGCAGCCATCAGCTTCTCTAGGTTTTATGTTATTTGACAGATCCATTTTAATTTTACTGGAACCCAAATGATATAACTTATCAACATTTTAAAAGACAGATCATGAATTTTCTATGAATATTTCAGTCACTTCCCATAAGTAGATAGTAACATAATAATTTTGATACTGCATATAATACCATATGTATATCAGTTAGGTTTAGAGGTAAGCAGTGGTGTGCCAGGAAATGTTTAAATGATCCTCTGGGAAAAATGTGTGTGTGGAGTTATTATATATTTATATATTTTACTGTTATAAAGGATGTGAAGCAAAGCACACAATTATATGTAATAATAAAATATGCATCACTCCTCTAAATTCCATATAGCCAATTGATTCTCTGAATACTTTTATTGATTTTTGCTAAATCCTTTAATCCCTTGCCAACCAATGGTTGCAATTAACTCGAAAGTGTAATTCCAACATGTATGTTAGTTGATATTTTTGTTTATATTAGTGATCAAAGTACAAATAAGACAATGAAGTCATTCATTATAACCTTACACATTTATCAATGATATAAGCAACTTCTTCATTAAATCATATAACAATATTCACATAATAGAAAAATATTTCCTCAATTTTTTGAGGAAAATTATTATCTACAATGTAGTGACTATAGACGTGACACATTTTTAAGTGCAATCTTCATGATTAATGTTTTCTCTTTTGCTTTCTTGAGTCTAAGAACCAACAAAACAATACATCATACTCTAATTTATAGAGCTTCCAATTTCCATGGTGTAACTACTTCCACCATGACCAATTTCAAGCTACCAATGCAATATCACTCAAAGCGGAGAGGACAATGGGCAACCTCAAGACCATCGGTAACAGTAACATACAGTAAAATAACTAGGAAGTCATGAGTTTTGCGTACTTATTACCTTTGTGTTAATAATATTTATTTAGTTGTAAGTTTACATAAATTAGTTTCTAATATATTGGCTAGTTCCAGAATTGATACTGTCAGTTCACCAACAATATATGGAAGAGCTGGCCATTCTTTGCCAGGATTAGGTGCTTGGGCTATAAACATAAAAGAGACTTGTCAATATTTGAGTCTTCCAGAATGTGCTCTTGCCACCTTCTGTGTCTGTTTTTCTTGCTCAATAATCTTATCTAGGCTCATTACTTTATATCCATCTTCATGCTGTTGACTCCCAAATTTGTTTCCACCCCTAGTTTTTGTTTCAATCTCTAGACTCAGATAAACCTAACTTTCTACTTGATAACTTCCCTTGGATGTCATAGAGTTACTTTAAACTTACTATGGTCATTCAGCTACATCTTAAGGTCCACCTTCTGCGTCAAACTCATCCACTGGTCCTTCAGTCCTTGCCATTCTCAGGCAGTTACAGTGGACTGAGCCCCAATTTGATCGTTCTGTATCATCAACTTTCTACATCCAATCCCCATCAGCAAGTTCTGTTTTCTTTATTCCCAATACTCCCTGAATCTGGACGGTCCTCACCATCTTCACAACTATCATACTTCTCAAGGCCATTATCCTTTTTTTTGACTACTGAGACAGGAAGTTTCCCCTCCTCCAGTTTCTCCTACATAGACCTTTCACAGGGCATGAAGAAACTCTTACAAATATAAACTGCTTTATGTCCCTCTTTTCTTTCAAATCTGCCCTGCAATTATTTATTACAGTTAGAATAAAGTCCAAATTTCTTTCTGTATCTGTAGTTGGTGGAATGGTGTGTTCATGTCCTAATCACTGGAACTTGAATAGATTACCTACATGGCAAAAGAAACTTTGAAGATGGGACTAAATTAAGGACTTCAGATGATGAGATTGTGCAGGTGGGCACAACAAAAGCATAAGCATCCTTAAAAGTAGAATGAAGAGACAGAGGAGAATTAGGGGAAGTAATGATTGCATCCTCAGGGAGCTACAACTTTCTTGGGCTTGAAGATGGATGAAGGAGGCACAAATCTAGGACTGTGGTGCCTCCAAGAGCTGGAAAGGCAAGGAAATGGATCTTCCCATAGTCTACAAAAAGGAATGCTGTCCTCAGTGGTGCACGCCTGTAATCCCAGTGGCTTGGGAGGCTGAGGCAGGAGGATCGCAAGTTCCAAGCCAGCCTCAGCAAAAGCAAGGTGCTAAGCAACTCAGTGAGACCCTGTCTCTAGATAAAATATAAAATAGGGCTGGGATGTGGGTCAGGGGTTGAGTGCCCCTGAGTTCAATCCCTGGTACCCCCCCCCACCCCCAGCCAAAAAAAAAAAAAAAAAAAAGGAATGCTATCTTGCCAACACCTTGACTTTAGTTCAATGAAAGCCACTTAAGACTTACAGAACAGTAAGAAAATAAATTTGTGTTGTTTAAGCCACTACATTTGTGGTGATTTCTTAGGGCAGCAGCAGAAAACTGATACATTTTAACCAGGGTGAGATGAAATCTCAGTTTAGTTTTGATTTGCATTTTCCTGATTGCTAAGGATATTGAACATTTTTTTCACATATTTGTTGGTAATTTGAATTTATTCTTTTGAGAAATGTCTGTTTAGTTCATTTGCTTGGGTTATTTGTTGATGATGATGATGATGTTGTTTTTGAGTTCATTATATATTCTGGATATTAATCCTCTGACAGAAAGGTAGCTGGCAGAGATTTTCTCCCATTCTGTAGGCTTTTACTTGTTTCCTTTGGCATGCAGAAGCTTTTTAATTTGATGCCATCTCACTTATTGATTCTTGGTTTTATTTTGTACTTTAGGAGTCTTATTAAGTTAAGTTGCTGGCTATATGTTGGAACATTGGCCCTATGTTTTCTTCTAGCAGGTACAAAGTTTCTGATCCACTTGCCAGGTCTTTGATCTATTATGAGTTGACTTTTGTGCAGGGTGAGAGATAAAGATGTAGTTTCATTGAAAGTCAAATTACATCTCAAAGCCCTAGAAAAAGAAGAATAAATCAACAGCCAAAAAGTAGAAGACAGGAAACAATTAAAATCAGAGCCAAGGGCTGGGGTTGTAGCTCAGTAGTAGATCACTTGCCTAGCACATTTTTCTACATATGGATATTTCATCTCACCCTGGTTAGAATGGCAAATATCAAAATATAAATAATAATAATAAATGTTGGTGAGGATGTAGGGAGAAAGGAACACCTTTACACTGTTGGTGGGACTGCAAATTAGTACAACCATTTTGGAAAGCCATATTAAGATTCCTCAAGAGAATAGGAATGGAACCACCATATGATCCAGCTACCCCAATCATTAGTATTTATCCAAAAGAGCTGAAATCATCATACTACAGTGATACCTGCATACGTGTTTATAGCATCACAGTCTACAATAACCACATTATGGAAATAGCCTTGGTATCCATCAACAGATGAATGGATAAAGAAATTGTAGTACATATACACCATGGAGTTTGACTCGGCAACAAGGAAGAATGAAGTTACATCATTTGCAGGAAAATGGATGGAATTTATGGAATTTGAGGACATTATGTTAAGTGAAATAAGCCAGACTCAGAAAGTCAAGGGTCAAATGTTTTCTCTCATATATGGAAAATAGAAATGAAGAATAAAAACAGGGATTTCATGAAAATAGGAGAGAATAGGAGAATAGAGGAAGGAAACCAAGGGAGAGGCAGGAGAGGGGGAACTGTGGAATGAAATTGACCAAATGCATCAATGAATTCTATTTTTACATGAAATTATAAAGCACCACTTTAAAAAAACAACAACTAAATTGAAGGAAGACCAATAGAGTAGAGGAAGGGAGTAGGGGAGAGGAAGGAGGAGCAGAGAAAGGGAAGTACTGGGGATTGAAGTAAAGCAAATTATGTTATATACATTTATGAACATGTCAAATGAACCCCCTACTATGTATAACTATGAAGAACTAATAAAAACATAAAGTGAATACAATAGCATACATATCCCTCTGAGATCTCCTTCTTGTCAGTCTCTGTAATCTCGTCTTCTATCACTCTGTCCCTTTGTTCACTATGCTCCATCAATCTGTGCTTTTGTTTTGTCTGGGCCACAAGCAAGATTATTTCTTGGGATTTGTGCCAGCTTGCTCTTGGCTACAACTTTCTTCCTCAGATCTTCACAGAAGTAACTATGCATCATTTAGATTTCCAGAATCTCCTCAAAGAGGTACCACTACCTGGTCATTTTTTTAAATTCTGTTTTATTTTCTGAATATCTTATATCAGACTCTAAAATTGTCTTAATAATTTATTCATTGCCTTCTACCTTCCTACCGGACACACACTCCATTAAAATAGGAACTTCATGAAATCAGGGACCTTGGTCTATCACATTCACCCAGTGAGCACTCAGTGAATACAGATTAAAAGAGAGTGGAAAATGCCCAAGTGCGTTCCCTCAGGATATGCATAGTTCATGGGAGAGAGGATGAGTTAAGCAGTGATTACAGCCCAGTGCAATGAGTGGCATAAAGAGATGTGGGGTGTCATAGGCACCCATCGGAAAAGCACCATGACAGGATTTCCAGAGGAATATAACAATGGGGCAGACTCGTGAAGAGAGAATGGGAAAACAAAATGCAGATAAAAAGGAGCAGTTGGATGTTCAGGCAGGGGATTTGGAGGGGCAAGGGCACAAAGGTGTGATGCAGAATACAAAGGCATTAGGCAAGCTGTAGATGGTTGGGTTACTGGAACCTGGAATGAAAGAAGGTGCCTCATTTCAGGGACTTGGTATGATTTACCAAGAGATTTTTAACTTGTCTAGGTGACATTGGGGGCTCATTGAAGGATTTTAAGATGGGTCACAGCTTTGCACCATAGAAAGTTGATTCCCATGACACTATTGAGACTTGTCTAAATAGTCACTATTGAGACTAGAATGCTTCTGGAGGCAGGACATCAGTCAGAAAGATATGACATTATTAAGATGCAAGACCCTAGGACAGTAACAAGGAAGATAGAGAGTGATGGGCAGAACTGAGAAACATTTTCAAGGTAGATTCTATGGGATTGTGTGAAGTGAAAAGGAAAGACTAGGAATGACCTTCAGGATGAATTTCAAGTGGCTTGGTAGAGAGTGGTATCACCAATAAGACTAGTGAACACCAAAGGAGGACATAGACTCCATGGGGTACCATGGATGGGGACAACATCTCAGAGGGACTTGGATGACTGAGTCTGCAGCCTGGGGAAAAACAGCCTAGTGATCTAGATTCAGGACTTAATGGCAGATCTGATGCAAATGGTTGAGCTAACTTGCAATTAGAAGAGAAGCAGGTTGAGGATGGAATCCTGGGAAACACTGGTTTTTATTCATTTGATAGAAGAAGACGAACCTAAGAATGGGACCAAGAAGGAATAGTCAGAGAGGAAGAGATAATCAGGAATGTGCACTCACTCTCAGAAATATCAGCTCCTTCATCAACTCTTGATGTTGCACTTATTTTAAATGTTACCTCCTCCAGGTCCTCTCAAATAGAGTCATTTACTTTTGTTGACTCACTGCTGCACATTATTAGTACCTCTTTTGTGGAAATTGTCACATGGCACATAGATCTATATCTATTTATATATCTGTCTGTCTATTCTGTTCTCATTGTCTTATATGGTGTATTTTTTTTTTGTATTTTTAAACATCAAATTGTTTTTATATGGTGCTAAGAATTGAATCCAGTGCCTCACAGGTGCCTGGCAAGCACTCTACAACTGAGCCACAATCCCAGCCCTATAGTGTATTTCTTGGAAGCAAGAACTATGACTTTGTTTCCATATTTTTTGTAATTTTCAATAGAATATCATGCACTTATCACCTTTATGACAAATAAACATGATCACTGAACATAGCAGATATTTTGGAAAGTATCATTTATTCACATTTTAAAGGAAGCAATAATCATATGAATAAGTATAGGAAGGACCAAATAGCTAAGAAAATAATTTCTTCATGATGACAGTTGGATTTCATCTTCATACACTTTATCACCATGAATTCCTATGTAATTATAATAGAGAATTATTTATTGAATGATTATTGTGTTCAGGGCAGCCTCTCAAGCACTTGACAGACACAATCTCATTTAATCTTCACAATAGCCTATGGGTTTGGTATTATTCCCATTTCATGAATGGAGAATCAGAGTGTCAAAAAGGTTGAATAACTTGCCTAAGATCACAGCAGTCAGTAAAAGGCTAATATTTAAAGTCAGTCAGCCTACCTATAGAGTGGTGTTCTAAGTGTGTCTCTCTCCAGCCACTTATGTGACATCATGGTCAAGTAGGGTTCAGGAGGGACACTTCAGGGGCCTGCAAATGGATTTTGCTTACTTAATTGCCCATAATGAGGCATGCATTTTGAATGGTTAGAAATACCTGACATACTAGTATGTGAAACAGATAGTTGTGTTTTTGCAATATATCTTAAACAAAGATTTGCAGATTTAAGCAAACACTAAAGTAAGATTCATTCATTCATTCAGCAAGCAAGCAATTCAGAACACAGAACTTTGCCATAGTTTATAAAAATAACATAAAAATCAAATATTGGCCTTCATGCTCAAGGGTAAGAACAACTGAATCTAATGGAACAAAAAACCCAAAGGGGCTCTTTGTGCCCAAACTACCAGAGCTTTAAGAAGTACTGTTGCTGCAACACAGTAGTAAACTCCAGCCTTCCTGCTTCTTTATTGTTTAGCAAGAAGGTGGGGAATGGTCTTTATTCTCAATGGCCTGTTAAAATGGTAACATGTAACATATAAATTGTCTCTTCCTCTGAGACTGTGAGTCCCTCCAGAGCAGGGATCAGTTTTTCCATTATTCTGTACCAAATACAAAACAAGAGTGGGTGATGAATGGGATAGAGCCTATAGCAATTATTGCCATATTGGACAAAGGGATGCTCTAGGTTGATAGGGACTTGGCCTTTTTGTTTACCACTGATTCTCCAAGACAGACCCTAAGCTCAGTAAACACTTGTTGAAAGGACAGATGGTTTTGTAGGATGCAGCAATTGTGTGGCAGGTCGAATGGATTATCTGCTACATTTTTTTTTTATTTCTAAGGTCTGTGATTATTAGTAGTCTAATTCCTATTAAAAATTATGAGGGCTGGGGTTGTGGCTCAGTGGTAGAGCGCTCACCTAGCACGTGCACGGCCCAGGTTCGATCCTCAGCACCACGTAAGAATAAAGGCATTGTGTACAACTAAAACAAATAAATATATATTTAAAAAATTATGAGTTGAGGGCTGGGGATATAGCTCAATTGGTAGAGTGCCTGCCTCTCGTGTACAAGGCCCTGGGTTTAATCCCCAGCATCACAAAAAAAAAAAAAAAAAAAAAAAAAAAAAATGGGCACTTTATTCTCTGCCAGTGCAGCACAAATTCTGTTTATTTTTAAGGTCACCTTTGTAGATTATTCAACATAATAATTAATTTGCTAATATATAATCATTTCTATAGCACCATATAGAAATGTTCTCAACTATAATTCAATTAATTTAATACTAGAATTAATTTAAATGATTGACTATTATACTATATGATTGGAGAAAAGAGGATTCTAATATGAGATACCACTCACTCACCTCCATATTCCATATATTGTATATAGTCCATTTTATAGTTTATGAAGAAAACTAGCATTGACACATCTGTCAAAATGTTGCTATATCTACGTTTGTGTAATCAGAATGTCTCAGACCTCACTAGCCAGATAGTGCCATTGTGTTATTCAGGACTCACCCCACTGCAAGTGGCAGAGACCAAATTCCAGGTAGCTGAACCAGTAATGGAGGTGATTAGCCTTTGTAACCACCTGAGGTGTGGGACAAGGTGACAGGAACTACAGGTGTGCATGTCATTAGATCTCCCTCTCCAACTCTCATCTCAGGTTCCCTCTGCAAAGGAGCTTTATTCTTTCAAGCCAATGTCTTCCACAATAGTAAAACTGAGGGAGGGGCATGAGGCTACAGTCTGAAGCAGATATTCACTGCTTAGTAACCCAAGAGAAGGATTGATCCTTCCAGCTTTGGTTCAAGCAAGTCTGGGAAAGCACACTGGGCAGGCCCCCTTGGGGCACTTTATCAATCACTGTGTCCTAGGATGGCTGACTCTGTGTTCCCACATATTAGATGACAGAAAGTTCCAACTTGTAAAGAGTCTCTGTCCATTAATACCTCTGGAAGTCCTCAGAGTACCTACAAGTATCCAAAACTTGGTCCAGGTTTTCCCTCTTTTCTGTGGCTCCCACAGTGTTGGACATGTTCATGAAACTTCTCTTGTGAGGCAGGAATGACGGCAGTACCATAGCCTGATGGGGCACTGGTGGAAACAAGCAGCCACACCATTGGACTGACCAGGAATGCGGCCCCTGCCTCTCTTCCAGGAGCCTGCAATTCTCACTCTTGCCATGGGTTTGCTCCTTCTGACAATGCTTCTCTTAGGAGTTGTAGAGAACACAGCAAGATTCCTCATGCCCATGAACTCATGGCATGGTCCACTGGCTTGATACTGCCGTGGGCTGAGTCAGGACGTTTACCTGCTCAGAGGCTGCAACTCTGCTCCTGTCCTTGTGTCTGTTGCCACTCTCTCTCCTGACAGACAAGGGCATTTGGCTCCCTGTGTAGCTGGTAGTCTGCTTCTCCTGATGTCGGCTAAATTAGAGTGGCAGTGCTTTTACCTAAATTCAGAGAGGCACGTGCCACGTTCCTTCTCCTGGAATGAGAAATGAGGAGATTTTGACTTTGTTGGACAAAATGCTGACGGTTTTGCAAGTCATACCTACAAACTTCTCCAGAGTATACAACCTAACAGGGTGGATGGATGGGGTTGGGGTGGATTCCCTAACACTTTCCAAGTTATATGTAAATGCATGTTCTTAGGGGTGAGTTCTGTTCTGGTCTCTATTAGGGCCATTTCAACTTAAGAGGCATAAGGGAACGTTTATGCTGTTGGACTGGACCACCCAGGGAGATTTTTTGGTATCTATTGATTTAGACATTTGCATAATTCCTGAAATGCGTTCACTGAACCTTAGTAAGTATAAGAACCACGCCCTTTCCACATAGGACTGTTGTCCTCTTAAAAAACTGCAGAGTGAGTTAAGGCAAATTTAATTGTTGATAAAGTTTTTAAAATAACAGTTTTATGGAGATATAATTCACATATGATAAAAGCCATCCACTTAAAGTGTACAATTAGCTTTCTTTTAACTTTATTTATTTATTTATTTTTAATGTGGTGCTGAGGATTGAACCCAGTGCCTCACACATCTGAGGCAAGTGCTCTACCACTGATCCACAGCCCCAGCCCACAGTTAGCTTTTAATATATTCCAGAGTTGTGCAACTCATCACAATCAATTTTATAATGTTTTCTTCAACTGGAAAAGAAACCCTGTGGCCAATGGCTGCTCCCTGTTTCCTTACCCTCCTCTCTCCCCAGCCCCAGGCAACCAACCACCCATCTACTTTCGTCTTGGAGTGGCCAATTCTGGACATTTCATGTCAGTAGAATCATACAATATATTGCCCATTGTAACCAGCTACTTTCATTTAATATTTGATGTATCAGTACTTCATTTATTTTTATTGCCATTCATTTGTATGGATATACCACATTCTATTTATCCATTTGTCAGATGATAAACATTTGGGTTGTTCCCCTTTGGCTATTTTGAATAATGTTTATGTGAATATTCATGTATAAGGTTTTGTGGAGATGTGTACATTCAGTTCTCACAACTTTGTAGCTAGGAGTTGAATTGCTGGGTCATTTGTAGGAACTGTCAGACTGTTTTGCAAAATGGCTACAACCTTTTGCATTCTCCCTAGAAGTGTGTGAAGGTTCCCATATGTCCACATCAATAAGGGGTGTTTTAACAGAAGGCGTGATAAATGTGCAAGTGAGGAATGAGAAGTTAAGATTTGTCTTGCATTTACTGACAATAAGCTTAATAAACATTAGCCATTTGATTGATTCAAACTGTATATTGACATTCAAATAACGTATTTTTATTCACAAACACAAGTTTATCCTACAGGTTATAAAATATCATTGAGAAAGAGAATTTGGGTATCTGAACAAACATTTCAGGTTGGCAGGGTTTAATTATTTTTCCCAAGATACTCTTCAAAATATAAGTAAATTAGGGCTGGGGTTGTAGCTCAGCGATAGAGCGCTGGCCTAGCACGTGCACGGCCTGGGTTCGATCCTCAGCACCACGCAATAATAAAGGCATCGTGTACAACTAAAACAAATAGATAAATATTTTTTAAAAAGTAAATTAGTAAATACAAGTACTAATGGGAATACAGTACTAAGATGGAAATAGGGGTCTTGCTTAATTCTACTTTCTTGGAATATCCATATCTGAGCTTTAGCTTAGTCAAGACATCCAAAACAGTATAAAGCAACATACAATGAAGTTAGGCTAAGAAGACAGAAGCCAGTGAGATCACACATAACAAAAAAGGCATGGAGTTAATGTAGCATCATAAATTTCTGCATGACCAGAAACAGTCATTAATGATGCACTGTTTCTTTTCTCCCTCCATTGTTCCTCTGTGAGCCTCATCATGAAGGCTGTTAAGGGTGCAGCCCTTGCTTTTCAGTGATCTGCTCCTTTCTCTTGTTGAACGGATTTTTGTGGCACCATAGGCCATAGGTGGGCACTTAGGTTGGTGTTGTTTTTCTGGTGACCACAAGGCTCTCACAATGTATGGGGGTGTGTGTGGGGGGGTGCATGTTCATACCTCCCTCTTTGCACTAATGGAAATTTCCTTTTAAAAACATTACATCTAAGATGAATTTTTGGAATCCACCTTAATATGTACTTAAGAAAGTAAATATTTTATAAAATAAATGTGGTCAGGAAATTTTAAGGTAATTGGCACATTTATTCTGTAGTTTGCAATTCTATTATGTGACTTTCTGTTGATGTGGGGACTCAAAAGTCTTATCTGTGATAATAGCCCGTAAATCATCACAGTGCACTTTCTTAGGACCTCGGTGGTCAGGTCCCCATGCTTTGCCATTTATTTATTTATTTATTTATTTTGGTTCCTCTTGCTCGATTATCTCCATAGCCATGTGTATCTCCGTCTCACCTTGAGGTGATTTTGGAGTGCCTGGCTTCTTCCTCAGGTACTAATTAGGTAGATTGGCCTCGGATTATGCTTCCGAGAATGAAGTAGTATGCTGCACAGTTTGTAATTTCATTGTGGGCACAAATAGGAAGGAGACGGTAACTTGATCTGAATAAAACCTTGACACGAATTAGCCTGTAGAAGGCTTTAGAACTGACGTTTTGAGATAAAGATGAACCCTGTGTGATGATAAACAGTGGACCGACACTGAGTGCTGCTTTCTAGAGTGGATATAAGTGAAAAAGCTGAGGGTTGAAGAAAGCTCTAATTCCTCTTCTTACAGGTTTTATGATTTTGGCATTTTGCATTCTATCATATTTCAACTCCATATCACCTTGTTTCAAGCATGGTTTTCTAAAACTATATATAGGGTGAAAACATGAACTCAATGGACTGTAACTTTTTTTTTTCCAGAAAAAAATCTTCTTTCAACATTATAAGTGTCTCTCAGTTGTGTTTCTATGTGACATTTCCATTCAGAAATGTTCTGAAAATAAATGAAGTCTTTAAAGGAATCAAAATCTGCCCCATCATTACTGGCTAATCGAGTGTAATTACAGTTCTCTGTATTGTCAGACACTCAGACTGGCTGGGTACCCTACACAAAGGACTGGGTTTTGTTGTTGTTGTTGTTTTAAATCAGAAATTCTTTGTTCCTGATCAAGCATTACTCTTATTTATGGTTTGTGATTTGAAAAACTTCAAGCCTTCTTGGATTTTAAAGTAATGGTGGGTTTTTTTTTTTTTTTCTAGGAACATTTATCTTACATGGAGAAGTACTACTATAAATGGTTGAATACAGGGCTCACTCTCTGTAAGATGATGTGCACAGATTATTTTTAAATTGTCTCTAGATTTGATGCAGTCTTTAAATCCCACCTCAAATGCACTGTGTCTCTCTGCTTGTGTTGCTGTATTTGTAACATTCAACAAGTTTGTTTCCTAATTCTCATGACTGGAAATCTCCATGTTTTGTATTTTTACATACCTACCTACCACATAGTAGTTAGGAACCATGTGGTGATTCAGGGGCACTGTAAGAACGAGACTTTTTTTTTTAATATTTATTTATTTGTTTGTTTTAGTTGTACACAATGTCTTTATTTTTACGTAGTGCTGAGGATCGAATCCAGGCCACGCACGTGCTAGGTGTACGCTCTGCCGCTGAGCCACAACCCCAGCCCCCGAAACTTATTTTTAAAATCATTTAAGGGACATCAAAATCTGTCTAGCAGTTTCAACATTTAGCTCATTTTACATGTCAGTGACAGACTTCAGAGATATCAGACATCCAGATTTGACATCTGGCTTCATCTTTTTCTAGCTCTGACCTTGGGTGAGTTATTTACCCTCTCTTGGCTTCATTTTCCTCATTTCTGTCTTATTGATAACTATACCTAGTGCGTAGTTTTCATGCGACTAGAATAAGCCAATAAATGTCCATGTCTTATGCATGCTTTGTACTCAGTACAAGTTGCTTATTGTTACTGCCAACATCAACAATTCCAACATTAATAACATTTTGGAAATATTATTCTATGTGGAACTTATGTTGTAATCTTTATTAGTCAAATAATGTGATACCCCATTACTCAATTACTACACATTTTTATACAATTAAAATATGCAGACACTTATTGCACCAGAAGATTTGAAGGGGACATTCAGGAATTTAAATCCTTCTATATTTGGGCACATATATTCCTAAGGTCAATACTCTCTCATAGGAAGAAACATGAGGACATAACTATGCTATATGGTGTACTGTCTTAAACCTGAAGAAAATTCCAGCCAAGTGCATGCTGTCCTTACCTAGGGCACTCATGGTTTATGGCTCCCTCTTGATTGTGTCAGGAAGAGCTCAAGGCCAAGCTCACATCAGCCATCCGAAAGGAAGCACTTGGGAGAAAGCAGAAATGGATTTGACTCTGGGGCAGCACAGGGGTGCATTGTTTTGCCCACCAAACTCACACACATTACACTTCACACAAAGCCCAGAGCAGTATCACCTGACTGTTTTGATGCTGAGCAGTATATTTTAGTAAAAGTTTCTGATAATGCCTATATGGTATTCTCCCAAATATGGCGCCCACACATTTTAGTTTCTTAACCAGTTATTGTTTTATGTACCGATGCTATCATACCAGTTTGATTTTTTATAGAAGCTTATTATTTTATTTTCCCAGGAGTGACTATTTTCCTATACCTAAAGTTTAAACGTCTTTCAGAAACAGCTTGTTGACAAGTATCTGTTTGGCAAAGAAGTCAAATGAAGATTTAATTTTTTGTGCAAGTCCTTGTACATTTTAAATTTGGAGAGTCATCTGTATCATTATGATCTCTTTTCCTACTAAAATGTGTTAAAGGAGAACCTTGAGATCCCATAGCTGAGGATAGTTTTTTACAAATGAACATACGGCTCAATGCTGTAAGTACTAGTGAATTCTGGAAGGAAACATAAGCTTTTGATTTTTTGAATTCTTCTTAGAGTCTGGAAAGGGACAGTCATCTCTGGGATTTGTGATGCATCCTGCATGAGGATAATTTTGCCTCTGGGAAAGTCAGAGTCAGGCCGAAATCACTCCTGGGATTTTGAAGTCTGAAGTCACTTGTTTGGCTCTGCTCACTAGAAAATTCAAGAATACTAATCATTGGCCAGTGTGAACAGTGGTTAAGAAGTGAATTGTTGTAATGATCATTTCCAGAATTTTTTTTTAAGATATAGAAATTCTTCTGCATTGTATTTCAGGCACCAGAATGGTATTTCAGGTGGGACTTAGAATGGGGTTTTCAGGTGGGACTTAGAAGTAAAGTGGCAAATGTACATTTTAAATAACCCCATGACTGTTCTTTCTTTTGAGTTCCCTGTTAGTTTTTTGAACAGGTTTTATTCATTTATTTGAATACCAATCATACTATAATGCCAGCATGAGATCAGCTTTTGCTACTGTACCCAAGCACCACCACTACATAGTTAAAATCCTTTGGAGATGATAGGGAGAAGAAGGAAAGTGTGGGAGATAAAGTTCATTCCAAGGTATTTAAATTAGTACTAGCATCATTTTCCTCTTTAGATCCTTTTACAACCTGTTCAAAAAGAGCCACATACATTATATTTATTTTCCCTTTGCTGTTTTCCAGCACAACCAATTCTTAAAATCCTCAGTTGGGATTATAAGCTTCTGTTCAGGGGTACTCTTTCATATAAAGTTTCCACAATGGCCAACACCTCATTCATTCAAAAACAAAGCCTAATTTTTAAAAAATCTCATCCAAGGCAATAATTTACCATTGCTTTTGGCAATGCTGGTATTTTAGATTGAAAATGAGAAGGAGGTGCCTCATGAATAAAACTTTTGAATATGTCAGCATGCTTTCTTAATTTTTTGTGCTATTCATAATTTGGTGACTATGGGCACAATGCACTTTCAAGTCTAACTGACTTTATTAACATTTTCCTCATCATTTTCTTAGCTCTATACAATCAACAAAACCATAACTAAAGCCCTGATTTGCAGCATCTGCCTATTTCCATGGTGTAAATACTCTCACCACGCTGAGTTCAAATTTCCCATGTGATGTCACTGAACATAGAAAAGATGTGCAACAGTGTGCCATTCTGTGATATTTCCACCCAACAGATATGTAGCCGCAAATAACCTCAGGATCGCAGATAACAGTTAAAATGTATTAAAAATGAAATGATGAGGAATGTATTTCCTTTGCTTTTAACGTAATTTCTTTGCCGTGGCTGTAGCTCAGTTGTGGAGTCCTTGCCAAGCCTGTGTGAGACACCAGGTGCAATCACTAGCACTGCACAGAGGGAAAACAAAACCAAAAGCAAATATAATTTATTTGATTGTGAATTTAAATAATTTAATTATTAATTATGAGTGTGTTTAGCTGCTGGCTTGCAAAATACTTGGCAATTTAACAATTGGCTCTCACAAGTCACTCTGTCAGGCCAAAACTATAGTAACCATAAATGATCTGTTTTCCTTACCTCTCTCCTCTGACTCAACAGCAAATGTGCTAATTTCACCTCTGAAGCTGATTTCAAACCCCTCTTTTCCCTATGAACATCAGTTCTCATCACACTCACCTCTCACCTGCCTTCTGGTAACAGACTCCCTCCTGTTCTCTCTGCTGCCTCCACTCCAAATGTATCTACTCTCCATTCTTCACATGGGAGCCAGTCATATTTTTAAAATGTGTATCATACCATTTTCCATATTAAACCCTTTAACATCTCCCTATTGTCCTTAGAAGAAAACCCAAGCTCTTCTCATGACCAACAAGGATCTATGTCCTCCAACTGTGGCCTCCCTTATACTTCATCTTGGTCATCGATGAAGTGGTCATCATCCTAGCCAAGCACTCCGTGCCAGTCACACTGGCTTCTTTCTTTTCCTGAAACACACCTACATTGTAGCTACCTCAGGATCTAATGCTCTTCCTCCACACCATTCCAGGGCTGGCTCCTTCTCATCATTCAGATTCCATCTGGAATATTATCTCCTAAGAGAAGTCTTCCCTGGCCATTTTATCTATGTTAGCCCCTATCCCCCATAGAGCCATTATCTGTCACATTCCTCTGTTCCCATTAATTCAGGCAATTACTCAGGCTCTTCATGCCTCAACTTTTTCATTTATTCAGTGGAAGTAACTATACTACTTTCCTCCTAGGGTTGTGATGATGTAATGAGTTAATATATGGAAAATAATTTGCATACTGCCTGGATCATATTAAGTATTATGTAAGTTTAGCTGCTGATATCATCATCATCGTCATTCTTTTGAAGTATTATCATCACTGTTATTATTGAAGAATTCAAAGTACTGTCACTATCTACTAGTATTTTATCTATGTTTTTGCTTGTTTGTTTTCTATCTTCTCTACTGGAATTTCAGCTCCATGGGAGCAGTGAATTTGAATGACTCAGGCATTGCTGTGTCCTAGCCCCTAGATCAGTGCCTGCCACACACTAAGTACTTCAATATTTTTCGAATGAATATGTATATACATGAATAAACACAAGAAATAGGGGTGACTCATTCTGAACCTTGGTTTATTGGAAAATATTATCCCATAAACTTGTAATCAACATGATTACAAAGACAGCATTTTCTATAGGCAGTGGGACTCCTGGACTCTTGCCATAGGGGAGAAAGAGCTTCCATGAATTCTGGATATGGTTTTCCTGGAGTTCCAGGGAGCTGATGCTACAGTGATCTCACTCATCAGGAATAATGTGGCTAAACTGAACTCCAAAGGTGAAGTCAATTGTGAGAATTAGTAGTTTGTATCCCTAGTGGTGGACTAGCCAAGACGAAGAACTGTATGTTTGGGATTTCCAAAGCAGCCTGACAACAGGGCGTCTAACACTGGAACACCTTTGTTATCCTTGATAAGGAGGCTCAGCAATCTGTACCTTTTGTGAAAGAACTTAGGACAGCCTCAGGATGGCTTCTAGCCTTTGTGGTTCTAGTGGTTGTTTTGGGCAAAAATCTTGTTTTGAGTGGGAGGCTGAGGCAGGAGGATCGCAAGTTCAAAGCCAGCCTCAGCAGCAGTGATTCACTAAAGCAACTCAGTGATACCCTGTCTCTAAATAAAATACAAAATAGGGCAAGGGATGTGGTTCAGTGGTTGAGAGCCCTTGAGTTCAATCCTTGGTATCCCCCCCAAAAAAACAATCTTGTTTTGAGCCTTGACTTGACCTAAGCAGACACTCAAGAAGGTTATATGAAAAGGCCCATTTCCATGTTTTTCTTTTTTCTTTTCCATCTAGATCCGTGATGTGTCTTGATGGTAAGTTCGTGAAGATATTCTGCATCTTGCCCTGTGTTTATCGGGAAAGACAAGCTTCTTGGCTCTGTGGGAACTTTCTGAGGACCTACCATGTGTGTTCTCCACCATTGCACATTGAGTACCTAGCACATGCCTGCCACTGAATAACCTATGGGTGAAGGACAGGGTTTCCATATCCAGAAGAGTATCAAGTAGAGTGTGGTGCCTGGCATCTTAGAGAGCAGGGAGAGAGCCCTGAGGACACTCTGAGGAGCACCAGAGGAGCCCTCCCTGCCTCCTCCATTAATCCCTTTGAAGGAGGCCCCGAGCAGGGAGAAGTCAGGCTTTGGGATCAGACAAATTTTGTACCAGGCAGTAGTTAAATGATCTTGAGGAAGGACTAGTTAAATTGCCTTGAAGACACTAATTATTTAACATCTTTCAGTTTTCTAATTTGTAAAATTAGGATAAAAATGGTACCTACGAGAATTAATCATAGAGCATACAAATATTTTTGCCTAGAACCTGGTACCTGCTATGTGATCAGCTATGGGAGCTGTTGATATGAATTAGTGGAGTGTTTTCTGTTTGTATATGATTAGCAAAAAGATTAATGGGCTAGGATTTGTCTACAGCAGAGTAGAATTGGGTCCAATAACACAGGGCCATAGCAGATTCTGGGCCAGAACTATATTAGGAAGAATTAAGGTTTCGGCCCAGAGTTTGGGCCAGTGATGATAGTGTGTGGTGAGGACTTGGCGCATGACAGTATAATGACACAGAAGACAATGTGTGAAACACAGGAATCGATCAATTTTTATAGATGAGAAACTCTACTGAGATTGATATCTGAATCTCTACCAAACTACTGGAGAATCTCTATTCCTCATAGGAAATCTACTTTTTTTTTTAAAAATATTTTCATTTATTTGCTTTTAGTTGTACACAATGTGTTTTATTTGTATTTAGTGCTGAGGATCGAACCCGGGTCACCCACGTGCTAGGCGAGCACTCTACCACTGAGCCACAATCCCAGCCCAGGAAATCTACTTTTTAAAGGGAGAAAAGAAAATCCAAACCGTGTTTTATGAACATTCGATTAGGACAACTTGGAAGTTGGCTTTTTTAGATCTCATGACTAGTGTATTCATGGTATGCAGTAAGGCCATTGGGTAATATCTATTTATCCTTCTCTTCCTCTTTTTCCTCCTCCTTCTCATCCTCTTCCTCCTTCTTCTTTTTAAATATTTTTTTATTAGTGCATTATAGTTATACATAATAGTAGGGTTTGTTTTTGTTTCTTCTTATATTGGGTAAATCATATAATAGAGAGTAACTCATGAGTTGAGGTCCAGATTCATCAGGGGAAGATGAATTAGCAGATGAGGGGGTGAAAATTAGAGAGGAACAGTTATGAACATGGAAGGGAAGGCCACAGCCCAGATGAAAGGGATGGGAGCATGTATCTCAGAGAGGGGGGTGATACTGTATTGTGGGCATAGGAAAAATCACTAAGAGATAATCAATGCTTCAACAATATAAAAGTGACTCCAGCTTTGTCCTTAAATGGCTATAGCACACAATCTTAAGACTTTAAAAGGAATAAAAATTATTAACATCTAAGAAGGTGTCCTCTGGCAAATCTGCAATAGACTAATGACCCTTGAATGGTTTTGTAATAAGTGTGTAGGCGAAGGAGAAATTTGGCAGAGAAGGGAAAAGTTAATCTGAAAGAGGAAATTCGAGGTTAGAAGAACATGAAGGCAAATCATTTGTGATGAATGTAAAGGAAAGATCAAGATTTAATAATGAACCAGAGAGACAAAGAATAGAGCCAACGTTAATGATAAGAGGGCACGCAAGAAGCCACTGCACTAAGGTTTTCCCTCGCACCATTGCACAGGCCATCAGAACAACCTTTGAGATAAGCCCTGTTGCAGCCCCATTTAGCAGGGCGGGTCAAGACTTGTCTGCCTGTGGTGCAGAGCTGGGAGGCAGAGGAGCTGAGGTGTGAACCTGTGCTCACAGAGACAAGAGCTCCTGTGTACCACCATTCTCCTGAGGTTCCCAAGGGGCTGAGAGAAGATGATGAAGGTAGGGAAAGAAATGGGAAGAAGAGACTCAAGGGACTTCACAGTTCAAGTACCTTAGAATGAAAGTAAGACATTGTAAAGAATTAAAAGAAGAAACCATTCATAAAGGAGTAAGGAAATCAATATTTATTGATCAACTTGTATGACTCAGGTTCATGTATATAATCTCCTTTAATCACAAGAACCTCGTGAAGCAGATAGGACTTCCCTTTACACAGATGAGATACGAGTTCAGAGAAGTCACCATTAATCATGTAGCTCATAAATACCAGAGCCAGGATTAGAACTGCTGCCTGCTGCCTGCTGCCTTAGAAAGCCCACAATATTTCCATTTGAGCAGCTGCCTGGGGAAAGGAAGTGCTCAGGCTGGGTGTGAGAGAGCAGAAATGGCATCTCCTTCGAATGGTGGGGTAAAAATGCAAATAAAACATGACTAGAAAGACAAAAAAGGGAAATGAGAAAGGGAGGACCGCACAGTGATAATTAGGCTCACACCACCTGTTTTTCCTTTAGCCAAAGAGGTCCTTGTCAAGGCTCTGAGTGAAAAACAAAGCGACCGACTAGCTCAGAAAGGCCAACAAAGTTTTCTGTTGGTCATCCCAGGATGTGCAGCAACACAGGAGCTGGTGATCTGGAGGAGCCCCAGACTGCCATAGAAGATTCCAGGAAAGTGACACTGCTGACTGCTGTGGACATTTCACAGAAAACAGTAACTCTAAAAAGACACAAAATGGAGAGGTCCTCAGGGGAACGCGATCTAGCACTCTACAAGGGCGGTTGGCAGGAAGTATGGTTACTATGCAGGACACCAAGACACATAGCTAGGTGTGAAAAACAGCCCTGTGCAGCTTCCAGGGTCAATTTTATTATCACTGCTTTGCATATGAGGGAACTGTGACCCATAGTGTTTGAGGACTGGCCTGTGGTCTTGAGCTTTAGAATCCAGGTGTCTGACTAAATCTAGTGTGTCTCACTAAATCTAGTGTGTCTCATACTGTGCCATTCTCATTTGAAATGAAATATATTTCTACTGGTAACTTTGGGGTATCAGATAATGGATATATTTTTGAGTAGGGCTCCTTGCCTTCTTCTATACAGGTAATTCTTTTTAAACATTTTTTGTTTGTTCATTTTTCAATAAAAGCAGCTCTATCTACTCTTTAGAAGAAAATGCCACTCAGCCTCTTGGGTTATGATGGTGTTTTCCAGGTGCAGATTCATGTAGAACCAGGAATTGTCTAATAATTAACAAAGGTGGCTGCTGACTTCACTCTGTGATCGCAGATTCTGCTACAAGTCTTTCTGTTTGCTGCTGTCCAGGATCCAGGGACTGGTGATTCCTTGATGGCCAACTCAGTAGCTTTCATAAAGTAAACTGACTGCTAGGAAATACATTCTCACTCCCAGACTCTGGAATTAATGAAATACTTAATCATTTCTAAATAAAACTGAGTGAATTATCTTCGGCTCACTCAGAATCTTCCTTCTGCCCACAGAGATTCACATTGGATATACTCAACAATTACCAAGGCCAGGCTGACACTCTTAAACTGCTCAGATTGCTAATTTTGCTTTGCCTTTCAGGAAATCAGGGAGATTTTTACATTAGGATGAATAGTAGACACTAGAAATCATGGTCAAGGTGAATTTGAAATATCTCTACACACTTTATGGTTATATTCCATACCCCTGTTTCATTCCGCTGGGATAAAACAACTGTTTCCCAACTGTTGATAAGATTTAAGTGGCTCAGTGGCAGGGTGGCAACCTCAAACCATGGGACAAAAACTTAATGCCTTGATTACTACCAGTCTTTTCATGTACCCATCAGCCAGTTCCTGAATCCAGATGGGCAATATGCTTATTTCTCCTTTTAACATATTTTATTCAGGATTTAAAGGTTTTTTTTTTTTTTTTTGATCAAAACCTCGTGAAACTCATTAACTACCTTCTGATCTATGGCAAAGTCCTCTTTAAAAGACAGTTACTTTTTTTTTTTTTTTTTTGCATAACATTTGAAATCCAAGGCCACTATCATGGAGAATATACTTTGTCTTAAAGGATTGAAAGATATTACTTATAATACAATACTATAAAAAATATAGAATATTAATTAGTGTAGCTCATGTGAGAGAAGCGCTCTGGGATGTTGAACGCTCACCCTGTGCTTCGTTCAGGTCTTCCCTGTCTCTCCATCCTTCCTTCCTTCCATACTCACTTCCCCTCCTTTCTTTTTTACCTCTTCTGTATTTGTAAATCAATACTTCCTACTCTGAGCCTTCTCCTCTCCATGATTTACCCTTGCAGGAGCCTACCCTGCCCAAGCTATGTCTGTAAACAGACATGTGACCTTCCTGGCTATATCTGACATCTGTACAGACAGCCTGGTCATCATCAGGAAGGTTCAAGAGCTTAGTCATGGCACTTTCAAGCTCTGAAAGACCGGGGCTTTTGACTGCCTGCAGCACAGGACCTGCAGGAAGTCTCTCTGATGATGCTGATCAACTGGGACCAGCCTGCAGCAGTTCCTTTTATAACCAGAAGAGGCAGATAGGGTCCTGGCTGAGGCAGCTGCACAAACACAGCTGAGGGTCTTCAGCAAGCAGCTGCCCCTCCAGCTGACCACCAGCCTTTCTTTTGTTTTTATGTCTGGGATTCTCTGGCTGGCCCACTGCACACAGCAGCCCCTTGGGAACCAGGTGTTGTCAATTGAACCTGGTGCAAGTTTGGCATGACGCTAATCACCATCCTCTGACCAGCAAAGTCCATCCTGCAGTCAAGCTCAAAGGCACAGAGGAAGATATCTGGGGACAGGACATCTTTCACGTCAACAAGAGTAAGGACAGCCGGTTAGGAACTAGGTTGGGCCACACCCTCCTTTGCTTTATTACCTTTTAATCAAGACTCCTCATGGTACAACAGTCATGTGACCAGCTCTCGGACCAAAAAAGGCAATGCTGCCCCATGGCTGGAAACTGGGTCCACTCATCCCTGGACATAATGGACGGGGAAGGGAGGAGAAGCTATCTAGGAAGCAGAGCCACATCATAGGGTATGACAGAGACTGACAGTATGGTGGAGCTAAGAGGTCTGACTTTCTGGGATGTGCCTTAGGGTGGGAGGGGGGTCTTCAAATGTAGCAGAGGCCTCAAGGCTCTTTTCCCAATGAACTAACACAATTTCATAGGCATGAGTTTTGTTAATACCTCAGAAACAATGGGTGGTAAAAATGAGTAAACTGGGTTAGAGAGGGCAGAAGCCCAGAGAACATACCAGGATCGATCTTGGCCACCAGAGAAATATCAGGGAACCCTGGTGTCCCTGGGGCCTGGAAAGGTGGGTTGTGTGTACTGGGGCAGGGATCCTGTGGCAGGTAGCACAGGGAAAGGGTAATGCCCAGCTGAGCTCTCACTGTCCATTCTGCATCCCTTCCTGAGGATGATCATGTTGACAAACACTGAAAGGACTGCTGTGTGGCTGCAGGAATATACGCCATCCTTAAGCCTTCCTCTCCAGAGGACAGAATCTCCAGTAGAAGCAGAATTTAAGAGGCAGATGTTGGCTAAATGGAAAACAAAAACCCAAACCAAAGCAAAACCCACTTCTGAAAGGGTCTGTGCCATGAAGGAGATCGGCTGTGACATCTGTCCTCTGTGAGGGCTTGTAGATGATTTTGTACATCAGGATGAACTGCTTTCCTGCAGCTCTATCAGTCACTGAGGGCAAGACCAGAAAATCTCAGCACCAAGGCCTGGGGCTGGAAGCTGGAATAAGATCTGCTCTTGGAAGCAGGTACTGCATAGGTGGTCCAGGCTGCAGAGGATTAGGGAGATTCCATTTTGAAAGAGAGAAGCCAATAGGATAGTTTATGTCTTGGACAGTCCATGATAGTCAATATTTGATCAAGATAAAGAAAATAGAAAAATGCCCTGTTGTACAAATGGACACTGATTCTATTTTCTCATTCCCCCCTATTCTCTCACACAATAGTCTTTTACTTTCAAATGAGCTCCCAATTTATTTTAAAGTCTTATTACATTTTTGGTAGACCCAAGTAATCACTGCAATCTAAACACACAAATAACATTGGTGTGTTAGGTTGCAAGAGAAATCGTTCTACTCTTCTACAATAACTGTCAGAGCAAACTCATCTTTATATGTAGTGCTGTCAGTCATTTTGAGAAATTATGCAAGCAGCAACATTCAATTTAAACAATATAAACATGTGGTGCTTTATTTGTTTCCTTGATGAAAAAGGGGAGTGTGTGAATTTTTTCCTTTGCAGATAGAACTTATCTATGGTAGTCCTAGAATCATTTTTCTTCCATATTCATAACATCCTATCACCCTGGTCCCCCTTATTTATTACCTTGACTGCTCCCCACTCCCATCAGAGCCATTCTCCCCTCTCATCTTATTGAAAGAGCATCATGAACCATCCTTCCATGCTGCAGGCTTCCTAACATGGCAGACTGAGTGAGCACTTTAAACTCAGCTATATCCTATCTTTCCTCTGCTTAAAACCTCACATTTTGCTGACAGTAAAACTCAAAGCATCAACACAGGACTACATGGCCCTGCATGGTACATCCCCACCCCCCGTCCCCCCAGCACTCCCCTGCTTCTCTTCCCTCACTGCATCCTACCAGTGGCCTCCTTGCTGTTCCTGGAGTCCATCAGGAGCCTACAGCCTGAGGGCCTCAGCTCTAGCTCTTCCCTCTGCCTGAAGCTATCTTCCCAGTGACATTCTCTGGGCTCACACCATCTCTCCTTCAAGTCTTTGCTCAAATCTTTGTCCTCTGAGGCCTGCCTTGACCATTCAACCTGCACATCAGCACCCATCTCTACACCCTTGACACCCCCTTAATTTGCTCTACTTTTTTCTTTCTTATCACTTATCATTTCTTGAAATTCTTTATGATTCACTTATTGATTACATTTACTGCTTATTGTTAGAAGCCCTCTAATTAAATATAAACTACACAAGGTCAGGGGTCTCTGTTTTGTTCAAGTGCCTAGAACAGAATCTAGTGTCTACTGAGAGTATCCAGTAGGCACCTAGTTCAACAAATGAGTGAGCATATGAATGTTTTCAGTGTATATTCTGTTATCCAAACCTTTATCGTTTATCTGTATAACATGCCACTGATCAGTCCTTTTGGTCACCTCCTCCATTGTTTGGGTACCTGTTACTATTTCATATTGATCATCTTGTATGCAAATAATATCAAAAGCTTCTTTTTTTAGGGTTAACTTGAGAAAAAATATTATCATATATTTACCCATAAAGCCATGCTTCCTTTCCCCCCAGTTCCAAGCACACAACTGTGGAGTTACATCCTTAGCCACATTTTTGTTATTGTTGTTTTTGTTTTTTTGAGGCAGGGTTTCACTATGTTGCAGAGGTTGGCCTCAAACTTTGAATCCTCTTGCTTTAGCCTCCCAAATCACTGGGATTACAGGCAAGTGCCACCATGTCCAGTGATTTATGTATTTTTTTTTTAATTCATCCAGCTCCATAGGGCCTCATGAGAGTCTCCCAGCCAGGTCTTGCTTTTAGACCAACAAAGGTGTAAACTTTCCAGTGTGTTTGCTAGTCTCATGCTGCGTTGACTATCGCAGAAGTTTCTCCTGCTGTTGAACTTGAGGTTCTCTTACTTTAACTTAAGACCTGAGATTCTCATTGATTCTCTCTAGACATGGACAACTAGTAACCAGGTATCTGTTCCCCAAAAGTCCTTCATGTAGCTGGAGACAGCAAAGCTAACTTTCAGCATTTCAGTCTGTAGAAGAAACTGCCTTAATGTCATTAACTTTCTCCAGGAGACAGGATTTTTATCTCAAAACACATCACTTTAGCACATACATCAAAAAGCAGTATAAATGTGTATTATAATTTAGTGAATGTCTCAGTTTACTAAAGCTCAAATTTAAAGTGGTAAGCAAGAATTGTCTGTCTGAGGAATTCACATACACACTTTGTACACTTGGCTTAAAAAGTTTTGCATGATTAAAACTGTAAAATGTTCAGAACAGAATAAATCCTATTAAGACACACTTCAAAATGAAATAAGAGCTTGGGAAGATAAGTTAATTTGTTGCCTGAAAAAATATGTATAGCAGGACACAGTGACACATGCCTATAATCCCAGCGACTAGGGAGGCTGAGGCAGGAGGATTACAAATTCAAGGCCAGCCTCAGCAACTTAGTGAGGCCCTAAGCAACTCAGCAAGAACCTGTCTCAAAATTAAAAAAAAAAAAAATTAAAAAGGGTTGGAGATGTGGGTCAGTGGTTAAGGGCCCCTGGGTTCAATCCCTGGTATCAAAAGAAAAAGTAAGGGGGGGTCTCTATTTTGTTCAAGTGCCTATAACTGCTATAATAAAGCAGTCCATATTGTTGAATGAATGCATGAACCCATGAATGTTTTCAGTGTATATTCCGTTATCCAAACCTTTACCAAAGGAAGTTGATACATTGGTAGGAGGATATTTAACCAGAGTTGAAAAGAGAGGTTAGAAGAAGAGGATTAGGAAGAATCAAATACTGTATGCCTCTGTGTGTGTGTGTGTGTGTGTGTGTGTGTGTGTGTGTGTGTGTACATGCATACTAACCAAGAGAAGCAGAAAGCACAAAGTTTGGAACATTGGAACTTTGCATGCAAATAAGACCATAGCACCACAGTAAGAAGAAATCGAAAACAGACATTTCTTGAGAAAGAGCAGGTTTAGACCTGAATGGACTGAGAATTAAATGTGGTGTGGCACTATAATTGGACCTTAAATGTCCTCCAAAGGCCTTTTTGTTAAGACTTGGTCCCAGGGTGGCACTTTTGGGAGGTGAAGCCTTGGAGGTCCCTAGGTCATTGGTGGTATATGCCCTTGATGGGGACTGTGAGACTCAGGCTCTCTGTTCTTTCCTTCTTTTTTTTTTTTTTCCTTCCTGGCCATGAAGTGAGCAGTTTTGTTCTGCGATATGCTCCCATCATGATGTGCAGTACTTCACCACAGCCCCAAGGCAATAGGGCCAACCAATCATGGACTGGAACATTTAAGACTGTGGGCCAAAAAAACATTTCTCTTTATAAGCTGATTATCTCAGGTATTTTATTATAGTGATGGAAAGCTGACTAACATAGGTGGGAACTAAGACACAGTATTGTTCTTAAGAAGGCAATTAATACCTTCTCCATGGTAATTATTATCGATTTTTAACTTAATTTGAAATGTCTCTGAAGTCCCCAGAAACAGAGCAGGTAGAATTAGGTGAATACCTAGCATAAGAATAAGTGAGAAAAAGCTTTCCATTTACCTTTGTTTGTGCTGTGGAAAAACAGAATACCTGAGACTGTGTAATTTATAAAGAACAGAAATTTATTTCTCATAATTCCAGAGACTATGAAGCCCAATCAAAATCCCAGCATCTGATAAGTATCTCCTTGCTGTTTCCTCACATGACAGAGGCAGAAGAGCAAGCAAGAATGGAAGAACAAGCTAGCAAGCTAACAGAATTCTACATAAAGTCTCTATTAAAAGGACTTAATCCCATTAACAGTGGAGCAGCCCTCCTGGTCTAAGTACCTCTTAAAAGCCCAACCTCTTAATACTATCATATAGGATTTTAGAGGGGATTAAGTTTCAACATGAATGTTGGAGAGAACAAAAACATTCAAACCCTAGCACCACTTATGGTGATGATGTTTGGAAACAAGTGGAACCTCTATTACCCAGAGATTTATATTTCTTTACATATAGATATGTTATATTTCATATATTCACATAGATATGTAATATTTGATATGAAATACATATTGATATAAATCAATAACATTCTGCCTAACACATCCCAAAATAAAAATATTATTAAACTCCACTGTGCTAAGCACTAAGGACATCAGGGTGAACAAAAATAGTCCCTGCTCTTGGGACTGAACCCAGGACCTAGTGCATGTTTGACAAGTATTGAGCCATACTCACAACCGTAAAAAATATATAAAAAAAAAAAAAAAGAAAGAAAGAAAACAAAAATGAGAAGCCTATACCTGAGTGTAGTGAATCTTAATTCTCAGGTCTGTACAAAACTTGGTAAGCAGACCACTCTGCAAAGTCTCCCAGTATTTAAAAATACTTAGAACATGAGGGAGGGGAGAGTATCATGATATAAAGAATTCTTGAACAAGTGTTTTAATTTGAAAAATTCTGAGCTCCTAGTTGGAGTAAGAATAGGAGGTGTGCCTTCTTCATACCTTAAAATGAGGAAATAATTCAGAAAACCCCTGGCAGGCGATGTAAGTCAAAATGTTGGATCTACATTTCCATCCATAGAGAGCTAGAGAAAGGGGTTTTCTCTTTGTAGGGAGTTCACTTCTCTTCTTGGCCTGACCAAGACCTCTGGCCTTCAGATTATCTAGTAAATCTGCCCCTTCCAGATTTTGAGAGTCATAGCTGTAAAGCTGAAATTTTAACACATTTTTTAACTGCTGCTGCAGCTTTATTTGTGTCCTAATTAAATAGTTTCAATTTTGTACTTGTGGCCTGAAGCAATTTAGTCATCCAGGGTACAATTTAATACATTTTAAAAAACAGAGTGGGACTAACTGCCATTGTGCCTCACACAGTGGCATGCAACCAGTGGATGCTTAATACATCCTAGTTTATGATTATGACAGCCCTACAGGCAAGGAACATGGATTTCTGAGTTACTTTTCCTGTTCTCCGAGTCACTGTCTGATCAGAGAAAAGGCACTTTTATAATTCAGTTTCACAATCCACAAAAGGAAATAGTTCTTGTTCGTCACTATCAATTTAGGATGCAGAAAGAAATGCAGATGGATTAAATTAATAATTGCCTTTATGTTTGAAGGTGGCAGTTGGCCAGGTGTTCTCAGGCTCAAGTGAAGAATCTGAATGAAATGTGTTTGGAAAGTATTCAGGTTAGATGATGAAACCATGGAGAGCCCCTCTGGATAGCTCGAAATGGGGGCTTTTCTTGCTTCAGTTGGCCTTGGCAGAAGGGAGCCAGATGACCCTCTTCTACAGGCTTGCCACTCTTCCGTGGATTTTTAAAGAATGGTTACTGACTAGAGGTAATGCATTGCAAGGTGAGTTCTTTTGTATAGCTCTTAATAATAATGTGATCAAGTGATCAGTACACTATTTAAATGCCCAAACTCAGGCAGGAAACATGGTTGAAGGTAAACATCAACATCACCAGCAAGGGACTGGATGGTTGTTATTGGAGAGCTGTTGACTGCTCATAACCTTTGACTTAGTAAACCCTAGACTCTGGAGGAGAGGTCAGTAAAATACGGGCTGCCAAGTTTTACACAGCTTGTGAACCAAAAATGCTTTTTACAGTTTTATACATTTAAAACAATATTTTAAAAAGAATACCATTTCATGACACATTGAAAACTAAATTCAAATCTCACTGCATATAGATAAAGTTTGATTTGAACACAGACATACCCATTCATGTATGTATTGTTTATGTCTACTTTCATAATACATCAGTAGAGCTGCAAAGCCAAGACAGAGACCATCTGGCCTGCAAAGCCAAAAATATGTGTTACCTGGCTCTTTATAGGAAAAGTTTGCTCTATCCAAAAGAAGTGGCCCACAAAATACAGAATAAGCCATATGGGGGAAGTTTGTCACAGTGTCATCTATATTAGAAAAATCAGAAAAAAATGTGAATGCTCCCCTAAGTACACAGGAATTGTTAAATAAATTGTGCCCCAACCACCTAACAGAACATTTTAGAACCATTAAAGCTGAGAGCGTTGACTATCTACCAATACTGAAAAAGAAAATGGTATGTTAAAGTGGAAAAAAATATTAGACCACAGACTTATATAACCATATGAATGTTAATTAGCCAATTCAGTTATTCAACAAATATTTAGTGGGAACTAGAATATTAGTAAAGCATATACTAGATACATGAGAGGATAAAACAACTTAGTGTTGATAAAAATGACTAGGTAAGAGTGATCAATTTTGCTGATTTTTTTCCCTTCATCTCTATTTTTATTTTTTCTCTAAATAATGCTTATGTTATTGACATATTAAAAGCTTTATTTAAAAAGATTGGGAAAAGGATAAGCATAAATAAAAGGACAGTAAACAGCTCTCTACAAGACTGAAGCTGCCTGGTGGCACTGGCAGAAGGTTCCTGACAGCAGGGACAGCATCTTGTTCTGCTCCAGCAATTTCTCTCTTTATATTTTCTCTTCCACTTTTCTCTTTATGAAATAGAAGAGCCGGCTTCTCTTTAAACTCTTCCCTGCTCTCTTCCACACTGACCCAGGGAACCAGCAGGCATGACTTTCTCTCCATTCAAGAAACAGAAACAACCTTATTTATACAACAGCTATACCATCTGAGAAACTGCAACTCTCTCTAAAGAGATTTCAGTGGCACTTGCTGTTCTTCATGATCACATAGGAATCCACATCTGAGTGAGGTTGAAAGTGGGAATTTTTCTGAAGTGGAATTGGTTCTAGAGCCCAGACTCAACAACTCCCCCACTCCACCTCTGTCAGGAAAATGCCATGTTACATTACATTGCAGTCTTTAAAATAAAAGTGCCACCACTCATTAGCTTTGCTTTTTCAATGTTTGAAAACATATTAAGGATGAAAATAATGGCAAGGGCATCACATTTGTAAGATTAAATATGTGACTGGCCTGAGACACTAAAGGGAAGACCATTAAGAAGTTATTATGAACATAAGGCATTCATATAAAAATAAGAAGTTTTTTAAAAGCCAGAATGCTCCAGTGAGTGATTCACCCCGCTTAGTATTCTGAGGCTGTCAGACAGTGATGACCCAATGGGATAGCAGGTAAGCAGTGATTTCTGCCCCACATGAGTGAAATACCATTGGCTTCAGAGATGTCCCTCACACTTTACTTCTAGATACATTTCTTAGGCTGTTCAGAGACTTCTGTATGGGCATTGAAGAACTTCATTAAATCCAACAAGTATTTACTGAGCACCAACAGTAATGGAGCTAAGAAGTAACTTCAGATGATAATGTAGGAGAAAGGTTGAGTGGAGGTTGTAGGTCATTGTGATACCATGGCTGTGATTCAGATAGGAGACAACAGTGACAATAGAAAATAGGAGCAAGAGGAAGACCTGAGACATGTTTCAAGGAAGGATTTATGTGGCTCAGAGATTAGTTAGATAGTGGACATTATGTAGAAATTTCCCTGAGGAGAAAGTTTGTGCCTAGGTGTGCTATGATGGCTAACATAGGACCAATCATGAGTGTACCAAGTGTGATTTGAATTAAATTGAGTTAAAGATGATTGTCATGCTTGGAGAAGTGTGGTATTCTTAGCAAGACTAAATGGCAAAAAAGGGAAGGATTTTTTTTTTAAAGAAAGAATATAGGCCTAGTTTAAAAATAATAATTTAAGGTATGGTGAGTCATACAACATCAAATAGCTAGTTAGCTGACCTGAGTTCTGGAATGCTTTTTAAGCATTCTCCTGTTCAGCAAGAATTTCTTTAGTTTCAAAACTACAAAAGAATCAATTCTGCATTCAACTGACAATTCTTTTCTCTCTTTCTCTCTCCTCTTTTTCTTTTTTTTTTTTTTGTCTTTGCTTCACTCTTTCAAAAACAGTTGGAAGGCTCTTAGTTAATATATAAATTAATGTTGTCCACTAAAAATGCTTGAATTTGGAGTAATAACACTATCTCAAAATAGGGGGATATTTCTGAAATGTATTCATGAGATTTCCACTGTTATATTTTCCCATAAGTACCCATTTGCCTTGGGAGAATTTAGGAATGCTATAGGAGAAATATAAAGGGCTAGAAAGGCTTAGATTTAGCCTCTGATATCAAAGTAAGATTTTCAAGAGACAATAGGCATGTAAGCCAAGTTTTGCCCAGAAAGAAAGAGTTTTCTAAATTTCTTACTTTCCTGAGGGTTGTATGGGAGTCTATATCCTTAAAAAATGCTAGCCACTATAAAAACTTGGTGTACATCCAAGATGGCATGAGGAGATGGCCTGGGAAAAGCAGCACAATGGGGTTTGAAAGATAAGCAGGTGGTTTCTCCCACCACATATTTGACCTTAAAGACTCCAGAAGTCCTCGAATACCCCATGGAGGGGCCCTAGGGCTGTGGAGAGAGCCTGCAGAGAGAGGCAACTTCTGTGCACCTGAGCATTCAAGCAAAAGCTGAGTCATTTGAAGAGACAGTGCAAATGAATGGACAGGACTAACATCTGCAGAGTAAACAGTATGCACCTGCTGGCCATCCCACACTCCTCCAGTTCTCAACAATGTGGGGACTCATGAGGAAGTCTCTAAAGTTATGGTGAAATAGAGAAGCTGCATTTCTTTTTACTTCTGAGTGCATGCAATGTGAAAGAATATCCACTACTGCAATACATAGTTAAAATTAGGAATTTAATGATGATTGATGACAATAAATTATTCTCAGTTTCTGAGTATAACTATAGATCTAGAAGAAAGCTGAACTAAGAAACTTGTCTTCAAATGTATGGCATGAATTCCAATTGCTCCAAGTAAAAACTGTCCTAAGCCATTAATAGACCATCTTCCTCCAATGACATTAATGCAGACTTCAGAATATGCAGCTATTTTAAGAATCTTCATGTATTTACTGAGATCCAAACAAGTGAATTGATTACCACTTTTGAAATCTTTTCCAAGTAACAAGGCACTATAAAATATCTATATAAACATCCTTGAATTGCACGCTTCACCTCTTGTTCTTTAATTGTCTATTGTCCTTACTCTAATTTCCCCCTGTGGTCCATGATTTGCTAATTCCAAGTGAGCCAGAGGAAATTTGCTTCAATTCAGAATCTGAAAGTTTGTGTTTGAGTATTCATTGAATTTATTGAACTTATTGAGAAAGTTTCTCTTCTTAGTTCAGTATCTTTTTCCCATACTTAGTCTTACTTACTAGTCAATTGGGGGAAATTAAAAGAAAACAGCTTTTCCCTGTCAATAATAAAAAAAATTAATAACATATGTAAGTGTTCATCATCTATCAAGTATTGTATGTAATTGTGATTATATAAATCATCAAATTTCATCATCATGGTGCCTGTATACTTGGGTACTTTTTAAATCCTTATTTTACAGATGAGGAAACTGAGACTTAAACTAAGTAAACCTGGTTTTTAAAAAAATCATGCAGCTAGTAAAGGTGAAATTGAAACACATTCAGCTTAATTTACTAGCTCCTTCCCTTGACAATGGCATTACGTTGTAGTTTTGGTTGTTCTTCTGTGTCAGACTACTATAGATCATACCTTTGTTCCCTAGTTGCTGTGGTCCATTTCTGGGCTACATTCATTTATTTATTCCACATTTATTTTTAACTAGTTCCCTCCCATTTCCCAAATTCTCTCTGTTCTTTTTGAACACTGTCTTTTTTATGCTGTTGAGTTATTCTCTTTCTCTTTACTCTTATAGGTTTCTTCTTCTTCTTTTACCCCCTTTTACTTCTTTATGGTCATTTCTTAGGAAGGAGTTTATTTTCATTTTAATCCTTGTGTTTTCTGCCATTGATTTTACTCATGCATTCCATGATCATTGGTTTCTTGTTCGTATTTAGACCAAAGGACAGGATATAATGATTGACAAGATTCTGGGTGTCTTTCGGCTTCCAAAATTAGGGAAACTTTACTCTGGGGCATGAACTACCATTCAAAGAGTCTTGGCTTGTTTCTTTAAGAAAGAACATGGGGGGCTGGGATTGTGGCTCAGCGGTAGAGCGCTCGCCTAGCTCGTGCGCGGCCCGGGTTCTATCCTCAGTACCACATACAAATAAATGTATTGTGTACAACTAAAGCAAACAAATAAATATTTAAAAAAAAAAAGAAAGAAAGAACATGGGAATAAATGTCTAGGAGGCTTGTAAGTGTATTGATCTGCATTTCGGACTGTAGGTAAGGGAAGGGTACAACTGCTCTCTAAAGAGACCTTTAACAAAATCCCCAGTTTTCAAGTCTACTTCTGAAACTCTGTCCTCTGTAACTGCAGGTGCAGAACCCAGAGCCTCCCTGGGGCTCTATATGGAGCCTTGGCTCATCTCTCCTCTGGAGCCTTTTTATTCATATGTTCCAGGGCTGTTACTCCTGCCAACATCATGCTTGTTTTTTTTTCCAGTGTCCAGATGTCTTTTTTATGCTGTTGAGTTATTCTCTTTCTCTTTACTCTTACAGGTTTCTTCTTCTTCTTCTTTTACCCCCTTTTTCTTCTTTATGGTCATTTCTTAGGAAGGACTTAAGGCAAATGCACATGTTTAATCATTATCTTGGATTAAAAGCCTGTGGTGTTTCTCTTGAAAAACTATTTTAAGCACTGATGAACAAGATATTGTAGCCTTAAATTTTATATTTCAATGAATTTGGAAACTAAATCTCAGCATGCTTAAATATAGTGCCTTTCTATTTTTTCTTATTTCTTTTTGTTATTATGTTGACTGTGGCTCCTGTATGTAGATGATTAAACTTAAATGTCTTAAACTTAAGTGGCTTCAAGGATGAATGAAGAAATGATGATTTGTTTAAATAATACCATAAAACACGTAGACATGGGAAAATTCATTTGCAGCCATCTCAAAAACTCAAGTGAGATATGTGATACATGAGATTTATGAATCAAGTTTACAATTTTTTTTTTCCACAGTGGAACATCCTAGAACATGGAAGACAGAGCTTCTGTGGTTAAAAGCATTCTAGGGAGGAAATGGCCAAGGCTTCATTGGTCACCAAGAAAATAAATACACCTTGTTTACAACCCAGTAAAGATGAAATAAAAAATAAATCAGGAAACTTCCTTGGGGTGGCTATGAAAAATGTCAGGCGTTATTTGAAGATTGAACTCACATTTTCAGGGCATCATCACTAACTTATTATACACACCTGATCTCTAAATACTATTTTGGTTAAATATTGATTGTTCTTCAGGCTCCACTTAAACTACAAATATTGACCACATCTACCATTTTTTTTTCATTAGCAGCTTTATTGAGGCATGATTGACATATAATAAACTACACAAAAGTGTAAAAGTTTTGATATCCATCACCCTCCACATTTTCTTGCATCACCTAATAACAACCCTTGTTCCTTTTTCTTCTCACCTCCTCTACCATCTCCTTGAAACCATTGATCTGCTTCCTGCCCCTACTATAGTTTGCATTTTCTAAGATTTTATAGACCTGGAATCACCAGATGTACATTTCTTGGTCTGGCTTTTCACTCTCAGAATAATTCTTGTCAACTTTGCCTGCAAGTGTTTTCACATCAGGGCTCTTACAACTAAAGTCACTATGAACATCACAACTAAAGTCATTATGAACATTTGCATGTCAATCTTTGTATGTGGACATCAGCTTTCACCTCTTTCTGACTGGGTGGTGTGGGAGGTATATGTTCAGCTTTTTAAGAAACTACCAAACTCTTTCCAGAGTGGTCGTATCATTTTACATTCTAGTCACTCACTCCACATCCTCACCCATACTTGGAATGTTGATCTTTTCAGTTGTACCTATTCTAACACATGTGTAGTGATAGTTCACTGTAGTTTTAATTTACATTTCTTTAATGGCTGATGATATTGCATATCTTTTCAGGTGTATATTTGCCACCCGTCTCCCTTTGTGAAGTGTTAAATGTTTTGCCCATTTTTTTGTTGGATTATTTGCTTTCTTATTACTGGGTTTGAGCGTTCTCTACATATTTGGGGTAGAAGTTCTTCATCTTTGATTTGTAAATATTTCTCCCAGTCTGTGTCTTATCTTTTCATTCTGTCTACCTAATCTTGTTTTTGAAAGTGTGTGGGTTTTATGGGAATTTCTTAAAACATAATGATAACAATTATAATAGCATACCTAGGAAATCAGTTACCTTTGAAAGTTGTACAGAAATGCTGAGGTGATGTCAAAATTAAACTGTTAAATGTGAGTCTACAATGGGAAATCCAATTCTACATACTTCACAGAACTTATTTCTTAGAATTAAAAAATTAGGGGCTGTGGTTGTGGCTCAGTGGTAGCATGTTTGCCTAGCACGTGTGAGGCACTGGATTCATCCTCAGTACCACATATAAGTAAATAAAATAAAGGTCCATTGACAACTAAAAAATATTTTTAAAAATTATGAAACTATAGTTTTAATGAGTTTTTAACAGTGAATTATATTGAGTGAAAATGTTATTTTTAATTTATTAAATTGTAAAAAATTTCAGATGTAGAAATTCTGTTAGCATTCTTTCTCTCTCTTCATTTAGATATTTTAAGCTGAATTATTCTAATGAAATAATTTATTCAGTTTCTGTCTTTCAACCTTTCATAGGTAAAATATTCATAATCATTAGATTGGTCATACAATATTTGATTATGTGACTTACACTCAGTAATAAATGAAAGGGGAGATGATGAATAATGATCCTAAACCTTTTATAAGGTTCTCTAAATTCTTATAGTGATATCAAAGTTCTGCCAAATTTAATCCTGGAAATAAGGCAAACTAAATCATAATGTACAAGCAGTATATGTTAAAGCTAGAATCCTAAGCTTTATGCCTCTTCCTGAGTGCAATGGGAAGCTGAGTATCACTGCACAACTCTGGCCAGTAACTTCATCATCAAAAATTTTCCTCCTCTACTTCTTCTTTTATTATATTCTCAAGCATTTTTGATAATTAAAAATAGCTATTTCACCAAAAATAGTTGAGTTTGCCTATTGAGTCTAGTTATTCTTTGGAAGTAGATACTTATCCTCTATCACAGAAACACCATCTCCCCAGTTGCTTATGTCAGACAGATACTTGGGCACTGTTTTATTTCTTCTCTCATTCCCAGTTCCATTTCCCTGTTCAAGCTGCCATCTTGTCCCTGCCAAATATTCACAGCAACCTCCATGCTTGAGTCCCTGCCTCTATTCCTTACCTCCATCAGTCCATTTTCCATGCTGTATCCAGGTAACATTTTCATAATATAAATTCAACCATGTTATTTTCTGCTCAAATATTTGTCATAACTTTATTACCTTAAGAATGAAGTCCAGGGCTGGGGTTGTGGCTCAGTGGTAGAGTGCTTGCCTAACATGTATGAAGCACTGGGTTCGATTCTCAGCACCACATATAAAAAAATAAAATAAAGGTCCATTGGCAACTAAAAAAATTATTAAAGAAAAGAATGAAGAGTCCAAATTTCTTTGTATGACATTACAAAGCTCTCCATGTTGGATTCACTCTTTTTTTTTAATTTTTATTTTTTAGTTGTTGATAGACTTTTATTTTATTTATTTATATATGGTGCTGAGAATCGAACCCAGTGCCTCACACACACCAGGTGAGCACTCTACCACTGAGCCACAGCCTTAGTCCCCTGGATTCACTTTTAAATAACAATACAAGAAGAGAAGGAGATAGAATCTTTTTATTTTAAGTTCAGAATATAAAACTAGCAAAGGTCAGTGAATGGAGGAGTATACAGTGGTAGGATCCAATGAGATTTAAAGCAAATTGGCTTTATGAGGCACAACACATTATTTTAATGCTTTAACTGTGTTATTCCTACCTGTCCCTCAGTGAATCTCTGAGAATGACTGAACACTAGAATTTCACTTTTAAGTCACTTTCTATTTCATCCAAAGCTCATGAAGCTCTGGATATGGGGTTGATTGCTACATAGCTCTGGATATTCAGAAAAATACTGAGCCATTGGGCACCTTGGTTTGCATCTCTAATGCTTGGAGGTACTCAACCTTGATCCATGATGCTTCCCAGTGGCCAGACAGACAGCATCATCCTCAAGGAGTGTTGAGAAAGTGATGGAAGCTCCCAGGCAAGATGTGGAGCCACTCAGCACCACCTGCAGCTTCTCTTCCCAGCGTGGAGCTCCTTGTTTCTTCCTTTTCTTCTTGGACTTATGTGAAAGGGCTGACTGGGGCCCTTGGGAACCAGAAGTCTTAGAGCAAAGAATTCTAGTCATGACTCCTTTGGATGCAAAGAGCAGAAATCCCAAATACTGTAAACTAGAAAAGTCAGGAACTGGAGCTAGTTTCTCCAGATCATGAGTGCTATGTGGACTGTCTCTTGATATCTGCATCTGACTTTGTGCTCTGCTCATATACTACAACCAGCTCTCTACTTACTTATCTTGCACAACAGCCAACATGGCACCATCCAATTCTATACATTTTATGACTGCTCATCTGACATCCACTAGCAGGCCTAATTGCTCATTTTCCCCCAATTCCAGATTTTCTAATATGATTGTTCTAAATTGCCATTTGAGCAATAGCCATCTCATAATATAGTGTGTGTGCATGCTTGGTATGAGATATGTAGGTGCCAACAATCATAAAGATGGAAATCTGTGGCATAGACTGGGCTAGATTAAGGAGGACTATGGATGACTGGTTGTAAAATAACTATCTGGATGTGAGGTAAAACCCAGCTCAGTTGAGAAGATGTGGGAAGGAAAGCAAATTTACTGACTATACTAAGAATGGATTCTGAACTCTCAGCTGAAATTTTGGAGACATAAGTACAGGACAGGTTAGAGAGAGGAGGGCAAAGGGGAACAGAATGGATATAGCTCAGGTGCAGACACATACCTGATGATATAGCTCAAGAAGCTTGAGTGTCTGTGGGGACTGGGTATCTTCCATGCAGATCTCCAACAGGGTTGGACCCTGGTCTTTTCTCCCTGTTAGAGCAACTGGTGCAGGATAAAAACCAGAATGCCTCCTCAGGAGTTTAAGTATATTAGACTCTGTGCAGACTGATATTGGTGCACATATCAGGACCAGATTAAATCATTCACTCCTCATATATGTATTTAGTACTTGCTATATGTATTTGGAACTACATCCAGGACTTCGCTGGGGATGCAACAATAAACATGTCTATCTGTTCTGATTAGGGTTCAGAGACTCAGGCTTACAACCTAGAAGGAGCGCAATATCACCCAAAGGTGACAATGACCTAAGAACTTTCAAAGGAGAAGCTTTGGGCAAGAGCTTGAGGAACAGAGCTAGTTTAGGCTGGGAGTCAAGGTAAGCTGCCTGGAGAAACCCACAAAGGCTGCATAGGCGCATAGGCAACAAGAGTGTCCCAGGCATGGGGAGCCAGGTGCTCAAAGCCCAGTGGCAAAGAGAGCAGTGCCTGAGGAGCTACAGCACTCTAGTGTGGCTGGGGAGGATGTAGAGAGGAGAAGGTAAGGCAGAGGGGCCAGTACGGAGGTCACGCTAGGAGGCTGGCACTAAATACCGAGGGCAATGGAAAGAGATAGAAGAGATTAGTGTGTCTCTTGGGGACTGGATCTTATACTAATGGATTGCCTATTCCTGTTTTGATGGGGAAACGAGCCAGGAACTATGGGGAGGGAGAGCCATGGCACCATCAAGGCAAAAGAGGATTCCAAAACAAGATGGGTCTGTGTGAGCGAAGCCTCATCTACTTCACAACTGACCTAGGGGCCCCGTGTTCCTTAAAGTGCCACCAGTCAACACAGTTATGCCTGGGTGTGTTCAGTTTCTCATGTCTACACCTACACAGCATCAGCAGCACTGGCTGTGCTATATGGTCCTGGTCTCAAATGCCCCCTAAGAGGCCCTACCAAATGGTGCCAGAAGACTATATGACAGCCATTAAAAATGACCAACCAAATTCCATGCCTCTTAATGTCAGGCTGTCTGTTGAAGGAGGCAACAGACCCAGTCCAGTTGTGTATCACTCAGTAGTTACTTACAACTTGACGTGTATATGGATGATGTTGCAGCATCTCTGATGATATTCACATTTTGGTCATTGAAACCCTCAGACAATTGATCTTATTTTTAACCAGGCTTTTAAAATTTAGTTATTTATCTAATTTTCAATGCCATAATAAAATATTTACTTAGGCTGCTAACTTTTTGTATGAGAAAGATACTGTTAGTTCTTACTGGAACAAACTGTGTGCTGTGTGGTTTTCTGATGGCACAGAGAAGACTGCTCTCCTGAACCCTCCTGGCTTTCTCACAACCTGTCTTGGAATCAGAGAACCTGCAGGAGAAGGATGGAGTTGAGAAAAGTTGATGAATTTATGTTTCATTGTCCTTCTTTGCTTCTCCTCTGGGAGGTGTGAACAAATAATGAAACTGCTAAAAAGAAAGGCAGTATGAAAGATAAAGAGGCCTCACAATTGGCCCTTGAAAATTCAAACTCCAGATTATTAGCTGTGAATCTGAGCGGAGGTGTTGAATATTCATTCACACAATATCGCACATTGCAGCCAGATTTCTTTTCTTGACACAATGAACAGTGTCCTGACACCTCTAGACATTAGGGGGCTTGCAGAACCTTGCCAGAGGTGACAACAAGGGAAGAGACTTTCACTTCACCTCCCATACCACCACCAAAGTGGCACCACCTCACAAAATTACATATGCGATCTCTTGCTACAAAACATAAACTAACCACCTCATTTAAGAAGTTCCATTCCTCCCCTCTATCTGTCCCTTGTGAAATCTGAGTAGACAGTGTATTGTCCTCCAATCTACCATTGAACTTCAAAGCTTACTGTTTAATAACTAAGCAACTTAAATCAAAATATATGTTCTGTGGCACAAGAAACATTATTTTAAGATACACAGAAACTTGAAATGTACTGGAAGTCTTCTGAGGAGAATGGGGAGAAAATCACACATTTGTATTTTATCTTCTTGAGAATCATACAGCATCTTCCTCATGGTTTGGGACTCAATAGCTGTGGAAGAAGTGAAGTGTCACTCCAAGCTAAAACATCTATCAAGTGTCATTTGCATGAATAGAGCATACTGAAGGTAAGCAAGACACTGAAGAGATATTCAACAGAGTTTACTACTCTGAAAGGAAAGAATTTAAACTTCCCAAGAAGGAAACAACCCCTACTCTCTGCCAGGTTATTCCAAAGTATGCACTGACCCACCCTCCAGTCTTCCTCGGTTGGGCTGTGCTCCAGGGAGACATTGTTAGAGGACAAGGAGCAGGCTGAAAAGAAGCAGACTGAGTCTCCTGAGCTGCACAGAATCTCAAGCAAGCTTTACATCCGTGCTGTGTGTTTCAAGGAGATCTATTTTCATTCTCACTTGGGTTATATCAGCAAAGAAACCATGATCTCTGTGAAAATCTTTTTTCCTTTTTTAAACTTTAGTACTCGTCTTTTTTTTCCCCCTTTCTTTCTTTCTTTCTTTTCTTTTATCCAAAGAAACCATTTTGAATAAAGTTACTCAATATCAGTTGGGGGAATTTTCACTTGATCCACTTCTTTGTTTATCAGAATTCTGTTATCTTCTATTTGAGGACATGATAGCAGTAAAAATGCTATTGTAAAAAAAAAAAAAAAAAATCAGTGTTTGAAATGGACCAAAGTTGATAGCTCCTTATTGCTGAAGGGAAGCTAGTCAACAGTGGCAGCCCTCTTGTGCCATCATATTTTTAAGAACATGTAATATTATAGTTGTTTTCTCAGTGGTGGCTTCAAAAGGGTCTATAGTGAGACTACATTTGAAAACCACAATTTCTGTTGGTGCTACGGGTCAGCTTACAAAGGGCAGTTAGGTAGGAAATGCTATCCAAAAGCATATGATTGTGTAAACAGACACTAATTAAAGATCAAAGTTTAGTTACAGGTTTTGCTTTGTAGGATGACCTGAGCCAAACTTGTTCAGTCAGACAATTATCTGACAAACACCAGGCATGAGGACATCTTTTACTGGAGCACTTGTGGGTAGACCATAACCCAGTGTGACCTGGAAGTACAAAATCGAAGGCTGACCTTAAAGCAATCAGAACTTAGATGTAGAAACACACACTATCCCTTTCAAAATGGTTCCTGTGCAAGGCCTCTCGCTTGTACAGTGTTGCCATTGCTCAAAGTACATTTGTTAACTAGTTTTTGAGAAATGCTTTTAAACCCTCTGTGACACATTATTTTTAACATTCTATGCAGAAGCTGATAATATTCTTCAAGGACAGATTTAACATTGGCAGGAACTGAACGTTGTTTGGAGGTGAGTGAGGCCTGTGGCAGGAGAGGAGTTGAGGACTAGGAATGGCTCACTTGGCTTTGAGTCCAGCTCTCACCTGCAGTAGTGAGATCATGGGCAGGTGCAAAGGCTGATCTGGCCTCATCTGAAGCAGAATCACTCTCTCATTCCACCGTCTCTAGATAATGTTCGTTTGTTGAGCAGTCACTGTAGGGGCAGAGAACAGGAGATGAAGGATGAAATAATTACCTTTGACTCCAAATTTATGTCTTCAGTTGGTGATCAGTCTTTAAAAAAATAAACAAAAATAAGAAGCTCGGTGTATACTAGCATTAAGTAATAAGGATGATTACCTTGGGTGGCTCCTACATTACCTTTGATGAAAGCTCCTAACAAAGTTCCAAAGGTTTGTAAGTCCCTAGAGTCTTACTAAGTAAAATTTTAACTTGTTTTAATTGACAAAGGTGAAGCACCAGACTCATTTCCGGTGCATTTCTTGTACAATCGATCCTAGATTGATTTATTTTCTTGCTTTCTCCTCCCTCGTCCCCTCCCTCCTTCTTCCTTTCTTTAGTTTATCCTTTCCTTCTTTTCTTTCTTTCTTAATTTGGGACACTGACTTGCAGTTCTAGCCATGTATCAAAATTACACATGGAGCTGGGCATGGTGGCATAAGCCTGTAATCCAAGTGACTTGGGAGATTGAGGCAAGAGGATTACAAGTTTGAGGCCAGCCTCAGTAACTTAGGGAGATACTGTTTCAAATAAAAAACTTCAAAAACAACTGCCTATGGAATCTTTGAAAAATGCCACTGGTAGACTTCAACCCCCTTCCTGAAGTAGAAACTGTAGGAAAGATCTCAGTCCCAGTGTTCGAAGCGCCTCGTGAGTGATTCTGACACAGCCAGAGATGAGAACAGGAGCTTTTCATAACCCCGTGTACTCTCAAAAATTTATACCTTTATCTTAGCAAATTATACTATCTTTTCTTATGAAACTCTTTTAAGAAATTTTATCTTAGCAACATCTTATTATAATTGGAATTAAATTAATATATGAAAATCTGATCCAGAGAGAATTTATCTATCTACCAAGTAGTATTGCTTTTGAATAGAGCACCCATTAAGTATCTAACTCTGTGTTTGTTGTTTAGGTAACTATAAAAGAAATTCAATATCAGTCTCTACCCCCAAGGCCAATGTTAGGAATTGGGGAAGATGTTAATAGAATTATGGAAGGGGCTCTTGGAATACTCAGAGCTGCAGAAAACCACAGCTACCCTTGCATGTGGGTTTCCTGGGGGATATAAACATGTAGGGAATGCCACGAGTCTTCAGCTGGACTTTGGTTCCAAACACCACTGTAGCTTGCAGTGTGCTTCTCAGCTGGATCTCAAAGCCGACCCCAAACCCACATGACGAAATGCATCACATCTTCTGTTTATCATTCCATACCACGCTGTACTTCAGGGGATCACATGAAAGGGAGAAAGTGGAAAAAAAGAGTCTCTGCAAATATGGACATTAGGAAATAACTCCTGACCCAGTGTCCTGTCTTTATTGACAAGTGAAAACTTGAGCAGAGAAGGAGCAAGAAGCACGCCCAGCTTCTGCCCACTGTGGTCTTTGGTCAGCTATTCAGTGTATGTTAACTTTTAAAGTGACAGCTGATTTGTGTGGGGCCACTAGAGTCTCACAAGCCTAAAGCAACTTCCTAGGGGTGGTGGTCAAGGTCTGAGGTGAGAAATGGGAAGATTACTGCTCCAAAGCTTGGAGAGGACAACCTGGAGGGCAAAGAGTAAGGTACACATTTGCTGGATTTGCAAAGCACTGTGTACATTTATAAAATTGAAGTTACTTATTTCATTATATTCTAAGAGCCTGTTTTCTGCAATTTAGCTTATTCATACTTTGCAGAGCTAACAAAGTTCCTAGCATAGAGGGTAATCAGTAATGCCTTGTAAATGAATGAAAGACCTTCATATGAGAGAATAGCAGAATATAAGACTATAAAAATATAACTCGTGTGATACATCGAATGCTATAGAGGTGCAAGAAAGAATAGTTCAATGGCCTAGAAAGTTAGGAAACTCTTAATAGAGAAGGTGGGCTTGGGATAAACCCTTTTGCACAGTAAACTTTTTGTTTATTCAAAAAGATGCCTGACCTGTAGCCAGGGCTGTGCACTCTCTTGGGATGTTGGAGGTGAGTCACAAATCAGCGGTCACTTTGAAAGTTAGCATATGTTGAAAATCTGTCCAAAGACCATCCTTGGTCAACATACAGACCATTTAGTAACATAATTAATTTATCTTCTAGATGAACATCAACAGAGGAAAAGAATATGATAGAGATTAGTGAACAAAAATAGCAACAGCTTATTTCACAGAGAGGAAGGGAGCAAAAATGCAGCCTATGGAACACATGAAGTGAATTTCTTTTGAAAACTAAGGATAGTTTTGTTGTGGTGGTTGTTTTACATAAAAATATAATGTGCACATCCAAGGTTAACATAAAATAGGAAGAAGAGGGATATATACCTTTAAAGTTCATCCGGCTCTCCTCCTTTCATGCAATGCCTAGTCCTGATCTGATTGTACTCATAGTTCCCAGGGGCAATGGACCAAATCATGAAACCAGGGAATAGTGTCTATAAGATCTAGGAATAGAGAAAGAGCTCTGTGCTGGGTAAAGAGACAAGGTCAGTCTAAGATAATGACCTGACTGAGCCAGTGGGTCTGACCCAGCACATTCCAGAGTCATCTTAGAGATAAATATCCACCAGGTGTGAAAGACCGCACTGCTGTGCCAAGTCTGTGGGTCATGACACCTGCACATTTCCAAACTCCAGTCGATTGCCTGTGATTGTGACATGCTGCAGTAGAGTAACTTTGCCCTTTGTGCCTTACAGTACCTACACATGATTCTGTCCTGGCACATCTCACACTTTATTACCTCTCCTGGATCACAAGTCTCTCTCTCTTTCCAGTTGAATGGGATCTCCTTAAGGGAGGGCCCAGGGCCTTCCAGGTTGTGTGGTAATGTTAGGCAATTATTTAATATTTATGAACTAAAGAAAGAATGCTGTGCAAGCAGCCCATTGCTGAGAAGAAATAAAATGAAGGGTAGCAGCCTCTAGAAAGGGAATGTGTCCTGTTGCCTTGACGGGTAGCAAGAGTGTTGAGCTAACCAGCATGGTGACGCATACTTGTGATTCCAGGGACTCAGGCAGGAGGATTTCGAGTTTGAGACTAGCCTGGGCAATTTATTTATTTATTTATTTATTTATTTATTTAGTGAGTGGTTCTTTTTTTGTTGTTGTTCTAATCAGTTATACATGACAGCAGAATGCTCTTCGATTCATTGTACACAAATGGAGCACAATTTTTCACTTCTGTGGTTGTACACAAAGTTAGAGTCACATCATTTGTGCAATCATATATGTACCTAGGGTAATGATGTCCATATCATTCCATCATCTTTGCTACTCCCTGCCCCCTCCCCACCTCCCCTTTGCCCAATCCAAAGTTCCTTCACTTATCCCATGCTCCCCTGCCATTATGAATTAGCATCCACTTACCAGAGAAAACATTTGGCCTTTGGTTTTTCAGGATTGGCTTACTTCACTTAGCATGATATTCTCCAACTCCATCCATTTACTTGAAAATGCCATAATTCTATTTTCTTTTAATGCTGAGTAATATTCCATTGTGTATATATACCACAGTTTCTTTATCCATTCATCTATTGAAGGGCATCTAGGTTGGTTCCACAGTTTAGCTATTGTAAATTGTGCTGCTAAAAACACTGATGTGGCTGCATCACTGTAGTAAGCTGTTTTTAAGTCCTTTGAGTATAGAACGACAAGTGGGATAGCTGGGTCAGATGGTGGTTCCATTCCAAGCTTTGTAAGGAAGCTCCATACTGCTTTCCAGATTGGTTGCACCAATTTGCAGTCCCATCAGCAATGTATGAGTGTGCCTTTTCCCCCACACCCTCACCAACACTTATTGTTGCTTGTATTCTTGATAACTGCCATTCTGACTGAAGCGAGATGAAATCTTACAGTAGTTTTGATTTGCATTTCTCTAATTACCAGAGATGTTGAACATTTTTTTCATATATTTGTTCAACATCTCTGGTCCATTGTATAACTTCTTCTGAGAAGTGTCTGCTCAGTTCCTTAGCCCATTGATTGATTGGGTTTTTTTTTTTTGTTGTTGTTGTTGTTGTTGTTGTTTTGTTTTTTAGTGTTAAGTTTTTTTGAGTTCTTTATATATCCTGGAGATTAGTGCTCTATCTGATGTGCATATGGTGAAAATTTGCTCCCATTCTGTAGACTCTCTCTTCACCTCATTGATTGTTTCTTTTGCTGAGAAGAAGCTTTTTAGTTTGAATCCATTCCATTTATTGATTCTTGATTTTTTAAATTAATTTATTTAATTATTTTAATTAGGAACATATGACAGCAGAATGCATTTTTATTCATTGTACACAATTATAGCACAACTTTTCATTTCTCTGGTTATACACAATGTAGCGTCACAACATACGCGCAGTCATATGTGTACCTAGGGTAACGATGTCCATCTCATTCCACCATTTTCCTGCCCCCATACCCCCTCTTGATTCTTGATTTTATTTCTTATGCTTCAGGAGTCTTGTTAGGGAAGTTGGGGCCTAAACTGACTTGATGAAGATTTGGGCCTACTTTTTCATCTATTAGGTGTAGGGTCTCTGGTCTCATTCCTAAATCCTTGATCCACTTTGAGTTGAGTTTTGTGCATGGTGAGAGATAGGGGTTTAGTTTCATTTTGCTGCATATGTATTTCCAGTTTTCCCAGTACAATTTGTTGAAGATGATGTCTTTTCTCCAATGTATGTTTTCTAGCCTAGGGAATTTAGCAAGACCTTGTCTCAAAAAATTAATTAATTAATTAAAAACTGTTGAGCTTAGCTTGGGGTGTCCTGGACAGGTTTTTAGGAGGACTTAATCACCAGGGTACATCCCAAACATGCAAATACCCACTCCACACTCCAAACACAATAAACCAGGATTATAAAACGTGTTTTAAATGCTTTAAGGTGCTTCCAACCTTCATCCCTGACTAAAGACCAGTGCACACAAGTCTGTGTTAGCGTATCACTTCATTTTTTAGATTTAGACTAACAAAAGAAAAACAAAAGTTCCAGGTACAATAAACTAGTCAACTGCGATGCTTTATTTGTACAAATACACCTAAACCAAAAGTGGTGCTGATTAGTAAATAGCACTTAACATTCCCTCATATGCCAACTTCCAAAAGCATTGTAAATAGACATCTTATAAAACATTCCTAGAACGGCTTTGTATTTTCCTCCACAATTTGACAACAAAGTCTGTTATTTTCTATATTCCTGTTGTTCTAAAAATGAATTCATTGCTCATTTGTCACTTCCACATGTTTTGTTTTGCTCCTACAGCCCACTATTACAGAGATAAGGACATTCAAGGGCAATGCTGTGATGCACCTGTGCAGGGACCCAAGTCTGAGTACCTCTGCTTCAAGAGACAGAAATAATTCTCTTCAACAAGAGGATTATCTACTGGCTTGTTTATTTAACTGTTTAACAAATGTTCATTGAGCACCTACTATATGCCAAATATGGTGGTGCAGTGGTGAATGAGACAGTCTCTTGCCTGAGGATGTTCTAGGAACTGGCTTCAGGCATAGTTGTTTTCTGATGCTCAAATAATGTCATTCTCTCTGTGTGTGTGTATCTCTATACCCTACACTCATCTTCTTGGCTCTTTTAGCCATTTTTTCTTTGCACATTGACCTTTTTCTCTGCTGTCATATAATTCCTTTAAGTTGTGGGAATGCAAGCAAGATTACCACCAGCATTCCCTCTCCCAGAGGAAGAGAGGACTGCAGCTTCTTCTGTAGCAGCCTCTCCCTGTGCTGATGGATTCAATCCTTGATGGATGGATTCTATTCACCCTGCTCTGGCTCAGTCCTCCATGTGCCCACTCCTTAGGCCCAGGGTAGGGCAGGAATACTTGGATGTGTGATTTGTCAAGCTAAGGCCCTCTTCTGCCATCATGGAGTGGGCAGTTGTCTCATAGGACCATGGTGGAGGGATCACTCCCCAGTCTAACAAGAGGTTTTAGACCTCAAAAAGGATGCCCAGCATAGCATGTGCAACATTTTAGGAAGCAAAACATTTGAAAAAAAGGTGAACTTTTTCTGCTAAGATATGATAGATTTAGCTTAATGTTCAATTATCAAAATGTTGTGTTTTTTTACTTTATTTTTTTATTCTGTTATAAATGACAGCAGATGCATTACATTTCATATTACACTTACAGAGCACATTTTTACATATCTCTGGTTTTATACAAAGTATATTCACACCATTTGTGTGTGAATTTACATACATGAACTTAGGGTAATGATATCCATCTCATTCTACCATCTTTTTTTTTAACCCTTTGCTCCCTCCCTTCCACTCCCTCCCCATTGGCTATTCTAGTGTTCCTCTAATCCTCCTATGCTCCCCATCCCAACCCCACTGTGAATCAGCCTCCTTATATCAGAGAAAACATTCAGCATTTTGTTTTTTGGGATTGGCTAACTTCACTTAGCATTACATGCTCCAACTTCATCCATTTACCTGTGACTGCCATGATTTTATTCTCTTTTATTGCTGAGTAATATTCCATCGTCTATATATACATTTTCTTTATCCATTCATCTACTGAAGGGCATCTAAGTTGGTTCCATAGTTTAGCTATTGTGAATTGTGCTGCTATAAATATTGATGTGGCTGTGTCCCTGTAGTATGCTGTTTTTAAGTCCTTGGAGTATAGACTGAGGAGTGAAATAGCTGGGTCATAAGATGGTTCCATTCCCAGTTTTCCAAGGAATCACCATACTGCTTTGCAGATTGGCTGCACCATTTTGCAGTTCCACCAGCAATGTATGAATGTGCCTTTTTCCCCACATCCTCTCCAATATTTATTGTCCTTTGTGTTCTTAATAGCTGCCATTCTGACTGGTGTGAGATGAAATCTTAGAGTGGTTTTGATTTGCATTTCTCTAATTGACAGAGATGTTGAGCATTTTTTCATGTATTTGTTGATTGATTGTATATCTTCTTCTGAGAAGTGTCTGTTCAGTTCCTTGGCTGACTTATTGATTGGGTTATTTGTTTTTTTTCATGTTAAGATTTTTGAGTTCTTTATATATCTAGAGATTAGTGCTCTATCTGATGTGCATGTGGTAAAAATTTGTTCCCAGTTAGTAGGCTCTCTATTCACCTCACTGATTGTTTCTTTTGCTCAGAAGAAGCTTTTTAGTTTGAATCTATCCCATTTATTGATTCTTGATATTAATTCTTGCACTACAGGAGTCTTATTAAGGAAGTAGGGGCATAATCCAACATGTTGGAGATTAGGGCTTACTTTTTCTTCTAATAGGCATAGTGTCTCTCGTCTAATTCCTAGGTCCTAGACCCACTTTGAGTTGAATTTTGTGCACGGTGAGAAATAGGGATTTAATTTCATTTTGTTGCATATGGATTTTCCAGTTTTCCCAGCACCATATGTTGAAGAGACTATCTTTTCTCCAATGTACATTTTTGGCACCTTTGTCTAATATAAGATAACTGAAATTATAGGCATTAGTCTCTGTGTCCTCTATTCTGTGCCATTGGTCTTCCTGTCTATTTTGGTGCCAAAACCATGCTGTTTTTGTTACTATTGCTCTGTAGTATAATTTAAGGTCTGGTATAGTGATGCCACCTGATTCACTCTTCTTGCTAAGGATTGCTTTAGCTATTCTGGGTCTCTTATTTTTCCAGATGAATTTCATGACTGCCTTTTTTTTCTTTCTTTCTTTTCTTTTTCTTTTTTTTTTTTTTTTTTTTTTTTTTTTTTTTGGTACCAGGGATTGAACTCAGGGACACTCGACCACTGGGCCACATCCCCAGCCCTTTTTTGTATTTTATTACAGACAGGGTCTCACTGAGTTGCTAAGTTCCTCACCATTGCTAAGGCTGGCTTTGAACTGGCGATCCTCCTGCCTCAGCCTCCCAAGTACTGGGATTACAGGCATGCGCCATTGCGCCCTGCTGCTTTTTCTATTTCTATGAGGTATGTCATTGGGGTTTTGATTGGAATTTCATTAAATCTGTATAGCACTTTGGTAGTATGGTCATTTTGACAATATGAAACCTGCCTATCCAAGAACAAAGTAGATCTTTCCATCTTCTAAGGTCTTCTATAATTTCTTTCTTTAGTGTTCTGTGGTTTTCATTATAGAGGTCTTTCATGTCTTTTATTAAATTGATTTCCAAGTATTTTATTTTATTTTTTGATGCTATTGTAAATGTGTTAGTTTTCCTTGTTTCCCTTTCAGAGGATTTATCACTGATATATAGAAATGCCTTTGATTTATGGGTGTTGATTTTGTATCCTGCTACTTTGCTGAATTCATTTATGAGTTCTAGAAGTTTTCTGGTGGAATTTTTTTGGGTCTTCTAGGTATAGAATCATATCATCAGTGAATAGTGATAATTGAGTTATACATTACCTATCTGTATCCCTTTAATTTCTTTCATCTCTCTTATTGTTCTGGCCAGTGTTTCAAGAACTATGTTAAATAGAAGTGGTGAAAGAGGGCATCCCTGTCTTGTTTCAGTTTTTACAGGGAATGCTTTCAATTTTTCTCCATTTAGAATGATGTTGGCCTGGGGCTTAGCATAGATAGCTTTTATGATGTTGAGATATGTTCCTGTTATCCCTAGTTTTTCTAGTGTTTTGAACATGAAGGTTGCTGTATTTTGTCAAATGCTTTTTCTGCATCTATTGAGACAATAATATGGTTCTTATCTTTAAGATTATTCATGTAATGAATTACATTTATTGATTTCCATATGTTGAACCATCCTTGCATCCCTGGAATGAACCCCACTTGATCGTGGTGTACTACATTTTTTATATGTTTTTGTATCTGATTTGCCAGAATTTTATTGAGAATTTTGCATCTATGTTCATTAGAGATATTGATCTGAAGTTTTCTTTCTTTGATGTGTCTTTGCCCGGTTTTGGAACCAGTGTGACATTGGCCTCATAGAATGAGTTTGGAAGTCCTCCCTCTTTTTCTATTTCCTGAAATAAATTGAAGAGTATTGGTTTTAGTTTCTTCTTTTTAGGTCTTGTAGAACTCAGCTGTGTATCCATCCTGTCCTGGGCTTTTCTTGGTTGGTAGGCATTTGATGGCATCTTCTATTTCATTGCTTGAAATTGGTCTGTTTAAATTGTGTATATCATCCTGCTTCAATTTGGGCAAATCATATGACTCTAGAAATTTGTCGATGCCTTCAATATTTTGTAGTTTATTGGAGTACAAGTTTTCAAAATAATTTCAAATTATCTTCTGTATTTCTGTACTGTCTGTTGTGATATTTCCTTTTTCATCATGTATGTTAGTAATTTGAGTTTTCTTTCTCCTTCTCTTTGTTAGCCTGGCTAAGGGCCTGTCAATTTTAATTAGTTTTTCAAAGAACCAACTTTTTGTTTTGTCCATTTTTTCAATTGTTTCTTTTGTTTCAATTTCATTGTTTTGATTTTATTGATTTCAGCTCTGATTTTAGATCTGAGATATTACAGTTGCTACCCTATATTCTTGTAATATCTGTGCAGTTTGTCTGTGCCTCACCTTAATGTTGGGCTTTCAGAACCTGCAGATGTCCCTCGATGTATGCTACTCCAACTAAAGGTGGTGTCAGCAGTAGCGGAGGTAACTCGAGATAACAGTGAAGGTGCCTCAAGAGGAATGCAACGTCTTCCAGAGATGGGGCTGAAAGGGTGGGCCTTACCATGTCTTTGGGATGCCTGCTCTGAGATGTGGCTGCTTTTAAGCCCTATCTGTTTTCAAAAGTTAAGGGCTACTGCATGTGGAAGGCTATGGCTATGTCTGCAGTGTCTCAAGATGGAAATGGGTTAGGCTTGTGCTCCCAGGTGAGGGTGGGGTAGTGGACTCTGGACCTACCCTGGGCTTGGGTCCCACACAGGTTAGTGTGGGCCAAACTGGTTGAATCTGAGCTCCCGGGGTGGTCTGCTGGTCAGAAGAGGCGGTCCTCTGAGTGGAGGTCAGTGAAGCTGTCCTAGGCCTGCCTGAGCTCCACGGGAGTCAGCGGGGCTGACCTGGGCCCTCCTGTTCTTGGGCGGAAGTCGTCGGTGGTGCTGACTTGGGCCTGGCTGTGCTTGGTGGAGGTCAGCTGGGCTGCCCAGTGCCCAGGTGAGCTCCAGCAGAGGTCAGCGGGGGGCTGTCCTTGGCCTGGCCACACTCGGGCGGAGGTCAGCGGGGCTGACCTGGGCCCGCCTGCACTCAGGCAGAGGTTGGTGGGACAGACCTGGGCTCACCTGAACTCAGGCAGAGGTCATCGGGACTGACCTGGGCCTGGCCACACTCAAGCGGAAGGTCCTTGCGGCTGTCCTTGGCCCGCCTGCATTGAAGTGGAGGTCCTTGGGGCTGTCCTTGGGCCACCTGCGCTCATGTGGAGGTCAGGGGGACTGTCCTGGGCCTGGCCACACTTGGGTGGAGGTTGGCAGGCTGACCTGGGCCTGGCCACAATCGGGCAGAGGTCAGAGAGCCAAAATTTTGAAGTGCCAGCAACTCAGTAACTTCTGTGAAATACTTTTAAATCAATTTTGGGAATCAAGAATGAAATTCCTGCTTATTTCAATATAACTGTCACAAAGTACACAGTACCTGGCATGGGAGGCCCTATTATTTTGTACTGGGGATAGAACCCAGAGACACTTAACCACTGAGCCACATCCCCAGCCCTTTTTATATTTTATTTTGAGACAGGGTCTTGCTAAGTTGCTTAGGGCTTCTCAAAGTTGCTAAGGCTGGCTTTGAACTTGCAATCCTCCGGTCTCAGCCTCCCAAGTTGCTGGGATTACAGGCATGTGCCACTGCACCCTGCTTGTGTGGGGACATTCTTAAAAAAATACAAAAAGGAACACTATACAAGAAAGGAGAGTGATCTTCTTTCTCTAGCATTCATTTTGAAAAAAGTCTCAATTATGCAGTAGTTGAGGGTATAGAAGGTAGTGGCAAAGAAAAATAAAATTATATTGTGAAGCAAAAACTAAAATTATATTGCAAAGCACTAATTCCATAGTTGATACGTCAGAGATATCAGGCACTGGGTGTAAGAGATGACCAGGAAGAATTATGCTTTTTGTGAAGTGTGTTGGAGGAAAAATAATGAACAAGATTGCCAAAGAGAAACTGCAGAGAAAAAATGTGTAAGAAGGAAGAAGTGAATAAGAAAAAAGGAAGGGTTAGGATAATAGCTAACAATTATTGATGACTTATTTATAATTGATTAATTATTGATACCAGGTAGTGATCTGTATATGGTCATCAACTTCTACTTGTACTGCAGAGCAACCTTCTGAAGTAAGAACTTTTAACATTCACATTATACAGAGAGGAAACCAAGGCTGGGGGAGTCAAGGAACTTGTCCATGCCCAGTCACACTGCTAAGAATCAGAGCTGAGAATGGCAGTCTGAGACCCGTGCTTATACATACAACCACATAAAAAGGAGAGCACTCAGAGATGAACTTAGGGAGGAAAAGAACAAGGCCCACAAGGGTTTACCTCAGAACCAAAGATGTCTTGAAGAGTGGTGATAAGGAATCAAAGGCAGTGGCATAAAAGAACCAAAGGTGTCTACTGGGCTTGGACATAGGCAATGACTCAGCCATTCACTGAGGAGGAGGCTTAGTGGTCAAAATGAAAATTTTATAGTTTGCATAGAACACATAGGATATTTTAAAATGACTCTGGTGTGCCAGCACAGCTGCACATGCCTGTAATCCCAGTGGCTTGGGAGGTGGAGGCAGGAGGATCACAAGTTCAAAGCCAGCCCCAGCAAAAGCAAGGCACTAAGCAACTCAGTGAGACCCTGTCTCTAAATAAAATATAAAATAGGGCTGGGGATGTGGCTCAGTGGTCGAGTGCCCCTGAGTTCAATCCCTGGTACAAAAAAAAAAAAAAAAAAAAAAAGACTTGGATATGTTTTTAATGTTATTGTTTAGCAAACCTGATTATCACTCATCCAAAGTGTCTTGGTTGAGTTGTTCCTAAAGATAAATAATAAAGGAGAAATAAAATACAAAATTCAGGGATCTTAAAGAAATGTCATCTATAGAAGAAATATCTGAATCCAGATAACTTTCTATGACTATTTAGGATTTATAAATATTTATTAGAACCATAAAGTGTCCTGTGTGCTGAGCTGGGTACTCTGGGACCAGGTATGATTGGGAAAGCATGGCATCTGCCCCCACGGAGCTTATGGCCAAGGCTCCCCTGGATGTTTGTTCTCAGTATGGTGGCACAGGGCATGGGCATCTGTGCACAGCGCACTTGCTCCCTTTACATGCGTGGTTGCCTATATGTGCAATGTAGTAATGAAAAATTTCTGTACAGTAAAAAATCCAAGTCTTCAAGATCAAATATAAGTGGAAAGAGCACTAAATTTAAAACAAGGAAATCTTGGTTAAAAAACAGAAGACCTTGGTTAAAAAATAGCCAAGAGCAAACTATTTAACTACTCAGGAAAAATTCCCACCTCACAGGGTTTTAGTGAGATTGAAACAGATGACAATATATAAGAATATTTTGTAACCTATACAAACACATAAACATCTCAAGCATTATTATTATTATTATAATTGTCAAAAATTTTGGTTTTGCCTAGGTTAGAGAAAATTTTCAGAAAATGATGTCTGTACTTGTGATATCTAGCAATAAAATGTGATGTGGGATTGGACATGGAAGTAGAATGGCTCTGTAGCTAAAGTCTGCACTATTTAGAAGAAAAGTATCAATAATACATTCATTGTATACACATCCTAGGCTAAATGGCAAGGACTCTCTCAGCTGTCTTCCCACCAGCCCTGCAGACTTATCTGCATCCATTCTTTCCTTCTACCTCAGCCTGTGAGGGAAATTTCCTCCAACAGCTCACCTCAATCAACTTGTCTGATCAATTGTCTTCTCCCCCAGGGAATTTATTACCTTCTTTAGCACACAAACATATTCAAGTGTCTTCCACAAAGAAAAAAAAAATAAGACGTGTTAGATTTCCATTGCTATAACAAAATATCTGAGAAAATCAACTGCAAGGAGCAATGGGTTGTTTTGGCTCATGATTTCAGAGACTGTATAGTCTCTAGTGATTTGGGGCTGTGGCAGCACAGTGCATCACAGTGGGAGTTTGCAGTGGGGAAGGTTGCTCACCTCGTAGAGGCCAGGAAGCAAAAGAAGAAGAGAAGAGGGATGGGGTCCAAATATTCCCTTTAAGGGTTGAACCCCAGTGACCTAACTTCCTTCGACTAGGCTCCATCTCCTAAAGGCTCCACCACTTCCCAATAGTGCCACAGGCTGGGGACTACACCTTTAGCATGTGGGCCTTTGGGGAATATTTAAGATCTACACAATAGCCAGGTGTGGAGGTACATACCTATAATCCCAGCAATTGGGGAGGCTGACACAAGAGAATTACAAATTTCAGGCCAGTCTTAGCAATTAGCAAGACCCTCAACAACTTACTAAGATCCTGTCTCAAAATTAAAAAATAAAAAGATGTGGCTCAATGGTAAAGCACCCCTAGTACAAGATCTACACCATAGTAAGAAGTAAACTTATTCACTGTTTTTTTAGTTTGTTTTACTGTTTTCTCCCCTTCAGAGCTAAATGTCTCCATAGATTCCTTTACATGTATTCTTCTCTTCTACCTCCAGTCCATTCTTGCAGGTATGTGTGTGTGTGTGGTGCCAAGAATTGAACCCAGGGCATTGTGCATGCAAGGCAAGCACTCTACCAACTAAGCTATATCCCCAGCCCCTCCTGTCCATTCTTGAACCCATGGAAATCTTGAAACTGCCAGATAGGATTGATCTGGCAAAGGTAGCCAGTGACATTCTTGTCACTGAAGACTTTGGATACTTTCCTTTTACTTGATTTCTCTGTGGAGTTCAGGGATAGAGTGAGTTTGAGATACATGTGGGACTTTAAAATGGACATGTGAATGGGTATCTGCATTTGCAGAGGTAGGGCTAAGGAGAGCATTCTGGGTTCCTAAGATAGATTTGGTAGTCTTGAGCAAAGCCATAGAATATGTGGAATAAAGAGAGGCTACGAAGGGAACCCTGAGGAATAACCCATATTTAGGAGATCATGAAAGGAAGTTTAGTCTACAGAAACACTTGAGATGGAAAGCATAATGATTTAAAAGTAAGTCTTTAAGGGCTGGGGTTGTAGCTCAGTGGTAGATCACTTGCCTTGCAAGCATGAGGCACTGGGTTTGATCCCCAGCAGCACATAAATAAATAAATAAAATTAAAGATATTTTTTTAAAAAATAAGTCTTTGATGCTCTTCAATTCTTTGATAGGATTCCTTTCAAAAGATAGATCTTAGTTCTTTTTCCCATCATGTGGGCTAGACTTAGTCATAATGACTCATTTCTCAAGACTAGAATGTGGCTCAGGTGTTGCTAGGACCTCTGACGTGGTGCCATGCAAAGGATAGCTTTTCATCTTGCTTCCTCAACCTCTGAACCTCTGCTTCTGGTTGGAGTGAGCCAGCTGCCATGTTGGGAGGTGACAGCTGCAGCCCTTGGAAGGCACCATGGAACAGAAAAGCCAACCAGCCAGGTGAGCAAGCCAAGCCACCCTTAAAGCAGAGCCTCCTGCCTCAGTAAAGCCTTCCGATAATTCTAGGCCTCCAGATAACAGGAAGAAACAAACCATGCTGCACCATGTCTGAATACTTGACCCATGTAAACTATGGAATAATAAATAATTATTATTATTTCAAATTGCCAAGTTTTAGGGTGATTCATTATGCAGCAATAGATAATTAATACCGAGGAGTCACCAGGGCAAGAAAGAAGTGAGGCGAGTTTGGCCAGATTTAAATTTATCTCCATTTGTGGAGCTATTAATTGCTGATGGATATCTACTGTCTCCCTATATTTCTTTTTCTATTATATATTATGAAATTGAGATGTCATTACATATAGCATGCACAGATCTTAAATGTTCTTCATGGAACTTTGACAACAGTTTACACCCATGCAACCACCACATAAGATATAGAAGACTTAGTTCCATTGCTCAGAAAATCCTCTCTAGACCTTTCCAGTCAATTCTTTCATTTTAACTCTATAACCACTGTTCAAATTTTATTACTATAGATTATTTTATTATTATAGATTTGATTTTTTAAAAGATTATATCAATAGAATTATGCAGTAGGTATTATTTTGTGTCTGGTTTCATTCATTCAGTACACTGTCAGTGAGATTAATCTAAGTCATTGTCTATATTGATAGTTCATTCCTTATCTTATTGGAAAGTCCTATTCTACTGTCAAACATATTATAATTTATTTATCTGTTATTCTGGCACTTATTCATTAAGATGAATTTGGCTATTTTTACCTCATCAAATTTACATGCTAAAAAATTTGAAATTAGAAATACAAGGCAATCTTGTAAATAGGCAAAATGCATGATGAAATGATTGACAATTATCACTTCTACAGAATTTCTATAGGATGAGAAAGTCACAAGCCCACTGTTGACTATGAAGAGAACATTGCTTACATGACATTTAACTCAAAAATATAAACTGCCATGCAAAAATTATAAATGGGTCAATTCTTTTGAGAAAAAAAAATAGGCCTAAAGACACATTTCAAAATAAAATAAATAAAATGGAAAACTATATATATTTTTTTCTTTTCTACATGTGAATATGGACACAAACATGGATAAGCATTAAACCTGGAGTCATTTTAGGTATGGAGTCCAGTGAGATGTTTGGAGACAATGGTGTTGAATATGACAAACAAGTTCCCAATTATTCTCTGCAGTGTATTTGATACTCCTTTAAATCAAATCTAATTGAATGCCTTTGATATACTTAATTACATTTTAAAGAAACTTGATATAAACCTTGGAACTGTAAATATTTCTTTCTGAAATCTTTTTTTTTTTTTTTTTATTCTTGGCCAATCCAAGTTAATGTGCTCAGAAACATTAGTTTAGATTATTTTTAGTTGGATTTCCTAAGGACATTTTGTTAATGATGTTACTTTTAAAAGAGTTGTCATCTACCCTGATTTAAACTTCTGAGGCAAAAATACTGCAAAATAATGCTAAGTTTGAGGTACTAAGTTTGATTTTGTTCCCCACCCCCAGAATCACAATAATCTCAAACCACATGTTAATTACTCTCCTGAAATTTCTAATTTACAATCTCTTTAAGTTTTGAGTTAGGAGAACAACCAAGAATATCTGAAAACACTTTGTTTCTACTTTGCTCCCCCGCCCATAATATAAGTGCATGAAGAAGCTATCGTTTACCTATAAGACAGTGACATCATAATTTATGAACACTAAAGAAGCCCAGTTTATTTCTGTTAAATTCTCTGATGAGCTGGATTTTTATCAGCGGAAAGGAGAGTCTTTTCATTTTATCCTTAATGACAGTCTAATTTCAATTGGAGCTTTGACTACTCTCTATCACTAATCATTTGACAACAACTCTTCTCACCCTCTTCTTTGTTTCGACTTTCCCATGGCATTCAAATGAAAATGCCATCCTCACCACTATTATCTTGTGATATTGCCAAAGGCAGTTCCCCTTAAACACAGGTTTAATCAAGCTGCTGGAAATCTGAGCAGGAGTGAGGATCTGTACATTACTGCCTCCTTTGCTAGAAGCTGAAAATTGAACTAGGCAGTTATAATCAGACTCAAGGTTTACAATTTATCTGGGATGTTGTTCACTGTTACTCGTTTCATTTGTAACTAGTCTCAGCTAGGCAATTATAGTAAGTCTTTATTATAAAAACATATAATTATCCTCCTAACCCACAGTTTTGCTTTCTGAAAATTTTAAGTAGAAAATTCCAGAAATAAATGATTCATAAATTTTAAGTAACTTTTACTGCAGTATATTTTTATCATAATCATTCTATTTTATTATCAATTTACAGTGCCTAATTTATAAATTAAACTTTTTATCACAGGAATGTATAGGGAAAAACAGTATATATGTATGTGTGTGTGTATGTGTATATATGTATGCATATACATATATATATATATGTATGCATACATATATACAAATGACTTGCTATGTATGTGTATATATGTATGCATATACATATATATATATATGTATGCATATTGTATACATATATACAAATGACTTGCTACTATTTGAAGGTCTTGGAACATATCCATCATCAATAAGGGGGAGACTAGTATATACACAACTTAAATCACTCTAATTCTAATTCTGAAACTTAGAAGACATGTACAGGAATACCCTATTTTCTTGTTTAACAACTTACATCGGACTTAAGGTTTTAAGGAATAGAATAGCAATATTTTATTCCTACCTAAATGATAGCCCAGCATTATCATCAACAAATAGAGCCTGTATCTAGTCCTAAATTGTTAATAACAGGAGTAATGATCTCCACTAATGAGTTACCCAAGATAAATGGACATAAAAAGAGGAAAGGCTCAGAGTTTTGGAGGTTCCAGTCTATTCTGGATTGGTGTCATTGCTTTGGGCCTATAAGGGCACAATACATTGGCAGGAACACTTGGCAGAAGATACCCATTCACCTTAGGTACAGAAGTGAAAGAGAAGGGGCCTGTCCCACAATCCCCTTTCAGGGCACAACCACTAAGCCTCCACCTCTTAAAGTTTTCCACCACTTTCCAGTAACACCTAGCTGAGGACCCAACATTCAAACATGGGCATTTGAGGAGCATTTATTCAAACCATAGCAATCGACTATTGTATACATTATGGTAGTACATCAAGGTATTTTTTGTAAAGTACTCAGATATCCTATACCCTCAAGTTAATAGCTGATTCTATAATAGAAACAATACCACCCATAATAATTGTTTAAAGTTGTTAACAATTGAAACAGTCCACCACTTGATCACCTATAAGCAGTATACATACAGGAATTGATTAATAAAACAAGTACTCTGCAAGGCCATTGACTTTGGATTTCATATTTGTTTTTCCTGACTCTCATCCCTACCTTCCCTACCTAGGTGAATGACTTCATAATCTGGTTACTTTATTCTAATAATCAATATTTTTCATCTTTAACAATGGAAACTATAATCATAAAGTGCTTGTAAGGAAGAAATATGAAACACTGAACATGAGTTTGCTACAAAATACTCAGTAGTTGTCCCTATTTTTTATTATCATTATTATTATTTGCAGTATTGGGGATTGAACCCAAGGGTGCTCTACCACTGAGCCACACCCCTTGTCCTTTTTATTTTTTTTGAGACAGCGTCTCACTAAGTTTCTGAGGCTGGCCTTGAACTTGTAATTCTCTTGTCTTACCCTCTCCAGACTCTGGAATTACAGGCATGCTCCACTATGTCTGGCTAGCTTTATTATTAGTAGTAAAAACAAATAATTAATAATAGGTAGTCAGTTAGCTTGCTGTGTTCCATGGAACATATGTTTCTCATTGGTCCGAAAGGAAGGTATAAGAAAAATACTGAAGTTCATAAAATAAGTAAGGGTGAAGAATATATATTTTATGTTCTCAAAGGTACCTTTGTGTGGACTTGGCAGTTTACAAGGAGAGCTGAAAACAATTTGATAATTTAATAATTCTGAGGAAACAGTAGGAAATTAGACTTTCTTTAAATTAGTTGATTGAAAACAACTTAATTTACCCTAACATCTTGGCAAATCATTTCTTTTTGAATACAGGTTTCTGGATGTTAAAATGACCATACCAAAAGCACATAAATACCTGGAAGTGATGGTATAATTTCTTAGTGGTTTCACTGAAATTTGCAGTTAAGTGCTACTGAATAGAGGTATGAAGGAATTAATTATAATCAGTTTTATTCATCTGCTTTGTGACTTTGGGCCAACACCCTTCTATCCTAGCACATTGTAGGTGCTTTAAAATTAACTCTTACATGTTGCCTGTGTAAAATTGCCCCTCTCTAGGGTGGACTTTCTCCCTAGGCACTGCTGTCCAGTTAACTGAAGACTGCCTAAGTACTCCATCTATTTTATTATTTTATTTTATGTTTTGAGACAGGGTCTCACCAAGTTGCTTAGGGCCTGGCCAAGTTGCTGAGGCTGGCCTTGAACTTGTAATCCTCCTGCTTCAGTCTCCCCAGTTGCTGGGATTACAGGTGTGCACCATGGCCCTGACCCATCTACACTATTAAAGGAGCTTTTCAAAAAACGGAGAATTCACAATTAGCCCATCATCTCCATAAACAATTTTTCAAAAGCAAATATCTCAATGGGGAAAATACCTTTATTTTTTCAGTTGGATTATAGAATTTAGAAGAGTCCATAGTTGGAAAATACGAACAATCTAACTTCTGGAAATGACTTCACAGCTTGGAGGGCAACAAAGCCTATTTCGGATTAAACTGTCTATTAATTAAACTCAAATGATTTAAACATTCATCACTTTGCATTGCACCTCCCAGAAAACAAAAACACAACCCAAACAAAACAAAACAAAATAAAAACCTCCTGGGGTATTGGGTTTTGAGTAAAGAAAACGGCCACCTCGCGTGCACGCGCATCTCTCTCTCTCTCTCTCTCTCTCTCTCTCTCTCTCTCTCTCTCTCCCTCCCCCCCCCCCTCCTCACTCACTCACTCCTGTCTTCAGTGTTCAGGTTTTAGGAGGCCTACAGATCCGCGCCGGCTCCCACCAGCGATGGGAAACCCGCCCCGGGGCCAGTCAGGCGCTGTGTCCCGGAGTGTTGGCAGTTGGCGACCCCCCTTGAATCCCCCTCTGCTGCGGGCTCCCCGCGGCCTTTGGAGGTTCGGCGAGTCGCTCCAAATGTTTTCCATATTTGTTCAGCCTCCGTAATTCGAATACCAAGGCAGGTTCAGCCCGCCCTGCGCCGCGCTCCGGGCCCAGGGCGCCGCTCACGCTCCCACCCAGCCACCCACCCACGCGGCCGCCATGGGCAAGGACAAGCAGCCCCGCGGCCAGCAGAGGCAGGGGGGGCCACCGGCCGCGGACGCCGCCAGGCCCGACGACATGGGGCCGAAGAAGGGCAAAGGGGCCCCCAAGGAGTGCGGGGAGGAGGAGGCCCGGACGTGCTGCGGCTGCCGGTTCCCACTGCTGCTAGCCCTGCTGCAGCTGGCCCTGGGCATCGCCGTGACGGTGGTGGGCTTCCTCATGGCGAGCATCAGCTCCTCCCTACTAGTCAGAGACACTCCATTTTGGGCTGGGATCATTGTAAGCATCAAGTCTGTTTTGCCTAAGCGTGTTTGTCAAACAGGAATGCAAAGCATGGTCGAGTTAAGACTAACCCAACTGCATGCGCCCTTCCCAGCTCCACTACTCTAACTCGCGCTCTGCTTGGTGACTGCTGCGGGGCACACTTGGCTTTCCCGGGGGCGAGGTCGGATGCGATAGGAGCCGTGCCCTTCTGCTGGTCGCTCCCAGTGCCTCCAAGGGGCCTGATGAACGCTCTGGAGCTGGGCAGGCGCTCTCAAAGGCTGCTTTGTTGTGGCCAAATTGTGGCTGTTAGCCTCAATAGCTAACAGCAGATTCACTTTGACTTGTTCCTTATCTGATTCCTCAGGTGCCACCCCTGTTCCTAAATAAGTAGCAAAAAGCAAAGTTCATCTAGTAAAAGCAAATTAGGGAAAAGCCTGTATCTGAAGTTGCCACATTTGGTAGTATAATTGTGTTAAATGAGGTTCCATTAGTAGGTTTTATGAAACAATCTTCCAAGGCAGGAAATGCGAATGCAGCAAGAACAGCCTTAATCCACCGGAGTCTAACGTGGGGTAAGCAGGGCGCTGGCCCTGGCAGAAGTATATTTGGGACTTTGCTAATGGATGTACTGTTCTAAGCAGAACAGTGCTCAGCTGTTAGGAGTGAGTGTTGAAACACGTAGCATACTTGGCTTCATTCAGTGAATTCCTTAATGTAGGATGGGTGCCATTTATTGAGCACCATCTATGTGCCTGCCCTGCTAGAAGCCTTCCAGATATTATTTCTAATCCCCACATCGTCCTTATGGGGCAGTTATCATTTCTCAAATGAGGGAACCCAAGCGGGACTGGCCCAGGGTAGTGAGTTGGCAAACATTCAGCCAGGTTGATTCCTTTATACATCCGACTGTCTGCAATTTCTAATTGAGATCTGCTGCCCCACGTTTGATTTGTAATTTTAATAACCATGTTATATTACAGTGACTGTGGCCAACTAAACTCTCATGTGCATTTCATTTGACTCATGAAATATTGTTTTGAGGTGAGAATTGTTATTCCTCTTTGGATAGGAGCAAACAGGCTAAGAAATTAAATGGCATTCTCAAATCCAGAGAGTCAACATGGTGGAGTTAGGAGAGATTAGAAGCCATGCTTCTGATTCCTAGTCTCATCTTAACATCATTACTGCCATCACTGACCATGGAACTGTAACTCATAAAACAACCCTCAAAATAATATTTTGTCAGGGACAGACATTAAAGTCACCTGATAAATATGCATCAGTGCAAGTACTTTCTAATTAAGATTATTTGAATCAACAAATTCTTGCAGGGTAATTTAAAATTTTTAATTTGTGTACTAAGAATTCCCATGAAATTAACATGATTGGAGTTTTCTAAATCAAGTGATTTTAAAAATAGCTCTTCACTAAGTTATACTGGGTATTTTCATCACCTCGATGGCTGTCAAGATATGGGTTTGGGGGTAGTCTGTTCTTTAAGGTTAGGCAAATTAAAAGAAAAAGGGAACAAAATTCTTTCATTGAGTGTTTTTTAGTATTGTTTTATACTGTGTCTTCTATCTTTTATTTCAACTCCAAAAGGTCCCACACCAAAAAAACAAATTAGGTGGGGCAAAAACTTGTAATGTTTATGGCATAACATACAAAATATGCAATTTCATGAATTAAAGTTCCTATGGGATATCATGTGTTTAATTGCCCTGGAAGCTCCCTGGGTGTAGCCAAAGCATTGTAAACATCCAGGTCTCTGAACTTTCTGGTTTTCTTTTTTATAATCTAGGATTCATTTGAAGTTTGCTCGTAGCATGTGGCCCAGATGGTACCTGTAATCTTGCGTTTTCTTTTAACAGAGAGACCTGAGACTAGTGAGGAGGTCTCTGAGAAGCCAGACTAGAAACACCTCTCATCCCTGTGGGTCCAGAGCTGTGGGCAGCATGCCACTGTCTCACGCACATACAGTGCTTGCCCTCACCACATTGGCTATGGTTAGTCACAGGGCACTCTTCCAAGTTTTCAGAGAAAGGGAGGCAGATGGCAAAGTATAGATGTATAAACACTGTGCACAGTGTTGAGCTCCAGCTCAGACACTATTTGCTGAATTACTTTGGGAAGTTACTAAACTCTAGGTTTTCATTTCTTTATTGATGGAATCAGAATGACAATGGTAATTTCTGCCTCTTAGGATTGTCCTGAGGATTATATGAGATAATACAGGTAAAGCCATTGGAATAGTGTCAACTAATGGTAAGCATACAATGAGCTAGCTCTTTTTATTAGCTATTAGTGAAACAATCACTGGTAGTGGCATTCTTCAAAGTAGAAGTTGCTGTATTTCATTTCTAGTCTAACAGAACAGCCATTTCTGACTTGCTCCATTTCCCAGACCACTTTGAAGATATCAATTTTGCCATCTCACCCTTCTCTGCTCTCAGCCAAGTTACTATTTAGCGGCCACAATGGTATTAGATTAGTTCAGTACTTTCTGAATCTCTCTGGAGGTTTATAAAAATGAACTTGGGAACTTGGAGGCATCCTGAGGTCATTTTCCCTTTGGAGTACAGGATGACTCTGATCTGATATATCCTTCAAGGATAACTGAAAAGTTTGCCCTGTTGAGGAAACCCACCACACCAGAGCTGTCAATCCATGGAGCTGAGGCAGAGCCACGCCCACCTCTGGGACATAGGCAGACTGCTAGACCCACACCCTCTACACTTTGTGTGCTTCACTCTTGTTGCTTCTTAATCATGTGGTAGTTGCTTCATTTTTCAAGTGCTGCCATACCCTTAACTTGGGATTTGGAGATTGCCATTTCCATCAGGGAACCTGGGTATATGGATAAGTTCACTTTGGTGACTTCTTTCTGGATGATCAAAGCCTGGGTGGCATGAATGTTCTGTGAACTTCTGTTTGTAGTCTGATAAGGCCATTGTTGATGTATGATCAGAGTTTTATGTCCATTGAAATTTGAGAAAAATGATTAAGTTATATCTTATTTATCCTCCATACTTACCTATCCAAAGGTGATTCCACTCACTTGTTGGAGGGAGGGTTGTGGGGGTGATTGAAGTCTTTTTTACCTCAGTTACAGAAGATTTCCATAAAAGAAAAGAGGGAAGGGGAAGAAAAGAAGAAAAAAGAAATGTGACCTGTAAAAGTACCGATTTTTTGTCGTTGTTTGAGAATGAACCCAGGGATGATGATGATGATGATGATGATGATGATGATTTTTACCACTGAACTACATTCTCAATCCTTTTTTATTTTTTATTTATTTTGAGATAGTGTCTCTCTAAATTACTGAAGATCTCTCTAAGTTGCAGAGACTGGCCTAGAACTTGCCATCCTCCTGTCTCAGCCCTGCTTTCAGAGATTACAGGCATCCTGTACCCCACTCTCAAAATAATAGATGGTTTGAGGGTTGTAAGTAATACCACAATGATAATACAAAGTGAAAGAGCGTCTCTGAGTATGAACTTGGCTAGGGGCAAGGCATCCTAGGAAATAGAAGTTGGCTCTGTATTTTTTTTCTTTTAATGGCTTGAATAGCTGGGTCAGATAGGCATTCAAATTTGCTCATCATTTGGGAATTCTTACTGATGAAAACGTGTGTGGATTATAGGAATCTAAGAATTTGTAGCACTTCTGGTTCAAATGAATACTTCTGTTTTAGGTGAAGCATGTTTAAACTTGAACTTATTTTTCTTCATTCAGAAACATTTTGGGGGGTGTCTGCTGCACTAGGAATTGATCTAGAAATAATGAATCATGTACCTGGAGGAGATCTCTAGCTTCTGATGGACATGTGCCTTTATCATACCTGACAGTAATGAATACTACAGATTAAAAATTTTAACCTACACACATATTTTTAAAGCCAATTTACCTTTTAAAGTATTCGCTTGCAGTGATTTATTTGCTTTGGCATGTCTACTCTGAAGTCAATTTAAGAGTAAATTCATGCTCCTCATCTCCAGTGGGGACATTCAGTATTTTTAAATCTCTTGACCCTCTAAGGAGTATTCACATGGAAAGTGGGAATTTTCTTTGACTTATTGTCTTCTTTAAGCTTTTCTTCCTTTCCCTCAGTTGCTAACATATCCTACTCGCTGGAGTAAAAGCCCTGTGAAATATACCTTATTAATCACATTAGGAAGTTTAAGTCAAGGGCATAAAGGAAAAGGAACAGTATTTTTTATTTAATATCATTCACAAAATTATTATGTGAATCTGCAATGATTAAAAGTCCTGTCAAGAATTTCAATAACATGTTAACTTACTCTAAACAATTCAAAATGCAGATTTTGAAAATCTGTTTTAAGTCTTAATAGAAAACTTGAGTGGTTATTAATTTTAAAACCATATATATTTTGAAATTTACAAGTAGATATATGACATATAGAAAGTAAGGATTATTATTATCCACAATTTATAAGTAAAATAATCATTTATCTAAATGATGTGATCATGGTTATGAAGAGAAACTGGAAGAGAGAAAGGTTTGGCATTGAGGTTTTGATACACCCTTCAACAAGTCAAGAAGCTAAAAATGGTGTCAGTTTTCTATGTAGTAATTTTGACATTTGAAAAATTAAATCTGGGATTATATTTTTAGGAACACACTGCATAGAAATTCATTATTTTTCATATTGGGACTTTAATATGCTTCCAAAACCTAATGTAGCATCTCAGGTGCCAACTGGGAAATAAGTTTTATGATAACGACTGTCATAGGATTGTTAGGAACTGAGGAGTGGTAATTACATGGCCTGATTCAATCTCCATTGAGTATGTATAATAGATAATGGCAGGAAAAATTACCTTATAGTCACATGAATTTCTCATAGTAAGTATAAAAATGGAATGTAATTGAATTAATTTGGCAAAAATTAATTTTAATAAGTGCATGAAAATAAAATGGAATAGGCAAGAAGTTGTTGGAATGTTTTCTGAAGGAATTTCAGGAATAAAGAGTAAGGAAGATTAAGATTGGACAAAGTCGTTAGATGTTCATAATCATCAGGAGAAATGTGTTTTTACCTTTTCTTATAGTTTTATACTAGACTAGATATGCAAAGGCCAAAGGAATGCTTATATAATGAGGAATTTTTCTCTAAATATTCTTTTTTTTTTTAATGAGGAGAATGGGTGGATCCTGGTATTTTTAAACCCTGCATTATAGTTATATTCAATTTAGAAAGTTGATTCGGAAAGCTAATCTCTGGAACATTTGAGATGTTAACCATCATTTTGGTTTAATTCTTCTGAATTATAGGAATAGTAGTACATAGAGTTTTGGGATAATCAAATAAAAATAAAGTATTCTTCTACTTTATGTGTACTTACTGTATCTGCAGGGCCACTATATATCCCCTGACACTTTGGGATACTCAGTGTGTTGAACTATCTATTTATTTCATAATTGACATTACTGCACTTGAATTTGAACTTGCATATACCCATTTTAAAGTAGGTAGTCATATGTTCAAATACAGAGAAATTAATTTTTATTCATAACATATAACATAAGATAACTGAGTAATAATAAAGAATGTATTGTTACTCCATTTTGGCTTTGGATCCCAGAAGTATTTAGAACACTTTAACTCATCATTATCAAGATCTTTTATTTCATGTTATGACTACAGGACTTTAAAAAAGAGAGAAGCAGAGAAAGAAATAAGAGGTCATTTGAGTTATTTTACATTCCCCTAATTGGAATAAATTAGGACATATTAGGACCGATGTAGCCAAATGCTAGATGTTGATATTACCAATCATCTACCGAGGAAGCCATGGCATTAAGTTCCCTAATATTTGGTCTAATAAATTTCTGATGTGGGGTTCACTTTCAGTTTGGTCTGAGGAAATGGATGATGTCTAGACTTCTTTTCTTTCACCTTGTCCCTGACATTTCCATTAAGAGTACTCTTTAACTATGTCTACTTGCGTGTGCTGAGCTCTGGAGGGCTAGCATCAACAATAAAAGGAAGTACAGAAGGGTGTGCTAAAGAGTCCAGCAAGCATGTTTCTATGTTACTGTAGGACACAAATGAAATCTATTCATTAAACTTTAATTGGGTCTCATTTCACTGCAAAATGCTGTCCTTTTTTAGGGCCTAAAACCTGGCAAACTAGAGAAGTACTGGTTACAAGAGCCCATCAAGATCTGGGGCGGATGGGACCTCATTAAGTCATATCCAACCTTCTAGTTATTACCTGCTCTGAGTGTTCAAGTACAAGGTTATTGTAATACATTCATAACCTGATAGTGAACTTTAAAAAAATATATGTCAGGAACAGGATTTTAGCACAAACTACATAAAAACCTTTTTCGGAGGCACGCTGTCTTTCCGATGATTCAGATGTAGTCTCAGATCTCCATGTATTGAGATTCAACTTGGCAGGGGTAACTGTCAGATGCCTGAGTGAGGCAGCTAATTCAAACATCTTGGTTAATTTTCAAATTCACATGTGTATACCTACACATGTTGTATTAACTAAAATACATTTTTGTTTATGTCTTAGTCTGCTTGAGTTGCCATAATAAAATACAAACACTGGGTGGTTTAAACAGCAGGCATTCATTTTCTCACAGTTCTGGAAACTTGGAAGTCCAAGATCAGGATGTCGTCATGGTTGGGGTCTGGTGAGGGTTTCTTCTGGGCTTGCAGATGGCTGCCTTCTCATGTGCTCACCACAGTCTCTTCTTGGTTCATACACTTGGAGAGAAAGGAGATATTTATCTGCCTTTGTCTCTGTCTGTCTCCCTCTCTCCTTATAAAACCATCAATCTTGTCAGATTAGCATCCTACCCTTAAAACCTCCTTTAGCCTTAAGTTTGCCTCCTAAAAGCCCTGTCCTCAAATACAGTCATTTTGGGAGTTAGGCTTTAACATATGCATTTCAGGGAGACACAGTTAAGTCCCTAGCACTTTCCATGAGGGCTATGCATTTGTACAACCACCTGTGATTCTTAAGCTCATTTCCCATCTTATTAATGAAAGCCCTCTGGCTTTCTGGGAATGGCTATACATCTGAATGTTTCTGATGAAGATTCTGAGCCAGTAAACTGACAAGTGGCAATATATCGGGAGGTGTAGCTCTGTGCTCATGCCAGTTAGTGAAACATTTGGAGGAGGATGCTTTCACTGCATTTACAAATTGCTTAAATTGCTTCTTTTGTCAAATTTCTGTAAAAATAAAATCAAATAGATCAAGGTAGTCAATGCAATTCTAAGAGTAGTTTGGGAATTTTATTTACTGTGTTAGCTTTTCAAGGCTTTAGCTTTTTAAGGTTAGGAACCACAGAGTAGTAAATTCCTGCCTTCCTCTCCAGAGACTAACTGGATGTTAAGATACAGCTAAATGACATCTTGGTTCCGAGGGATGGGTGGTTGGCTGAGTGATACTGCTGGGAGATGCTCATATTTTCAACAGTTTGACCAGCCTGCCATCCTGTGAGGGCAGTGATTCATACTTGGTGTTTCTGGAGCTCAAGGGAAGCTGCCTTTCACCCTCTTCTTTGTAATATTCAGCCATCATTTTCATTTTTGATAATATGCAAAATTAGATAAATATTTTTTATTCTATGGAATGTGTCAGGATAAAACCCTGGATGTGTCCCCACCCTGAATCTCATTATGTAATGTACCAGAGGCACTTCCTTGTTAGATCCATACTTAGAAACTGGTTCAAGAGCTTCTCATGGGATTCTGTTGGTGCAGCTTAGAAATCCCAAACTGGGCTCTGCTTTTCCTTTACCAAGTGCTGCACACATCCAAGCCATCTCAGAGGGAAAGGCAGGGGAAGTTGCTTAAAACTGTCAAGCATGCAGCCCTTCAGAACAATTGCCCCATCTCAGTTCCAAAATGAGTAGCCAACAGAAAGCATGGTCACTCCTAAAGTACCAGAGGAATCCCATTATATCTCCCATTTTATTTTTCAGCATAAAGTTGATCCTCTCTGTTCTAATATTGCTAGATCTACAGCCTCTTCTTAGTAGTCATGAATGGGTTTCAGCTGTGCGGGCTGGCAAAAGGCCAGCATGTGACTGGACATTAGAAAGCAAAGGGTTTGTTCCCAAATGAGCATTCTCAAGTTCTGCTGAAGATGCTGTTGGACCTGAGTCTGTTTTGCAGAAATGGCCAACTCTCCCCTGGTTGGAAGTGTCCTGTTGCTGGGAGAAGCTGTGAGAAATCTAGAGGAAGCTCTTTTAATGACATCCCACTCGATTGTTGTTTTGAAAGTGCTAGATTCAGCATTCATTATTCCGAGTTTTTAAAAACCTCCTTTAAAATAAGATATATTATCAAGGCCTCCCTCTTGTACAGAGGATAATGACAGTTGACCAGAAAACAGAAGGACTTTTTAATGTGTTAGCTAGGCCCTGACTAGGAAGACGATTTTAGCTTTATTACAGGGGATGGGGGGATGACATAACATTTACTGGTCAACTTCTAAAATATCAGGTGTGGGTCACCTATCAGTCCATTAGTCACAGGCTGAGCCTTATCTCCCATTTAGCTATGCCAGGAAAACCATGAAGGAGGCCTGTTCCTGAGGAGGGCGGAACTTCATCTTCATGGTTGTACTGCAGGGCAGGGCCAGGCACTCTTCTTTTTTTTTTTTTTTTTTTTAATATTTATTTATTTACTTTAGTTGTACACAATACAATGCATTTATGTTTACGTGGTGCTGAGGATCGAACCCGGGCCCGCGCACGTGCAAAGCGAGCGCTCTGCCGCTGAGCCACAACCCCAGCCCCCAGGCACCCTTCTAAGGCAAGTGGATCGCTGGGCTACCCCCATCAGAGAGCGGGGCACCCAAGACTGGAGAAGTCAGGCATGAATAAATTAGAATGAAGGAAAAAGAGCTTCTTCGTGACCACATACAGATGTGACACTGAATTTGAACATTGCAATTTACAAGTTCTCTGCTAGTCTGATTCTGAAACAGAGGGACCAAAGCTACACAGGTTGACTTTGGCTCATAAGCTTTTCATTCACAAGTAGTCTGGGATGTCTATTAAAGGGTTTCAGTCTGTATTAAGTGCTTTGAGACTGGCTATAATTTTTAAAATGAGCCTAGGATGACCAAAACTATTGTGTCACAGAACCTTTGATAAATAATTCTCATTCAGTCACCGAATCTAATGCGTCACAAATTTTTCCACCTCGAGACCTCCCTGAAGCCCTTCTCCCAGTCCTCACATCCACATCACAAAAAGCTCAGTGTTTGGCTAACCTATGTTGCGTGGGAGGCACACAGGACAGGCTGCAGGCTGCAGGCTGCCTGGGGACACTGGCCTCCTCGCACTGAAATGATAAAACGATATTCAGATGAAAAGCCATAATTGTATGTATTGCTTAATGTTCCTTTATAGTCTGTTTATTTTTAAAAGTACTCTCAAATGGAAAAGCCACTTGATAATATTTTTTTAAAGGTTGAACATGATGGTTTTCTCATTTGTGCTACTGTTACAATGTTATGTAATAGAATTTATATTGATTTACCATAGTTTCTATACAATGTACTAACAGATTTCTATTTATTGTACTATTTCACCTATATGAGCCCCGGGATACTAATGGGGAATTACTCTGCAGTCATTTCTAAGGCAGGACCTATTTTGAGAGCCTCCTCAATTATGCCTGAGTAATGAAATCCAATCTATGACTGTACTTTGAGTAGACTAAATCCACACAACAAGATCCCTCTCCTTGTGAGGGCTTCAAAAATAGCAAAGTGAAGCAAATGAACTACAGGCTATTTTTTTTTTTTTTCATCACAAATACATACAATTTTGTTTCTCCTCTTGATTCATGAGAAAGACTGGTAAAATAATCTTTGTTTCCCCCATATTCTTTGGCAGCGGATTATTTTGCAAAAATAGGTATTTATTGATAGAACGTGGTCATTATTCTCTGCTAACTCTCTGCGGGAGCTAGTTAGGTAATTGAAAAGCAACATTCAGAAGCCTATAAAAGAAAGAGTACTTGCTAGTAAAACAGAAACTTCTTAGATGTAGCCACTCTCCCTCTGTATTTCCAGATGGCATCCCCTGCCCAGGTGTTTAATCTCTGGGAAAGGCAACACAGGAAAAATAATTACATATAGTTTAAAAAGCCAGGTGTCCAGGCTGTGTCCTAACCCATGTGCACAGGTGAGGGCAAGAGCAACTCTGCAGGGGAGGATCAGCAAAGGCAAGGAGAGGGGACCTGAAATTGAAGGAGGGGCTCCAGCTTTGGAGTGAAAGGAATATGGGGAGAGTCCTGGCTCTACCAACTTATAACCATTTTCCAAAACATGTTTGGTAATGACTTTTTATTTTCATTTTTATGTGAGTGTGAACAAGTACATACAATTCTATGACATTTTCAGTTTTGTATTAACAAGTAGAAAATAATAAGAACCATTTATCAATTCCTAACTTTGTCAAATTTTAACATTTTTATAATTGCCTTAGTATTTTTTTTTATAGAAAGAAACATTATGGTACATTGAAGTCCTCTGTGTTTCATTTCTTTTTTTAAAAAAATATTTATTTATTTGCTTTAGTTGTATACAATGCAATGGCATTTATGTTTATGTGGTGCTGAGGATCGAACCCTGACCGTGCATGTGCTAGGCGAGTGCTCTACCGCTGAACCACAACCCTAGCCTCTGTTTCATTTCTTAATCACATTTTCCTACCTGCCCATCTTCTCCAGAGGTGTCTACTGTCCTGAATTTGGCATTTGTCAGGCTTGTGGCTGCCTGTTTTCATATTTTGCAGTGTGTACATATCCATAACCAAGAATTATCTTGTTTTAAATTTCATATAAATGGTATCATATTTATTATTATTTGAGATTTATTTATAATGGTATTTTGTTGTTATTTGAGATTTGTTTATAATGGTACATGGATACCACTCATTCATTTTTGCTACATCATGTTTCATTTTAGGAATATATAATTATTCGTCCACCTAATGATAAAAATTTAGGCTGTTTTCAAAAATGATTAATTGTTTTTTTCAGTTATAATGTTGCACTAGGCATTCTGGTCCAAGGCTCCCTGTGCCTGTATTTCAGTTTCTTTAAGGCATATTCCCAGAAGTTAAATATTGGCTTGTACTAATGTAGGCGCCTTCAACTTACTAGACATTGCCATGTCACTCCCAAAATCCAAAACTGTGCTAATTTATACTTATATCAAAGATAAATCAGAGTTTGTTCTCCCTCTCTTATTTGTGTGCAGTGGCATCTTGTTTTAAGTTGCATTTTTTCTGATTACTGCTGGAGTTGGACAGATTTTATGTTGATTGGCCATTTTATTTCTTTCTTCAAAAATATTTTTTATGGATTGCTTGCTCCTCATTTCTTGACTAATAGGAATTATTATTATTATTATTATTTTACTTTTGTTGGTTGTAAGTACTGAAAATATCTTTTCCTAGTTGGTCTCAAGTCTTGTTTATGGTGCATTTCTTATGGAAAATATTTAATTTGTATGTTTTATAATTATCAATCTTTTTATGGTATGTGCTTTGATATATTTTAGAAAAATTTCTCTTTACTCCAGGTCATAAGATATTATTCTATGCAATTTTCTAAAAATGTTGAAGGTTTGCTTTTTCTATTTATATCTTTAGTCTAGATACACTAACATTTTTGCATATGATGTTAAGTAGGGTCTATACGATTGCTAATAATTTTAGTGCCATTTAATAAATGGTACTTGAGAATATTACTTGAGAATCAGCCTTTCAAATTCCAAGAAAAATACTGTTGGTATTTTCATGGGATTTGTACATTCTATACATGAACAAAGAATAGCTTTCCATTTATTTGGGTCTTCCCTAGCTTTTTTTTTTTTTTTTTTTTCTTTTGGTTATTGATTTCAACGAAATTGATTTGTGTTCCTTCTTAGGTAACATGCCCCTTCTTTCTAATTGCTTTTCACATTTTCTCTTTGTTTTGGGTGTTTTGCAGTTTAGCTACAGTGTGTCTAAATATGGATTCTGCTTTTATGTATCCTATGGGGGACTGGTTGTGTTATGAACCTAAGATTTTTGTTTTTAATCTATTCTAAATTCAGCCATTTCCTTCCAATTCGTGTGTCTGTCTTCACATGATTCCCCAGAGTGGAACTGCTTAGGGTGTATGTTTAGAGTCTTCTTCTGTTTCCCCTATCTCCTAACCTTTTATTTAGATTTCATCTCTCTCTACCTCTCTATGCTGTGTTTTAGGTTAGTTCCTCAGATCTTCTAATTCACTGTTCCCCTCTTTAGTTGAGCTCAATCTGCCTATTACCTAGCCATTGAGTTTCTAATTCCATCAATTTTCTTTTTCATTTCTGGAACTTCTAGTTTGTTATCATTGTTAATATTTTTATTTCACATATTCCTGGTGTTTTTACAAGTTCCCTCTTCTTTATTGATGTTTTCAGTTCCTTCTTTGTTTATTCATGTTTTCAATTCCTTCTTTCATGTCTTTAATTGTTTAGAATATACTTTTTATAGTTTCTGTGTATTAGTTTCATTACTTGGATTTCTTAGGGCTTTAATTCTTAAAGAGAATGTGTGTTTATACATGTACATGTTGGCCTTTACTAGTGAACTAATTCTTCATATGTTTGCTAATTTTGTTTGTGGGGTCATCTTCCAAGAGGCTTTCTTTGGCCCTTGCAGATGGATTTGTCTTTCCATGTGTCCCACTGGTATCATAAGCCTAGAGCCACTTCTTTTTTTCATAGCTTATTTATCATAGAAAATTTCATGCACACACAAAAGCAGATATAATTGTATAATGAACCTCTGTGGTATTCCCATCACTCACCCTCAATAATTATCGTCTTGTGATCAACCTAGTTTTATTGATATGTTTCTATACTTCCTCCATACCCACATATCACACACTGAATTATTTTGAAGTAAATCCAAGACTTCATAACATTTCACCCATAAATATTTTCCTACATAAGTAATGAAGACTATAAACTAATCAAAATACCAATATTATATCTAACAAGTTAATTTTGTCACAGGATCACATTAGTATTCAAATATACATTATTAACTTATGATTATATCTTCACAGTTTGTTCCAACTCAGGATCCCAGTAAGATCTATATGCTGGGGTTGTGGCTCAGTGGTGGAGTGCCCGCCTTGCACAAGCACGGCCTGGGTTCGATCCTCAGCACCACATAGAAATAGGTGCATTGTGTACAACTAAAGCAAATAAATAAATATTTTTTTAAAAGGAACTATATGCTGAAATTTGTTCATATATTTCTTTTGTCTCCTTTACTTTTCTCTCCTTTCCATTATCTATTTCTCCCCACCTCACCCCCTTATTTGCTGACATAACCAAGTTTTTTAAATTTATTTCTTATTCTAAGTTGTTATAAATGACAGCAGAATGCATTACATTTCATATTATACTTATAGAGCACATTTTTACATATCTCTGGTTGTATACAATGTATATTCACACCTTATGCAGGGTCACTTTTACATAACTTTCTCATCTTAATAGGATCCAGTATTGTGCAAATAGTTAAAATACCCCAAAACCCCCTGAACAGAACAATTTTTGTTGATATCCAGTGTAAGTAGGTTAATTATGTTCTAGTCTTGTAAGCATGTAGTCATTTAAGGAGCCTACCCATATGCCACGGTCTTGGTTTCACCTGTCTACCTGTAGACTCAGGTGTATTGTTGGCCTGTGTGGCCATTAAAACCAAGACTTTTCTGTTGTGAAGACTGACTACCATTCTCCCTGCACACTACTCCCACTTCTCTTTAGGACTTTTGCTTTGTCAATTTTTTTCATTTCTTGGTAGTTTTGATATTAATATAAAAAATGTGTACTACATCTTATTCAGTATTTTATATTGCTTTATAAGGAGTTTTCCTATCATTTAGTTCTTAAGTCATGCAGAAATAATACATCTTGATGCTTTTAAAATCTTTTTTTGATCAACTTATAATTTTCTTAACCTTGCTGAGTCAAAGTTTTCTATTAAAATAGATGATGTTTTTAATTTATTGTATGGTTTTGAATAATAAATGAGCTAATATAAATAAAGTAATACATAAAAGGACCTTTTCTGGATAGAGGATATATTTGAGCAGGGTTTAAAGAATGAATATGATTGGGTTTAAGATATTTGAAGGAGGTGCATTACACCAGGTGGATAAGGAAGTGAAGGGACATTTTAGGTCAAAGGGGCAACTGGTGTCCTGTTAGCATTTAGCCCAGTTTTCATCCACAACCAACATTACTGCTTCACAGTTCTGTTGTTTGTGTTGATCCAACCTTTTGAGGATTTAATTGCAAAAATTCTCAGTAGTTCCTATAAAGTAAGAAAACCTAGATACACAAATCTGTTATAAGATTAAAATGAGACTCCGTCTACCATAAAGGATCCTATTTGGATGTTACAATAAATGAGGCACTGGGATGCTGTGGGATTTCTTGTCTCAGTTTTCTGTGAGTTGATGAAATACTCCATAGGATTCATTGGCTTAAAATGATGAGTTATTCACAATCATTTCCAAGCAAGGGTTTTGGAACTTGTGAATTGTAGCAACTTGGTGCCCACATGCCTCTTGCACGTCTTCTAGCTCTCCACCAGAAAGTTTACTTTGGCAGAAACATCAAGGAAAGTGTACTCTATCCATTGGATTTAGGGGATTCACACTCATCTGATCCAGCTGCTGTTCACAAGTTCCAACTCATTTTTATCAGTTCCATCAAAGTAGTTTTCTGATATCGTATGAAGCAATCTACAAGGTTCAAGTGAACATCTGGACAGCACACTGTGTGCTGGGAAGTGGGGCCGTCACTTAACAAACACATTTTTCCTCCCACTGTTTCTGTGCTTGTACAGCAGATCTGGTTGAAGTACACAGCAACACAAAGTTCAAAGCAATACTGGTAGAAAAATATTAGGGAAAAATACATAATTCTGGTTACTGGATTGTTTCAAATCATGATAAAAACCACCACTTTGAATTAGGAAGAATGTGTCAGACCATAAAAAGGACTTCAGGCTGGTATAGCCCTGCATGCTTCTTTCCCATCCAATCAGAACTTTGATCACAACAGAGGAAGTGAATTTACTCTCATTGCTGGAAATCACATAAGCAATCATTTAAGAATACCTCACAAATTCTTAGAAAAAATTTTTTTTCAATTTAGTTTGCAAAAAGATCTATATTTAACAAAGCTGTAGGTAAGGATGAGACTACTTTTGTATTTTAACATAATTAGCACATAAATCATTATTTTGGTTCAATTTCAATGTCTTTGCATACTCATCTATGAAGAGTGCATACATTATAGTAATTCAGACATACATTTGTCAAATATCAACTCCATGGGCAAAAGGACAATTATAACAACAATGGGGGAGAATAAAACTGAGGGTATTTTGCAGACAGAGTAAACACAGGTGTTGTTGAGCAAAGATCTTTTCTCTTTAGATCCTTAAAGAAAATTATTTTCTGTGGTAGAATTTATCATGTAGAATTGACTTCTCACTGAGAAACTTTGACCTAGATCTCTAATATTTGCTTCTTTTAATAATAACTTCTTGGTACATCTTTGCAAAGTAACTATTACAAATTCTTCCCTCAATTTTACAGAAAAATATGGCAATGCAGAATTGAGGCTGTGTGTCAAAACCTGAACTCTTCATGCACAGGCGGAACCTAGTTCTTTGGTAAAGAAAGGATTTCTGTGCTAGAACTTTTTAACAGCAGATTTTACTCTTAACAGGAAAATTAACAATAAAGAGTAAAATCAGTGAGGCTCTGGGATTGTAGTAGATTCCTAAGGCACATGACAAGGCATCAAATATCTTCCTGATATATCACAGGCCAAATAAAGCACTCACAAGCAGAAGTTCCTAGCTAAAAAAAACTTTGCTAGCTATAGTTTTCTTCATAGTGGGAAAGAAGCTACTATTTTAAGCTTAGTTTAATAAAACCAAGAAAAAATGTTTCAAGATTATAAGTAGTTTTAATTTCTGTACATTCATGTGCAACGTTTAGAGATAGATCGTTAGTCCCTTTCACCTCATCTCCATATTGAATTCTGCCATCAAACCGTGGGTTGATTTTTAGTCTATATTTACACCCCTATCACTTCTTTAATTTGCCATGAATATCTTTTGCACTGTTTGGCTGAAAGCTTCTTTTAAAAAAAAAGGTTACAGGGGCTGGGGTTGTGGCTCAGCGGTAGAGCATTCGCCTAGCACGTGTGGGACCCAGGTTCGATCCTCAGCACCATGTAAACATAAATGCATTGCATTGTGTACAACTAAAGCAAATAAATAAATATTTTTTTTAAAAAAGGTAACAAATTGATCTTAGATTTGTTATGGATAGAATATATTGTTCACTGAACAACTTTCTTCTTCTTTTTTTTTTCCAGAAATTGAATGCTTGTCTTTGTAAAACCACATGGGGTAATCAGAGAAACATATGTAGCTTGGCATGGTCACTAAGATTGGCATTTCCTGGGTAGTAGATAACTGGTTTGTAGCAGAAATTTTTTTTAAAAGGCAGAAAAAGAAGTTATATATATAAATATTTCTTAGGTATTTTCAAACTATTATGTTAAAATTACTGAAAAGATGTTTGAAAAGTGGATCCTTGCTATGAAAGCAAAACTAACCCAAGTAACTAAATAAATGGGTTCATTTATTTAGTCAACAAACGTTTATTGACTGTCTTGTATATGCTGGGTGTTATACTAAGCCCTTTACGTTTGCTGTCTCATTTAATCCTTATGGCAACTTATGAAGTAGGCATCATTGATATCACTCTAGACATGATGAACCAAGGCTTAAAAAGTTAACTTCTTTTGGGTCCGATATCTAAAAAGCCGGAGAGTTGGGTGTTGAATCCTTGTCCAGCAGATCCAGAGCTATGATACACTGCCAGAGTCTCTATCTTTATGTATGTTGCATAGCCCATTTTGCTACAAAACCTTGCATAGTTACCATTACTTGTCCCTTCTTCAGGTCCATGCATTTGCATCTGGAGCTGGGAAGTCTTAGATGACATGGGTTGGGGGGATGCATGTTGTTGAAATAATAGAGCCAGCAGGGCACTCTCAGAAACAATTGTGAATTCACTATGATGTTTTTTTTTTTCTTTTTGGAAGGACATTACCCAATTTATTTTTCCCCCAGAGGGACATATCACTTTAAGGACTTATTGTTTGTGTTTGGCTAATCACTCTACGTAATGTTTGTTGGGGAATAAGTTGGGATAATAAGTATTCCATTCTCCATAGCTTGTCTTGACAGCTGACATCATAGATCTGCTTATTTTGTTCATGTTCTATCTTTCCACTTGAAAACATGAGCCCTACCAAGGCAGGATTTTTGTCTCTTCTCTTCCCTGTGGTATTGCCAAGCCTCAGAGAGTACGTGGCACATGGTAGGTACACAATGAACATTTGTTAAAAGAACAGAATGAGACTATTTTCAAGATGTGATAGAGTGCTTACATTTACATATATTATTCATTTTCAGCTCAAATTTCAGAGTAAGTTACACTGGTACAATTTTGAGGTCATATGAGATGGAAAAAAATACCTACTACAATTTCAGGCACATAAGATCCTTAAAAACAAGTTATAAAGTAAGTATTATTTTCTCCATTTTGTTCATGATAAGACTGAGTCTCAATGACTGAGTCATGGTCCCCCAGCTTGGATGCTTGTTTGGACTTCAAAGATTTCCTCTTCACACTATGCCTCAGGAGTCGTGCTTCAGCCATTCAGGAGAAGAGCAGAGGCTAGAACATTCTCCAAATCACTGCAGTTCTTGCTTGGAGTGCTAGTCCTTGGAGGACTCCATGTTGTGTAGTATCTAAAAGCCAGGTTCAGTACTCTGAGAGGTACGGCTATCAACTCTGAGATATGTTTCCTCTGTGACCTTGGAGCATAAAACCTTTCTGGGCTTTAGTTTCCTCATCTATAAAATGGAATTAATAATGGGGAGTATCTTGTAGGGTTTTTATGAGGAAGGACTGAGACAATTTACATAGGGTGCTTAGTAAGGTGCCTGGTATATAAAACTCAATATTAGTACAAAATGTCAAATAATCTAGATTTGGTGAGCTTTTCTTACATAAATGTAAAGATCATACCAAGTGCTCACTGTGCTAATACTAAGTAAACTGTATAATATTTGTAACCCAGACAGTATAATTCAAAACATGGTTATGTTGATAATATAGTTAAGAGTCTTTAAATATACTCTAAACTTGGTCTACTCTAATAAACCTATGAGTGTCTCTAGTTGCAATAATAATGATGTTAGTAATTACTACTAGCTATTCTCTAGCTATAAGGTAGGCATTATCCTAAACATTATCCTTCTTTATATTATCATTAATCTTCTGATTAACCATTAAAACATTGTTGTCTTCATTTTATAGGTAGGGATACTGAGGCTAAAAAGAATTAAAGAACTTTGTCCAAGATCATTTAACTTGTAAAGAAATACAATCAAGATTCAAATTCTAAAGTCTGCACTTTTATCCATTAGGCAGCATTGTCTCCTTAATTATACTTACAGTTCTACACTTGATTTTAACAGAACCAAATAAGCAGTTATCACTGTTGAATGGACTTGATATTTCATGTTTTTGAATGTTATTTTTTCCTTATCTGATTAGGAGAAAGACTATATTTCTGAATCTGTTTATTTTAGCTTTTACTTAAAAACAATGAGAAATAATAATTAATAATCAAGAATGTGAGAAGGGAATGTCCTTCATAATTTTATCATATTTAAATCCTACTTGATTAACAACAAAAACTTTGTCTTTTAAAAATAACACATACTTAACAACAACAAAAAAACAACCTAGCTGATTCAAAAAAACAACCTAGCCCAGATTGTCAAAGGACACTACTCATGGCAATCAGCTTTTCTGTGCCTCAGTTCCTCTTCTGTAAAGTGGGGATTAAAGTATAAATTTCTATCTTCATCTAACTACCAGTTTCTATAACAATAAATCTTTTATTGAGCTAAAATAATTTGGGGAGTAATTCCCAGATTGGAGTGACCATTATTATTATTATTATATATTCTTTATTAATATGAAATAACTCAGGGTGCAAGGAGTGAATATCTAAACTTTTGTATTTGTGAAGCCTCAGTTTTCCCTCCCTTGTGACAAGCCTTCTTGAGGAATATATATAAAGTATTTAGTACAGGGCCTACCACTTTGTCAGTGCCCATAGGTATCATTATTATTATATTACGACTGTTATAGGAAACTCAACTAGTTATAGTACCACTCCAGAACCCTAACCATTGTGATGAACCCTAAAGCAGGCATCAGCATTTGGAAGACTATGCTTATAACTTAGGCCAATGGTTCTCAAAATGTGGCTGTAGGATGAGCAACATCAGCATTTTCTAGGAATTTGTTAAGATGTAGATTCTCAGTCCCTACCCCAGACCTGTTGAATCAGAAATTCCATGGATAGGACCAGTTTTGACCAAGACCTTCAGGCGATTCTGAAACACTACCTTAGACCTTGTTTTCCTATAAGGCAACGGTGATGAAAATCCAGTAAAAATCTTAAATCATTGTAAAATATTCTCTCCAGTCCTGAAATCTTGATCAAATAAGCAACCTTTAATATATTCTTTTGAAATGTTCTGTTTCATATTATTTAATTTTCTGGTACTTTAGGTGTTAACAAGTCTCTTGAGTAAGAGACTTACTTAATGACTGCAGTATGTTTATCATTTGTTGAAAATGATTTCTAATATTTTACCTTAAATTATACTAAATAAATGAAAATCCATAGAAATTGCCTTAAGAAATATCCATCAAAACATTTACAGTTCTACTACTTCCCTGGGTGATCAATTGACTGTGCAAACATGAGAAGACAGTTCATCTTGTTACTATATTGATTGAATTAAAGCACTTTAAATACAAAGGTGGAAGTTGATTAACTTACTGAAATAGAGTCACATTTCAGGTTCACAAATGAAAGGTAGGCATGGAAGGAGAAGAGGGACACTGAAAGGCATTTGACAGGGGAAGGATGAATTCCCCAGACAACCCTGTCAAGCAGCAACGTTGACAACATTAAGAAAACAAATAAATTGGAGGTTGTGTGAATGTCACAAGACCAGAATATAAATAAGTATGACACGGAGAGAAGTAAATACCAATAATTCTTATTCTTAGAGAATGTTTAGGGGGATACCTCCTAGCTAGAACTAAAATAAAAAGGGGGAAAAAACATGTAGATAAATCTCTGAGATACTGATCCTGCATCCACCTTTTGTTCATAATAAACCCACCTTTAAGAGATACCAGTGCAGGTGCCATAGGCCAAATAACAAAACAAAGTCAATGTGTGAAAAAACTCAGGACTCCTGCATCTAGAAATGTACTTAACATTCAGAGAACATTTCAACCGTGCTGTGCTTTCCACCTCACAAGAGAGAATGCAGACTTCAGCCTATGTAGACAGAAAATATCAAGACAGAATGTGGGATTTAGGACTTGGGTTTTCTCTTTACACTAAACAAATTGTAGAAACACACATCTAAAAGATGCATGTTAAAATGATATTTGTCTTTTTTTTCTCTTTTCCATTAAAAGTCACTTTAATGTTTTTTTTATCAATATAATATCTACCCGTACATGGACTAAACCTTACTATGGTCTTAAACACTATTTGTCCTGCTGCCTTCCCAGCCCGTGTTTTCAATGCCACCCATTTTCCACTTGGCATCATGTTCTGTGACACCACCTGTCCACCTCAGGCCTGGGTGTCTGGTCCAACGGGTGCCTTCCTGAAAACCCCACATAATTGCCTATTTCCTGTTCCGTGGGCTTCACCTCGCCATATCTAATGGGAGTGCTGGCCTGGATTCCAGGAAAGTTGTGCCAGAAAAGTCTGGCGGGTCTTGCTGCTCATTAACATCAGCTCCCCGCTCCTTGCCTGGGAAACCAGAACACGGTGTCTTCCTGGCATGCCCGTGTCCTGCCAGCTCAGGAAGCAAGACCCTTCGTCTGGCATGGAAAATCTGGTTTCCTCTCCATGGCCATAAAGCCTTCAGTTTTTAATGTTCAATAAATATCAATCTTCTAGAACATTCTTACACTCAATACAAATGAACTCTCTGATTAAAACAAAAATCATTGTTAAAACTTCAAAGCTGGGACTGGGTGGTGGCTCAGTGGTAGAGTGCCTGCCTAGCATGTGCAAGACACTGGGTTCGATTCTCAGCACCACGTATAAATAAATAAAATAAAGGTCTATTGACAGCTTTAAAATATTTTTTAAAAATCTTCAAAGCTGTAGAAAAGAAAATGAAACAATATCTAGAACCTATCAAGTTCTGTCATATGGTTAAGAATTAAAATATGTTGAATTAATTCAAACATTATAGCCAACACCCTATACAAGGAACTAAAAGTGAAACTTTCAAAAACCTGAAAGGATAATCAGTTAAATAATTTTTAAATATGGCATGATGTACAACTGAATTTTAATAAGTATATTTGAGATGCTTTCTGTTCAAAAGATTCTTCATTGAAGGAGCCCTAATTGGGAAGGGCTGTTGTAGCTAGCTGGAAGCCATAAGTTCCACCTGATATGTATGTGACGCACCTGTAGGCACCCGCAAACCTGAAGGTATATAACCGGGTGAAAGCGGTCCGAGAGAGGAGAACGGAGAATTCAGTCAGCCGGGCAGTCACTCGGTCGGTCAGAAGAATCAGAGCGGCCAGAACGTAGGCAGAGCGGTTACAGAAGAGAAACCAGATAGAAGAAGTAATGACTGGCCAGAGTTAGGCCGAGGCTCCCGAGGAAGACAGAAGACAGAAGACAGAAGAAGGAAGAAAGAAGAGAGAAGAAAGAAGCTCTAGTCTTTCTCTAAGCTAAGCTCTATCTTTCTTTACTCTACTCTAAGCTAAGAAGAAAAGCTAAGCTCTATCTTTCTAAGACTCTAAGCTAAGCTCTAAGAAAGTAGAAGTAAAAGTAGTAAAAGCTTAACTCTGCCTCCGAGAGTTTTTCCTCCCGGTTTTCGGTACCAGGCAGCTTACACTTCATAACTGGGTAACTTCCTGGGCCCTTTTGTTTCCACTATGGGCCAGTGTTTCCTATGGCTTCAATTGCTTCACATATGCTAATGACTCACAAATTCTTATCTCCATCCCAGACCTCATTCCTAAGCTCTAGGCCCATATGGCTGAGCTTTGAATCCATGTGGAATCATCATTGCCCACTTCCATTCTGCTCCTCCTCTTATTTCTTGTGTCTCATGAAATGTCAACACCATCCACCTGGCAGCTCAAGTCGTGTAAGCAGCTGAGCACCTCCCTAATCCTTCCCTCCTTCAGCCCTGATATGGAATCAATCTTTAGATCCTATGGATTTTGTTTCCTTACTGTCACTCAAACTTACCATCTCTCTATCCTTACCTCTACCTAAGCTCATCGATTCCTTGCAGGAAAAAAATAATTTCCTGCTGGTCTACCCTCCCCAAATATTGCCCCCTTCCATTCCATTCTTCATAGTCAGGAGGACCATTCTAAAATGCAGAGTTGACTGTGCCCTAAGATGCTTACTCTACATTTCTCCATGCTTTGGTACCTTCCAGTACCCTTTCTGCCCAGAATAGCTTTCCTCACATCCTCCTTCTACCTAATTCCTCCTTTGAAACCCATCTTCCTCCAGGACATTTCTCCAAGTCTCCTTCAGTTTAGTCACCCCTTCTGTGTATTCTCATAGCAGATGTGGCTTTAGTACCTAGATTATATTGTAACTTCACTGTTTTCTCTTTTCCAACTAGAATAAGAGATCCTTGGAGGCAGGATTGTCCTTGGAGTAAAGAACTATGGTTTTTCATCTGTCAATTCTTAGTCATACAATAGCACAGGGTCTGCTATTGTAAATCCTCAATAAGTTTCTTTCCATTGAAGAAATGAAATGCTCTAGAATGAGGTCATGGGTTTCTATGCAACATCTTACTGGAAACCAGGTTAAATGAAGGCTACAAAGAATTAGTTATTACTGAAAGGGGAAATTTTGTTCAAGCAGAGGCATTGAATCTGATTTTTAAAGATGCTGATCAGTTAGGCCTGATTATTGGAAATGTGTCTCTAGTAAAGACAAAGAGGAAAGTCTTGGCAATTGCCAACCTCAGTGCTGTAGTCTCTAGGGACCAAGACAGTAACATGGGAGACATGTGTTCACCCTGCACCCCTGCAGACAGAAACTAACAAGGGAGAACAGGCATATGCTTTGGGATATAACAATCCCCATAGAAGCAGGTTTAGAACCTTCAATCTGATTTGTTGCCAATAAACAAAAAGGAAAGAAGGTCTTTCCTCTGTTGTGTCAATTCTGTAAATTCTTACTGTGAGAATACATAGTACATCCATACAGACTCTATTAAATGTGTACCTTAATTTGTAGTTTTTTAATGTGCTTAAAAAAAAAACCATCTCATCTATGACTTGGAAATATCAGCACATTATAGGGTACAAAACAACTTCAGTATCATTACCTGTTCACCTGCCAGCCCTCTGCTGAAAAGCTACCTCCCTGGATTCTACTTTGCTTTCTATTCATACCTCTCTAGTGCATGCCATGCTCACATGTTTTAAGGCTGTCTCTCCACTGGAAATGTTATCTATTGCTATTAAACCATGCAGCCAGTCCTAATAACAGAAAACCCTGAACAGGTTGTACTAAAAGAAGGCTGGGAGTTTGGCTTGGTCTAGTAGCGATCTGAACAGCCTTCTACTTGGGAATAGATAAGGGCACAGGCAATTTATTGATTTTGTTACCACAAGGTAAAGTAGAAGTGTTACCTTAAAATGCTGTTGTTTTGCTTTGTAAGTTACCAGTTCTACAAACCCAACAATCATTGGGTGGTAGAGCTGGTAAATTACAAAGCTAACATACCATTTTAAGATTTGAAGCTGGCCATGGTAGGGATTGTGAATATTACCAAATCAGTTGTTTACTTCTCGCTGACTCTCCTCCACCCCTCCAACATCCATCTCTAGGAAAACTGTGCTTATTAAAAATGCAATTCTTGCCGGGTGTGGTGGCGCATGCCTGTAATCCCAGCACTTTGGGAAGCTGAGGCAGGAGGATCGCGAGTTCAAAGCCAGCCTCAGCAATGGTGAGGCACTTAGCAACTCAGTGAGACCCTGTCTCCAAATAAAATACAAAAAAGGGCTGGGGATATGGCCCAGTGGGTGAGTGCCCCTGAGTTCAATCCCTGGTACACACACACACACACACACACACACACACACACACACAAGCAATTTTATTGCTTTATATTTCCTATCTTAAAGTGTAGAACTTTAGCAACATTTTAAACTTTCCAAAATTGAATGTGAACAGGTTCACTTTGATTAGAAATTCCAAATTACAGTTCAAAAAATTCTAGTTCATGAAAAAGAAAATTCACTTTAACTAACAGAATGAGTGCATTTTCTCAAAGCTGCCACTCTTCCCACCAGCCTTTCTTTGAGGCACATCTGCCTTTTGTCCATCATGCTCACTCAAGACCTTAGAAGTTGCTTTCCATTTCCTCTCTCTAGGGTCCTTCCAGCAGTTGTGCAATAGATTACTACACCTTTTCCCTCCACTGCTCTATCTGAAGTTGCCTGCCATCTCCTGAGCTCTGACCCACCTGATATGTTAATCTTGCTCAGATTAATAAAATAAAATGCTGATGTTAATCATTGCCAACCCACCCAACATCACTGTTCATTTTCCTGAAATGGTCTCAAATCATGTCATTCCCTGTTTGAAAACTTTCAAGGAGGCTCCATGACTTACTAAACCAGCACTGCATCCTCAAATCTTTGCCCTACTTTTCTTCATTACATTTCATTCATTCAACTGTGCTCTTCTTTCAACGCCCGCAGTGCAGGCACAGCTCTGTGCTCCTGTGGCTGTTTTTTACCCAGCCTACCTGCTTTGCATCCTGGTTCCATTATTTACTTGCTTTGTGCCTCTGCTTCCTCATTTACAACATGACAATCACAATAGCACCTAGGTTTTATGACAATTACATGAGGAAGTATCTACAAAGCCCTTAGAAGAGCTCTAGCACATGGTGTTTAGCATATGTTAGTGAACATTATTGTTATGCCTTTCAAAGGCCATTTTCAAATCCACTTGTTGAGTGAAACCTTTTGTATTGCCCAACTCAATGTAACTTCTTCCACTTTTTTTATTTCTCTGAATAGCAGTGCATGTATTTATTTTGGCCTGTACTGGACTGTATACTGATTAATGTCAAGAAAACTTTATTCATCCTTGTACATGGGCTCATCAAAAGAATATAATAAACACTGGCTAAATTGAAAGAAATTGACTTTACTGTGTTCCACAAATTAAGTAAATATATATAGATAAGTAAAATGAAACGAACAGCTTGATAGCATGGATGTTACTAGTGAAAGACACTGAGACAGATGTCATTAGAACCACGACTTGCCCTGATAACATCCTTTATTCCATGTTCTCCATTGCAGGTCTGCTTAGTGGCCTATCTTGGCTTGTTCATGCTTTGTGTCTCATATCAAGTTGACGAACGGACATGTATCCAGTTTTCTATGAAAGTAAGTTGTTATTTTTCTTTTTTTTATCATCGATAGAAATACAAGTATAAAATAAAGGAGTGCTTTTTAAAGGGTTGCATATCTGATGTGTCTAGAAATTACATTTTCAGGCAGGCCAAAAAATGTTTTAGGAGGGCATTGATCCAGACCCAAAGGTAATGCTAGTCTTAATTTCCATGAGCTGGGCTGGCATGGAGCATGTGAAGTGTGTCCTTTAATGCCCTTAAAAGGGATATTGAGTATTCATCAGCTCAACAAAACCCTTGGCCAGGGAAAGGTGTCTCTATCAGTGCCCACTTCCATATCTTGGGGGTTATTTGGAGTATTTTAATAAAGAAGCAATTTAAGTGCATTTCCCCTTGTAGGTGGGATCACTGAGACAGAAAAAGTACATTGGGTGCATCCAAATGATCTGTGCCAGGAGTCTGAGGGCAATGGTTGGGATATGCATGGCTTGGCAAGTGTGTGTGTGTTTCATTTATGTGAATTTTTCCTCTTTTAAGGACAGTGAATTACTTGGACTCAATTCAAATGCACGGCATTTTCGGTGAACAGACTATTCTCCAAAGGGAAACATAGATACCTCCTTTTCAGAGTTTAAGGACGTAAACAATGAACCGAGTAATCAAAGCTAGCAGAAATCAAATTCTTACATTTTCTCTCAACTATTATAGCAGATAATAAAAAATTGTCAGTAACTTTTTTATCCATTCACACTATTTGCTTTTCTTCTATACAAAAACATAAAAACTTTATAAATATGTAACAAAAAATCCATAATTATGTACAACAATAATGCACCCATAAAAAATGTAAAAAGAAAAAAAAAACACAAAAACTGGATGTTCTTTTGTTAACCTCAACAAGAATAAGAGTAAGTCAACAATATTATTTGGAAATTATGAAGATGAAGAAAATAAGATGTATCAGAATATTGTTGTATAATTGAAGCTGCTAATATAAAAGAGCAAAGTGCTGATGCTTTTTAAAATCATGCTGTAGTTGGGTGTAGTGGCACACACCTGTAATTCCAGTGACTTGGGAGGGTGAGGCAGGAGGATCACAAGTTCAAGGCCAGCCTGGGCAACTTAGTGAAACCCTGTCTAAACATAAAAAAATAAGAAAGGCCAGGGATGTAGCTCAGTGGTAAAGCACCCCTGGGTTCAATCCCTGAACTGCAAATAAGCAAACAAATAGATAAAATTTAAAATCATGATGTAAAAAGGAAGTTCATGGAACAAGGAAAGTTTACATTTTATTAACTAATGAAAAAAAGCTGGTTACACAAAATTTATCATATGATTTCACAGAAGAAAGACTATCTTTCATTGTGCATAAAAAGTAGTTATCCATGAATGGAGGAATAATAGCAACATTTTGTACTTTTCTCCAAGTTTGAAATGTTCTCCAATAGTAAGACATCACTTTTCTAATTAAAAAATAATAGATGATCTTTTTTTTTAAAAATGTGAAGGGTTAGAATTTTGGTACAAATATCTGCATTTGAAAATTTTACTTTCTGTGTCTAAGGACTTTCCTTAAAAGAAGAAGCCTAGATAGAGCAAAGCCTCAGTTCAATTTCAAGTTTTTTGTTGCATTCAGACTAAAAGAAGGCTTGGTGATGGAAGGAGGCAAGCAAGTAAGCTGGTAAAAAATGGTCTGTTAAATTACAGGAACTTCATTCAGTAGGTGAAAAGCCCCCTAAACTAGGTTTTCATTAATTTATGTGCAATACCCTCCTTTTCGCTTGCAGATGATCCCAAAAAACAGCAGAAGGAAATGCCTCACTTTCAGAGAGACCCCTAAAAGGCATCTCAATGTCTGCACCTTAGTTAAAATAAGGAGCAAAGAGAAAAAAGGAAAAGAAAGAAAAAAGTCACTGCCAATGTCAACCAGGTTGAGAATTTCCCACTAGGAAGATCTCATTAGTTACCTATTTTTTTTTTTTTCCACCTGTGACAGACATTGACAAATACTGAGGCACTTTTCTCTTCCCCTGAATGTGACCTTTAGTGATGCTTGCTGCCAGCAATCTAAGGTGCTGGTTTATAACATCTTCAGGTCCAAAATCAGCTTCACCCATCTCCAGGTTTTCCAGTGGCCCAACAGGGCACAGTGATTTCCTCTCCCTTTTAGGAGGGGGCAGAAATGAAATGAGTGTTAGGTTTTTCTTACCAGCACAATTGCATTTGAGTGCCCCCATGTTGGCACCCTGGCTTAAGCTTTGTCTGAGAATTTCTTTCCTTCTGTTGAATGCCCAGATAGCCAAGGCAAGTAATCAGGTGATGATGACAATCTCCTTGTGGTCAGAGAGAGAGAGAGAGAGAGAGAGAGAGAGAAGGGGGGGGGGGGGAGCGCCAGCGCGTGCATACACACACACACACACACACACACACACACTCCGTTTTCCTTTGGCAGGTCCTCGATGCCACCAGTGCTTCCCTCTTTCTCCCTGACTTCTACCCCCGGGGTTGGCGGTTCGTCTGACTGTGGATCGCGCCTCCTGCCTTTCCCAGTGGCCCCAATTTCTGGGGGCGCACCTGGATTTTCAGAAACGTGTTGAGTTCATGTGTTTGCGGGAACATTCCGGGGCACATTCCCTCGTGCCCACATCTAGGAAGCCCCTGGGCTGCTGTGGCAGCCCGCTCTTGCGCGGTGTGCAGAGGGGCCTTTACCATTCAGGCCACCCGGGTAGGTAATTAAATTGAAGCAGAACCACCCTTCTCCCGAAGTCACCGAACGTGAAAGCGCAGCCGGGTACCAATTAGAGAGAGGCAGGGAGCGAAGGAGCGAGGGAGCGGAGACCCGCCCCGCGCTGCTGTTACATAAGCACCCGGGGCCACCGCACCTCCACCCGCCGCAGAGCGGCAGACCGCTGGGCTGACACCCGCAAGACGAATGCCTCCCGCGCCGGGCTGTTATCAAGACATATTTGCTCGGATTCCCAAGGTCATCGTACACACTTTCATTGATAGTTATTCGTGCTGTGTAGGTAAAACAAGCCACTTGATTTTAAATTATGGATTCTAACCCGGAAGCTTGTTGCTGTCAGATGAGTTTAAACCCATGAAGGAAAAATGCTACAGCGTTACAGATACAGCCCACAGGCACTGGCGGATCAAGTATATATTTATGACCTAAAATGGATAAGAAACTCGATGCTGTGGCGTCCTCCTGTTTACTGATGCTTTTCTGAGTGGGAGAAGCAGAGGCATTATGTGTATGTGAATTTGTTCATATTCAAAGGAGCTAAGGGGCATGCATAGCTTTTCTTGTACTCTTGATGGCTTCTAACATATTTAAGAGGCTCAATTAAAATTGAGCAATCACTGTGTATGCGTAAATGTTTAACATCCATTCCACAAGCCAAGTATGAATTGTTACTCCCACATGACAGAGAATAAGACAAAGACAATAGCATTGATATGCTAAGAGTCCTGTGGACTGGCAATCCTTTCCCTTCTCTACTAATTTGTTTATTTATTTCACAAATACCTAAACAGTGCTACTATGCACCAGACTCTGTTCTAAGCCCTTTGCAAATGTCAACTCTTTTGATCCTGATAATATTCCTGTGAAGTCAGTGCTATTATGATTGTCATTCAAGTTTACAGATGAAGAAACACAGGTGCACATGGGTTGATTAATTTGCCCAAGGACCACAGCTAAGTTCTATCCCAGACAGTCTGGCTCCTTGATTCATGCTCCTAACCATCACCCAGTACTGTGTGCATTTATTAAATGGTTTTGGGCAAATCTTTTAATTTCTGAGCCAATAAAGTATCCTTTAAAAAAACAGGCAAAATTGCAGGGCATGGTAGCACACACATATAGTCCCAGCGACTTGGGAGGTTGAGGCAGGAAGATCACAAATTCGAGGCCAGCTTCAGCTATTTAGCAAGACCCCTCAGTAACTTAGCAAAACCCTTTCTCAAAATAAAAAGGGCTGGGAATATGGCTTGGTGGAAAAGGGCCCCTGGGCTCAATCCCCAGTACCCAGAGGCACTGAGAAGAAAAAAATAGATAAGATTTCCAATTTTAGCAAATGGACTTTTGTCTCCAATAAGTATTACAGAATCTACTATTTAAGGGTGTATGTCTGTGAGGGTGTTGAGGTAATTAATCTGCCCATTCCATTCATTGGTGGCAATAAAATGTGTAGAGAAAACTCCATCTGGGGTCCTTCTACTAAGCAGATGACTAGCCAGTAGGAAATTATCACTTTAACTTGGGCCTTTTCTGCTGGTAGTTATGAATGAAGTACTGATGTTCCCAGAGCAAATAGGTCCCAGCTCTCTGCCGGCTATGCCAGAAACAGCTGCAGTGGTATGCTCATGCAACATGGCCAACACAATTTGGCTCTTGGCATCAAATGTTTAAAGTCGATCATCAAGTATGAATATTTCAGAGCAACCCAGAACATTTCAAGTATTCTGTTCCATTAGCTGCACACAATAAACCCATACTTTTAAGCCGAAAGACTCCATTTTTATATAAAATATAGTCACTAAATATACTGGGGACAGGAACAAAGCACTGCTTTCAATATAGCAAATTACGTATTTCCTTTTTAAATTTTATAATACTGCCACTTTGTATTTATCTGGTTCACTTCCTCCAAGGAACACTAAACATAGTTACTATAAATTATCCTTGTTATGTGCCTGAGGTATAAGATGCTTCTATAAATTATTTCACAGATGAAGATACTTGGGTTACATCTGAGAACCCTTTGAATGATTTGAAACAATTATCTTTGATGAGAAGATTCAAAGAATTTATGCACTCCTTAAGATATACTAAGACAAAAATGATTTTAGCCAGTTCCACTCTCTTCCAGTGACCTCAGATACCCAATCAAGCTGCATGTGATCTCGGATGGACTGATTCACAGGCAAACAGAAACACATGGTCAGGGCACACATACACACACCTTAAGTAAAAATTTGATTATTCTGTATTTAAGATTTGAAAACACTTAAAATTGTCATTGTGTGGAAAATCACTCATTTAGATGACTTTCATACATATATTTTATATTTTTATGTATTTTTTATTTAAATTGACATGTAATTGGAAGTGGAAGGAGGGCATAATCTTTTCTGAGCTGCTTTAATCTGAAGAAATGACTGGAACTACCCTTACCTTGGGGAGTCCCCATTCACCAGAACCGATCCTTTTAAAGAGTGACTTTTGACTGTGGTAACATAAATCTTAAACTACAAACTGTGGATGCTATTTCCCAGGTCTGCAAAGTCTGGTCCTTTCTAGACCCTCACAGGTGGACCACTAAGAGAAACATTACCAGTAGGTGAATCTAATCACAAGAACATTTCTTGTCCTGTATGAGAGATTTTGCTGTGGCCATGTCAATGGGAACCAACAGTTTCAAAAATAAGTAAGCTAAATGACTAAACTGTTCTGAGATTCCACAGTTCTTTTGCAGAAGAATTAAAACTTTAAGTAGCCACTTTCAATCCCGAGCCTAACAAGTAGGTCAACAGTGCTCAGAGCCTTTGTGGCTGGGGAGCTATTTAGAGTTTATTTTCACGCCCAGCAACTACATGTGTTTAGTGGAATGTGGGTGATGAAGCTAACATCAAGTCATTTGCCTTCCGGAGCCATAATTTTCTTCTCCCAGTAAGCTCTTGCTTGGGTCCCTGGAATTTATGGATGTAGTTTGGCAGCCACCACATGGAACAGTCTTTTTTCATTAACCTGTATTTTTAGTTGATCAATTACTGATAATTTTGGCTAAAACAGTGTTTGCATTACAGAAACACTTCCTAGTCTTGTTATCAGTAGCTCTTGATTTAAAAATAAGCACAATATGTCATCCAGGAACGGCTATCTCATTTGGAATTTGTTTTAAATGGCTTGCTACATCTAGACATCAACCATCCCACAAGGAAGCTAATACAGTTGGCACAATTCACAGAAAGGGCCCAACATCTGTATGGCAAATGGTATATGATCAGGGTTTAAGGACTGCTTGTTAATAAATAAACATGAAAGTTATTTCCATGTCTTGGGTGCTGTGTTTCTGAGGAGACAGCCCTTCTGCCGGAGAACTTCCTGAGAGAGAAGAAAAAGAGTGGTGTTAATTAATTAGCTTTGCAAATAGTTGCCCCATGTTCTTTGTAACCAGAAAGGTTTTATTCTGCTTTCTTGCAGCTGTTGTACTTTGTGCTGAGCGCCCTGGGCCTGACAGTCTGCGTGCTAGCGGTGGCATTTGCTGCCCACCACTATTCGCTGCTCGAATGGTTTACCTGTGAGACGGCACTTGACTCCTGCCAGTGCAAACTGCCCTCCTCGGAGCCGCTCAGCAGGACCTTTGTTTACCGGGATGTGACTGACTGTACCAGCGTCACTGGCACTTTCAAAGTGTTCTTACTCGTCCAGATGGTGCTGAACTTGGTCTGCGGCGGCCTTGTGTGCTTGTTGGCCTGTTTTGTGATGTGGAAACATAGGTACCAGGTCTTTTATGTGGGTGTCAGGATGTGCTCCCTGACAACTTCAGAGGGCCAACAGCAAAAGGTCTAACAGTCTTGCTCAGAGGTGGAGAGAAAACAACACACGGAGTAGCTGAGGTGGAAACAAAATGTTTTTTTAGGAAGAAAGAAAAGTTTGACAATAAATATTACTTGCCATTCTAAACGAATATTTTTATATTTTTCAGGAAAACAAAAGAGCATTTCTTCAAGTTTCTGTTGCATTTTTTTAAATTCGTGTGAAGAAAAAAAAAGTCCAGATTGATTTGGGGAATATTAGAAGTTAAAAGAACACTGAACAGGGAAAGAAGGGCACAGATCTTTCTTTGCAGTCTGGCATTTATTCCTGACACTCATTTTATCCCTGACTTACAATACAACCTTCTTTCCTGTTAGTCCAGTTTGGTGGTAGGAACTGGCACTTTGGGGCCACTTGCTAGGTTGTGTAGTATCTTCTGGTCCTTGCCACCTTGCACCAGAGTTCTCAAGGTGTCTTGGAGAAAGGCAGGATAGGGGAAGAGCCAAATGTCCAGGCTAAATCTTTTTATTTTCCCTGGTAGAGATGTCTTCAAGGCATGAAATAGCTTTACAAAAGCAAAGTAGAAAAGGAAGAGACTTTGCAAAAGGCTAAATAATTATAACCACCTGGGCTGAGGTGGTGGCCTTTTTAGCTCCCTGGGTTTGGCTGTGTGAGTAGATCACTCTCCGAATGATTTGGATGATCGTCTGCTTCTCAATAATTGAAAGGTGGTGGTTGTTGTATTCTTAATGATGTAGAAGTTTTTAAAATAATTACATTATGCTTCTAGTCTATCATCTAAAACAAATCATTAAAACTAATTTCTAGCTAATTGTTAATTATAACTATGCTCAGAAGTCTATTTAATGAGCTCTGGCTGTGCTTAGGCAGCACTGTCAGTGTTAAGAGAAATTACTCTCACAAGAGAAGACGCCTAAAGATCTTTTTTTTTTTTTTTTTTTTTTTTTGAAGCCAGGCATTATAAGAAAAGAAAAAAAATTATTAATAGATTAAAAGCACTCACTTAAACAAAAACAAGAGCATTTGTCATGGAAAATGTTCTACAAATGGCACATTTGTGATATGTTGAAAAGTATCTCTCTTGGCAACTGAGTACCTTTGAGGAAGATTGGGTACTGCAGATGAGTTCTATTCATAAAACTGTAGTTGATACATAATCCTATTTTTGATTTATGTGCATAGTCAACTTCAAGACTCAATGTTTTAAAGTGCTTATTTGAGAAATATGTCCATTGATTTTTTTGTTTATTTTGTTTTTGAGGCAAGGCCTCACTATTTTGCCCAGGCTGGACTTGAACTCCAGTGCTCAAGTGATCGCCCATCTCCACCTCCAGAATAGCGGGTATTATAGGCATTTTCCACTGTAACCAGCTCTGTTTTGCTTTGTTTTTAACTCACTATGACTAAAAACAAGTAACCTGTGATAGGGGCCTTTGCTATGTTATTTCTATTATTATTATTATTATTATTATTATTATCATTACTATTATTAAGTTCTGGATGATATAATTGTTTCAAAAAGGAGTTCAAAATGGAAATTCATGCAGCATAAATGCTATCAAGAACTTTCTCTATTAGTACACTCTATTGAAAGTAGAAATGCAAGGTAATGATTGAGCTCAATATGCCTCTCTGAATTGCTTATTGATATACTTTAATAATCACAAAGCAAACCCCCAAATCAAATATGTTCTTTGAGGATAGATGAATAATTCCATTGGTTATGATAACCATGTTAATTTCTGCATAACATAAATATCCAAATAAAAATGTTACAGAGGATTGTAAATATATTTTTATATTCGCTAGATAAAACACTTGATTAACAGGTGTTAAAACCTTTTTATGTTTTGACCTGATTTACAAATGGCCTTCCTACACAGTAAGGTCAGGCCAAGGAGGAACATTGGAGAGCTTATTGGGTAAGAATCTGAAGCAGGATTGACTACACACAAAAATTACACTGACAGAATACCAAGCCTCTTGAGGATGACCTGAAAAGTCCTTTGTGCCCTGTTAATAAAAATCCCAATAACTTAATCCATTTTGGTTTTTGATAATGTTTGCTGCAAGAAGAAGAAAATGACAGAGAATCTAGAATGGTGCAGGTTGTCCTTAAAAGAGTAAGAAAGGACTGAGTTAATGCTAGTTACCATGAATCAGGCACCCCTAGAAGCACATCCTGAATACCTCTAGCAACTTTTTATAGCGAACACTACAGGTTTTTATATTAGAAAATTGAGATTCTACACATCATTAAGGTGCTCTATGATTTCAAATGATTCACAGGGTATTCCAAATGGTAGAAAAACTTTAGCTTTTTTTTGCTTCCTTTGTATAAATAATGCAACCAATAAAATCTGACTTGGTAATAAGCTTGATATGAGTATGTTGAATAGTCAGGAGATGTGTGTGTATGTGTGTGTGTGTGTGTGTGTGTGTGTGTGTGTGCGCGCGCGTGCATGTATGTGTGTGTAGTGGGGATATTGCTATTGTGGAATCAAATCATTCTTAAATCCCCAGAGGAAAAAAAGTAAATGAAAAAAGGTACAAAACTAAAATAAAATAAAAAAAAGAAAAAGAAAGAAAAAAGAAAAGATTTCTTTGCTGAGAGCTTGCTGTATATTGATATGTGTAAGAATTGTGTTGCATGAATAACAAACTGCTTTGGGCTGGATTTGAAGTATTTTGATGTTATGTTTTGCAAATATTGAAGTTACAATAAGGGCAACAGGAAAGGAACAGACACACAGCTTTATACTTAGCAAAATGTTACATTGAAAATCTGACAAGGAGCCAAGATGGTGACTGTCTCCTCTTTTAAACCATAAAACAGTAAGATTTGCGCAGTCCTCCTCCTTTCCCACCTCCTTCAGGAGTATTAAATGAATCAAGACTTTGGAAAGAAGGGGAAACAGCCGGGACTTGGCAGTACTTGAAATAGGAGGAATACCGCAGCCTAAATGTACAGACTCTGTCACAGAGCCCACTCATGGGTCTGTGCCTTCACGTGACCACCATCTGTGCCTCCCTCACGCCATCCAAATGTGTGTAGGCAGAGCCTTGGAGCCAAGCCTAAAAATACAGCTACACCAGGGCCCTAGGAACCGTAGTCAAGTAACAGGCCCAACTTTTTTCCCTCTTTAGATTAAAAGTGTAGATGATCTCTTCTGAGGGGATTCCAGCCACACACATCAGAGTGTTGGTCTGACAGGAAGAATCCATTCTATAGGCATTTTCTATTCATGTCCAAGGCATGAGGATCTTTTGATATCCTTGTACTTCTCTTCTCACGTGCAGAATATTTGGCATACATTTATAAAATTGTAGTAAAGGCTAGCATAGAGGGTATCCAAGGAAGTTTCTCAGGGACAACTGTGGTTACCGAAAAATAATAAAAAATCAATTTAAAAGCTGCCCTGCAAAATGAATGGCTTCTGTACCTGAATCATGCCTTTATATTTTCTAGTGATTATCTCTGAACTATAACCATGTGACCATCATTTCTATAAATCTGCTATCAGTTCTTACCATACTCAAAAATCTCATAGGTTTTTAGGTGTACACTGTATATTCAGGATATATGATAGACAAATAGTCTCACAGTGGAAATATTCATTTGGATGAAGTCTTAATGGTTTAGCCTTTGACATAAATACTTTGATTTGTTTTTTTCTCCTGATTTTCTAGTACTTTATTATCTCAAATTATTTTTATTCCCTTCAAAAAATAATGGTGTCTTGATCACATAGTGAGTAGAATATTAAGTGTTTCTACATGTTTGAGGTGGTGGTTTTTAAAGGAGTTGTATATAAGCAGATTTTCTTTATTAATAAAATTTTCATAATCTTTGGACACACTGCATTGAGATGTGCTTTAGAGTGACTGGTGCACACAAAATCTCTCAGATTAGTGTTTACTTAAAAAATCTGGCTTGGGAATCCACAAAACCCAATATCATTTTGACTCTTTTGTCCCAGGGACTGTCTCTATTTGGGGACTCACAGAAGTCAAGGTTATAATCACTCCCCAGGCAGCGAGTTTGAACCAGAAAAAAAAAAAAAAAATCTCTTGGAAGATACCTTGAATGAGCCGGGTGCAGTGGTGCACGCCTGTAATCCCAGCACGTGGAAGGCTGAGGCAAGAGGATCGTGAGTTCAAAGCCAACCTTAGCAATGGCGAGGCACTTAGCAACTCAGTGGAACCCTGTCTCTAATAAAATGGGCTGGGGATGTGTCCCAGTGGTCAAGTGCCCCTGAGTTCAATCCCTGGTACAAAAAAAAAAAAAGTACCTTGAATGTTGCTTACTGATTTGTATGATCTAATGTCAAATAAAGTCTGGACTAAAAAATCAGATACATGCGGACAGTTACACGTTTGTGTCACATGGACTTTTCCATTTCAAGTTGGAATTTGAAGACCTCTGCTTACCCACTCTGAAGCCATTGAAAGAGTCAACTATATGGTAAAATGCAGTGGTTCTTTTTGTTTAGTTTGAAAAGCTTGCAGAATGCTTGCAGAAAAAGCTGACAATTTAGGCATACTCTCCAAACTGGATTGGCTATCCTTAGAGTTGGGGCTGCAGATCCCAGGCTGGGAAGTCGGGCTGTCATTTATTGGCTGTGTGACTTTGGACAAGCCATTTAGCTTTTAGTTTTCTCATATGTAAAGTAGAGGAAAATCTAACTGCCTCACGGCATCATGGGGAAGGTTAAATGAAATAGCACTTAGCAAATGATGGGCTCCTAGAGAGCTCTTAGTACACATTTGGTTTCTTCCTTCTCTAGCGGATTCCATGCAGTGTGTGATGCTTCTCCTCTGTGATGCAGGCTCCTGCTTCCACATCAAACTAGAAAAGTAGCTCTGTTTTGTTTCACCCTTTGTGAAATCACTTTAATAAACCAGAAACATTATCAAAGGGTCCTCAGAAAGAAATTTTGCTTTTAGAATAAGATAGCACCAACTTTTATTGCTAGACAGAGAGTGCACATAATTTGAGGCTGGTCCGATCCCTTTGTTGGTTTCTGCATGTGGATATTTTTGAATGTGTCCATCTTTTCTCAGTTCTTCTCCCAGGCAGAAATACAGCCTGAGACGTTTCTCTTGTTTTTCATCTAAATTCTAACACAATGCAATAGAAATGTGTTTAACCCCAACTTGTTTTCTTTTTTGGGGGTGGGGGTTTACCGGGGATCGAACTTAGGGGCACTTGGCCACTGAGCCACATCCCTAGCCCTATTTTGTATTTTATTTAGGGACAGGATCTCACTGTGTTGCTTAGCCCCTCACTTTTGCTAATGCTGGCTTTGAACTCGCGGTCCTTCTTCCTCAGCCTCCTGAGCTGCTGGGATTGCAGGTGTGCGCCACTGCACCTGGCTAAACCTAACTTTATTTTTTTTAAAAAATGGACCTTTATTTATTTATTTGTATGTGGTGCTGAGAATCGAACCCAGTGCCTCACACATGCTAGGCAAGTGCTCTACCACTGAGCCACAACCCCAGCCCTTAACCCCAACTTTTTAAAACAAATCTTTTTTTAAATAGCTTTATTTTATTTATTTATTATTTTATGTGGTTCTGAGAATTGAACCCAGTGCTTCACATGTGCTAGGCAACTGCTCTACCACTGAGCTACAACCTGAGACCTTAAAACAAATCTTTACTGAGCTTTTGTATATTACCAGTCCACTCATATACACAATTCCTCATTGATATAAAAACCAGCAATCAAGCTTCTCTCTGAATCACCAATTCTCATTCAAGAATCATAGAAGGTTTATTTTTGAGCATAGTCAGAAAATAGCAAATGGGTCTTTATTCTCCAAGCTGGATCTGAAAACATTGATGCCAATCTTTAAATTTGAGGAAATTTAATTATTGAAGTTATACAGCCAGTAATCTACTTTTTCCCTTGATAAAGTCTATCCATCTTAATAGGTCATGATAATTTTTTTTTCATTTAACACATTCATATCTTTTCTAAGTTAGTTTTTTATAAAGTATAAGACTAATAATATAAAAAATAAAAATTGAAGTGAAAATAAAACTAACATTTGGGGATGACACCCTAGAGACAAGAATTTATTTTTTCATTTTCCCCAACAAATATTTATATATTTATTGATGATTCTTTTCAAAGCATAGGTACTCAGAGGTAATCCTTTTTGTTTGGGAAGGTCATTAGAAAAATCCTTTAATCAAAGGGATGTGGGATATATATTCATCTGTAATGGAAAAAGCAGATACTACAGCAGTAATCCAAAGGCAAAGGTTTTAGAGACATGAAGTCATTGGCTTAACAAGCTTCTCTGAGGTTGCAGGGAATGAGGCCTGGAGTCTTCTGGGACCCATACTGGTGCTCTCTTTTCCACACAGACGCCTGCTGGTGAGGGAGGGAGGCCCCTGCAATGGGGTGAAGGTCCACCTGATGCTGCCAGGAATTGTGGGGGAGACTTGGGCAACACCCTGAGAGGGGACTGAATCACAAGAGGTCAGGTGGCACTTTGGAGCCCTGAACCTGGACACTTTGGAGTACCCCTCTCTGAGCCGGGCATCCCATCTACTCTATTTGACTTCCTGCCCAGACTCTTCTCCCCAGAAACTCTCATTGTCTTGTCTCTGCCTGTAGGGGTGACTATAGGGAGTGAGAGGATAACTCAAGAACCACAGGGGACAGGGGCACTGTGACCAGAGAAAATAACTGTAATCTTGTGAAATCCACCTCCAATTGGTCTCCTACATCTTCCTAAACACACAGATCTGTTAAACCATCAGTGTCCCAGGGAAGACTTGCAAGTGATATGCCAGCCAGAGTGGACTGTCACAAACAGAGACCAGAATGGAGAAACGTGAGGTTCACGTCATTGCTGACCTCAACAGATTATTTTAAATTCCCTCCCACCCAGGATAGAATTCACATATTATTCCCTCAGATAGCTTTGCTTCAGATAGCTTTATTCTTCCATTAATTCTCCCCCTAGAGAGCAATAAGTGACAAAAGGATGGTATACAATTTCAAAAAGAGAGAAGGCAGCCGGGCGCAGTGGCGCACGCCTGTAATCCCAGCACTTTGGGAGGCTGAGACAGGAGGATCGCGAGTTCAAAGCCAGCCATCAGCAATGGCGAGGCACTTAGCAACTCAGTGACACCCTGTCTCTAAATAAAATACAAAAAGAGAGAAGGCTTGCTTTGTTTTAATACAGGGAAATTAAGAACCTGAGGCTCTGAGCTTGCCTGTTTAACCAGTGGCTGGGAACAAGCACTTAGACAAATGGAAGGAGGAGTGACATCATGAGCAAATTTGGGGGCTGGCTGAGGTGACCACAAATGAAAACCTGGATTCCATTTGGCCTGACTGGGTTAGAGTAAGAACAGCCATCGTGGTGCAAACCTCACACCCACCCACCACCTGATTTTAAAGTTGCTCCAGACAGCTCTGGGAAAAATCACCAAGACAGTCACCTCCACTTCTAGATCTATATCTTTTCCCTCTCTTGGGCAATCTCTACTCTTCAGAAGAAGAAGACCCCCTCCCCCACTCCACACACACACTGCAGAACCACCCTGTCCCTCCCTCCATTTTCATTAGACTCTACTAAGGTACTATTAATTCAAATGCTAGCGATTAACACAGATACCCCAGTGGGTACTGGTTTCACTTTACTAGGTCATTACTAAAGGTCAGCAAAGCTTTCAGATTCACAAAAATCAGGTGGAGACTTGTCCAAGAGTCCTTCATACCCAGCCAGGTAGCCACCTACTTTGTCTGCCCAGGATTCTCATACAGCTTCAGAGCCCATGGGACTTGGAGGACACTTCCCATCAGCCTAGTTCTTGCTTTTGCATCTGCAGCTAAGCCAGCTGCTCGATACATTTGAGCAAACCTCAGCTCAGACTGGTGGAAGGGAGGCATCCAGAAAATCAGATGGAGGGGTTTTCCCTCCATTGTTTCAAAGGACATTTTACTGTGGAAGCCAGGATGAGCAAAGGAAAGAATGCATGCAGAACCTCTTGGCCCTGGCGCCTGGCTCCCTGAGCGTTACTCACTGCTACAATTCACCAAAGTTGAGAAGCTTTGCTGGGACCCCCAGCTTTTCCATTCACCCCCCACAGAACACCCTCAGATGTTGGCTTGGCTTCACACTGCTGCCCAGAGCAGGACGTGTCTGCCACTAAGTAGGAGTAACGCTCGTTTCTTGTTGAAAAAGTCCCAAAATGTAACTTAGCAGGGTGATCTTTTTTTGTTGTTGTTAATTTCCAAAATGTGTTTTTCCCCTGAGTCCTTGAGCACAGACCTGTGGTTTTGTCTCTCCTGGTTTTACAGTCTATCTGCCTCCAGCCAAGAGACTTGGCTGTGCTGCCCCTTGAGTCAGAGTCTCGGCTGGTAGCTGAACCCAGGAAGCCCTGGCCCATGTCTCTCTCTGGAACCACCAGACCACACAGCCTCCAGTGCTCAACCCTTTGGCGGGTGTCCTGCCTCCTCTTTGTTTGGAAAGAGACTTCTTACGTAACTCCACAACCTACTAAATGCTCCATTGTCTTCTACTTGGGAGAGCTCAAAATAACCCATTAGTGACTTATGACTTATCACAGAGATAGAATCTCGTACCCACACACCCACAGCCCCCATGGAGCTAGCCTCACCTACCCTACCTAATCAACAATGAGACTTAATGCTTGTGGTCTTTGGAGACTTGAAAGTTCAGTACAAGGTGCAGGGAATACAAAGGCTAGTTCATCTATAGGTCATGGTACTTTGCTCAAAAGGCACATGAAAGTCATTTGTAATTCAAGACTGAGGCAGACATAAACAATTCTGATCTGATTATCCTTTTAGTAATCTGATTTTGATAAACAGCTGATGAAAATGGGAGGTGTCTGGTCATCAGAGGAAAGATACCCAGGCAATGAAATCAGTTTTTCTTATCTCACTAGGCAGGGATTTATTTCAAGACTCCTATTAATAGCCTGCAATGCCAAGAGCTGTGATCTCTGCCCTGGATTGCAAGAGCCTTCTGAGTAGAGTGGCAGAAACCCATTGGGTAAGGTCTTCTCCTCCATCTTTATTTTCTATGAATCTCTGATTAGCCCTGTTGGGGATTCTAGTAATTACTTAAAGCTGGCACCTCTATAAAAAAAAATACCTCTTAGGATTCAATTAAAAATGAAAAGAACCGCTGCATGTTGTTGCCAGGGAGCTTTCACGGTGTAAGACAGGGGTATAGACCAGGACGAATAAAACACTTCTGCGTTAGGTGACATTTCCATCTGGCTCTGCTGCCACAGCAGCTCTGGGGAGGGCAGCTAGAGAGAGGAGGGGGACAGCCTGCTCTGTCTTCCCCATGGACCTCATGGTCTTTCAAGGATTCCTCAGGCCCTTACTTATTTCTTCCTGCCACAGACATTTTCTCACCTGGGACCAGCTATGTGACTAGGTTGAGGTGGGGGCACATTTCTTTGCCTGCTCAGTGACAGGTGAGTCTTAGGAAAAGCTTTCAGAAAGGCTCTCCGAACTTGGTAAAATGCAAGTGTTTCAACTGCCTTGAGTCACATACCTAGGCAGCGTGGAGACAAGAGGCAAGAGGCTGTCTGTCTCTCTTTGCCCCTGCTCTCCCTCCCACTTCCCTTAATGTCTCTGTGTCTTGGACACCAATTTACCAGATTCAGTGCATGTATCTTTGGATAGCAGCTGCCAAACTCTGAAGGCAAGAGATTTTGCTGTGCTAAGTTTTGGGTGAAAATGTGACTCAGGTCTCATAATATTCAGTTCACTGAGTTTCAAAAAGCTGAGTATAAAAGGGGCTTTCTATTCTGGCTTTTAAAGTAGGGATTTCTGCAAGGTTATTTGAAGACCCCGTCAGTCTTTGGGTCCAAGCTTCTTGTAAGGAGCTACTTGTGTATATTACAGGGAAAAAATGTAGGTCCTGTAATTTGAAGACCCCACCAATTTTTAAATAATATGAAAAAAATTTGACTTTTGATTTCTTGTTCTCAGGAAACAAGCTGAGATTCAAGTCCATCTAAAATGAGAAGATTAGATTCCTTGTATTTTATTTAAATAAAACTTGCATCCAGAAATGAACAGGAGTTACTTATACTGCAAGGACAATAGCCCAAAAGGCAGTGCTCAACACAGGCATGGGGGTGAAATTACAAATCCATTTTCTTTCTCACTGCTAACAGGCCATGAAGGAAGGATCTAGAATAGACATTAGGAAGAAGTTCCTAATTATAAATGTGTAAGATATGGAAGAAATTACCAAGGGAACTTGTAAAATCTTTATTTCTGCAGAATAGAAAATAATATTCTCTGAAAATTATTGATAAAATAGTATATGCTCTCTTTCTACAATGGCTTCATTCAAACACGACCCAAAAGCTCTTCAGAAAAAATAATTTTTCTGACTGAAAATCATGGGAATTTACGAAACTAACAGAGACTTCTAATGGTGTCATTGTCCTTTCTTATCTGTCCTCTGGCTTCTTCTGTCTCTAAAAGCACTTCTGATTTAGGAAATTTTGGAGACAGGGTGAAAAACAGAAAAGTTAAGTGATTGAAGAAAGAAGTAGAATTGAAATACCACTAAAGTATCACTTCAAGGAACAATAAAAATAAATTTTAAGTAAAGAAATCCCTGATGTATAGTCTACATATTTTAATACATGAAATAATATGCAAACATGTGGTCCTCTTTAATTACACTTGGGAAATTCCAGAATATATTTTAAGGAGCTGTTGAATTCAGGGTCTGTATGTATTTGAGAGGCTACACATCATGATCATGAAAGGTACAATTCTGGAACCAGGATGCCTGGGTTGAATTTCAGTGGGGTCTTGGGAAAGCCAAATACTTCCTTTGTGCCTCCCCAATTCAGTTGCCTCTTTTGTATGATAATGATAGGGTTTTTGTGAAGAATGAATGAATTATTAAATGTAAGAGATTTGGAACAGTGCCTATGGCCAGTGCTACCTATGGGGAGGATGATGTTGCTGATGATGACCTATCATATAGAAATTCATAGGCAGGGCATATCGGGAAACTGGGAAAAGAGTGGTTGCACCTAAAATCCCTATAGCAGAGCACTCTGCAGAAATAGACGGTAGCTTCTGTCTTCTGTAGGCTAAGGACAACAACAGTCCCTCTGACCCCTGCAAACATTGGAGAGTGCAATGGCGATGGTTTTCTTGTGCTTCTTCCTCAGACATGATCTCTATTCAGTGGGGAAAACTAGATCAGAGCTTCCAAGTCCTGGCATCTGGGAACCCTGAGGCTCAGTGACCTACAGGAATAATATGCCACAGCCAGAATAAGAGCCCAGAACCAGCCTATGGCCATTCCCCTACACCCACAGATGCAGGTGCTTCCCATCATAATAAATACTTCCATGACCTTTAAGTGAATAAAAAGGTAGCATATGCTTTGAAGAATACTTTGTTACACTGGGAAGGGCAATCCCACCATCTTTGCCTTGGAGACTCTGGTAGGTCTAAGAACTATGCGTTTGCACAAATTCATATGACTTTTTTCTTTGAATCCAGCTGGCAGAGTTATTTTCTTTCTACGTATCCATTATCTCTGTCCCTGAGCCTTGTCCAGTACAGTAATTTCAGATTCTATGGAGGGGCAGGATCCTGGAAAAGCTCTGGTAAGGACCTTTGTGTGAAAATAGATGGCTCATGGCAAAGTGGTACCCTTGAACTTTACAGCTCCATGTCCAGACAATCAAGGTCAGCCCTGGCATCCACAAGACAAAATCTTTAGAGATCTTTTCCAAAGCTGTTCTTACCAGGCCACACTGACTGTCCCCAGGGCCCCATGGGGTGGTGCTAGAAGTGGGCTAAATATGCAAGCCCAGTCTGTCCCAACCTAAATGTAGAGTTCTATAAATTGACATCTTGGGTACTCTAAAGAGCTTAGATAGATGAGCTTTAGCTCCATAGCATGCTCATGAATTAAAAATAGACCTTGAATACAGATGTGACCAAACTATGCTGTGGGGGAAGAGATGCCTCCCCTGCCTTTAGGAGCAATGTCATGGGCTCTGACCTGACCACGAACAGACACACCTTCCACAGTCAAAAAATCTCTGAGGTCAAAATAGAGATGGGACCACCACCCCACAGCCCACACTCTCTCTCCCCTTCTGCCCCAAACACACTCAAGTCTTTCATGAGAAGAAAAAGAACCCAAACCAGGGGAGGGGTCAGGGAGATGGAAGGAAACCTCTGATACCTGCCTGCAGGGCTTTGTGTACACTCCTCCTCTAAGAGGAAAGCAGTTTCTGCATGAGAAAGAACAGGAAGTTCAGAGTGAATGAACATGTGAGGTACTTAAAGATAAGCACTGGGGTTTTAATACTGTTCCATAGAAAGCTAGGTCTTACTGAAGGTTCATGCACTTTTTTTTTTTTTTAATTAGGAATTAGGTGTTATAGATTACTGGATTTTTAATATTTTTGAGATAGTATTTCTATTTTGCTACCCCCAGATTCCCTTCTTCCCTCTATATCTTGTGCTGTTCCCTGAGTGCATTTGGGGCCCTTAGATAGAAAGCAAAAGGGAGAAATCCTTTTCTGCTAAGTTTTAAATTTTGGCATTTATTACCAAGAGTAAAAAATAATTTTTTACTATTTTACTTTAATTAGAAAAAGTGTGAAAGGGAAAATAAAATTCTATTGCAACCTCTTTTAGTTTACCCTTATACTTTCTCCTTAAAAGAAAAAGTTATTTTTTTTCTGTTGCGATCTCATTTTATTTATTTATTTTTTTAATTTTTTATTTGTTTTCATTAGTTATACATGACAGTAGAATGCATTTATGCACTATGAATATCGTACATAGATGGGATATAATTTCTCATTTTTCAAAGTGTACATGTTGCAGAATCATATTGGTCATGTAGTCACATATATACATACAGTGATAATGTCTGTTTCATTCCGCTATCCTTCCCATCCCTACATCCACTCACTCCCCTCCCTTTACTTCCCTCTACCTAATCTAACGCTATTTTTCCCCTAGTTCCCCCCCACCCAGCCTTATTGTGAATTAGCATCCACATATTAGAGAAAACATTCAGCCTTTGGTTTTGTGGAATTGGCTTTTTTCGCTTAGCATGTTACTCTCCAACTACAACCATTTACTGGCAAATGCCCTAATTTCACCCTTCTTTAAAGCTGAGTAATATTCCATGAGTATATATACCATATTTTCTTTATCCATTCATCTATTGAGGGATACCTAGGTTGGTTCCATAGTCTAGCTATTATGAATTGAGCTGCTATAAACATTGATATGGCTGTGTCACTATAGTATGCTGATTTTAAGTCCTTTGGGTATAAACCAAGGAGTGGGATAGCTGGGTCAAATGTGATTCCAGTCCCAGTTTTCTGAGGAATCTCCATACTGCTTTCCATAGTGGTTGCACCAATTTGCAGTGCCACCAGCAATGTATGAGTGTACCTTTTCCCCCACATCCTCGCCAACATTTATTGTTGCCTATATTCTTGATGATTGCCATTCTGACAGGAGATGAAATCTTACAGTAGTTTTGGTTTGCATTCTCTAATTGCTAGAGATGTTGAACACTTTTTCATATAATTGCTGATCAATTGTATTTCTTCTTCTGTGAAGTGTCTGTTCAGTTCTTCAGCCCATTTATTGATTGGGTTATTTGTATTTTTGGTGTTAAATTTTTGAGTTCTTTATATATCCTAGAGAGTAATGCTTTATCACAGGTGCATGTGGTAAAGATAGAAAAAGTTATTTCTTATCTTAAAATTATTGTGTCAGAGTTAGAAGGAATCTTTCTAATTCATCTTATGGAAGAAAGACCTGAGGCCAGATGAAGTTAAATGACTCCCTTAGGGTCATTCAACTCAAAATTCTCTCTTTCACTCCTTTCTAACACAAACTTCTGGCTTAAAACAGGCACAAGCTTTTCTTTACCCCCTTTTCTTGATTCTTTACCATATGAATTTAAAATTTGTTCTGTTCGTTTGGGGTCTGTAATTGTGCATGCCCTAATTTCAACAGGGTGGGAACCCCCTGTTCAGTACTCTCTAGGAGGCTAGGCAAGAACTTGGTTTTATTGTTTTTGTTTTCTGGGTGAAACTTCTACATTAATTTTATTAATATATCACAGGATATTTTGTTAAATATTTTTATTAGTTGTCAATGAAATTTTTTATTGTATATATTTATTTGTATATGGTGCTAAGAATTGAACCCAGTGCCTCACACATGCTAGGCAAGCACTCTACCACTGAGCCATAATCCCAGCGCATGCACACACACACACACACACACACATACACACACACACACCAGATATTTTCTCTATGTTTCTTTTAGAATGAAATGAAATAAAAGTGGTTCATCTTCTCCCAACCTCGATGACCCAGAGTAAGCAGAGGAAGCGCAAGGTGATGGGGGCTCCCCAGAGCCTGTGTACAGAAGGGCTGGCTCTAAGTGTGACTAGGAAATACTAGGAGCAGAGCAAACAGCCTTGGTGTTGATAGACAATGTTGGCAACTGTACTCCCCAAGGGAGCTTCCTCTCTGCCTCAGTGTGGTTCAGTGGTTAAAAACAGACTCTAGACCAGTTCTTTTGCCTGGGGTCCAAGTCTAGGTTTTACTATCACTTACCAGCTAGATATATTTGGACAAATTCCTTGACTACTCTTCCTAAGTTCTATCACCCACAAAGGGGAGGTACAAGAGCACCTCCCTCATGTGTTTCTTGTGGGTCTCACATGCGTTAGTAACTCTAATGTGCTGGGAAGAGTGTTTGGAGCATTCAAAGTCTCAACCTATACTTTTTATTACTACCTCCTATCAATCCTGTTTCTTTGAATCTGAAAATGAAGGCCAGATGTGCAAGAGAAAGGGTGTTGTATTATTCTGTTTGACTAGCTACCCAGATCAGCAATGCAGTTATGACCTCATGTGACAGTGAGGAGTCCTTTCTCATCTACCTCCACCCAGCTTACACCTTTAAGGGCACAAATGCCTGCAGTTCACCTTTAAATTAGAGAGCAATTTCCAGAATGTGCCATTTCACAGAAATCTCTGATAGATTTCATACTTTTAACTGAAGTCTGATTTCTGGCTAACAGAACAAATCCTCTCTGAAACTTGTGTGTACTGGGCTTTCTCATTGTGGTACCAGATCTGCAATCAGAATGACAGTCCTACCTACTCCTGGTCTTCAGAGTGGGATTGGCTTTTAGACTCTGCTCCTAATGTCTCTATTGCAAATAAGCTTGGGCTATTTCTACCCAGTCACCTGCCTGTGCTTTTGGCGGTCCTTTTAAAGCTGGACTGGGCCTCTGGAGAGAGACATGCTATACTTCTAAAGAGCTCCAAGGAATTTCAGCCCTTCCAAGCTGCACTGAAAGGTTTGTTGAGCAAATAGTGAGATTCTTCACTTCTCCATCAGGTCCTCAAGCCTTGCAGTGCTGTCTGTTAATCCTTTTGCCAGTACTAGGGTTGCAGTGGACCACACTGGGGGTATCCCATAATGACTAACACACAAGAAAAGAATAAAATGGAGATCTAAAGAAAATGTCCAATGACAGTTAACTGGCCTGACACCCATGCATTCTGAAGGCTATTTTAGGCTGGGAAGAAAAGCAGTGATCTTGGGGATCCTGGCCTTACAAATGGAACCATGCATCAGAAGTACCATCACTGTTTCTGAGATTTCTGTGTCTTCTGTATAACCACCAAAGCAAACACAGCCCCTGTATCAAATGGAGAACCCGGTTTACTGCATAAGCTCCTTCCTTTCAGAATATTTCAATCTCATTCCTCCCTACTGGATCTGAAAGAGGGACCAATTATGCAACTAAAACTAAAATGCGTTGGATTTGGGGGCCAGTGGGTAAAACAGAAATACGCATCATCATTGGCCATGCCACCAGAACACTTTGGAACATTCCTCACCTGCTCCGCTTAAAAAAGGACCTGGCCCCAGCTTATCTTAGCAAGTGACTAATGTGCACTCCACCCGGGAAGGCCTGCCATGGCCTCAGATCTTCTCTGCCACTCTGCACAGTGCCCTTGGCAACACTACAGCAGGCCACAGGAGCTGGGCAAAGCCAGGCCCAAGGAGAAGGAGAGAATAGCCCGAAATATGATGCAGCCGCTGAACTTTCTTTTCATTAACTTTAAATTCTATCAATTTCTAGACTTCTGGATACCTTCTGAAAGGGGTGGTGAAGGACTAAAGGAGACAATCTGTTTGCTTTTAACCTAACTGAAAGTGAGCAGCAATAATGAAAGCAATCCAGCCTGGGCAGGACACACCATGATCACTGCTCTCCACCACTCAATTCTGTTGAGCTAGGAGTTTCCATTTCAGCTCTGCCTTTGGGACAGGTAAACACAGACCCCTGAGGCAGGTTGTGCCCACTGCAGTCTCCTCTGGCCCTGCCTTCTCTCTTACCTGGAGCCTCTCACCACACCAGCCCTTTCCAGCTCCGGAACAAGGACAGAGCATTTGCAGCACGGCTGTAGGAGCAGCACCCTCAATCCAGCTTGCTTAATGATGCTGTGCCTGGAGCGCATCTATTAGAAATGGCCCACAGCCCCGGACCATTAAATTATTCATGTGTTTCATATTCCAGTGTACGTTGAAGGGAAAGATGGTCAAAAAGATGTTTCTTAGCTTCCCCAGGCCTGATGGGATTGGAATGGGGGCTAGGAAGGTGGGAAGGGGAGGTGTTAGCTTTATTCCCAAGTCATCCACTCCAGCCATTTCCCTCATTTTCTGCTTGAGGACCTTTTATTATAACCTAATTCATGCACCTTTGAATGCTCTAGGCTTCTCTAGAACATCCCTACATTTTAGTTCCAGGATTAAAAAAAAAAAAAAAAAAAAAAAGTGAGAACAAGAGGGAAAGAAATTTGAAAGATTCAATACTTCAGCACGTTAGTCAAATTCTAGGAGCTGGATGCACAGAGATAAAAAATAAATAAGCTTACATTCATGAGGAAGAGACAGATGATGAAAAGATAAGAAAATAAACAGAACATTTTACCTAGAGGGTAAGAGTTATGAAGAACACAGTTTTCTTGCTGGAGAGAGTGAAGGGCAGGGCAACATTGGGAAGGGTGGGGAGGGAAGGCCTCTTGCTGGGCATGCCATTTGATCTGGAACCTGAATAGCTAGAGAGAGCCAGGCAATGATCTGGGACAAAAGCATTCCAAGCAGAAGGGACAGCAGGTGTGAGGTTAGGCAATAGAGGGAACAGGAAAGGGTGAGCATACGTTGATTAGAGTGTCTGAGGGGCAGGCTGCTGCTAATGGGAATGAAGTGGTCAGTGTGGATCCCATCACAGAGGCATTTGTAGGCCACAATAAGTAGTTTGGGGAGTGTCTGTAAGCAGTAGAGTGACAGGAAGCTCATCCTTTCTGTTTGCCTGTCATTCATAAGTATGCATAAACACTTATGCATAAGCACGGGTTGAGGAAGTGAATTTAGGTTGTGAAAATATTGTGTTTCTATCATTTTTTATATTATGTTTTTACAATTGTTTATAAGAGTTTCATATGGGGACTTCAAATTTGACATTTAGAAGGATGAACAATTTCTCAGAAGTACAAAAGGAAGGAATATAAGACAAATATATATTTGAAGCCCTTTTATAAAATTAATACCTAAATGGAACAGCACCATCCACACACATCATGCTGGACATTGACCTTTCAAAGCCAAACTTCAAGATATTTTGCTGTGGCTACAACAGGGACACAACCTGAAAGAAAAAGCTGTATGGCTTTTGCACTGAGCCTCCCTTACTTATCCATTGAGAAAAGGCACAGCTTGGTTTAAGGAATCCAAAACCAGTCATTTGCAAGTACCAAGGTTTATCCATATTTGCACAGGGCACCAGGCCTCCCTCTGAGATCCAGACAAGAACCCTCAGTTTCACCCACTTATTTAACCATAATAGCCCCTCTCTGTCCTGGGACATTGGTGGCAACTTGGAAGACTCAGTCAATGAAAGGACTTGGAGCAAGAAAATGTTCTGGAGTGTTGACAAACTCCTTCAAGTACTTTTCTGTGTGATTTTCTTCCATTCTTTTCTTTCAAGAACTTTTGAGAGGAGAAAAAAATCTGAGAGAAGAAGGAGGATGATTTTCATTATGAACTCTGATTATGTTTAATATGACAAAAATTACATAATATTATTCTTGTAAGAGGATGGAGTTTTAGACACCCAGTGGTTAAAGGCACTATTTCATCTACACATAAGCAGAAACGTTATATCCACAGTTTCTTATTGCTTAAACAAATGTGTGCAAAAAGTAAATAAATTCTTATTTTAAAAAAGCAAGCTGGGCACGGTGTTGCACATCTGTAATCACAGCAGCTGGAGAGGCTGAGGCAGGAGGATGGCAAGTTCGAAGTCAGTCTCAGAAACTTTTCAAGACCCTGAGTAACTTAGTGAGACCCTGTCTCAAAATAAAATATAAAAGAGAGCTAAGAATGTTGCTCAGTGGTTAGCATTCCTGAGTTCAATCCCTGGTATAAAAAAAAAAAAAAAAAAAAAAAAAAAACCCTAAAGCAAAGCCAAGGTCTGAATAAAACTACAGTAGATGTGAACAAAGTAGTTATTAGCAAAGAATAAATGAAGGCATGAATTACTTCTAGATAGATTTTTATTCATTTAATCATATTTATCCTTTGATAACTTAAATACATAATAAAACACAACATATTTTAAAAGAGTAAAAAAACAAATATTAAATAAAATAGGGAGAGTAGACATAAAATAGGAGATGCTATTATAAATAAGCAAAATACTTAAATTCTAAAAAATGTAGATGCTTCCCACCCTCATATATTTTACTTTCACTATATGTCCAGTGTCTTAAATAAGTTTTTTTTTTTTCATTTTCACTTTATTTCCTTAATTTAGACAGATATTGAAAACTAGTTCAATGATTAAAAAAATAGCCGGGCGCGGTGGCACACGCCTGTAATCCCAGCACTTTGGGAGGCTGAGGCAGGAGGATCGCGAGTTCAAAGCCAGCCTCAGCAATGGCGAGGCACTTAGCAACTCAGCGAGACCCTGTCTCTAAATTTAAAAAAAATACAAAAAAAGGGCTGGGGATGTGACCCAGTGGTCGAGTGCCCCTGAGTTCAATCCCTGGTACCACCAAAAAAAAAAAAAAAAAAAAAACCTAAAAAATCAAAGTAGCATATGCTGAAGTTTGGTCCCCCAAAGGTATCTTTGTTCTAATTCCTGGATCCTATAAATGTTATCTTAGATGGCAAAAAGGGGGTTTGCAAATGTGATTAAGTAAGGGTCTTGATATGGGCAGCTTGGCCTGGATTATTTGGGCAGGTCCTAAGTACAATCACACGTGTGCTCATGGGAGAGATGCAGAGGGAGGTATGACCCTGCAGAGGAAAAAGCTATTTCCTAGGACTTTCTGGTAAATACCTGAGCACTGTCTCTCTCACTGTTTTAAAAAATCTATTTATCAGTAAAAATAAACAGAAGATTATTGCATAAAGTTTATGTCCTTGGAAAATTCCATCAGTAAACTAATCACAGACTTAGATAGCCCCATGAAGAAGAGGACCAGTTTTGAAGTAAAACTCTGAATTCTACTTTTTGGTGCAGAGTGGTACTAGGGATTGAACTCAGGAGCACTTTACCACTGAGCCACATCCTCAGCCCTATTTTGCATTTTATTTAGAGACAGAGTCTCACTGAGTTGTTTAGGGGCTCTCTAAATTGCTGAGGCTGGCTTTGAATTCATAATCTTGTCTCATCCTCCCAAACTGCTGGGATTACAGGCACACACCACTGAGCAAGGTTGGATCTTTTTATTTTTTGAAACAGGATCTCACTAAATTTCTCAGGCTGGCCTCAAATTTGATATACTCGTAAGTACCTCAGACTCCTGAGTCACTGAGATTACAGGTGTGTGCCACTAAACCTTACTTGAAACACTCCTGAATTCTAATCCTGTCTCCCCACTCTAGCAAAGAGAGTTTAGGCAGATGACTAAATTATTAAAACTTCTTGGGATTATCTTTCCAGAACCGTGATGTCCTCATCTTTAGAATGCTGATAAGAGTACACGGCTGATACCTTTGTACAGGGCAACCGAAATGAGACAGTATAAAGCTCTGTGTATGGCACCTAGAATACAGCACCTTCTTAGTAAATGAGAACTATGATCATTACTATTTTAGTCAGAAACTCAGCTGGGGCTGTGGGATTGCTCAGTAGCAGAGCCTGAGCTTAGCATGAGGGAGGCTTTGCAGGCGCTGGGTTCAACCCCAGCACCACGAAAAAGAACTGTAGATCAGCACCCTTTCAGCATTTGGTTAACCAATTTAAGTTGTTTTAACCGGAAAACAAAACCCATAAGAAAAATCATATAAAATAAAAATGTCCAGTTTAACTGGCAATAATAAAACAAATATGCCAGACAACAAATACAGGGTCAAAATAACACATTGTCAGCAATGAAAAGCCTTTTCATAAAATTGCTCTTTTAAGAATTGTTTTCAAAGCCAACTCTCTACTCACGTTTCATAGTATGAAGAGAAAGGGAGATGGGAAGAGACTCAATGTTTATTGAGAACCTAATGCTTAGCACCCTGTTAGAGTTTTTAAATTTTACCTACTAATTGTTACAATACTCTAACATGTTAGATATTGTAGAGGAGAAAAGGAATCATTTTCTTCACACCCTTAATAATTCTTAACTGGGACTGCCTATAACAAAAGATAGGTTAACAAGAGAAAAACAAAAAGAAGTTTACTAACATGCATGCCTCATGTACACATGGAGGAAATCCAGAGAATGAATAAATTTCTGGAATGGACCTCAAAGAGTTTAAACTTCAGGCTCACATACTGCCATTTTCTAAAAGAAAGAAAGAAGAATACAGAAAAAGTCAGGTTAAGATGAGATGGTCAGGAAAAGCATATAAAGCAAAGGTTAGCTTTGTTACGCTGATGTGAGTTGATACCTTCTCCAGTGTATGAGTCTCTAGGGATTTAGTTTTCCTTCTTTTCCTGGTGGGACATGGGGACTGGGGAGGGAGACCTTACAAATAGAGACTTCCTTTATAGATGTAATTTTCTCTTACAAAATAATGTTTTGTGCTACTCCTGTGTCTTCAGTTTCTCCAAATAACCAGCTCAACATAATCAATTTGCCCAAGAAGCATGTTATGGGGTGGTGTAATATCTTCTACAGTATGTTTTGGGATGGTGTGTCCTGAGCCCCACCAGTATCATTAACCCTATTTGAACTGTGAAGATGTTGAGGCAAGCTAGGAAGTTGGGACAATATAATTTTTTTTTTTTAAATTTTTGATACTGGGGATTGAACCTGGGGTAAACTTCTACAGAGCTACATTCCCAGCTCTTTTTATTTTTTTATGTTGAGACAGGGTCACAATAAGCTGTCGCAGCTGGCCTCAAATTTGCAATCCTCTTGCCTCAGCCTTCCAAGTCACTGGGATTACAGGTGTGCACCACCATGCCCAGTTGGGTCAATATAATCTTTAAAAAAAGGAAAATGGTGAGTCTTCCACATTGTGACATCAGGAAGATATAACAATTATAAATGTGTTCAACAATAGACCTGAACTACATGAAACAAAATATAACAGAATTGAAAGAACTTTACAACTAAACTACTACAGTTGAAGATGTCAGTACCATTCTTGATAATAGATAGAAATCCTACACAAAAAATTATCAGGAATATGGAGGATTTGACATTACAAATGAACTCAACCTAACTACATAAAGAGATTCCACTTAACAACTGCAGAATGCACATTCTTTTCAAGCACATATAAAAGGACGATGAAAGGGTGTGTTCTGGTTCCTAAAACAAGTCTCAGTGAATTTAAAATGATTATGATCATATAAAGTATGCTCTTCAGTGACAACAAAATTGGAAGTCAACAACAGAAAGAAATCTAAGAAATCCTCAAATATTGGGAAGTTAAACAACATACTTCTAAATAACCCCTTATTCAAAGAAAAACAATCACACGGAAAATTAGATAATATTTTAACCAAATGAAACCAAAGTATAATATGCCAAAATTTAAGGCATGTAGGTAAAGCAGTACTTAGAGGGAAATTTATAGCTTTTTGTTGATTTTTTGCAATGCTAGAATTGAATCCAGGGCTTCACACATGCTAGGCAACAGTCTACTACTTAACTGTATCTCCATCTTGCAAGTTCTGATTTTGAATGTCTATATTAGAAAAGAAGAATGCTTCAAATCAATAATGTCAGCTTTTTGTCTGGGGCTGTAGCTCAGTAGCAGAGTACTCATCTGGCATGTGTGAGGCACTAGCTTCAATCCTTGACACTGCATAAAAATAAACAAATAAAATAAAGGCATTCTGTCCATCTGCAAATACAAAAAAAAAAATTTTTAAATAATGACAGTTTTTACTTTAAGAAACTAGAAAAAAATGCAAACATTTTAATTATCAAGAAGATTGACAAACTTTTAGCTAGACTGACCAAGAAAAAGAAAGAGAGAAAGAGAGAGAAGACAAAAGTTATCAAAATCAGGAGTGAAACGGGGACAGCACTACCAACCTTACAGAAATTAAAAGAATCTTAAGGGAGTATTATGCCTAACTTTATGCAAACAGTTTACACAACTGGGATGAAACAAACAAATTCTCAAAATGTCACAAATGACTGAATTTTACTTTAGGAAGAAATAGAAAATCTGAATAGACCTACAACAATTAATTAATTAATATTTAAACATTGTCTCACAAAGACAAACCCAGGCCCAAATAGCTTCACGGTAAATTCTAATATTTTAAAAAGTGATACCAGTCCTTCACAAATTCTTTCAGATGTAGAGGAGAGAACACTTTTCAATTCATTCTGTGAGCCAGTATTATCCTGATACCAAAGCCAAATACAAACATTACTAGAAAAGAAAATTTCAGATTAATAACATTTATGAACAAAGGCACAACAGTCACTACCACAATACTAGTAAATTAAATAATTACACACCAAAACAAATTAGAATTTATCTCAGGAATGCAAAGCTGGTTTAAGATCTGAAAATTAACCTAAAATAAAAAGGACAATACCACATCATCATCTCAATAGACATAGAAAAGCATCTGACTAAATCTAACATCCACTTATGATGAAAAACTCTCTACAAACCATGAATCAAAGGGAACACCTCCAGCCTATGTGGATTGGTAGTGTTTGGACAATTCTCTAAATTTACTACAACTATTTAATTGAATACTCACAATATATAAATTTTATTATATTTAAATTATTCCTCAATATAGCTATTATAAAAATGAAAAATTATAAAGATACTTAAATCTCTTAGTAGAAGGTTCTATAGGCAAGAACTATATGCTTATTATGTTCCCTTTGGAGCACAAAACATTAAGATTCCTCAATTTTTAGTGAATGACTCAATTGAACTTTAAAAAAAATGAATCATGAATCCATGGACTTCACAACCAATAGCCTGGAATTCAGGTTGCTACATATCATTACTACAAGTAATTCTCTTTAATCTTTTTCTCAAACCAACTTTCTATACCTACTTTCTCATCTCTTTGTTCACAGTGTACCCTTGAGCCACAAGGTGGTATTTTGGGTGTGTGTAATTTGGTTGCTATCCAGAATGACTTCGGGGCAGTTTGAAAGAAGGGGACACATGATGTAAACAGGCCATTTGACAGCTGGGTAGTCACATGCTAAAGAGGAACTTGATTAGATATAGACAACTTTAACTCACATTCATAAAATAAATCTCTTTTTTTTCTCTTTCTTACTAAAAGTTGGATATGAAGGAAGTAATGGCTAGGAATTTTACTAAAATATGGGTTCCATGGGCTTTTTGCACACAAAAGCCAACCAAATGAAGGACCAAGTGGGGCATTACACAGGCAAGGGAGTTTCATTCATTAATTCATCAACCAATGTTTATTTAGCATCTGATTTTTGTGCCAAGTATACTGTCCTAGGTTTTGGAAATATAGTCATGTGCAAAACAAACTCTTTACCCTCATGGGGCTTACATTATAGTTGGGGGAGAAATAAACAGTAGGCAAATAAATACTGGTATTTAGTTCATGAGGTCTTTGGAAAGTCTTGAAAAGCAGGAAAGGAGAAAATGGGACTGGTGGAATGGTGAAGGTAGCAGTCACCATTGTATCAGAAATGGACAGCCAAGGATTTTCTAACAAGATAGCATTTAGGTATGTCTGAAGAAAATGTGAGAGGGAAACATGCTTTTCACTTGGGAAAAAGCAACCAAGGAAGAGAGAACAGAAAATATAAGGGACTGAAGGTAGGAGCCTTCTTGGTATTTAAGCCAGAGAAAGGAGAGCAAGAACATAGCTGTAGCATGGGTTGTAAGGTACATGGCAGAGATGAGTTTGGAGATGTAGCAGTAATATGGCTTGGGGGCATGAAGGGTTTTGGATTTGGGTTTTACTCTGAGTGAGATAGGAGCTATTGTAGAATTTTAGCAAAGAGGTGACATGATCTGACTTCTGTTGGCTGCTCTTTTGATACTGACTACAGTAGGGCAGAGGCAGAAGCAGGGAGACCAGTTTAAGGTACTGTTGTAATAATGCAGGCAAGAGGTGATGGTGGCTGAGATCGAGGTGTTAGCAAGGGAGAGGAGAAATGACCATATTTTATATATTTTTCTAAGGAAGAGTCAACAAGATTAACCTATGATTATATGTAGGGAACGAGAGAAATCGAAGAGCCAAACATGATTGTTTATTTTAATCATCTAACAAGACTTTATGTACTAATTATATACCAGGCACTGTTCCAAGTTCTTGACAAATACCAATCATTTAATCTTTGCAATAGCCCTATGAGACAGGTACTGTTTTTATAATAATTTTCCTCCTTTAAGGTTTTGGCTCTGAGAAGCTAGAAGGGTGGAGTTGACATTAACTTATGGCAGGTGTTGTGAAAAGGAGGTTCAAGTTGATATTACAGTTGAGATGACTGAAACAACTGCACAGTAATGCCAAGCAGGCAGGTGGCTCCACAAATCTGGAGCTAAGGAGAGAGGTCTAAGCTGGAGATCATCATTCAGTGGTCCTCAGGATAAAAGTGGTCTCTAAGCCATGAAACTGGATGAGATCTCTAAGGATTATGATACAGAAAAGAAGAGGACCAGGAACAAGCTTGAGGTATTTAAATATGGGGACAAACTCTCAAAGAAAGCAGAGGAATGGCCCAAGAGTTTGGCATCCTGGAAATCAAATGAAGAAACAGTTTGAAGGAAGAGGAAAAGAGCAGCTATGTTGAATACTACACAATGGTCAAGTAAGAAAGATTTAGAATTTATTTATTAGTTACTTTGAAAGAGCTGTTTAATTGATTGGTAGAGATGAAAGTTTAAATACAATAGGTTTAAGAGGAGGAGAATAGAACATGGTAAAGGTAACTCTTTTGAGGCATTTTCTATAAAAAGAAATAAAGAAATGTGCAGCAGCCAGAGGAAAATATAGAGTGTAGAGAGAAGTTATTTTTGTTTTTCTTTTATTCCGTTTTATTTATAGATAAGGGAAATAACAGCATATTTGTACACTTATAGAAATGGTCCTATAGAAAAGGTAAAAAAAAATATATATATATATATATATATATATATATATATATATATATATATATACAGGAGAGAAGAAATGAAGTGAAGTCAATGAAAGTTGAAACAGGATGATAGAGTCAGGGGCTTAGATGCAGAGGGTTTCATCCTTAGTAAATGAAGGAAAACATGGGAGTACATGAAGATATGTGTATGCACAGGGGAGATATGATTGGCATTTGTGGAAGTTCCCTTCTAATTGCTTCTATTTTTCTCAGAGAAATCAGGAAATGGTCATAAGCTGAGAGAGGTCAGAAGTGATGGAGTTTTGAGGCCAGAGAAGCCGTGACATGAATACCTAGGAGAATGAGGACTATATTCCAAAATTTTATAAAGCTCAACCACAGGTCATTGTATTGTTCTAGTTTAATTACTTGGGTTTAGAAAAGTTTAGATTTTCAGGAGGCCCCTGTTAAAATGCAAATACTGAGAGCCCAAGCACTTTCCAGCTGCTTTGCTTGGATAACACATTTGTATCAGAATGTCTGAGTTGTGAGACAGCTGAGAATAAGATTCCCCAGGGTCATGTCATGATGCTTGTACTCAGTCTTTCCTGGGAAATCCAAATTTCACTTCCTTTTTTTGTTTTTAAAGGAAAGTAAATTGTTTAATGTAGAACTGAGAATAATTGATTTGAAAAACTTAGTAAGATTTAATATAATTAAATCCACATATCAGGAAAAAAATTCATCAAACCACTTGTCCCAATTTTTTTTTTCCCAATTACAGAAATAAGACACAAGTCTAGGCCTTTGGAAGGAATCAACAAAGTGGGATTGAGAGAGATACTTATTCTTAGGAAAAAAGAGGTTGTTCCATACCAATAATACTTTATATTTACTGGTACTTTGTTTATCAAACCTAGCAAAATATTATTTTATTAACACTCCTTATATTAATAAATACTGAGCAGAAACATAATTATTTGTGCTCTCTTCTACCATTATGGCCAAAGAATTTCTATAGAATTTTCTTTTTGAAAAATGCAAGGATTGAGTCACCTCTAGGACGGTAATAGAATGCTGTGCATGAGGTACCTGGGTCCTGGCATGTCCCTTAAGCTTGAATTAGAACTCCAGTTCTACTCCATCCTAGCTTTGTGACATTGGGAAAGTTTCCTGTCCTCACTGAGATAGTTTCCTCTTCTATAGATCATGTGCTACTGATGAATGTTGTGAAATTAAATGAAGCAACATATCACAGGAGGCGCACAGGCCTGTGTCCTGCCATTGAAAGAGCTTTCATTCTTAATTATATGTTGCTCAACATGGAAGGTGGTATCGTCCCTTATACCTGAAGAGACAGCTAGACCTTCCTCTGAGGATTTGTTTGAACTTGTATCTGGAAAACAAACTGTTTCTCACTATACTCTCACAACACTCACTTCATTTCCGGCAGTCAAAGCCTGTAGGGTTCTTTCCCACACCAAGAGATTCTCTAATTCTCTGTGGACACCAGCTGGGTGTCCTACAGCTCAACACTATTATGACACTATCCAAGGGTAATGCAGACCCCTCGAGTTAAAGGCTCAGTCCTCAAGACCACCCCCCACTTCAGATGCCAATGTGCAAGTGCCCTGTCGTGAGGTTCCTCCCAATTTCTGTCCACCTTGGTTACAAGGTGGAGATTCTGAAGACCCCCTTCTTGGCCTGGATAATTTGCTAGAGCAGCTCACAGAATGGAGGAAAGTAGTTTACTTCTAGAGTTCTGTTTTACTGCAAACAGTATATTAAAGGACACCAATGAACAGACAGATGGAAAGGTACATAGGGCAAGGGATGGCAGAAGAGGCACGAAGCTTCTAGGCCCTCCGGAGTGCACGAACCTCCCAGCACCTCTGCAAGTTCAGCAACAGAAGCTCTGCAAACACTACCTTTACCGCTTAGGTAAGTGAGTGGGTAGATGGGTCCTTGGTGATTCACTCAATCTCCTCCTACTTGCAGGAGGAGGGAGGTAGGGTCTGAAAGTTCCAGCCCTTGAATCACTTGGTTGGTTCCCTGGCAGCCAGGCCCCATCTCCCTCCACCATCTTTAGGGGCTTTCCAAAAGTTGCCTCATTAACATAAACTCAGGTGTGGTTGAAAGGAGCTTTTTATGAATAACAAAAGACCTTTATTACTTTTAACACTTAGGAAATTCCTAGGGTTTCTGGAACTCTGGACAGAAACAGGGATAAAGACTAAAATATGTACTTCTTTTTAAAAAATATTTATTTATTTATTTGTTTTAGTTGTACACAATGCCTTTATTTTTACATGGTGCGAGAGCTCTACCGCTGAGCCACAACCCCAGCCCTAGCTGTGTTTTTAATTGTCTCCTTGGCACTGTAAACATATCAGGGACTGCTGATATGTTTTGTTCATCTTTAGCCAACTGATGATGAGGAGATCTTCATTTTACCATAATATTTTAAAAGTTCCAGAAAGGTGGGGAACCATGTATCTAACCGAACTCAATAGGGCTGCTTAATAACTCATTAAATGAAAGAGAATGATTGAACAAAAAGGCGTACTTTCCCTCAGAAGTTGGTTTTAAGGGAGTGCAGCCACAAGGTCCCTCTTACACAGGCTGGGCCCTGGGAAGTGAGTGGGTGTGCAGGCGGCTGTGCTCAAAGCTAGGTTTAATGATACCCTCCAACAACTGCGTCCACTGCTGATATCGCCATTGGAATCTTGCAGCTGTTTGGCTGGTATGTGTATTTCTTATATGTTACAGTGTAAAATGAAGAGAGCAGAGAAAATGCTTAGAGCCACATCTAGAACCCCCATGGGCAGACTGTGTCCTCATGCTGGAATGCTTAGGGAGCAAGACAGCCAAGCTTCTGTGTTCTGCAAGAAAGCTTGTCCTTTTGTGACCTCTTTGTATCAATCAGCTTAGATTCCAGACACTTTGTCCTATGGGAAAGGCTAAGGCCCCAGGTCAGGCTCAGCAGAAAGCCTTAGCTGATAATTCAAACTGTTATCCATTAACCTGGCCAGGTACTAAGGAGTCAGTTTGTGCCTGACACCCGAATTTACAGACCATGGCGGTGGGGCTATGTCTTTTATAAGCACTTGGAGTGTGGCGCCACTCCCATGCTTGTCACCTGGCCCTTTCTTTCCTGGCAGAGACTGTTTTCACCTCTTTAAGGCCTTCCAGATTCTGCACTCAACAGTACAGTTTGAAGGTTATGCTGTACAAGGGTTTTTAGCTTTTTTATTTTTCTCTGACCCTCTTCTCCCATCAAAACCACACCAAAGTCCAATATTTAAAACAGCTCTGAAAGTATTGGCATAGAATTTGAAGGTCCTGAAGATCTTCATCCTAGCCTTCCTTTCACAGATGAAGAAGCAGATCTAGGTCTCTCCTGTCCAATATGGTGGCCACTAGTCCCTTTGTAACCACGGAATATTTGAAATGGCTAGTCCAAACAGAGGCATGCTGTATCTGTAAAACACTCAAAGGATTTCAAAGATTTGGTACAAAACAAAACAAAACAAAAAGTAAGATAGCTCATTAATATATTTTTATTGAGAACTTGTTGAAATGATAATATTTTAGATTAGCTCCAATAAGACATATCATTAAAAATTAATCCCATTAGTTTTACTTTACCTTTTTTAATGGGAGTACTAGAAAATTCTGAATTATGTAAGTGGCTCATATTCATGGCTTGTGTTATAATTCTGTTGGACAGTACTGGTCTAGATTGTTCTTCTAAATGCCTTCTTCAAGGGTGTGTGAATCATTGGGGTCAGGTCAAGACCATGACTCCTAACTCGTGTTTTCTCCATCCCGCCATTCTCACATTAATCATCTTCACAGCGACATAACTGATGGACAGCAGTTCACAGTGACATCCCTGGGAAGTTTTATCTACTGTAACAGGATCAGAGGAAAGAACTCACAGGTGAAGGTCAAGGTAGGGTAGGATTAGGTTGTTGCATGGCCCTCCCAAACACCTGCTTATTTGACATCTAGAAGACCATGGCTTAGGAGTCTTGAAGTAGAAACGGGAAGTGCTGAGGCTACACCTCTTGATGATTACTCTCTCTCTCCTTGGGTAAATTACCAACCTGCCCGGTGTCATTTCTCCTATCTGCAAAGTGAAGGAATATGTTTACAAGCCTCCAAATTCCTCTTCCAGCTCTGAAATTCTGTGCCTCACCATTTTTTAATTCCCCTACACTCTTCCCTGCTAGCAAATACTTTTTAATGAGGTATACTCACATCTACTTTTCCCCCTTCCTCATAGTCTCCTGAAAGCCATCTTCAGCAAAGTGAAGTTGAGATGGGAAGGGGAAAATGACTTTAAAGACAACTTCAAATCACTTCCTTTCCCCCTGAAAACAATGAAAATTCAGCTGTGTGCTCATCTCTCAGCACAGTGAAGAGGGTGTAAAAGGAGGTGAGTGTAAGGAGGATGAAGAAAGAAGAGGACAAAGATAAGGAGGAAAATGGCTTTTAGAAATGCACACTTAAAGGGATGATTAGTCATCTAACTGCACTCCTAGAAAGCAGGGCCCTCTTTTTGAGGGGTGGGAGCTGGGCTGTCTTGTACAGTACCCAAGCACACTACTAGGCAGTGGCTCACAAATATGAAGCAATCACTTCGTTTGGCACACGGAGTTTGTTTATAGCCCCCGCCTTTTATTTGTGGCACATTTCTAATAGGCATGCTAATAAAGGCAGATGAAACACATAGTTACACAGAGTGAGAGAAGTCAAATTAAACAACAAATTTATTAAACTTTTTACCCTTCTTCTGAGCTCCTGTGAAGCAGAAACACCCAGACATTGTTTTAAGTCAGGGAGTTTCCAGCCTTGCAACTGAGCTCCCTGGCAAAAGGCCAGGCTGCCGCCAGTGCGTGGGAGAGAGCGGCCTTCTCGGGGCTGTGTTGGAAGTTCCAAGTTTATGAGGCATTTATGGCAGGGTTTAGCCAGTACCTATGGGTTTAGCTTATAATTTTTCCTTTAAAATGTACTTCATCTCTGAATTGCTGCATGTGCTATAATGCTGATTCTGACTTCTGACTGTTTTCTCCTTGACCCATTATGTCCCATTGTCCTGTTTATGGAACACCTAAAAAACTAAAATTGAGTAACAAATATGTATAGTGTGACAATTTTGAAATAAATAATTTTGGTTTTAGAATTCTATGCTGTTGAGGGCTGGAGATGTGGCTCAGGGGTTAAGCACCCTTGGGTTCAATCCCCAGAATCAAAAAAAAAAAAAAAAAAAAGAATTCTATGCTTTTGAGAAAAGTAATAGGTGAGTGATTAGTGATAACATTCATTAATATTATATATATTTTTAAATTTTAGGTGGACACAATACCTTTATTTAATTTATATGTGGTGCTAAAGATCGAACCCAGGGCTGGGGTTGTGGCTCAGCGGCAGAGCGCCCGCCTCACTCGTGCACGGCCCGAGTTCGATCCTCAGCACCACGTAAACATAAATGCAATTGCATTGTGTACAACTAAAGTAAATAAATAAATATTAAAAAAAAAAGATCGAACCCAGTGCCTCACGTGTGCTAGGCGAGCACTCTACCACTGAGCCACAACCCCAGCCCCTGATTAATATTATTAATGGTATCATTAATGATAATAAATTATATACTTAGCTCTAGATTATGATTTTCAACCTATGTTAATGTACTTGTGTCAATTTCCTTGAAATATTTGCAGAATTGAAAATTGGGGACTCGATGGGTTAATGCTTTTTTTGTCTTCAATGAAATTTTGAGACTAGATGCTTCTCTTGGGTCTCACCCACACCTGACACCCCCTAGGGAAGAGCAGTATGAAGGGAAGTGACTCTGAAGCTAGCCACAGGGCCCTATTGTCTGCATCTTCATGTGTGTAGGTTTGGGAGAAGGGAGAAGAAACTGGTGCAGCTTTGAAAGGCAGCTTGAACTTAACCCCTCCTGCCCATGCCAGGGGGATACTGGCAGTGGAGGCTCAGCCAGAACCAAAGAGCATCTAATTAAAAGAGACTTTTGAGAAAAGAAGAAAGGAGGGGAAAAAAAACAGAACATCCAATTAAAATTAAAATTTCAAATTTCTGGAAGGTTAGAGAGAATAAAACTGGAGCAATTATATGGTAGCAGTTGTGGGGGTCCAATCATTAATCTTGGGGGGTATTTTCCTGTCAAGTTTGTTGTCTAATACCTGCCTCACAGAAGAGAGAACACAAATTAAAGTACCAAATTCAGGAGCCAAGTAGCTAACACTGCGGATGAGGATTCTTCCTGGAGCCGCCCACCCAGACCCTCTGGGCCAAGGTACAAGATGAGTTTCCCTTGATACACTGCAGGCATTTGCTTAACTGCACAGGGGCTGCTGGGAGCCTGAGCAGGCTCTGGGTAAATGGGATCACGGTGGGGTTCAGCAAACATGCCCTCTGGGTTGAGTACACTCTGTTCACACAGTTCAGGTCACAGTGTCCTGGAGGGCAAGGCCCATGTAACTGTTTTCCTGACAAGGACTTCTGGGAGACACACATCTCCTGGCCAGGCCTTACCATCCTTCCTATTTTTGTCAAAGAGCTCAGGAACTCAACCTTTACATCCCTTCACACTCAGGGACTATATTGGGGGAAGGAAGACCTCTCTTTCTGCAGGCCCTCATTGTCTTTTTTTTTTTTTTTTTTTTTTTTGTGGTACCGGGGATTGAACTCAGGGGCACTCGACCACTGGGCCACATCCCCAGCCCCTTTTTTTGTATTTTATTAGAGACAGGGTCTCACTGAGTTGCTAAGTGCCTCGCCATTGCTGAGGCTGGCTTTGAACTTGCGATCCTCCTGCCTCAGCCTCCCAAAGTGCTGGGATTACAGGCGTGCGCCACCGCGCCCGGCTTCATTGTCTTTTGAGAACCACACATAAAAGACACAGGCTCTGAGTTAGGAATACAAGTTAGGGACCCCAGTTTAGGGGAATTCATTGTCACCATGTATTATAGCTGACTCGGGCTGCCATGACAAAGGACCGTGGACTGGCAGCTTCACAACAGAAATTAAATGTATTTTCTCACTGTTCTAGAAGCTAGACATCCAACATCAAGGCTCCAAAAGGGTGGTTTCTTTTGGAGCCTCTCTCCTTGGCCTATGGATGGCCATTTCTTCCCTTTATCTTTGCATAGTATTCCATCTGTGTGTGTCTTCTAAGGACCTCAGTCATATTGGATTAAGGCCCATTTCATGATCTCACACTAATTTAATATGAGATCAGGCTCTATAAAGGCCCTGAGCCTGTGGTGCTGTGAAATTAAGATTTCTTGTTTTGTTTGGTACCGGGATTAAACCCAGAGGCACTCAACCACTGAGCCATATCCCCAGCCCTTTTTTTTACATTTTATTTAGAGACAGGGTCTCTCTGAGTTGCTTAATGTGTCACTGTTGCTGAGGCTGGCTCTGAACTCACAATCCTCCTGCCTCAGCCTCCAGAGGCACTGGGATTACAGGCATGTGCCACTATGCCTGAAGTTAGGATTTCAATACATGAATTTGGAGAAGGAGGCACAACTCAACCATAGCACCATGTCTGTGACTTTCAGGAAGGCTGAAAACCTCAGTGTAGCCTCCCATGGCACCACATCAACGTTAGGATAGTCCAGGAATGCCTTTCTATCTACTTTTCCTACAAAAATCGCCCCAGTATTTCTGGTCTTTCTGAGCTACTTAGGCTGGTCTTCTCTAGGATCTCAGTTCCTGAGGATGTTTCCTGGAACATTCCCTGGGGGACTGCAGCACTGCCAAGCCCACAGGCCAGTGTGCTCCCTCACCCACAACTCCTCCCCTCCTGGCCATTCCCAGTCAGCCAAAATTGGCCCAGTTAAGGAGGGTTGTGGTCTTGCCCAAGCAGCCAGGTATGGCACTCACCCCAATCTCTTAGGTGTGGCCTCCCAAAAGATAACCTTCTCCTCAGGTCAGCTTGTCCTTCCTTATGGTGTTTACAACCAAGCCTTCTCTGTGTGACACACATTCCAGAACTGTAGGTCCAAAATTTGTTTTTCTTCACACTATTCCTTAAAAATAATTCCCTGGTCATACAGGTTGGGAAAGAAAATGGGATTCCTAGGCCCCTAACCCCTCTGGTTTTTGTTGTTGTTTGTTCGTTTGTTTGTTTAGTTGTTATTATTTTTTTAAATAGCCAGTTAAAGGCATGTCCCCTCTCCCTGAACCAGATCAACCACTGTCACCTTGGGCTTTGCAATTCAACTCTGTTTTCTACAATCACAGCAATCACAGCACTAAGCTCATTATGCATAAACAGCTCTAGTGAATCCTCTTGCTGAGAGGAACACTCCTGGGTGGTCCTTCTTGGGTGGGTCCCTGGGCACAGAAACCCCATGCCACGGTTCCTCCTTGCTCAGCACGCCAAGCAGATTCTGCCTTACGCAGCTCAGCTCCAGCTCGTCAGGAGATAAGATCAGAGACACTACGGAAGGGCCTTGTTTTAACAAGGCAGAAAATACAAGCTATTGCAAACATCAGGCCTACTGTGCAGAAAACGAACCCCCGCAGCACACCTTGGCTTTGGGGGCCCTCGCCAGAGAGGGTTTCTCCCCTCGTAAAGATCAGTATCATGGGGTGAGGAAAGAGTCATGCCACTCCCAGCAGGGCTTCCAGTCAGAGGGCTTCACTTTCAATTACCCAGAGCAGCTGTAGACTGCCGCTTATGTAACGGGCCCTGCGCCTCCTTCCCGGGAGGAGGATGTGGAACCATTTGGTGTTTGCTGAATAATGAGTCATGGTCAGAGTTAGGGAGCAGAAACACTGAATTTCTCCCCTGCATTGCTTCATCCGGAACTTCTAGTAAAGAATGATAAGCCATGAGTCAGAGCCCGGCAGGGCCTACCCGAGAGGAAAGCACCAGAGAAGGTTCCAAAATGCAGCCCCCAAAGGGCTCGGGCGAGCTGCAGAAGGGGCCTGTGGGGCATTTGAATCCCAGACGGGCACTTCAGGAGAAGAGTCACTGTTTATTTTGGCCTGTGGCTGAGCTGCCAGGGGTTTTCCTATCTTTAGTGATTGTAGCCCTTTTCCAAGACTCAACCAAGGATCCCTGAGCGTTGGGGTGAAGACCCAGGCTTGAAAATGAACAAACCTCGCTCCAAACCTCATTTAAACCTCAAAAATGAAACACGTCTCAGGGGTGGGGGAGGGGGCATATTTACATCAACTGAAAATCAAAAGGTTTGATTTCAGCCAGAGAGAGAGAAAGAGAGAAAGGGGGGAGGCATTCTATTCTTCATATTCTAAGGTAAAAATAAAAAATAAATACACAAAACCCCAACAAAACAAAGCAAAATTAAACCTTGTAACAAAATGGGTCAGAAATTACTTGTCCCTTTTTTTTTTTTTTTTTTCCTAAGGAATTCTGTCAAAATTTATAGACTTTCTACATCAGGAAATAATTTCTTGTGACTCCCCAGTCCCACCCAGTCATGCTTTTCAACATACCCAAGGAGGAGTCATAGCCTTTCTGGGGAGGGAGCTCAGTGGCAGAGCCCTCACCTAGCATGCAAAAAAGTCACAGCATTTATTGTCCTTCTTGGGCAAATTAGGGTCCAAATGGTGGGTCTACTTTGTGGTGGTGCTCTAAGAAGTTCAGGGCAATTTGCCTGATGAGCAATAACAGAAATATTTTTTTTCATTGTGCCAGCTTTTAGGAAGCTGAGCTCTGCCTATAAGAAGTAGCATAGTATAGAGGTCAAGGTCAAAGTGTCTGGATTTAATCCCTGCTCTGCTATTTACCGCCAGCTATGTAATTCTGGCATACAATTAACTCCTCTGCTTGATTCCCTCAGCTATAAAATGGGAGCAATGAGAGCCTCTACCTTCTAGGGTGGTTGTGAGGACTGAGGCAAAACTTCTAAAGCCTTTTGAATGGTCAGGATTTCTTTTTAAACCTATCTTCATCAACATCATCATCAACATCATTGACATTTACCTCTACAAACTTCTATTCTAAAACATGTTTGCAAAATGTTAGCAGATTTTATGGTCAACTAGATATAGCTTTTTTACAGTTAGCAAATTTTCTCTTTAGTATTTGCATCTACAAAAAAGGAGAGGATATCATAAACACATAGTGAAGATTCAATAAAATAAAATTTATCAAGCTTAGAAGGCACTCAAATAATGGTAGCTATTTTGTTTATAATTACCACCTCCATGGACTGAATCTGTGTACCAATTCTGGATTTCTTTATCCCATGTAGCTAAGTGAAGTCCAACCCCCCAGATCACAAACATCTCTTTAGAGTATTTCTACATATGTTTATGATACAAAACACCAGAGGGGAAGCAGAGTCATAGAATTCTAATTTAACACAAAGTTCATAAGGCATCTGTTCCGGTGGTGGGTCAAGAAAAGGAAGGAGGAAAGATGAGGCAATTATTTAGATTCTTTAACAGGGCACTTTCAGCTTGAGTTATATTGATTGATTTCCTGCTCAATTCAGCTGACCACAGAAAGTAGATGACACACCTCTGAGACTGGCCCTTTAGCGCCAGACGGATGAGATGAGTGTTGTAGGGCAGCCACACACGCCTGACATCATCCCCGCCAGCATCGTCCCACATGGCATCCATGTTTAGGGAGCATTAATGGTGTGTTAGGCACAGTGCTAAAGGACTTAGCTCAGTTGTATCCTTACAACAACCCTGTTGGCTTAATATAATTATCTCCATCTTTTAAAAAATATTTTTTAATATTTAATATTTTTGTAATTGGACACAATACCTTCATTTTATTTATTTATGATTATGTGGTGCTGAGAATCAAACTCAGCACCTCACAAGTGCTAGGTGAGTGCTCTACTGTTGAGCCACAACCACAGCCCTATTATCTCCATCTTAAGGATGAGAAGATTGTTCTTCCCAGGCTTGCAACCCTCACGGTCCCACAGCTGTTAAGTGATAGAATCCAGGCTCCCAGTCTCAGGTACTGTCCATGAGGCTCTACTGCCACTGCTGCTGGGGTTGGGGCCTTCCCAGAACTCCTCCTGCTGTCCAGGTTTATAAATCATCTGCCTTCATGACAATGCTGAGCAGCCACAAGGTGACCTGCCGGGTTAGCGCCCCACAGGCCCTCGGCTGGGGAGAGATGTCTGTGTGGCTGACAGACATCCAGGGGCTGCTGCCATCCTCGGGCCTTGGTATAACTGAGATGGACTTGACAGAAACAATTCAGTTCAACAGCAGCATGAAGTTCCCCCCAAGTTATTCTGTGGAGGCAGCAGTAAAGGAGGAGAGGGCGCTCCCTCCCCACCAGGCCCTTGGTGTGGTGGCCTCACACAAGAGTGACCCCTGCCCCCAGGTCTGAAGGTAGCCAACAGGGCCCGTTAAGAAGGGCAGAGCTGATGGCTTGGACTAGCTTCTTTTCTTGAAACAATGTTAATTTGTCCAGTTTTGTGGCTTTTTTATGTGGAACAACATTAGCTTATCCAAGCTTGTGGTTTATTTGAAAACGAAATTCCGGTAAATCTTTCGCACCATCTGGCAGTGCGTTGATTGGCCACGAGTTAGGGAGAAGCCACTGAGCCCATACGAAAACAAAGCGATGAAAACCCACCCCAAACAGAGAGGCTCTGTGTAATTTGCCTGCCCAAACAGCCCCAAAGGCCTCTCTGAGGAATGGATCTGTCCCCAAGAGCGGAGCCTTGACCTGTCACTCTCAGGGTGGGAATCCGTTTCTCTCAACAGCTGAGGCTGTGTGGAATTTCTTAGCTTAAGCCTGAGCCAGGGTCTTAAATTCTTTCTATAGAAATACATTAGAAGGGTCTGGGGTTGTGGCTCAGCGGCAGAGTGCTCGCCTCGCACACGTGTGCGGCCCGGGTTCGATCCTCAGCACCACGTAAACATAAATCATTGCATTGTGTACAACTAAAGTAAATAAATAAACATCTTTTTTTTTTTTTTTTTAAAGAAATACATTAGAAGGGGCTCTTTGAGTGAATAAATAAGGTCTAGAAACCAACATGAGTGATCAGGAGAAAAAGGGATTTAAACATCAGCAGTTGACTCTCTGGTCTGTGGAAAAATGAGACCCGGGTCCCTGAGGGATATAGATATCATTCTTATCTGTCTCAATATCCACAGTCCTTCCCTGGTTTTCATAATACACATAATAAATATTCACCCAGTGCTCACTCTTGGTGGGCCCCGGGCACAGGAGAAAGAATATTAATAGACAAGCCAGATAGGCTCCTTGCTTTTAGAAACTTTATGTTCTGCCAGATGTGGTGATGTGCACCTGTAATTTCACCAGCCCTGGAGGCTGAGGCAGGAGGATCGCATGTTAAGAGCCATCATCAGCAACTTAGTAAGACCCTAAGCAATTTAACATGATCCTGTCTCAAAAAAAAGAAAAGAAAAGAAAGAAAGCATAGGTTGTTGTACAGTGGTTAAGCACCCAGTTCAATCCCCAATACCAAAAAAATAAAAAAAGAAAGCTTATGTTCTAGGATAAACAATTTAAAGAACATATCGTTTAAAGTAGTAATTTTAGGGAGGCATGATAGTACATGCCTAAAATCTATCAGCTTAGGAGGCTGAGGCAGGAGGATCGCAAGTTCAAGGCCAGCCTCAGCAATTTATCAAGGCCCTAAGCAACTTAGCAAGGCCCTGTCTCAAAATAAGAAAGATGGAAGGAAGGAAGGGGTCTAGGGATGTAGTTCAGCAGTAAAGCACCCCTGGGTTCAATCCTCATACAAAAAAATTAAAATAATTTCAAACATAATAACTGGTATGTAGGGGGAAAAAGCAGCTGAGAATAATGAATGCAGGGTGGGGGGGCAAGGACCACCTTTAGGTAGATTGCCAATGAACACTCTCTGAGGAGATGACATTTGAGCAGGGAGAAGCGGCCAGCTATGGGAGGTGTGGAAAAGCTAAAGGGTCAGCCTGCTGAGACAGTGTAAGAGAGAAGGAAGCATTCTGAGATGAGGACAGAGAGGCAGCAGGGCCACACCTAAGACACAATGGGAACTGGTTCCTCCTTTCACTCAGCAGAAAGAGCGCTTTAATCTCTGGGAGAGAATGGACCATAATAGTAGGAGCAGAAAAACCCAGTTAGAGGTTTCCTCAGTTATCCAGACAAGAGACTACGTGGCTGAGCCCAAACAGTGGAGAGGGAGCAGAGAAAGAGACTTGAGGTAGAATCAAGAGAATTTGCTGATGGATTTGATGTGGAGGAATAAAGAGATCATAGAAGAAAGCTCCTAGGTCCTTCAGTCTAAGCAACTGGGTGGGAGGTAATGCCATTACCAAGAGTGGGAAGATTAGAACAGGAAGCACAATGTTTGGGGGGGAAATTAAGTATCTGTTTTAACATGTTAAATCTAATATATCTGTGATATAGCCATGTGGGAATATCAAGTAGATGTTCTAGAATTCAGCATAAAAAAAATTTAAGATGTCATTAGGATGAAGTTGATATTTGAACCCATGAGAATTGATGAACTGATGTAACAGAGGGATTTAGAAAGTATTCCAGAAAAGACTGGGAATGTCTCATACCCAGGCCTGCATGCATGCCTGGACAGGGGTACACAAAGAGAGCTTAAACACATCATGTGGGGCCTCGTGCACGTACACATGTACGCCCTAGCCTGCTTGTACAGTGCTGCGCACACCCATGACCCCCTCCACTCAAAGCACCTATTGGCTTCTACTCCGGAAGGAATCTGGTAAAAGGCCCTGGGAAGATCTTGGAAATGAGCCTTGAGCTATTTGGACAGGGATTCCAGGCCCCAAGGCTCTGGAAAATAGTGTAGACAGCATATGTGCTTGGTAGACGTGTTTCTGCAGACTGTGGTCTCCTCGTTCATCTGAGTAAGGATCAGAGCAGGTCAGGTCAGAGCTGGAACATCGAAAGCACAGGACACCAGGTAGGGACCCTGGCTGTCACGTCCAAGGGTGGAACCGCACATCTGATATTCATCAGGGTGATCAAGACCATTACTTCCGAATCTAATATGTAGGTCCTAGGAAGGGAGCCGGTGTAACTCACCCTGCCATCTCCTAGACTATTCCTGCAGTGTCTGCTGTGTGGTCCTTCCCTTTGCTTCATACTGCCTTTATCATAATGGAAGTGGGCACCCTTCCTAAATTTAACAAAACTTATATTGGTGGGAAGGAGGAGTAAGTGAATAGGAAGAGTTGGGTGAAAGGGGAAAACCCCTGCTACAGAGTTCAACCTCAGCTAAATAGGTCAGAAGGTCTGATGCACACTATCAATGGGCATTTGAACCTCAGTCATGGTACACTAGGTCCCAGGCACAGGCCATCCCTCAGGACATGCTCACAATGGGAATTCCATGCATGAGTGATGTGCAGGGAAGTGAAGGGCAGCATGGCTTCTGTTGTTCTGTCCATTCAAAGCTCAGATCTGCTGAAGACCAGGATCCATCCAATACACTTTGACCCTCAAAGATTAGGACTTAGCAAGAGCTACTCAAAGCACTTGAAGCTTAAGACTACCTTCCCATTTTAGTGAATTATAAGAGTACAAGCAAGACAACTCACCTTCATGTTGTGAATGGGTTCAACATTCTGGGTGGGTTGGGAATCTGAGCATGAGATACACTTGAGCAGTCACAGCAACCTACATCTCTAACATTGGGCATTCTGACATTAAGAGTTAATTTTCTTCTCCACATACAGGGCTCAGTCGCCTTTCTTTGACATGTGTGGCTCAAGTGGAAGCAAGGCTGTAGGCAAAGCCCATCAGCATTCCCTTTTCAAAGCCTCAAAGGCTGGCAGCCCTCCCATCAATTCCAGGACTGGTGACCAGGCCTTATTTGCTGTCCGAATAATGAAATCCTTAGCTTTCCTCATCTGCTAAGCACATTCACAACAGGCAGATGTCACATACAATAGGGCTATAAAAATAATACAGCTGCATGACACTTTCTAATTCTTCTTGTTCCTTTTTTCTTTTTTGTCGTCACAGCAACCCTGGTATCCCTGTAGCCAAGTCAAAGAGAGGTAGAACTGTCAGGGAAAAGTCTAAGAGTCAGAAATGATATGTCTCATTCCAAACTGTAGTGGTGGCACATCTTGTGGCCTTGGGCAAGTCACCCAAAATGAGAAGCAAACTGAAAGGGGGCTGGGCGAATTCATTAGTTTGGTGGAAAGGTTTGAATAACTTGGTTCCATCAGTGCAATAATGACCTCTTTCTATTTACAAGACGTTGGCGCCTCTCCTCATTTCACTTTTGATAGCTGAGTGGATTTGCAAGTAAATGGGAGCTCTCAGCAGCAATCTGTGGAGCATTCTAAAAGCCTCTGGTTTGAATCTTCCAGAGAAAATGTCAGCCACTCTGTAGAATGTTACTTTAAGGGGCTTTCAACAGGACTTAAGTCCTCTGAAGCAAGTGTTATGTGAGAGTGAAATTATGCTATATTCCATTTTCAAATTAAGGCAAGAGGAAATTTGTGTTTTTGAACTGTGGCCTTGAACTTCATACATTCATGTACCTCAAAAGAATGAATGACTCACATCTAGTGCATTGCTGTCTGTATTACATATTTAAATGCTTGACAAATGTTTATGGCTAAATTGATGGGATGAATGGTGACTAAATTATAGATAGCAAAAAAAATCTATTGTTAAATTTTATTCTAGAATACATTTTATCCGAGAATGCTCAAGATTTGGTGTTGAGGGTCTTCAGACATATTTGATATCGCTCTCCACTCTCTTACTTTCACTGGGTGTGGATTTTGCTTGGATTGAGATGAAACCAAAAGTAGAGTCACTAGGCTTCACTGAGCTGTGGGAGGATGCTATGTACTGTCTATGTGGGGCAGAAGTCCTGTGGTATGGTCATTATTCACAGAAAAAGAAACTAAAGCTTGGAGATACTGAACATTTCAGAATGGCCTTCTCCCTACTGGAACATGAGGCATCTGTGATCTGAGAGGCTTTGAAAAACTCCTGCCCCTAAACACGAGGGCTGCATTAGTCAGCTTTTTGTTACTGTGACCAAAATACCTGACAAGAACAACATAGAGGAGAGATGAAGAAAAGTTTATTTTGGCTCAGGGTTTCAGAGGTCTCAGTCCATGGTCAGCCAGCTTCTTTGCTCTGGACCTGAGGGGTAAGGCAGAACATCATGGTGGAAGAGCTTGGCAGAGGAAAGCTGCTTAGCTGATGGCAGTCAAGAAGCAGAAAGATAGGAAGAGGCTAGGAACAAGATTAATGCTTTCAGTGGGTGCCCCCAGTGACATTCCAACTAGGTCCTACCTCCCAGGAGTCCATTCACCTATTGATGGATTAATCTATTTGATGGATTAATCCATTGATGAGGTCAGAACTCTCATGATCCAATCATTGCCTACAAGCTCTATGATCCAGAAAACCCCATGGAGACTCATAGACACCATCTTCCCATTCCACCAGAAGATACACCTTTTCCTCATCTACCCAGACACCAGTCCCTGAGAGAAGCAGGGGAAGGGGCAGAACTCTGAACAACTAAGTATTTTATGTAGAAGCGATGGAAGAATTACATACAGAATTATTTAAATGATAATACCTAAGCTTATTGTGTTGTTTAAAAGCCTTATTTCTGTACATATGGGCCCCAAATCAATAGCTTCAACTAGGAGCTCATTAGAAATGCTGAATCTCTTTGTGATGAGAACATTCAAAATCCTCTCTTCTGGTTATTTTGAATTATATGATACAATACTGTTAGGTATTATCTGTCAATTAAAAAAATAAAGTTTACTAAATTAAAAAGAGAAGAAAAGAAATGCAGACTCTCAGGCCCACTCCAGACCTATCTATCGAGTCAGAATGTGTGTATTATTAACCAGATCACTAGGTGATTCATGTGCATGTTAAAGCTTGAGAGGTGCTGCCCTAAAGTACAGAACCCTTCCTTGTCTCTTGTCCATTGTCCAGTAAGGGCAACCAGAGTGGCTGTAGAACAGTCCAGAACTACATTTTATCTACATATCTTACTAATATGTAAATCTGTGACTCCATCACAGTTGAATGAAAATAAAGAACAAGCTTAAGAGAAGGGGAGTAACTTCTAGCACCTTCTGAATTAAAAGGAAGAGGTAAAACTGGGCTAGCAATGGGGTAACAGTTGATATGTCAACCTCCTCTATTGATACCATTTTCTACTGCTGTAGTTAGAAGGATTCTGAACCACATCAAAGGCCAGAGGGAAAGGGCAGCGCAGGTTAGCTATGACTGCCGTAGGTGTCAGACTAGAAATACCAGCACACCTTCCCCACGTTGGCCATCCTGAGGTGGCAGGTATTCCAAGAAGGATCAATTGGGAAAGTGCCTTTGACCTTTCCTGACAAAAGTTGCAACAGGGATTTCCTGCTCTCTTCTTCTCCTCCTTCTTCTTTTTGGTATTGGGGATTGAACCCATGGGTACTTTACCAATGAGCCACATCCTCAGTCCTTTTATAAAATCTTTTTTATCTTGAGAAGGGTCTTGCTAAGATGCTGAGAACCTTTTTAAGTTGCTGAGCCTGACTTTGAACTTGTGATCCTCCTGCCTCAGCCTCCCAAACTGCTGGGATTACAGGTGTGTGCCATCATGCTTGGCTACTCTCTGCTTCTTGAACAAAGTTTGTCCATGATCAAATGGCCTATAGCAAGACTTCTGTTGTGACCTGCATTTTATAAGAAGCCTTCTTAGTTGGGATCCCACTCATTTGGCTTCATATTTACTAAACTGAAGTGGCCAAGAGAAAGGATTTTGCTAAGCCCAGTTATCAGAAAACCAAATTACCCAGGTCATGAAGACTTTGTGAAAATTTTGCTGTCTTAAATTTTAGAAGCATTTGAGAATGAATTTAAGAATTTGAGAAAGAATTTAAGTCTTCTGTTATTTTATTGGCAATGATATTTTTCCAAGTCCTTTGTTATTTTATTGGCAATGATATTTTTCCAAGTTAGATACATATTTTCTTGAAACTGCATTATTTAAAATAAATTATGTGATTAGGGTTTTAAACTTTTTAAAAAGTCAGATCTCTTACTTCCTTACAGCATTGTGGTAAAAGCACTGACTAGGAGTCAGAAGACAATTGCTCCAACCTGGACCCTCTTGACCATTAGCTACATCTACAGGAAAGTTAACAAATCTCTTCAAGCTTCGGTGTCATTGGTGACTGATAGATACTAAGTAATCTATGATTACATTAAAAATAAATCAATTGATTACATTAAAAATAAATCAATCCTAGCCTTTTCTATAAATTACATTTAGTTTGAGTACATATTGTTGTTAACAGAGTGATTTCTTTCATCAGAGAAATTTTCAGGGCATCTGGCAGATGCTGGTGGTGGGAGGATGACAAATCTTTGCTGCTAAGATCGTTTCTCTTCTGTCCTGGATGATTTCATGGCATAGAGCTCCCTGGAAGTGAGCAACCAGGCCAGAAGACCCCTTGAGCTCCCTGGCATCTTTAAGGTTATATCACTCCCTAAATAAATGTAGTGACGTTGAAGAATATTAATAGAAGCAGAAGCACAATAGGAATTTGCCCATCAGCTTCCCCCTTCCCAAATGGCAAAAACAACAAGCAAAGAAACTCCTTCATACAGCAGTGCCATCCCCAGCCAGATCCAAAAGCAGAGAGGGCTATTTGCAGCTTGATGTGCTGGCAGGGTTGTGGTGCTGGTTCTGAAGTCTCCAGACAGATTACTTCTTAACTCCAAGGGAAGCCATTTCAGTGTCACTCACAGGCAAATGCACTTTCTAGGGGGTTGTTATGGACATAATTGTGTCCCCTGCCCATTCAGACCCATATGTGAAATCCTAATCCCCAACGTGACTATGTTTGGAGAAAAGGGTTTTAAGGGGGCAATTAAGGGTAAATGAGGTCATAACAGTGGTTTCTAATCCAATATGACTGGTATATGTGGGTACGTGCACACAGAGGAAAAACCACGGGAGGACAGTGAGAAGGCGGACTTCATAAGCCAGGAGGAGTCTCTGCAGACACCAAACCTGACAATACAGTCACGGGCTTCCAGGCTCCAGAATTGTGCAGAAATGCTTTTCTGTTGTTTGAGGAACCCTATAGTGTTTTATTATGGCATCCCTCATAGACTTGTGCAGGAGTGCTTAGCAGGCTGGAGGTTGGACACCCACTGCTACAGTAGTCCTACCCTGGACAGCCGGGAAGCCCCAAAGTTAGTGATGCAAGACTGACTTGCTTCTGAAGGGCCGGGCAGGAAGCGGGAAGCAAGCTGAGGTCCCTGGGCCCATTCCCAGCTGCCAGCTCTATTTGAAGGCTGAGCTCAGGGACAGCAGATGGGAGAGTGATGAGCCCCTTCTGTTGCAGGTGATTCATAGGGCATCTGGGCATGCAGCCCACCTCTACCACCAGTGGGAGAGATTTCACATCCATCGCAGCCTCTACTCCACATTGGAGAGCCACATGAGGCTGGAAAGGGGCAAGGGGAAGGGGCTTTCAGTCCTCTAGTGCATCTTGATGCCAGGCTCCTGGCATCTGCCCTTTTGCCCTCAAAAGCCCTTGGTCTGTCTGTTAGCAGCTGTGTTTGTAGTCACACTTGCTTTTGAGTTGCATCAGCTGCTCTACCTGCCTCGCTTTTTCTGTTCATCCTACATCTCTGCCTCTTTGGGGCAAGTTCTATACCTTCCCCAGGGATGCCTTCACCAAAAGGAGACCCACTCTTCCTAGTACGACAATTGAGACTTTCTTCCTTGCACCAGTGCAGCAGTCTGGCTGTGTTATCTGGCACATTGTTCCCTATATGTTGGCCAGGTTTGGGCTCCTGGCATATGGCTTGAGGACTTTGACACTACATTATTGCTCAGCATTTGGCTTTTGCCCCAATGACAGTCTCTGAGGGGGTTTGGACTGGCACCCACTCTCCTTCTTCTTGCCTTGGTTAGGATACTCCTCACTGGAAATGCACTGTCTGCCCCCTAGGAACTGCAGTCTCCCTTTTCCCTGGGGGGTCCTGGTGTTTTCAGCATCACCTGAAGCAGACAACACTTCATTCCTCATTGTCAGAGGAGGTCCCCTCCTTCTGGACACTTGGCATCATAGTCACTCCTCCCTTCCCTCTCTTGCCCTGTTCTTCTCCCAGGGAAGGAGTCTAAGATTTTCCTTCTCTTGTGATTTCTAGTTATGGCCAAACCCGGGAAGTCAACAGTGGTTTACCCAGGCTCACTTCGGTGCCACCTGGTGTCCTTCCCTGCCTGCCTGAATGGGCATCACAGCAGCAAGAGTCTGGAGCGGCTTCCCAGCCCCCAGCATGTGACCCACACATGCTCAGAAGCACGCAGAGCAGCATTAACCTTTTAGGAGATTTTCTGGAGCCAATGAGACAGCCCATGGAGTGTAATTTATGTCTCTTTCCTTCATTCTTTCCCCCCTTTGGAAGCAGTCGTTTGGAATGGACAGAGTAAAACAGGAGTTAAAGAACCGTCTATGTATTTTTCCTAAGCTATAATTAAGATGGAAGCTCATTTGCCATCCCTGGGATTGGGGTAATCAAGCATATGACAGAGCAAGACTTTGGAACATTTTTATCAGTTCTGGAACCACAGCTCCTCCGAGGCCAAATTTCTCTTCATGTCTCAGATTTCAGAGAAGAGACTAACATTTCCCGTACAGACAAGCCACCCCTCTGCTCTCCTGATTCAGCTGTCCACTGTGCACTGCAGCTACATGCAAGGGGTAGGAGTGGACACATTCCAGCTCACTGGGGTTTGGAACGGCATCTCTCATCCCCAGAGAAGGGATTCTCTGTGGAGGCTGAGCTGGCGGCGCTTGAGCTTGCCTTGCGGTTGGCACGTAGGCCATCAGAAATCATCTGAGCATCAACCTGCCAAGCTGGGGCCATCCTGGGGTGCAGGGATTTATTGCCAAGAGAGGACAGAAAATAAGCCATTTCCTTTGCTTTGCTCTGCTCTGCAGGCCACTTTCATGTAAAGGGACTCTGCTCTTGCCCTGATCAGGTCAATACCTAACTCATCAAGCTTGTGTCTGCTGGCAGTTCAGGCCTGTCTGCTACCAGGAACAGGTGCCAAATCAGAGTGTGGAATTTTCCCAGCAGGCCCCAGGGAGTGCTGCTGCCAAGGCAACTGTGGTAGGGTTGAGGAGTAACTAGTGAACCACAAATCCAGAAAAGGAAGAGGAGGCCACCCTCTTGGCTTGGGCCGACTCAGGTACAGGCTGTCCCTTGAGGAAAGCTGGGGGTTGCAGAGACTCCCCAGTGCCAAGGGCAGACAAGGCCAGAGCAAGCAAGGCCAGGCCCCATGAGGCAGCTTCCCAGAACCAGGTGAATCAGACCAGGTGAGGACACCCCAGAGTGGCTGTCTGCTTGGCCGCAGAGGACCCTGGCCAGCAGGAGTGACAAAAAACAGTTGGTTGCTGGGGAGAACCAATGGACCTGTGTTTAGCAAACAAGATCAGGGGGTTCAATGTGAGCTCTGGATCTAAGTGGCCAGGGAGGAAGCAGAGCTCTGTGCTATATAGAAGCAGTCCTGGAACTCAGGATGGCAGGGACAAAGCCAGTGATATCCAAGGATTTGAGGTCACAAGTTCAACCCAAGGGAGCAGAAACAGAAAAGCCAGTTCTTTGGACCCAATCAGTAACAAATACATACTGATACCACCTGACAGAACAAGTCTCTCCTCATCCCTGCAAGAGGAGCCCCCCCCACCCCCCGCCCCCACCCATGGCCAATGTGGCAGCAGCACACCTAGACAGATGGAAATTGTTACCAGGGCTGCTTGCCTGCCTTTACTCCTTCTGGGCCCCCAAATCTTGACTGTGATTCTGAGACCATATTCAAGTGCCACGGTGTGATGTTCAGTGGGAACAGGATGGAGAGGCACACTGGCCATGGCCGTGGATTTGATTTTCCTGGAGTTTTACTTAACTTGGAGAGTTCATTGATTTCATGAAGACAACAAAATGTTTTGCTGAGAACGATTGCCCATAATTTGAAATGAGAAGCGGAGTTTTATATTTTTCATGATAACTAATTTAGACCACGAAATTGTCTTCAGCAAATTAAGAAGATAGCAGGCCAGGCCTTTGTCACTGAACAAATGAACACAGTGCACCTGGTTATCCTGTTCTCATGGGGCTTTGATTCACTTACTCCTATTACTCTTCCTCGATGTATATACTTTTTTGATAAGATTAGATTTTTCTGCTCTGAAGCCTAATCAAAATTGTCATTCAGCTGAAAATAAATATGACACTCCCTATATTCCAGACTTATGTAGCCCTGTGGTAGCAAAGCCGTAGTTGTATTTTTCTAACCACTACTGAGTAGGTACAGAAGGATGTTGTTATGACCAATAGCCTTTTCTGGGAGGAGGGCAGTATGGGGTATTTAACACAGGGGCACTTTACCATGGAGCTATATCCCCAATTAATTTTTTAATTTTTTTATTTTTTGAGACAAGTTATCAATAAGTTGCTGAGACTGGCCTTAAACTTGCAATCTTTCTGCTTCAGCCTCCCAAGTCTTTGGGATTATAGGAATGTGTTACCATGGCCACCTGATCTTTTAAAACAGATGAAACAAACTACTTCCTCCTACTTTTTATAGGAACATAGCTATGCATGAACAATATCTGTAAGAGGTCTAAAATCTAAAGGGTTTGGAATGGTAAACTGGTAGGAATAAGAGAGTAAATTAACATTTTTGAAAGGCCAGATTCCAGCATTCTGTTGGTGATTTCCCAACTCTTATGTCCTTAAATCCTCAGAACAACCTAGAAAAGAAACCTTCATACCCATTTTTCTCTATAGGTATAATGTCCAGAGAAAATAAATGTTACAGAGCTCAGAGCTGAGGGCACCACATTTGGCCCTCAGTTGCTCCTGCTGGTCTCCATTCCCTTGGTGGAAGCTGTTGTGAACCACCTGTTTCTTCAAGTGCTTGACACTATAGCTTTGCAGCTCAAAGCATTAGCTGCCTTCAAAATTATGTAATAAACTGACTAATCAGTTTGAAAAAGAGCTCAATGCTCTCATTTCCCAGTAGTTATTATTGTTTAATATTGTATCTATAACTTTAAAGTGGAAGATACTCCAACAAAAAATTTAATTCATAGGGAGATGGTTCTGCCAAGTTTATGACCCATGATAAAAGGCCCAAAAGTACAGCATGAGGCAACCTCATTGATTCTTCCTTTTCCATTTGGGGATTTTAGACATTCTCAAATATCCGTTGACATCATAGTCCCTGTGCAGGAACTGAGCTCAGTTTTCTTCTAACATCTTCTTTTTTTGTTTATATTTGCTCATTCTCCTTTGTGTGGGGCATGCAGGCTCTGAGATTCTACCTCCTTAAGGAACTGTATTTTAAAACATGAACAGTTCTGATATATCTTATGGAAGGATCTCTGAGATATATGGAAATATGGGAACAAAGAAATTATTGGCTTATGTCAGAATTAATTGCAAAGAGACCCTTAAAGCCCAGATCTGTCCACAAAATACCTGGCTGTTGCAAAGGGAAAACAGAAGCAGACTCTGGTCTGAAAACAAACACTTAGAGGCATTCAGAAAGGTGCCTTTAGAAAATAAAAACTCTAGAATAAATAAAAAAAGTTACTTGGGGTGCAGGTGCTTTTCCTTAATCCCTTAATTCTCCTGAGACTGTGGGTTTGAGATGAAAGTGAAAGAACTGAGATCAATGACTGCCTGCCCAGGTAATGTTGATGAACTGGATTTGGAGTTGGGGCCCATTGACTTTGGATGCTGGAATACTGGGTTCTTGGGCGTGGCTGGTTCACATTTCACACTCACAGAAAGAATATATCAGGCTCAAGACAATGGGGGAGAGAGAGAAACAAATAAATCTGGGACGGTTATTGAGGAGCATGGCAGGTAGAAACCTGGAAAGGAGAAATCAAATAGGAAAGGCCATGAAAAGTTACACGTAGGAGTGGGGAACAGCCTTCAGTATCAGTGATGGAGTTCAGGGAGGAGAGCGGTAGATGATGATGCAAGCATCTGGCCTTCTCTCTGGGTCCTGAAGAAATGTTAAAGCAAGTGTACAGGTTAGGTGGGGAAAAAGCAAGAGGCCAGGAGGTGAAGAGGCAGGAATAGATAGTGAATGTGGCCCCATAATGTCCAAGAAGCCGGCTCTAATCTCTCCAGGTTGCCAAGGGATATTCAGAACTGGCTAGTGTATGTGTGTTGCAGTGGGGTAGGGGATGATGGGTGGGGAATGGCTTGTTAGAAGGCCCAGGGCTGAATCATAAATACATCCTTGGACTTAATTTCACACATATCAATAATTGGGTGAAATGAGACTCACAAATCAAGTGAAGGGTTTCATATTAGCTCATTATTTATTCAACATATAAGAATTGAGTAACTACTTTATTGGGATGCTGAGGATAGAGCCCTGAATGAGAGTGACAAGAGCATTTCAATGAAGGAGCTTACAAAAAAAATGGGAGGAGGATAGACAAAACACAGACAAGTAAGCAATTAAATAAGAAATTTTCATATAGTAACTTGTGCTATGAATAAAAGAGAGAGAATATAGATTGAGAGTGATGAGGTCAGTTGACATAGACAGGGACATGGTTGACATAGCACAGGCATCTCTGAGAATGTGACCTCTGAATTGAGCCTTGGATTATGGGATGGATCCACAGTATAGAGAGATGGGATGGAATGATCCAAGTAAAGAGAAGGAACCACATGGGCAGTGGGGCTGAGGGAAGACCCTGCCTGCAAAGACTGAAAGAGGAAATAAGCCAGAGTAGCTGGAGGATGGAAAGTGGAAGGCAGAAACTTGTTCTTTAAGTGTGGCCTCTAGACCAGCAGACCACCAGCAGCAACATCATTTGGGAATGTTTTAGAAATACAAGTTCCTGAGTCCTACTCCAGATTTAGTAAATAAAACTCTGAGGACTCAGAAATTAGTGTGTTAGCAAATTCTTCAGGTGATTCTGAAGTACACTAATGTTAGAGAAAGAGCACTTTATAGCAAAGAAGATATACTGTATGACCACAACATCAACTGGTCTTACACATGGCCCCACCCAGAAGCCCCAGCCCTGCAGCATGATGAAATGATGTTTTGAAGGATAGTGCCTGCCTGCAGGTGTTTCCTGTGTATAGACAGGTGCCATCCTCTAGGGTGTAGAATATACCCTTGGTCTTTCTCAATCAGGATTACACGAGAGCTTTAAACCATACTGAAAATGATTTGAGTGCTATTTTCTCTGTTCTCCCATAGATGATCCATGGCTAATACTATCCTAGTCTCTTAGGAGGAAAGTTAATTTATTATGTACAATGAATGCCTTAGGGCTTAGTTTTCTTGGAGAGTCCTTGTTGAGAACAGCAGCTATAAATCAATGACCCTTGTTATGGTTTGGATGTGAAGTATCCCCCAAAAGCTCACATGTGATACAATGCAAGAAGGTTTAGAGGAGAAATGATTGGGTTATGAGATTCTTAACCCAATCAGTGAATCAATCTCCGGATGGAATTAACTGAGTGAAAACTGAAGGCAGGTAGTGTATGGCTGGAGGGGTGGGACTTTGGGGGGCATGTCTTTGGGGTATATATTTTCTCTCTGGCTAGTGGAGTCTCTCCCTCTGCTTCCTGATCATCATGTGAGCCACTTCCTTCCACCACACTCTTCTGCCGTGTTGTTCTGTCTCACCTTGAGCCCAGAGTAATGGAGCCAGCCTTCTGAGGACTGAGTCCTCTGAAAAAGTGAGCCTCATAAACTTCTCCTCCTCTAAAGTTGTTCTTGTCAAGTCTTTTAGTTACCAGAGCGAAAAAGCTGACTAAAACAACCACTAGAGTTTGTTGTTCCCCCAGTAGGTAGAATTATGGGTCTGGGAAACAAGGAGTGAAAATAGGAGTAGCTCTGCTTACCGTGGCTCCCAGTGACACACTTGGGAAATTCATGTTTCCTGTCCCTACAATTCTGGGCTGTGAGAGTCTAGAGGTCCTAGTTCCCAGAGAATGTGTTCTGGCACAAAGAAGGAGTAAATTAAGAAGGAGGAAAACATTTTATTTGTAAAGGAGTGGATATAACTTACAGGGAAGATGAAGAAGTTTCAGAATGAAAACTACACAACCTACATTGAGAACCATTATACAGTTTGAAAAGCTAGATGGGGGCTTAGGATGCAGGTATCCAAACCTAGTAGGGGGGATTTCATGGATGGAAATATGATGGAACATCTAGAAAGAATTAATATACCTCTGGAAATTTTGAAATTGAAAATTTTATGTATGTAAAATCCAATATGTAGTATTAATAACATATGTGTAGCATAATCTATATTATTTGTTATGGACATAGCATATGTCCATGTGTTTAAGTTATACATAAATAATATATAATACATATTGTATATAATAAAAAATGTATAGCTATATAACATATATTTATATTTAGTGTATTTGTACATAATATTGTTTAATACATATATATATCTCAGGTAGAAACAAGTATTGTGAAGGAAAAAGGGAGTAGAGACTCAGCGGCAATGGTGGGTGCCCTCATAACTTAAGGTGGTGTCAACCACAAGCACAAAGGAACAGAGGGGACATTCCTATTTAAGTCAGCGGGAGGAAGGAGGGGTGACTATTGGGTGTTTAAGGAGTAAGAAGATGTGGGGCAAAGTCAATGAGGAGAGTGGAAAACCAAATACTAGAGAAATGAAGTTGTAGTGCCAGGCAGCACTGTGCCCATTTGAGGTTTGTGGTCATAAATTTAAAGTGAGACTACTCAGCATGGTTCTGATTTTTTTCCAGCCATGTTTGGACTTGAGGATGCAGGCAGTGTAGAGGGCATGATCAAGACCAGAGCTTAACCAGGTGAGTGTGACGGAAGGAAAAAAGAGGTTTGAGAGTCTTGGAAATTTTCCAACAATGGAATTTAAGCTAAGGAGGGAAGTAGGGCATGAATGGGGAGGGCAGGTAGTGAAACTTTTCTAGATTCAGGAATTTTTAAAAAAGAACAATTTGAAATAGAAGGGGATGCAGTTTACCTACATGTCAATAAGCCATATAGCTGTATAGAAATTTAAGGATGAGAAGAGCAGACTGGTTTTAAGAAGGATACTTCCTGTCCCTACAAAATTGTGGGATGTGTATGTCTAGAGGTCCAATTCTCGGAGAATGCGTTCCAGCACTAAGAAAGAGGAAAACTTTCATTTGGGAAGGAGTGGTCCCAACTTAGGGGGAGGATGAAGAAATTTCAGGATGATAACTATGCAGTGTACAGTAAAAATAACTACACAGTTTGAACAGCGGGGTGGGGGCCAGCCGGCAGATAGCACTCTCCTGACCCACTTCTCAGCCAACCTAGAAGCCTACTCCAACCAGGAGGGTGTCTGCAGAGTGTCCCATTTGGCTAAAAGTAGAGCATCTGACAAATTCCCGTCTTACTCTACTGACAGAATCATCAATCAGGAAGTGGAGGAAGAGGCAGAGGGAGTTTCTACTTTCACAAGGAAGAATGTGTTGGTGAAAGTGAAATTGATGAGAATTTAGAGAGAAAATCATCTGACTCCCTTAACTGTTCTAAATGATCCAAATCATCTTGGTTCATGAGATCCTTAAATCCATTAATAGTGGATTTTGTCACATTACACGAATATAAAAATAACACTGGAAATCAGTAAAGGCTCTGACTTTAAGAAAGAAGGTAGAATCTGCAAGATAAACAAATGTAAAAAAAAAAAAGGTCTTGACCTTTTCCACTAGAGGTAGATTAGTCAACTAGAGGATGTTTCTAGTGGCAATTCATAGGAAACCAGGAGTTAACATAGGAAATTATAATCTCAATCCCAATAAATTTGGGATGTCAGTACAGTGAATCAGTCTACCAACAGCAATTCACTGGTCCCCAAACAGCTTTTCAAAATCTGTGTGCTTATATGGATTAGTATTTATACTCTATTTCCAGTCTTTGAAGCAACTCTGTAACTGGAGCTTTGATGTTGGCCTTACTATTGAAGAAACTGAGGTCAAACAAAATAAATGACTTTCCCAAAGCCACATAGGATGTGACAGAGCCAAGATTCAAGCCCAAGCCAGACTCCAAAGACCATTTTATGTTACTTGCATTTGATTAACAACTCAACGTATGTGTGATAAGATTTTGCAGTGATTAGTGAAAAAGACAGTGCTGTGAGTAAAAAGAACAGGTTTTAGTTGTCAACAAACTTATTTAGAAGCCATGGCATAACTTGGTCATTAAAACGACTGACCTGTTCTCAGTTTCCATTAACATGGGGTCAGAATCTGTAGTGGTTCACCATTTGTGTCAGGCTATATCCAAAGTATTGGTCCAGTTGTGGGTTCCAGGCTTGAAAAGAAATATAGTCAGGTCAGATCATATTTGTAATGAAGAGACCAGCTTAATGGAAAATCAAAATCTCATCGAAGCCTTATTGAAGGAACTAGATACTTTAAAGACGGGACTATCTGGAGAGAATAGATTATCTTTTCTAAAATACTTGGTGGGCTCTCTTGTCGAAGAGAGAATAAACTTGTTCTCTATGACACCCAAGTGCTAGAAAGAACAAGGACTAATTGTTAAGAGTTAGGGGTCCAATAAAAAAAGGGGCTACCTAAAGACACATTGTTTTCTATTCCAGAGTGTTTACCAACCACTAAGTACAGGTATTAGGGAGGTACTTCAAGCCTCAGATGGATGATTATGTTACTTTTGTGTGTTTCCTTCCAATCTGAACATCTTATGATCCCATGATTTCTTATTTTGAAAATCAAATGTCTTTGTGAATATAACTATATAATTTTATAATACATAAATGCAATTATATCATACTGCCTGATTTTTTAAAATGCTAAGTCTGATCCTTTAATTTTTTACTGGATTTCCCTTTTCTCCCCTTTTCTCATTGCAGCAGCTCTACCCCTGCAATTGTCTAATCCGGCTCTGCTACTGACTGTGTATCTTCAGATAAGTTACTTAACTTCTCCATACTTCAGTTTCCATATTTGTAAAATAGCAATAGTAACACCTGTTCATAGGATTATTACAAGCATTACATATACATAATATATGCAAAGCATTTGGAACTATGCTTGTCATTTAGCACTAGAGAAGACTGAGTTATGATGACTTCCCATGTCAGTCCTTCCATGTAAACTGGCATAGCAAAAATTGCTATAATGGATAGGTACAGTGATGCATGCCTATAAACACAGCAACTTGGTAGGCTGAGGCAGAAGGATCCCAAGTTTGAGACCAGCCTCAGAAATTTAGCCAGGCCCTAAGCAACTTAGCAAGACCCTGTCTCAAAATAAAAAATAAAATGGGCTGGGATGTGACTCAGTAGTAAAGTGCCCCTCGCTTCCATCCTCAGCACAAAAATAAATTAATTAATTAGTTAACTAGAATGGCTGTAGAACATACTATAATTTATTCAGTCCTTTTTCTTTTGATAAATATTCTCTTTTCTCCCAGATTCCCCCCACAATTCAAATGGTATTGCAATATATAACTGTGTACTTACCTCTTTTTTGCAGTGTTGTTTTGTTTCTATGATATTTTTAAAAAGTGCATTGTTTGAGGGAAGGCTATATGTATTTTTAAATTGGTGCATTAAAACTATATAATGGTGGGATTCATTATGCCCTATTTGTACATGCAGGTAATGTAATTTGATCAATCTTATTCCCTAGTAACTTCTTTATCTTCTCTTTCTCCCTCTATCCTTCTGCCCTACTGATATCCATTCTATTATTATTATTATTATTTTAATTGGTAGATTGTGACTATATAAATATGCAGTGTATATATATGTGTGTATGTACATATATTCATATATGTTCACATATGTATCACATATATGTGTGGTATATATACATGAATCATATATACACATATATGTACACATGTATATATGTATACATATACCATACATATATATATACACACACACACACACACACATACACACACACCATTGTGGCTCATTCATACCTGAACATAGCATAATTTGGTGGATTTTGTGCCCCAATACTTCCTACCCTTCTTCTTCCCTTTCCTCTCTTGGTCTGCCTTTTAGTCTCATGAGATCTCCAGTTTTTTTAAAAAAAATTCTTTTTTCTTTCTCTCTTTTTAATTTTAAGAAACATTGTCTTTTTGCCTTCACTGAATAAAGTGTCTGTTAACACTTTGTTGAATCTATTTCCTCCCATAATGTGTAAGAGTATACTTTCCCCCACATCCCCACCAACAATAAGTAGTAGAGTCCTTCTAAACTTTTGCCAGGGTAGTTGATATTTCACTGATTCTTTAATTTGAAGTTCTGTAATTTTAGGAGATTTGAGCACCCTTTCATGTTGGTCAGCCATATACTCACTGTTGGGTTGTTGGCATTTTCCTTGCCCATTCTAAGACCTCCTTGCATAGCATATGTCTCAACCTCTCAAGTGACTTCCTTTAAAACCACATTGGTTCTAACCATGGGGGCATGGCTATGTTTGGGTCACTTCTGCACTGGCATTCCTAGATGAATCTTTCCCTCTCTTCATCTCTCCTGACTGCCTGGGATGGGGACTGGCCTGTAAGACAGCAAAGCATTTAACAAGAAATCAGTGGGTCTCCACTTTGGAGAAACACATTAACGCAGAGTCATGAGAAAGAGGATGCAAGGACTAAGTCATGGGGTGAGCAGGATGAGAGACAAATCTGCAAAAGCCAAAGACATGGGATCAGAGCCAGGATCCTAGAGTCACAAGTGTGGAGCCAGGTCAAGGTCAGGTCAGGCAGGTCAGTATGCTGGCAGGTCAAGGTGAAGGGGCAGTGGTGGAGCCATTCAATTAAGATACCCATTAACATTTGAAGCTTGTTTTTATAGGCCAACAGGAGTAAAATGTGGTGGTGGTCTAAAGGAGACCTGGCTCCAAATGGTCAGATAGGGCCAGATAATTTGCTAGTTCAAACTCTTTATTGAAGTCTTACTGCCTACATAGTATCTTCTACAATCTTCTCTGAACTTTCCTTCTGCATTTTGTATTTTCTACTCCATTATTGCAGCTCAAACTCCCTTTATCTTCTGACTTTTGCCTGGGATGTTTTCCCTGTTTCTCCTTCTGTATAGATTCTATTCATTTCTATTTCCCTGAAAGCCATCCTGACCACTCTCTCCTCATGTGAACTCTTCCCATTCTGAACTCTCACATAATTATTATCTGCCCACACATTTGGCAATTGGTCATTGTCTCCTTGAGATTCTACTGGAAACAAATCCTCCACCCAGCCAGCTTGAGCAATGAGGAAATTTATTATCTCACATAGCAGGAAGGCCTGAGTTAGGACAGGCTCCAAGGTTGATTCAGGGACTCAAAAAGTCACCTCTTCACTCTGCCACACAATGTCTGGTTTCTTTGTGGTCCTGAGAAGACAGCAAATAACCATAAACCACATTCTCCTTGGTTTATGCTTAGCAGCGGAGTGGGGGCTCTCTACCTGAGCATGTCATCTCTCTCTTCAGTCTTATTGACCCAACATTGGTCACATACCCACCACTGGACCAGTAATGGTGGCAAAGGGAACAATCTTATACTAATTTGGACATATACCTGGATGTGGGGAGAGGTCATCTTACCCTGGGTCACTTGGAATAAGTGAATACTTTAATAAGGTTGGGGTCTGGTGGGAATTGAGAATGGGAGATGAATGTGGCATGGTCATATGTGGCCTGTAATAAGTCTTTATTACCTTGAATTACTGAATTTATTACCTTGAATTTATCCCTCTTACTGTCACCTTTTCATGCTTCTCATATCCTTTCCTCCCAGCTAGATTATAAATACCTTGAGACAAAGCTGATCTTATATTTTGTACTCCCAAATTACTTTCTTATAGATGCGTCAGAAATGATTTATTGATTGGATTTGACTTCTCAAAGATTCACCTATATTCTTATTTATTTATTTATGGTACTGGGGATTAAAATCAGTGACACTTTACCACTGAGCCACATCCCCAGTCCTTTTTATTTTTTATTTTGAGATAGCATCTTGCTAAGTTGTTTAGAGCCTTTCTAAGTTTCTGAGCCTGGCTTTGAACTTGTGATCCTCCTGCTTCAGCCTCCCAAGTGACTGCGATTGTAGTTGTGTGCTACCATGCCTGGCCTACTTACACTCTTTACCTTAAGTAGAGCCACCAAGGATGTGATGGAAGCTTTGGAGGTTCGGGTGATAAAGATAAAATGGTAAAACATTGGGGAGCTCAAGCCCTGGAAGCTGGAGTTCTGTTTGGAATCATGTTGCACTCCTTCCCTACCTCTGCCCCAGGAGCTACATGCTTATTAGCTTTAAACACTAATCAAAAGAGTAAGATCAAGGGCTGGGGTTGTAGCTCAGTGCTGGAGCACTTGCCTCATACATGTGAGACACTGGATTCGAGCCTCAGCACCACATTAAAAAAATAAATAAAATAAAGATATGTGTCCATCTACAACTAAAAAAAAGATTCTTTTAAAGAGCAGGGAAATTAAGATTCTATATTTTCTTCATCCTTGATCCTTGCATTGTTCACACATTGTTTGCACTAAGACCTGCAAAGTTTGTCTTAGCCAAAAATATGCTTTTTAATATATTCCTCTCAGAAAAGACCATAGTCACAAAATATGTGTACTTAAGGTATTTTATTCATTCATTCAACAAACACATTTTCTGAATACCCATTACCAAGCTTTGTGCTAGACAAAGCAAAGTTGGATAAGAAATTATTCTTTTGCTGAAGTTTCCCATTAATAGACATGCTATCACTCCTTCCAATTTGGTAGTAATTATTTCTGTGAGGTCACTGGGTTCAGATCTCAAATGCTCAGCTCTAGTACTAAGTATTGTGCTATGGACATTTTGCTGGTTTTGGTGAGAAAAAGATGAAGTACAGATTTTCCCTCTATTCAATGTTTAGCCTAAGGTGATTCACTTAGCTCAGCTTCGACATCACTAAAAAGGGAATTCACACCATTAGCATACTTCTAATACAAGTTATAAAACCCATTGCCCATGTGTAAGGCATAATTCTGACAGCCTAAGCTTGAGAATCTCATTAGCTAAAGTATAGTAAGATTGGGTGAGGTGGTTGTTAAGAGGTTTCAGAATGAGTCAGGCCTCTGGTGCTAAATTTATTAATGAGTCATTTTCCTTGCCTAGCAGACACTGTGGCAGAAAGTGAAAGAGGAAGAGGCCATTCAATGTCTGTTTTTAAAAAATGTGTTCTGGCCCTCCATCACCAAAGCACATTTCAACATATTTTCGTGTTTTAAACCTAATACTTGTCACCAAAACATTTTCCTGGTCCTCTCAGTTTGGAAAAATCAGTGAGGTCTTTTTTTCCAGGAAAGGGGAGACTGGTTTTTGTTTTCTCTCAGAGGTCTCAGATAATAAATTCGTAATGGCCAGACATGGCCTCTATTACCTTGCTCTCTCAGTGCAGAACCTGGAATTCAAATCTGATTATTCCAGGCTTTACTAAAACCTTCTGGTGACAACTTAGTCCTCTCACTGTCTTGCTTTATGTGATTTGACCAGCCTTCATCTTCATTCCTTGCAAACTTCCTTCCTGTATCGCTACATCCTGGGTCTCTTCATAGATTTCCCAATTGAGATCTCAAGCTGGTCTTTTCCTTTTACTGCTGAAACCTCCGCAGCTAGTCCCTCTTCTACTCCCTCATAAGAAGGACAAGATCTTCTGCCCTTACAATAGCTTAAGCCACTGATCATTCCTTTCAACACGCCAGTACCTGGGAGTCCTTCTGACTCCACTCAATGTTCCCTGCAGCTTGAGGTCCCTGGTCAGCCATGACACTGCCTCATCGATCTGATGCCTCTTTCCATTTGGCACTTATCCAGGTCCATCATGCCAACCCAAGTCCAGTCTGTACCCACAGTGTTCACTCAACCTGCCTTGACAATATAAGACTATGGGATAAAGACTCAAAGTGTAATGGGACTGGCCTTCTGAAAATTGACACTATAAACTTCAACTGATCTGCAGGGTGATTTAAAAATTCTGTCAGAAGACATAAAACATCTCTCCTGGCCAATATTTCTAAATACTCCATCTTCTTCAAATCTCCAGTCAAACTGTCCTTGATCTTTGCAAATTAGTTTGCCTTCTTGATTTATAGAAAATATTAAGACTATTCCACAATTCCTCTTCCTTGTTCCTACTCCTCCTTCTTTCTCCTTTCTCTGTATATGTGTGTATACACATATGTGCATATATCCATACATACATCTCTTTGTCTATCATCTATTCTCTACCTACCCACCCACCTATGTTCATCACCATCATTACCACCTCTCCATTGTCTCCTTGTTGCATCTGCCTTAGCTCAAGCTTGTGACAAGCTATCCACTTGCCCCTTCAAGGACAATGGGATCAGCTAACAGTCTTCAGCCTTCAGCTCCCTCAGGGTCTGCCTCAGTTGCCTCTCTTTGCATGTACCCCTACAGGAGTGGCCCAAATCCATGACTGAGAAAAGAGGGCAGAAAACCCTCTAGTTGCCTGGCTCTTCCAGGGAAGTAGAATTATTGATGAGCAGTTCGACCTCTCTAGCTTCCTATCCTCTTCCAACTTTCTCTGTCTGATCCTGCTGCTTCATCTTTCCTTTAGAGGTTTTCATCCATAATAAATATCTTATACCCCAAATTTGCCTTAATGTCTCCTTCCAAAGAACTCAACCTGGGGGTGTCCCCAGAAAATAGGCAGTAGGTTAGGGTTTCACTGCCAGCTGACAGTGAGGATACCATCGCTGGTAAGGTGGCTCGGAGTCCCTGGCCCTGATTCTGATCCCATGGTTAAACGTTTAGCAGTAGTGAATTGAGGTGTAATGGTGGAAGAGAATGCACTAGAGTGGGTGCCGTGCCAGGCTTTTGAGGTATATGAAGAAAATCACAGCAATAGGGATAACAATATTCTAATATTTGGGAACAATTGCTAAAGGCCATTGATGCACTGTTTATACAGAAATTAACAAACAGCTGGGTAACTGACAACTGAAAGTCCAGTTTGAAAGCCAGAGGGATCCTTGTTTACATGTATCTCCTGCAGCTGCAAGTAGAGAAGGCCTCTAGGAGCTGATAATCAGAATGACTTAACTTCAAAGATGGTAAAACCCTCAGCTGCAGCAGATCTCTTATATCAGAATCAGGCCTTTGGTTGGAAAAACCTGGAACCCAAAACACCTACAGTGGGGACATCTGGATGGATTTCCATTTCTACTGTGTCATTTGTAACATTATGCTTTTATTACTTATTTATCTTATTTTCCCCATTAGATGGTGAACTTGAATATTGGAATTAGATTTTACTCCTTTTTGTCTCTCTTCATCCGACAGCCTCTATGCAACACATACAAAGCTGCCTGGCTGGTAACAAATGCTCAATACAAGTCTTCATGAAGGACTCTCCAGTATTGTCTTTGGATTGTTATTCCATAACATCCCTACTTTTCCTCTTTACTATTGAGTCCCAGAGGAAAATGTGTTCACTTTTTAAGGCTAGCCGATCCCTTTTTGAACCAAGACTCTCTACCTTTTCAGTGTCCTCAGTCTTTTCCTCTCCAGTCACTGCCCTTCCATGTAGCTCTGCCACAGGATGGTGCTTTGGAAGTGTTTGCTTAATGAATGAATCCTCCATTGTTTCTCCCCATAAATCTTCCTCATCAATAAAGCTGATCCTTTAACCAAAGCCATGGCTAGCCTCACCTCTATTCTATACCTACGTTGCTGTTCTCTGTTGGCTCAAATCTTGTTTAGGTTCTACAAGGGAGGTGGACAGTGATTTGCACCAGCAAAAAGTAAGTACCAAATATCATCCTAAAGTGGGCATATAGGAAGATTCAGCCTGCAAGGAATGGACATTTGCCAACAAGATTTCATTCTCTCACTGTCTTGGAAATGCTCTTTTTGTCTTTATCTTTAGTGAACCCCCTTCCATTCACACGCAGCTGTTTTCTCCACTGCTTTTTTTTTTTTTTTTTTAATATTTATTTATTTGTTTTAGTTGTACATAATGCCTTTTTATTTTTACTTGGTGCTGAGGACTGAACCCGGGCTGCACATGTGCTAGGCAAGCGCTCTACTGCTGAGCCACAACCCCAGCCCCTCTCCACTGCTTTTTTAACTTATTTTCTTATTTTAAAATTTATTGGTCTTAACATTTCAGATGACACAGCCTGTGTTCTTACACCCAACCCTATCCGGGTCCTCACAGCGACTCCACTGCAGCCTCTGAGCCTCTGCCTTGACTCCACTAGGTGAATATTTGAGGAGCCAACCAGCATGTGTCCCTTGCCACTGCGAGGCAGGGAGTCCAGGATACTAGTCTAACCTGGGTTCAATTTGAAAGTTCCGGTGTGATTAAGGGATTGATAGTTAAGTAACTCTGAAATTGGTTGGTTTGAGAGATGGGAGATCCTCTTAGAAAATGAATCCGTCTTGGGAAGACAAGCTCATAAGCTTTATCTAAGAGCACAAAGTCAGTGTTACACAAGAGAGGCAATTTTCAATTCAGCAAAGTCTTTGTTCCTGAAATCATGCCATACAAATCACTCCTATCCTAGCCCCAGTTCCCCACACCCAGTTATTTATACCAGGGCTGTGGGGAAAGGAGAACATAAAAAATAACCTTGTAATATTGTACTGTATACTATTATAATATTGTACCTTATTAATTTTTAAATTTAAGAATCCACATGATAGCTGGAGGCGTAATACTTGGGCATAATATCTGATGCTAAGTTTACTCTTTTCCTTTTGAAGAAAGTATTTCATGGAAGCAGAGAAGGAACAATAGAACTGACTGAGCCTAAAAACCCAAGGACCTGTGTCCTTTGTGCCTCTCGGGTCTTAGTCCCCCCTCTTCACCACACCTGGGAGATGGTTCACATGTAGTACAAGTCTCACTATCACATTTCTAACATCTGTTTTAAAAGCCTTACTGGTAGCTCCTCTCTAGATGATCTCTTCTTTTTGAACTTCTGAAATGCGTCTGGTCTGTACCAATCATTTTGGCCTCCAATCACTCCTTTGCATCTATACTGCCCCCTCACTGGACAGCATGAGAAATGGTTTTGGAATTGTCTACGGTACCCAGAATGCTAGGCTCACCTGTGGGGACTTGGAAATTCTGTTGAAACAATAAATCATTTAAGAGCTAAATGTGAAATAAGAAAATACTGACTTTGTGATTAGCCTTCTGCTTCCTCCTCAGTCATGTTTCCCTCATGGATTTCTTCTCCCTTTCCAAGGTCACTGGCCAACATAATCTATCCATTCTGGCTGCCCTAGTGTGAAGCATGCTGGGAGCCTACTCAAGAGGGGGAACTGCACCTAACACATGAAATTAGTCTTGGGAATACAGTCTGTCTTTGAAGTTTTCTTCTTTGTTCTTTGCTATGACTTTCTTTTCCTCTGCTCAAACGTGACAATATGGTGGTGCATTCCTTGGTATATCCTTGGTAGGTAATGGGAAAGTCTGAAAAGTTACCTTGAGATCAGGGCTAAGTGGCTGCATTAGATTAATACAATTTGCTTGCTTAAACAACAACCTTGAATATCCAACTCATTTCAATTAAACATACATCTATTGGGTATCTACCCTGAGGAGCTAACACAAAGCTCTATACTAGAGATTTCTACAGTGTTATTTAATGATTGCAACAAGAATGAAATGTAACAGCCCTACTTTATAAAAGAAAACAAAACCAAAAACACCCATATCCTCAGAGAGGGTAATTTATTTGCTAAAAGTCAAAGAAGCCACATCAAACCCAGATACTCAAATTCCAAGAGTGCAGACTGACTGTGGAGTTCATGGCCACTGTACACTATCTCTCTGCCTATGCATCTGCAAGGCCAGGCTGACAACCATGCTTTTGGTCCAACACAGAAGACCACTTTTCTGTGTTTCTATGTTATTTTCAAAATTTTCCATTCAACCCTAGTTTCAAATAAATTGTTCTGTTAACATGCTACAGCCTGTCATGTGGCAGCAGAGCCCTGGAGCAGCATGGGTTTCCAATCTCCTCCTGCAAGGGAGTCAAATAGGCAAAAGAAAAATGCTAAACCACCTTTTCAGAGTGTCTTTCTCAACTGTGAATGCATAGCAACACATGTCCAACACATGGATATTATTATGCCATCTGCATTGGAAAATGGTTATTAGTACCTCCAACCCTTTTACCAAACCTCAGAGGTCTTGGTTTAAGATGGGTTGTTTTGTAGTTAAGCTTTTGAAAGAAACATTTATTTTTCCCCCTGATCCTTATCAGCTATCATATGGCCAATTCCGAACACCAAATTACTTCAAATCTTAACAAAAATACCTATGCTTTGTTCCATATGAAAATATTACTTTTATTAACTGCAAAAGAAAAATACATAAGTTGGACTTTGTAAGATAAAAAAGCATTTCTTCAAAGACAAAAAGGGAAAGGTGAGCCGGAAACTGGGAGAAAAACTGAAAACACCAAGGATCCACATTTTGGGGAAAGACCTTGTATTCAGAGTTAGAAAAACCCTTGGAGCTTGGAGAAGTCAAACACCATAAAAAAAAAAAAAAAATAGGCAAGATGTACAGAGTTCACCCACAAAGAGCTACAAATAGTGAGTGAACACATGAAAAGATGGTCACTATCGTTAGCCATTGAGGAAATGAGAATACCACAATGAGGTGTCATGCCCATCAGAACAGCCAGGAGAAAAAGGACCAAAACCCCCGGAACTGGTGAGAGTGGGGACCACTGACCCCCGTGGCAGCGGGAGACAAAAGCGGCACAGAAACTCTGGGAAAGAGCTGGGCAGGTTGTTCAGTATTAAATGACCTAACTAGAAAGAACTAGGAAGAGAAGAATCATCCACACCCAAAGTTAGCACAGGAAGGAAATGATAAAGATTAGGAGAGAAATAAACAAAACAGAGTATAGAAAAACAACACAGAAATAAAGAAACTGAACTGGTTTTGTGTCAAGATTTTTTTTTTAAATTAACAAATCTTTAGTTAGGTTTAAAAAAAAAGAGAGAGAGAGAGGTGACCCCAATAAATAAAATCAGAAATAAAAGAGAAAATATTGCACATGACACCACAGAAATAATTACGGTCAGGAAGCTACTAGAAGCACCAGCTAACAAAGTGGAAAACCTGAAACAAATGGATAGATTCCTAGAAACATATAACCTACCAAGATTGTGTTAGAAGAAAGAGGAAGTCTAGACACACCTATGAACAGCAGGGAGATTAGATCGGTCATCAGAAACCTCTCAATAACAACAATGAAAAGCCCAGGACCAGATGGGGTTTCATTGTTCAATTCTATCAGCATTTGGAACATCGATGCCAATCCTTGTCAAACTCTATCAAAAAACTGAAGAGAAGGGAACACTTCTAAACTTGTTTCATGAGGCCAACATTATCCTGATACCCAGTCTAGACAAAGACACTACAAGAAAATAGAACTACAGGCTAATATTCCTGATGAACATAGATTCAAAAATCCTGAAAAAAATACTAGCAAATCAGTTCAACAACATGTCAAAGTGGGATGATAAAGTGGGATTTACCCATAGGATGCAAGGATGGTTCAATATATGAAAACCAACTAATGTGATATACCACCTCAACAGAACAAAGGATATGAATCTCGTGACCATCTTAGTAGATAAGTAAAAAGCATTTGATAAAATTCAACACTTGTCCACAAGTGGATAGGCACCATAATAAATGTGTTGATACATGTCTATGAACTTAATCACAGATACACATAAAAATTTATGTTCAAGAATATTTTCTCACTGTGTTATTGTTAGTAATGAAAAAATGAAACTACTGAAACTCCAAGTGATAATGAATTGGTGCATTAAAACGGGGGGTTTGGTGTGATGCATATTAATATTTACAATTGGGTGTCCTGCTCTGGCCCTAACCTGCCTTCCAGCCTTGTAAAGTTTCCCCATCCAAGTATTTCTGGGTCTCCCCAGAAGTTTCCAGTGGGAACTGATGAGTCAGGCTGCTGGATACAATCACATGTGGCATTTGCACTATTCTTCTCTTGCTCCCTTGGTCCCTCCTCACAACAAGAGCCTTAATCCTGCCCTGACCGACAGGACCTGTTATGAGCATTGCCAGCGTCCATGCCAATAGTGCACCCATGGGGCTCTACAGTTTGCTGGTCTTCAGAATGTCTGAGCAGTGTTGAGTCCCAGCATAAATGGCAGCTTCCTTTGTGTCTTCTGAGCTGAAAATCACTCTCAAAGTCCTCATAAGAGCCAGATTGTAGGCCTGGGGTTATGGCTCAGTGATAGAGCACTTGCCTAGCATGTGTGAGGCACTGGGTTCAATTCTCAGCATCACATATAAATAAATAAAATAAAGGTCCATCAACAACAACAACAACAACAACAACAAAAAAGAACAAAAAAAATAAAAAGAACTAGATTGTATGCCATACCTCCGCTGTCCTCCTCCCTCCTGTCCTAAGGACTACACACCAAATTCCATGAGCACCCTTCAACTAAGAACCAAAGCCTTCCTGAAGCATTTTACCCACAGGAACTGAGAAGGGGTCCAAACTTTAGGTTCTACCAACGCCCATTTGAATCCCAGTTTAGGATCTGCCAGGTGTGTGTGTGTTTGTGTGTGTGTGTGTGTGTGTGTGTGTGCAGATAAATAGCACAACAGTTAGCTACAAGCATGTATCTCCTCAGGTTGTTGTTGTTGTTGTGTGTGTGTGTGTGTGTTAAGCTCATCTGTGAATGCTTGATAGAGGACGTAACTGATGTGCCCTCCTAGGGAAAGGGTCGGTTGCAGGCCACAGGACAGATGGATGCTCTTTCACTTTCTCTTAACCCTTGTGCAAGTAGAATTGGGCCCTCAGGGGGCATCTGGGCTTTAACTCCCATTGTCTATGGCTAAGTGTCCGAACAAAGCACAATATCTGTGGGGAACCCTAAACTCACTGGGGAGTATCCCAGGGCAGAAAACCCCTGGAAGCACAGACCTACCATGGAACAGCTGCAGTCATACCCTGCTGGCTTACCCATCTGGGGAGATTCAGTCTTGTCTGGTTGACTGGGTCATCTGGATTTGTTCTGGTGCCTACTTATGGATGAAGTAAACAAGAAGTCTTATGAATAACCATTCATAATCTTTGTCATCGGGGGTTTTCTTACTGGCGAAAATGTTCTATCTAGTATCTCACTAGGTCGCCAGCATGGCTTCCAAATAAGTCATAATGAATCAGATGTACCAGAATTGCTGTTTGGCTCCAGGTCAGTGGGTGTGTCTCTGGGTCTGAGAGTTTCGGATGGACACCTGGAAATGTTCATCACAAAGCTTCCTTTCGAGCTCTCCCTTTCAGGGAAGCTGTGCAGTCATTCTCTGGTTCCAACAAGGAAGAAGAAGGCACAGCATTTGGTGTCACCAATTAATCAAGTCACGGGGTTGAACCACTCGTTCCAAAAACTTAATATCCACAAACTTCAGTGCAAATGGCCTCTTTTAATTATTCGGGAATAATGGGCCTTAGGGAAGCAAGTGCTCTCAGCCTTGTGATCTGAGCAAGGTTCAGGAGCTCCAGCTGAGTCACCGCTGACTGCATGACCCCACACACATCACCTGACCTCCACATGCTTCAGCTAGCCCAGCTGTAGAGATGAGTAAACGTGGTCCGGAAGGCCCTGGGGTACAAAAACAGGCTTCTGCACACAGCTGCCCTGGAGAGCTTCTGAGGGCACAGGTCAGATCCACCAGGGCAGGGGGACCCTAGGACAGGCCACCAGAACAGCCTTACCTAAAAGCCGCCTTTGGAAAAGGGCCATCTTTCATGCTCTTTGCGTAGGAGTATAAGTTAGCAAAGCCTTTGTGAGGCCTTAAAACTATTCACGTCTTGATTGCATGATATCACTTGAATGAATCTGTTCTTAGCAAATCAGTGGTGCACACAAATATTTACGTGCAAGCATGCTTATCACAGTTAATCTTTCATGGTGAAAAACAGAATTATCTAAATGTTTGACTGGACAGCATTACTTAATAAACTATGGTACATCTGTGTGTTGGAAATTTGTGTGGATGTTAAAAAAAAATCACAAGTGCTGATTAATGACCTGATAAATGTCCACAATCGAATGATAAGTAGAAAAAGATTATAAACAATGTTGTTAGAATAATCCAACTCATTTTCTCAGCCGGGCGCGGTGGCGCACGCCTGTAATCCCAGCACTTGGGAGGCTGAGGCAGGAGGATCATGAGTTCAAAGCCAGCCTCAGCAATGTCGAGGCACTTAGCAACTCAGTGAGACCCTGTCTCTAATAAAATACAAAAAGGGCTGGGGATGTGACCCAGTGGTCGAGTGCCCCTGAGTTCAATCCCCGGTACCACAAAAAAAAAAAAAAAAAAAAAAAAAAAAAAAAAACCACATTCTCTACCACATGTAGGCAAAAGGCTGGGAGGAGAGAGAATAAATTGTTAACAGGTTTAATCTCTGGGCCTTGGGATTGTGAATTCTTTTTTTAAATCCATGATGCTTGCTTCTATATCCCAGTTTTTTTTTTTTTCAACAATGAATATGTATTCTTTTTTTGCCATAAAAATGATTTTGAAATTCCCCATATCTCAGTTAACTTGCAATGATGTCATCCCTGGGGCTGACCTGCATGCACACCTAAGGAGCACAGGGGCACAGTGACACACCTGTAAACCAGGGCTTGGGCAATTCCAACCCTGGGGCTCTCTGCCTGGGAACAGAGTGGGATTGCTTTTGAGGAGGCTGAGCCTGAAGAATGATGACTCTGTGGGTGGCTTCCGTGCACGCAGCTGCCAGCCTTGACTCTTTCCTAAAATTCTGGTTTGCTGACCAAGGCCAAAGGGTGAGTTGCCAAAGCAGCCAACTCCCCAGCACAAGCCCATGGTTTACTCTGTATCTACTCAGTATCTGTTAGGCAACACCGGATCCTGTTCACCAGGAAGTCTATTTCAAGGGAAACCTTCCTTTCAAAGTTAAGCAAACACGTTGGTGAGGAGTCTAGCACCTGTGAACCATGCAGGTCACTTTTCAAGCATTAAACCTACACGAATACCCTGAGTTGCAATATCACATTGGCTGGGTGGTTAGTCTACTGTGCTATATCCTGCATGGGAACAAAAATGTTTAAATGGCACATCTTCCTGTGAAAAGAAAGCCGCCTCCCCCATAGTCCATACTGGGAAGGAAACAGGTAATTTATGAGACAATCAAAGCAAATCAGCACATCCTCGTTAGAGCTTTCAAGATGATTGGGAATCCCTTTTACAAAACTGAGGGGTAGGGGCAGTAGATTTTCTCCACATTCCTGAGACTTGCTTTGAGATGTAGCACGTCATTGCCTGCCTCAGGTCAGGAGTGCATGCCTGCCTCCCCTGGGCAGACTTGCTGAAGATGGCCCCGGAGAAGCCAAGTAAGCAGGAAAGACTATCTGAGGTACATTTTAACATTGTACAGGTAAGTCACAATGTGAAGTAGGAGCAATAGCTCCATCTCACATGAAAGAAATCAGAGCTTCTATCGTCATCATCCTACATTTTTAAAAATATTTATTTATTTGTTTTAGTTGTACACAATGCCTTTATTTTTACGTGGTGCTGAGGATTGAACCCGGGCTGCGCACGTGCTAGGCGAGCACTCTACAGCTGAACACAACCCCAACCCCCATTGTCCTACATTTTATTGAGCACCTACTTTGTATCTGGTACTGGTTCAGGCACTGGGGAAAGAGCAGTGAACAAAACAGATAAAGGCTTTGCCCTCCAAAAATTTACCTTCTATTGAGAATAAGCAATTAGCAGACTTATATTCAGTGATAATTGACATCAAGAAAAATAAAGCTTAGTAAGGGGATAGAGAATGAGAGAGGTACAATTTTATATAGAGTAACTAGAGGAGCTTTCTCTGATAGGATGTCATTTGAACAGAGACACAAAGGCAGAGCAGAAGTAAGCTACGTGAATCCTCACTGGACAAATGTTCAAGGCAGAGAAAGGAACAAATGCAAGGCCTGGTGGTGAGAGCCTGCTATGATATGTCAGAAGATCCGCAAATGTGACAGTGTAGCTGAAGGCCATGGAGAGGACTCAGACTCTGCTCCAAATAAGATGAGAAGCCATGGGAAGATTCTCAGCAGAGGAGTGGCATGCTCTGACAGGTGTGGTGTGTCAGGGTAGCCATGGTTGTGGATGGGAGCAGGTAACCGATTTGGATGTCACTGTAAAATCAAAGAACAGGCTTGAAACTCTGAAAGTGTATTAAGAAGTGGAGCAGTTTCAAAGGAAGTTATGGCAGGGCTAATTGGTATATTGCATGTGGCATGGTGAAGGGGAAGATGACCAAATGAAACTTCAAGGTCATTGGCCTAACCTGAGCTAAGAATGGGGCGGGGGGAATTCCTAGTCTGGTTTTGGACTTACAGTGGATCCTAACTATTCCTGTAGTTAAGTTCTATAAAGTTACATAGAAGACAAATGGCCCTGTGAAAATTCGGGGTTAGGTTCCTATGACTCTCTGCCAAGACATGTTTGTCAGATTATCAACAAATTAACTTGTCTGTGTATTTCTACTTAAAGACACTTTATTTAATATGTATTATTGATTCTTTAACACAGAACTCTGCCAATTCATACCAGAACAATTCATACCAGAACAGAGCTTATCTAACACATGTATTTTCTCCATAAGGCACATCCCAGCTTTCTTGAACTTATGAACATTAGACATTGTGCTCTTCAGTACAATGCTTGGGAGACTTTTTAGACAGCCAAATAACCCACAAAGAGCACAAAATGTGGAAATGTGGCAATTAAATAAATTGTGAAAAGGACTTTTTTTACATTATGAGATCCGAAACACTGAGGCAGAACACTGGCTTGTGTGACTTCAGCTGGAACATGGATGTCATGTGACTTGACTTTTTCACAGCTCTATGCCTGTCTGAAGGCGATTATGAAAGCACTGCATTGATTTAGAGGAGATTCATTTTAGTGAGTAGGTATGTAAATATGGAATCCACAAACAATGAAGACTGACTACATTAAGATTTAGAGACCTATTATTCATCTAAGTAGATTTATGAAAATGAGTTGGAGTGCAGAAGATGGGAGGAGAAAGGTTGGAACTGGAGATGTTGACTTGGGAATCATTGCCACGTATCTCAGTCTCTAGAGTTAGCATGAGAGTGGGTGCAATCATCTTGGGAGTGCAGAAAAAGAAGACAGGAGAGTTCCAGAGACTTGATGCTGGGCAACCCAAGAAGGGGCTGGCTGCACAGGAGATTAAGAAAGAGTGGAATAATGCTAAGTGAAATTAGTCAATCTCAAAAATCCAAATACCAAATGTTTTCTCTGATATATAAGGAGGTTAGTTCACAGTGTGATTGGATGGGGGTACATAGGATTAGAGGAACACTAGAATGGTCAAAGGAAAGGGAGGGCAAGAGAGGGAGCAGGGGGGGAGAAGGGGGGAAAAATGGTGGTTGAATGAGATGGATATCACTATCCTAAATGCATGATTGAAGATCTGAATGGTACTTATATACTTTGTATACAAGCAGTTGTATGTAAAAAGATGATATACTTGTGCATTATGAATAAGTAAATAAATAATCTAAAAAAAAAAAAAAAAAAGAAGAAAGAGTGGACAAGCTAGGAGTGGTGGCACATGCCTGTAATCCCAACTACTCCAGAGACTGAGGCAGAAGGATTGTAAATTAGAGGCCAGTTTCCCCAAGTTAGCGAGAACTTGTCTCAAAACAAAAACAAACAAACAAACAAAAGCAGATGGACCACGGAAGAAGAAAAGAATAAAGGAAGAGTTATTTCAAGAATCCGTTATGGAAAGCAGTATGGAGATTCCTTGGAAAACTGGAAATGGAACCACCCTATGATCCAGCCATCCCACTCCTGGGTCTATTCCCAAAGGACTTAAAAACAGCATATTACAGTGACACAGCCACTTCGATGTTTATAGCAGCACAATTCACAATAGGTAGGTTGTGGAACCAACATAGATGTCCCTCAGTAGATGAGTGGATAAAGAAAATGTGGTATATATACAAAATGAAATTTTACTTAGCAATAAAAGAGAATAAAATAATGGCATTTGCAGGTAAATGGATGAAGTTGGAGAATATAATGCTAAGTGAAATTAGTTAATCTCAAAAATCCAAATACCGAATGTTTTCTCTGATATAAGGAGGCTAGTTCACAGTGTTGTTGGATGGGGGTATATAGGAGGATTAAAGGAACACTAGAATGGTCAAGGGAGGGAAGGGAGGGAGCAAGGGGGGAGTGAGGGGGAAAAGGAAAAAAAAAAAAAGAAAAGGTCGTTGAATGAGATGGATATCATTATCCTAAATGCATGATTGAAGACCTGAATGGTATGAATATACTTTGTATACAAACAGTTGTATGTAAAAAGATGCTATATATGTGCACTATGAATTGTAATACATACTACTATTATAAATAAAAAAAAATTTTTTAAAAAGAATAAGGGAGTCATAGCTGGGTGCAGTGACACACACCTGTAATCCCAGCAACTTGGGAGGTTGAGGCAGGAGGATCATGAGTTCAAACCCAGTCTCAGCAACTTAGAGAGGCTCTAAGCAATTCAGCGAGACCCTGTCTCTAATAAAATATTTTTTATAAGGGCTGGGGGATGTGGTTTGGTGCTTAAGTGCCACTGGGTTCAATCTCTGGTACAAAAAAAAAAAAAAAAGAAAGAAAAGAAAAGAAAAGAAAAAAGAAAGAAAGAAAGAAAAGAAAAAGAATAAGGGATTCAGGAATGCTGAAAAGGTTGAGTCTTCTGAGAGGTAAGGATTGACCTTTAGATTAGACAAGATGGCAGGCACTGGAGACTTGGATAGACAGTTTCATTTGAGTAGGAGAGACACAAGCCTGACTGGACTGGATTGAAGAGCAAATGTACAATTCCTTCCTGGAGTTTTGATGTAAATGAGAGAAAAGGTATAGGATTAAAACTGGAGGAGGATGTAGGATCAAGGATTCTTTTTCAAGGGAGCAGCCCCAGCATATGAGCTGAGAGGAATGGACCAACAGATGGGAATGACTGATGCTGCAGAGAGGAGAAGCAGAACTGCAGATGGCAGCCTTCTGCGATTACAGTAACTCGCTTAACTGCATCAATTGCAAGTGTAAGGACCCCTCTCCTCATCTCTGGGTGAGAAAAACAAGGCGAAGAAAGGTCAGAAACATGTTCATGATCACACAGTGAGTAAGTGGCAGATCCAGGATGCAAATCTGGGCTTTCTGTTTCCAGAGCATGTGCTTGAACTGCTGCAACTTGAGAGTCCAATCAATTCACAGTTATTGATTACCTTGTATCTAGCAGACACTAACCAAGGTTGAACGGTGAGAGGAAGAAAGAGTGAAATCCCAGACTTCTGCCTCTCCTTCCCTCTCTCTTGGAAACATCACGCTTTGCCCTCAAACGCAGGCTAAGGAGGAATGCTGCAGCTGCAGTTTGAGTGAAGCCCACGGTGTCAGGGTCATTGCTAATACCTGATGCTTCCAGAGCGAGCCTCACCTTCAGAACACGGTGAGGTCAATTTTGTAGCACACGGGAAATAAAATTCATTCCTTAGGGCTATTCCCAAATAAAAAATGTAATTGATCTTCTCATAAATTTTTGTTCTTATTTTGATCCCACATGAGATATTTCTGAGAAAATAGCTCAACTTTTCCCAACCAAAAGGTACGCAGCTCGGCATTCCCTCGGACCCTGTCTACAGTGGTTAAATAAATCACTTGTTGCTAAACAGCAATTTATTCCCCTGACATCTACATGGCCCTCTTGGTTTATTTTAAAATATATCAACTAACTTGCCACAGCTGCCATTGCTTTTAATGTGTCTGACACATCCAATTTCAATAGCTCCATGAAAATGTCACGCAATAAAATAGAGACAGGTAGACAACAGGGAAGGCACCGAGAGTTAGTGTGTAGAGACATCCTCAGAAACTAAGGGACAAAAACACTTGTCCAGGCGAGATCCAGGAAAGGGAATTTCTCCCAGAAGTTCAGGAAATTAATTAGGTTATGTGGGACTAGCTCTTTTTATATATTCCTTTTAAAAACATTAATTCTCCATGCTTGTTATTTTTGCTCATGGAACCTATGTGGTCTCCTAGGGTCTTTTACCTGTCTGATGAGTGTCTTCAATCTTCATTCCCAGGAATATATTTACTGTTGAATGTAGTTACATTACCTAATAAAGTAAAGAGTTCTAGAATGTTAGACGTGTGCTTTCTTTCTATTTTTTCCACACACAGTAATTCTGTGCTATACTAAATGAGACATTGTGCTAGTCATCTGGCCTCTGTGGGTCTGCAGTCTTATGAGAATGATCTTTGTCTATGCAGGCAAAGGTGGAAGGAGGTGGTTATGTCTTAGCTCTGGTACAAATGTGTGGTAACTAAGGCAATTGAGATTCCTAATCTGTAAAACTGGGAAGATATTAAATGCTACCTACTGTAATGGTTTGGCTAGGAAGTGTCTCCCAAAAGCTCCTGTGTTAATGCAGGGATATTCAGTGATGAAATGATCAGATTATGGAGCTTTAACCTAATCAGTCCATCCTAGTTTGAATGGACTGATTGGGTGGAAATGTAAGCAGACAGGGTATGGCTAGAGGAGATGGGTCACTGGGGGCATGTCCTGGCGGATTCATTTGCCCTACAGCCCCTTCCCCTTCCTCTCTCTCTGCTTCCCAGCTGCCATTTTCTGAACTGTTTTCCTCTGCCATGCTCTTCTGCCATGTTGTTCTGTTTCAATTTGGGCCCAGACCAATGGAGTCAGCTGACCATGGACTGAACCCCAGAAATCATGAGCCCAAATTAAATTTTATTCCTCTAAGTTGTCAGGTATTTTGGTCACAGCAATGAAAAGCTGACTGACACAACTACTTCAGGGTTACTGTGGTGATTAAAAGTAATAGTAAAGCCCTGTAAAACTCACTGTTTGACTAAAGTCAAGGAACACTGTGATTATTGCTTCTCCATCTGTATTGTTCTGGAAGTTGATTCAGGTGCCTAACATCTACCATTCATTGCTGATGTCTTCACAGTGAGACGATATGGCATTGAAAATAAAGTGCCAGGAAATCGCATTTTGCCTCAGTGATGACAAAGTTTACCATCTTATTCTTCTGGATGCCTTGCAAATGCTTCAAGCCCAACAGGTCACAAACATACCCACTCTTATGAATTTTCTCTCTTTGATAATGGACATTTACTTTCTTTCCCAAATTAGAACCTTAATGTAATCCTCAGCATTCTCCTTCCCTGAGCTATTACTGCTCTAAAATTCTAAACCTCTACGTCTGTTGTGTCTCCCAGATCTGTTCACATTTCCCCATGGGGTATGGTATGGGCCTTCTGTTCTCTTTACAGCAACCTCCAACCTAGCTGCCTTCCTGTGGAGCCTGTTCCCTCCTTCCTGTTCCTCACGCTGCTTCAAGTGGTATCCCCAGAGTCAAACATGATCTTGTGCTGCTTCCCATAGAAAAGCTGCTACTGGCTCCCCACTGCTCCCAAGGATAATAATCTAAATGATTTAAAGTTCAGCTCTCACTACTTCCCCGTAAAACACCTGCCACATTTGACCTTGTCCATTCCATGAAGAATGCTTCTTTTCCCCCCTGTCTTAGTATCTGTTTTAGCTCTTCCTCTGACTTCAATGTCCCCCTCCTTTTCCTTGACAGCTTCTCAATTCTCATTCAACTGTTCCAACATCACCCCCTCTATGCACCCTCTCAGCTCTCTGGACATAGCTGCCATTCATTTTGAGCTCCTATGGCACCTTCCATACTTTGATTGGAGCATTTATTATATGGTATTGAAATAACATGGTTGGTTTGTCTTAGCCTTGAAATGTGAGCTCCTGTAGAACAGAAGTTATATTTTATTACCTTTTTATCTCCAGTGATAGATGGGCTTGGGCCAATGGAAATTTCCGTGTCCTGAGCAAAGCAACCTTGTTTCATTTTCTCAGGGCAGGATGTTTCATTTTCCCCAGGCAGAAGCCAATGGTCTTAAAGGTCACTCTGTTCCCTGGGTAGGAGCCAATAGGCTTAAAGATCGCTCTGTTCTCTGGGCAAAGAGCCAATAGCTTTAAAAGTCGCTCTGGTACACCCCCCACCAGAAATCCCTATTTAAGCTCCCACCCACCAGAGCTCAGAACACAACAACTCTTCCCCACTGAGAGGAGGCACCCACTGCACCAACCTTAGATGACTCACCGCCTCCAGCCCAACGGCAGCCACCCCAGCCAACAGCTCCAAAACCCACCGCCTCCAGCCCAATGGCAGCCGCCCCAGCTGACAGCTCCAGAGACCACAGCTGGCACGTCCGGGCACCTACCTCCCGTCCAGAGCTCGTCCCAGACTCCTCTCTCCCTGCACCTCTTCTATCTCTAACCAGCCATAAAGACTGGTGAATAAATCTCTTGGCTGCATGGTTGTCTCTGGTGTGATTTTTGCCCTTCATCTAGTACCTGGAATCAGATGGAATCTGAATCTGACAGATGTTTGATAATAAAGGTAGGAGAAGGGTGCTATTGCTCTGTTGCTTCTCTTCCCTCAAGCATTTATCCTGGATGTTTCTGTACTGAAAGCCACCTAAATTTCCTCCTGCCTCTACCTTACCTCAAGTATTAAATTACACTGTGGTTTTTCTTGGTCTATTTGGGCTGCCATAGCTAAAGGCCACAGACTGGGTGGCTTAAATAGCAGAAATTTATTTCTCACATTTCTGGAGGTTGTAAGTCTGAGATTAGGGGGCAGTATGGATAGATTCCAGGGGGAGCCCTCTTCCAGGTTGCATCTGGCTACCTTCCCTTTCTAGTGCCATATGCTGGAAAGTGATAGATGGGCTACCCTCCCCCCCCACCCCAGAGTTTTCCACATCCTGAGAGAAGCAACCTTGTTTCATTCTCCGGGCAGGATGTTTCTTCCCCGGGCAAGAGCCAATAGGCTTAAAGGTCGCCCTGTTCTATGGGCAAAGAGCCAATGGCATTGGGGTTGCTCTGGTGCACTTCCCACCAGAAATCCCTATATAGGGCCCTGTTCGAGAGACTCAGCACACACACACACACACACACACACACACACACACACACACACACACAGATGCACACATCAGCTCATCGCTGCTGAGAGGAGGAAGTCACTCAGACACATCAGCTCAACCCTGCGGAGAGGAGGAAGCCACTGCAACAGCTCCAGACCCAGCCTCCAGCCCACGGCATGCTGCCCCAGCTGACAGCTCCAGACCCTGGCCTTCACTGACGGCCGCTCCCAGCTGTGACAGCTCCAGCCTCCAGCCAGACAGCAGCTGCTTTAGCTGATAGCTCCAGAGATCCTAGCCGGTGCAACCAAGCACCCACCTTCTGTCCAGAGCTTGCACACTCCCCTCTCCCTGACTCCCCTCTCCCACCAGAGCTTGCACACTCCCTTCTCCCTGACTCCCCTCTCCCAGCACCTCTTCGACCTTCGACCAGAGCACCTCTTCTCCGGTTTTGCTACCAGCCACGAAGGCTGTTGAATAAATCTCTTGGCTGGACGGCTGTCCCCGGTGTGATGTTTTGCCCTTCAGAAAGACTGCAGAGAAAGATGGGAAAGTTCCCTTTTATAAGGAAACTAAATTCCATTCATGAGGGCTCCACCCTCATGATCTAATCACTTTTCAGCCACCCTCCTGCTGAGGTGGGTGTACTGGCATGCACCTATAGTACCAGCTACTGAGGCAGGAGACTCTCTTGAGCTCAGGAGATCAGGGCCAGCCTGGGCAACATACAGAGACCCCAAGTCTTGAAATTTTAAAAGACCCTACATCCTACTACCATTATATTGGTGGTTAAGATTTCAATATACGAACTTGGGCAAGTGGGGTACAAACATTCAGTCCCTAACTGCTATAGTCTCACCCCTCCTTAAACATTATTTGTCCTTCAGTGCACAGGATGTGGGCTGAGCATGATACAGAAGCATAGTGCCTCAGTTCAGGCCTCCACCTACATGTTGGAGAACTTTTGGCAAATTGCCCAACCTCCCTGTGCCTTTTTTTTTACATCTTTAATCTAGAGATAATTATATACTTATTTCACAGGGTTGTATGAGGATTAATAAGTTAAATCCTATGCAGTACTTAGAAAAGAGTCTGACCCTTAGTGCATGCTCTGGGGTGTTAGCTGCTACTAGTCTTGCTCAGATGTGAATTCCTCACCTGTGAACTTCTCTCCTCTCAGCTCTTTCGTCTGGACTCCACAGTCTGCTCTTACCACCCATACCACCTGACTAATGAACATTAAATGGCTTACCACCTGGCTTCATATTTGTCCATGAATCTCTATCTCTTGGTAAGTTCCTTTAAGATATTCCATTTATTTTTTTATTTTTTTGCAGTGCTGGGGATTGAGGGCCTTATGCATACTAGGTAAGCACTCTACCACTGAGCCACATTCCCATATATACATACATGTACACATATGTACATATATATACACATGTATATATATGTATAATATTTATAACGTATATAATTTTGATTTTGATTTCTTTGCTCCCTTTCTGCCATGTTCTACTTAGAATATAATATTAAGCAGAAAACTGGCACTCAGTAAATTAAGTCACTTAGGGGACCTCATTGCTTCATGGAAAAAATGATGAATACCATGGTCCTTACTCTCCTTCCAGCAGTGCTTTTTTACTGGGGGTATTCTGAAATCAGTTGTTCATTTCATCTCCTGTTCTCTGTATACAGCACAATTCTTTTTAAAGAAGTAGCTAATGAATAATGGCCAGTTCAAATCAGATAGGAAAGAGTGGAGTCTGGACAACCAGGGAGGCATGTGGCCTTCCCAGAATCGACAGTTGCCCTGTGTTTCCTGCCACCTGCACCGCTCATTCACTGAGCCAACCCAAGGCCTATGAGTAATAGGAGTAATCAGATCGTACAGGGCACGAAGGAAATCAGTCTCGATACTTTACAATAATAGTGCATTTATTATTTCTGTGATTACCTGTGCCTGTATCCACATATGGGTTTGCTATATTATTTTAAGTCAAGAAAAGAGATACACTACAATGTATGTGTCAAACCTATAAAACAACATCGAAGTTGCTGAGTAACACAGGCAAATTCCTATATGTTATGTAACTTGAAAACAGAAAACTGAAGCCTATAATTGTAAGAGGTGAGTTTAAACTGATGAAAGTAACATGTTCTCACTGAAAGTCTCCTGAGCTTATACTATCTGTAGTTCCTCCTGTAACCAAATTTAGGAGAAATAATAAAATACTCAGATGCAAAGGCTCCTTTTCCACCTTCTGCTTTGGTCAACACTCTGTGGCACACCTACCATATGAAGGCTGACTTGAGAGTCGGGCTGGGACTTGGTTCTCCCAGGCATCTCTTGCTAAATCAAGTCTATTTTGTATTACCTTCCAGTTTCCCTAAGTCAGGAAGTAAATGCTGGCTGAATATGGTAGAATATAATTTTCCTCACTTCCTGTTTGCTCCTATTGCTTGGGGCAAGTGGATACATGTGGCTGTCAGTCCAAATTGCAGTGCCAGCAAGTGATTCTTGTAGAACAAAAGTGCATTTCTTCTGCGCTGGTTTTGGAGTCTCTTGGCGACAGATGCAGTGCATTGTTTTTAATTCAGTGTATGTGGAAATCCACAATATCCAGCAGGGATCACTCCTTCTACTTCCTGTGGTGTCATACATACAGAAAGTGCATCTCTAGAGTTAGAAAGAGAAAATCTGATGGAAATGGAAGGAGAAAAAATTGGCCGACACTGAACTGATGGACCCAGAATACAGGAGAGGGGATGGCCACTGCTTTTCAGATGAGTGTGGTCCCTGTCGTGGATTTAGGGAAACACTGTGGGGTGAGTCCAGGTTTTCTCCTAGTGTCTTTCTTTAGACTGTCCCCAATAATCCTGACAATGGAGAGTCTTGTGTTTTACCCAAGTTGCAGTTAGGAAAGTTTCTTAATAGACTTTTCTTAGCTTTAATAATGGCATTATTTGGCTGGTGGTGTATATCTGTAATCCCAGCAGCTGGGGAGGATGAGGCAGGAGGATTGCAAGTTCAAAGCCAGCCTCAGCAAAAGTGAAGCACTAAGCAACTCAGTGAGACCCTGTCTAAATAAAATACGAAATAGGGCTGGGGATGTGGCTCAGTGGTTGAGTGCTCCTGAGTTCAATGCCCAATATTCCCTCACCCCCAAGAATAATAATGGCATTATTTACTTTACGTATGACCCTGGTATTTTGTTTTTATGTTATATTCTTACATGGTTTTACTCTCTGTTTTTTTCATGTTTTGTAAATAGAAAGTTAGGAGCAGATACACCAGGCTCTAGATATTTGGCAAGAGGTACTATACCTCTTTGAAACTCCTCTCTTGACTTCTGAAATATCATTCCTTTCTATTCTCTCACCAGTTTTCTGATTTTTATTACTTATCATTTCTGACTTCTGTCAGATTTTCCTTGGGCTGTGTCCTTGAGCTTTTTCTCTTCTCCATATCTGCTTCCTCTTTTAGCATTCATTTATTCCTTTGGTCCCACTGCCATGCATGTCTTGATGATGCTAAAATCTTTTATTCCCAGCCCTGACTTCTTACATAGATATTTCAAACCAACACATATTTTTTTTTTCCTGAGTGTCTCTAAAACTAGTAAAATTCATTGAATCCATGCATAAGCCCATCTTCTACTTCCCCTTACAGCTCCCCCTACTCTGATGTTTCCTATCTAATAAACAAAACCACCATTTTCCCATTGAGCAAGCTGAAAGTCCACAACTCATCTGGATCCCTCCCTCTTTCTTGTTTCTCACCACTGAGCACAAAGCTCTGCAGATTGGCCCTTTGGAATACCTCTTTCAACTAACACTTTTTTCCATTCCAGTAGCTACTAATCTTTAAGATAAAACTCTCCTCATATCTTGCCCAGACTTCTGCAAAATTCTTTAAATTTAATAAGCACTAAATAAATGTTAAAAAGATAAATATCCGAGCATGAGGATGGAGGTTTTAAAAAATCTTGGTGAATTGCTATTCTGCCCTATCCCGTATTTATGCAACAGCTTTTTTGGAGCTAAGCTTTGCATTTCTCCTGAAGTTCATCAGAATACCTTTGTTCACTGTTCCAGTTTTTTGACATTATTGTTCTTCTGTCATCAATCATGTTAACTCTACTTCCCAGCTTTATGTCATTTCCACATTTTGTAATTTTGCTGCTTCTTTATTCCAGACATGGAAATAAATGTTGGTCAGGGAAAGGCCAAGGACAGAGATCTAACAACAGGCCAAGGATATTTTACTCTAGTCTCACATTAAGTAAAATTGTTCACTTGCATATAAATTTGCAGAATTCCTCTCTTGTCCAAGACACATTTGTCTATGTTGTCGACAGGAATTTCATGCAAACTTTTACTATAATGTCTTTTTAAATTCAATATAAATTGTGGCTACGATATTCACTTAATCTACAATTCTAGTCATCCTATAAAAGTGTAAATGATGTTGGGAAAACCTGTTTTTAGGAAATGCTAGATAGATTTAAGTCATTAAAACTTTCATTTTTTTTTTTTTGGTACCAGGGATTGAACTCAGGGGCACTGGACCACTGGGCCACATCCCCAGCCCTTTTTTGTATTTTATTTAGAAACAGGGTCTCACTGAGTTGCTAAGTGCCTCGCCATTGCTGAGGCTGGCTTTGAACTCGCGATCCTCCTGCCTCAGCCTCCCAAAGTGCTGGGATTACAGGCGTGCGCCACCGCGCCCGGCTTAAAACTTTCATTTTTTAAAAAAAAGTCATAATTAAACTATCAAAGCAAATTTGAAAACTATAAAAAAGAAAACAGGGCATATCCTATTGCTATTTTTTAAAAATATTTTTTAGTTGTCAATGGACCTTTTAAAATTTTTATTTATTTATTTTTATGTGGTGCTGAGAACTGAACCCAGTGCCTTACATATGCTAGGGAAGTGTTCTATCACTGAGCCACAACCCCAGCTCCCTCATAGCTATTTTATAATGAATATCATTTTGTGTATTTTGTTGAGAAGCATATTTTTATGTAGTTAATAGTCTATATAATTTTGTAGCCATTTTTAAAAACCTAATCAAACATGTTTTCCAATATTGCCTCAGTTTACATACTTCTTTTAGGTTTTATGACATTTCATCCTGTGACTGAATTATAAGTTTATAAATACACCTAAATTGCTGGACATTTGGAATGTGTTTGAATTTGAAATGATATGATGAAATTTTGCATATGCATTTTTTCTTATTTGATATTGTTCTTGGATAAATCCTAGAAGTTTCATACCTGGGTCAATTTTCTGGTGCCTACTACATATGTCTGTATTTATCAGGTAGGGTGTGTTATGCTGCAGTAACAAATTATTACATACCCCAATTTCATTTATTTAACAACCAAAAAGAAAAAACCCGATATATTTCAATGGATTAACATGAAAGTTTATTTCTCACTCATCCCTATTCTGCTGCAGGCTCAAGGATCTTCAGGGTAGTTCTTTTCAAAGAGGATTTAAACTGGTTGCATCTTGGCTCCATGACTGATGAGGCAGGGAAAGGACTGCAGATTGTATAGGGTTTTTTGCTGCCTCAGCTTGTCAATTCTACTCACAATCCATTGGATAGAAATGACCATATGTTTCTACCCATTTGCAGTGGGTGTTGGAAAGTGTTTCATCCATGTGCTCACTACAAAAAGGAGCACCACTATTGGTGACCGTTAAAAGTCTGCTCTAGTGGAATGGTTTTGTGCTGTGTCCATTTAGCCAGGCTGGAACTACATTTCCCAGAATGCCCTTACTCATGAGATTACCCATTGGGATTGCCCACAGGGCATCTTTTCATAAGATTTGGAACATGGAAGTGAGACAGTAGTTACTAAGTTCAGAATAAGCAGGTGACAGATGCCACTGTAGCTCCTGCCTGGTCTCCTGGCTCACCTTGTTGCTGAGCAGCAGAAGATGGTCTACAAGTCCTCCAGCTCCATCAGGTTTCTTATTTCAGCTCTCCGAGTTCTGAGTCAGAAACACATGCAGCTCCAGGTGAAGGGAGCCAGCTTCTTCAATTAGACCACCTGCACTATGGAGTTTAAAGATGGTTGATGCTAGATGCACATTTGTCTATCCTCAGAGTCCCAGATTTTTCTTGCTTTCCTCTGTATCATACCCAACTTTCCTCCCCATCTGCCAGCTCCACTGATTTGCTGTAACTTCAGACCCACTGTCCGATGCAGAAGCACTAGCTTTCCATGAAGTTCTTCACCTATTCTTTACTATAAATACATGATGTTAGACACAGTTATGGTGAAGATCCTTAAAATAAATCTCTTAGGCAATGTTACCCCAAATGATTTTGATTTCCTGATAAAACCCTAATTAAAAACCATACATGAAAAAGCAGGGGCTAGTTTTAAGTATTGTGGTCACAGAAGTTTCGAGTTAAGCAGCTGAGAGGACAGGATCATAAAGCAACACTTGACTCATGTTGAAAGAGAAGAGGAGCAGGTTGTAATAAGTGATCCTCCAAAAAGAAAACAGACATAAACACACAACAATACCAAAGGCAGGAATTAGAGCAGGAGCAGCCTTCGTGGCTTTTCCCAGGGCAAACAGAATACAGGGGAGGAAGCTTTGGAAGGAAGTGGTGCAGGGACTACCTAGGAGATCCTCACCTGCATACCCCTCCACAGCTGGGAAGGGGGCCACGACCTGGAGAGGATTTTGCATCAAGGACCAGAGATCAAAGGGAACAGGCTAATCTTGGGGGGAAATCCAAAATAAAACTGAAGAGTCAGAATTTTTATTAAAGTGAGTCCAACTGAGTTTAACAACTAATCTCTGTTCCTATAACATTTCTACCTGCCTGAAGTTCCATCTCTGTGATTCTTTGTTTGCCATGTGACTCCATGTGATGCACCAGCACCTCAGCTGTGGGGGAGGAGCAGAGTTGCTAAAGCCTGGAGATTTTTGGCCTGGGGTTGTTCTCTGAAGACCAGGCCTCCTGAGACTTCCTCAAAACACCCTGGCTAACCAAAGGCAGGGTGACTTGTGGACTTCTGTCACACTGCCCTCCACATGCACATTACTGCCCGTGGTGCCAATCACTCTCACTGGAAGAGGAACTCTGTCTCATTTCCCTCCCCCAATCTTTCCTCTGATTCCAAACAAAACAAATCAGTTCTTGCAACACTGCTTCAAAGAAGTGTGGTGTACTGGAAAATACCCATATGAGCAAAGAAATCTATTCATAGATGGCATGTGATTCATGTCACTCAGGTTGACTTTGGCTGTGGTATGCTTAGTTCTCTTCTGAGGGAAACTGTCATTGGAAGCAGCAGGAAATCTGAGAGGGTCAAGTGGCCTGTACCCACTGAGCTCACACAGGACATCCACCAGTGTGTGTTGGTAAATTGAGGATTTGGCCAACTTCCAACAAAACCTGGGTATGTGGGTCCATCTGGATCAGTTCATCAATGTGACTGGAATCATAGCTTTTTGTCCCTCATGTCTTGCTATGTAAAATAGCAACAATAATGTCTTTTTACACCAGTGGAGACATTTTGAAACATGGCAAGAAGTGAATAAGGCACCGAAAGTATCACACACAAAAAAATTTACAAATCCAATTTTATTAATATTAACTTATAAATTATCTGGCCTTGACATATTATATTAGAATCATGTTTTTTTGAGGCAAATATAGTAATCTTCTACTGCAGGGGGATAAAAAGTCTACTTCATGATATGAGAAGTATTGGCATGATAATTTCATAAATTATTCAAGTCTGTGGAAACATTCCAGTTCAGAGATGGCAACCCAGATTTGCTTTCAGATTTCTCACTTTTCACATGCATTTTAGTTCCCTGCTTGATTCTGGTACTGTGTGTTTTCTTCTACTAAACGGGATAGCTTTATCAATAATTATTTCAGAGACAGCAGCAAATGAGTGACTAGAAGGCTTCAACTGGCCTGAGGCATTTTCTAAAAACTGGAATTAGCTGTCACATTTTGAAGATGGAGAGCTAAGCATGGCCTCCCCACTCCCTAAATATGGCGCACACTTTGTGGTTTCCCACACTGTAGTAACTTGCTGGCTCCTGCAGGCCTCTGTGGCTGTTCAAGATGCTTGCTCCCTCTGTAGTGCATCCTGTCGGGTGTCTTAGCATTGTGGAATGGGTCTGTGTTTCAGAATATGCTGATTTGTTGTTCAGTGTAGCTTTAAAGCAGCTCTAGGGAATATCCCATCTTATAGTTGCTCTTCCACCAACCACTGTTCTCTTCATGTTTAAAGGATTATCCTGAGTCTGCAATCTGTTACATCGTTGTGCCTGTGCAATGTTTACTTACTTATGTCCAATCTACCAGGTCCCTGGAGGGCAAGCCCTTTCCTTCCTATTACCTATGATTACTCCTCCTTTTCCCTACAAATAGTACACAGGGAAACAGAAGTTCCCATTTAGCTTTCCCACACCAACTCCTGAGATTCCAGCTCATTCTCAGTCCTAGAGGAAAGGGGGCATGGGTCATACTGCATTACTGCTTATAACAGGACAGCTGGAAACTCAAAGGACAGCCAAAACATTGAGCTGTGAGCTACAGATATGCGAACAAGCACACAGTTACTTCTGACTTGAATAAGTTCTCTTCCTGAGACTATTAACAATCTATTAGAAACTAAGTTCTCTTTACTAACAACAACAACAACAACAAAAAAGTCAATAAGCCCTTTTCTAAGTTGAAGTTTTTAAGAATAGAAAATATGATAAATATTTTCATGTATTCAGTTTATTTTATTAATATTATAGTCCTAGATGATACAGCATCTCTAATCTAAAAAGATATTTTAATTTAGAAGACATCCTCTTGAGTCTCAGAATGTAGCACACAGGGGAACAAAACCCTTTTAAAATTAAAAATGTTATCCAGCAGAAACTGAGAATTTTAAATTCACATGGATTTTAATGCCAAATATTAAAAATCTCCCCTAGCATCAAAGCAAAGATGATTGTATTTATTTTAATATCACTATATAAATATGAGCATGTTGATGGTACTCACCTGGCCAAATGTTGTAGCTGCATTAGCAAACATATGCATAACCAAGAAAGTCCTACAAGTTGTCATTTCTTTATTATTATCTTCTCATTCGTGAATTTAATGTCCTGGAAAATGCCTTTTTTGTTTGCTGTTCTTACCTTGCTTTATAACTCCAAAGCATTTAGGCAAGAAAAAGGCATTAAAAATACAACTGAGAAATTTTAAAATTTGGATGAAGTGAGAGTCTTGTAGCTGCACTCACTTTTGGGTATTTCCCATGAGAGAAAATACGCCGTGAAACAATGAGCTGCCTACACAAGGGCTGGGGTGTTTGCTCATTTCCAGATAGCAGTTTACGGGCCCAATAACTTATTCACTCTAGAATGAACTATTTTGGTGTCAGGAAAGACCAGATAGTTTGTCATCTGAAAGACAGGTTGCTCACATCTGTACCAATTAATTGATTCCCTTGACTTTCAGTTCAGACATCAGAAATGTTTTGTGCTGAAACAGAGACAGCTTCCTATATTGGAATATGTTCAATATTTGCCTCCGCCCTCTTCTTTTCCTTCCCCACAAAACTCTGCCGGATTCAGTATTTAAAAGTACATTTTTTACTAAACACTGTCAATAATGATAATGATTGTGGACTTTTCAAATGAATATTATAGTCTAATTTTGATAAAGCCATTTAAAAAACAACCTTTATTTTATTTATATGCAGTGCTGAGAATTGAAGCCAGTGCCTCACACATGCTAGGCAAGCGTCTACCACTGAGCCACAACCCCAGGCCCTGATATAAAGTTTGAATAAAGAATTAAGGTTAAATGAATAACAGCTGGATTTCTTCTCTATTTTGTGAATGCCCACTAGGTTCAGAGGTTGTGCTGCATGCTGATATATCACAATTTCTTTGCATCTTTTGGTCATGGATGTCAGGGTCCTTTAACTACTGGTCAGGAAAAAATACTACACCAGAGTAAGGAATGCTTAGTTTGGGGTGGACTGGGGGTGAGAGGTGGTGCCAGTAGATTTGGTTCAAAAATTTGTCGCTCTGGGCTCCAACAGCTGTATTCCAAGTCTATGTTTTAACAGTGTGTGGAAGAAAGATTGGTTCTGGTTTCCTTTGTGTTCTATACAGACCATGCTTTGAGATTTTTAGGAGCCAACAGCTAAAACTACGTGAGAAAAATCCAAAAGCTTTAAAACTGTCATAGCAACCCCTCTTTGGCCCTTCAACCTTGGTGGTCATAACTAAAAGTTTAAAAGCACTAGAGGCCAGAGGGCCCACTTGCAAAGCCTCTGTCAGAGTCTAGAGACAGGGGCCTTCGGTGCCTTGCCACACAGCAGTTCTCCTAATATTTTCATTATCTGTATTTTGCTTTAATATTCCAAATGTATAGCCTCTAAAAATAATCTGATCATGCCAGGCTATTTTCTCCCTCAACAAACTCTGATTGCATGATTTAACATAAAAACAATTTGGGGAAGAGATTATTATCTTTATACATTTTGAAAAGCCCTTACTGTTACAGTTTTAAACATGCAATTGAAATGCTGTATTTTCTTGAGTATTTAATCAATTTCTTAGATTCTCCCCTGTAACTGCAGGAACAGGATAAACAGAAACACTCAGTTCCTAGAGCACAACAAACACAAATCAAATTGCTTTCACTCCATGTTTATAAAAGTCAAGGCCATCATCAGAAGTTTCTCACTACTTCCTGTCACCTTTAAATATTTTCGTTTATTAAAAGCAGTATATTTTAATGGGGTATATAAACGTTCTCAAAAAAATTCTTCCCTGGGGCTTGCTGTCAGGCTTTTTTTCCTTCCCCAAGCCTTTTGCAATCTTAGCCTATTCTGACTTAAAGTGTGCTCCTAACAAGTTATATGAAAGCCTCCTTTTGGGCTGCACATCGACAGAGCCCATCTGAAGCCTGGAGAAAGCAATCGCATTCCAGCTATGTGGTCAGCAGGCGGGCATTTGCTCCAAAGCACACGTTCCTGGGCTGCACATCCATCGGGTTTCATGCTATAAAAGAAACCGCCCAGCGACAGCTATGGTTTGGAAGCATCCCCATGTGCCTTTCCAACTTTCATTTTTAATCTTTTCAGCTATTTTCTTTAGTAAAATTAGCCACCAAAATATGATTTCCTGTATCATTGACCTATGTGCCACAATTAAAAGAAATAAATTCCAACCAGCCCTGACGGAGGCTAGAGTCAGCACTGAAGAAAAAACCCGAGCCTTACCAATTTAACAGAAGGTGGTTCTCACTGCCCAGTGTTACTTCCCACTCGACCTCTGCCTACCCTCTCTAGCCCTGTGACCAAGTTCATGTTGCTTTGAGGATGTGCAATGTGTGCTTTCGAGTTGCTGCTTTTGAGCTTGGGTCTTCTCAGCCATGAAAACACAGTTACAGATTGTTCTGGGAGCTAAACCACTCAACATCTTGGCACTTGGTTGTTTTTAACTTTTCAACAATAGGCACTGTTCACTCCCCTCCATCTCAGTCCTTTATTCAGTGATCAGGCAGGACACTGATGAAAGGCTAGTCACGGCTTCCCCCCATGGTATCAGTGTGGTGGCATGTGATGATTCACATGGGGTGTGTTTGATCCGAGGAAGCCCAGCCTCTGCTTATTCTTCCTTTGTTCTGTCATCTGGGGGGAGAGAGAGAGAGTGTGTTCAGCTGATTTTCACTCTTCCCCAGTGCTGGTGGGCACAGATGTTCTCTGTCAATATTTCCCAAGTACCTACAATCTGGCATCATATAGAATATATTTATCAAAATAAAAAGGGGAAATAAAAAAATGTGAATTTCCATAAAGAGAGAAAAGAGCAAACCCCTCTCTGTGGTTAGGAAACAGGAACCATGGTTCTTTTAAAACAGATCTTGCTTTTCACTTATTTATCACCATCACCACAGTCATTTTAATAGCTAGCATGGTTACTATTGATAGTATTTTTTATGAATGCTAACAATGTTATATGATAAAGGGGTAGATTATAGCCTTGTTGTGGTTACTTATGATGATTTGCTATTCTGATGAGCATAATAATTGTAAACCTGGCAGAAGATATGATCATCTATCAAAAAGTACAAAGGTGTCCTTGTATGTTGGCATTTGCTCCTCCTCTTCACCTTCATAGAAGAAGAAACGTCACACACCGTGACTAAGTGGAAGTCCCTGCTTGCCAAGATATGGTTCTACAGCAAGACATGGGGTTTCTTTACTGGAGTTCACAATCCTCTGAGGACAGCCTGGTTCCCTGGAGTCTCTGGGTCTCCCCAGATTCATGGTGGTAAATGGCTCCAGACCCCAGCTCCGCCTCCAGGAGCATACATACCTGCTCCTTGAGCTCCGCCAGCTGACCCGACAGCTGTTTGACCAGACTCATGGTTGATTCCAGCTTTTCCTGCAGGTTCCGAATCTCATTTTGCTCACTGTCACCTTCATTGCTAACGAGGGACATGGCTCGCATCCGAGGAAACCAATCCAAGTTCTTCTCCTAAAAGCAAAGTAAATGTGCAGGAACAAAGGAATAAGTATGGAAAGGAGCCTGGAATCCTATAAAGAATGTTTACACGTGTTCATTATTATTAACAGTTAAACCAAGTCTCTTAGCATTCACACCAAAAAGGCACCCTCTAGCCAGGGTTGGGGAGGGGTTGAAGGGAGGAGTGAAGCAGGGGTCAGCAGTTGGTCTTCATGAACTGGGGGAAGATATCCAATATTGAAACAAGCTTGCTGTGAGCTTCCAGAGAGATTCCAGATGAAGCTCTTAGGAGAGCACCACGCACCCTGCAGGCATGCAGTGAATCTTCATGAGGTGAGGGAATCTTGATGAGGTGGCGTCTGGAAGCTGGGGAGAGGACAGGTACTGTGTGTGGGTACAGCAGAGTCATGAGCTGTTTCTCTTTCCCCGGGCACAGGAGAGAAAAGGGTGGTAGAACAGGAGGGTGGTAAAAGAATAGTTTCGGTTCCAGTTGCTGCCCACGCTCCTTTCCTTCCCACTTCCCCTGCTGAGGCTCCTCACCAGCTCTTTGACTTGTAAGCTCCACTCAGGGAAGAGGGGAGTGGGAGGGCATGGCCCAGGGTTACTGTGTCTGCTCCCTTTGGAAACACTCTATTATGGTGGTTTCAGAGTTAAGACTTCACCAGATAGCAATAGCTGGCACCATCTCTATATTTCTAGGTGGACAGGGGGTGTCTTGTGGTGTGTGTGGGAGGAGGGCGGGGATACTGGGAGGGGGACTCTCCTTTCCACTATGGTAGATACCCAGCTGTCTAAAAAATTGAATTGCCTAACAACATAGAATCACTATGAATTACTTAGATGACATTTTCCAATCTTCAAAAGAACTTTACAAAGTAAACCTTATTGTCCCCTATTTTACAGATAAGGAAACAAGAGGATCCAACATGACAATTACTCCCATCACAAGCTAGTGAATGGCAGGGTAGAAATGGGATTTGAGCCACTGATTGGGCATGCCAGGCTATCTCTACCTACCCACCTATTTCTCTAAGTCACCTTATCCCAATATCCCCAGAAACTGGCTTTTTGCTTGAGATTCTTTCTTCTCCAAAAAATGTTCACTGAAGTGTTGTGGAAACCTCTGTCTGAGGATCCCAAGCAGGAGGGATATTGAGCCAGCACCTTCCCTGAAGTGGAAAGACTGCACTGTGCTATGGTCTCTGAGATCTTACCTGGCCCTTGAATTGTTTTTTTTTGTTGTTGTTGTTGTTGGTTGGGGAACAAATTCTTTTTAGTTCCCTACTGCCCAGGGCAGTGAAAGGGGCTAATAAAGGATTAAAGATAAAACACATAGAAGGGTTTTAAACTGCATTTAAACAGCTGTGGTTAATTAGCATTTCAAAGGCGAACAGTCACTTCCTCTGAAGTGCAGAGTGACAGATTCATTCATTTAATCAATTCTTCAACATCTATTGTCAGGTTTCAGGGATGAAAGTCAGATAAGACTGTGTGTGTGTGTGTGTGTGTGTGTGTGTGTGTGTGCGCGCGCGCGCTTGTGTGGCACTCACGTTCTCAAGGGGCTTAGGGAGCAGGTCCGTCCTCCACAAAGAGTGGACTGCACAAAGTGTCTGTCAGAATCCCCTGGGGTTGCTTGTTAAAATTGCAGATCCCAACCCCATCACCTCTTACCAAATCAGAACCTCAGGGGATATGCATGGTTCTTATTCTGATGTCATTAAGCGTAAGAACTCTGGTCTACAGAGACAGAAAAGATAAATGAGTATTGCTGGGGCAGTGGTAGGACAGGGAGATGGACTGAATGGGAAAAATCTGAAATAGCAGTTTCAAAAAAACAGCAGAGGAAACCAAATCAGGACCCATTAAATGCTTGCAGAGTGGTGTACTTGGTCCAGCCAGGTGGGAAACCATGCCTTGAAATGACTACAGCTAAGACCTTTATTTGCCAACAGTTCAGGTAAATGTGCAGATAAGTCAGAAAGACAGACTGACAGAGAATCTCATGTCTCCCTGGGATGTGCATCAGGAAGACACAGGCGTAGCAAAGTAGGAATGTTGGCAACTCGGTGGCTAGGATGAGGAACACCAATGTGTGGACTGGCAGGAAAGACAGACAGAAGAAACCTGTGCTAGCTCCTATGATCATTTATTCCTTCTGACAACTCAATGAGCTTAGGTCCTATTATCTATCTAGTGCCTATATTATCTAGATGCTACTAATTACCTAAATTTTTCAAATGAAGAAACTGAGGCTAGAAGGGGAACAGTGGGGATCCCAGCTCATATCTGTGCATTCTGTTTTGTTGGTAGGAAACAAGACAGTGCACAGAAAATGGAAAAAACATAAGATTGTGAAGACAGGACAACTTTGAGAAATGAATACTTGGGTGAGAATGCCTTAAATTAGCTGAAGGTGAGTACTGCCTAAGTTGGGGTATCAGTGTTGATGGGCACAGAGTTTTAACTGGGGAAAGATGAAAAATTTCTGGTTATGGAAGCTGGGTGATGGTTGTACTATAGTGTGAAAGTACTCAACACCATAAAGCTATTCCTAAAATAGTCCACATGACAAATTTTATGTTATGTACATTTTGACACAATTTTAAAAAAATCACAGAATTTGTAGATGCTATTTTTTTGGGGGATGAAATGTTCACAGAGCCCCTGAAGTCACCCTGAAGATGAGTACCTGGGTAGATGAGGAGGCTGTGGGCTAGCCAGGGCTAACGTTTGTAATAAATGCACAAAAGTGACCCGAGATGCTAGAGGACAGGTTGAAGGTGTCAAGACTTCTTGATGACAGGGAGCCTAGAATTTGTGAACCTTCTTCTAGGGCCCTTAGTACTGAGTGGTTCTGAGTGGTTGGGAAAACAGGCAGTTGCCTCCAGAGGGCTAAAAGGGAGGCTCCTCCTGTGACAAAGAGGCAGCATTATGGGAGAGAAGAATGGTCTGTGAGGACAGGGATTCCAGAGGAGCTCTTGGAGCAGAGGTTTGGGGAGCATCAAATGACTGGGCTTGGGGTGAGGAGGTTCCAGGTGACATGTGACACCCACAGTAAGTGAAAACATCAACTTACAGAAAGTTTCAAAAGACACAAAGCATTGTTCTGATAATTAGCAGACTGTCACTCTGCTAAAGAGAACACAGGTGAGAGTGTGAAACTGCCTCTGAAGAAACACTGTTGCAGCATTTGGGATGGGGGGAGCAGATCAGTCAAGTCCATCACCTCTTGCTTTTGAGGAAACAATGGCAGTTCTCAGTGGACCCCAGTTGGAGCCATTTGGGCCATGGGGCTCTCATTCTCTACACCGTTCTGTTTCTTTGTTCATCCATTCACTGAGCAATTCTTACTGGGGAGTTCTGTGTCTGCGCTAGCACTGAGAAAACAACAGAAAACAAAACCCAGCACAATTCATGTGCTCTTTAAAGTTTATGGTTTGGGTGGGTGGAGAGTAAAACTTCAATCAAGGGATGACAAAAATAAAGACAAGCTGTGCTTAAGTGCTAGGCAGGAAAGTTACACGGTTTTGTCCTCTCAGTTACTAAAATGCATTCTCCCTTTCTTTGAGGTGTGATGTTAAGTCATTTATTTGTTGGTTTTTTTTCCTCTTAAGGAATGAACTCAGTGCAATGAATTTTCCTCTTACTACTGCCTTCATAGTGTCCCAGAGATTTCTATATGATGTATCTGTGTTCTCATTTACCTCTAGGAAATTTTTTTTAATGTCTTCTTCAAACCCCTTGTTCTCCTTTGGTTTTTCTTATTCCTTGTTTTTCGTTATCCAAATTTTATCCCTTTATGGTCCGATAGCATGCAGGGTAGTATCTCTATTTTTTTATATTTGCTGAGAGGTTGCCTTGTGACATAATATATGGTCTATTTTGGAGAAGGAGCCATGTGCTGCTGAGAAAAATGTGTATTCGTTTACTGAGGGATGAAATATTCTATATATGTCTGTTAGGTCTAAATTGTTAATTGTTTTGAGGAGGCTTAAAGTTTTCTTTGTTTAGCTTTTGTTTGGATGATCTATCCATTGGTGAGAGAGGTGTGTTGAAGTCCCCTAGAATAACTGTGTTGTGGTCTATTTTACTCTTGAACTTGAGAAGCGTTTGTTTGATGAATGTAGGTGCTCCATTATTTGGGGCATACAGATTTATGATTGTTATATCCTGTTGATGGATGGTTCCCTTAAGTAATAAGAAATATCCATCTTTGTCCCTCTTGATTAATTTTGGTTTGAAGTCTACCTTATTTGATATGAGAATGGAACCCCTGCTTGCTTCCGCCGGCCATGTGAGTGATAAGACTTTTCCCAGCCTTTCACTTTCAGTCTGTTGATGTCTTTTTCTATGAGGTGTGTTTCTTGGAGACAGCAAATTGTTGGGTCATTTCTTTTAATCCATTCTGATAATCTGTGTCTTTTGATTGGCGAGTTTAGGCCATTAACATTCAGGGTTATTATTGAGATGTGATTTTTATTCCCATCCATTTTTATTTGACTTATGGTCTTTAGCTTGATTTGGTTTCTCTTCTGGTTGGTATTTCCTTTAGTTTAATATCTCCCTTTGTTGATTTTCGTTATCATCTTTCTCTTCTTCTTCATGAAATATGTTGCCCAGGATGTTCAGAAGTGCTGGCTTTCGAGTTGTGAAATCTTTTAACTTTTGCTTGTCGTGGAAGGTTTTTATTTCATCTTCGAATCTAAAGCTCAATTTTGCTGGTTATAAGATTCTTGGTTGACATCCCTTTTCTTTCAGAGCTTGAAATATGCTATTCCAGGATCTTCTTGCTTTTAAGGTCTGGGTTGAAAAATCTGAACATAATCTGATTGGTTTCCCCCTATATGTAATTTGCTTCCTTTCTCTTGTGGCTTTTAGTATTCTCTCCTTGCTCAGTGTATTAGGCATTTTCATTATAATGTGTCTAGGGTGTGGCTCTGTTGAGATTTTGTTTGTTTGGTGTTCGGTATGCCTCTTGAACTTGGTTTTCCATTTCATTCCTCAAGCTTGGAAAATTTTCTGTAATTATTTCATTAAATAGATTACTCATTCCTTTGGCTTGAAACTCTGCCCCTTCCTCTACACCAATCACTCTTAAGTTTGGTCTTTTTATGCTGTCCCATAATTCCTGGATGTTATGTTCATGATTATTAACAAGTTTTGCTGTATGGTTTAAATTCTTCTCTAAGACATATATTTTGTCTTCATTGTCTGAGGTTCTATCTTCCAGATGGTCTATTCTGTTGGAGATGTTTTCAATTGAGCTTTTATTTTGGTTTATTGCTTCTTTCATTTCTGGAATTTCTGTTTGGATTCTCTTTAGAGCCTCTATTTCCCTATTGAAGTAATCTTTTACTTCCTGTATTTGTTTTTGGAGTTCTTTGTCAAAATGATCTTTTGCCTCCTGTACCTGCTCCCTCATCTCATTTTTTGAGTTCATTCTTAAGTTCCATAAACATTTGGCATATGTAATTTCTAAATTCCATCTCTGGCATTTGACCAACTGTGCTTGCCATGACATCTGCCGATGAGGTATCTTGATTTGTTTGTGTCATTTTCTTTCCTTGTTTTTTCATGTTGCTTGTGTGTCTATTCTTCCTGCACTGTGGGACCTTGACTGTTTCGATTTTACCTTAAAGCCTTATGTTGTTCCTGTAGTACAATGCTATCAGATCACCTTATAATTCCTTTATACTTTTAAAACCTAACACTTTCTATTCAGAAAATCCAAGTTTGGTCACAATGTACAGATTTTTGTTATCCCAGATATTATTTCCAATTACTCTGTACGTTTCTGATAGGGTTTTATAGCTTCAAGTATTGGATACAGAGGTGTTATGTTTAGGAAGAAGAAAGTGTCTTGAATTGTTCTTTCTTGGAAAGTATGAAAAGAGATATCTATTGAAATGGTTTAGTGGAAGTGGTTTAGTATCAGTAGACGATGGAAGAAAGAGAATGGGGTTGACAATTAGGTAAAAAGATCAATTTATATATATAGTAAGTTGGAAAAGAAAAAAAAATGATAAAGAGTAGGAATTGGTGTAAGAGAGAGGAGAGAGAGAATCAAGGAAATAGAGAGTAAACTGTATATAACACCACTTTGCTACCCAGTTCAATTGCGCCGGTTCTAGAAATCCCAAGTTTTTGCGTATAACTTGTTTTTGGCTCTGTTTAGTATGCACTGGCAGGATGTAAACATGAAAGATGAAGGAGGAAGAAAAGATACAAGGGTGAAGGAGTAAAAGAATGAAAGAAAAAAGGGAGCGGAAGCAGATAAACACACTAACAATCAATGCGGAAGAAAAAAAAAAAAAAAGCAGAACAAAACAAAGCCAAAAAAAGAAAAAGAAAAATAAACAAACAAACATACAAACAACAACAACAACAACAACAAAAAAAAACCCTCCCTGCAATCCAGAAAATCAAGCAGACCAATAAAAAGAAAGGGAAACAAAAAAAAAAAAAAAAAAAAAAAAGTCAAACCCAAGTCTCAGACAAAACGGGCCCTGGGAAGCCCCCCTCTTTTTTTCCTTTCCAGTTCAAACCAATTGCTATTGGATCACAGTCTGTGATCCTGTCAGTGAAATCAAGGCTGCATCCTAGGCCAGCGGCTGCACGGTTCAGTGAAGGAGTGGCCCAGGGGGACCGTGTGTGTCAGCAGATGAATGGCGCCGGGAAGGGGGATCTTCCAGAAGGCACCACCTCCCCAAGCCCACCCACAGTTGCAGTCCCCTGTGGCCGCTGTGCCAGCCTCAGAAACGCCTTCCCCTGCTGACCAACCAAGTCTCACCCAATTGTGTGTTGTCTTCAGAGAGCTGTAGAGTCCCTGGGTGGATGCAGCTTTCTTTCTTCTGCTTTTTGCACCGCCCAGGCGGTTTTGCATATGTATATTGTTTCTCTCTTTCTTCCTCCCCTTCTGTATCAACTGATATCCACCCAAAATGCAAATAACCACCCAAAATGCAAATAATGTTTAATTAACATTTTTTCACTATCAAACAAAATGTTATGGTTCTTTTTCTTAAGTTTTGAGAGACTAAAGTTAAATGCTTTAAGCCTCCTACTATAATGAAAAAAATTTAATATTTTTTGTCCTTTTAAATAAAATGGTCTTCTAAAAATCAGTTTCACATCTTATTTTTCTTCAAAATTAATGCAGAAAATATGTTCTTTTCACCAACTTTAACTCAAATACAGCAGTGTTTTACAATAATATGTGGTATATATTATATATATATAATATATACATAATATTATTATATATAATAATATGTGGTATATATTATATATATATATAAAAATATATATATATTTTAGCAAAAGTAGTTCCCAATTAAGCACCCAGAAATTCCTCTTTTCTCTACTATTTTCCATGAAGTCTCATCCTGAGCAAGGTGGAGAGAAAGGTGAGCCATGGACCTCAGCCTAAGCCAGAACCACAGGACCTACACACAGAGCAGTAACTAGCTAACAGGACACTACTCCCTCAGCAGGTCCACGTGTGTAACGTGCTCACTGTCTAACAAAACCACTGGATTTGATTTGCTATTCCTCGTTTACTCCTATATGCTATGTACATCTTGTGATCGTGCACATGATTATTAGATTCTCATGTTGACTCTTCTTAGTCAATATTAAATCATTTCCTTATTTCACCAGGAATGAAAATATTTGACCACAGGATAGCATAGGGTCAGGGAAGCTGTGGATTAACTGTTAGAATCTGAGGCTACAATGTAAGATCCTAACAATTTGGTGAGTGAAAATTCAGACCTTCTAGAGATTTCAAAAATATAAAGCTCAGAGATGGAAATAGTCATATCTCTGAGATGTCACATGCCAACCACAACCCTCTTGCTGTCTCCAAATTCTAATAATAATATACTTTTCCGGATGACTGAAAGACCAAATGGTAGAGATACACAAATCTTTCAAATAGTCCTTTCAACAATAATCAGATCAGTTTGTCCTATTAACATTTGTAGTTACTCAATAAAAATGATTAAGTTGTTAGTATCAATCAAAGATTATCTGTGCTGTTTTCATATTTGGTTCTCAAATATGGTATTTCATTTGTGAGTAAGAGGCAATGTGGTACAATGTACAGAGCACGGATCTAGAGTCAGGACACCTGGGTTCTGACTTTATGTTAGCCCCAAACTAGCAATGTGACATAGAGGGGGAAGGTCTTATCTCTGAGTCCCCGTTTCCTCATCTGTAAAGCTAGAATGTTACCCTAGGTGGTGTCTATGTCTTTTCTTCATCATTATGTTGGTTATGAATACAAGGAAAGTTTAAAAGCCAAACTGCTGAAAGAAACTTCCAGCTTGCCAAGTGAGCAAATAGAAACAGGGCTTTAGGCTAGAAGCAACCTTGAAACCACAGAGGCAGGCCCAACACTTTGTGAATGCCCGACCAACAGTCTAGAAAGTTTGGTTTCCTTGAGGTCTCACAGTACAATAGTGGCAGATGTCCCTGCTCTTGTTCCATTTCAGGACAAGTTCTGCCACATCACATAATGGAACATGTCTTACATAACCCATCCCTCTTGGTACCTAATTGACCACAGGCTCAAGAAAATACAAAGAGCATAATCATTTTCCTCCACATCAGAATGAGATTAAGGAGTAAATCAGATTGATTTTGGGAGGCCAGATATTGGAGAAACTGACTTGTATCTTTTTAGCTCTATTAGCTACACACTAATAGATGCCTGTAGGTAAGCTAAAGAGAAAGCAAGCACTCTCCATCCCCTACCATAGTAACAAATCCCCAAGGCACTGTAGCTATGCTATGACCAATCCCCACAATTCCTTAAAGTAGAGGCTGTTACCATCCTGCTTTACAGAAGACGGCACTGAGGCTAGAGGAGGATTATTACTTGCCCAATGTCTCAGGTGATGTAAGTGGCTAAGCCTAGCTTTGGCCTCCACCCTGTTTGACTGGAAATCTTGTGGTCCTCTGACTGCATTCGACTAACTCTCTGTATCTGATGGTGACGTCAGGTTTAGTTCTGAACTTGTTGAAGAAAACAGACATCAAGGAGCCTCCAAACAGAAACTACTATAACTTATACCTCCTTGATTACTTTTTTCTGGGATATGCTAAAGGCTTATTTATTGAAAATCAAAAACACAAATCACTGAAGCAATGTATCATAGATGCATGTATGGGTACCGACAGAAACATGTCAATGCTCAACATTCACTAAGATTTCACAGAACGTTCACAAATATGGCTAACAAGAGGTCACACATTGACTGTGCCATGTATTGCAACAGAATATCAATAAACCATTTAATATACACTTTCACCTATGCTTCCAGACTTTATTGCTATGCTTAGATTTGCTGCCACAAGATCATTTCCTAAGGTCTTTCTTGGTTACCATGCTCTCCTAGGTTTTCTGTTTATATTGCATTTTCCATTCTAAAACTCATTTGCAAAGCCTCCTAGGCTGAAGAGCATAACCATTTCCCCAAAGCCTCAGCATGACCTACTGCATTTTTCTCTTTGCACTTTTGGTCTGGAGACGTCAGCAGAAATGGCTCTCAAAAGTAACACCAGCAATGCAACTACTACCTACTTACTGGAAGGTCCCTGAGGGAAAGACACTGTTCCTGCTTTCCTGGAACTTCAGACACAGGAAAATAGACTGGAACAATGTTTCTTTTGAAGTTGAAGTGACCGTTTCAGTTAAGGGGGGTGCCTCATATGCCCCATCCCAGTCTCTGCTCAATTTCACAAGGGGCCTGGTGGGCTTCTCACCTTTGTGACAATAGGGTGGCCTTGAGGGCAGGTGAGGCGTTATCTTGCAAAAATAAGGGACACCACAACATGGTGTCATGCCAGAGGTAAGCCAAAAAACAAACAAACAAACAAAAAAAAAAAAAAAAAAACAAAAAAACTCTCTTCAGGGCTCAGATACAAGCCCTGTAGTTCATAGGGAAGGATGGGCTGGAAAAATATACCCTTTTTGACAAAAGTCAGGGACTGCAGGTGAGGGTGGGGGGAAGGATCTAGCTATATTCTTTGAAATTAAAACACCATTCATGGATTGACAAATAAATGAAACCCTTGGTAATTTATTCTAAAAGGAGGTAGGAAAGAACAGTCAATTTGTTCTAGAAAAACAACACATTAAGAACTAGAAGATTCATTTTCCAGCACTTTTTTCCTTCTGCATCTCGCTCTTTATTCTATACCTTAATCTCCCTGCATCATTTTTCCTGCAATGGGTAGGGTCCTGCAAATTTGGATTACCAAATTTATGAGTACGAAGAAATTTGGGGTGGGTAAATTATGTAAAACAAGCCTGTACTGAAAGCAATAACTCCCTCTGGAGTGTTAGCGTGACACCCTGACATATTTTAAAAATGTGAATGTTTCTGTTATGCATGTACAAACAAGGCATACTGAATTCCACTCTTCTGCATCATTATAATGCACCACTAAAAATCAATGTTCAAATAGCATGTTTATATTATGTACATGAAGTGTTTTGGACCTTATAAAGCACAGCACAGACAGAAAGTATCCTTGGACAGCTGGAGCAATGTGCGTAGCAGCTGGGACCCTTGCCTGCGGGTAACATATGGCACCTAACAAATGCTAGTGTCATTGCTGGATCTGGCCTGTTCCCTTTTCCATGGCACCACTTCCAGTGTGCTGGTGGGAAGGGGAATGCTGCCCTGGGAGCCCCGCAGGGCAAGGACTATTTCATCTAGTCACTACTTCCAAAACAGAGGGAAAAACATTGTCTAGTCAAAGTATCAATGGAAGAGAAAGCTCCGGGATGAAAACAACCCAACAGGACTATTGATCTCAGCAGGGCCCAGGTTTAGAATGAGAGAGTTGCCACTGACGGGCCTGGGAGATGTCGATTCTCTAGCCCCCTTGATTTGTACTCTGAGCAGCCATGGTGGGAGGCAGACAGTTCCCAGCACAGGGCTCACAGGAGGACAGGGCCGCATGCCATGTCATGAGTGCCCCTGCAAGAGGAGGCAGAAGTGTGAAGTCCTCTCTCTCTCTGCTGGCCTCCTGACCTAAAGAGACTAGACACAGTTAGCAATGACCCTTGGGTGGCTATAGGATGTATCATTCACATCTGCTCATGGTGGGTCTTATAAGCTCCCAGCTGACAGTGCACTGAGGGACAGAGCCACTGACAAGAGGGCTGGGAAGATCTAAGAAGGTAGCACAGAGTGGCTGGGAAGCACAGCCCTTTTGTCAGTAAATTTAGAAGGATTGCCGGGGGAGCTACTGGGAGCATGAGGAGGGTCTCAGAGGCTCCTGGTGGACACCAAACCCCACCTTGAGCAGTGATCAGTGTGAGGCTTGCTTAGGGAGAGGCATGTGGAGCCCACCACCCAGAGCTGCTGCAAGCCACTGGCCAGCTGATTTCTAGAAACACCAGCAGTATCAGACTTGGACTGGAATCCAGTCAGTCAAAAGGCTGGGAATCTGGGGAAGCATATGATCATGCAAAGACGTGTCTACCAGCTCACTGTGAATGACCTAGGAACCCAAGTCCCCACTGCTGTTTTTCTTACAGACGTGTTAAATGGGAAACATTTCGACCAAAAAGGAAAAATAAAAAATAAGTAAATCAGAGAAGACTATCAGGGATACCAGACAGCTCCAAAGTTTTACTGATGGACTTCCTAGAGCTAGTCTAGCAAGTCTCTACTACATGCTTCTTTTTCCTATTAATTCTATTTTGTGTGGGAGTGTGTGGATTAAGCCCAGGGGTGCTCTACCATTGAACTATATCCCCAGATCTTTTTATTTTATTTTTTAAATTTTGAGCCAGGGTCTCACAGGCTGCCCTGGAACTTGTGATCCTCCTGCTTCAGCCTCCTAACTACCTGGTATTAGAGTTGTGCGCCACCACCCTGGCACTAATCAATTCTTCAACCCTCTGATTCCACAATTTTCTTTGGGGTATTTTAATTTATTCTTACCTTATTACCTATTAATTTCCATATTTAGCCCCTCTTATTACTACCACTTGGATTCTTTGTAAAAACAACATACATTTGTATTTTTTTCTACAAATAATTTGAAGTAGGAACATGCACGAGTCTCACTGATATACAAGAAAGCTTGAGAATTCTTCACAGTGAGATGGGAGCAAAGCACTCTGAACAGAGTTGGACGCTCAAGTGGGCATTTGTTCAACTCTTGGCTGCCCAGAATCTGAAGGCCTTCCCTGTGTGAGGAAACAGCCATGGTGGGTTCTTGGTGGAAGGTTGGGTCTAGTCTTGCACCTCACACACAGGAAGGGCTCACTCTGTCTGCCTTCCCATGGCAGATGGAGCTCAGTCCCAGGAGCTAGGAGTGGCCCATCAGATGCTCCTGCCTCAGAAATGGATGTGGAATAAGTGATGCCAAGAAGCAGGGGTGGTACAGAATTTCTTCCATTCACGATGGCTGTGGTGGTGGCATCTGGCTGTAGTGAAGCCATGCATGCCAAGACGTAACTTCCAGCCTGCAACAACAGTGATAACCAACTCCTTCTCTAGCCAGACTGTCCCCAGCCGGACCTTCCAAACAGCACATTTCATGAGTCCTGTCCATACTGAACCTGATTCCCACTTGCCTCTTAACACTGTACATTTTTTCCACAACGTTTTTTCTCCCTAAAGAGCACCAGTCCATTACTACCATTGATAATAAAGAAACCCAACTGAAAGACAGCAAGGGAATGACAAGACCAACTCCTAATTTGACACAGCCAATTTCATCCAGAATAAAAATAATAAAACGTTACACTAGAATGGTTGAGTCACTTAATTAATTCTTATTTAATAATTATAATTAATAATATATAATTATGCAAAAATCCTATTATTAATTAGTTGTGGGACCATCAATTACACAGATAAGAAAGCTGTGGGCTCTTTAGTTTATAATCCTCTTTGAGGGCAGGATCTGTTTCTGATTTATTCTTGCATCTTTCATTTCATAGAACATCATGGGCACTGAACATGTATTTGTTAATAAAATGGATCAATGATTAGGTGTTGCTGCATATGGTATAAATGCATGGTAGGTAAGCGTGGTAAAGTGAAATTTCTGTAAGGCATATTATTAGTATGTAACAATGATTTCTTCTTTACCAGTCTAAAACAAAATGTTTTCCTTCTTCTCCCCTTCAACATATATTTAACGATCATCTACAGATAACTCTTCTAGGTGGCTAAGGTAAGGAAGAGTCCATGATTTTGTGAAGTTTACAATTTAATGGCAGGAGAATGAAGGGTGTGGAAGTGATAATAAAATGAACAAAAATAAGATAATTTCAGTTGGGTGCGGTGGCACACACCTGTAATCCCAGCAGCTAGGGAGGCTGAGGCAGGAGGATTGAGAGCTCAGAGCCAGCCTCAGTAAAAGTGAGGCACTAAGCAACTCAGTGAGACTCTGTTTCTAAATAAAATACAAAATAGGCCTGGGGATGTGGCTCAGTGGTCAAGTGCCCCTGAGTTCAATTCCCAGTACCACCCCCACCCCAAAAAAGATAGAGAAATAAAATAATTTCAGATAAAGAGAAATACAAATGACCAAAATGGTAATTTGAAAGATCATCTTGGGAGGCAAGGGGTTATTCTAGATTGGGCAAGCCACAAAGGTTGTTCTAGGGAAGTGATGCTTGACTGACATGAAGGAGCAAACTCTCCCCATATTGGAGGGACAGAGTTTCAGTCAAAGGCAGTAGTAAAAGTAGCAATGCACAGGCCTCAGGGCAGAGAACAGTGTTGGCATTTTGATGGAACAGAAAGAAGGCCATGGAACTGGAGAGCAGTACCAAGTGAGAAAGAGGGAATGGCAAGAGATAAGGTACCAGAAGTTAACAGGACTTAGCTATGAAGAGTCCTACAAACAGCATGATTCACAGTGAGGTTTTAAACAAAGAAATGGCATATTCTAGTTTATAGTTAAAACACATACACATACCACCTCCCCATCCATCCCCATGTATGTCCATGCATAGACAGAAATAAAAAATGAAACACCTTGGCTGTTGTAAGGAGAATGGACAATGGCAGAGACTCCCATTCAGGAATCCATGTAGGCATGGATGATGGCTTCAGCAAGGGGTACAAGGAAGTGTAATCCCAATGTCAGCCCCAGGGACTATGAAGTCCTCTTGAAGTGTTTGGAAATGCATGCCTGCCAGACAATACCACCTTCTAGAAGAGAAGGCTGCATTCACAGAGCTTAAGATATTTGGTTATCATGATTAATGTGATCAGACAGACTATACGATTCAGCCCCTAAGATGGATTATTGGGCCAGAACCACACAACTGTTCTCCCAGAGTAGAGAAGTGGATCGTGCCATTTGTGAGAGCCAATTGTGCACATCTCTTCCCAACTCTGCATTAATCAACGCCATGCTGGTACCTTGAAACCAACCCCAGTTGGAGTATTTACACAAGGGAAGTAGTCAGATGTTATACTCAGGGTTGTCCAGACTCTACCGGGACTAGCACACCATGAACAATACCCCTTATTTATAGAGAGGGAGGAAGCCATAAAGACCATTTAGAGTAAATCACTGACCCAAACCACACATCAGAAGATCATAGCAGGACCAGGACAATAGAGGTCTCCTACTATATCAGACACCTGCTCTTAAAAGTCTCTCAACCTTCCCATGTATTACCATCTGAATTTTTAGTTTTTTTGATTCACAGTTGAATAATATCTTTCTGAGTCATTTAGTCATTTGAATTTACATAAGTGCTTTGGGTATCATGGTCCTCATTATGAAAATAAAGAGCCAACAGTGTTTATATCAAGATCATCTTGCTTTTCAAAATCCCCCAAAGTCAACAACAACACAAAAAGGACATTTATGTTTCAGATACCTATTTAGAAAGTGCTGAATGGCCAACGATGGCCTAGACTCAGGGTGGCTGAGAGAAAAAGCAGATCTGAAACTTTTGGGTTTACAGAGGGGTCTGCCCAAACTGTACAGGAAAGTATGTCTGGATCCATCTGCTGGTCTTCTAAAGACAACCAGAGGGAGGACTCTGCATTTCCAAACCATGATTGGATGCAAAGGACAAAATCATTTTTTGTGTTTTGATCATAAACAGTAATAATTTGGCTCAGTAATTGTATCAGTTAATCTACAACTTGATCAATTTCTTCCTCAAGTATAAATCAAAACTGCTTTTCTGTAAGTCCTAATTTGTTGATATTTATCTCCACTGTATGTGATTTATTAGGAGGAGAATTTAAAAATGTATCTATATGCAAAACTCTAGGAAAATTAGATATTATATACACAATGACTATATAGAAAATATTACACCTTAGAACTTAGAGGAAAAAAATTTCTAGAAATATTTTAACTCCAGAGCCAAATGCCATAACAAAAATGGAATTAAAATCTGTTTAGTTAATGCATCTATTACTCTTTGAACTTCAATGCATATTTCTACATTTATCTCACACAAAGAAATGGATAAATCTGCTTAAAGGCAACTGAAATTCCTCCTTTGTAAAAATGAAGAATGTCATTTTATCCCTTGAGAATTATTCAATGAATAGTCACCAAACCTTAAAATCACATGAAATAGCTCAAAGAAGGTTTGCCACATGATGATCATCACAGAGCATTGACCTGCTGCCATCTGACTGTACTGTGTTTGCAGCTGACCAGCTAGTATACAATAATAAATAATAAAATAATAAATGGGATTAAGTTATTTTATCTAGTATTTATTTAACACAGCGCTGGAATTGAACCCAGGGCATTGTGCATGCTAGGTTAACACTCTACCACTGAGTTACAACTCCAGCCTCTATTTGTTTTGTTTTATTTGAGCTGTTCAGTCTATCCTTAAGTTCTTTTCCCTCATCTTCAAAATACTGCCTAGGAAGAGTTGGTGATTCTCAAAAGTGTGTCTCCCAGACCAAGTGCATCAGAATCACCTGAGTAATGGTTAGAAATGCAAAATCTTAGACCTCACCCCAAATCTACAGAATCAGATATCCAGTCCACCTCCAGGTGATTGTGATGCATGCTCAAGGTTGAGAACAACCACAGTAGATAACTCAAGATCTAACCAGCAATTCCTTAACATCACATCCATTGGATGGACCACAAAATAGTTCTTAACTGTACTCATGTTACATGTTGATAGGGTAATCATACAATTTATTGAATAAATTGACATGCATTTCAACATCAGAAGGTGTTTTTAATAAGTATGTTGTGACAGGGGCATCATCTAGGAGTGGTCCAGTCAAAACTATGGTTCCTCTGAGTTATGTTAAAACCTAGACTACCATTTATAGGATCTGGACCAAACTGGTAATAGAACAAAATAATTCTGTAACCATATTTGGGCAACCTGCCTAGATTATGAAGTTCCATTCATATGTAAAATTGTGAGAGGATGACCCTCCTATTACCTACAAAGAAGTCGTAAGCATTTGGCCACTGGCAAAATGCCCATAAGAGATGAGTTTTAACACATTTCTTTAGGGAGTGGTCCATACTTGCCACTTCAGTTCCATTATCACTCATTCTTTTCTTTACTCTTATAAAATAGATACCTACTGATATTCCCCCTGAAATGTCTCTTTGATTTCCATGACTTTCTTTTGGAAATTTCATATCATTTTCCTCCAACTTTCATCCCTGACCTGGGGTACTAGTCTCTGACTTGTTCCAAAAGTCCCCTGCCAAAGAGCTGGAAGATACTCATGATAAAAAACCTTGAGTGACTCTTTTGGGGTTATCACAACAAAGGCCTAACAGTAAGTTCATTGTTGGATCAAGATGATATGTCAGGTTGTACCAAAGAGATCTTACACATAGACCAAAATTTCCAATTAGCATTAAAGACCTCTAAGAATTCTTCTCTAGATTCTGCAAATAAGGCAAATAGGGCTTGAGGGATGCTGACTAAAAACCTGAATTGAATTCAGACCACTATGTTCTTCTGGGATGGGCCAGTTAGTTGTGATTCAAAATGGGATTGAACTCTAAGTTAGAGTACAGCTTTGCAGAAGATGATGGTGACCACTGGCTGGCTGGTTCTGGGACCTGGACTTGCTATAGCAGGGTGCACAGTTAAAAAAGAATTTCTCCACAGTCATTAATAAATTGACAGCTGGCTAGATGGGTGCACAGAGCACAGGGTACTGAACAGAGAGAGCCCAGCAGCTGTAGGTGTTAACAAACAAGTCTGCCAAGCAGCTGTCACATGATAAGAAATAAGGTAATTTCAAGTATGATGAACAAGAGGAACTTTGAATGATGAAGCACAGCTATGGACTTCCCAGGACACAAGTAAAATCAAAAGAAGAATATGGTAAATCGCAATTCCAGGGCCTAGTGGTTCTCTTTGAATAATGACCTCTGGCCGATTATAATTATAACATGCCTAGTCACAAAAGACAGAAGGTTTTGATGAACAGGAATTACAACCATGAGCTTTGGAATGCTTTCCCACAAAAGCAATGTGAAAACAACCATTGATAATGCAGTAGGTGCTGCATTTCTAAAATTTTGTGCAGTTTCACAAATAAATTCCCCAACTTTATGCTAAGGCTACTCAGGGTTATGGACTTTTTTCACTTTTCTACTTTTAAATCATTTCACTGATTATTCTTTTTTATGGAATATCCATCTAGTAGAAGACTTAAAAAAATTGAAACAGATACAGAAGCAATTCTTACATGTAAAACTTGTTTTCAACACATGATGGAGCCAACTGGATGAAATAATATAAGGCCTTGTGATGACTGTCTGCTGTATATGGGTGCCCTGTGTTGACAAGCATGTGGACGCTGCCCTGAGACATAGTACTGACCTACTCTCAAATTGCTCCCTAATCTGATGTAGATCTGCAATGCCTCTTTGGTTGAACTGTACATATATCGAGAGTTGAAGCCATATACACACACATTTATAGTTTCCATAGTAGTACAGTCGACTTCTAGACTCACCTTTCTTTCTTCTACTTCTCCTCCTTCTCCTTCTTTTCTTCCCTCGGTACAGGGATCAAATCCAAGGCCTCACACATGGAAGACAAGCCTTCTACCATTAAGCTCCACCCTCCCTATACTCACACTTCTTCAATTTGCTTCTACTCCATGTGCTCCTCCTGACCCAACCTCTCCCAGGTCTACCACCCTTTGTGGTTGGGACACTTGTATAAAATTTGACAGGTCTTGGTTCCTGGTTCCTAGGAGGATGGCCTAAACCTTTGGGATTTCCTGAGTGATAGAAGTGTCTTTTCACTTACAATCACCCAGATTATACCTGGGTTTATGGTAATGAGCTAACATATGTTGGGCTCCTAGATACCTTCAGGAGGTAGGTTACTAGAATGACCAAACAAGGATGATGACAGTGCTGGGACTTTGAGCCAGTCCAACTCCTGGGCTAAAAATTGAGTTTAATCGTATGGCTGATGTTTCCATCAACCAAGCTATATAAGAAAACCTTAACAAAAACTCTGGAAACTGAGGATTAGTGGATCAGTGGAATTTTCTTGTTGATGAATAAACTAATGCACAGATAAAGTGACATGCCCTGGTCCCATGGGGAGAAGCTGTGGAAGGTCTGTGTTCCCTCCCAGACCTCACCCCATGGTGATCTTCTTTATTTATATCCTTTGTAATAAAACTGTAATACTAAGTATAGCTTTTTAAAAATTTCTTTGAGTTGCTAGCAAATTATCTAACTTGACTGGTTTGTGGAAACCCCCACATTTCTAGCAAGCCTATCAGAAGTGTCAACCTCGGGACCCTCAAAGACTAGCTGGTGTCTCAAATCCTGCTGCGAATTGTGCCTTATAACTTGTGGGGTAGGCACTAACTGTGGGAGGTTAGTGCCAAAACTGAATTGCAGTACCCCCAGTTGGGATGGAAACTAAATAGCTGGTGTTTGAATAGTTACCAACCTCATTCACCACCTCTGGCTGTGGTCCAGCTCCTGCAGGTGGTAAGAGGCAGGGTGCTCATGATAGGAATGGTAAAGGAATGAAAGGGCAGGTAGTTCAGGCTACAGGGCTAGCTGGACATTTATTTTTGTGAACTGTTGCTGCTCTGAGACCTATAAATAGCAAGCCGTGGATTGGACTAGTATAAAAGACAGCTATAGATGATAGAACATACCCAGAGAGTAGCAGCTGTATGTATATTCAGGATGTGACCATACAAGGCCAACAAGATTTATCCAGTGTATGTCTGTTGCTAAAGAATAAAGTAACTCTCTGTGTTATCTTGAGCCCTGCACAGGAAAAGGATGCTGTTGGAGTGTGATCTTACATAAGGTCACTCTTGATTCCTTACCCACTCTGCCTGAGAAGTTAGGGACGATTTGAAATCCATCAGCCTGTGAGTGCTTTGTGGATTAAACTGTTTATGCTTGTATGTTTTACCCATTTCCTTGTCAGAACTGAATTTTGTGTTTTACAAATAATTGATGATGTTGGGTACTTCTCTGAAACAAAAATAAAGCACGGATATATTTTTTAGAGTCAATTTTGCTAGCATAAAACCTAAATGTCCTTCTTTGCCCAGGGGGCCCTGCATGTTCCAGTCCTTGTCCCTTTCCTCTCCTTCATCCTCGTCAACATCTGTTCCCCTCACTAACTCTGCCACAGGAACTGTCCCGCTGGTCCCTTCTTTGAGCCTAATCCATTCCTATCAAGTGTTGGCCCTTGGTGATCTTGATCATTTTGTGGCTTCTCATTTACTCCACTGCTATTTCCTTAGAGAGTGTCCCTGCTAACACACCTTTTGCTCCTCTCTACTCCTTTAACTTGCTTTGTTTTCCTCCACGTTACCTGATATTACACCTACATTATACAGTTATCTGTCTCTGATAAAAGAATGCAGTTCTAGGAGAATAGGGCTTTGTTTTGTTTGTTCCCAGGGCCTAGAATTTGACATGTAGTAGGTTTTCAATAAATGCTAGCTACATAAATGCACTGGTCAACATGGAGCAAAGTGCTCTATGACTGCACTGGTCCATAGGTGAGGAATATCCAGGTAAAAGACAAAACAACTGTGAGGTTTTGAGAAGATCTGTTCCCATGTTAACACTAACCGAGGTGAACTCCTACCCCCCAGCATCTCCAGTTGAGAGGGCACAGATGTGCATGGAACCAAGAAAACAGGCTATAACTTACCCGGCAGGGGTTGGAGGGAGCCATCCCTATGTAAAGCCCAGCCTGACCTCTGAAAGCAGTGATAATGATGCTTTTCTGTTATGATTTCTTTCAGGGTTTAATATAATGCTATAGAGGATCAAGCGCAAAGTGTTCCCCCTCTAGGGAATGAAAGCTGATACTCATAACACACTTTTGGTGGGAGGCAAACTTGAAAGGGGTTAGGGCCAGTGCTATAGGCATGCCACGGGGGAACATATGGTTAGGGCCAAGCACAAGGAGAGTGATCTGTAGCTGGCCCCCTGGGATTATGATGTTAGCATACTTTCCAGGGACAAGAAAAAAGAAGTCACCCTGATGTGAGTGTTGACATTTCCCTATGTTAGCTGCAATTGGGGAGTTTCTGAGGGTTTTCCTTCCACTCCGCCCACCCCACTACCTGCTAACTCTGTAGCAATGAGGAGCCTACTCATTTTGCCCATATCCCCAAATACAGCTTTAACCTTCATATGCCACTTTAAAAAATGTAAATTCCTTAAGTTGTCATGCTTCTGAAATCTACTGTTTGCAAGTCACTGACACACAAAGAGAAAAAGGCCACTGCAGGATGGAAGGATTCTATTTTTGTCTGTTTCTTTGCAATGGCCGTGTGTGGTCAGGCTTCCTAACAGGTGGTGCCCAAGTCATCGGAGCTGATCTATCTGTATATGGGGACTGTAACTTTGAAAGGAAGCTTCGAGGCTTTGTTCCAGAGTGTTTATTTGCAGCCCTTCCATATTTTCTGAACACATGATAAATTTGTTTTTACTTCCTCCTTCATTATTTATGTTACCTGAGGGGACTCCCAAAACCACTTCCACACATCAGGTTCACCTCTTCCCTCTCCGCTGGTCTTGCTGCCTCCTCTCTCCAAGGCTCCTGGATTTGGAGGCATGATAATAACCTTTAGCTCTGCCTAGTCCTGAGGCCTGTGGTAATGCTATGAATCGTGTAAAGGAAGCCCTGCCCTTAGAGCCATTTTTGACTATGCCATAACCTTGCACTTGGAAATTAGATTATGGGAGATGCCTGGACTTTTGCACTGTTTGTGGCTTCAATATGCGGCCAGCGGATGCATGCCTACTCAACTTCAGAGATGACAAGGCTTTTTAGTGGCCTAACAAACAGGATTTATTTGGATTTAAAATTTATCACCAGGAACGGAAAATTGATGGTCTCGCCAGTGTTAATAGCCAAGACTTCCAAGGTCCTGTTGAACTCGAATTTATCCTCAGCACTTCAGTAGACATTCTCTTATATCCCATAAATCTCACCAGGCGGATATAAATATATTCTTTTTATTTTCATTTTATGACTGAGATTTTAAGGTAATTTGACTACATCTTTGTGTAGCCATTTTAAATATTTTAAAAAGACGTTGTTATTATCATCCCAAATTTAATATATCTTATCATTGGGGCACTTAGTACAGAATTTAAAACAATATTACCAACAGCCTCACATTTGGTTGTTTGAAGCTGAGTTGGAAATTATGTTATATTGGAATCATAGCAATATCTATTCAGCATTATTTAGGGGATCTGGTTATGATTTAATCCCTGGTGGTGGTTTAGGTATCATAACGTAGTAAATTTCTCCTCATTCTCTTCCTCAGAGTACTCTTGCTCACCCCCACCTGCCCCATCACCTCACAACTCATTTCTAATTTGCTAAAAAATTCAGGGAAGATTTGGAGATAAAATTACATTATGCAGGTTGTATTAATTTAGATTGTGCACAGTTCAGAAATAAAGGCAACCAAATTATTTTAACTTAAGATACCTTTAGGTTAGTGGAAATTATAAAAACGAGTTTTAAAACATAAAATACTATTTATTTCAAAAAGTTTCTCTTTCTCTTTGCAATGCTAAGGATTGCTAAGGATTGAACCTAGAGCCTCAGCCTTATGTGCACAAGGCAAACACTCAACCACTGAGCTGCACCCCTCCCTGCTCATCATGGTTTTGTTTTGTTTTTTTAAGTAACAATTTTACCAGGCACATTGAAAGGAAGACTCAAGTTTTCAACACAGAATACAGTTACATGCAACATGTCAATAACATCCCAGTATATAAAGTGAAGCTGAAGTAATTTTGATGTGTGCTATCAGGTTAATAGAAATTTAAGAAAAATCTTACTTATATGGACTACCATTTTACTTTTCAATTTTATAGGATGAAAGTAGCTGACACACAGTGTAAATTTTACCCACAAAGATCCACTTTAAATATAGAACCCTCCTGTTCTCTTATTCACAATTAACAGCAACTTATTGTATAGAATGCCATTGTGATGGAGGTAATGAGGCATTTCTGATGTGTCCAGCTTCCAAGTGGGTTGGGGCCTTGGGGCTGTAGGAAATCATTCCTAGGCCTCAAGCTGGGGTTACAGTGCTAAAGCTCCATTGAGCAGGACTGAATCACATGCAGCCTCACATCCCTGGATGGTCCACAGAGCATGTGCTCCTATTTGTCTACCTCACTGCACAGGTTCCCCCACAGCTGGCCTCCAGCAATTGATCTTCACCCGGAGACTAAGAGTAAACTCAGAACTTACAAAGACCTGTGTTCTTTACTGAAATAAAACAATTTACATAGCTCTCTGAGGCCTGAGCACCAAAAGGACATTTTAGAAAATATGTTTTGCATCTCTTGCTGATGTCTCGCGCATCTAAGAACCACTCTGATTTTCCTCTTAGTGCCTAACACACAAAACTAGCACACTCTTAAATACATGGGGTGGATGCATAGATAGATTTTTTTTTTTACTATTATCTCTTCTCTATATTTTTAGTCAGTCACTAATTACTTGCAATCATATGCTTCTTATCTCTTTCATATCAGATCCTTTTTTCTCTAATCCAGAGAAAGCAGGACTCTAAATATCAACAGTTCTGCTCAAACACCACTACTTTCTAATCTATCAAAATCTGAACGTAGTTTCCTGCAATAACATTAGCCCAACCATTATCTAGCTACTAACCTACTTACAGGTATCTGCTCTTCTCTCTTGGTGGGCACCCTCAGTTCCCCTCAGCACCTACCTGAGGCAAAAAGACAGGGAACCTTATGGTGGTCAGTTGGGTGGGTTACTTTCATTCTCTCATCCTCCCTGGGGAGGGGTTCCTGGGCTGGGCTGGGCTGGGAAGTTGGAATTAATAAAGTCCATGCTTTATTAATTTATTGCAACTCCTACCTGGGTTTTTGAGAATAAGATTGGGATAGATTTGGAAGGAAAAATGCCTCAAGCTTTTTGAAGGAGAAATAATATTATTGAAATCGGCACCTTTTCATTCACATAATATTTTAAAAGCTTACTTACTCTTTCATACTTATTATATTAGATTATTTTCTCATTAACTCGGTGATGGGCAACTCCAATTGTCCCTAAGACACAGGAAGGAAAATTAAGGTACATGGCTGTCACCCCTTAACCATGTCACCCACATATTGAACAAGTCATTGCTAGAATGCAGGCTTTTGATTTCTAGGTCCCAAGACTTTTTCTCTAGAGATTATGATCTATTTACATGCTCTTCATGATCTTATCTTAGAAGAGGATCTAAGAAGGTAGATGCCTCTAATACGTTTGAAGTTAGATTTATACCCAATTCATGGGAAAGGAAATGAAAGGTGTATAATGACACCTTAAGGATAAGTTGTCTTTCAGAATAAAGCAAGACCCAACTAATAGGATCAAAACATTTAAAGCAACTCTGTCCACCAGGAAGAAGGCACTGAGCTTGGACCAAATGGGGTAGAAGGAGGTGGAACTGGCTTGCATCCTGTGCTCTTCAGGGGAGGTTTGGTTAATTTCAGTATGTTCCTCAGGAAAGACAGAATGAGGGGCTGGAGTTGTGGCTCAGTGGTAGAGTACTTGCCTAGCATGTGTGAGGGTCTGGGTTCCATTCTCAGCACTACCTATAAATAAATGAATAAAATAAAGGTCCATCAACATCTAAAAAATATTTTTAAAAAGTTTTTAAAAAGACAGAATGAGAGGAAGAAGAATATGTTAGAATAAAAATATGACAGGTGAGTACTGTCGTATTTACACTTATTATTTCACGTAATTTAAAAATGACTCCATTGCCCTGGTTATTTTCCCTTCCCTGCTTGTTTTTCCTCTGTAGCCCTCATCATCATCTAGCATAGTATATATTATCTATCAATTGTATTGATTGCCTGCATATCAGAATGCAAACATCATGAGAATGAGGATTTCTGTCTGTTTCGTTTACTGTTGTTCTGGAACATGTGCCTAAAACAATGCCTGGCACACAGCTGGTGATGAGGGAATGAATGAATGAGCTTTTACAACAGTCCAGAGGTAGGTACTGTTGTCTCCCAAGATCACAGAGCTAGTAAGTGGTAAAGCAGGAAACATCCTCAAGATTCAAGCTCATGTCTAAACTAGAGTCTATAGTTATGCATGGTAATGAGGTCACATCAGTTTATCTTGGTCTGGTCTATTAAACATTCAAGTCACACTAACTCCCTTTGCTCCCAACCTCTGCTCATTAAGCAGCTTCTGATTCTAATCTGGCTTCTGAGGTGAAAAAAAAAATACACTCACTGGCCATCATGCATGTCTGTTCTGCTTGGAAATCGTAATTTATCTGGCTACATCAAGGATAGGCAATCAATGCATAAGCATCCTGACACATCCATATCTCTGCCTTTTGACTCTAGTTTATGAATTGCTACTCCAATTCATTCTATGTACTCTGGTGGTATCTAGGATCTGGGCCTTTGTCACCTAAAAGGGAGTCATCTGTCTTGAGGTGTTCCAGAGAGACCATCTGGTGACCTGCATGTCAACCTCCCCAGGTGGCAACCTGATATCACTGCATTCTATTTTTAGCAAGGCAGAATTCTGACTACAGTTTTGTCTGATATAATTTGGGAATGACAATATGACCATAAATTGTGAAAGGAAGCTCACTGGTATCACCTTGACTTTGCTACCATTTTATTTCAGGGTTTACTAGCAAGGTTAAACTGGTTTCTCTAAGCAAGTTAGACCATTCTCATGCCTCAACACCGAGGGCTTTAAGGAAGGGAAAATGTACAATGTCATTAGAAAGAATGAAAATTTAATTTGAAGCTTGGTAATTCCTGAAGCCTGAGTACCTACAACTATCCACTATAATACAATATTAGAGCAACAATATAATATTCTCCATTTTAATATAAGAGGAGAACATTGTACATCCCCAAACATGCAAGGATTCCAGAATGGCTCTTGCAACTTTAATTTTATGAATCTTTTTTTCCCCCTAAAATTGTATTTTTTTTTCCCCTTGACATTGTATCCTCAGACTCCTGACACCAGAGAGTTTAGAAGTAGTAGATCAGAATTTTCATTAAGTTTATGTGGTAGCCTAGAAATGTTCAATTGTTCATGCTTGTTTATCACTATATACATGAGCTCAGAGTTTTAAATGCTAAAATAAATTTTCTCAACTGTGCATTTATTCTAGAAGCTAAGAGGTATGAAAGAAATAAACTGTGGGTAATATTTACAAACTATTCAAAGGAATAACTACTTTAATTAAAGGGCAGATTCATCCTTCACAGGGCCTAAATAGAATGCTTATTAACATTATACTCATTGAGACAATGTCAAATGAGGGGCAGCTAAGGTGATCAAGCACAAAAGCTAGTGGGTGTGCAAGTCAGTGGGTGTGCCGGGTAGAACTTCATGCAAACATTGGTCCCACAACTGATGCCTGCATAGAAACCATTTCTGATTTGTATGTTAAAAGTATTATAGTATTTTTTGCATATTGTCAGATTTACCATGAAAACTATAAATTATTTTAAACTAGGAAATAAAAATAATTCATAGGATTTCTTTAAAAAGTCACCAGAAGCAAAACCTATTTTAAAGTAATTACCAGTTAAACATCCTTGTCTGGCTGCTGACAGGTTTTCAGTGATTATGCAATAAATATTCGTATTTTTCTACATCGCTTGGCCTCCTCATGAAGCAGTGTAGCCTGCTTCTTCTTGTTCTCTTTGCAAAACTTGAAAGACATCACTCGTATGAGGTAGAAAATGTAGTTTCTGCTAGCTTAATGGCTAATTACAGCAACAGTAGGGAGAAATAAGAAAATACAACTAAATTGCAAATAAGTAATGAAGGGCTTCGTGAGCTTTAACTACAATTTCACGCCTTGTGCAACCGCTCCTTAACAAAGCTCTTGTCGCCAATTCCCTTCATTAATTCCAGTGTGATATTTTGATGCTTACAGTTATCTATTTTACAGAAAGCAGGTTCAGATTATGTTTATCTTTTCCGGTTGGAAGGGATGTTCCTAATAGAACCACCCACAGACAGCCCTGTCTTTGCTTCATTTTCAAGATAAGATATATTCTCTGGTTGCTGTTGTTGGAATAATTTGAATATAATCCAGTTCTTCTTCACCATTGTTTTATGATTTTGTTTAGGATAGGAAGACTAAAAGGAATGCATGTTTTTAAGAGAATATTCTTCTCTCTTCCTACTGTGTAAACCCCTACAGATATCCATCACAGGAGGGATAGTGTACTTGGCTTGAATCAATCTTCTTTCCTTCCTTCCTTTCTTTCTTTAAGGTTTACATGACAGTAAAATATATTTTGACATATTATATACACATGGAGTATAACACCTTCTAATTAGGATCCCATTCTTGTAGTTGTATATGATGTGGAGTTTCACTGGTCAGGTATTCATATGTGAACATAGGAAAGTTATGTCCAATTCATTCTTTGGTCATTCCTATTCCCATCTCCCCTCCCTTCCCTTCATTCCCCTTTGTCCAATCCAATGAACTTCTATTCTTCCCCTCCTCACCTTCCCCTGTTGTGTGTCAGCATCCACATATCAGAGAGAACATTTGGCCTTTGTTTTTTTTTTAGGATTGGCTTATTTCACTTAGCATGACAGTCTCCAGCTCCATCCATTTACTGGAAAATGCCATAATTTCACTGAATGTTTCTTTTTGAGAAACAACAAAAATAACCTGTTGAGGGTCCATTCCAGAAAGAATACATATATTAATAGTTACAATGGCCACAAGGAAAGAAAGGTCCTCTGGCCCTTTCTGCTAATTTTGAAGAATAAATGTTCTGGGTCTATGTAGCCAGCCTCAGGACACCTGCACGGTGAAGAGAAGCAAGCATCTGACAGTTCCTCCATCCTGCAGAAAATCATCCAGCCGCCACTTCAACTGGTATTGATTAAAAACTATGACAGTTCACTGTGGCCTCTGAGGATTATTAAAAATCTCAGTGTCTCCCAAATTCTCAGCTACAAGGCAATTCTTACCTGCTGAATTCTGTATGGTGGCTATACTGGCTTCTGTTATGTAGAGATTGGGGAAGCCTAATGACAACTGTAGCTAGATATATACTTTTATCTCTGAAGGCCTTTAAGGCAATTGTGTAAAATACTGTATTAAAGATTGTTGCTGGAAATAGCGCAAGATGTCATGATTTAAAAAACACATCAGTGTCATTTAGTTTGAACAAAATGGTTCCTTACTTTTTTTCATATACATTTTAACCATCTTTTCAACGAACTAGTTCAATGAATACTGCACGAAACAGGCATTTTGTGCTCTGTCCCAGGGATGCAATTTGCCAGCCTGACTGGCTTCTTTCTCCACAGCTCACCTGCACTTTCTCCTTTATTAAAGATGATATAATCTCAGCTTCTATCACAGTCACATCCACCAGACCACTAAGAGCCAGACAGAGCTACACAGATGAAGACAGCAGAGCATAAGATTTCATGGAACAGGTTTGTAATCAGTGTAAAAATCTGACACAAACTCATAATGTAGATAGGGGAGAAATGAATGGAACAATGGAGTTATATGAAGAGAAGAAATCTAGCAATAAAAGGCCAACTGACACACCACCTTGGAGAAAATCAGAACGAGCAGCAGAGACAGATTATTTATTCTAGGAAGACTCTCGTGTGCCAGGTGGAGAGGTGGCTTCACGTGTCCACCCGTGTGTCTGTCACTGTGTCTACTTCTCCTTAGACAATGCCCCACCCTCTCTGATGATGGAGGAAGACTCCATCTCCTTCTCATGCAGCACTTTATTAGACAAAGACTAAGAGGAAAGAGGAGGCGGGCACGGCCACACCTGGCTCCAGCCTCAACTCCTGCTTCTCCTGGGGTGGAGCCCAGGGGAGGCCACCCAATCACAACTGAACTCGTCTTGTCCTAAAAAGTAAATTTAGTGGACACTGTAGGACTTTTGGTGACCTTATAATAAGGAAGAGAGCCCTGATGCTTTTCTTCAAGGTTAGTATGTGATTCTTTTATGGACTTCCGGCTTCCAAGTTGGCCAGACTTGTAGTTTTGATTATAAAACCACAGAATGTCAGAGTTTAAAGGGTATTTTTATAGATTTAATTCAACACCCTGAAGTTCATAAAAGGAAGCAAAAGGAGATTGCCCAAACTCTCTTATGTCTCTTAATTCCTAATCCAGTCTTATATGTCCAGGTCAATCTTGAATACCATGGATCTGCTCAGAGGTTCCACTTGATATGAGTAGGCTACCAAGGATTACAGGTATTAGAGAAACTTCCTCATTAGTGGAGGTTTTTGGATACAGTTTTAAGAGTCATTGTAGGAAGTCTCATTTTTTTTTTTTTTTTTTTAACAGATAAGAACAATGAAGCACAGAAAAGGTAAGCGAATTCCCCAGGGTTACATAGCCAGGTAGGCAAGCTGGCATATAAACTCGGTCTGACACCTATGCTTTGGACTACTACATAATTTTGCCCTATCATCTGCGTTATTAGGCAGTTAAGTCACTAAAGGTATTTCATTACATATTTCTTGCTCATTCATTTGTTCATTTATTAATTCAGCAAATATTTACTAAGCACTATTATATGCTAGCAACTGCTCTAATTCCTGGTGATGTAAAAATGAGCAAAGCAAAGTTGTCCTCATGTAAATTACATTTGAATGTAGGAGACATAATATCAAAAATAAAGATAGGTGGGCACAGTGGTGCATGCTTGTAATCCCAGCAGCTCAGAAGGCTGAGGCAGGAGGATCACAAGTTTGAAGCCAGCCTCAGCAACTTAGCAAGGCCCTAAGCAACTTAGTGAGAATCTGTCTCAAAAAATAATAATAATAATAATAATAATAATAATAATAATAATAGGCTAGGGATGCAGCTCAGTGGTTAGGTGCCCCTGGGTTCAATCCCCCATGCCAGAAATAAATAAGTAAATAAAGACAATATAATGTCAGATTGTAACAAATGTTTTGGGGAGATGAAAACAAAGGTAAGAGGATAGGGAATGATAGTGGGAAGGAGGGACCTCTTTTGAAATATGGGCCGGAGAAAGCCTCTCTGAGCTGGTGACAGGATATGAGAGAACAATCTAGATGCTGCAGGCTGTGAGAAGAGCAGATGCAATGGCCTCAGGTGGAGGAGAGCTTGGCACTGTGTGGGGACAGTACGTTCAGCAGACTGGCTGGAGCCGCTGAGTGGGGAGAGGGGCAGGACAGCAGGTGGCAGAGCTTGGAGGCCTGGACAAGAAGCCTGGATTTTGTTCAATGTACAGTAGGAAGCCAGCAGAGGGTTTGGAGCAAAAGAGTGCACATTTTAATTTATGTGTTAAAAACTAGCACTTTTCTCTCTGAGGAGTGACCAGTGAAGAGGCAAGCCTGGGAGCTCAGGGGCCAGCATGGTGGCACCAGCAGAAATCTTGGTGAGAGGTGAAGATTATTGGGTCTAGATGAGAAGAAGTTTTGGAACAAATGGATTGGTATTTTTATTTTGGTGGTGGGTACCAGGGATTGAACTCAGGGGCACTCAACCACTGAGCCACATCTCCAGCCCTATTTTGTATTTTATTTAGAGACAGGGTCTCATGAGTTGCTTAGAATCTCGCTTTTGTTGAGGCTGGCTTTGAACTTGAAATCATCCTGTCTCAGCCTCCTGAGCCACTGGGATTGTACCACTGCACCTGGCTTGGCATCTGTTTTATTGGATGGTATAATGAGATTTTTGGATGGAGTATATGTTATGTTAGAGGAATATGGAATGCTAATTTTCAATTGAGATTTAAAACCTCTTTCCAATTAAGTACTTTTTTAAAAAAGCAACAAGTGCTTGTACAGAAAAAAAAGGGGGGGGGGGGGGGATGGGGAGGATAAAGAATTTGACATAAAGAATCTGGTCTTTGTCCCTGATTCTTAAGAGATTTCTATTTATTTTTCTAGGTACAGGGAATAGAACCTAGGGCCTCACACATGCTAGGCAAGTGTTCTACCACTGAGCTACATCCCCAGCTCTTGTCCCTGATTCTTGAAGATTCTAAACCCTTGGAATTTCCCAGTGATAGGAGTGTCCTTGTTGCTCATGAGCCATTGGGATCACCTCTGCGTCTAGGCTAAGAGATGCGATGACTCAGGGTGGGGCTGATGACCAGGAAGACCAACTGCATGATTAGAGGGTATAGGCAGGCATCAGCTGAGCTCTGGGGAGGGAGAGGGTTGGTGACTGAGTTCAATTATGTGGCAAATGATTAGGTCAACCATGCTTTTGTAATGAAACCCCAATAAAAACTCCAGTCATCAAAGCTCACTGGAGCTTTCTGATTGGCAAACATGGCTGAGCCAGGAAGGCAACGTGCCTGATTCCACAGGAGATGACACCAAGGCCCCATGTTCAGGTCCTACCAGGTCCTGTCCCACACGTCTCTTGGTGTGGCTGTTCCCGATCTGTACCCTTTAAAACAAAGCTGCAACTGTGAGCACAGTGATTCCTAGAGTTCTATGTCACCTGGTGGATCATCAAACCTGAAGGGATCTGGGGAACCACTGAACTTGAAGCCAGTTGGTCTGAACTGTGAGTGACCCGGGGACACCCCAAGAGCCACTGACATAAGAATTGTGGGCTTCTCCCTGGGGACCGTGGGCTCTGACCTGTAGGACCTGCACTGACTCTCGGCAGTTAGTATTGGAGTTGTTCTGCAGTGTGCCAGCTGGTGTCAGCACACATCCCAGGTCATTGTCACTGCCTAAGACAGAAGGGACCTGGGGAGAAATCTGTCCACAGCCAGGCCCTAATGGGAAGGGCGCGTTTGGTCCCATCACCACTCTGTTCTAAACAGGAAGCAAAGAACTGTAAATATCACATGTTCAAATGGATTTACCATGCTAAAATCTCTTGGCATTTTCTTAATTACCCCCCCATGGAATTTCTAATCAAATACAAATCACTCCACCAACGGTTTAAAATAAATCGATATTTGTTATTATCAACTGGCAAACACGAACCCTATGCATGTTCCCCTAACGCCCATCTTCAGCGTCCTTCAGTCTTCTCTCCTGACCCTGGTTTTGTCCTCTGCAGAGCCCTGGTATCACTGGCCCATGGAGGTCCATTCTCACCCCCACGTGGAATGAGCTGGCAACAAAACCCACGCTTTCCCTGAATGTTGGGGTGGGGATAGCCTGATATTTTTGTTAGTAAAAGTCTCTTATTTATTTTTCACCTAGAATCAGGGAGTCAGAAAACTGATACTGAAAGGACCTCAGAGATCCATTCTTTTATTCAGTAGTTATTTGTTGACATCCCTTTTGTCCCAGAAATGTCCTAGTTACCAGGGAAACAATGACCAGGACAGTGAAGAGTCCAGTTCCCAGGAAAACAAAGATAGCACAAAAATAGTTCACAAATTCATAGCAAATAATTTCAGACAATGGTTAGGACTCTGGGTGAAGCATGAGCAGGGTCTCTACTCTATGGACGGTCTTCCTTAGATGGGCTGGCCAGGGGAGGAGGATTCTTGTAAGCTGCCTGTCACGGCCAGCCACGGCGCCGCCACGGGAGGAAAATTCTCGGAGGCAGAGTATAGCTTTTGCTACTTTTACTTCTACTTTCTTAGAGAGAGCTTAGAGAGGGAAAGAAAGATTTTTCCTTCTTCTTTCCTCTGTCTTCTATCTTCCTCAGGAGCCTCGGCCTAACTCTGACCAGTCATTACTTCTTCTATCTGGTTTCTCTTCTGTAACCGCTCTGCCTACGTTCTGGCCGCTCTGATTCTTCTGACCGACCGAGTGACTGCCCGGCTGACTGAATTCTCCGTTCTCCTAACTCGGACCGCTTTCACCCGGTTATATACCTTCAGGTTTGCGGGTGCCTACAGGTGCGTCACATACATATCAGGTGGAACCCATGGCTTCCAGCTAGCTACAACAGCCCTTCCTAATTAGGGCTCCTTCAGATTCTAATTTCTGAAGACATGCACTCCAGGTGGTCATAGTTTGCACCTGGAGCATCCCCCAAAGGCTTGTGGTTAGAGGCCTGGTCGCCAGCCTATGGCACTGTTGGGAGGTGATAGAAGAATTGGGTGTGCCCTTTAAGGGCACATTGGGACCCTACTCCTTCTCTCTCTTTTTGCTTCCTGGCTGCCATGAGGTGGGAAGCCTCCCTTCATCACGTACCCCTTGTCATGGTGCGCTGCTTCACCACAGGCTGAAAAGACACAGAGTCAACAGACCATAGACTGAAGCCTCTGGACTCTGAACCTAAATAAACCTTTCTTCCTTCAAGTTGTTTTCCTCAGGTAGTTTGTCACAAGTGATAGAAAACTAATTAATACACAGGTGGAGGGAAGAGTAGAAGCCAAAATTGGCTGAACTGAAACCCTCAATAAAGAAGAATGCAAGGCATAGAATAACAGAAGGTATGGGATGGGAGTGGAGAACCAAGCCCTCTTGGTTTATGGGTGGAGACACTAGAAGGACAACCTACGCTGATTCTGGGTCAAATTTTCATATTCCTTCCATCATACCATCCCTATCCTTTCTTTTATTTTTCTTGGTTCCTCCCATCATATTTTCCATCAGTATGATGATTGCTGGTTTTCCTTCCTCCCCACTTTTTACCTCTTTATAAACTATATCCTTCTTTTACTTTTATGACGCTGTGGGTTTTCCTTCCTCCCCATCTTTTTTTCCTCTTTTATAAACTATATCCTTCTTTTACTTTTATTCCTAAAAGATCCCATTTTTAAAAAATCATATAATTGCTTTATTTAAAAATCACAGATGTAAAGTAAACAAGGTAGCCAACACCTCTAAATTCAGTTACTTGGAATATGGAGCAGGAGGATTGTAAGTTTGAGGACAGCCTGGGAAAATTAATAAGACCCTGTCTCAAAATAAAAAGGGTTGGGGATGGAGCTCAGAGGTACAGTGCTTGCCTAGCAAGCATGAAACCCTGGTTTTAATCCCCAGAACAAGAAAGAAAGAAAGAAAGAAAGAAAAAAAAAAGAAAGAAAGAAAAGGAGGGAGGGGGGAGGGAGGGAGGAGGAGGGAGGGAGGAAGGAGGAAGGAAGAAGGAAGGAAGGAAGAAGGAAAGAAAGAATGGGAAGAAAGGAAAGAAAGAAAGAAAGAAAGAAAGAAGAAAGAAAGAAAGAAAGAAAGAAAGTAAGTCTCACTTTTATTTGTAGGATTAAACGAAAAAAATTTTTATGAGCAATTCTTGCTACCATTTAGCCCCAACCTAATCCAGGTGGATTATGCCCTTTCTGAGTATTAATTATAGTTGGTCCACTGCATCCCCAAGTTTAGCATCCAGTCATCACAGAATGAAAATATTTGGAAAAATAACTGCTGTCGTGAACATGTGCTACCTTTCTTTTCTTGTCATTATTCCCTTAACAATACAGGATAACAACTAATTCACTAGCATTTACATTGTATTAAGTATTATAAGTAATCTAGAGATGATGGAGAGCACAAAGGAAGATGTGTCTAGGTTACACATGAATACAACACCATTTAAATAAGGCACTTAGACATCTGTGGATGTTGGTACCTGAGGGGAGGTTCTAGAAGCAATCCCTCAAGGACACCAAGGGACATCTATATTCAAATCTTCTCATTTCCTTTATATACAATGTCTCTTCCCAATCTGGAGGATGGTGCCTTCTCTGTAGCTTATCACACATTGTTGATATGCAGTCACGAAGACTTGAGTAATAATCTTTGTGATATATTATTCTTTCCCATGAAGCCCAAGGCTCCTGAAGGTGGAGAATTTATTCATCTATTTTTTTTTTTTTTTTGTGCTTCCCTACAATATCTGACCATTAATATAGACATGGTAGCCACTAAATAAAAGTTGTTGAATAATCATTTCTTGAGCTCAGACATGCTATTCCAGTAGTCAAATGTCCATATATATTTTAAAATCGAATGTAACATTTATTAGGAGTCAGAAAATACAAAAATAGTAACTAGTTTAATGCTCGTAAAGCCCCACAGGTGGGAATGTTTACCCATTTTACAAATGCAGAAGCTGAGATACAGGAAGGTTAGATAACCTGCCCAACGCTCCCAAGGCCCCAGGTTGTGTCTAACCATGCCACACCACGTCCCACCCTCATACTGAGCACCCCTTCATGGACTCTTATGTCATTCTCAATTCCTGGGTACAAGTGAGTTCCATGTTAGAAAATAAAGTGAGGTGATCATGACATGCCCAAGTTAGAATAAATGTCATCACCCCCTAATAAGATGAGTTCTTTTATAGCTATTGATACTGTGTCATTATATTCTAAAATAACACTTTTTAAGCTGGACTCAGTGCTTCCAAATGATGCCAGGCCCCAGCACAGGTGCAGCTGGAGACAGGTGAAATCTCCCAACCCTCCCACAGCTGCCAGAATCACTGTGGAAGTTTCTCTTGGAGGTTTTGGCTTCAGGTCTTAGAGGAAAATTCCTGTTTTGTCCCTAGTCAGTGTGGTCCCAGTGAGAAGGTCAGAGCACAGAGGCCCAATCACGTGGGCCACAGACCAGCAGGATCCAAGAGCCAGACTCCAGCTGGGGGAAGCCAGCCCACACCTGACCTCCCAGGGAACAAATAGGAACAAACTCTGACCACTCCCAAATCCCTGCCTCGACTACTTCCCGTTCATCATATAAAACAACATGAACACCCCATAAATGAGATAGAATGAAATGTTTTAAACACTAGAGTTATCAGAATTTTAGAAGTAGGACAGAAGAGACTCTGGAAATTACCTGGATTTTCATTATGAACAGGCATCTACGGTCCTAGACATTGTCTCTTTTGGCAGTCACAGCCCTGTTTAGTAGAAGCAGGACCAAGGACCTTCATAGCACAATGTGGCACATCCAAGATAGCTAAGAGAAAACCTTGGGCGGTTGTCTCTTGGAAAAGTTACCGGTACCTTTGCAATTAAACTACCTCCAAATTTGGCTATTTTTGAATTTCAGATTCTGGAGAACCAGGTTTTTTGATATCAGGTGTGTTTGAAATGCTCATCAGTTATCCCACAGAACAGCATAAACACTTTAAATGCTTTCTTCGGAGTTCACCATGATAGTAGAACAGTGCAAAAAACTCAGAGCCAGAATAAGATTCCTACAGCAAAATGTGTGCTTCACACCAGAACTTTTCAGATGTTGGAAAAAATGAAAAAGTTGATTACGTGACGGAAAAATGCTGCTAATTCCTCATATGAAGGAGCCCAAATTGTGCATTCTTTGGAAAATGAACTAAATATCCTTTGATGAGCCCATCATGGAGCCTAGAAGAAGGCTGTGCCTGGTCTCTTGCCCCAAGATGGTGAGGGAAGCTACACGGAAAATGCTGGCAGGTCATCTGGGTTCTGACGCAGCAATACTGCCTACTACTCCTGGGGGCACTCCAGACGGCAGGCCCCCACATCTCGATGTGTCCTAAAATCACTTGTAAAACTCAGATTCAATTCAAATATTTAAATGAGCTCCCAACTTTTGGTTTAACAAGGGAAGAAACGATAAAGGCATTTGAGTTTGGGTCTGCCAACAATATATGTAGACTCCTTTTTCCAACTTTTTTCCTGGTGGTCATGCTCACTGTTTAATTACAAAAAAACCTGAGTGACTTGTTGAACCTCTGCCTTCTGTTCTCAGGAAACACTGTGAGGAGCCCTCCCTGTCCTGATTTCCTCTGCCTCCTGTCCAGGGGCTAGCACAGTGCCTGACACAGGAGACTGAACAAATGAAAGCTGACCATCTAACCTATAAAATGTGCCTTGCAGAAATCAGTAGAGCTGAACATGAAAGAGCTAAGAATGTTTTGAATCAGCAAAGTAATATTTAAATTCTGCCATGTTATTTAGTTGGCCAAATAGTCTTAGTAGAAAGGATATCAACATTTGTTGGGCAATAACCGTGAGCCAGACACTGTGGAAGGCTCTGATATATGTGATTCTCTTGAACTCACACAGGAATCCTAGTAAAGAAGATGAGGAAACAGAAAGCTGAGGTAACGTACCTCAGATGCTGTTATTTTGAAACACCTTGATCTCTAAATCCTACAAAAGTAGCAGACTCCACTAACATGATATTAAATGACTGATCTCTGAAATACAAATGCTGAATCACTTTTGTAAAATTCAGCAATTATTTTTCAGAAATTTTCTTAGATAAAAAATGGTCTAAAATCCTATGGAAATTAGCTTGCCTGATAACCTTACCTACCACAAGAGCAATATTTCAACTTAATTGGCATCTTAACTAATTACTCATAATATGGCCCAGGTTATGCCCGTCTATTAAAAACCATTAGACAGGAGTCCTGTGGCTTTACCGTATATAGTTCTCATTCCCACAACTTACATTTTGATGGCATCTGTTACTCTCTGGAAGAAAGCCAGCGTTTCTGAGTAAAATTTATCAGTCCTAACAATGTGGACGTTATTATTCCAGAAAGCCAACTGAGAATTCAACAAGATCTTACAGTAATGACTAGAACTGGGAAACAAGAATTTTCTTCGGCACAGCAGGGAGAAATCTTTTTATTAAAGTTATGAGAATCAGAGATGTGAACATTCCTTTATAAGTTTAAAATAAATGACTTAGGATGGGTCACCCTTTCAGCAAGGCTTCCATATACTGAACAAATCCAGGTCGCTTTGCTCTAAACATTTGGGGTTGCAGCATAATTCCATATGAAAACTCATTAATCAATATTGGGTCACAGGATATCCACACACTGACCAAAGTACTTTTAGGTTCACTGACTAATGAAAAGCTGGAATCCTCTTTCAGAGTTTTTCTACAAACACTGTTTTTCTCCTCTCTGGTTCTACTTTTTGATGAGTAAAATCTGGGTGGTAGACGACATTATTATCATCATTGTTAAGAGTTTCCTCTGTGCCCAAGTCCAAGGTAAAGCTTCCTCTGATTGACTCACTCTGAATAATCCCCTTTGGACACCCTTTTCCAAATCTGTGATTTCAACTATTAATTATACTCCATCATTTTATGAATCTTTATGATCATCTAACAAATATTTATTGAGTATCTATTATGTGCCAGGCACTGTGCTCCTCAGATACCCTAGCAAATTAAGAGAGACTAAAAATTTATCTTTGTGGTGTTTAACTTTTCCAGTGGATTATCTACTTCAGATTTCTTATCTGAATTCCAGACTCACTTATCCAGCTTTTTACTGGACCTATGGGATGCTTACTCCTCCCACAGCCTCCCCAAATTATCCAAGGCCTGGGGATGTAATGGCCTTCCCTTTACCTTCATTAAAGCCTCTGCCTTCATTTTTCCATAGCCATCATTTCTACTGGCATTTCCTGTCTCAGTTCTTATTCTTGTTTCTGGGCAATGAAATTTTTCTACCTGTTTTTTTTTTTTTTCTATCCCCCTCCAGGATGACCCCTTGAATCTGTTACTTATGTTGCTATGCAACATGCTTTCTAAAATAGAAATCTACCCTGTCTCTTTGGTTTACTCTCTGGGTGATTTCCCTAAGCTTTCAGGCAAAAGTAAAAACTTCTAAGTGCCCAGGCCCTTTGTGCTGTGGCTCCTGGTTACCACTTGAGTCTCCTGGTCTCCCTACCCTCACTTTTTCTCCAGACATACCCATCTGCTCCCTCTTCTGGCTCCATCCTCATTACCTGATTCTCCTGGAGCTCCCAGGTGTGGCTTCCAGGAAGCCTGCCTTCCCAGGCCTCTGCTCTGCTGCACCACTGTGTGTGTGGCTGCTCCTAAACCTTGGCTCCTGCCTCCTTGGTTTAGCTCCAGCCTCTTTTTGAATCCCAAGGCCTAGCCTGGGGCCAGGAACACAGTAGGTATTCAACATGCACTTGCTGAATGAGTATATCTTTTTACAAAAATGGAAAACAATGTACAGCCTGTATTTTCAAGGCACTTGAAATGACACCCCCACTACTGCAGGTTCAACACTAAGAATTTTAATTCATAAAACTACTGGAGAAGCAGAATGAGCTCTCCTCTTTCCAAAAGAAGTCTTTTGGCTTTTGAGTTTTTTCCCTAACTTTTCTCCAATACTTGATTTACACTTTTTTTTTTTTTTTTTTTTTGCTGGAAAAAGCTTTATTTTTATTTGGTCCAAGGCTTGGGAGGGGCTCCACGGTGGTTTAAAAGCTGCCTAGGGGTTAGAGGGAGAGGCTCAGGCCAAAGCCCTGATGCCAGGCAATGCAAAGGAGCCCCATAAGGGCCCTGTGCTCCAGGGCCTCTAGTCGTGCTTGAGGGTGAGCCTTCAAAGAGATACTCGCCCAGGCCAGCCTGAGGGCCTGCCAGACAGCGGAGGTTAGTCAAGTGGTCCCCCATCTTCTTGATGAGCTTCATCACCTCATGCAGAAAGTGGTTCTCCAGAATTATTTGGCCTTAGTTAAGTTTTACCTGATTTCTCACTAAGTGAAGGATTGGCTAAAGGTAAAATCATAGACACTGGCCCTAGAAAGATCTGTGTTTGGACCCCAGTTCAAGTCCTTACTTTACTGAGCACCTTGGATGAACAATATTTCTGAACCTCCACTGACAAAATTGGGTATATTGAGGTAAGATGACCTGCAAAGGTGCTAGTACATAGCATGTATGTAACCAATTTCCCTTCTTTATCTTACACTTTCACTTTAAAATGCACTCTCTGCCTGACCACCTTCTCCCACATCCCTTCTGTTAAAGCACTCCACATTTCTAAGCCCAACTCTCCTCACAGTTTTCTCTGTGAAACAGTGCCCAGCACCTCAGCCACAAATAACTGTCCTCTGTGCTCTAGTGACTGTTATTTTGCTCAATAAATCTATGATGAGTGCCTACTACGTGCTAGGGATTGATGTAGGTGCTGGAAATACAGCAGAGAACAAAACAGCATGCAAATGCCCTAATGGAGTGTGTATTGTGAGGTGAACACTAAGAATATCAATAAGTATAAAAACAGTCTCATGTTGAATATAAATGCTGAAGGAAGTAAAGGATGATAAGACAAAGTAACAAGAACGAAAGAGTCAGGGAGGGAACTCATACAAACAGCTGGGGACAATGAGGACACGCAGAAAGCACACATATGCAAAGGTACTACCAGGCAAGAAGGCCAAGGTGGCTGCCGTGGAGTTGGTGTGAAGAAGGAAGGTGTGAAGCAATGAGGCTGGTGATGTAGGCTGGAGTCACACTGAGGAACGGTCCATGAAAGAGTTGGAATTTTACCCTAAGTATCATGAAAGGTTCTTTTTCAGGGGAGCAATGGTGTAATTTGTTTTCAGATTTCACTGGCAACTGAGGGTTTCTGTCTCCTCAGTCCCTTACCAGAATTCTTTTTTTTTTTTTTTAAATATATTTTTAGTTGTAGGTGGACACAATACCTTTATTTTATTTATGTAGTGCTGAGAATCGAACCCAGGGCCTCACACATGTGAGACGAACGCTCTACTGCTGAGCCATAGCCCCAGCCCCCCTTGCCAGAGTTCTGATAGACACTGTATTTTCTGGTGAATGTAGCTGTCCTTTCCATTAAGTTGTGGTTTTGTGAGGGCCGTGATGATGTTTTATTCTTGTTTTTATCCGTGCCTTGTTAAGACTGCTCCCAGTAAATACTTGTCAAATTAATCGGAAAATATTCTGCAGCCTCTTTCTTTCTTGCCTGCAATTGGAATCATTATAATTGCAATAATTATAATTGCAATACTCCTGATCTTTGTAAGAGGCAATCAGTTGCCAACCAGTTCTGAACAGGTTCTCATTTTCCTATCTGAACCCCTCTCAGGCCTTCCTGCTATTGTACGGCTGTCATCTGACCTCCTGTTCCTTGGCCAGGTCTATTCCCTGCCCTGTGGACTGGATTTTTATAGCCCCTCTTCTTTAAAGCACCATATGTGCGGCCGAGAGTGTTGGGTACAGCTGGCCTTGCCTGCCCTCCAAAGAACAGCGGCTTCTCACTTTACGTGTTGTCTGCATCCAATACTAGTAGACTGTTATTGACCACTTACATGTTATGGACACAGCATCCCTTTGCTCTAGCTGTGCCACTCTGGGCAAGTTATCCATCCTCTCTAAGCGTCTGTTTCTTCATGTGTGAAATGGGAATGATAATAATAGAATCTGCTCTGGTCTTCCCGGGGATCTTTGCCTTGCCCCCTTTCCAAGATTTGCAATGGGAAGGTTAATGCCTGGCACAGCAGGAGGCCTCCACGGCCTACCAAAGTTCAGCAGGCTTCTATTCTGAGTTCTGACAGACTCATTACACATCAACAGACAATTTGAGAAGCAAAGGGGATAAGTAAAGTCATCAATCTTGTAAATGGAAATCCTAAGAAATCAAACTCCATCTTCTAGAGCCCAGTTTATTCTTTGGCACCAAGCTTCTTCTTCAACACTACCTAGAACAACTAACAAAAGCCACTTTTGGCTTCTCTTACTCTATGGACAATCACCCAGACACCAGCATATCCAATTTCAGATCAATTCAGGAAGGAAGTCACATAGGACAGCCCAGAGTCAGGGCCTTTCTGCCTGCCCTTGTCTTTATTTCCCTGCCTACTTCCATCCACGAAAATCATTCCAAAACTATTTGGCCCAAATCCCTTTCCCCCTCATTTCTAGCACCAAGGTCTCACAAGCTGAGCACTACAATACAATCTCCCAAATGAAGGCTCCCTGTGCAGCCGCTGTTAAGCACTTCTAAGTCTGTTTTACAAACAAACAACAAAAAAGAGGATTAGAAAGGTGTGAACACGAGTGCAAAAAGGTGGTAATTCATGGATCTTGCACATGCATACCAAATAGAAAATGAGAATAATGTGTGGGGGGGGTCCCACAATGACAATGAAATCCAGAGTTGGGAATTGAAACAGTTCCCTCTTAAATTGAAGACACATGTCTGGAACTTAAAATGTGAGGAGAAGGTGGTGGCTCTGTGAATGTATACACTGGCTTCTTAATTGTGCATTCTGAGCTGTGGAGACCCCCTTGGCTTGCCTTGACATGTAAACATTTTTTAAAACATTGTCTTAATAAGTTCTGAAATCTTTAAAATAGGTTTTAGTTAAAAATTAAGATGTTACATAATTGGCTTCATTAGATCCAATTACACAATTAGTGTAAATTAGAAATAATGGAATCAGAACATATAATTTCAGAATTATGACACATAACAATAATGCAGAAATTAAGCTGGCAAATGGTGCTGAGGCAGGCAGGCTGCATATAAATTATAGACAATTTGATGTCTTCCATGAGCACAAACATCTCCCCCCTCCAGCAGTTACTGCTCAAAAATATGGCTTAACTAAACAAGATTGATTTTGAGTTCCAGTCTCAGAAACCAACATCTGGGAAATTGTTAGTTCTTTTCCCCTCCTTATGGGGCTGAAAGAATGAATGAGTGAGTAGATTTCTATCTCATGAAGAAGATGATCCCTCTCTTTCTAAGATCTAAACAGATCACTACAAGGAAGGATTCATTCTTAAGGGTGAAGGATGCTAAAAACAAAACAAAACAAAACAAAAAGCCATCCATGCATATAGCTGCCCCTCTGCTAGTGAAGCAGCCTCAGGCCTCTCCTGAGGATGAGTGTGTGGGAGGGAGGTGCTGGGCTCCACAAACTAGGAGAGAGACCACAGAGGCATGCAAGTACCTTAGCCTTCAAATCACCTGATTTTTAATGTTGCATTCTCTACTCTTGGTTCAAGAGTATATAACCCTTCCTGCCACACCTTTATCTTCTGATTTTAAAGAAGGGAATGAGCATTTGGCTAATGAGAAATTCATGTACCCATTTCTCCCAGCTATTTTTGGCATATATTTCTGTAAATTGTGTCTAAGTATCAGATGACTAAAAATAAACCATTTATTTACTAATTCCCTTACTTTTTAAAATTTATTCAATAAATGTTTGAAGTTTCCTGGGGGCAGATACAATTTTTTATTCATCCTTATACATCAAACTTTTAATATAGCCACTAGCAATGGATATTGAATTGCTTTTAATACACATTACAGACATTAGTTGCCCTGGTATTGTGCAGAACAAACAGCGACTATCTACCTGGGTATGGCCTTCAAGAAACTTAAAGTTATTTTCTGTGTGAAGACAGATGATTATGTTCAGGAAAATCTGAATTAAATTGTCATGGTTTACATGACAATTGAAGTTGTTAGTCAAGAGTCAAATAGGTAGAAGAGCTCAAAAGTGGGGCTCCTACAATGCACTAACAGGAGGAAATGATCCCCCAAACCACAGTCATAGTGGGTGGGGAGTAGCCAGTCACAGCCCAGTGCCACCCATCAGGATGCTTGGGGAGGCAGCAGTTTTCTGAACACACACAGCTCTGACACACACAGCAACTCTGGTTTGGGACTTGCTGTTTGTCGCATTAAGTAATAAACATCTCCAAAGATCCCTAACATATCTCGGCAAACAACACTGAAAACCTGAAAATATCCCCCAAATTTAGAGAAACAGCTAAAAAGCCTGAGGCATTTTTTTCTAATGGTCGCTATTTTGTCTGTTCCTCCTCAGTCATCATCTTCTGGGTAATAGGAGAAGCAAAGGGGCTCAGTGATGCTCAAAGGCCATTACTAGGAAAGGCCTGGGGATTTATCCCTTTATATTTACCTCTTGTTTACTGGATTTCCTTTCTTCTACTTTCCCTTGTGGACCCTTCTTTTCCCTTATTTTCTCTTCCCAATAAATACTAACTCAAAACATCAATTCTTTTATCAAAAAAGAGGGTTTGCTTGCCAAAAGAAAATATATTCCCCAATACCTTCATCTACCTGCATCTTCCCTAATAAGATCCCAGCAGATGCTTTGTGTTAATTTGAATATTCATACACTGGCTTCTAAATAACTTGGCTGAGAGTATGAAGGAAAGGGTAGAGGAGTTTTAAGTTTAGATTAATATTTCAGACTCTTGATTTTTATCATTGGATTAATACAGAGGTACAAATATGTTTCCTAAAATTCTAATCCACAGAAGTAGCATATTACTCTTTACTTTAAATGTATGTTTTAATGGATATTTGTTGTAAATATTCCTTGTTGACATGGTAATAAAGTATAAGGCTGAAGCATTGGAGGTGAAAACATGCAGATAGAGAAACATTCCCCACGCTTGTTATAGTCTTGTTTTTCCCATTTCACCAAAAGGTAGGAGGCATTTTCTAAAGGTCCCAAGGCACAAATCAGATTTCCTTAGTGTAACAAAATTCAGATGAATTCATTTTCTTTTGCACAAACCCTTATGGGTAAAAGCTGCATTGATTATGAAGAATCTTGCAAAGCCCTATTGATAAATAAGCACCTACATCAACTTGGTAAGATAACATGTTTTAAGGAACAAAAATAAGAGCAGCAGGAAGATACCTGGAAGGTTTCCTACCAAACTGCTAAAAGGAGCTACCTCTGGAGGGAGGGGGGAAAAAACTACAGCCTTCAAACTCAACTGTAAACGTGCTTCAACTTATACATGTTCTAAAATCTTGTCTCTCTATGAGGTTCAGGATTAAGAGACCGAAGTCTCCATGGTGTAACAGATTTTATGAACTGAGTTTGTCAGCTACAGATTTTTAGTTTCCAAAAACACTATTTCAGAAAATGAACAATCTTCCATGTGAACAAATTTTTGTTTCCATTCAGACCTAAGCTAATCCACTCTTCTTTCCTCTGTTCATTAAAATTCAGGAATGGAGCCTGTTCCCTCGGATGTGCATTGCTTGGATGAGAATGAGATGTTTCGGGCTGGAATAAGCTTGTGGGCTCTTATCCCTCCTGTCAAGGTTCTGGAAAGAGCTCTGACAGAAGAGGATGGGCAGAAACATGCGTAAGGACTTGGATACTTAAAGATCCAAGCACAAGTGCCTGGTAAATGCTGCTTTTACTGTGAAGGCTAAAGATGGGTCACCATTTTCACAGTAGTCTTCTCTTGTGGGAAAAGGTCACTGGGTGATTTCTGCATTACAAAATACAAAGGCTATGACCTGTCTCTTCTTTATGGCTTCTCTGCAGCAATTGCTGCTGTTGAACTCTGGCCCTGAAACACTCATCTCTGGGCTTTTGACAAGCTCCACTTCCTGGTTCTCCTTCTGCCTTCTTTACTATCTTCTTTTCTACCTATTACATTCATCTTTATTCTGGGGGACTCCCACGTTCAGTCCTGGGCTCTCTCCTCCCTCTTTACACTCTCCCCTCTCCCACCAGTCTGTAGACTGGTGACTTCAATGGTCATTCCATGTGGACAGTCATAAGAGAACTTTAGTTACCAAGTCCCTTCACTCTACCAAGTCATTTTAATATATCACAGCACTCCTATGAGAGATGCTGTAGTTTCTCCACTTGAAATAAAGATACAGAGGCTCAGATATATTCTAAGATTCATCTATGATATCCAAGACCACCCAGCCAATAAGTGGTAGAGCCCAGGTTTGATCTTCTTGGCTCCAAGACTTATACTGTGGCCACCTTGATATTCCTTTGAATCCATGATTCTTGCTCTCCAGTCTCACCTCAAAATCAACAAGACTTTTCCCCCAACAAGACTTTTCTTCCTAACAAAGCTGACCCACCATCTTTCTCCCAATGACCAGGCTGACACCGTCAGGTGTCTTGGGCTCATCTTGCTCTTTTCCACCTCTTGTTCCTCCCACATCCCCCACCTCAGTTTCATCCCTTGCTAAATACCATCTCTGATGTTATATTTTTTCCCCTTCAATGCCATCTTCCACACCAACATGACACTACTTGACTATTGTCCCAGGTCACACTATCCTTTTAGTTATAATATTCAGTGGCTTCCCATTGCTGATGAAATAGCACCCAAATGCTTGTAGTTATTACTCAAAAGTATCATCTATTTTTCTTAACACTTCTCTCAGGGATTCATTTTAACTGGACTAGGTGCCAGTGAAAACTGGGCAACTAATGATCCCTTGAGGGTCTGCATGTCCCACTTTTAGGCCTTTGTTCAGACTGCTCCTTCTCACAAGAACTCATTTTTATCTAGCAGATAAACCCCACCTGCATAAATCCTGCCCTGTCTGCTGTGCTGGCCCCCACCCCTTTTTCTCCTCCTCTCTCTCTCTCTCTCTCTCTCTCTCTCACACACACACACACACACACACACACACACACACACACACACACGATTCTCCTTCTCCCCCATTCAGTTGGATGTCACTTTACAGATTTTCATTTGTACAACTCCTGGGGAACTTGGTATTTTTTACTTTTGGTTTGTTATTCCCCTATCTTTCCCCTAGCTCTAAATTCCTTGGCACAGGGGAATATATCAGACTCTTCACGGTATTCCCTGAAATCTTTTAGTCTAACAGATATAATAAGAACCTAATAAATATTACTGATTAAATTTATTCAAACTTTGATATAATGTAGCAATATGAGGTCACATTTAAAATGTAATGTACCATTTTCCTCAGCAAGCAGAAATGAAATGTTTCTCACACACCAGATCAAGAATGTGCAAATGACCACCGTGAATGCACAACCTTAAATGGTTACCTTCCCCCCACCCCTCCCGACTTAAAAAAGGAAGAGGGCAGAAAGGCAAAAGTGGAAAAAGAGAAACCATATTAGGTTCTGTTTGCTGTCAAATGAATGCAGAGAAAACAACTTACAGTCAGATGAAAGTCAATAATAAAAAAGTATGAAAAATGCTGAACTATAAGAATTTCATTTACATGTAGCACTTTTCTGACACGTTGATATAGAGAGGAATGTACATTATTACTGTATCAACCCGCACTTATCAATAGCTTTCCCACCAAAAATGTTCTTTGGTTGGTCCCCATGAGTCCCTGCTTTCCTACATGGGTGACAAGTCCCCAGAGGCAAGGACCTAGAGCCACTGTTAACTAGCTCTCCTGTCCTGACCCGATGGCATTGGTGCTAATTATCCTAAGAATTGAGCAGCAAGGAGGACCATGCATCCTCTAAAGTCTCTTTCTCAAACAGTGAACACACTTTTGTAGGATGGCCTTTCAGGAAAATAAAAACCCAATGTACAGGTGTGTTTGTTATAAGTATACAAGAATTGATGTAGTTGTAATTATGCTTATTAAAGGTACATGTGAACACACTGAAGTGGCAACTTTAACTTCCCTTTAGGTCAGTTAGTTTTAATTTTCTATGAGACAGAAGAAGCAATTTCAAGTTATGGACAACCACATCCTTTGTGCTTATCTTAATGAGGAGCTGTAAGTAACAGCATGTGGCAGGATCGATGAAAATCCATCACAAACTCTGGCAAATCAATCCAAAGTGTATGCTGCCAGGAAACCAGGACTCTCCTGTTAGGACTGAACATTGTACTCTTCTACATGGAATTTAATTTCTTAAACTTTTGATTTTTGAAATTCAAGGAATTTCTTAAAGTATGAATCTTTTGTTCACAGTTGACAATGGGAATGTTCCAGATTTGGAGAATTAGAAGATCAGCAATGATAGAAGGCATGAGGTCAGAAGGTGACAGACATCACTGAGAAGGTGCTATTCATTGCACAGAAAATCCCTCAGGATTTTGTGCATATTATATGTGCACTTGAGACCTAGATTTTGTTGAAAAAACCAAGAAATCTACTGGGAACCAGTGATTTAGGCCACAGAGAGGTTCTTCAGTGATTACGGGCTTATTTAAAAGTTAACAAAAAAGAAAACGTTGCTAGAACCATTCTGTTCTGGGAGGAGGGAAGGATAGGGAAGGTGCAAGTGTGCAGAACACAAATGGTCACAGATTCCAATGCTCTGGTCACTCACCACAATCATTTGAGCCACGTAACTTTCAGGTCCAGTGTATTCTGTTGGGTCTTTAACTTTCACCAGGACAATGAAGTACAAATAATGCCACATATTGTGTTCTGATTTAATATGCTCCTCAAACGAAACAGTCTTATTATCAAACTTGTCCCTCTCAAGTCCTACAAAACACAAGAAATACATACATGTAATTTGTCATTTAACCAGCACTTAACTTTTTAGCATAAAAACAAAACATAATCATCATTGTGAAAACATGCTTGCTGAAACAGTGTGCCAATTTAAAATGTTATGATTAAAAAAAACACAGTACACAAGACCTCTAGAAAAAAGGCCACAGTTTATAGATTTCTTGCTAACTAATATTTATTTTTCCCCCCATGGATCCTTGGAAATGCACAATCCTATTATAGACCTAAACTTTGCAGGTAATTTTAAATACAGCCATAGCAAACCTGTCAAATTAAACTGGACCACAAATCTAAGAGGTAAAATAATTGTGCAAGAAAAAGTATACTTGCTCATCAAGGCAGAAAAAAAAATTATTTTATTCAGGACGTGGGTTAAAAGAGGGAAGGCACTGAGAGCCCTCTCTTCAGAATTGATTATAATCAGTGAAGGACACATGAACAAAGCAAACCAGCCAGACTCTGGGGCATCGAGGACTCATAAGCTACTCTAGCCCTCTAGACTTCCATGTTCCAGGTATTGGGGGAGGGGAGAGTCTGTTCAATCTCCTGGGCACATTTTCAGCCTCTGAAAGGACACTGAAGAATGAATCTTGGCAGTAAAATTCTTTTCTCCCAACATTGAGTGGATGAAAGGAAAAGAATGAAAATGAAGAAAAACATCTATGGAAAAATGAATTCCAATGCCAGGTAAAATGGGGTGTTGGGGTTGAGTCTGGCTTTGAGTTCAGATACTGGAGAAGAAACCAGGAAACTGAATTCCAGTTTTGGCTACTATTTCCCTAAGCACTTTGAAAAGGCCATGCAAGTGTAAAGAAGATCTTCTAAGTAATAAAATACAAAGCACACTAAAAAAAAAAAAAAAAAAAAAAAAAAATCTGTCCCCAATGCAGGGGTGCCTTTTTAACTAATGCTATTTTTATGGAAAACATCATAATGTTCAGCTGGCTAATGGTTATGCCTCATCTTATATGACCTATCTTCAGCTCACTATACCCAAATAAACTCTAATCCTCTTTTTTAAATCTGCTCCAACCACAATCTCCTCCTTTCATTTGATGGCAACTCTATTCTTCCAGTTGTTCAAGCCAAAGCCTAGGAGTCATCCTCGAATTCTGTCTGCCTCTCAAGCATATGGTCCAATCCATGTTGAAATGCTTTTGGTTGGACTTTCAAAACATATCCGGAATCTGAACACTTCTCACCCTCTCCACTGCTGTCACTACAGTCTGGGCCATTATCATCCCTCATTGGGATGACTGCAATAGCCTCCCAGACCTCCCTGTTCCCACCTGTGCTCTCCATGGCCCATTCTCAACACAACAGCCTGAGCAATCCCTTAAATACCTAAAGACAATAGTGTCTCTCCTCTGATGTGAAACCTGCAGTGGCCTTTCACATCTTCAGTACAGGGCAAAGTCCTTACAATGGCCTACAAGGAGGGCTGCTAAAAAAACAAAACAAAAACGAATCCCAGGATGCCCAGTTAAGTTTGAATTTCAGATAAAGAATGAACAGTTGTTTAGTACAAGGATACCTCATGGGCCATTTACTTGCTAAATCCTGTGTAGTTTGGCTCATAGCCACTCTAACCTTTTCTCCTACTGTATTTGCTGTTGCTAGCTCTATGCTAGCAACAATACTGGCCTCCTTGCTGTTCCCTGGACAGAATCCTGCTTCAGTAGCTCTGGACTGGTTGCTTCCTCTCACAAAACTCTTCTCCCTGATATCGCCTAAGCTGAGTCATTCACCTTTAACCTTTTGCCCAAATCTCACCCTCTCAACATGTCCTAACTCGATCACCCTATTAACTCACTATCAGTCCCTTCCCTTTCTGCCAACACTCTTGATCACCTTTTCTTTTTCTTTCTCTTTATCCTAAGATGCTTATCACCCACCAGTAGACTGAATACAGCCATGGCAAAGTTGTGAGACTAGATCTCAACTCTAAGATAAAGAGGTGAAAATGACTACAAGAAAAAACTTTACTGCTAATCAGCACAGAACAAAGAAATGTCATTTTAGCCAGAAACTTGAATAAGAATTTATTATATTTTTTACTTATTGTTTCTCTTTCTTCCCATTAGAACCTAAGATTCCCCCTGGGCAGATATTTCTGTCTTTGAACTTCACCAATGGTTCCAAAACTTAGAATGGTGTCTGGCACTTAGAGAGCACTCAACAAAACACAGATTGAATGAATTAAGAATATTTCACTAATAAAATATAGCCCTACTAAGATGCTATAATAATCAAATAAAAAATAAAAAAAATAAAGAAACACATAATAGCCAGGTACACTGGTGCATTCCTATAATTCCAGTGGCTCAGGAGGCTGAGGCAGGAGGATCCCAAGCTCAAAAAGTCAGCCTCAGCAACTTAGCAAGGCTCTAAGCAACTTAGTGAGACCCGTCTCAAAATAAAATATGAAAAGGGCTGAGGGGGTGGTTCAGTGATTTAGCATTCCTGGCTCAAAAAAAAAAAAAAAAAAAAAGAGAAAGAAAGAAAAGAAAAAGAAAAAAACCCCAAGCAAACCAAATAATGACTATGGGTGAGGATATGGAACCCTCATATCCTGCTAGTAGAAATAAAATAACGCAGCTGCTTTATTAAACAGTTTGGCAGTTCCTCAAAAGGTTAGACATAAGAGTTACCGTATGACTCAGCACATTCCACCCCCAGGTTCAACAAGAGAAATGAAAACGTATGTTCACACAAAAATCTGTTCATGATTATTTTAAGTGAAATCAGCCAAACTCAGAAAGTCAAGGTCATATTTTCTCTCATATGTGGAAGCCAGAGAGGAAAAAGGAAAAGAAAGGTCTGTATATGTGTGTGTGTGGGGTGGGGGTGGTAGGGAATCTCATGAAAATCCAAGGGAAATCAGTAGAACAGAAGAAAGGGACCAGGGGAGTGAGGAAATGAGGGAAATACTGGGGACGGATGAAGGGCAAAAATCACACCGGTGACAACTGTGCAGCCAAGAGATTTATTCACCAGCCTTTATGGCTGGTCAGAGGTCGAAGAGGTGCTGGAAGAGAAGAGTCAGGGAGAGGTAAGTGTGCAAGCTCTGGTGGGAGAGAGGAGTCAGGGAGAGGGAAGTGTGCGAGCTCTGAATGGAAGGTGGGTGCCTGGTTACGCCAGCCACCTGTGGTATCTGCTGTCAGCTGGGGCAGCTGCTGTAGGGCTGGAGGCAGTGGGTCTAAGGCTGGCAGTGGCTGCCTCCTCTTAGCAGGGACAAGCTGTTGTGTGTGTTCTCTGGATGGATGGGAGCTTAAATAGGGATTTCTGGTAGGGGGGTGTACCAGAGCAACCTTTAATGTTATTGGCTCTTTGCCCATGGAACAGGGTGACCTTTAAGCCCATTGGCTCCTACCCTGGGAAGAAACAAGGCTGCTTTGCTCAGGACATGGAAACTCCGGGGTGGGGGTGGGGTAGCCTATCTATCAACAGATATTGGCCAAATTATATTGTGTGCATGTATGAATATATACCAACAAATCCCATCATTATGTACAACTATAACACAACATTAAAAATATAGAAAAAAAATCTGCTCCTGAATGCTCATAGCAGCATTATTCATAATAGCCCAAAGTGGAAACAACCCAAATGTCCATCAATTGATGACCAGAAACAAAATATGATATATGTAAAAAATGTAACATTTTTTGCAATAATAAGACATGAAGTACTGATACAGGGTAAAAAATGAACCTTGAAAACATCATATTAAGTGAAAGAACCTGGTCACAAAGACTAGATATTTTGATCCCACTTATATGAAATGTTAAAAATAGATCAGTAGTTGCCCAAATCTAAGGAGGATGGAAGGTTGGGGGTGGGGTGATGGTTAAGGGGTATGGGTTCTTTTTTGGGAGGCAATGAAAATATTCTAAGATTGATTATGGTGATCTACATACAACTCCAAATTTGCTACAAACTATTGAATTACAGACATTAAATGGGTAAGCTGTAAGGTATGTGAAACATTAATCTTAATAGAGCTATTACCGAGAGAGAGGGGAGGGGGGATGGAGAGAGGAAGAGAGAGAGGGGGTGGGGGGAAATTATAAAAATAGTAAAATTTCCAGAACTCAATTCAAACACCTACTGCTTGCAAGACAATAATGCTACAAACAAAATGTTTCTGATACCAAGTAATCCATGATATGGTAGAGGGAACAGATAACTTGTGTTATGTGTTGAAGTGGAAGTATAAAGAGAGCAAAATGAATTGATGAGGTACATTTAAAAGGTTTCTAACAGGTGTGAAGCTTTAGAAATCCTGCCTTGAAACATGATTATGGCAAGTGGAGAAGAGGTGTATAGCAATAAAATGAACTTAATATTTGCTGAGCACCTATTTATGCCAACAACTACAAAGATGTCTAAATACACTATCATAGTTATAATAATTCAATATGACTTTTTAGCATGTGAAGAAATAGATTCTGAATAATTCAACAAATTACTCAAGTTAACTCTTCTAGTTAATGGACGAGTTTGTCAGTAATTAAATAAATAATACTTCTGCCTTTAAAGCTCACATTCTTTTGTCACATGGGTAGAGGAACTGGTATGGCAAAGCTAGAGACGAAGGTAGATGACCTGTCCAGGGTATGTCAGTTCCTGGTGTGGTTCACAGGGAACCCCTGGAAATAAGATGAAGTGGTATGTTTGGCACAAACCACAGAGAGCTTCAAAGCTGTGGTGTTTGCACTGCCTTCTGAAGACATTCGAGAGGAGCCTGGCAGATTCAGAGCTGTACTTCAAGTAGTTCCTGGGAAGAATTTAGAAGAAGAGAAAGGGCTGAGGTAGGAGCTAGGGCAATGTGGGGGAGAGCTGAGAGCAGAACCAGCTCTTCCTCTGCATGGGTTCTTACTTGCTGGGCTTTGCCACAGGTTCCCACCATCTTAAATATCATCATGTTGGTGGTTTCTCAGTGCTCATCACCAGTATGAACCTTCAGTTTCCACTTCCAGCTGCCTACTGGATATATCTTGTGGGACAGATTGTGGACCCGTCAGACTTAGCTCATCAAAAGTCTTCTTCTTCACTGCTTTTTTAGGAAGTCCTTGTTGAGTGGGGAACTTGAGGTGATCCTTAGACTTCACTTGCTGACAATCCGCTCTGGAAGTTTCTTGTAGTCTCTCTTTCTCATCAGTCTCCAAAACACATCAAGTCCTGTGAAGTCCTCTGCCTCTATCTCCTCTCCTTTCTGCCTTGCAAGTATTCCTTCCTCAAGACTCAGCTCACCCACTGTACCACTGACTCCCACCGACAGCTAGATGGCTGATCTCGGGTCTCCAACACTTGGCTATGAAAATGTCTGTCTCTGTCTCAGCCTCTACCACTTCACTGTCTGATTAACTTCTGGAATATCAGCACCTGGCATACTATCTATCAAACAGTAGGGATTCGGCTAAACTTGACAGAAAAATAGAAAAATTGCATAAATGAATGAGAGTTGGAAGAGGCATTGGAATAAAAACTTGAGAGGTCCATCTAATTAGAGGTGTAGATTTGGGGTGAAGGAGGAATCAAGAATGATTCTGAATTTTCTGACATGATATTATGGTAATATAGCTTGTCTTTATATCCTCTGCTTTGTTGTTTCATCACACTTGGTCTATCCACATCTCCTTCTCACTGGGTTTTCAGCCTCTAGTAATTCAAAACATATTATATATATATATATATATATATATATCATATATATATATTATATATATATATATAGTACTAGGAATTGAACCACCCAGGGGTGTTGTTTTTAGTCACCTTTTTTGCAGCTATAATTAAAATATCTGACCAGAACAATTTTAGGAGATAAAGTTTATTTGAGGGTTCATGATTTCAGAGGTCTTAGTCCATAGAAGCAGGCTCCATTCCTCAAGGCTCAAGGTGAGGTAGGACATCATGGCAGATGAGTATGGCAGAGGGACATGGCTCACATCATGATCAGGAAGCAGGGAGAGGTCTCCGCTTGCCAGATACAAATATATTCCCCAAAGCCATGCCCCATTTCCCACCTCCTCCAGTCACACCCTACCACTTCAGTCACCACTCAGTTAATCCCTATCAGGGAATTAATTCACTGATTGGGTTAAGACTCTCACAACCCAATCATTTCTCCTCTGAACTTTCTTGCATTGTCTCACATGTGAACTATTGGGGGACACCTCATATACAAACCATAATAGCTGTGTAACTACTGAGCAACCTCCTCAGCCCTTTCAATTTTTTAAAAATATTGTTTCAGTTATCAATGGAGCTTTATTTTTTTTTTAATTTATTTATATGTGGTGCTGAGAATTGAACCCAGTGCCCTCACACATGCTAGGCAAGCACTCTACCACTGAACCACAACTCCAGCTCCCCCTTTTTATTTTTTATTTTAAGACAGGATCTCACTAAGTTGCTTAGGTCCTCACTAAGTTGCAGAGGCTAGTTTTGAACATGTGATCCTCCTGCCTCATCCTCTCGGGATTCTGGGATTATAGGCATGCTCCATCGGATACAGGAGCTACTTTGTTTCTATGATTACTGTTTGAGCTCTGTCCTCTGCTAACCATCACCCAGTCATGGCCACCTTCGGAATCACCAGCATTTGTTTTCTGAGTTATGTTTGACTCTCAAATGTCTGGACATAGCCTTCAAGGCTGGGAAAGCCTAGCTGCTGCCACCATCTGTCACAGAATCCATGTCCTCCTGACCACTGTGGGTGTGTCTTGGAACACACCTGGAGCCAGACTCTCCTGCTGTGGAGGTTCTCTCCTCTTATTGATTTTATATCCCTTTTTCATCACAGAAGACCCAATTCTACCAAAACACAATTCTGGGTTAATTGCAACTATTTTACAACCCACTAATATAACTCCCAAATATCCTGACTGTTTAAATCTTTCTTGTAATTAAATTGTAATGAAGATATGTATATCTTAATAAATCTTATAATTAAGATATGATATGCACCATATCTTGTAGGTGTAGAGATTCCAGCAATGAGTGCATGTCTAGAAATCCATCATCATGATACTCTCCACATTTTCACTGCTGAAGTTCCTAAAAATGCCCAGGACCAACTGACAAAGTTTGAAAAAGTTTCTGTTTCATTTAAATGTGCACACAAAGTTTGCTATACTTTATGATATTTGTTCCAGTATAAAAACACTACTTATATTTATTCTCAGGTTAAATGACCTAAATGGCCCCTAAGACGTGAGTAAATATAAAACTTCCAGAAAAGCAACTTTAGAATATGTTGATCCAATATATCCTTGCACCTCCTGACATATCACCCTCCATCCCTGAATACCTGGCATATGACATAGCTGGCTCAGAGTGGTAAGAAACTTGGCCAAGATCACACAGCCAGATGTGGAACTACTGTAAAGGTATGTCTATTTGACTATGAGGTTCATGTATTTTCTACAATACATGGGTACACAGCACCCAGCAGAGGTGATAAGAGAGCAATGACATGTACAGTACTGTAGAGCTGAGTGTGATGTGAGGAATTTAGGGGCAGACATATTTGCTTTGGTTGGTGAGATCAGAGATGGCTTCATGGCATAATGACATTAAAGCTGGGCCTCAGAGAGTGGTGAGCAGGAGCTCAACAGCTCAGGGGTTTGGAATTTCAAAATGAATGCCCCACCACTGAGAACACAGAGGGAGTTCAGGAAGTTAAACATGAGTAACACAGCTGGACTGGAACATGGGATATAAATGGAAGGAAAGTAGATAAACAGGTAGGGGAAAAGGAGAAGAAGAAGAAGAAGAAGAAGAAGAAGAAAGAAGAAGAAGGAAGAAGAGAAGAGGAGAAGGAGAAGGAGAAGGAGGAGGAGAAGGAGGAGGAGAAGGAGGAGGGAAGGAGAAGGAGAAGGAGAAGGAGGAAGGAGAAGAGAAGAAGAAGGAAGGAGGAGGAGGAGGAGGAGGAGGAGGAGGAGGAGGAGAAGGAGGAGGAGGAGAAGAAGAAGAAGAAGAAGAAGAAGAAGAAGAAGAAGAAGAAGAAGAAGAAGAAGAAGAAGGAGGAGAAGGGGAAGAGGAAAAGGAAGAGGAAGAAGAAGAAGAAGAAGAGGAGGAAGAAGAAGAAAGGGCCAGATCGTGAGGTGACTTAGATGCCAGGAAAATTAAGAGTTATAGACTGTTACTGATGGCTCTTTGAGTAAGAAAATGATGAATTTAAAGTGGAAAAAATTAGTCTGGCAGCACTGAGCAGGCCATTTTGGAGCATGAGCCAAGATGAGCCTGAACATCCAAGGTGTGGCTGGGGGAATATGTGAAGATGTGGGACTGTGGAAGGAGATTCATTAGCCCAAGGTAGCTGGTGTATCTGGAAGAGGAAGAAAGAGATGCTAAAAACTATGGTGACATTCCCAGCCAGACAATTGGAGGCAGAGGAGGAGGACACGTGAATGCAGCATGTAAGTCAGGACTAGGAGCTGGGTCAGAGCGGAGAGGTAGACATGATGTATTGGTTTTAGACATGGAACCTCTGGCTACTGGGAAGATGTGACTGTCTACACATCCAATAAACAAATGAAAATAGATGGGAAAACATGGGGAGGGTTTGGAGCTGAGGAGGCATATTTAGCAATAATCTGTATAAAAGGGAGGTTAAAGAGGAGGGCAGAGAGGAAAGACAAGAAGTCAATGACAAAATCAAACCTCTTTTTTAGGGGTTTGGGAGAAGAAATCAAAACTTCTTTCTTAGGAGTCTGGGGTGAAACCAAAGAATGAACAATCAGAAGTAGAAGAAAAGGTCAACAGGAAATTTATAGTGAGGTTTAAGAAGAACACTTAAATTTGGCAATGAGGGTTACTGTGATGTTTTAAGGAATTTCTAGGTCATAGGTTTTTAAAATAACCATGAAAAGTCATGGACACAGGATCATGTTTTAGAATGAGGCTTCCATCCTAATGACCCATTCTTCCAAGCAGCCTTTTTCAGAAGTAGTGCACCAAAATGACAGGATCATGAAGAAAAGGACTTAGAGGAAGCAGTGTAAAAGGCAGACCATGAGGCACCGGAAGTTTCCAAAGAGTACATCTTCTCCCCTCTCTGGAACTCATCCTTCCATACAATGGCTCAGCCCCACATCACTGCACCCCTCAACCTGGATCTGTTCCCAGGCTTGATTGTCCTTGAGTCAGACCACGACCTGATGCTGCCATTTAAAGAGAATCATGTAGCTTAGTGGACTTGTGAATTGGGTAGCCTGAGTTCAAATCCTGGCTCTACTGTTTCCCAGCCAGATGTTGATGGGATCTGAATTGTTTCCACATGTGTAAAGGGGTGGAAATATACAGAATACACAGTACTTGTTTTTAACATAAAATTAAAAGAAAAAAATTTAAGTTGAAAATCCATATGTGTGATGAGTATTCAATAAATAGTCATGAGATTTTTTCCATGATGATGTTGCTGACGATGCTAAAGGAGAGGACATGAACCCAGAGGAGGGAAGAGAAGAGTCCTCCTTTGGAAGGCTCGGGGGATCTGCTGAGAAGAAAGAAAGGAACAAAACATAGAAATAATTTATGGAAAAGAAATGGAAATGGTAACATATGCAACAAAGAGAGGAGAAAATTAAAAGAAATTGATAGGGCATGATTCATGTCCTTCACAAAGGTGGAGTGTCTATTTCTCTTCCAAGGTTGAAGGTGGGACCTTGATAGCCTCTCAGCATGTTCTTTCCAAGCTCCTAAATGACTGCAGGACATCTTCCTTGGCTACCTCTCACCCTTGCTCTCCCCCTTCTAATCCAGATACCAAAACAGAAGACTCCAATTTCTGTCTTAATTTCCTTCTAGCAAATCCTTGCTCAGCATTATACAATCTGCTCTACCTAAAGTACCACAGACTCCTGAATGAGAAGTCCAAAGGCTCTTTCACTTCATACTGCTGGCCTTCTCTGCTCTGGCAAGGTTGAGCATTCATTCCTGTCTCATGAGGCTTTCTCCCCTCACTTTGGAAATGCTACATACTCCTGGTTCCCTTTGTGCCTGTCTAATTTGGTGCTCTTAGTTTTTTGGTATGTGAATCTTTTTCTCTCCTAACTCTTCAAAGTGGGTGCTTTCCACATGTATCCCAGCTGCTTCTTTTCTCACTTGGCAGCCCTCCTCCACACTCCAGATTTTACTCCACACAGGCTGAGGATTTCCCAGTCAGTCTCCAGTGCAGACCCACTCTCTGAGACTCATACACTGGCCTATGCTGGATGTACAACACTGTGGTTTTCAATGCACACTGCATTTTTACTATTTCTAAAGTTAAAATCAGAATATTCCTACCTAAAGTGAATTTATTCATCTATTCTTAAACATAATCACCTGTTGGTATTATTCTCCACCCAAGTACCTAAGCTATCTGTCATCTGCATTCCCAGCCATTAAGGTTTAAAAATTCTGTTGTCTAAATATTTCTTGCCTTCTATCCTTAATACCTCCACTATTCAGTGAATCAGGTTTATATTACCTTTCTGTTTGTTGAACTGTGGCACTATCCTCCTACCTGGTTACTCTGATGGCAGGACTGTCTCCTGATAAAGGAACCTGCCAAAGCTGCCACACTGCTCTAAAACAAAAATTAGACGCTTAACTCCTTTACTTACACATTCTTTAATGGTTCATGATCCTAAGTCTGTAGGATAAAGTCCACACTGCCTAACCCAAAAGGCTAACCTGCATGATCTGGCTAATCTGTTCTCTTGGCATCCCTTGCTCTGAACTTCACACTCAATGACACTGAGCTTTTTTTTGAGTAAATGAAGACCCTTGCTGTGCTGTTCTCCCCCCATCCTGACTCCCCGTGCCTTTGTGCCTCCTGGCCATTCTTCTTCCACCCATCTCCAGCTGGCTAATGCCCTTCCATTTTCAACCATCAGCTCTGCCATTATCTCTTCTAAGAGGTTTTCCTGATTCTTTTCCATCGCTCCTTACTCCAACCTGAAGAGGTAACCCTCCTTTGGGTACCTGCAGTTCAGTGGGAAGTTCTTTATCACTTCTCTCATCACAAAAGACAGCACTGCTGTTTAGTATGTTTATATCCCACAATAGATCGAGAATACCCTGAAACAGGGCATGTGTCAATTTTGATTGTTTCCCTGGCATGCAGCACATTACTGCACATTATTCTCTGGTACACCTCTTGACTCTGGGAGGAATACTGGAAAGGTTTGGAAGAGCCATGTGGGGAAACAAAACAATCAACAAAAGATGAACTGGGGAGGAAATGGGGTTTCCTGAGGCCTAATCTAAGCTATAAATGGTTACACTGGAGTGAAGCCCTTATGCTTATTTGGTGACTTTTGGCATAAGAATCTTTAGCCCAACATGGAAAATTGGAGGGTGAAGTCAGCCTGGTGTTGGTGGTCATCCACAGAGGGAGATGGATTCTAGAGTGCCTGAGACCAGCTGCGGAGACAGCTGAAGTGAGAAAGGGCTAATAAAGGCAAGAGGGCAGAGGCCAAGAGAAAGATGCCAGCATAAAGAAGGACAGGGCTGCTGAGAGAAATGACAATGGGGCAGGGGAGGAGAGTTGGTGGGTGTGTGTGAGGTGCTTAAAAACTGGGAGAAAGCACCCAGTTTTAAAGATGAGAATCTAAAATGGTGATGTCAGAGAGTAGAAGTTCAAGCTTCTGGGAAAAGCATCTTTGAACTCATAATTTAACAACGACAAAAAAAAAAAAAAAAAAAAAAAAAAAAAAAAGAAGAAGAAGAAGAAGAAGAAGAAAGAAAATAAAATTAAAAAAAAATCATTCTGTTGTGTCATCAATACATTTTTGTGATAAAAGCCAGTTGGGGAAACCTCTTGACATTTTTGCATCACATTCTATAATCAGAGAATCATACAAATTGCAGAAATAATGACAGAATAGCTTTGGGATGCAATTCTTCTATTTATGGAAGTGCTCTGTTACATAATCTGGATCTTATCCAGCCTTCATTTTGAAATAATTTTTCCAAAAGCATGACAAATTAAAAAAAAATCTTTCTAGCCCCTCTTTCCTGAGAAAGAGTTTATTCATCTATTATTTTAGCGTATGGAGAACACTTACCACAGATGAAACAGGTTGTTTTCAGAATTTCTTCTTTTTTCTGTTTTTCACTTCTGAGATCAGCAAAGGTATCAATGATAACACCAAAAATCAAGTTAAGAACGATAATGATGACAATGAAAAAGAAAAGAAGATCATAAACCACTCGGGCAGCAAACAAGGGTTCCTGAAATAAATTATAAGAAAAATATAAAATGTTATACAAAATTTCAAGTTATGTTGATTTGACTTAGCATACTGCCTAGCATAAAAATATGTTCAATACATGTTTGCAAAATGAATGTAAATAATATCCCCAGTTGTAAAAATAACCCTCACTTTCTGTCTTTATTTTCTTGTAAGTATTTTTAAGAAAAACTTCCTAGCCTGTTCTCAAACCCTTCCATTTCTGTAGGATGACATATTTTTCTCCCCAGTGGAGGGATATACCTTTCCTTAGAAACTACTTTATTTTGTTATTCCACTAAATGCATTTTGGCACAGTGGGCCACATCCCAGATACTACACACAACGTAGTTAAACACTAATTCCAAAAGTCAGCAATTAGGGAGCTGAGAGGATCTAAGTGTTTGTCAATTTCTGGAATAGGTTTGTCCCTCAGTGTTAAGAGGTCAAGAATATAGAGTCCACGCTTATTTCTACCTGGTGAGCAGCATTAAAGTATACATTTAGAGATCATGTAATTCAGTCTAACCACCAACAGACCTGAGTTTCTGAGGTTAAATGATTTGACATTATGCAATTGGCCTGTTGCATAATTATGACTTTAAAGCTCCTAGCCAGGCACTTGAGATTTTATAATTATTGAATTTTTTTCCTTCCTTGCCATTTTAATATATGAAATCCTATTAGAATTTTTCAAAGTTTATATTCATCATGGATAAATAATGGAAGCTGTTCCCATGCAGAAACAAACAGAAAATCTTTATGCCTGAGAAACCTGATAGGCAAGAGGCAGCCGCCTCCTTGCTTTTATTTATGCAACACTCAACACCTATATGAAGTTTTCAGTCATGACTTTGTTGCGGAAACAGAATACAGAGGTCAGACTTGGATGCATTTCATAACCCTACTAGCATACATAGATTGTCAGTGCTTCAGCTATTTCTGTGTAATCCTAGTACACAATTAGCAGATTTTATTGACCACTGTCAAACAATATAATACTCTGAAAACAAAATCATATTATAAATGCTGTTAAGAAAGGTTACGAAAAATAATTATATGCTTCTTGAAAAAAATACTTCTCTGACTTACATCTTTGGACGGCTTTCTGAGCACATCCCCCACACCACCACCGTTTCTGAGGCCCTGGTTCAGCACAGTGACAATGCACATAAGAAGAGTGTCACATGTCCTTTCAATGCCATCTTCATACTCTTCGTCAGCTATGAAAACACATAAATGATATAGCAAACCTACATTTAAAAAACATACTATTATCTATTCCCCAAGATCTACTTCTAACTGTGCCATTACACAATTTTAAAGTCACATGACATCTATTTCATATGTGACAGCACATGACTGACTCACACTGATTAAGACACACATTTAATTTCCTGAAATATTTTTTTCTTGCACAGATGGAAGATGACAGATGGAAAAGACGAAATATAAGAAGGCCAATATTCACTGCACATTGTTGTGGTGGGAAGAGATTGTGGTAAAACCTCCACAAACAGCCATGTCACCTAGGAGACAGAAGTCTCACATAGGAAAGAGCATGAACAAGAAAGCCAGGTAGACAAGGCTTCAAGTCCTGTTGTATTCCAGAAGGCTCTAGAATGTTGAACCTCAACATCCTCAGCTACAAAATGAGAAGCACTGTTTAAGGATTAAACCCTTTAGAGGGTTGTTCAAGGGTTACATTTATGGTATGTAAAAACTGTACAGATTGCTATACACTCAGTAGGTACCTACATTTTGGGCAGGCACAATTATTTCATTATTTTTGTTAAGTTTCTAAGTTTTCTTAAGGGACTGATGTATTTATATAAAAACTTTTGCTCAGGGAAAAATGGGCAGAGAGAAAAAGATTTAACAGAAAAATCTCTAAGTTTGACTAATTTTGTCTAAAGGTATAGTTCTCAGACTTAAAACATAATTTCTTTTTTTTTTTATAGCTCTATGACTGCCTCTTTTATTTGTTGGTCTCACAAATTACATCTTTACATGTTACAGGCACAAAACATAAAACATAATTTCTTAATAATTTAAAATAGTGACAAACTCATACTAAATTGGATGTTAGAATCAGCATGTTATAATATTAATAAATGAAGAGTAGGATATTTTTTGGTTACAAAGTTAAAAAAAAAAAAAAACAGGGACATTGGATTTTGGGATGTGTATCCACAATCTATATGTCAAGGCATGACAGCACAAGCAACCACCAGTAAAGAAAAGAAAAAGAGTCACTCTGTCTATGTGATCCATGAGCAACAGCCAGTTTAGCTCATTGTTATGAAAAGACTGATTTTCCCCTTCTGAACAAATTTCAACATCGTATGAATAAGGGATTCTGGTATTTTTACTTTCCTTAGAGCTGTTCCTTTTTGAACATGCTGGGATATGTCTGGTTGCAGCCAGGGATGGGCAAGCACGAGAGGTGGCTTCAAAGACAGCGGCAGAATCTGTAGTGGTCACTTACCTCAGAGCTGAACCAAGGCACACTGTGTTTTAGAAAGTAGGAGAAAGAAAATTCCCTTTGGAGGAAGGAACAATGGGGAAGAGATAGTGGGCAGAGCAGATAGGCGAGTGGTGGACTAAGCTGTCTGCAATGTGCTAGCTAGGGTCCAACACAACGGGGCAGATTCTAACACGATGGCTGAGAAGAATGAGAAGAAAAAGGGTTAGAAATGTGGCAGAGAATGATAGAGATTATACAGAGAAAAATGGTTTTCCAGTAAGGAGGTCACACAGAATATGTCTATTTGCTACTTTGCTACAGTTAGCCTTTCAAACAAAGCAATCTTATATCTGGCAGCATGGTCTGCATTCATTTAATTATTCAGTCACTGCCTGGTCACATCACAACAAACAGTTGCTAAAGACTTATCAAGTACCATAATCAGTACATAAAAGTGACAGGAGGGGCTGGCTTTGTAGCTCAGTGGAAGAGCACTTGCCTATGATGTGTGAGGCACTGAGTTCAATTCTCAGCACCACATATAAATAAATTAAAGGTCCATTGACAACTAAAAAATACTTTTAAAAAAGTGACAGGAAAGTGCTCCTATCTCTCCTCAAGAATTTGGAAATGAGGTTCTTTATTCCTAAGAAGTGAGTTGACAAAATCCATATGCAACTCATGTGATTAGCCACAGTGAAATAAAATTGATTGGCTGCAAATACATCATGAGAGAACTAGCTGTTGGTGTGCCCTGTAAACAGGCCGACAAGGCCCAGGTCAGGCCATTGTCAGCACTGGTTCCATCACCCTGCTCAGTACTAAGCAGTGTACAAGCTCATGGTTTAGGCAGGAACCTCTACGAGCTTGGTTAATAATGTTCTACCTTTGTGAGATGGATCCACTCTCAGTTTGTTAGGCCACGTTCTCAAACATGCAGGCTGAAAGTCAGGGCCCGAGTCACAATAAATTCACATAGATAAATGACACCTTGTGGTTACCTGTGTAACCATTTGGTCTTCCCCATATCACACCTGCCTTGTTCATTTCACCATACCAGCAGCCACTAGCTACTTGCTAAGAATACAGGTGAGAAAGATAAAAGTGTGCCAGCCCATAGGACACATGGTCCTAGGAAAGGAAAGGGGTAGGCATCCTGAAAGCTGGTGGCACCTGAGGGGAGCCTGGAAAGACAAGGCATGCTTGGGGAGTAAGTCAGTGAAGTAAGGCATTCCAGGCAGATAAAATGGGATGAGCAAAGGTGAACAGGTGTGGACGCACACAGGGTGTTTAGGGAACCACAGGTGGGCAGAGGCTACTGGACCTTTGGTATATGAAGATGAGTGTGGAAAGCATGAGAGGAGGAGCTGTGGGACCAGATCACAGGGGGATTCCATCAAGCTTTTATTCTGAAAGCTGTGGGAAGCAACTGGAGAGCTTTCAACAGGGGCAATGTGTTTTACCCTCTAGATGGGGAAATAGTATGAGAAAAACCTGCACATGGCACAATAGCTTGTGACCAAACACACAGAAGTGGTACAAAGCAATCAGTGCAGCAAGAGAAACTTCCATCCCATGGATAATTGGAGAGGTGTCCGAATAATTAACACAGAGCTTGAGTTTACCTTGAAAAGTCAGTGGCCTAAGACTCAAGCAGAGACATATCTCACATGGCGTAAGCAGAAAGCCACAGAGGTAGAGAAAATATATGCTTGAACAATGAACAGCAAATAAACCAGTGAGTACACAGGAGAGGAGTAGAAGATGAACTGGGAGCAATAAACTAAGAGCTCTCTGTGAAGCTTCAGGGAGTGTGGATTTTATTGGGCAGGTAATAGAGCATCATGGAAAGGCTGACTGGAGGTACAGGAGGAAATATTCAGAGCAGTGATTTCTGACAAGTGGTATAGTGGTGATAAACTGGGTGAATTGAGGAGGAGAGAAGGACTGGAGGTAGAAAGACCCCTTAGGAGGCAGCTGCAATAATTCAGGCATGATGTGCTATGAGGCTTTACCAGGACAATGGCAAAGAGCAGGGGGAAGGATGAACGGAAGGGATCAGATGGGGCTTTAGGCAGAGGGAGAAGGCAGCACTGAATACCATACCAAGGCTGTCCAGCCAGTGGTGACATGGGAAAAGGATTGTCCCATTAGACCACAAAAGTAGGCAATTCAGATGCAGGAACTGGATATAGGGTGTTCTGATGAACACAAGGAAAGAATGTTGATGATTTTTATGTGTACAGGATGAGATAACAGACATTTTTAAAAAAGTTAGACAAGACAAGAATTCTGGGTGAAATTAAGGGAGAGAATAATTTAAACATGGAAGAGGTGGCAAAAAAAAATGAAATTATGGAAGAGTCAAGGGCAATGAGAGGTGAGAAAAGGTCATTGGATTTAACAATAAGGTCACTGGGCACCAACAGGAAGAGGTGAATAATAACAGAGAAGGCGGTTGCTGCACATTGAAGGAGAGAGTGTAGGCCCAATTATATCATAAGAAATTTTGGTATTGAAAGGCAGGAGATGGACAGGTTATGGCAGAATCTAGAGGGAGATTCAATTAGAACCTACAGTGTTTGTAGAAAGAGAGAGAGCAAGCAAAAGGTTTCAGATGCAAAGCAATGGTCCTCACCATGGTGGTCAGGGGGTAGGGACAATAAATGGAGGTGATTATGAAAGCAGAGAGCACATATGTTGGTTACAAACAAAGGAAAGAATTAGTGGAAGTTGACTTTCAGTGTAGCAACACTGGAAAGATCTACATATTCACATGTAAAAAATTTGGAATAGGGCTGGGGTTATAACACAGTGGTAGAGTGCAAGGCACATAGGAGGCACTTGATTCGATCCTCAGTGCCACATAAAAATAAAATAAAGGTATTGTGTCCATCTATAACTAGAAAAATATTTGGAATAGTGCTTGGTACATAGTTAGGACTCAATAAATTCTAGCTATTGTAATTACCACCATTACTAATTAATGACTCTTTTTTTTTAAAATATTTTTATTTATTTGCTTTAGTTGTACACAATGCGTTTTATTCAATGAGTTTTATTTGTACGTGGTGCTGAGGATCGAACCCGGGCCGCCCACGTGCTAGGCGAGCACTCTACCGCTGAGCCACAATCCCAGCCCTAATTAATGACTCTTAAATTTAAGAAAAGTTACGGTTTTAACATAATTAACAAATTTGATACTTGAACAATATGAGGTTAAATTATCCATTTTCATTTGACTATTGGTAAAATACTTTTCTCCATATTGTAAAAAATGTTTCCTATGAAGACAGGAATCAAAATATATACTATTGTTTTTGAAAGAGTTCCCTCTCATCTGAAGTGGTAGTCTATAAAATTTTTTAAATACTAGATATGTTTAAATAAGATTTACTAATGTCACCTTTTTTGCTTTAATAATTAAATTATTCAATTATTTATGGTTTCTGAGAAAGCAATGGATTATCACTGAGATACATTTGGAAATCTGAATACAACTGAGAAACCTTTTTTTTTTTTTTTAGTTTTCATCTTTAATTAAACTCTATCTATTATGGAATTGCTGATTTGAAAATTTTTAACTAGGAAAAAAATTTTAAAACACCAGGCATTCTGTAGGAAGCCAAAATGTAGAGTGCATCATGCTGACTGGTTTCTGGTATTTATTGATCTTTTCTATTAAAGTAAAATATCGAAACACGTTAACTTTGAATTACTCGTAAATGTTAAACAACTGTGAACCTCTTCCTTTTCTTCCCTGTATAGTCAGATAGCTTTTTACTTACAGCATAATTGTGATTATATTTTTAAAATTATCTCAAAAAGGTTTTGCTTTTCTAGAAAAGTCAGTTCAGAGGTTCTCTTTTAAAAAAGTGAATATTTTTGTCCAGGAATCAGGGCGGTTGGCAGCAAATGAAATAAATTTTTTTTTTTTTTTTCCCAACCACAGTTGGCTGCCAGGTACCATGTGAATTTTCTGCTGCTGGGACAATAACCTTACCCACATCCACAGGAGCCTTCCCCAGGAGCTGGTCGTTCTGCCTCCCAATCACCACAAGGCTTGTTATTATGCCACTGTGTGTGTCTGGGCCTTTTGTAATGTGGACCTGCTGTCCACAAGGTAACAAATCAAGGCCCTCACAAATGCACACTAGGGTTTGCAAATTAAAATTTAATCCTGGTCTTAGACATAGAAAAGTTATTTTTAAATCTTAGTGACACACGCGGCACAACAAACACCAGGTTTTAGCTTTCACTCCACTTCTGCAGTTAAATACCTGAGTTAAATACAAAAGTTAAAGGAAGATCAAACCCAAAGAATTTTCAGTGAAATGAATTTTAACACTTGCATGTCAAGTGCAAAAAGGATATGGAAGAAAGGGTAGATTAATACAGGAATTTCTATATTTTTAAAACTGATTTGGGAATAATTCCTACATGTAAGAAGCTACTGCCACCATGTAGGGCTCCCCACAGTGTCTCCAACACACTTCCAGAGCTGAAACTCCGCTATCATCCAGCTGGAATCCTTGCTTTCCTCCTACCTTGGCAGCTTTCCTTGCAAAAGCTTTTCTACCTTTCCTCCCACTCCTAGCTCAGCTGGAGCCCCAAATGATACAGACTTTGCCCCTGGACCATGCACCTGGGAGAAAGAATTGTCCCCACTTGTCCATAGAGAAATGGAGAGGTAAGGTCTTCTTATCACATTTTAGGTAAGTAGTAGTATGGTATAGAAGTTTTCAGAAAGCCCTTTTTTTTTTTTACTTGTCACATGAAACATTTACTTTGAACATATTGAAACAAAAGTTTGTACCAAGTATTGTATTCTCACCTCAGCTAGAATAAAATACAACATGTAGGCAGCTATGCTTGGTGTCAGAAAGCCTTTTTTAAGAGATTGTATTCAGTAGGAAAGACAGTAGAATGAATCAGACATAACTTTCCTAGGTTCATATATGAATATAAGATCAGCAAAACTACACATTATGTACAATCACAAAAATGGGATCCTAATAAGAATAAGTTATGTTCCATGTATATATAAATACATGTCCAAATGCACTCTATTGTCACCAGTATCTAAAAAGAACAAAATTTTTAAAAGTGAAAAAAAAAAAAAAAAGAGTTTGTATTCAGAGTTTTAAACCAATGTCCAAACAGAACAAAGTTACTCAGCCTTAACAATAATAATATTTTGGACTGGATGATTCTTGGTTGTGGGCTGTCCTCTGCTTTTTGGATGTTTAGCATCCCTAGCCTCTTCCCATCAGATAGCCTACCTTGGTTATGAAAACCTAACACACCTTCCTCCATGCACTGTCAAATGTCCCCAGGGAAAGGGAGTAGGAAGCAAAATCAAGTCCTGTTGATAAATATGCAATAAAGAATATATCCAAGAAATTGCCTTCTGTACACAACACACTTAAAGAAAGTCCATGCATGCATACTGAGTGAAAGGCAATCTGATAGGTGGAGTTTTAACAATCTCTAAATTTTGGCTAGGGGAGAAATAATTTATTAGAGATTAATTCTTTAATTAGAAAGAAATAACACTTGAACAGTTAGAGTACAGGCTTTGCAATGAGAAATCCACATTAATTTACCAGCTCTGTGATCTTGGCAATTAAAGTCTTGATCGTTCCATATTTTACCTAAATACAAAGATAATTAGTCCTATCTCTCTGAATCACAGGGGAGTTGTGATGATTAAATGACATCATGCACACAAGGTGTCCAGCACAGTACCTGAAATGCTAAGCCTGGTCCAGGTCCTTGAAGGCTAGGTAGGACCTTACTCTTACTGTTCCCTATGTACAAAGCACTTTTCCTCATCTTGGCCTCAACTGGCTTCTATCATTCTTATTAAGTCTCAACTTAAATAATTCCTCTGAGAAAGGTCTTCCTGTCTAATTTACCTATGGCCATTCTTTCTTGTGATTATCAACCACAGCAAAAGCCTCATTTTATAGCTTCTTAAGCTTCCCCCAATATTTTATAAGTTCCATAAAGGCCAGGGTCATGGTGGCTGACCCCGAGTAACAGCCCCAGAAATATTTCTTTATCAATGATGGTAAAAGGAAGAAAGGGAAGGAGGAAGGAAAGGAAGAAGGCAGCAGGCACAGGTTTTCATTATTATTAATACCATCTGTGGGCAACATACAGTTTCCATTACATCTTTTTCTTTAAAACATTTAAAAATGTTATAACCATACATTGGTCAAGCTGTACAAAAACAGGAGGCAAGCCATATTTATCCTATTGTAGAACTTATCAAACTTGAAGATGACAGGAGAGGGAATAGTATACTACTTAACAGAATGAGAATCCATGAGGAAACTTTGAGGCTCATGGCCCATTTGAACTGGAAAGGCCCTGAAATCAAGAGATCATCTGGTCAACAACCTCCTAATCTATTCACTGGATAATCTGCAAAGTCCTAGGATTATGAGTTGGCAGAAACAGAGAGAAATAAATGCATGGTTTCATATGTGAAACCCCAAACTCCCAATTATATGAGTGCAGGATGGGTATTTAGGGCTTAACAGCTAAGCCAGTGAAGAATGGCATTTCAGTCAAGAGTCAGCCAAATACGGGTCAAGAGTGTGATGCAATTCCAAATTTCACTACCGGGAATGCAACAGCACCATTCAACTGCTTGCCTTGGAGTATTACATCAAGAGTCACTGTTATAATATGTGAGGAAGGCTGAAGAAATTGGAGATGTTTAAATTGAAGGATGCATATAACAGGATTTTGGAAACTGCAGAGCACAGCAATGCCACACAAGCTGAGGAAAGCTGGTTCTATGGTAAGCTGTAACTGGGAAGCAGGGGCAGGGGGGGGGAAAGGAGTCTTGGTAGCAGCTGCTCACAGCACCTGTAGATACTGGGAGCCTGGATGGAAAGTGTTCATGTGTTTAATCCTCCCGTTAGGTCAGAAAGTGTGAACTACCTTAGTCAGGGAAAGGGAATGTCCATTTTTCCCCAAGCAATAGTCCAACATCTCAAAGCAAAAGGCAACTAGGAAAGAAGGCACTATTGTTATGACTAGACAGACAACATGCTCCATCCTTACACTCTTTTTCCCCTTATCTTCCCTGAGTCCAATTTTGTCCTCTGTAGACACAGAACATCTTCTTCTACTAAATCTACTCCTGTTTATATATGACATTTCTCAAAATATTTAATGACACAAAGTCCCTGTGTCTTCACTGCTTCAAGAAATAGATCATTAAGTTCTTTTATGATCATGAAACATCATACATGCTGTAGTTTCCAGACTCCTGCCACTCCTAAAAGAATATGGAGTTTTTTAAACATCATTTTTATATGCAGTGTCTTACTTGCTCCTGTGGAGGTAGGGAAATTTTCATTCATTCTTACATTGTCTCTCTTTGCAAGCCACATGAACAAAGTCCAGGAAATTTTCATAATATATCCAAGACATCTAGCTAGGGAGTAGCAGGTCCAGGATTATAGCCAAGTTTTTGGAGTTCTAAGCCTGTGCTTTTCCATATCCTGTGTTAAAGTCTATACTGTCAAAAGAGACTTGGAATGGTTTGCCATATGGTAACAGAATTTTAGCAGCATGTACCACAAATTTGCTAAATTATCATGAATAACAATAATATAAGGAATAAGACAGGGATTCAAACTGACAGAATAGACAATTTGTTTCTTTAGTTTGGATACTCTGTGTTCTTTTACCCTCTATTCTTCTATTTCAACCCACCATGAAACTCCTAGAGCAACCCGCTTAGAGGTAATTAGCGTTACTTCAGAGGCATCAAGTTTATACTATCCTAGGGTTCTTTCTACAGACCTGTATTTGAAGGTGGTATTGTGGGTGAACAGTTCTCCTTTTCACATGTTCCCATCATGGAAGGCAAGGTCATGGTCGGAACTCCATAATTACCTAAGAAGATACAAAGCAGAGTGTGGGTAGAGACGAGTATGCAAACAATAAGACATAAACATACAGATTCCACTTATCCGTGCTGCTAAAGTCATTTAGTAAGTTGGTTTGGAACCCTGAACATACTGTCTACTGAAGCAATTTTATAAATAGAGAATAGATTAATGGACCAACCTACTAAAAGCATTTTACCTTTTTATTTTTAAGTGGCTGCGATAAAGTATTGCTAACATTTAGACCTTAACCACTATGTGTAAGAATGTTTGTATGGCCAGATGCACCCAGGGTTCTTAACTGGGATGCCAGGAACACATTCCCTCAATGCAACTGGCAGTCCTTGAACTCTAAGTCACTTACCCCTATAGCTGAGGTAGGGCCTAGACTTTGTGGTACTTTTAGCAGAAAAGTATGGGCTGGAGGGAATAAGGGCATAAAATGACCCAGGGAAGGACAAATCTTTTTGCCAGATCCCTGTTCAGGATCTCTGTTTTCTTTCATTATCCTCAGAAACCCATCTACCTGTTAGTTTATTTGCTGGTACAGAATGGAACAGAAAATAGTAATCTTCCTATTTGTATGAAAGAACGTTTTCTTTGATTCAGAAGCTGAGATAAGGGTAGCAATGGCAAATGGAAGCTGGAGTTAGGAGGGAAAGTGAGGAGGAGGTGAACTAGAGGTGGGATTGTCAGCCACTAAAGCACCCAAGCACTGGAGCTGAGAGCTGGGTCCACTGTGGGAAGGGAGACCACAGATCTGCCTCCATTTCTCCCTGCTCCTGAGGGTGGGCATATCACCATCAGTACTGACATGGGAAAGGGGTGAAAATCAGGTGGTCAGAGAGGGAGAGAACTGGAGTTTCTGAATGTGCTCTGGTGGCCATACCCTTAATAAATATTTACTGGCATCCCATGCAGGTTCTAAGGGCTCAGATTTGAGGTTTTGAAGAACTAAAAGTCAAGTAGGCAACACAGAGAGGTATAGACATAACTACAGTTGAATGGAGAAAGTGAAGTACAGGTTTAAAAAAATGTAATGAAGCAGGAGAGGGAGCAGTGAATTCTAAAAGGGAAATAAAACAGATGTTTCACATGCATGAAGATGAGGCAGGGAGTCAGTAGGGTAATTCCAGGTGCAATCTGCCTATTAAAGGGCACAGAGGCTAGAGAAGGCACAGAGCAGGCTGAGTGATCTGGGCTACCAAGAAACCACTTTGTATCAAGCACCCCATAGCCAGGCAGATTCACTGCTGTGGTTATAATGAAGAGTGTGGGTAGGCAGAAGACAGGCTGTAGGTGGAGAAGGCACATGGGCAGCTCCTGCAGGGTTCTGGAGAGTAAAAATGTGGGTGATAAATAGGAGAGTGAACTGAGGATGGGGAAAAGGGACAAGTCACCTCAACTTTTCAACAGAATCTTCCCTCCAAGTTCTTGGGCTTTCCCGATACATGGGTTCTCCTGGAAACTGCTCAAGTGTAGTTTCCTGTCCTTTGAGTTGCAGATTATTCTGGAAGGATCCACTATCTTCTAAATTCTCAAAGCAATTTGCAAATAACGGGTCCTGCACTCTTACATGCACCTATGATGCTTTTGCCACTTAGTTCTAAACGCCCAGCCTCTGTACTCCCATCTACTGGTTTTCTGATCATCACATCCCATTCACGGAAGAACTGCATACTTCTGCACTCCAAGTTTCACTTGCTCCTCAGTGTGTTATCCTCAGTAATTCCACTCCACACACATAGTCCACTTTGCAAGTAAACAGTATTCAATCCTTGAAAGAGTAAATTTTATATCATGTTTCAACAGACTTACTAATATTGTTTGTATGTCCTCACCAAAACTCGTGTTAAAATTTAATCCCCACTGTAAATTATTAAGAGGTAGGACCAGTGGGACCTTTAAGGGGTGATTATGTTAATGAGGGTTCATGAGTAGATTAATGCATTCATGTGTTAATGGGTTATCTCAAGAGTGGGTCTGTTATAAAAACCAGTTTGGCTCTGTTTCACCATGTGGTACCCTCTGCCACGTGAAGATGCTTCAAGAAGACCCTCACCTGATGCTGAGCAGATGTCAGCTCTTTGCCCCTGGACTTCCCAGCCTCTAGAACTGTGAGTTAAACAAAACTCTGATCTTTGTAAATCAACTAGTCTCAAGTAATTTGATATAAAACAGACTAGGACAGATACAACACGGCATTAGAAATGGAACAAAAAATATTGTGAAAATAAGGGTGCTTTTTCTAAGGGCATTACATCATATATTCCTCAATCTATGAAACAAAAACTCTCAATCTGTGAAGAATCAAGAGTGTAACTTTGTTAGGTTAGCTCTTTCCACATGCTAGATTTTCATAGCATTTACAAAAGCTTTATTTAACAGCTTTGTATATGAATGTGCATAAGTATTTTTAGTAAAGAGCTTGAAATTATAGCTCTGTTGCCTATTTTGTTAAAAAGGGTATTTTTTCCATTTCTAAGGAAAATATTTATATTCATAATATGACACCAACTTCCTTCTTAAACAACACAAAATATGTACCACTGAATTAATTAAGACAATAACTACTGTAAACATTTTGAATTCAGAAATTATAATGTTTCTGTTTTAGATTGGTTCTGTACTGAGCAACTTAATGTGATCATGCCTCTAAGTCTAGCAAGAAACTAAAATGATAAAACTGTTGAGAGCACTGTTTATGATTCACAGTTTAGTAAAAGTGGAGCTTCACAGATATTTATATATGAGCTTTTCCACCAAATATGTAAAACCTGTAATAATGCATGCAAAGTAATATTTAAGGAAGAACAAAGAAAGCAATAGCAGAAAATATTCCTGTTATTGTGAAAAAAGACTAATACCTAGGTATGAAATTCAGTAGAGTCTCCAGTTTAATAACTTCCCTTTCATGTATTTGATGTTTCTATTCTGTGCTTAGATCACCTAGAATTACTAATAGATTTAAATGCCACTTAATTATCGCACAGTCTAAGATAACACCATACATTGTCAATTGAATAATTGAGAAATGTTTGTTAAAGACAAGAAAGAATATCATTTATAAGGCACCACTAATTAAATCTTATTTTTAAGTTTAATGGTTTGAGGACAGGCTGTGCCATTTTGTGGTTTCCATTCTCTACAACCCAGAGTCAGCAGATTCACCAGAGAAACTATCAGCAAAGGCAGGACAATGATTTCTATGTAGCGAAGCAGGAGAGGGGGAATGATAGCAACAAAGAAATTTAACCAAAATAATACAAGGTAAGAAAGGTGGGGAGAGGAGTCCTTAGAAAGCATGATAATGAAAACATCCAAAGCAACATGGGAAGAATAAGCCCTGAATCACAGTGAGCAGGAATGGGTGTTGTCAAACTATTCAAATAACAAAATCTAGACTGCACAGGTTGCTGGCAATCACCTGCTGATAGACTGGGTCCCTTCATCACAGTATTTCCAGCAAATCTTCCAGATTAAATTTCTTACTATTTGATGGTTTCCAAATCAAAGCATTTATCATTTTCAATTAAGTATAATATGATATTGTATTGTGATCAAACATATGGAACAATGATTGTAAATGGATCAGGCAAAAAGAGGAGGGAAAGAATTCCAAACCTATTATTCTGCACTGAAGTTGCTGACTGCCTTCTGAAATATGGTCAGCATTGTTGAAATTTTCTTCCTGAGACTGAGCTTAGATGATGTTTCTTGTGTGGGTATTTCCCTATACATATCAACAGCTAATATGTACTCTGAAAGTACTTCACGTTCATGACTCTTAGTAGTAAACAAGAATAAGTTTTCAAAGGAATGAAAGGAAAATTTCCTCCATTAGAGTTTATCTATAATCCCATAAACAAGCTACATACAATCTTATCTGCCATCAGAAAGCTCATTCAGTGGAAGCAACAATACCTGTAACTGGAGTTCTGTTTTTCAGCCTGTGAACTTCCATAGTGAAGTCATCCTTCAGGAAAAGGAACCCAATAATGGAAAACAGGTAGACGAGGATGAGAGCCAGGACTGCAGTTAGAATAATGGAGCGGCCGTTCCGTGTGACACTTTTTATGACATTGAGCAGAGTCTCTTCTCTGTATACCAAATCAAAAAGCTACAAAAATGAAGAAAGTAAAAAACAAGGAAAAAATGCAATGCAGCAAAAGGCAAATGAATACAGATAATTACAAATACAAATGTGAGCCATTCTAGTTCATCTATGAAAAATAACCAAAGCCACCTTAAAAATAAAGCAAAACACTTATTTTTTCTCTGTTTGGAATATATTAAACTATTTTCCAATAAAGATAACTCTAATACTGCATATAATATGCATCTGCTAACTTCATATGTATAAATATAGTATCAATTTACTATATGACATTATAGAAATAGTATAGCTTGATGTGAATTTAGAAAAATTATAGTGGACTCACCTAACTGATGAATTATTGACAAATTCATTAAACACATTGTTTATATAAGGGATTAGAGGTGAAATTTGAACAATTTTATAAGTCTGATGCAATAGAACAGGTATGGAATTCAAAGCTTTGAGAAATGCAAACACCTTTCTTTACTAAATAAAAACAAAATCTGTTAATTTAGTGAATACTTTTTGGAAGCAGAAGTATAAACATAATTATAGTGCACAATTTTGCCAATAGGACATTATTCATTTTATCTTTAGTATATTAGAAAACCTATGTTCTAGGCAAGAATATAGGTATTTGTTTGCTATTTATAGTCAACACCGTAATGATTTTATTTATTGCTATATTACACAGCTGAAATTATGCATTAGCAAGTACATTTTTATTATAAAAAGCTGTCTAAAAGCCATAAAATAACATTCACTTAAAAAAATAAATAGCAGTTTGGAAATTAATAGTACCATTAAAACTGGAATAACTGGGATTGGTGTTCTGTTATCTGGGGGCTGAAATGGTCAATTATGTGTCATACATGCTTTCAGAAACACCAACGCCTGCTTTCTCTTTTTCCAAGTACTAAAGGTTATATAAGGTTACTTCCCAATTAAATTATAGTCTTATATAACTGCTCAATAGATCTTGACTTGTTTGGAAACTGATATTTTATGATGGTCAAATAAAAAAACCAAGTTTAACTATCTTTCTATCTGTTTATCTTCTGGAAGATGGAGCTAACTTTAGAAATAAAGTCAATATTCTTCAGTAAAGACAAATTAATGCAAATTCAACTTCCAGACTGTAACTGCTCTGGTTTATTCAATTTATTTAAGCATTAAGTTGCCATGCAGGAGATTTTCTTTTATGTTAACAACAGTGGTTTGAAGAAAAGGTCTTGCAATATGCAGTAGGTTAGCTCTAGAAAGAGTTTATAGCTTTCAGAAGCCTGTGGGATGCTTGATAACAATTCCTGAGTCCCACTCTAAGCCCATAGAATCAGCTTCTTGCTCGTCCTAAAGGTCTTGACATTGGATAGATTGATGGTTCTTTATTTCTGAAAGGAAAATTTAGAGTGTAGTTTTTATCACTTCAGATAAAGAACTGACATTTGAGGACCCAAAAAAGAGTTCTTACTAAAATATTCTTTAATATACACAAAGTAATTTTACAATCTGCTCTATTTTAAATAATATTTTAAATATATAATAAATAATCATTATAATAATATTATTATTATATATTAGTATGATTATATGATAAATAATAATTATAAATGTTAGATTTCCTTCTAGTACTCTAAACACCAAAATAGATATTATATTTAACAATTAACCCAATAAGAACAAACTAGCATCAGTATTATAGACTTTGAAAGATAAAATATTGAAAGAAAATAAAACTAGAAATGGGTTAAGTAACATAAAATGAAAGTAATATTATTGCTAATTGCTCATATAATAATTTGAATAAGCTTTTATTTTGTTAAACATCTTTCTTTGGAAAACAAAGATTTATATGTCATCCACATGCGTTTTAATATTATTTAATGTATCTTGATACTAATATTCTCATATACTGACCCAATCCATTTTATACATAAGATTGAAGCACAATACATTATAGATTTGTTGGGTTATATACATAAATATATACAGATTTTTGTAATTTGATAATGCCTGAATTGGGTAGTTTAAAAGTTATACATTGTTGCAGGTCAGAATCAGGTAAAAGTGCTGGGTATAATAGGACTTTACATATCACAGACAGGGGAAAAAATGGAATTTTCTGGTGAATCAGGGAAAAGAGAAAGTTAATTTGGATTGCTGGACCAGAAAAAAAAGTACTGCTGAATGATCTAACTTAACAACCTAGAAGATGAGTCTGTATCAAAATACAATATGTCTGATTCAAATTATACAATCCACTCATAACTATAACTCTTCCAAGAATAAAAGGATAAAAAAAAGATGGCCTCATTTCAGCCTTCCTACATGGGTATGCCAGGTAATAGGAAAGCAGAAGGTGCTATATTCTTTCTTGGTGGCCCCAGCAAACTAGGTCAACAAAATGTTTTTAGGCCTTCAACTTGTTTTCAGGAATCATTTTACTAGACAGCACTTTCTCCTGTTTATTCACTATGAGCTGGAGACAGAAATAAATTGTTCCTGCAGCACAATGATGCTCACATGGTAATGTTCTAAGTTTCAAAACATTATAATGCATTTATATTGACTCCTCTCCTGGTTTATTGCTATAAAATAGTATATATGTAGGAAGAAAAACAGAATAATTGTACTAGAAAAATGTCTGAAAAAAATCTGTTTAAAGAATTTCATACACACACACACACACACACATATGAGCTTAACAATCACATATTAAACCTGAAACTATGAGACTGTACCTAAAATAACTCACTGTCTTTTTCCTGTTGGCTTTTGTTTCTGCTCATTTTACTTAGATACCATTCTAAAGATGAAGATAACATTTGATACTACAAAAATATAATGACTTCAGCACCCAAGAAAAGAGATCCCTATTTTCCCCCACACTGTTGGAGAATATTTAAATGTAAATGGAAATATTATTTGGCTGAAACACAAAGCAGCTTGTCTTATAAAGCCTGAGAAGAGGTGGGATGGTTGGTTGCTTTTGAGAGAGGAAAGAAAAAACTATACCTCCTATGTGATTTCCCAGAAAAAAAAAAAAAAAGACAAAAATTACAATTCACACTCTTCCTTGGAAATTCTAAAAATAACATAATTTGTCCTAAATGTCAGACCCTGCTCTGAAAAAAAAAAAAAAAAAAAAAAAAATCAAAGGACAAGGCATAAGCAGCAGCAGCACTGACGTTTTTTCAGCAGGGACTGTCCATGTAAAGATTACTCACCAGGAAGCTATAGAAGAACTCATGAACAAAGAGGCCCAGCATGCAGACCAGGACGTACGCCACGTGATAGAGAAAGGCCACATCCAGGATGACTGCTCCGTATCCTCGGGTGAACGTGCCACGATTTCCCACAAAACTCACCAGAAAAACTATTTTATTACAAAGCTAAAGGGAGGAAAAGATTAGATTTTACTGCCTTATTTATCCTGAATTCACATACATAGTAGGATACTGACAAAAACTATTATCCAGATACTCTGTGATTTTCTTTCATGGTTTCTCAATATAAATCTGCATAGAGACATAATATGTGGAGAACTAGCTATGCAATCGAAACAGATTCGAAGTTAAATCTTGGCTCTTTCATTTATGCAACCTAGTCCATACAACTATAAACCTCAAAGTTTTTTTTCTGAAAACTTGGAATAAAAAATTTCCCTCATAGATCTCTTCAGAGGACTAAATGACATTATGTACATGAATCAATTAGTACAAGGACTCTTTACAATTAGTACAATGACTCTTTACTACTTTTTTTATATATTCATATTAAAAGTGATACACAAAATGTTTCATTATATAAAAATATGACAGAAATTTTTTTTTTTTAGAAAATATATAGAGTGATTTGTCTTTTCTGTCATGGATTTTTTAAAATTTATTATTTTAAACAAGCAAGTAATTTAAGATGTTTTGCTATTTTATTTTATGTACATGGAAAATATAAATGTACTATGTACCTGAGTTAAAATAACCATAATGTACATATTTATTTTCTAAGCCATATATGTAGTAATTATTCAATAAGTATTTTGGAATGTTTACTATTTCTCTGATCATGTAGTACATTTATATTCAGGCTTTAATTAATATTATCTTTTTGTGGCATAACTTGGAATGTAGAAATTTATATTGAAATTCTTTTTTTTTCTTTTTTGTTTTTGGTACCGGGGCATAAAACTCTGGGGTACTGGACCACTGGGCCACATCCCCAGCCCTTTTTTATATATTAGAGACAGTTGCTAAGTGCCTCACCATTGCTGGCTTTGAACTCAGTCTCCCAGGTTTGGGATTACAGGTGTGTGCCACCGCACCTGGCTATATTGAAATTCTTTAACAATAACAATGATATGTGCAATGATTTATAAATACTTTAGTTATCATAAACCTAGTGCCATCTATTTGGTTATGGAACCACAGCATTATTTATAAGAGCCAATTTTGTCTCATAATCATCAAGGAAGAAATTACAGATTCCAAGGGTTCTTAGATTGCCCTTCCTCATTGTTCCTTGAGTTCTTCACATTATCTAATGGAGCCATATTTATCTTTAAGCATCTCAACCTAACTTTGGAAAAACAGGTTGCTCTTTGCAACACTGTTTACTTTTTCTATATAGATAACATAAGCAAAATTACCTTGGGGGATGATTTTAAATAACATAAAAAGGAGCATAACACTTTGAGTCAGATGTGAAATTTGAGAGGATAGCAAAAAACTTTTCTTTCAACTTCCTGGTGCCCAAATCAACACAGATGAAATTAGTAATGAGTTATTAGTGTATGTTCTAAAAGACCAGACAACTCAACAGCCCAGCACCTAAAAAAGTCAAAACTTTCCCAAATTTCTCCCCAGCCAATTAACTATCCTTGCAGTAATTGATCACTTTCTGCATCATCATCTTAACAATTTTAATAATGCCAAATAGAAAGAAACTCTTACTTATTTCATTGTTCAGTGTTTCCTCAATAACTTCCACTATTATTAAATATGGTATAATTCCACTATTAATAAATACAGTATAATGGAACTCTTCATATTTATTGTTCAAGAACAGGTTTGATATCACAAGATATCATAAGAACAAGGACTTTACATAAAGTGCTGATCTACATGGACTATTTGACAAGAAACAGCCATGAAAATGGGGAGAAATAGAATGTCTGGTAAAGTGTATTCAGCAGTTTACTTTCTCAATTGTTTTGAGTAGCTTTTGTCTAAATCTACACGATCTTGATTCATTCGTTATAATTCATCAGTACAACATAGAAATAAGTTGCATAATAAATAGAACTAAAAGTATGAATCATTAATTTTCAGAAGGATGAATGATGTGATTAAGAAAGTTCTTGTTTCCTGATCTTTAATTCTTTAAATTGCATCATAAAAAATTACGCAGGAAGACAATTTATTAAGTCCTTTACACGAAGAAAAATAATACATTGAATTCAAATACTCAAAAAAGAGTAATACATTTTGGTTCTCAAATAATGAAAAAGCAAGAACACATATCTGCCTAAAAGGGACTCTGCCATTTTCACATGAAAAATAGAGATCTGCTTTATTTGTATTCAGAGTTTTTGTTTATGAACCTTGATCTAGAGTGTGACAGATATGTCCCTGTTCTCTGGCCTAAGTCTAGAAGTGGGGTGTGTCAGGACCTTTGGAACACGTAGGCCGAAAGGGTAAAAAGCTCTGGCTGCTTTCCACACCCTGTTACTGACCTGTTCTGAACAGGGGGTGTTGCTCTGACATATCGTGAGAACCGAAACCACCCTAAGGATAGGATAGGAGACTCTGCCAATAGGACTTGCCCGTGTTCGTTACCTGTTTCTATAATCTGCTTGCTGACTGGTCCTTGTCCACTATAAGACTGGCCATTTCTCTCAATAAACCTGAGTTCCAGCGCTGAAGTTACCTGACTGGACTCCCTGGCTTGGCCCTGTGTCTTTTGAAGGTGGGGGAGGGGACGCTAGCGGCTTCTACCTTCCCAGTCTCGTCTCACTGCTGAGGTACGCTCCCTGGCCTCCTTTGCTGGACAAAGGAGGTCCATCCCGGGGGGCTAGAAACTTCAGCACATTACCGTAATTTCACAACAGGGGTGGAGTGGATACTAGTGGCGGCATGCATCTATTTCTCCAGAGATCGGACACAGGGAAATCAATGTCCTCATGCTTTAAAGAGTTCGTATGAAGGGGAAATAAATGCAAGAATAAATTATTTGATTAGGCAAGAAGTTGAACTCTGGTTTCTCATGTATGATGCAATTTGTCAACTGTTTTCATTAGAGCACTTTCCATAAAAGCTGGGAATATTTATGTAGGAAAAAATTTACAAGACACATACACTAAGAGAAAATGATACACTGAATTTGAATTCTCAAAAAAGAGCGATACATTTTGGTTCTCAAATAGTGAAAAAGCAAAACCATTCTCCCATTTCATGTCATGACTTGATTGCCGTCATCTAACCTGTCACTACCACGATGTAGGCAATCATTTCTGTGGCAAAGGTCCACAGGGACAACAACGAATAGAAGGTGTGGTGAGATGGCTAAAAGGCACATCTGAGCTGGAGTGAAAAGCCCTGGAATCAGACACACAGAACTAATGTACAACACCATAACTGTCTCAGTTTGTCTCCCTTTTCCATTTAGTTTTCAAAGCTGCCTAGGCTATATTTTTACTGGGGATGGGGTCAGTTACATGTTGGTGGGGAAAAAAGAGTGGGCATGGAGAGGCAACTTCAATGTAAGCTTTCTGGACAGTGTATTAACAGCGCTACACCATCCAAATGACTTACCAACAGGTTTTCCAAAAACAAAAGTGAAGTTAACAGTCACTTGTTCGTTAATGTACACTAAAGCAACACCGCTGGTTTTAATTAGGTAAAAAATAAAGTAATATCTCCATGTACACTTTATAGTCTGTGGATATGTCTTCAGGACTTATATCAGTGCAGTGTGGTGGAAAAACACTGGATGAGAAGTTGGCTGTCTGGGGTCCAGTTGTGGCTATGGCACTAACCACCTGCTTTAGTACATCCTTCTGTCTCTACAGGACTTTATTTCCTCATGTCTGCAATTATGTGCCTAGAATTTAGGTGCCTTATAGTTTTAGAATTTTAGGTAAGTCCTTTAAGTTTTACTATTTTATCTGATCACAGACATTTATGTCTTCATCTTTATATTATTCTTGTGGTCTAACTTCATACTCTAACCCTGATCAAGAATTCTATCCCCATCTTAACATTGTTCCTATGGGAAAATATGACATATTTTCCAAGAATAAATTGTAGGATGAAAAAAATAAAGACTTGTCCATTCACATTGAAAAGATAAAATTGAATTTTTCATCTTCAACTACATTACCAAATTTTCACCAACCAACTAAATCACCTTCTTATTGAAAATGAGTTGATTTGATTTTTAAAAAATCTTCATTTCAGTGATGTTACATTGTAGGCAGGATAAGGTTCTAAGATCAATATGTAAGGCAATATTTGCATGCAGTCAAAGTGTCCCTGAAAATCTTTTAATCTGCCCACAAAACAGTACAGTAAACCTGAATGATATAAAGAGTAGCATCTATCACTAAGTACAATGACATCACTGAAGCAGCTTTGTATTCTGCAAGTGAATACCAGAAGTAGTTAGGCATTCATTGACCATATTCTGTGAAAAATGTGTGTGTGTATGTCTGTGTGTGTGTGTGTGTGTGTGTGTGTGTGTGTGAGAGAGAGAGAGAGAGAGAGAGAGAGAGAATATAAGAGTTTTGACTTGGAATGTATAATTGAATTTGTATAGATTAAGTGAACATGTGATGGTATTCAACCTGATAGATCAATAGCAACAAGAGACCTCCACAAAACTATGTGCAGGTAAGTATCTGAGGGCATGATTCATTTGAACACCGTGGTTTATTTGATAGACTAGCTATCTGCTAAACTCCATTTGCTTCTCTTCTCTGCAAAATGGCAAGACCAAGTTCTAGCATAACAAAACATTTCCACATGACAAATAAGAGTGAGAAAGACAAATGATGTACAAATATCGTTAAATCAATTACACATTTCCAAATGTTATTAGAAAAAGGAGAAAAAGGGCTGGGGTTGTGGCTCAGTGGTAGAGCTGCTTGCCTAGCACATGTGAGGCACTGGGTTCGATCCTCAGTACCACATAAAAATAAACGAATAAAATAAAGGCATTGTGTCCATCTACAACTAAATTTTTTTTTTTAAAAAATGAAAAGAAAAAAACCCATTGTGACTAAAAAGTGTTTAGAAGATGTTAAAAGATCTGATATTTACTATGTTCATATTATTTAAAAATCTATGTATCTAAACAAAAGATGATGAAGTGGTTAAATAGGTTATTTAACATTCATATGACTGTTAAAGTGATATTTTCATACAATTGTATTAGAATGAAAAAATATTAAGTGATCCTAAATGTCTAAAATGTTCACTTATGTTTGTCAGAAGGACATATTAATTAATCTCTACTACCACTAACTAAAAATGCAGTGTAGTGGATGAGAAAGAAGGAAACTATAGTGGGTTATATGATGTGCTTTATAACTGAGAAAGAAAACATTCAAATTTTTGAAACATCTTAAATATTGGAATAACTACTGTGAAAAAATAAGCTAGTTAAAATCTAGACAAAACTTCAATTTTTAGAAATGAATAACGATGAAAAAAAAAAAAAGAAGAAGAAGAAGAAGTACTACAATAAATAGGAGCCAGTAATCCTAAGTGCTCAGCACATAAGCTGAGGATTTTTTCCTCCCTCTTGGTTCCTTTTCCAAAAGAGACTTTCAGCATTTGCTTAACATTATGAAAGGCAGAGTCCAGGAACAAGAAACTCTAAGAACCAAAACAGAAACACTCTCCAATCATGAACATACTCCCTCACATTAGATCCTTAGTAAATGGTAGCCATTATTACTATTGTATCAGTATCCTAATTATTGTTCTTTTCTAAATCTTCCACACTCATCTCAATTGCTCTCAACAGCAATTCCTCTCTTACAGACTAGGTATCAGTGATAGATGGGCTACCACCCCACTCCCAGAAATTTCAGTGTTCTGAGCAAAGCAACCTTGTTTCATTTTTTCCCCAGGCAGAGCCAAGGGAAGTTTCCTTATCCTGAGCAAAGCAACCTTGTTTCTTCTCCGGGCAGGAGCCAATAGGCTTAAAGGTCACCCTGTTCCCCAGGCAAAGAGCCAATAGCATTAAAGGTCCTCTGGTACACCCCCCACCAGAAATCCCTGTTTGAGCTCCAGTCAGTTCGGAGCTCAGACACAACAGCTCCTCTCTGCTGAGAGGAGGCAGCCACTGTACCAGCCCCAGACCCACTGCCTCCAGCCTGACGGCAGATGCCCCAGCCAACAGCTCCAGACCCACCGCCTCCAGCCCGACAGTAGCTGCTTAGCCGACAGCTCCAGAGACCACAGCCAGCATGACCAGGCACCCCCACCTTCCATCAGAGCTTGCACACTCCCCTCTCCCTGACTCCTCTCTCCCACCAGAGCTTGCACACTCCCATCTCCCTGACTCCTCTCTCCCACCAGAGCTTTCACACTTCCCTCTCCTTGACTCTTCTCTCACAGCACCTCTTTGACCTCCAACCAGCCATAAAGGCTGGTGAATAAATCTCTTTGCTGCACGGTTGTGACCGCTGTGATTTTTGCCCTTCAATCAGTATCTTCCTTCCACCAATGAGAAGAATGAAATTTAGAAGACTGCTGAGTTGCCTGAAGTCTAGAATTCTGATTTTCATTAAGGCTAACCTTTCAAGTAGATGTCTGGTTTTTCCTGCTTCTGATATCTCTAATTTTAGAACTTACAGTTTTATTTGTTATGCAATGCAAATGTGTAAGCATAAATTAAGAAAATGAACCTATTAAAACATAAGATACACAGCATGACCAATTCATATTTTCATTTATTTATTATCTGCCTCCTGAATAAACCATACATAATTTTATAGTATGTTATGTTAAAAGTTAAAGTTTATGATTATTTACCAAAAATTCTTAGTTTATATAATATTAAAATTATAAATAAAACTTTTGTCAATACCTACTATACCAAGATTACAATTATTCCATGGAGTTTGTCCCAAATTGACATTGATTCTTTGGTCAAAATGCCCCGGACTGGTGGATGTGCTAGTGCATCATTTGGCTATGCAAACATGTTTTATGCTGTAAGAGCTATTAGAGTACCAACAGATTTTCATATAGTTAATAAGATAAGTATGTTTACATGATTTTAAAATTTTTCATGAAGATATTAAAATATAAGACTTGCCTTTCATATGAATACTCAACTGTTATAGTGAAATTATCCTCACCAAAACCCAAGGACAACTGTTGTTTTTGTCCTAACCCAGGAGGGGGATGAGAGAAATACTTCAAGTGTTTTGGGTTTATCCCAACAGACATTAGAATGCCATTCCTCATCTCTTAATATATTCTTGGTCCAAAGATAAAGAAAATGCAAAACAGCGAGTCTGACACATCCACCTCTAGATGGCGAGCACCATGTCCTCTCCTCTTGGTATTTTTATTACCTATTAAATTATATAACAGGGGCACAATGAAATTTGTTATTTTGGGGCCAACTCTATCTAACTATTATTTCACTTATCAAGCTTGGATTTTTCTCACTTGGGTTAATGTCCTATTCAGGGCCAATTACTAGTTTATGAAAAATATTTGCTTCTTCAAATAGTATGGTTTCATATTCAACTTGTATTTTTTTAAAGAAAAAATAAGCCAAATACATAGGTTTAGAAAAATTTAAATATATTCCTGAATATTCTCAAATTAGATGATTTGGTAAAAATTAGTTTATTTCCAAAGCATTGAAAGTACAAGTTCAGTTCATGTAAATATTTTCAATGTTCAAATACCAAGTATTATAGTAAAGAAAAAAGAAGCTGAGAGGGAGTAGGAACAGTAGGATTATGTACATAAATGTGACAACTTCCGCCCGCCAGAAAGTTACAGAATGTATATTTGGTACTTTACGAGATTCTGTACTTATAAACTTCATTATATTTATAGTACCCTTTCCTTTATTAACAATAGTTGACAACTGGCAATTTGGTTGCTTGAATAATCCAGTTAACTAGGAACTGTCAAATATATCATGTTCAATTTTTGAAGAATTGTAATAAAATAGATGTCAGAACCACAGAAATATAGAATTGCTCATATTAGTTCAGCTTCATAATTCTCAAAAATTTGGTTGACTATTTCATTTATTAATTTTCAATAAGTATTTGAACACATTTTATGTGTAAAACACTGAATAAGAATACAAAGATAACCATTCATTTGTTCATTCACTTACTAATTAATTGTCTGATTTAAGAAATAGTTATTGAGTCCCTATGATGGTCCAGACATTGAATGATCAACTACTATTCTTTTTTTAAAAAAATTTAATTGTTTTTGATAGACATTTATTTTATTTGTTTATTTATATGTGGTGCTAAGAATTGAACCCAATGCCTCACACATACTAGGAGGCCCTCTAACACTGAGCTACAACCCTAGTCACTCAACTACTATTCTTAAGAAATGTACAATGTAGTAGGGGAGATAAATTCTAGCTACAAATACCAGAATGGGGGATGTTATGTTAAAAAACCAGTAAAAGATAAAGTGCATTAGGAATTCAGTAGCTATACTAACAATATTTCTAGGCTTACCTGTCCATTTGTATTTCATCAACCAGGTGATATGCCTTTTCTTACAGAAATATCCATTTATGGCTCCACCTTGTATAAAGCTGGCACAGAGCCCCTTTAAAATTTTTACTTCTTGGGTAATATTATTTCTATAAATATCTTACTTGCTTTTTGAAATAGTACTCTAGCTTGCATATTCTAAACTCACCTAACTAAAGTTTCAAAATGTGCTCCCTTTTTCTAATATTTCAAAACTTGGTAAAAAGAATTTTAATCTCATCTATGCCTTTTACAAGTTTGTTGGATTTGTTCACATAAAAGGAGTCCAATTTCATATTTTCTCAGGTAGTAACCCTTTTTCTTAGGTCATTTGATAAAAAGGTACTCATTTCTTAAGTTCTACTGAATATAATTTAATCTTTCTTGGGTGATTTAGAAATCATTTTATGATATTTTACAGTGGCTCAGAGTCATTTCTGTCAATAGCTGTGGATATAGGATACAGATGGCATTAAAATTGGATTAGATTAAATTGATGGCAGAACTGGGTCATGTCCCAAATGCTACCTTCTTAAATATATCGATTTTTTGGTCATTTTTTATTTCTCTAAATTAAATAATGTATAAATTATACTCTGGCTAATTTAGGTTCCCAATAAATTAGAATTCACTTTGTCTACATGAGTGAAAGCACAGAGCTACAGTTTTATGTTTAATAGACTTTTAATTAGTTCTGTAACAATAGGAAACTAAACAAAGTACTTACATTAGCTGCACCAAGAAGTATTAACGTAGGGCCAAGACCTATAGTATATATTGACCTGAGCATTACTGACACAAGAAAGGGCCGAATACCCACAGGCTTGGAGAAGAAAAACAGCATAGACGTGCAGATCGCAACTGCTATCCACAGAAGGATTGAGAACAATGGAGAGAGGGTACCTGTAAAATATGGAAGAAATTTATTTTTAGTGAGAACAAAACTAGAAAATATTTGCTCCTCTACTTTAGCAAGTCAAGCCATAATGCACTGAATTTCAAAACAAACCCACTCTAAGCTCCTTATTCTAAGGAAATTTCTTTGAATACATTACTTACTGAACTTCCAGAAAGGTTGTGATTAATTTCAAGCTACTAACTCACTAGTTAACACTCTTTCTATTAAGTCCGAGAATCGTCCTCCTGTCTTACCTCTGGGAGTAATTTGCTAAGTGCTTTCCATAGACCCATCTCACTTGGAAATCCCCATTCAAAATTTATGATTAATGACCAGTAGGGGTATAGCTAAATCATGAGAAATCAGGCAGCTTTTTCATTGAACTCACACTTCGTCTTGCTTTATTATTACCAAGTATCCATATTATGTTTTCCTCTAAAAAATCCAGAATGTAGAATACCTAATGTTTTTTATAAAATAAAGATAACTTTGAACTGTTACAACACACACACAGGTGTCTACATATGAATGTATGTGTATGAGTATGAGAATCTAAAGTCCAAAGCAAGTTTTAAAGAAAATGTGGAGCTATTTAATCATCAGAAAATAAAAGTTCCAAATGTTTTAGATATGAACTCCATTACAAACAGAATTTCTCAGAAACAGCCCACAAAGGAAGTTTAAAAATATCTTTCTTTTAAGAAGAAGTACAATTCAATGACATTTGCACTGACATGCAGAATCAAGGAATCCTCTGAAGGTGGTGTATGCTACATCTGCAGAAGTAAATCAAGGGGCAACATTCTTGGGTTGACTGGATCAGCTCTGGAACTTCAAACTCCTGTCTATAGGATGACATTGCCACAGGAGAAATAACAAAATGGAGGTTTTCCCACAAATTCCTTTGGTAAATATTCCAGGATGGCTCTTATTCTTTTGGCTACACCTGTTTTTATTATTTATAAATTTATTTCTGCATGCAAAACATCTTGAGTGCTTTGGTGTATAGAGCTTTTTTGTACTATCACTGAAACCCTGGAGTTATCTGGACTCCTTTAATGAATTCTGTATAGACTATAGTTCATAGTGGTAATAAATTTAAAAAATAGAATGATTCTGTCAGATGTTGTGTTAGTCAGCTTTTCATCACTGTGACCAAATACCTGATAGAAACAACTTAAAGGAGGAGAGATTTATTTGGGCTTGTGGCTTCAGAGCTTCCCATCCAAGGTCAGTCAGGTCCATTGCTTTGGGCCTAAAATGAGGCAGAATGTGATGGCGGAAGGGTGTAGCAGAGCCAAGCTGCTCACTTCATGGCACACAGGGGGCAGAGTGAGATAGAAGGAAGTGGGGGACAATACATGCCCAAGGGCCCACTTCAACTATGTCCTGCCTCCCTAAAATGCCATCAACTTATCAATTCATTGTTGAGGTCAGAGCCCTCGTGCTCCACACACTTCCCCAAAGTCCCATCTCTGAATGTCGCTGCCTTCAACACATGAACCTTGGATGGGGGCGGGTATTCCAGATACAAACCATAAAAAATGTTTATAACAAACAAAAAACATCAGACAGTGAAGAGCATTAGTTTAGACATTAACTTCAAAATGTTCGTTCTTATCATGTTGTCTCTTGCTATGGTTTGCATACAGTATGAATGTGTCCCCCAGAGGTTCACAGGCTGGAAGCCTGGTCCCCAGTATGATGGTGTTGAGGTGGTAGAACTTTTGAGAGGCAGGGTCAACTACAAAGTAATTAGGTCATGGGGGTACTGCCCTGGGAAGGAATTGATGCAGCTATCACAGGACCAACATGGTTCTCTCCAAGCAGGTTGTTATAAAGTGAGGCTATCCTGCCAGCATGGACCCTTCTGCACATGGTCATTTCCACTTCCACCTTTCTCTGGTGGTGTGAGTTATAATGTGTCATGTTATGATGAGGGCCCTCATCAAGGGGTGAACAGATAGAGCCACCCAATTGTGAACTCCCAGCCTCCAAAACTGTGAACTAAATAAACCTTTTTTTAAATAAAGTACCCAGCCTCAGGTATTTTATTGTATCAATACAAAATGGACTAATACATATTTTAAAGTAAACAATGATGAAAAAAGATTGGGAAGAGACATTTGATCTCCCCCATCATCCAATTTAACTGGTAAGATTAATTCAGGGATGGGGAAAGAAAAGAGATAAACATCCCTGAAAGTTACAATTTTTGTTTCCAGTGTTAACAAAATGGGTATCCTACTTGTGTTTATTTTGATGTTGGCTTATAATCATTTTGTGTCTACCAAAATAAAGCCCAACCACCAACTGCCTTGACTTCACAGATCTCAGTGAGAGAAAAAAAAAAAAATGCCTTTAGAGTCCTCTTATCCTTATTAGGACTTGGGTCTCCTTTAGAAAGCAAACCCTAAGGGAGAGGGTCATCTCTAGGTCAGTCACAGGTCTTGTCTTGCAGCAATAAATTAAAGTTTATTAGGTAAACAAACAAACATACTCTGTGAGTTCATTTTAAGTAGGCAGTTAAGTCTATTTATAAACACTCCAAGTTGTAGAGCTTTACTTTCAAGCACATTAAAACCGCCAACATCTTCAAGGTACATTTAACAACTTTCTGTCAATCATGTGACTCTTCAGTGTAATTCACAAATTATGTCTTGGTATGACATTCTAGAAGTCCCAGATTTGGCGCAGATAGCCACATTGGGTGTTGCCACTAATGCCTGATAAGGTAGCCACATCTTTTCTGCTCTCCAGATAGTATCAAGCTTGCTGAGATTTCCTCCTGATTTTACAAGAAATTAATAGCCATGTGCTTAAAATTGGTTGCTTTCTAGAAAGAATTCCAAGAGTGTCTCACACAGCACCTTGTGCATAGTTTAATGATAAATACATCCTTGTGGAATGAATAAATAGCTTAAAAGTTATTTAAAATAACTATTAATTGATATGATATCTGTAATTATCTTCTGTAAGAATGATACTATTGTTTTCTATCTGAAGATTCAATACCAAAAAAAAAAAAAAAAAAGAAAAAGAAAAAAAGGAAATTAAAATATAAAATGTCTCTGACAAACTCGAGAGCAGATAGCACAGATATTCAAAGCCAATCCTTACGCATTAAGGGGGAATGTTATCTCTCCTCTTAGTACATTATATTTCTACCAATTTTCTACAATGAGCATGTATTATATTTATAATGAAAAATATTTTCAGAAATCTCCATATACATTTTTAAATCTTAGAAAGTAGGAAGTTTAGCCTTTATAAAATAAATTGTAGGCAGCAAAACTGGAAACTTCAATTCAGTTCACATAATGGAACACTTGCATCTACCTCATGCTAATTTGTTTATAGCTTCCTGTACAAAGCAAGCTGCTTCTTACTTCTTGGTCTCTCTCTGCCTCCCACATAGGTTCATACGACTCTCCTGCTTCCTCCACCTAGTCCAGCTAAAGTAGATATCCATCCATAAATCCATGGGGTTCCTTGTGTCTTTCTCAACTCTTGCTCCTTTAATCAAACCAAGAACTTATTGAGGACAAGGACAGCTTTCCTAATATTAGAATTTCTAGGATCTAGCACGGTGCCTGAAATTTGGTGGTACCCCATCAATGCTTATTAAGTTGAACGCACTGAAATACGTTGAAGAATTTATTTATTTATTTTTAACACAAAGCACGTGTAGGGAAAAAGAATTACCTCCAAAATTGAAATACACACACACACACACACACACACACACACACTCATTTTTGTAAAAATTACATGCTATCTTGCCATGAGAAATTCCAATGGCAAAATTCTCTCCATTGACTAGTGTGCTTTTTCCAAATGCAGTCCAGAGCAGAGACAGTTGGCATGGCAATCTTTAATTTCTGAGCAGACATCCAGGAGATTCCCTAGCATCAACAGTTGCTGTGCTAACCTGGAGATGAGAGGACATTCTCTATCTGGAGTAAAGACAGAGGGTACTTTTCAAGTTGTCCTCTAAGAATTGTCTTCCCCATAATATCTCCCTTTGATCACTGTACACCAGCACCTTGGCCAAAGGGGAACACTATTCTCTTGGTTAATATTGTATCCCCTTTGTGAACCAGACTTGAGGCCCATGAAATCCCCAGTAGCTCTGTTGTCATCAGGCTGGAAAATACACCTGGAGAAAAGCATCAACAGCCCAGTCCCTCTGCCAGCCCCTCAGATCTCACTGTCACATTGGTTCTGTGGCTCTGAAACAACAGGAATTGAGGTTTGGGGTTGGAAAGGGTGGCACACATTAATCGGAGGTCTCTTTTTGACTCAAGATTTATCGGGAGAGTTCATGATAAACATCTAGACACAAAATTATGAGGATCTTAGGGTAGAATAGATTCTTTATATTTATTTTCATTTTAAACTTCATTTGCAAACTCTTTTAAGACTTATGTAATAGTTGAAAAAATAATGCAAAAAAAAAAAAAAAATCCTACATACTCTTTACCTAAATTCCCCAAATGTCAATACCTTTTATAACCAAAGATCAACATCATTGATGAGGAATTTTTATCTAACCTATTTGACCAAAGTTGGCCAAATGCCCAATTAAAATCCTTTTTCTGGATCAGGATGCATTTAGTTGTTACATCTCTTTCATCTCTCTTAATTTGGACCGTTCTTTAATCTTTGTCTTTCATAAGCCTGATAACTTAAATTATTATAATAATTACTAGCTGATTATTTGGAATGTCCCTCATTTGGATTGTCCCTGAAATTTCCTCAGTTTACTCATCATTTTTGGCAAATAATGTTATGTCTTTGTTGGTACATTGTGTCAGAAGCCACATGATGTCACCTTGTCTCATTACTGGCAAAATGAAGATTGACTGCTTAAAGTGATTTCTACACTCTAAAGTTACTGTTTTTCCTTTTGTAATTGGTAAGCATATTGTAGGGAGACACTTTAAGACTATGTTAACATCCTGTTTTCATCGTATTTTTCATCGTAGAGTTACCCCTTATTTTTAGCACCCGTTGTTGATTCTTACGGCTGTGATGTTTGCCAAATGGTGACATTCTATTTCATCATTCTGCCTACATTTTATTAACTGGAATACTATTATGAAGAAGAATTCTCTTTTCTCACTACAAATATGGATTCCTGGATTCTTATTTTATTCCATGAGTTATAATGTGTCACTGTCAATAATTTTTTTCCTCAAAGTTTTCTCAGATTTGGCTACCAGGAGGCCTTTTAAGTTGGATCCTGTGTTCTTGCATGTCCCTATCATTTTTTGAGCACATCTTAGAAGAATTTTAATGGTCACACAATCCATCTTTTAATGTCTTCAAAGTGTCCCAGGAGAGTAGTGGTTCAGCCTGTTTGAAAAAATTCAGCATCAAAGAGCTTTCACCACCAGCACAGAATTCTTCTCCAGACAGTTCTGGTGGCCAAGTGTACTTATCAACCTTGACTTTCCTTCCTTGGCCTTCCTAGGGATGCATAGTGTGCAGCTGAGGTTTAGAGACTGTGCTAACTGTGACCTAAATTTCAACTTTGCTCATGGAGTAATAACTAAATCACTCATCTGGAACTGTAATCTGATGACCAGACACATCTTGGGGTCCTATATTGCCCCTTTCCTCTAAATGCCAAACCCACACCCAGATAGTTTGAGACTGAGCCTCTCCTTAGTTGCTACTGTTAGCTCCTTTTCAATAGTCCATTTCAAGGGAAAGTTTGCATCTGCAGCTGATGATGGGGCACCATGTTTTCCAGTCTTGTGTTTGTTAGTCCTATTTCTTTTGGAGTCAGGAGAACTATTCTAAACCCATCTATACATGTGGTTTTGAGTCTTTGTTAAAGGATTAGTCACATAAGAAATACCTTGAGAGCTTATTTAAAAATAGAATTATTAGGCAAATCTGAAACTGGTGTACCATCTACAGAACAAAGTACAAACTTTCCAGGTTAGTCAGGAAGATTCAATGAAATTATGTATGTAAAGTGCTTAGCATTTTGCCTGACCCAATCTAAATGGTAAATGACATCAGCTACTATTATTATTATCAATATTACTATTATAACAGGTTAGTTTTAAAAATATATCAGGTGTTCTGCTTTCTCCTGAATGAGTAAGGAACAGTGGTCCAGGGGGTGGCATTTCCCATCACCATTTCATGTATGATAGGTGGTAGCAAAGGCTGTGCACCTCATCCTTGCTGGTCATGTCAACAACACCACATAATGGAACTCAGGGGAAATGGGGCCACGTATGAAGGGGCACCTGCTATCTACATGCTTCCAACGCAATCCTCCATGTAGAAAGGTCTCAAATTAGAAACAAAAGGTTTAGACTTCTACTCTGAGGTTGGCCTGTTTAGCTCCTCTGAGCTTCCATGTCTGCATCTGTCAAATAAAGGTTTGATATTAGATGAATTCTAGAGCTGCCTCCAACTCTGAGACTTTATGCTTCTGTTAACTGGGACTCTGCCATGTAGTCTCAGCAGTCTGTGTGCAGATGATAGTGATTTATCATTTCACGCTGGACTTCTCTCATCACAAGAGTTACATTCCTCGGTGCCAAGAGTTCATCACTAAAGGAGACCAAACGCGGGGCTGAAAAGGCTGTTTCCACTTCCCAGTATGGATGGCCAAAGAGTTGTTACATTTTTCACTGATATTTAACTCACACATCCACCCTATTGCTAAATATTCTATCATTGGCAATGCCTTCTAACGAAAGAAAACTTTTTTTCATGACCACACAAATTGCAGCTAAAGTTTAAGACTTTAATGTCTTTGTTACCTATAATGGACTTGTAAAATAGAAAATTACTCCTGGATTCCCATATTTTGTCTCACCTCCAGTTCATCTGAAATGAGCTTAAATATCTGTTGCTTTCATCGTAACACCTTTCCAACAGGCTTCCCTTGGTAGCATGAGTATACTGTACCTTATAACAACCACAACTCAACTTTATCAAACACTTACAAGGCACTATTCTAAATGCCTTACCTATAGCAACTCATCAAATTCTCACAATAATCCTGTGAACACAAAGCATTTCATAGATATCATTTGCTGCTTTTTCATGTCCCCCCATTCTTTCCATGCCCATTCCAAAAGTATTTACTTGTTCCCCTCTCTTATTATTTCCCACGTACTTTGTCAAACTCAAACAAAATTTATTTCCCAAAGCCCTCAAGCATATTTCTATCTTATTTCCCATTTCACTTAAAATGGTATTTTTCTCACCTTTGCCTTTATAAAACCACATGCATTATTAGTTTACTAATACTACTTTCATAGTCCATATCCTTTATTCTCTATTATCATAATCTGTCTTATATTGTGCATTTTAAAGACCAAGATTATAAATATTCAACTTTCTATATATTATTATATATAGTAATATAAAATCAAAACCAAAAAATTATAGGTTGCATATATGTGCATATATGCTTGAGTTGTTTTGTAAAATTATATTCCTGTTGACCACAGTTTACTGAATACCCTACTTACCATCATACCTTCAATAACACAGAAAAATTTATTTAACAATAATTAAATTTTCCTTATTTCAGAGCCTCTTTATGGTTGAGGAACTTATTTAGTATATTAATTTTAGAATCTTAAAACATTTATCATTTGAAGAGACAAGCACTTGCCTTCATCTCCATCATCCCCAAATGGGTAGAAGAGAGCAACTGCTAGATTGATGAACACGGCCAGGTTGAAGGAAATGCTCCCCCAGAGAGAGATGTGCCTCGAGAACCAGAACAGGGCAGGGTTGTCTGGAAACAACAAGTGCAAGGGACAGAACAGAAAATAAATTTGGATTTTGACAGGTAGACCTGACTGAAATAATATTGTACTAAATCCATTTTTGTAAACTACTATAAAATCATGTTTAAATAAACATGGACTATGACTCAATTTATTAAAAATAATGACTACCATAAGGGAGTTTTCTATTTCTTTGTTTTTTTCTTTCTTTCTTTCTTTCTTTCTTTTTCTTTTTTTTTTTTTTTTTTTTTTTTTTGTGGTGCTGGGGATTGAACCCAGGGCCTTGAGGCAAGCACTCTATCAACTGAGCTATATCCCCAGCCCAGGAGTTTTCAATTTCATTCCTTGGTTTATCCTTCAGCCAGTTTACATATAACCTGCTGTAAAACAGTGAGTAATTTTGCAATTACTAAAGGTGGTGAGAAAAGGTGGTTCTGGCTGGGTGCAGGGGCTATGTGGGAAACTGAGGCAGGAGGATGGCAAGTCCAGCATGGGAAACTTAGTGAAGTCTAGTCTGAAAATAAAAAAATAAAAGGGCTGGTAATGTAGCTCACTAGAGTGCCCTGGGTTCAATTACAGTAAAAAAAGAAAGAAAGAAAGAAAGAAAGAAAGAAAGAAAGAAAGAAAGAAAGAAAGAAAGAAGAAAAGGGGACTCTGTACTCTATCCCCAGAGCAGATTAGGGGGAAAGGCAGCTTAGCAGCTGCCTAAGGTCCCTTTTAGTGAAATAGTATACAGCTCTGTACAATTTGGTATTGATAAACTGGTCTCATTCCCATGCCTTAAAAGTCAAAAACAAAAACAAGAATTTAAAAAAAAATACCCCTAGCTTAGGTATATCTATAATAAAAATTCCTATGACACAGTTGTAGTTACCTAAAATCAGAAACTTAATGCCATAGCACAGTACTATTTACTGAGAACAAGTGTTATCTACATTTTAAACCATAGTGCTTAACAACTTGTTGGGTTTGAAAGAGCAGGAAAAGATGAACCCTGCAGTAATAAATATCTCTAAGTGGGAGAGAGACTTTGCTGAACATTTTTAGAAAAGGGACTCCATGTCTGTCATCAGAAATGAATTAGTGAATATATCTACTGAATGTCATCTACCTTAACTGAAAACCACTTTTTTCTTTTTTTATTTGTTCCTTTTAGTTATACATGACAATAGAATCTATTTTATACAAACATGGAACATATCTTATTCTAATTAGGATCCCAGTCTTGCAGTTGTACATGATGTAGAGATTCCCTATGGTGTATTCATATATATAGATAGGAAAGTTTGTCAGATCCATTCCACTGTCTTGCCTAGTTCTTATCCCTCCTTCCTCCTCCCTTCTCTTCATTCCCCTTTGTCGAATCCACCAAACTTCTATTTTTTCCTCCCCCAACCTTGTTGTGGGTTACCATCCACATATCAGAGAGAACATTTGACCTTTGGATTTTGGGGATTGTTTTCTTCTAATTAGCATGATAGTCTTCACATCCATCCATTTACTAGTGAATGTAATAAAAGTCATTCTTTTTAATGGCTGAGTAACATTCCATTGTGTATATATACCACAATTTCCTTATCCATTCATCTGTTGATGGGTATCTAGGTTGGTTCCATAGCTTAGCTATAGTGAATTGTGCTACTATAAACATTGAAGTGGCTGTGTCACTATAGTATGCTAATTTTAACTCCTTTAGATGTATACCAAGGAGTGGGAAAACTGGGTCAAATGGTGGATCCATTCCTAGTTTTTTGAGGAATCTTACAAACTGCTTTCCAGAGTGGTTGCACAAATTTGCACTCCCATTTATTGATTGGGTTATTTGGGTTTTTTTGGTTAAGCTTTTGAGTTCTTTGTATATTCTGGAAATTAAGGCCTTATCTGTGGTGCAGGTGGCAAAGATTTTCTCCCATTCTGTAGGTTGTCTCTTCACATTCTTGATGATTTCCTTTGCTGTGAATAAGCTTTTTAGTTTGATACCATCCCATTTATTTTTTCTACCTCTTTTAAATAACTGAACAGATATTTAATGCATACAAGATTGAATAGCAGCCCAATTTATTAGCTTGCCCTGGGTACCACCTTGAGGTCTTTGTTCTCTAACTTTTAATATCTTAATACCAGGATTAAAATACCGGAGTTCATTGTGGGGGAGACCTATTGATTTTCAAACAGAAGTTTAAAACTTTTCAGATATACCCTGTGAATCTCAATCTAGTGTCTGCTGTTTACTTATAAACTATTCTTCCCTTCAGTACATGTTGTCTTTCTTCCCTTGTGATGGCATATTCCATGCTAGAAAAAGCTATCGTTAGCCATGGCATTTTATTGACTAATATTCTGCTTTTTAAAAATGAGGACTCCTAGTTCAGAAATGATGGAAATGGCTGTTTCCAAATTTTAAAGTGAAATGTACTTTGGAAATCATTTTCAGATTTTGTTCATAAATAACAAGATATTTATGTAAATAAAAAGCACAGACTCCAGAGCAGTTCACTATTCAATATACTTTTTGGTTAGGAGAAAATGCATGGTTTTCAAATGTCTCAAATAAAACTACCTAGTCTTTACATATATTTTGAACACTCAAAGATTTCACTTTATTCCTTATGGTTCCATGTGATAAAATGCTAAGGGAGAATAATTTCTTTCTTAACTTCTTTCAAATGTGCTACTAGGAGAGTCTAAAAACGCATGCCACAATCCTATATCCAAAGATGTGATTCTCGAGCTAAACTCAAGTTCATAAATCATATTCTCGAAGGTTCCTAGAAAACTAGAAGGATGAAAAGGCCTGTTTCTCTGGGAAACCTCCCCTAAAGACAAAAAAAGACCTAATCAAGAGCTTCCCCCTATTGTTTTTAACAATTTTTGTTAAAACCTCATGATATCCCTTATCCGGGAAAATAAATTAAAATTTATTTAAAGTTTAAAAATGTTTAAATCTTAAAACTCAGTGTTTCCAAATAGATTGGAGGTCTGAGAGATAAGTAGTGAGAATGTGCCATTATGATGATTTTTAACTGTAAAATTATAACGTTTGCTCCCTCTGGATACAGGTGTCATGAAAGGTTCAGCTTATTTGATTTGGAATGGGAAAGCTATGTTAAAAGAAAGAATGACTCTCAGAAAAACACTGGACAATCCATTCAATCCAGGACAATAGAGAAGAGCAGGAGGAGCCTGCTGGTGCTGACATATCCCCACCCTGTTCAGAGGCCAGAGGGGCCAATTCACGGACTTCAGACCTGCAGCTGCCCAATGACTGAAACTTACAGCTGCAACCTTGCATTTCACAACATGTATTTAAAAAATAGGATCATCACTGACAGGTGATGTGTAATTAGGGCTTTCTGCGTTCATGCAGTCACAGGTACCTGTCTTCACTTATAGACTAGGCTTACACCCTTAAGTCTGTAAGTAGCTTCAGTGACATCAGACTGGAAAGAAATTTAAAAACAATTTAAATGAGTTGGCATCATGTGTCCCCAAAGTACCAATTTATCTACTGCTATGCACAAAACTAGCCCTCTCAGTTTTTTGTACTTACTTCTGATTTTCTTTTGCCACTTCATCTCATTGTAGAGATCTTCTGTTTGCTGGAAGAAGTCATTCACTTTGCTTCCTTGTTCATCCCTTTCAGTTGTATTGAACACACGGCACTTGGATTCACGAGTGAGGAACTCACATATATTGGGGACAGGAAAAACGATTTGCTCCATGGTCCTGTCATGCCGAACAATCTGAAAATATTAATTTGCATTCATTTTTAGTCTTTTGCACACCCCAGTCTTAGACTATTATTTAATTTTCAGCATGAGTTTGTTTACTAATATTTTATGAATCCAGTTATGAAAAAATGTGCCAGCTTAAAATACCTAAAATAGTCCTCTTACTGTAAGATTTTTTCTTTAAATAAGAACAATTAATTGACATAGTGTGTTATAAATAAGAAAATTAATCTTTCATTCTGGGTTAGCATTAAAGTTTTGATGTCTATTTTTATTTTCATGAAATACACCAGAGGACAAAGATGGTCTTAATTAGCAGGTGACTGGCTGTAGCCTCAAACCCAGCCCTTAGCATATTTGTGTCTTGTTCCTGGCCTGTTCTTCCTGGAAAGGGCTGTCGGGTAACAAGTGACATTCAAGTGCATCCCGAGTTCTACAGGGAAAGGTGTTTCATATCATTAAAATGTTCTCCTATACATGGCAAAATCTACTTTTGTAGGTACAACACCGTTTTTAAGCATTATGCCTATACATGTATAGTCATTATTTTGGACACCCCTTATTTGGTAGTTGTGACCATTTAACTTTAGACCAAAAATGAGGCCAAATATTTTCCCACAGATTCACTATGTAACAAAGAGTTTATGGAGCTTAAATTTCAAGGTTCATTTCAAGTCCTTAGGAATTAATAAGGATTGGTCTAAATACAGAAGAGTAATTTTATTTCCCTTTGCCATTGACTAGTTTGGGAGTGGGCATATGACCTAATTCTGGAAAATGAAGCATAAGAAGAAATCTCTAGGGGCAGGGTGGTGGTGGTGAGGGCTTCTAGAAAAGACTTTATTTCCTATTAAGGTGGAGAGTCACATGGGACAAAATAATAATAGCCCAAAACCAAATATACAAAACACAAGCTTTGAAGCCGGTGCAGTGGCTCATGCCTGTAATCCCAGCACTTGGGAGGCTGACACAGGAGGATTGCAGGTTCAAAGCCAGCCTCAGCAATGGCGAGGCACTTAGCAACTTAGTGAAACCCTGCCTCTAATAAAATACAAAAAAAGGCTGGAGATGTGGCCCAGTGGTCCAGTGCCCCTGAGTTCAATCCTTGGTAAAAAAAAAAAAAAAAAAAAAAAAAAAAAAAAAAAAAAAAAACCCACAAGGTTTGATTTGTTTTTTTGTATTACCTCTTTCTTTTTGCTTAGAATAAAGGCTGGTATAAAGGTGTGGCCCTTTAAACTCTGCAGCCTTGAGGCAAAGCAAAAGAATGAAACTAGCAGAAAAATGAAAAGCCTACATGCCTGAATCAATTGTAGGAGTGCTTACACCTCCAGACTATCCATCAAATGATAACATATTTTTATTGTTTGAATAACTGTCAGTTGGTATTCTGTTAAACTTGTAATTGAAGATATCCTAAACAATATGTGGTATAGTCAAACTACATGCTAGAATACTGTCATAAAGCAAACAAGATGAAATTTAGTAGCAAACAAGATAAAACTTCCTGTACATAGGCTAAAAATCAATTATATAAAACAATTGGACATATATATTATGGTAAGCAAACATGAAAAATCTTCAAAAAAGGTTTACTTGATCAAATACTGTCAAATATTAAAAAAAAATCTCAGTGTGCATTAAAGAAATAGAATCTTGATTATTATAAGACAAGCTATTTAGTCCCTTTATGAAATGTCATGTTTAATTCTGGTTGTCACATTTTACAAAGGGCATTGACAAACTGAAGGGATTACTGAAGGAAATGGGAATAACTTAACTGCAAAGAGCCAAATATGGTTAATTTTTTCCAAAAATTATTCAACAAATGCTTATTCAGTCTTTGGATGAGGAGCTTTGGGGAAATCAAAGTGGAAAACAACGTGAGCACCCATCTATAAGAACTTGAAGTTTAGCAATCATGAAGGTTCTTCAAATGTTACCACCAAGGTACCATGTTGAGAGTGGAGGAAATATTCTTAATGCAGGGTAAACATTATAATGGGCTAGTGTAAACTCTTTGCTTAAGAAAAATATTTCTGATTATTAGAGTTGTTCCAAATTAAAGCAATATCCTTCAGAAGAAGTGAGATTTCTATTATACAAAGAATTTAAAGCAGAAGCAAGATCACTACAGGGTAATTCCTTCCTAGATGTACACATAGACATGAGATATTTTCTATTTCCTAGGGTTATTAAGTCTATAATTTAAAGATGGATTGTTATACTCAATAATATCAATTATTATAGTTTTGCTCTGGATACAATGTTTAGTTTTGGAAATACAAAGATAATTGAGACCAGTGCCTGTCTCAAATTTAGGACAAGTGAAATATACATAAAGCCAACAATACTCCAGTGTGATCTTCATTGAACTAACAGAAGGACTAAACTGCTATGGAAACTGCTAAGCCTGGGGATCAGTGAGTACCTGGAGGAAGAAGGGGAGGCCCCTCTGAGTAGGTCATTTAAGCTGGTTTTTGGATGAGCATGAGAACTGATCAATGTGAAGAATTTATACCATCAACCCAGACCCCTCCTTTGAAACATGGATTTCTATGTTAAATTTCATGGATGTTTCAAACTCACCTCAAATTCAGTTTACCTAAGAATGAACAATTAATATTTCTACCTTTTTAAATTTGTAATATTAGTATGTATTACAATTCATAATGCACATATATAGCATCTTTTTACATACAACTGTTTGTATACAAAGTATATTCATACCATTCAGGTCTTCAATCATGCATTTAGGATAATGATATCCATCTCATTTCTACCTTTTAACAGCAAAAATTCATTCTCTCCCAGGATTTCCATACATGACACCAACTTTTGTCCATTTTTTTATCCTATAGCCCGGGGAGCACCCTTTTCCATACCATTTTACTAACTTTACGTATTGCTATAGTTTGGAGCCCAAAGGTTCCTGTGTTAAAAGCTATTCAAGGTAGTGAGACCTTTGGGAGTTTGGGACTAGAGGGAGGTTCTTAGACCTAAGGGTGAAATGTAGGGCGTTGGTCTCGTCCTTTTCTTTTGCTTTCTGGATGATGAGTGGTTTTGCTCTACCAAGTGCTCCTGCCATGATGTACGGAACAGCTACAGGCCCCAAAGCAATGGGTCCACCCAAACATGAACTGGAGCCTCTAAAATCATGAGACAAAATAAACCTTTTCTTTTTAGTAGTTAATTATCTCAGATATTTTGTTATAATAATACCAAAGCTGACTGATACAATGTGCAATCCAAAATTAATCCCTGTCAAGATGTATATGTGTGTATGTATATATATATATATATATGATATATATACTGATATATGTATATATAACTGAGATATATGTATGTGTATATACATATATTTCTCTGCATATAACTGCACCTAGTGTATGCAAATGTATATATATTTGTATGTACATATATTCACAAATCCAACCATCTTCAATACTACCTACCATCTCTCACCTTTTCTATTACCATATCATCTTGTCTGATTCACCTGTCTTCTCTAATGCCTTCTCTTTCCAAACCTTTCCCCAAACAGCAACCAGAGTGATCTTTCGGTAAGAATCATTCCCTCCCTGTGCTCTTTCACATTTTGTCTTCATTTGCTTCTTCTATCTGAAGTCCTCTGCCTGATCATTAGTACAGAGAAACTTGTATCCAATCTTTAATCTATTCTTAATGGCAGCCTTCTTTATGGAATCTATCCTGAAAAAATTCAGGCAAAATTAATTGCTGTTTTCCTCTGCATTTCCTTGAACCTTGTTCATATACTTACTGCACAGAATTATCTTCCAACCTTGTTCATATACTTACTGCACAGAATTATCTTCCATATGTGTGAATTGGTAGAGAGCGAGTGCTCAGTAAACATTAACTGAATGAATTTACAGCTCTCTCCTCACTACTGGGAATCAATAAAACCATCTCAAACAGCAGCTCTCCTCTCTCATAGGTATAAACAAACCCCTCTCTCATCTGCCCACTCTGCCTGCTATTCCCTGATCTCTTCTGATCTCCTAGCTCTGTGCTTTGGTTTCTGGTACCGTCCTCAGGACCTTCATAACTTGATGATCATCAATTCCTCCAGCCTCCTGACTTTGCCAACCTCCCAGTTCCTAAGCACCAGATGTAGTGAGCAATGTTTTGGCTCCAGGTCCAGCTCCTGGGCTGCTTTAGGTCAAGTCTGACACCAAAGCTGTGCTACTGTTAATGCTTACAAATGTGAGCAAGGAATTCATTTTGCCACACAAAGTAATAAGGCTCATTATTCCAAAGGTTTAGCAATAGTAAACAATAAGGTATAGTGATTATATATCCTGAGAGCAATGATGCTGAAGACTAAAAAATATCTGCCAAAATAAGTGAACATATGAACGTAAATTAGGACTGACAAGCATCAACTACTCTGCTCACTTCTGCTTGATTAGTTCTGCCAACTAGTGTCAAAATGATACCATAGCTAGTAAATGACAGCCAGATGGGTCTCCCAATGTAAAATGATAAGTGCATCTTGACCCACACTTCCTGAACTGCCACTGGCCATTAAATAAAATTAAGTAGTGTCTAATTTGGGGGGAGGGGTGGTAAGGGGTCAATTGCTTCATACTGAAAATGGAAACTGTTGAACCATTCAAATTAACAGTCATATGAAAACATTATTAGTACCTTCTATGTCTTCTACACTTCTGACTACTTTCCTAAGACACACAGAGATCTCTTTTGCATTAAGTCTTCCACAATTTTAAAAGTAACATTTTCTAGAATCATGACATCTATAATAATTATCCTGTCTCTAAAACATCACTGCTCTGCAATGATTGTTTCTATAACCACACAACAGCAATAAAATCACTCTATTAATTTTAAAAGAAAATTTACATATTGTTCTGGTAAAGGAAGAAAAAAGATAACTTTGAAAGATATGCACCTCAATTTCTTATAGATCCTCTTTTAGTATATATTTTTCAGTTTAAATCACTCAATGCTGCTTCATTTCTCTAGGAAAATATATGAAAATGGTCTCAAATAGGTAAACATATTTTTTCACAGTTGGTCCCTTTCAAGAAAAAATAGATGGTTACCTCGATCTGGGCAGTGTGGTTGGCATAGTATTTTAAGGCTTCATCTCCTTCATCTGGATCTGATCCTGGTTTGAGCATCTGCTGTAACAGTTTGTTGTGGCGGGCCAACTAGAGAGGGAAAAGGATAAAGGTTTGAGATATTTTCATTTCCCCTTTCCTGGTTCACACTTAAAAATTCCTTTGTCCATTTGTACATACAGCTTCACAGTTCTGGGGTTAATGGCAACTAGTTATGTTTCAGGAAAGTATGTCTATTTAAAAGGAATAAATAATCAATTCATTAAGGATCAACTATCAACATTTGTTAATTAAATTTAGGTTTTCAATCACATTTGTTAATTAAATTTAGGTTTTCAATAAATACATGATTGTGCCAGGAAAAAGAAATGTCCATGGTGATATAGATGTAAATAATATTCCATGTAATAAATTTAAACTACATACACAGATAAAACTACTGGATCAACAGTGCAATAGATCAGAGGGTAGTGGAAGCAATATAAAGAGGGGCTTCCAGGTGGGCATGAGTAGTCCTCTATATTTCAGGTTTTGCTTAAGGCATGTAATCAAAGTTTCCCATCAGTAGTTTTTACTGAAGTCCTACACTTTTTCATCTTAAGTTTGTCAAAATTGGCACTTCATGGATATAGATTTTGATTTTACTGTAATTGAAACTGGGCATTTAAAGAACAAAAATTTCACCTTAAATTATTTTAAGCTACTACTGTAGAAGTAATCTCTCTTATTTAAACGTTTAAGGTATTTGCTGGCTTGTTCTCTTACTTTGTAGATAATTAGTAACTCCTGCCTTTAGAAGTTTCTTTTGTGGTTGTCTTGAACAATTCCTGAGACCTTGCAATGTCTTTAACCTTTCAAGTGTTCTATTCCTCAAGTTCTCCAAGGATTTCTAGTGACACTCTGCTACATAATTCTTTTACTACTAGCACAGTACACATGTCTTTTCTGTGTCAGACACTATCCTAAGCATTTTAAGTACATGATCTCATTTAATCCTACTAAGAAATCCTGGGGTACATACTATCATTATCCCCAATTCATAGAAAATGTGGTACTTGTCTATAATAATATAACTAGAAATCGGCAGAACCAGTATTGAACTCAAACAATAGGACTCCAGATTCAGTATTTTATCAGCATTAGAGAACAATAAACAAGTCCTTCTATTTTTTATGAGATCTTAATACAAATTTTGACTAGACAGAATGGAGATACATTTTAAATAGCAATCTAGGACCAATAAAACCAAATGAATATTTTCCTTAGAATTGATAATTTGGCATGTTAAAAATTCATTCCATTGATGCCGCTCTAGAACAAATAATTTTTTAAACTATTATTTTAGAACTGACTTTCAGGAACATTTGTAAATTAGTCAAGAAAATTCATTTCCTGATTTTCACTTACATTTTATATTCAACTAAATGTGAATTATACAAATGTTTATTAGAAACCATAGTCATGAAATTTGTGACTTGAAGATGTTTCTAAAAGTCTAAATGAGTTTCAATGGATAAAATCATTGCCACCATTCAGGCACATTAGCAAGTGGCAAAAAGTAGACAGTTCAGGAAGGTAAAACTGGCATGATTTATTTATTTACTTATTTATTTATTTATTTATTTAGGGTGCTGGGGATTGAACTCAGGGGCACTCAACCACTGGGCCACATACCCACCCATTTTTTGTATTTTATTTAGAGACAGGGTCTCACTGACTTGCTAAGTGCCGCGCCATTTCTGAGGCTGGATTTGAACTTGCGATCCTCCTGCCTCAGCCTCCCAAGTGCTGGGATTACAGGCGTGTGCCACCGTGCCTGGCTTGGCATGATTTATTTAAATACCGAATCTAGGGCACAAGAAGAATTAAGGATGTATTACGGTTTAGATCTGAAATGTCCTCCAAAAGCTCATGTGTGGAGGCTAGGTCTCCAGCTGACAGTGCTATTGGGAGGTGGTGTAACCTTTAGGAGGTGGGACCAACCTGGAGCAAGTCAGGCTGCTGGGTGTGTTACCTTGAAGGGGATTCTGGGGCCCTGCCCACTTCCTGTCTCTTTTTTGTTTCCTGGCTTTCACTATGCAAGTAGTTTTGCACCACCATGGCTTCCGCCATGATGCTCAGCCTCACCACAACATGCAGAACAACAAGGCCAAGACTTGGCCTTGGACTGAACCTTCTTAAACTACAAGCCAAAATAAATCTTTCCTCCTTTTAAGATATTTATCTCAGGTATTTTGTTATGGTGCTGGAAATCTAACCCAGGTTGACTCTAAAATTACTGACCTGCGCAATTAAAAGTTTAGAAATGTCATTTACTAAGAGAAAATACAAGAAAAGCAAATTTAGGGGGAAAAAGTCAGGATTTGGGTCTGGAAACCTAGAAATTTTCAATGTCACCCTATACAGGTGAAAAGGAATATGCTGTTGGATAGGTTTGTCAAAAGTTCTAGGCAGAGGTTAGAGCTTGATTATATATTTAGGGTCATCAGTGGTAAGTTAACAGTTATAGGAAGCCATGGTCTAAGAAGAGATCACCCTAAAACTCAACATGGAGTCAATCACATTAAAACTCCATGGCACCAAACTGAAACTAAATTGTCATCTGAACTTCCAAGAATTCAAGAGAAAGGAAGAGCCAAATTCCCAAACAGGCCAATTTCAGTCTATGTGGCAATGAAGTTCTCTTTATTTTATTTTTTGCTTTTTAGTTCTATTTTAATCTTTACAAATGGTTATATGAAGTAACTTCATGTCAACCAGTCAGTTGTTTTTCTGTTGTCTGTTTCCCTGCTCCTGTGTTAAAAGGAAAGTCACTTTAAATGACCAGTCCACTTTTTGTTCTTCAATCCTGTTTTCCTCAACCCTGTTCTGTTGATAAAACCAATCTTTTTGCATTTATTCGTCTTTATAGAGAATAAGTACTTCCCAAGTCTAGAAAAAGTATTTCATGTGTCTAGAATCACAAATAAAGCTAATCAAGATCTCGAAATAAAATTTGCTATAATTTTGTTTTTTGATATCACAATATGGCTGACATTTAAAATCATAAACCTCAGTGAAATCATTTAAAAGTGAGCTTAGACCAAGGAAAGAGCTTCATGGAATTCAAAAGAGATAAGGAAGATGAAAACCATTGGCAAAGAAGACTGAGAAGGCTAGGTCAGCAAGCAGACACAAAATAGTGCAATGGAGCTTCTGGAAGCCAAGTGAAGAAAGGATTTCAAGGCAGAGGGAGGGACCATGGGCATCAAGTGCTGCTGATAAGCAAACAGAATGAAGCCTGGGAAGTGTCATTCTGTTTGGTAACTGATAAGCTTGACAGCAGCAGTTCCAGGTGGTGAGGGAAGAAAAGTATAGTCAGTTTATATAAGAATGGGAGGAGAGGAAATAAAAACAGTGAGTGTGAGTACAGGAAACTCTTGAGGACCACTGCTGCTGGGGGAGCCAAGGAATAGAGTGGCTAGCTAGACAAGGAGAGGGGCAAAAGGGAAATGTCAGGCTTGATTTTGAAAGAACAGGAACAATTACTGGAGCGCTGTCAGGGAGTGTGGAATGGTCCAGCACTAAGTGGAAGGGTTTGCCTTAGAAAATGCACCTCAGTGACAGCAGAGATTTGTGGGGGCAGGGGCTAACTGTGACAGTGGGAACACAGAGAAGCTATTTTCTGGTTACTTTTATTTTCTTGGCAAAATAGGAGGCTGATAATGAGGATGAAAGAGGAGGCACTGGATATTTAATGAAGCAAAGGTATGAAGCAGTCAGGTAAGGAAAGAGAATGGCTTGGGGATTATAGTAGGAGTGTCAAGAAGCTTCAAGGATCTTCTTTATGTATGGTCAGAGCGAGAGCAGTGAGCGTGTTTGTTGGGTTCTCTCCAGTGACATTCAGCTGTCTGGGTGCAGGCATGCAGGAGACAGAAAAAAGTTGTAACTAATGAGATTTGTGGTTTGGCTGGATGAGGTCAACACCACCAAAAAAGACACACAGGAACTAAGAGTCTATGCAAGGAATTTAAGCAGGACTATGGAATCTAAGCTGAATCAAAGAGGAAGTGAAGCCAGGAGGGACAATAAAAAGATGGTAGAATCAAAGAATTGTAGCTTCTAATGTGGTTTTTAAAAGGGGTAGCAACTGGGGAACTAGAAGGAAGTGCTAGTGAGAAAGAACTAGTCCAAGTGGAATATTTGCAATGGAGCCTATTGACAATGAGGGCTCACTGAAGAGTAATGATGAGTTGCAGGTACGCCCATATGGCTACCATCTCACTGTGTCTCACACCTCCTTCCCCATGCTGTTTGGATCCACTGTCATCTCCCACCTGGAATACTGCAATAGCCTTTTTAAAAATTGATTCTTTTTAGTTATACATGACTGTAGAATCTGTTTTGATAAAATAACACATGCATATTTACATCTTATTCTAATTAGGACCCCATTCTTTTGGATGTACACAGTGGTGGGATTCACTTAGGTTTCTTCATATACGTATACTGGAAAATGATATCAGATTCATGCAACAGCCTTATAACTAGTCTCCTTGCTCCACCCTTGTCCTCCTGAGTTTATCCTTAACACAGGAGCCAAGCTGATCCTGGCTGGTCAGATCATGTCTTTTTCCTATTCAGAACACTCACATGGCTATTATCTCAGAGCCAGAGACAGGTCCTCATTCCAGCCCTCTAACCTTCCTACACCTCTCTCCTGCTGCCATCCCCCTGGTGACTCAATCCCAGCCACCCTGGTCTCCCAAATGTTCCCTCAACCCAAGGAGCATGCTTTCAACCCAGGGTCTTTGTGGTTGCTATTCTGTTCTGGATTCTCTTCCTTTAGACACCTGTATGTTTTGCTCCCCTGCCTACTTCTGGTTTCCTTTTCAATATTGTCTTGCCAGTAACCAAGCTTGAAAAGATCAACCCACCCTCCACCTGCCGCCCCGCCCCCGGTACATTGAATCCCATTTCTTTTTTTGTTTTTAAATATTTATTTATTTGCTTTAGTTGTATACAATGTGTTTACGTGGTGCTGAGGATTGAACCCGGGCCGCGCACGTGCTAGGCGAGCGCTCTACCGCTGAGCTACAACCCCAGCCCTGAATCCCATTTCTTGCTTTAGTTCTCCCCCCATAAAACAAACTATGATCTGACAGTATATTTCGTAATTGATCTGTTCATTAACTCTCCCCTTTCAAGAATGTAAGTTAGGAAAAGAAAAGAATGTAAGTTAGGACATGATTTTCATTTGATTCATTCAATGCTATATTTCCAAGACTTAGAACAGTGTCTTACACGTAGTAGGTGCTCACTGCATATTTTTAATCAATTAAGTGTAAAATCAGAACTCTTCAAAACTTAGTTGATAGCTTCCCAAGGTAAAAAAACTTAGTAACCTCAATAGTTTCTCATTAATTTATTAAAAAGCTTTTACTTCTTTATAGTTACTTCATGGTATTAAAATTAGCAAAATTATTTTAAGAAAACAATTCTATTTTATGCACCAAAACTAATGGTAAACAAACCAATACAAGTAATTTACATTTAGTATATTTTGCTTAGCAGAAACCTTTTAGAGCCTCTCTTCTTTCTGCAGTCTTAATGGGATAATTTACATTTATTTTACTAAAGATATAAAGCACTCTAAAAGGCACTTAAAAAAAAGCTTCTAGGCCTCCCTGCATATGTTCAAAGTCTTAAGCAACATTTTTATTCAGGGTTATATAAGTTTGCTACAAATATCTTGGAAAATTTCAAATATGTAATTTTTAAAAAACAATAAAAAAGAAAAATAATTGCACCATTTTTTCTACCTGTTTATCTTTTATATTCTTTGCCACTGAGTGTTCTTCCTGACCAAGCAGCCTGCTTGCTCGTCTCTGTTCTGCGTTGACACGGTGCCCTGCACATACCTATATCATGAAACTTATCATATTTTATCTTTTCACTATTATTTCTCTCCAGTGGGCTGTGACATTCTTAAGGAAAAGGGCCTGGTCTTATTCATTTCTGTATTCTTAAAGCCAGGAACAAAACTTGGTTCATAAAATAGGCTCAATAAATACATGTTGAATCTATGAAGAAAGTGGCTAATTAATGACATGTACCTGTGTGTTAAAGTAAGTATGGGCTCAATAAATTCTCTGTTTCCTCCTCTATAAAGAGGAAAGGTAAAGAAATCTGAATAGAAATCAGATGATGATTCCCAGAAAAAAATACTTTAATGTTTTTTCTTGCTTCATGATTATTGATATGCGTATGTCCCTTCTGGTAAATTTTAAGTGATTTGGGCAATGGCTATATGGCAAAGCCTGGAGAGAGCAGCCCAACCATATAATACAGAAGAATTAAGAGAAATATCTTAGTGATCATGAAATGCATGAAATGGCCTCAATATTTAATCTTTTTGGTACAAATTTATAATTTGCTACAAGTACTTCTCAGAGACCAATTTAACACATATGCCCATTAGTTTTCGAAAAATTTAAATCCCTATGTATGCAATTCTACTAAAAGTATTCTGTAGAATAACAATAATGCCAACAAAAAGCAATCGATTTTCTTAATGATGGACTCTTTTGCCACATTTTGTTTATTATGCCCCGCCATGTACCCTTTTATATAACATTAAAACAACAACAATAACAACAACAACAACAACAAAACCCAGCATCCAAAGAAGAAATAGTATTATTATTATATGTTCTAGGAAAAAAATGGTAATTTCCTGGACTATTTGGCACATCGTGGAGAGATGTCACAGCAAGAAATCTAATTTAAATCCTAATTAAAAACTGAAAAACAGGTAGTGAAGATATTCGAGGGCTATGCCTTATGACATCCAACTTGACTATTGACAGAGATACAACAGTACTTGAAATTAGCTGATGTCACTACACAGTATGGTCCAGAAAACTAAAAACAATCAATATTAGTAATTATGAGAGTCTGAACTTTCAGAGCTGCTCTGAATGTTAAAAGGAATTATATCATAGGTGGGAAACCCCTGGGTCCTAGAACTACTTGTAATCCACAAAAAATAATGGCCAAAATAGTAGCAATTATTTTATATTATGGGAGGGAAATGATATCTATGTTTGGCATACATAGTTAGTATGCAGTGCCAAAAGAATTCTGCCAAAATGAATACTTATTAGGCCATTATCACAAATAAGAAAACCAGGCCTGGGATTGCTTATCAATTACCATAATGACTATGGTTTTGGTAAGTGTCCCCTAAAGGGCACATGTGCCTGTGTGTTAAGGCTTGGTCCCCACATGTCACACTATCGGGAATCCTTTTTTTTTCTTTTTTTCTTTTTTTTTTTTTTTTTTTTATTTTCCCCACTTTTTTTTTTTTTTTTTTTTTTGGTACTGGGGATTGAAGCAAGGGGGAGTTTTATCACTGAGCTATATTACCAGCCCTTCTCATTTTTAATTTTTAGACACAATCTTAACAAGTTGCCCAGACTGGCCTTGCACTTGTGATCCTCCAGCCTCAGTCTCCACAATGCCTGGGATTACAGGTGTGGCTCACCATGCTGGCAATGTTGTAGAATCATTAAGAGGTGGAGCCAAGTGGGAAGTCTTCCAGTTATTGGATGAACATGCCTCTGAGGAGACTATTGGGACCCCAGCCCCTTCCTCTTCCTCCCTTTCAGGTGCTAGCCATGAAGTGAACAGGCTTCATTCTGGCACATGATCCCCACCACAGTGGGCTGCCTCACCATAGGCCAAAGCAAGGGGGCCAGTGGATCATAGACTGAAACTCCAAAACTGTGAGCCAAAATAAACCTTTCTCTTTGTAAGTTGATTATCTCAGGTAGTTATTCAGGAAAGCTAACACAATAATATTAAAGTGTACAACAAAATGCAATAAAATAAATGGGCAGATATATGTACATATATTGAAATATAATGAATGGGCAAGCTAGGTGCGGTGGCTCAGGAGGCTGAGGTGGGAGGATTGTGAGTTCAAAGCCAGCTTCACAATGGCGAGGCACTAAGCAATTCAGTGAGACCCTGTCTCTAAATAAAATACAAAAATAGGGCTGGGGATGTGGCTCAGTGGTTGAGTACCCCTGAGTTCAATTCCCAGTACCTCAAAATAAATAAATAGGCAAATATAGATATTATACACGTATATGTATATGTATATTTGTGGGGGTGAGGAAGAAATCAATAACACTGGCAGCAAGTTAGCCTTGTGAAAGAATAAAAACATATCCTCCAAAGGTGAATACTGCTAAGAAGGGGTAAGGATTCTTTCATTATTTGTTGGAGATAATCATGCACCTCCTTATCAATCATGATACATCTGTCATTCAGTTAAATATAAGTACAGCTAAACAGGAATAAAAACACACATGTGTGCATTTACACATAAATATACACACATATACCTACAACAAAGTCATTGAAGAACATCATTCATTTTTTAAATCCAAAAATCGGTACTAAAGATGACAGATTTGAGGTTTCCATTTTTACTGGCATCCTTTATTACACTATTTCGTATTTATCTTCTTACCATTAGGATCTTAATGCTCATTAATGTTGATATATATATATATATATATATATATGAAACGTATATCAAGAAATTGTTTTTGAATGATAATGAACAGTAACTATTCCTTGGTATTTTTCATCTGTGGATTTTTTAATGTGTTCTACTTTTACTAATTGGTAAAACTGTGACACAGCAACTGGCCGCTCCAAGATCACAAAGTGAGCTGGAGCCTGAAGTTAGAATAATTGCCTTATGTGTTTAGGCTAATAATTGTGCAATGCTTTCAAACAGAGCAACATTCCCGTTTGAAGTAGAGACAAATGAGCAAAAGAAGGTATAAACTAAGGTTTTACCTACTCTTTCCTATATACAATATAGAAATGTTTCTGTTTTCAAAACATCTGGGGTATTTTTCTCCATTTGATTTTGTGACCCTGTTATGTGCAAAGCTCATGTTTAACTAGTGTGTTATTATAGAGATAAAATATTTTTTGTTCTTTTAAAACAAACTGCTTTCCAGGAATTGGAGAAATTAAATCAATTATAGCTATGTGATTAATATGAGGTAAAATAAGGACAGAATTACTAGCAATCACATTTGGTTTGGTGCCACCAGGAAAAGAATCATGTAGACATGTACCTGATAAAGAAAGGTCTTATAAAGAATGAATAAAATGTCCACAGGTAGAAAGGAGAAAGGAGAGGATTGAATGAGAATGTCCTTCTGCACAAAGAGAGGGATCTGCATGAACCAAGTCATGGAGGATGGTAGGAAGAGACAGGACCAGAAAGAGAATTTGAAGCCATACTAAATGTTTAAGTGGAGAATACTGCCGTGGGTAGAACTGTATCCAAAGCAATCCAAAAAGATACATTCATATCCTAACCCCTAGTACCTGTGAGTATGATCTTATTTGGAAATAGGGTCTTTGTAGATGTAATCAAATTAAGATGAGGTCATTCTGGAGTATGATGAACCCTCACCCATTAACTATTGTCCTTAGAAGAGAAAAACCTGGGCTCAGACAGACACATAAGGAAGAGAGTCATGCAACAGAAGTCTGGAGTGATGTAAGTCAAGAGGGGCCAAGAACAGCCAACCAACACTGAAACTGGGAAGGGACAAAGAAGGACCCTTCCCTTGAGCCTTCACAAGAGCATGGGCCTGCCAACACCTTGATTCAGGACTTCCAGCCCCCAGTACAGTGAGGCACTGTCTGCTGTTTTGAGCTACCCAGTTTGTTCTGGTTTGGTATGGTGTTCCTAGAAAGCCAGTACAAATACAAACCATAAAGGGATTTTCCTCTTAACTGTGACAAGATGAAATGAGATTGTCTTCACCATCCCTTTCCCTCATATTTATAAGGGAATTGTGGATTACAGAGGATCCATTTGGGAATGGTACCATCTGTCCAGAGCTACTGTCAATACTGAGAGTTCCTTTATAAAGAACACAGCCCAGAGAAGCAATGATTCCTCCAGAATATTGATGCCAGAATTACTAGTCTGTTAGGAGTAGGGTCAAAGTCATGCTAAGAAGAAGAAAAGGGCTTTCTCACATGAGACTGAACTGTGTAGTCTCAGCAGGAAAACAGTCACATGGCAGGGGCGTCACTTAGAAGGAAAGCAGCATTTCTGGTAGAAAGGAACACATTCCTCCCACTTGCCAGCAGAGACTGGGTGGCAGGAAAGTTCTGTTGCATCCTGCAGAAGTCTGAGGTTAAACAAGGGCAGTGAGAAAGGACCCTTCTCAAGGAGGAAATGGTGGAGTTTCCCAATGGAGAGGGGTGAGACCACAAGAGAGGTGAGGAGAAAAAAGTAGAGAGAAAGGGTAGGGAAGAATATTAAACACAGGATAGAGGAAGCAGAGGAAGGCCCTAACTTTTCACAAGGAGTACAGTGGGAGGGGTTAGTTGGAGACAGTAACTAATCTCAGTCTTAAAAAGTTATTTCCCATTCTTTTTTCCTTTCCCAGACATCCTTTTCCCTAGTCAAACACAGTTGTCCAAACTGCCTTGAGCAGGTTTGGGGTTGCAACTGGAATAGGACAGAAAAAAATGACACTTTTCTGGACTTTGAAAGTAAGCTTTTGAGAATCCAATGAGAAAGCCCCAAGGACAACATGGCAAGAGGACAGGGTGACCATGGATGAGAAAGAGAAGAATCATTCTGAGAAATTTGGTTTGACAAACTTTGGAAAAAGAGCTGTGGGCTGGGATTGTGGCTCAGTGGCAGAGCACTTGCCTAGCATTGTGAGGCACTGGATTCGATCCTCAGCACCACATAAATAAATAAATAAATAAATAAATAAACAAATAAACAAACGAACAAGCAAACAAATAAATAAAAATAAAGTTATTATGTCCATCAATGACTAAAAATATTTAAAGAAAAAAAAAAAAAAAAAAAAGACAGCTGTGGAAGAATCCTGGACCAAGACCCAAAGGCAAGCATGAAATCTCTGACATCTCAGAATGCTTTTGCTCGTGTCTCTCTCTCTCTCTCTCTCTCTCTCTCTCTCTCTCTCTCTCACACACACACACACACACACACACCTACAGGGACATACAGAGGAACTGGTCCCACCCTGGAACACCAGCAGTACTCTATACACTAGTGCCTTTACTCAAGGAATTGTTAAAACATTCTAAGTTTTATTTATCTAATATATAAATATGAGTATTAGGGATCAGTTATTATTTTCATTATAGCAATGGCCAAACAAAGACAAAGATAAGTGCAAAATAACAAGGAATTCAATGAAATTTAAAAAAAAATTTTTTTTCAACTAACTCCTGATTTTCAGATGAACTAGACTGCTACTCATTAGGACCTGCCTTATATTTCAGTTAATTAGTAATCAATTAGTGATTATATGAAATAAATGGCTTATGATATAGGGCAAAGCAGGATGAAAAAAAAAAAAAAAAAGACAATGACCGTTAAGAAACAATGCATTTTTTAAACAATTTAAGGCAATTTTCAGTAAGCAAGCTATTTTTGTAATAAGATTTTGACATAAAGCCTTACAAAGTGTTGTGATGGGAAGTGTAGCTTTTCTCCTGATTGCTAACACTGTTTTTTAATAGAATGTGTGTCTGGGGCTGCTGCACAGGAATCACCTAGAAGGTGTTGGAGACGCAGGTCCTCAGGCACCTCAAACCTTCCCAATCAGAAACTCCAGGGGTGCAGTTAAGAGTACAGCCAATGCTTCAATAAGCCCTCCAACTGACTTCCATCCTGCTCACATTTGTCAACTACTTCCTAATAGTAGATCTTATCACCAGAAACATTTTGGATTCTTGACCAAAAATCTATGATTCTTTTAATAAAATTAAACATAAAAGAATCAATGTTTTTTAAAGGAGTTTTTCCCTTTAAAACATATAAGAAAAATGCAAATTTTTAGAGAATCTTACTATAAGACACACTTTTTAAAATGAAATTTGAACCAGATATATAAAATGTATTGCACTTAACTTTTAAGAACTAGTGATCACTAATAACTTCGGATTTCCAAAATCATTTTGCTCTTTTGTAAATATTTCTGTACCAAAATGGTAAAAATTACTTTAATCTCATTAAAATAAAATTTTAGTTTATAAAATACATAATATACTAAGCATGTTAGTTCATTAGTTGGTTTATTTTCATGAAAAGAGTAGATGAACACATTTTTGTCTTCTAAATCAAGTTTTCCCCCTACAGTTATTTAAGACAAATTCATTCTTCATTTCCAGTTTTCAACTAAAACAGGTCATATCTTTTCTGACTTCTAGACTAGAAATTACTCACTTATAATTTTATATTTTTATGCAAATTTTAATGAAGCAGTATTTTAACTGCTTCTGATATCAACATAAAAATAAAGATTAATAATTCAGAATGACTGAAACTACATGAAAACAAATAATACGTATATAGGTTGTCTTATCTGAAATCAGTATTTTAATATTCCAAGTTTGTTATTATTGCAGTGTCCTCTTCACAAAACTTAAAAATGCTTTAAGATGAGAAAGCAAGAGCATTAACATGTGATTCTACATGTTAAGTGGGGTTACCCAAAAGACAGATAAACATTAATAAGAGAAAGCAAGTCATCTTTGGGAACCCCATGAATGACAAACACCTGGAGCTTTTGCTTTTGTCTTGTAGAATTGATGAAAGAGGTAAATTTCTTCTACCTTATTTCTTTTTGATGTAACTGAAGACAAATCTATAAAATTTCTGGGCCTCTCTCTTTCCATGCAGGAAGTAATGCACTTTCTACAGATCCAGAGATGAGAGGATAATGTTACCTGGGCTGGTTCTTTAGCATCCAGAAATAAGTTTACTGGATAGTTCCCACCCATGTCTCCTTCCTCATGGTTTTTCAAATGTGGTCTAAGAATACTAACAAATCACAAGGACCTTTTCCCACAGTAATTCTCAGAGTGATGCATGGGTGTAAAATACTCTTTATTTGATGTTGGTGTGTCACCCTCACTTAGAATATAAGTCTCAGGCCAGGCATGGTGATGCACGCCTATAATCCCAGCAGCTCGGGAGGCTGAGGCAGAAGGATCACAAGTTCAAAGCCAGCCTCAGCAAAAGCTAGACACTAAGCAACTCACTGAGACCCTGTCTCTAAATAAAATACAAAAGGGCTGGGGATGTGCCTCAGTGGTCAAGTGCCCCTGAGTTCAATCCCTTGTGCCCCTCCCAATACATAAGTCTCAGAAGAATAGGAATTTTGTTTTGATAACTACTGTACTCCATGCATCTAAAACCATGTCCAGCACAGAGCAATCGCTTAATATTTATTGGATGGATGGATGGATGGATGGATGAATGGATGGATGGTAGGAATAGAATACTTTTGTATTTTTTGTTTGATTACTTGTTAATTCATTTTTAAGTGATATATGTGTTTTACATTCCAAAAGAGATTGATTTTTAGAAAATGATGAGTTGTCATATTCTATGTAAATGTGAAAAATATTTTAATTCCTATTTTTGGAGTAAACTAGACATCCACTTACAAAACTAAATAAGAAGGATGGCTTTGCTTATCTTTTCCAAAGCATTCTGATTCTTTCACCATTTTCTAGTGATTGTTGCATTTTCTTTGAAGCAAGCACCAAGAGGTGAAGAAAGAAAATCTTTTGGGGGTCTTTGACCTATTAAAATAACTTTTGTGGTTGACTGGGAAAACTTAGAGAGCCTTTGCTCTCCCAGTAATTGCTGAAGCGTGTGGGCTTATTTATACTGATAAATTATTTCTGGTTTTACTGCTGACCTTTCATAAAAATGTGTTCAAGTTTTTTGACCTTCTTATATCTCATTTGCCTACCTGTGAAGTAACAGTAATACCTACTATAATCCAAGAGAATTACTGGAGGATCGATGCTCCTAATGCTCTTAGTTTCCGAACCAACAGGGCTCAGTGAAGAGCCCTGGATTACTATCCTCTCTATGAGATACCTCTTCTAAGAATGAGTCAATTGCTTTGGGGTTGCTCATAGTCTTGACAAAGCCACTTTAAAGTGGGTTAATTAAAGGCTTGAAGTTATAATGATGAGTTCTACAATGGTTCTCCCACTGCTCAGGAATCCAATGTGAAGTGCAGAAATTAGCCAGATGTAAATCGGGGGTGGAATATGAAGGGCTGAGAAGAAGTACTGTGAGATAATTTTCAGGAACTTTAAACTCAATTGCTTGAAAGCATTTCAACCGTAGGTTTTTTCAGCTTTCTATTTCTGCATCACACCAGACAGAGAAATATCATGCCATTGCTTTCTCTATGTTTAACTGTCTAAGCGCTGCTAAAAAAAAAGGTCAGCTTTTGTTCGACAGAGTGGTTTCTGAAGGGAGAGATTACTGCTCAAATGAACTTCTGCACTTCAAAGGCAACTCTAATAAAGGAGGGAAATGAGGTGCAAGGTGAATCTCAACTCCAACTAAGGATTCAGATCAGTTGAGTCAAACTGAGAAGAGACAAAGAAGTTTGAACAGATGTATTCTGATACTTGCTCATTCTGTGACATCCAACACCCTTTCAAATGTTTCCTAATCATCCAGAAGTTAAATGACCCAAGTTGCAAATGAAAAGAGCATGGGAGGGCAAATCAAGAAAGAAGGGGAAGAAAGAGAAAATTTAAGCACATGTAGCAAAACTTATTTACCTTCCTTAAAAAACATATAGCTAGGGCTGGGCTTGTGACTCAAGCAGTAGAGTGCTCGCCTAGCATGTGAGAGGCCCTGGGTTCAATCCTCAGCACCACATAAAAATAAATAAATAAAATAAAGGTATTGTGTTCAACTAGAACTAAAAATTAAATATTTTAAAAAATATATAGCTAATTGATAAAGAAGGCATTTAAGGATATAGGCACTGAACATAAACATATAGGTAGTAAGATACTGCCTGCATTATAAGTGTCTTTGTTACAATGTAATGATGTCATAAATTATCTATAAATGAAAATATCATTACCATTATTAGGTCCAAGTATTTTATGTATGATATTAACAGAACATAAATACCCTCATCTCCTGAACCAATACCAAAAAAAAAAAAAAAAAAAAACCAACTTTTTTTCTCCTTATAATTTAAGCCACAATGAGCTAAATACAATGATTAATGTATGTTTTATATGTTCATTCTAAAACATTTAACAAATCTTTGGTGTGTGCCAAGTAATGCTCCAGGCATTGCAGTTATAAAAGCAAACAAAACAGACAAAAGCTCCTACCCTCAAGGAACTAACTTTCTGTTGGTGGAGGACAGACAAACAAATAAGCATGTATTCTACCAAAATATGAAGGTTCTAAGAGGAGAACAGAGCAAAGGATGGGAGGAAGGAGCAGGGGGTGTAGGTGAAGCCTGCCATTATAAATCACACGGTCACAGACCATTTTAACAGAAATTTAAAAGGCAGAACCAACAACAAGTTCAAAGACCTAAGGCTGGATTATGGTTCTTGGTTTCAAAGCACAGCCATGAGACCAGTGTGACTTGAGCAGAGAAAGTAAGGAGGAAAGCACCAGAGAAGTGAGCGGGAGGGGCCAGGTCATACTGGAAAGCTTTTGAAGTCAACGCGAAGTTTGATTTCTGCTGAGAAACTGGAAGTATTCGAAAGTGTTGAGCAGAGAAGTAATATAATCTGCATTATATTTTTAAGGGTTCATTGTGGTCACTGTGTTCAAAAAAACACTGAGGAATGCACAGGCGAATGGAAGCCTATGGCAATAATCCAGTTGAGAGTTGATGGTAGTCTGGACAAGATGATAGGGCAGAAAGTGGGCAAATTCTGGAACATAGGGATCAAGAGGGATGATGGCAGAGATGACCAGAGAGTAGGGCTTCCCAGTGGTTAGCACCAAAGGCTCTGGACAGAATTGGGTTCAAATCCCAACTGTCCTATTTGTTCATGGAGCAACCACTGGCAAGGTGTTTAGCTTTTCAGAGCTTTCACTTTTAGCAAGTGAGGTTACTAAGAACACTTTCTTAATATTTAACTCAAAAAGTTACTCTGATGTTCAGACGAGACACAGTACCTGACACAAAGTTAAGTACTTGATAAATATGAACTAAAATAAGAATAAAAAAGAAAGAGCAATCAGGAGCCTGACCAGGGTCTCCTAAGCCAGACCAGCGAGCATATACTCTGGTTCACCAGAAGCTATGGAAATGCTGAGTGAGGAGATGGACACCAGCAGTTGGCGTTTTGGAATAATTACTTTGACTTCTTTGAAGAGTGGATTGAAAAGGGACTTAACTGGAAACACAGAGATTGCTGTAGTTGCCTGAGAAGAACTGATGGCAGCAGGGAGTGGAGGAAGTGAGTGGCTGAGGGGAGGCAGAAGTGCTGACCGGCTCCACAGGTGGTATGGTGAGGGGTGGGAGGGTCCAAGGCATCACCAGCCTCTAGCTTGGCAACTGCTGAGTGAACGTGCCACTCCATGAGGAAAGTTCTCAGAGTAATTCAGGAAAGAGGCAGAGGATGGTTTCAAGACTGCGCCCCCTGCCCTGCAGTACACTCAGATTTCAACCTACAGGAAGGGGAAAGTCAGGGCCCCCAGGGGAAGCAGGGAGAGTCCAGCTGCCTATCACCACTGCTCCCAAAGCACTGACATTTTCTTGATGTGTTTGTTTACATTATAACTTTGGAAGACTTCTCCTTTAGTTTGGGTCAATGTCAAACATGTGGGAGTGACCAACTGCAACTATAAAAAACAAGTTAACTATAAGGCAATCCTAGAATCAGTAACATCATTAATAAAATAGGGGGGTGATAGAGGGGAACAATTTCAAGGAAAACTTGCCCAAAGATACTGTTTTCTGTTAAAACTGCATAGACATGTGTTTGTTTATTCCTTTTGGAGCTCATTTGTGGACCCTCTGGCAGCATCCACATAGGATCTGAACCCTGAAGCTGCATGAATTCAAGTCCTTCCCTCCCCTAATGAGCTTAGGGAGGGTTGATGGGCCTCTCCTTTCTGCTTCAGCCTTAGCAATCTGAGCGTGAAGTCCTCCCTGCAACTCCCAAACCCACTGACATTTAATTAGCACTGTCGCTGGGATCCTGAAGCATGCCTTCCCAGATGAGAACCATAAAGCCTCATGCAGAATTGGTATACGTGAAAACAAATACCTAGTCTGGCAGATAAAGATCTGCTTTTGCAAACTGGACTCTGTGAGTATTTCCAATTAGCCCTTTCCAGGTTCTGCTTTTAGGCAATGGCACTATGCTAAGGGAAAGCAAACATAAATATGAGGAGCCTCAGGAAATCTTGGAGGGTAAACATTTTAAATAAAATGCATGAGCACACACACCCCACTTCTTCTGAAGAATAATCGTGGTATACTAATGGTATAAAGTCGTTCTGAGTGACAGCAAGACAATTTGAGTTGCAGTACCTCCAGTGTTATCTCATTCTCCCTTGCCCTCTGGGTTTTAGAGCTGAAATTTTGCTTTCATTCTGCTTAAGGTAGGGATCAGAAAAGGACACCTTGGCTGAGCCTCTTTGAATCACTGCTCCTCTGACTCTCATGTGCCTTTTGGAGTACACCTACATTTCCAGTCATAATTACACAGCTCCTCTGTTTACTGCTATCCAGTTTGGGTGCCCACCACTCAACTCAGATTTCTTTTTGTAGGACTGCTAAGTGTCACAGCCAGGCCCTGGCTGACAAATGTACTTTGTGTATTGAGTTATTTAGGGCCATTGGTCCCACCGTCCTTTGAGAGTCTCTCTCCTCCTTTACTTTTAAATATCATTCCCTCAGCCCTCTCATTTCAACCCATTTCTGTGATTTTCTCTCCTCACTGCCTCCCTTTAACTTTTGATACTACTCTGGGCTCTGTTCTTGATCTTCTACTCCTCTCATTTCAATCACTTTTCTCTGGAAGTCTCATCTCTGCACACCAATGTTCCATGCTTAGCTCTTATTCCTGAGAATGAAGTAAACAGAGTCAACTGCTTGTTGTATACCTCCAACCCAATGTCTCATTAGTTCCTTAAATACTGAAGGTCTAGAACTACGTTTCCTTCTCCATTCCCCCTCCAAGCTTCTCTTTCCCTAGTCTTGCCTACCAACCAACTCCATGCCTAGAAACTATCCAAGACTCTTACATCCTTTTTGCTCTCCTTAAGCCACTCCTATGGTCATTAAATCAGCTGAAGATGAAATGGAGCTGGACTTAGGAGAGGACAGTGGAGATGGCTTCTCACTGTATGCAGGACTAAGGCTAAAACCCTTAGTAAGATCTGCATGGCCTCCTGATCTGACCCTGCCCATCTCCTCAGCCTCCTCACCTGCCCTCTTCCTTTGTCTCTTCTTGTTTTGTCATTAGCGACTTTGCATCTAAAGATGTTGCAGACTCTCACATATTGTTTTATGGGACCAGCATGTACATACCTGACCAAGAATGAGCGAGCCATGGTTTTTATTCACTAACTTTAGTGCAAAGTATTTTCTTTTTTAGCAGATATTTGCTTGTTGATAAACAGAGGTTGGTTTAATTTCTGAGAAGGGGTTGGGTTTTAGCAGAAATGAAATAAGTAACAATCAGGTTAGGATGATACCAGGAAGGTGGAAAGCACAAAAGGAGAAGGAAGGGAAGGAAAGGAGAAGAGGTAGTATCTGGGTCAGGTGATCAGGCTAGTCAATTAGGGAAGGAAGCTGAGAAGGGCAAAGTCTGGAGTAGCTTTTTTTTTTTTTGGAAACTGTGGTCTACAAATTGAATAAAAATATCCCGGATGTATGGTAAAAAGTGATTTTGGGTCCTACCTTGAATCTATTCAGAGTCTCTGCAGACAGGGTCTAGGACTTTGAAGTGAACTACATTTGAGACCTTCTGCTTTATACCTCAATGTAGCACACAGTATTTCTAAGTTGTCCATCAGATGTAAGTGGAAAACTATCTTCATCCCTAGCTGGTTTTCTTTTGTTTGTCCTGTGGCTTAGTCCCCTAGATCCATCTCATTGCAATCACTCTGTCTTCGCTTCCGGGATTCTGCTTCTGTTCTGCCTTCTTCATTCACATTCCTGATTCATAATGTGTTCATTCGTCTTCTCCATCTAATGAATGAGCATAAGCCTACCCCTATCAACTTGTTAGTGAATTCTCATTTATCAGGCTCCCGCTGTCCATAGAATACTTAAGTCATACCACCACAGGAATGGAAGAAAGGACCTCCAGTGTATTCCTTTTATCCAGTCAGAAATTCTAAGTGTGTGTATGTGTGTGTGTGTGTGTGTGTGTCTGTTTGTGTCTGTGCGCGCGCATGTGCGCGCACACGCCTGTGAGCTCACATGAACATTGCATGCCACACTCATAGACAAAATAAATTAAACTTTATAAATACAAAGTTGAAAAATGCTTAAAAATAACTGGCACCATCAGTTCTGACTCACGAGGATATTTCAAATGTGGAATATGGGAATCTTTTCCATCATGAAGATTATAAAAATCATCTAAAGCAGAGTCTGGCAAAGAACAACTCCTGGGTCAAATCTGTTCTGCCACCTGCTTTGTAAAAATGAAATTCTATTTGGTAAAAACAGACAAATGCATGTGTTTACATATTATCCATAGCTGTTTTGGCTCTAGGATGGCAGAGTTGAAAATCTGCAACAGAGATAGTATGGTCTGAAAAGCTGAAAATATTTACCATGTGGCACTTTGTAAACTCCTGATAAACAAATTCGCAAATAGTTTTCAGGTCTCATATAGCAAACAAAAAAATGTATAGATATGTATAAATTCTATATAAATAGATACATTTCTAGAAGATAAGTCTTTTGAACCAACACATTTTATATCCCTAAAACTGATCTTTCATTGATAACATAAATCTCCATAAGGGACTTTCCAGAATTTCCCCCTTCTGTATAATTTTAGATAATCACTTGGTTGTGACATGAAAGGGAAACTTTTTTTTGGTCTGTTTTTGGTCTAGCTGAGGATAACTATTTCCCTTTCTGAGGTCTGACATTTTTTTAGTTCAACAGTTTTATCTTCCAATATTATTTTGTCACAATGGTCTATCACTTTACTGTGCCTCTGTAAGTAATTTGGAAACTCAAAATTCATCAAAAGCTACAAAAGACAAAGGCAGAGCAATCTTGTCACTAATTAGTAAGACCCATGTTACTCCATAATTCTCTTGGCTACTACATCAGGAAAAGTTATTTTCAAACATCACTTTAATGTTCTAGTACTTGATCTATTGGCCAACAGTCAATAGACCTCTGTCTTGCTATCTCATCCCATCTGATGCTTCTACAGTGTATCTTCAGGATAAAATGTCAGCTGAAGAGTTGAACTTTCTACACTTATGTTTGAGCTGGAAAAACAAGCTCATCAATAAACATTACAGGCAGATATGTGTAAGCGCAAACAAAGACACACATATCTAGATTATTACTTAGTGCTTTGACGTAAGTATTTTTTATCGGCTTATGTGCTTACTAATTGTTTTCTCACCGGTTCCTTTATGATTGATTTATCTTTAAATACTTGCTTACTAATGTCATGGTATAAATTAGTTCATGAATGAAAGTACAATCATTAAAAGATCCTTTTAAAGATGGTAGAATGAGATGGATATCATTACCCTAAGTGCATGTATGAAGTCACGAATGGTGTGAATTTACTTTGCATACAGAGATTTGTAAAAATGTGTCTATATGTGTAATATGAAATGTAATGCATTCTGCTGTCATTTATAACAACTTAGAATAAAAAATAAATTAATTAAAAAATAGATCCTTTTAAGACCTGTAATAATGCTTTTGGGTTGGCAGATATTTTTTAACACAGACCTCTCTGCCATTTGTTTTTGCTAACTGTCTTCAGCAATTTACAAAATCATCAATGTCTCATTAACTTTATGGTAACATAAGTAAGAACAAAGTACTCTGAGGAACAGTTTGGACAAAATGTGTGTTACATCACATGTCAATTAATATTTCTATGGAATTGTGTTTTGGTACTTGAAGTCCTCCATAAGTTGCTGAGGTGCCTTTCCTCTGCCACCTCCCACAGTGCCTCACTGCCTTCCCTGGCCTTGATGCAAGGTCCCAGAGAAACTGACACACACATACCATGCTAAATGCTGCCCCCACCTCTGTAATACTTTCCCTCTAATGAAAATGTTTTCTTCTTTTTGCTTTTTTGCTTATCTAAATCTTATCAATCCACAAACATTATCTAAAATGCAAGTCACTCCACAAAGTCTTATACAGCAACTCTAGTCAATCAATCTAATTCCTTTGTATCATCCACAGCACTCATCGACTACAACAATCACTCATTTACTTAATCAAATATATTTTATTTTTTAATTTATCAAATATATATATACATATATATATATATATATATATATATATATATATATATTCCAAAATATTTATGGAATCAATAACATGCTATGCACTGGAAGACATTCATGAATAAAACCCAAATTGTGCTCTTATAGAGTTTGGAGTTTAGTGGAGACAGAAAAGGAAATAGGCCACAATAATCTAGTGATATATGTTTTGTGATGTATCACAGTAAAGAATGATATATCACATGACAGACAAAATCCAGCCTTGGGTCACAGTAACAATGTGAAGCATGGGCCCCAGAGTCCGAGTATCTGGATTTGTCCCTAGGTTGTATACACCATGGGAGAAGCAAGAGTTCCATGATGGGTATGGTCAGTGTTATATGCCTAAAAAAGACTCAAATGGGAGCTTGAGCTCCAAGCAGTGGAGGTACCAGTCTGGTGTTCAGAAGAGAAGCCCATGCTGAGATAAAAGTGTGGGATTTATCATTGGTACTCATGGTTCTTATAGTCATGTGATTGAATGAGATCTCCCAGGGAGTGATTAGTGATTAAAAAGCCAAGAGATCCAAGAATTGAGTCCTACAACACTGTGACCAGAGCACCTCAGACAGAAGGAGAGAGTAATAGGAACCAGTGAAGGAGACTAAGAAGAAGGAAACAGAAAGATCAGAAGACAGTGCTGTGTGAAAACTAAGTGAAGAAAGTACTTCAAGGGAAAGAGAGTGACCAACTGGGTCAAATGTTAGTGACAGGTCACATAAGATGAGGAAGAGGACAAACCATTAGGTTTATTGAGGTGGCAGTCACTATAATTCACCTAGAACTTATTGGTGGCATGGTGGGGATAAAAGCCTGGCAAAATGGATTCAAGAGAGAAAGGAAAGAGAGGAATTGCAGGTAACAATTATGTACATTCTTTTGAGCAGTTTTGCTATAAAAGGGAACAGAATCTCAAGCCAGTGGGCTAGAGGTTTTTCAGAGAAACAAACAAATGAACATGCTTGGATACTGAGTGAATGATCAAATGATTGAGTATAAAGTGAACTCAGTCTGCTTCTCTGACTCCTTTGGGCTCTCTCCCTGAAACATTCTGGCTCTTGTGCCCTCGTTTTCCCAAGTATACTCCCACCCCGAGACCCCAGAGCACCCCAGATACACATCTTCCAAGGGACTTAATGCAATGTGATTGTTTTCATGTCTCCATCTTAATGAAAGGCGAACTTCCTGAAAGTAGAGACTATGTCTCTTTTCCATACCCCATTCATCCCCACCTGCCACATGATTGGTGTCCATAGAACACATGCACCAAGAGGAACAATCAGTGTGATCCTAAGAAGGGATGTCAGCTCATTGAGGGGAGGGATTGGGGTCTGTCTGCTCAGTTCTCTATTATCATCACTGAGAAGAGCAGGCTTATTGCATACCTGGGCAATTAAACTAAATCTATTTTTTCAACTCAATGTGATAATCTTGTGATATTTTTAAAAGCTTTTTTCAATTAGGTTCACATATTGGAAAGCTTCTACATTATCAAAGTCCATCTATAAAGTAAGCTTACATATCTATTTTCAAAATCACTGCTATATTTGTCATACTCCAGAATTAACTATATTCATTTGATTATAACTTAAGTGTTGAACATTATCCCTGAGGACTGAAAAACAGCAAAGTGTAACACTTCATCTGAGATATTTTGCAGAACTCTTTTAGAAAACACTGTCCATGTTGTTGTATTATGTCTTCACATAAATTCCTCTTAGAACAAAATATCAGTAAAGAGTTGCTTATTGATAAATAGCATAGGTATTAATCCATTATTTTTCATGCTCACTTTCTAAAAACCTAAGATCTATCTCTGATAAGCAGTCAGAATATTGGCCAAGATCCTCAGAATACTTAGATTCCCCTTTCCTTCTTAAGGCTTTTGATCTTACATATTCTAACAGTCTAATTATATATAAGCATTTCTCATTCAACCTCAAATTCCTTTTATGTATAGATGAGGCATAATAAATACATAAATATCTAGTAGATGATTAGTTATTCCATTCCATTACGTAAAACATAATCTAACCCAGTAAAAGAGGCATCAAGGTCTATATATACTCTGGTATTCATATAGGTCCCTGAAAACTTACTTTGCAAACATAGCTCATGGGTACCCATCATAGTTTAGTAGATGAGCAAGCTGAAGTCAGATAAGTCAAGTTACATAAATAGCTCATAGGGAAAACACACAGTGCAGGGTGGATAACAGCTAAGCAGTTCCCACAATATCCTTGATACAATATTCCAGCTAACATATAACTGCACTACAAGTGCCTCTGTGAGTTAAAAAACCCAGCTGTGTTTTCTACTTTCTGCACTACAAGCAATAATAAAGATGAAGTAATTGTAAGTTAGTTAAAACCCTTCAAAGATATTGGAGATGGAAGTTATGTATCCAATTACGAACCCATCCTTCTGCTTCTACAAATAAAGTAAGTGAAGCAATGCTGATTACTACATATAAGCATAAGAAAATAGAAGCTGCAAAGAGGTGAAAAGCATAACTCTCTAAGGGAAACATTTTAAGTAGTAGGAGTGATATATACATTTCATATGATTTCAGTATAAATTAAAATTCAGTGATTTAGAATAATTTGTATGCTTATCCCTTAAAATGAATATAGCTTAAGCAATGGCATCTATGAAAAAGAATTTTCAAGGGAAGAAAGTGGATTAATGAGGATTATCAAAACATCTTCAAAACTTCTTCAGTATAACATAGATGCTTAAAATACTACGGCTATTCCTACCATCTGGTCTCTCTCTCCTAAGTGTTAAGAAACAGGTATTGGCTTTGGGTTCAGATAGAGTAATAATTCAAGGATATGAACTACACTAGGAAATGCTGTGCATTTTCTTTGGGAGGAAAAAAATCAACAACTTAGAAGCCCTGTCTGCTATTTCTAGCTTTCCCAATAGACTATATTCAATTTCCTAATATATATTCAATTTCCTAATAAACTATATTCAATGGATATAGTTGAAGTCAGAGCAGCCTAAGGAGGAGTCAGAGACATGGCAACAGCCTTATGCATGGCTAGAATACAGACTGATGTTCTGATAATTATGTCAGTGAAAAATATGTATGTATATAACAAACATGAAATGTTAAGTAAAAAATGATGATAATAATGATGATGATGATGATAATAATAATAATAATAATAATAATAATAATTATTGCTTCCAATGAACCTGGCATCATGATCCTCACATCAAACTAACAATTAGAGAAGCCAATTTCAATCCATTTTCTGATTGTATTTTTTATTGCTCCCACTAGCCATGAATTTGAGAGGTCACTTAAATGACAGTAAGAGTGAAGAATATTTGGGTGCCAGTTAGAGGATTTAAAATATTACACCTAGGAATTTCTTCCATTATGTTTTTTTCTTTGTAGAAAAGCTTTTTGTTGTTTTAAATGATATTTCATGGGCACCCAGATTTGTGAACATACTTCTAATTAAGTATCCAAGATCTATATGCATGAGATAATTAAAGAACAATTCTAGGATGACATATAGCATGAACAACTGTGAAAGTATGCATGTGATGTGAGGCAAACATAACAAATGTAAGAACTAAAAACAAAGAGAAACCATTGTTGGTTGGAAATCATTCAGGAAATGGGGTAGGTAGTTCTCACTTCAGATTTTAAAGGAACTATGGCAATACTAAAATACTAAATGAGGAGATATTCTATTATCTCAGGAGGACAGCTTCATTTTAAAAAGATAAAATTTAAAAAAAGTGCCTAGCAAGAGGGAAGATAATACAGAGCTCTGTCCAGTAGAATTTACAGAAAAGACTGGCAAAATTAAAAATAAAAGCAGTTGAATAAGATCTTTGACTGTCAGAATGCTAGTATCAGTTTTGCAAGATGCTGTTTATGTATGGCTACTATAGTTTAGATATGAGGTATCCCCCAAAAGCTCATGTGTGAGACCATGCAAGAATTTTCAGAGGTGAACTGATTATAATATAAGAAGTGTAAACTAATCAGTGGACTAATCCACTCATATTGATTAACTGGGTGGCAAGTGTAGGCAGGGAGGGTGTGGCTGAAGGAAGTAGGTCACTGTGGACATTACTTTGGAGTAATGAGAGAACCAGCATTCTCTCTCAGCTTCCTGGCTGCCATGTCCTGAGCTGCTTTCCTTCAGCACAGCTTTCTGCCATGATGTTCTGTCTCACCTTGGGCAGAAATATGGAGTCAGCTGACTATGAATTGAACCTCTGAGACCATGAGCCAAAATAAACTTTTCCTACATTGTTCTTGTGAGGTCTTTTGGTCACAGTAACAATAAAGCTAACAAAAACAAGTGCCTACCTTGCATAAAAGCATGTTTGCAGTTAATTGTTTCCCCATATTCTTCTTGAGTGTCTACTATATATAAAGTACTGTATTTGGCATGGGAGCAGGAAATAAAAAAGAAGAAAAGGTTTGTGTTTATATAGGAAAAAATATAAACATCAATAGTAGAAATTATCTATTTTGATCATGGTACTGATGCTAATAGAAAAATATCTTTATTCAGATATTTTATTAAAATACTTCAACTATAAGATATCAAAGCTTTGTAGTATATCATATACTAGTCATTCATTTGTTCATTTGTGCTAAATGCCTATGATCAGTTGTTGGGATATCAACCATGTTTAGTAAATTCAAATTAATATAGTTCAGCTCATATAAAGACACATGGGTACCATAAAAGATCCATATGAATAGTCCCAAAACAAGTTTCTCCCTGCAGAGAAAGCCTTTAACAAAATTCAGCATCCATTAATGATAAAAATACTGAAGAAACTAGGGATAGAAGCTACTTCAACATCATAAAGAGGCTGTATGTAACAAACCCAAAGACAACATTATAGTGAATGGGGAAAAATTGAAAGAATTTCCTTTAAAAGATAGAACAACCAGTGAACTGAATTTGGTCAAAGCAGAATGAGCTTGCATGGGGATTCTTCCCAGAACTTCCAGATAAAAGCCTACCCTAACCTGCACCTGATTTGGGTTTTGTTGGACCCTAATAGAGATTACACTTGAGCCAGCCCAGACTTCTAATCTTTAAACATGTAATGTAATAAATAAGCATTGTTGTAAGCTACTAACTTTGTGCTAATTTGTTATGCAACAATAGGAAATTAACATACTATATCACAGGGTGACTTTAGGGATTAAATAGGATAATATCTGTATAGTTCTTAATATTTGTAAGGAATTGTCAAGTTGTAAGTACTCAATAAATGATAGTTCTTTAAAAAATATCTGGAACAAGACAAGGATGTTCACTCTCACCACTCCCATTTAATATAGTACTAGAAATTCTAGTGAGAGTAATTAGTCAAGAAAGGAAATAAAAGGGATAAAAATAGGAACAAATGATATGATACTATAATTAGAAGATCAAAAAAGCTCTATTGAAAGACTGCTAGAGCTAATAAATTTAGCAAAGTAGCAGGTTACAAAATCAACATACAACAATTAATAGTTTCCTACAGATCAATAGTGAATCTGATGATAAAGAAATCATGAAAACAATTTCATTCACAAGAGCCTAAAAAAAAAAAAAACCCTAGGAATAAATCTAACCAAGGAGGTCAAAGAACTCTACATTGAAAACTATAGAACACTGAAGAAAGAAATTGAAAAAGACACAAGAAGATGGAAAGACTTCCCATGTTCATGGATAGGCAAAATTAATATTATTAAAATGGTCATACTACGGAAAGCACTATACAGATTCGATGCAATTCCCATAAAAATTCCAATAACATTCTTCACAGAACTAGAAAAAAACAGTCCTAAAATTCATTTGGAGGAACAAAAGATTCAGAATAACCAAACTAATTTTAAGTCAAAGAAACAATGCTGTAGGCATCACAATACCTGGCTTCAAGTTATACTACAGAATTATAGTAATAAAAACCACAGGGTACTGGCATAAAAACAGATGCATTAACTTATGGTACAGAATAGAAGACAGAGAGAAATCCACACATCTACAGTCATCTTATCCTTGACAAAGGTACCAAAAACATAAACTGGAGAAAAGACAGCCTTTTGAACAAATGGTGCTGGGAAAACTGGTTATTCATATGTTAAAAAAAAAAAAAAGGAGGTTAAATCTATCAACCTGTATAAAAGCCAACTCAAAATGGATCAAAGCTTAGTATTTAGGCCAGAAACTATAACTCCTAGAAGAAAGCAAGGTCAACATTCCAACATATATGCACAGGCAGTAACTTCCTCAACAGTACCCTTAAAGCTCATGAGATAATGCCAAGAGTTAATAATTGGAATGACATCAAATTAAACCCTTCTGTACATCAAAGGAAACAATTAAGAATATCAAAAGAGAACCTATAGAATGGGAGAAAATCTTTGCTAGCCTTTCTTCTAACAGAGATTTGATATCTAGAACATATAAAGAACTCAAAAAGCATCAAAAACAAATAATCCAACTAATAAATGGGCAAATGAACTAAACAGACACTTCTCTAAAGAAGAAATACAAATGGCCAACAAATATATGAAAAAATGTCGATCATCACTGGCAACTAGGGAAATGCAAATCCCTACTGAGATTAGGAAAATGCAAATCCTACTGAGATTTCATATCACTCCAGTCAGAATGGCAGTTATCAAGAATACAAATAATAATAAATGCTGGAGAGGATGTAGAGAAAAAGGAATGCTTTTACATGGTTGGTGGTACTGTAAATTAGTGCAACCAGTATGGAAATCAGTATTGAGGTTTCTCAAAAGACTAGACATGGAACCACCATATTACCCAGGATAACCACTCCTTGGTGTTTATCTTAAAGAATTAAAGGCATCATACTACAGTGATACATGCATACACATGTTTACAGCAGCACAATTCACAAAAGGCAATCTACAGAACCAGCCTAGGCAAACATCAACAGATGAACAGATAAGGAAAATGTGGTATACACACACAATGGAGTTTTCTTTAGTTGTAAAGAAAAATGAAATTACATCATTTTCAGGAAAATGGATGGAATTTGAGTTCATTATGTTAAGCAAAATAAACTGAGCTCAGAATGTCAAGAATTGTATGTTTTCTTTCATATGTGGAAGCTATAGAGTAAAAACAAAAAGAAAGGTGGTGGTGGTGGGGTGGTCTCATGAAAATTGAAGGGAGATCAGGAGAGTAGAGGAAAGGGACTAGGGGAGGGGGGGGGGGGGGGGGGGGGGGGGGGGGGGGGGGAGAGGAGGGAAAGAAAAAATACTGGGGAATAATATTGGCAAAATTATATTATTACATTATGTACATGTATAGCTATGTGCAACACTATGTAACACAGATCCCACCATATGTACAACTATAATGCACCAATGAAAAATATGGGGAAAAAAGGAAAAAAACAACCAGAAGTTTCTCCCTGTAAAATATCTATGGTGCATGTTTGCAGAAGCTGTTCCCTTTGCCTAGAATGCACTCACCATCTCTTTTATCCTACAGGGTTCAGTTCAAGTGTCTCTTCTAGAAGGCTCTTCTGCCTCCTAGGGGAATAGCTTCTTGCACAGACTCAATTTTAAAATAGCACATTAAATTACATTGATTTCTATGTCTTACTGTCTCTGTTAACATACCGTTCAGTGGGAGCTTCTTGAGGCATTTTATTTATCTTTTTATCTTAGCAACTAACACAATGCCTGACATAAGAGGTGTTCAATACATGTTCTTGAATGACTCTCTGATGATAAATGAACCTGACCTGAGGTAGTTGTATGTGACTAATATAATATTCAAGAGCTAACCGCTGACTGGGGATCCAGCTCCCCAGGTCTTCTTTTGCTCTTTGAAACATGCCAAGCTCATTGCCACTTTCAAGACACCATACCCCCCACTTCATATACCAACTTCTGTTTCTTTCCTTAGATTTAGCTTCAGTTTCAGCTCATTAGAGTAAACCCTCCAGATTCACCAGTCTCCAACAGGACCTACGGTCTTTCACCACTCCCCAATCTCATTCACAGCATCACGTATCTATCTGCCTCCTTTTGGGTTTGTCTGTCTCCCCTTCATGCTCCCAGGCAAAATGGAAATTCCCTGAGAACTGACCCGTGCTGATCATCTTCCCTGCTGCATCCTAGTACCTGGCACAGTGCCTGGCATTTAGTAAGCACTCCATACATCTATGCAATTGGATCAAAGAAAGAATGAGGAATTTGGATCCTTTACTCCATAGTGGTAAACTGAAAAGTTGCATTCAACTTGCTGATGACTTTCTTTTGGCCTACTCAGTGTTTTTAAAAACCTTAAATGAGGGATGGGGCTGTAGCTTAGTGGTGCTTGCCTCACACATGTGAGGCACTGGGTTCGATCCTCAGCACCACATAAAAATAAATAAATAAACAAAGATATTGTGTCCATCTACAGCTAAAAAAAAAATTTAAAAACAACCCTTAAATGAGTTGCCAATTTTTAAAGGTTAGGGTATATGTGTGTGTGTGTGTGTGTGTGTGTGTGTGTGTGTGTGTGTATTTCAAAATTCAGACTTCTTTTGAAATATTGCAAAAAGAAAACCAGGACCTGCGATCTCAGTTGGCAAATCAGCAGATGTGAGTAATGGTTGCCTGCTTTGGGAGAGGATCATCAGACTATCCGGGCCTTCCCTGCCCCACTCATTCACATGCCCCATTCCATGCTGAAGGTGGTCTGGATTTGGGTCCTGATCTCTTCTCCAAAGCTTTCACTGTGACCCATGCTCTCATGGATTGCTATTCCATAAAATCTTAGAATATGCCTTTAGAGATGAATTAGCATCAGAACACACCTTATAACTATTTCTGCATTAAAACATTGAAGAATTACATTATTAAATAAAAAAAAACTGGATACATCTTTCATTAGAAGAGAATCTGGGTGAGTACTTAAGAGATCTTAAGGTGGTGGAAGAAACTGCCATTAAAATATTTAAAAAGTCAAAGAATCGGGAAGTAGTAGATATAACTAACATGACTTACAAAGGGTTATTATCCTTCATTAAAATTCAACAAGAAAAAAATAAACCCCAATAAAGAAGGGATAAATACATTTTTGCAGAAGAAATACAAGTGACCAGTGAACTCACCAGTGACAGTCTCTTTTACTAGAAACCTAAAAGATGTGAATCAAAATGAGATCCCCATTCATCTATCACACATTAATTTATTCAACAAACATCTATTGAGTGATCACTATGTTCCAAACACTATTAGTTTAGCAAATATTTTTAAATGGTAATAATTTTAGTATTGAGTAAGTTAAGTACTTCATACACTGTGGAAAATAATTTTACAATATTCATCAAGAACCATAACACAGTTAAGACTCTATGACCCAGTAATTAAACTTCTTGGAATTTATCCTAGGAAAATAATCAGTGTGGCAGACAAAGATTAATGTATGAGGATGTTAATCATAGTGTAATTTATAATATCAAATACATTAGAAACGTAATGTCTAACAATAAGGAGTGATTAAATAAATTATGGTCCATTCAAATGATGCACAATTATGCAGACATTAAAATTATGTTTTCAAAGACCATATATTGATATGGAAAAATGATCATGAAAAATTTTAAAGCTTGAATTTTGAAAAGAATTTCATCTAACTAATTAAAGTGATATGTTCTCTCTATGATTCAGGGCTTATTTTTGCTTCTACCCACAGGCTTGTTATCTGATACTTCTCCTGCAAAGAACATAACATTTCTCCATACACATCTTATTTCAGATGGGCATTAAATGAAGAGAAGAGTCTCAGAGAAAAACACAGAAATTGCTAGAAGGAATGTGAGGAACAATGTGGCTTACTACAGGTTAAACATATAACAAAGTACTGAACAATGCTCAAATGGTGGGCAGGGACTGAACAGAAGCAAGAACAGACAAGAAGGAACAGGAAGGAAGTAGAATAAAAAAGATCAAGACTACAGCAGAGAGAGAGGTCAGAGAGGCAGGAGGAAAGCTGGAGGAAGACAGAAGTCAAAAAGGACACAACTGAATGTTAAGGAAATTCTCTGCACAACGCCACAGTACTAGAACTTAAGAAATTCCCTTCCTGATGCATTTATAGCTTTATGTAGATCAGACAAGACACTTACAAGAAGCATTATTTGTTTGTTTCTTGTAACACCAACCACAGGAAGGGCCAAAAGGGATGTCATGGCAGAAAAAGCAGAACCATCTCACTGCCATGTAAAGCATAACAACAAAAACTGAAAGTCTGAGAGCACCAAAATAAACTGTCTGTACAAAAGATGATTATAGTAAAACAAGGAGGAAGCTGCATCTTGGTTTTGGAATTGCTGAACTGTGCAAACGCAGAAACCAATCGTCATGGTCACTTGCATGCAGACACAGCTACTTGGCCACTCCTGAAGCACAGCTCCTCTGCATTTACTTATTGGTGCAGGAGCTGTCTGCATAACAGGCTTGTAAGGAACTCAGCAACCATGATTGGCTTCCCAAGATACCAAATATGATATCCCAGGGCAGAGAAAGCCAAAGAAGCCACTTGTGAAAAGGTCAACAGAGCACGGTGGGCTCTTCTGTGAATGAATGCTGATGATCTTTCATAAAAGATTGGTGGCAGGAATCACCTCGTAAAGAATACATCTAAGGACTGAGGTTGTGGCTCAGTGGTAGAATGCTTGCCTAGAACGTGTAAAGCACTGGGTTGATCCTTAGCACCACATAAAAATAAATAAAAATGAAACGAAGGTATTAAAAAAATACATCTAAAAGGTGGTGAGGTGGCAATTTCTTGTATGACTGTAATAAAATAAGCAGACAATAGCTTAGCATTATAGTGTCGGTTATTTATAACTGGTCCTTTACTACTCTATTCCTATACAGGGGACCCATGTGGACTCTCTATTTAGCTGAAAATTACCATTTAATCATAAGGCATAAAGCCTTCAGCAATTCAGCCATTAATTTATCTACCTGTTCCTTCGCTCAGCCCAGAGCGCTACAAACATTGAAGCCTGGCTTCTTTTCCAAGAAACATACCTCTACCTTGTACTTTAATTGCTCTTCAAATCACTGCTTTTCCAACATTTTGTTTAGGGGAATTTTATTCACCTCACTGATTGTTTCTTTTGCTGAAAAGAAGCTTTTTAGTTTAAAAATTCATTAATTCTTGGTAGTAATTCTTGCGCTACAGGATTCTTATTAAGGAACTTGGGGCCTAATCCAACATGTTGGAAAAGCTTAAAAAAAAAATGGTGAGAGATAAAGGTTTAATTTCTCTGTATGCTATCCTTTCTCCACTGTACATTTTTCCACTGTAATTTGTAGTCTCTGTATCCTCAATTCTGTACCATTGGTCCACCAGTCACTCTTTGGCCATCTTTCAAGAGCAAGGTACATCCGCTGGTTTCTTTCTCTTCCTTTCAGTAAGATCATCTTAATTTCCCCCTTTGTTTTACACAAATGCCTTTGACTTTTGAATTTCTATTTCTTTCGTCTGTCTAATTTCTCCTTGGAAAAATGTCCTTGCATTATCTTTGAATATATGATTATGTTTTTGTTCTCTCTCTTTAAGTATTTTCATAAACTCAATCTATCAAAGTAATTTGGATAGAATTGCATATTCTGTATATATGGTGAGGTGTTTGTTGTGCAATATTCCCTTTTTCATCACGAATGTTAGTAATTTGCGTTTTTTCTCTTCTTAGGTTTCGTATTTTATTTTTTTTGATCACCTCTTTCGTTAGGTTTTCCCAGGTATTTTATTTTTTTTGATGCTATTGCAAATGGGGTATTTTTCATCATTTCCTTTCAGAGTCTTTGTCGCTGATGTACACAAATGCCTTTGACTTATGTGTATTGATTTTGGTATCCTGCAACTTTGCCAAATTCGTTTACTAGTTGGTAAAAGTTTTCTGGTAGAGTTTTTTGGGGTCTTCTAGGTGATTATCATGTCATTAGTGCTAATCTTGAGCTCTTCTTTTCCTATCTCAATCCTTTAATTTCTTTCGTCTGTCTAATTGCTCTGCCAGAGTTTCCAGTACTATTTATAGCAGTGGTGAAAGGGGACATCCCTGTCTTGTTCCTGCTTTCAATTTTTTCCATTTAAGATAAATGTTAGCTCGGGGCCTGCATAAATAGCTTTTATTATGTTGTTCCTGATATTCCTAGTTTTTCTAGTGTTTTCAACATAAAGGGGTGTTGTATTTTGTCAAATGCTTTTTCTGCGTCAATTGAGATGATCATATGATTTTTGTCTTTAAGTCTATTGATGTGATGTATTATGTTTATTGATTTCCGAATATTGAACCAGCCTTGCATCCCCGGGATAAACCCCACTTGATCGTGGTGCACTATCTTTTTGATATGTTTTTGTATCCGATTTGCCAGGAATTTGTTGAGGATTTTTGCATCTATGTTCATTAAAGATATGGGCCTGAAGTTTTCTTTTTTGGATGTGTCTTTGCCAGGCTTTGGAATTAATGTAATATTGGCCTCATAGAAAGAGTCTGGAAGAGCTCCCTCTTTTTCTATTTCTTGAAATAGTTTGAAGAGCATTGGTATTAGTTCTTCTTTGAAAGTCTTATAGAACTCGGCTGTAAACCCATCAGGTCCTGGACTTTTCTTGTTGGTAGCTTTTTGATGACATCTTCTATTTCTTCGCAGTATTGATCTATTTAAATTATGTTAGCCTCCACATCCAGTTTAGGCAAATCATATGACTCTAGAAATCTGTCAATGCATTCAGTATTTTCTATTTTATTAGAGTACAAGTTTTCAAAGTAATTTTCTAATTTATTCTGTATATCTGAGGTGTTTGTTGTGATATTCCCTTTTTCATCACGAATGTTAGTAATTTGAGTTTTTTCTCTTCTTCTTTTCGTTAGCATTGCTAAGGGTCTGTCAATTTTGTTTATTTTTTCAAAGAACCAAGGTTTTGTCAATTCTTTGAATGGTTTTCCTTAGTCTCAATTTCATTAATTTCTGCTCTGATTTTAATTATTTCCTGTCTTCTACTGCTCTTGGTGTTGGTCTGTTCTTCTTTTTCTAATGCTTTGAGGTGTGATGTTAAGTCATTTATTTGTTGGTTTTTTTTCCTCTTAAGGAATGAACTCAGTGCAATGAATTTTCCTCTTACTACTGCCTTCATAGTGTCCCCCAGAGATTTCTATATGATGTATCTGTGTTCTCATTTACCTCTAGGAATTTTTTGATCTCCTCTTTGATGTCTTCTTCAACCCCTTGTTCATTCAGTAGCATGTTGTTTTTAGCTTCCAGTTGATGGAGTAGTTTTTCTTATTCCTTGTTTTGTCGTTGATTTCCAAATTTTATCCCTTTATGGTCCGATAGCATGCAGGGTAGTATCTCTATTTTTTTATATTTGCTGAGAGTTGCCTTGTGACATAATATATGGTCTATTTTGGAGAAGGAGCCATGTGCTGCTGAGAAAAATGTGTATTCGTTTACTGAGGGATGAAATATTCTATATATGTCTGTTAGGTCTAAATTGTTAATTGTTTTGAGGAGGCTTAAAGTTTCTTTGTTTAGCTTTTGTTTGGATGATCTATCCATTGGTGAGAGAGGTGTGTTGAAGTCCCCTAGAATAACTGTGTTGTGGTCTATTTTACTCTTGAACTTAAGAAGCGTTTGTTTGATGAATGTAGGTGCTCCATTATTTGGGGCATACAGATTTATGATTGTTATATCCTGTTGATGGATGGTTCCCTTAAGTAATAAGAAATATCCATCTTTGTCCCTCTTGATTAATTTTGGTTTGAAGTCTACCTTATTTGATATGAGAATGGAAACCCCTGCTTGCTTCCGCCGGCCATGTGAGTGATAAGACTTTTCCCAGCCTTTCACTTTCAGTCTGTTGATGTCTTTTTCTATGAGGTGTGTTTCTTGGAGACAGCAAATTGTTGGGTCATTTCTTTTAATCCATTCTGATAATCTGTGTCTTTTGATTGGCGAGTTTAGGCCATTAACATTCAGGGTTATTATTGAGATGTGATTTTTATTCCCATCCATTTTTATTTGACTTATGGTCTTTAGCTTGATTTGGTTTCTCTTCTGGTTGGTATTTCCTTTAGTTTAATATCTCCCTTTGTTGATTTTCGTTATCATCTTTCTCTTCTTCTTCATGAAATATGTTGCCCAGGATGTTCAGAAGTGCTGGCTTTCGAGTTGTGAAATCTTTTAACTTTTGCTTGTCGTGGAAGGTTTTTATTTCATCTTCGAATCTAAAGCTCAGTTTTGCTGGATATAAGATTCTTGGTTGACATCCCTTTTCTTTCAGAGCTTGAAATATGCTATTCCAGGATCTTCTTGCTTTTAAGGTCTGGGTTGAAAAATCTGAACATAATCTGATTGGTTTCCCCTATATGTAATTTGCTTCCTTTCTCTTGTGGCTTTTAGTATTCTCTCCTTGCTCAGTGTATTAGGCATTTTCATTATAATGTGTCTAGGTGTGGCTCTGTTGAGATTTTGTTTGTTTGGTGTTCGGTATGCCTCTTGAACTTGGTTTTCCATTTCATTCCTCAAGCTTGGAAAATTTTCTGTAATTATTTCATTAAATAGATTACTCATTCCTTTGGCTTGAAACTCTGCCCCTTCCTCTACGCCAATCACTCTTAAGTTTGGTCTTTTTATGCTGTCCCATAATTCCTGGATGTTATGTTCATGATTATTAACAAGTTTTGCTGTATGGTTTAAATTCTTCTCTAAGACATATATTTTGTCTTCATTGTCTGAGGTTCTATCTTCCAGATGGTCTATTCTGTTGGAGATGTTTTCAATTGAGCTTTTATTTTGGTTTATTGCTTCTTTCATTTCTGGAATTTCTGTTTGGATTCTCTTTAGAGCCTCTATTTCCCTATTAAAGTAATCTTTTACTTCCTGTATTTGTTTTTGGAGTTCTTTGTCAAAATGATCTTTTGCCTCCTGTACCTGCTCCCTCATCTCATTTTTGAGTTCATTCTTAAGTTCCATAAACATTTGGCATATGTAATTTCTAAATTCCATCTCTGGCATTTGACCAACTGTGCTTGCCATGACATCTGCCGATGAGGTATCTTGATTTGTTTGTGTCATTTTCTTTCCTTGTTTTTTCATGTTGCTTGTGTGTCTATTCTTCCTGCACTGTGGGACCTTGACTGTTTCGATTTTACCTTAAAGCCTTATGTTGTTCCTGTAGTACAATGCTATCAGATCACCTTATAATTCCTTTATACTTTTAAAACCTAACACTTTCTATTCAGAAAATCCAAGTTTGGTCACAATGTACAGATTTTGTTATCCCAGATATTATTTCCAATTTACTCTGTATGTTTCTGATAGGGTTTTATAGCTTCAAGTATTGGATACAGAGGTGTTATGTTTGGGAAGAAGGAAGTGTCTTGAATTGTTCTTTCTTGGAAAGTATGAAAAAGAGATATCTATTGAAATGGTTTAGTGGAAGTGGTTTAGTATCAGTAGACGATGGAAGAAAGAGAATGGGGTTGACAATTAGGTAAAAAGATCAATTTTATATATATAGTAAGTTGGAAAAGAAAAAAAAATGATAAAGAGTAGGAATTGGTGTAAGAGAGAGGAGAGAGAGAATCAAGGAAATAGAGAGTAAACTGTATATAACACCACTTTGCTACCCAATTCAATTGCGCCGGTTCTAGAAATCCCAAGTTTTGCGTATAACTTGTTTTTGGCTCTGTTTAGTATGCACTGGCAGCATGTAAACATGAAAGATGAAGGAGGAAGAAAAGATACAAGGGTGAGAAGGAGTAAAAGAATGAAAGAAAAAAGGGAGCGGAAGCAGATAAACACACTAACAATCAATGCGGAAGGAAAAAAAAAAAAAAAGCAGAACAAAACAAAGCCAAAAAAAGAAAAAGAAAAATAAACAAACAAACATACAAACAACAACAACAACAACAACAAAAAAAAAAAAACCCTCCCTGCAATCCAGAAAATCAAGCAGACCAATAAAAAGAAAGGGAAACAAAACAAAACAAAAAAAAGTCAAACCCCAAGTCTCAGACAAAACGGGCCCTGGGAAGCCCCCCTCTTTTTTTCCTTTCCAGTTCAAACCAATTGCTATTGGATCACAGTCTGTGATCCTGTCAGTGAAATCAAGGCTGCATCCTAGGCCAGCGGCTGCACGGTTCAGTGAAGGAGTGGCCCAGGGGGACCGTGTGTGTCAGCAGATGAATGGCGCCGGGAAGGGGGATCTTCCAGAAGGCACCACCTCCCCAAGCCCACCCACAGTTGCAGTCCCCTGTGGCTGCTGTGCCAGCCTCAGAAACGCCTTCCCCTGCTGACCAACCAAGTCTCACCCAATTGTGTGTTGTCTTCAGAGAGCTGTAGAGTCCCTGGGTGGATGCAGCCGTAGCTCTCCGTCTCCTCCCCTTTGTCAGGACCAGCCCCTGCAGCTTTCAAAGATGGCGGCGCTCTCCTTCCAGTCAACAGTAGCTCCGCAGACTCCCAGACTCCCGTATCCTTGCCGATCGCACCGGGAAGCCACACCGAGGGTCACGTCAGGCGGAGTGTGGATTCGAACTGGTGTGTGGACCCGCGGTCTCCCGTGGCTCCCCAGCACCAATCCCGCCGGCTGTTATCGCTGGTTTTTATCGCCGGTTTCACGCTGGTGTGCAGTGAGTTTGGCTGGGGTTGCAGCAGTAGCGCGGTCTCCTCACCCTGACCTTGTTTCGCACGGCCTGTGCACCGCCCAGGCGGTTTTGCAGGAGCCTCGCGGCTCCAGCCGCTGCAGACAGCTTGTCTCTTTCTCTCTCTGGTAGTGGTAATCAAACCATCCAGGATATCGGTATTTTCAGTCCATATATATATAATGAAAGGCAATTTATCTGCTTTGTTGGATTCTTTCTACGGAACTGTCCTGAAGTGCGGGTTCCTCTAATCCGCCATCTTGGATCTCCTCAGTAAGTCATCTTAACCCTTTTTAACTTTTGAATTTCTACTCCTTGGAAAAATCCACATTATCTTTGAATATATCTGTTCTCCTCTTTAAGTATTTTCATAAACTCAATCTATCAAAATAACTGACTTTTATCTCATCTTCATTTTCCCCTTCTTTCATTTGTTACATTTTTCTGTTATCATCTTGAAATCTATAACCAGCTTTCAAATTCTTTATCCTCTCTTCATTCTTCTCAACATGCAACTTAGCCTTTTAGAAAAATTTGTATCCTCCACTCTTAAAATTAATCTGCTACAACTGGATTAACCTAAGTCTTTCTTCAACCTTGATAGTTTCATTGTTACCCCCAATATACTGGTCAACTTTGTAAACTTCTTCAAAGATGTGGGATAATCTGGCACAAACATATTGGCTACACCACTGGTTCCAACCTGGTCTGGATGCTCATTTCCCACTCAACAGCTGCATGGCCAGGTCTTGTTTACAAAGCTGTTCACTCACACACAAGACAACCTCAACAGAGAGAGCAAGACTAGCTTTCAGTCAAGAACATTAACTCTCAAAAAAATGACACCTTTTCCATATCCTAAATTTCCCTTGTGGTTCTATTCCCTTCTCCTTCCTTCTAAAAGGCATTGCTGCTATCATTGCCCTAATTTTCGTGGCCTTCAACTGTCCCCTCCCGGCCCCATACACAATGCTACAGCTCCTTCAGAAACTCCTGGACCCCATATACACACACCGTCATGATGTTTCTATGTCTGTTCTAGTGGCAAAGAATGATTTTGATTCTCAGTCTGGATCTGTATCTCCCTACTTATGTTAACTCTCGTTCTTTTTTTCTAGCTTGCCTCAATTCCTGTCACCTGATTTCTTTTTCTCTCTAAAATGACACCTTTTCCATATCCTGCATCTCCATTGTCTACTTCCTTCAACTCATCCTTCATCTTGCTTTCTGTTCCTCAATACCTAAAATGCTCTTTTTGTCTTTGCAGCTATAACTCATTTACCCTCACCTCCTTCTGATCTATATATGCAACTTGATACACAATAAGAGACCTTAAAATCTTCTCGATGTCCCAGTAAGATCATGCAACAATAGCAGCCTCTTTTGTTAGTAGCTTTAAAAATCTGACTCCTTCCCAGAAGCCACTGTAAGTATTATACTCAAGTTTACATCAATTAGACAGTTATACAAAGGGTAGAAAAGGGCACAAGAAATGTCTAAAGAGCAACCTTTAAAAATAAATCTACTCAGAATCTGACCTTATATCTATCATTGCTTATTTAATCAACAAATAAAATGAATGGGGAAGCAGGAGAAAGGAGAGATTGTCAATGGGAAGATGATGGCTAGGAAGAAAGATTATGAAGAATTGTGAGTCTGAATTTTATTCTGGAAAAAAAAAAGAGGGGGCTTTACAGACAAAATCAAATCAACAAATGTACGTTTAAAGTTTTGAACTTCTAAAACAACCTGCACTCAAAAATGCAAATTTAAATTTAAGCTTCATGTTAGTAGAGTTAAATTTATCAAATAATATTTACCAAGTGTTGGATGTTTACAAATCATGAAGTGGAAACAGTTTTTCCAAAACAATTTGAAAGTTAGCCTCACATTTGTTAGAAGTCCAGCTGAAACCAATTAGAGGCTGCTACTTCATGCTTTTGCCAATCTACAATTCAAGGAGGCCGGCAGGTACCTGCCAGACTTGTCCTGATTAGACCCGAGTGTTCCTCTCTTACTTCACGTTCTCTGTTTTCTCAGTAGCCTCTCTTTCTCTCTTCTTCAGGATTTCTCTTTGTTGCCATGTTTTACCTATTCCTGAGTCTCTGACATGAGACTGTCCTTTCCTTCCTCCTGGCCTAGCAGTATTTGGTGCCAACCATTGGTATCTTGTAGACTGTCCCCTAGCATACCCTAGAGTGCATAATCAGGCATTCTGGGGGCTTGTTGCTCTCTTTAACCCAAACATAAGGGGGCAAGTGCTGAATAAATGAAGAGACCAGAACTGGAAAATATGACAATAAGTCATGTGACCATAAGTCACTGACATAAAACACAATTGATAAGATAAACAAATAATATAAATATTAAATATAAATAACATAAATATAAAATATAAACATAAAAATAATATAAATCTAAAATGTGACACCTGATGGGCCAGAATATAGATATTGTGTCCAACATCCTTTGGGGAAACACCATCATCTCCACCTTCCTCTTCCCCATGATCACATTCCAATCCTTGGTTATAGGCATTCTTCATCACATCTACCTAATGGGAGGGAAAAAAGGGAACAAAAACCAAGGTTTAAAATGCTACAACACACATTTTAGACTTTTTGTGAGTCGTAATTTAAAACTGGGAAGACATCATAAGACTCAAAAGTATAAAAGACTCAAAATGAAAATCTCTTTGGAAACTATTCAAGTGAGTATGAAGTATAGTCCTGCAATCCTACAATTACAGTCTTCCTTAGAAAGTTTTGCTTTGACTTTTGAATGTTAGTAGTGTCAAAGTTCCCATGATTTATGAGAATCTGGAACCCTGAGAAGCATCCATTATTTAGTGAGCCCCCACAAGGGAACAGACAGACATGGTGCTGGACATGGTATAATATCAACAACAACAGTGAAGATAATAACAAGTGGAAACAATAGGACATCTACCCTCAAGGAACTTACCTCCAGTGGACAGTCAGCAAGTGAAGAACTAGTATTATTCAAAAAGCTATTGTACAGCTCTGTTGTTGAATAAATTCATAATTCATTGTCCCATTTAACTATAGGATTGGGTCAGTGCTGCACTTCTTAACCCATTGCTTACAGATACAAGGCTCTCATTAAGCATGTGTTAAATCACACAGCATCTTATATCTCTCCTTGACACCATTATTTACTAATAAAACAAAAGACAATGGTGTCTGACTTCCATAGGGTCTCTCCTTAGCACCAACCATGGTGTCGATGCGAGTGGGACTTAGTCACTGGGGCACTGAGCTATATGGCTTAAGTACATTCTCAACACCTTTGAAACTCAATGCTTTTAAAACATATCTATGTTACTTCATAATTTGCATGCCATGAGTAAGAAGGAAAATATAACATCTATAATAGGAAGATATTAATGACCTCTGTGGAATCACCATCAAATCTCTGCACAATTTCCTCCAAGTCAAACATTGTGCAACATTTCTCAGGTAAGAACAACTACAAAAAATACATACTAATTTTACTTTTCAAATAGGTATGCAATCTGAGAGATATCTTACAAACAATTTTTACAAACCTTCCTGACATACAGTCATTCGGTATCTATGGGAAATTAATTACAGTACCCCTTAGGATACCAAAATCTGGGGATGCTCAAGTTCCTCATAAAAAAATGGTGTAGTATTTGCATATAATCTATGTACATCTTCCCATATACTTTAAATTATCTCTAGATTACTCATAATGCTTACTATAATGTAAATACTACATTAATAGTTATTATGCTGAATTTTTTAGGGAATAATGACAAAGGAAAAGTCTGGACAGGCATAATTTTTAAAAATTATTTTTGTTCTGTGATTAGCTTAATCCACAGATGTGGAACTCCTGGATACAGAGGGCTGATTATACTCCAGACACTATTAAACTAAAATCAACTTTTTTTTCCCCTGCAAACAACATTGGCATATAGTTTAGTACAGTGTAACAATCTGGTTAGGAGAAGTACTCAAGAGTGGACAAAATGAATAAAGTCTTAGCACCCAATGCCTATAAGCCTTCGGAAGCACTTGTAATGGTGAGTCATGATGTCCCATTAGGTCTTGGTAGAGGAAGGAAAGTTGGTAACTGTTTTTCTGACATGCTTACTATCATCCTCTCCCTTTTAGGCTACATATTATTAACACAACTTTCAAACTTTTCCTTACCAGTTCCCTGGGTCGCATGTTGAAAAGAATTCTCTCTGCATTCTCGCTGTCATGTCTGCTTTCCATAATGGCCAGCAAAAGCTTGGAGGCGTTGTTCTAGAGACACAGTCTGAATTAATGCACACGTAAAGTCTATTTCATGGACTAATGATCCCCTGCATTCATTTTAATTGCGATTGCCAGGACCATTTTTTAATCAAACAGAATTGAAAACTGACCATTTCTTTTGTTGTATTAATTTTTTAAACTGGATGTTTTACTTCATTGTCAATACAAAATAAATCTAATGAATCATAAGAGATGTTACAAGGGATGTTTTAATTATTGATGAAAAGGTACTTTAAGTATAAAATTGACTTACTATATATATACTGAATACAAATATATTTTAATATATTTTTCTTCCTTATTTCCTAAATAGTCATTCCTATCATGACATTTTAATAAGAAATAAAGTGAACAGGAAATGACAACATTTTTTATAGAAATGGCATACAATGTAAAGAAGTTAGCACAGTTGTTTTTGAAATAAAATATTATTAGCAAGTAAAAATTTTAAATAAATTTTTGATAAATAGGTTGAACTAGTATGCAAAATTCATGAGTCAGAAATATAATATAATTTATATATATAATATAATTTATTGATAACAAAGTCAGAAATATAATATAATTTATTGATAACAAAGTCAGGTGTGGTAACACATGCCTCTAATCCCAGCTACTCAGGAGACTAAGAAGAATCTCAAGTTTGAGGCAAGACTGGGCAACTTAGTAAGACCCTGTCTCAAAATAAAAGTTTTTGTTTTTTAAAAAAAGGCTGGGGATGTAGCCCAGTGGTAGAGCACTTGCTTACTATATGCAAAGCCCATGTTCAGTATCTGGACTATGGAAGAATAATATTTTCTCTTTTTTTTTTATGGTTGGTTGTTTTGTTTTGCCATACTGGAGATTGAACTGAGAGCCTTGTGTGGGTCAGTGTTCTACCACTAAGCTACATTCCCAGCCCCAAAATAATATTTTCTATTTTTACTTACTAGAGAATAAAATAGCTTATATTATTTGATGTGCTCTTATTTTGTTTATAAATATATTATCTCAAACATTTTTACTTAGAGATATCAAAAATGTTTCTAAAACAATCTGCAATCCAAATAGGCAACACAAAGTTATAGAAAGTATTATCACAGAAAGCATAATATCCTAGACATTTTGAATGACCACTGCATGCTTGGCTAAAAGTTCATACGCTATCCTCTGCCACAGTGCTGTTTCTAGACATTATGAAAGACATTTCCATATGTTGTGGTTTTAAATAGCACTGCAGTAGAATTTTGACTGGCAAAAAAATACCCAGGAGATATTTCTACAGTGTTTTGTTATGTTCATTTAGATCAGAATCTTGATATTCACATATAATTTCTGATAGCACAAAAAAGAGGTAGAGTCAATGGTTTTTTTAAAATATTTATTTATTTGCTTTAGTTGTACACAATGCATTTATTTGTACGTGGTGCTGAGGATCGAACCCGGGCTGCGCACGTGGTAGGCAAGCGCTCTACCGCTGAGCCACAATCCCAGCCCAAGTCAATGGTTTTTAAAGCACTTCAGAGTGAGTCAAAGTTAATATCTTTTATAGAATAAAAAATTAAATTCAATCAGTGTTCAATCTAGGTGGACAATTACCACACTAATTTTTATAAGATTATGCAAAGTAATTCCACTATTTAATTTTAGTACTAAGTTCTATCCTGCTATTCCAGAAGTACCACATGAAGACTATTTTGAAGTGACTGATATTAGAAGATGATGAAAATGAACAGATACAGATGGTACCAAAGCCACTGAACTACAGGGAAAAGATCTTAGTACTTTTATCCCATTTTCATTTTAATGTAGGATCCTGCATAAACAACATAACTAAGAAATATGATTTCAGGATTATGGAGAGCTTAAATCCTTAGAGCCATCTGAACAGACCTCCACAGAATTCAAAGCTCACTCCCTGGCAACATGAGCAGGGCTCTCTAATGAATCACACACAGCAGGACCAATACATAATAGCTTAAAAATACATCCAATTTCAGAATGCTATCGGCAATATGGTATTTTTTGACCAATTTTCTTTTTCATACTATGTCAGAAGAATAGAAAGAAATCTTATAAGTGACCTCCTGAAATCTGAATCAATTTTAATGTACAACACCCTATACAGACTAAAAAATCAAATGGAAGTGTCAGAGTTAAGAGGGGGTTTTCTTTGAATGGAAGCCAGAGTCTTCAAAACAAAACAAAACAAAAAATACTATCTGTTTATAAAATCAACAGTTCATATTTACCAATGATGAAAAATGGAAGTAAAAAGTAAAGGACAATATGTATGTTTGAAAACTTCATAAAGAATTATACTATATGAGTATATAAAATATAAAGTTATGAACAATTAAACAAATTCAGGAATGAATGATATGAAATAAAGCCTTAATATTTTTAATGCAGCATCTATATAATGTTATGAAAATTTATTAAAGCCCCATACCTATGAAAGCCCCTCAAATTTACCAATAAATATCTTTTTGTCTTGCAGACATTTTTTTCATGTTAACTAATATGTACAAAACCTCAGACTGTTTAGAAAGCTACATTCACCTCATTCTTTAAGTAAAAAAAAACTATACTTAAAATATTTCAAATCAAATCTGTAAATTTGATATTTCAGACAAACTTTGATTTATCAAACTACCATATTTTAAAAGATAAATAAATTATGCTTATTAAATAAAAATTAAAGAAATTTTTGTTTAAAAGTATTTTTATTTTGATAGCTTATATATTTGTACTATTAAACCATATCGATTTAATTTTTTTACATAGGTCTGGATTTGTAAGTAATCTATATGCTCATAATATATTTATTTATCTATTTGTTTTTGACATGGGAGATTGAAATCAGGAGCACTTAACCACTGAGTTACAACCCCAGCCATTTTTATTTTGTATTTGAGATAGGGTCTCACTAAGTTAGTAAAGCTGGCCTTGAACTTGCAATCCTTCTTCCTCAGTCTCCAGAGTCACTGGGATCACAGGCATACACCCCAGCACCTGGCCCAAATATTATTTTTAAGTTTCTCCCCCCAACAAGACATATTAATTAAAAGTGAGATGTAAAAGTATAGTCTTTAGACTAATGAAAGGTTTCAAAAGTCAAAGACCAAGGCAACTACACGTTGCTTCTTTATGAATATGGTTAAAGATAAATGTAAGATAAAATAACAAAAAAGTTTTATGTAACTCAAATGAAGCTGACTGTCATTGAGGCCCAGATGCTTCATTAACTGAAGCCTGCTGCCAGCGAGTCAAACGGCCCAAGTGCTGTGTACATGGAGACCACCTTCATTATGTCCTGAATGGAAGAGCTCAAAGCTCACAGAGATGACAGTGAAAAAATACAAACTCATCTCTTCTGCAATAAGAAGCAGCACCTGCTTACTAGGGGCCTTTAGCACAACCTTCACATGAGTAAGACGTGTATATTCCATCTGATACCCAAACCTGCATTTAGAAACAGAATCATAAAAAATATCATTTCTATTCTTCTTGACCATAAATTTACCCACACAAAGTTCAACTTAATTATATGCTTTCTATCATATTGGATAGCCCTGGCTTTGCAGAGAAATTGTATTTATCCCTGATTGTGTTTTTTTTAACCTGCTCAACACTAAACACAATAATATGGTCTTGAATAATTTATCTCAATTGAATATCAAGCCTTAGCGTTTGGGATTTATATAGTTTAGAGACAAATATCCATTTGTCTACTTTCATTTGAACAAAAAGTTCAAAAAGAAAAAAATTTAAATGCCATTGTGCTTCTGAGAAACAGAACTGCTGAAAGTGGGTACAAGGATTGCATTAAAGGACCCTCTTAAAGGCACTGTAAATATAGCAACATATTTTTTGACGGGAATTCAGATTCTGATGTAAAAGGGATTTGGAAAGAAGACATAAAACTAAAATGTGTCACTCCTTCGACATTGTCTAATTAATTATTACCTGCTCTAGCCCAGTTGGGCTAAGTATACCCAATGTTCAGCACATTTTGCTTCTCTGTATAATGAAAATTACACACACACACACACACACACACAAAAAAAAAAAAAAAAAAAAAAAAAAAAAAACCAGCAAGGAAGTAGTGAAACAAAGTGGCTGCTCTAGAGAACATCCACATGTAAGTTTGCAATTGAATGTTATCTCAAAGTAAAATTTACGTTTTATCAGGAATTTTGTGAGCTTTTTGATATTTCAATCCCTTTCTGTTGACTCATTAGTTGAAAATCTGATAACATCTCGCATTTGACAAATGCTGTTTGAAGACTTAGAGTCAACTCTGGAAGGGAGTTTTATTAGGAATGCAATTTTCCCAACTTGAACAGTGGGTTTACTTTACCTTTAGCTGGAGCACCAGGTCCATTCGGTATTTACCAAGAGGATTTATGTCATTCAGAATCAAAGCAATGATGATATCAATCCCATTAGATTCATGAGTAGCAATGCAGGTCTAGAAAACAAAATATTTGTAAAATAACCTTTCATTTGCAAATGAACAACACTAGATACAATAGGACATAAAATAGCAGAATCACCTTTATTTTTTTTTAACCTTTAAAACATAATTAAGATTTAACTTTGAGTTATTATTTTTGTGTAGAGTCTATTAATTGATTGGTATTAGTTAAGAGGCTTTGGACGGAGAGCATTAAGAGAGACAGATACTCTGTGAAGTGCCTATCTTTTAAAATGAACTATTTTTTCAGAATATCAAAGACCACTGGTGATGTTAAATACTCTTCTGGCCAATAAATTTTTAACACAGCCATCAACAGAGGAGCTCTTTAAACTTTACAGTTTTAAGATTTCACCCATGAAAAAGGGAGATGTGCAAGTAAATTTTATAGGACTGATGTAGCACTTTAATTTAGGTGCTATTTAATGCTAAATTAGTGATGAGAGGTGCTGCTACATGTGCTGGATAGCAGCAAAGGACAGGTGATGTGGGAATCTCCTAATATTCAGTAGGAACATACTGTCAATTATGGTGTTTAGGGGAAAAGTTTGGCAGATTTCTTAAACCTGGGTGATCTATAGAGAAATTTTTGATTGTGGTAATTAAATAAAACATCTTGAGACACAAATATGCACATTTTGAATGTAAAGATCTACTGTGCTAGGGTTTTGAACTTAATTTTACAGAACTTAAGTTTCCAGGGGATTGAAAGCTAGATTCATGGGACTATGTCACAATGTAGAACTTTGCCATAGAGTTGGAAAAAAATTGAAACCCTGCTGAGTTAAATGAGAAAGGTAATATCAAGACAAGTCTGAAATTACTGCTTTTTAGCATAGGCCTTATTTTTCCTTCATACAAGGAAATTGTCAGTCCCCCGATATAGAGGAAAGGTTTTTTCCATCCACCTTTCTCACATTATTTCCTTAGGTTTTTCTACCCATGAAATGTTTGCTAAACTTAAAGGGAATCTATTTGCAGTCCATTTCTAGAATTTGCTAGCAACCTTCTTTCCTTCCATATATTTTCAGAGCATGGGGAATTATATGTGGGGTTAGAGTTATTTTATTATTAGTTTTCACTTGTAGAACTTACTTGGTGTTAATAAATTATTTTCAAAACTCAATTTCACCCTATTATAAGACCAAGAGTTGGGTACATTCTTACAGGCTGCCCATGAAATAGTAATAGAAATGTGTGGCATACATATTTTCTATTATAGAGATACATGGCTTTATCAACAAAACCAAATCTCTAAATTTGTATATTTTCCCCTAACTTTTAAATTAACCATTAGGTTTTCTTGTATCATTGCCCTAGGAAATTGAAACAGAATCCAAAAAAATTCAGGGCAAAATTCACAAACTCTTGATGTATCATATGTGCATTACAGAGAAGGAAAAATTAGCCCTATAACAAATTATTTATGTCAGTGACTGTCACGTTTTACATGTTCACATGTTTTATGTTGCTTACATGTTTTATGTACTTATAATGTATATGTGTGTGTGAGTATATGTTCCTACACACACACATAGGCACTCTTATGTATATATAATTTGCAATACAAAAATAAACTTCTTTTTCTCATTTCCATTCTGTCAACAACTGATGTTTGTTCTCAATGGCTTCTTTAACATTTATATCCAGAAATGTCTGTGATTAGAAAACTCTTCCTTCCTAAGCCTGTGCTTGTGATGGTAGCTCCATAAAGCTTGCGTGGATGCAAAAACATCAGCTGTCTCCTCTTTCCTCTACTCACCAAAAGTTATGTCTTCTCCCACAATGTGTCCTTGATATCCAAAACAAAAATGGGACAAGAGACATACATTCTAGAAAACATCTAGAAAACAGTATTGAACTTTGTGCCACCCTCCAAAATTACTACAGTGAAAAGAGCACTTTAGACTCAAAATCTAAAGTCTTGAGTTTTAGGAATGACTCCACAACTAACCAATTCTGGCACTCTGAGACACTGGGAAGGCAATCTCTTTGTATGTTTTGTTAGAACCTATTCATCAGCAAAATAGGAGCAATAACATCTCCTTCATACGTTTTACTGTGAATATAAAAGAGAATATACACTACCCCCAATATTGGGGCAAAAGGAAGTTTATTCTACAATCCTGGAAAGATTCACTACAGATTAAAACTGAGCATTGGAGAAAGAGACATATTTTACCCTTTTTTCAGTAATTCTGACTTTTATCTTGGATGTTTTCATGGGAATTTGCTTTTACGATGAAATTAAATAAAGATATGGCACAGTATTCACTACTCTATAATTCAGTCTTTGTATGTTTTGTTAGGAAAGTAAAAATGTCTGGCAAAGCAAGAACAAAGATCTTTCAAAATGTACACAAAGGTTGGCTGCTTCCCTAACTTGGCCCTTTGCTCATGAGTCACGACTTCTTTTGCATGAGGAACTGCTTTCACAATTACCTGATTTTCATGGCACGGGCCCTGGCAATACTCAGTCAAGCTCTCCAGGGTCTGGTTGACCAGCGCTACATTCTTCTCATTGATGTAGAGACCCAATAGGCCCAGGCCGCCTGTTGTACTCCCACAAATGCAGTCCAAAAACTGGAGGGTCTCACAGACAAGGTTGTAATTTGTCTTGTTGTTTTGATTTCTCAAGAAGTTCTGAGGGCAAAAGAAAATACATCACAGGGGTTAAAAAAAAAAAAAAAAAAAAACTATACTAATTGTTTTCAGTTCTCTCTATATATCTGTGTTTTTCTAACTCAAAAATAACCCTGAGGCAATGTGGGATGAAAATGTTCTTTATAAGAAAGTATTCACATTTACTAATTTTCTCATAGGTTTAAGATGGAGAAAGGCCTATAAGTTTCAGCTCAAGCATCTGTATCAACTGTACAGTTCATAATGAATACTTCTCAATGCCATTATTTTAAACTATTTAGTGATAGAGAAATAATAAGTATGAAAAGGGAAAGAAAAAAGTAAAAGCAAAAAGCAATTCATTAGAGAGAGAAATAATTCAATTTCAAATAAAGGGTCCATGACAGGTGGTGCTGCTTCATTGTTTGTTGACTGTAATGACAGAACTTGGAAGCATTACCAAAAATTTCAAAAAGTTATCACAAATCTCTAGAAAAGAGGGTGTATACTGCTTGTTATAGCAACATTTCTTATCAGACCCATGGCAAGGTGACTGGCTTCACCAATAACAGTACATTCAAACCCAGGTATATTGTGAAGCTATAAAATGAGGCATGTCAGTATGTACTGATAAGCATAACCTAACAACATGTAATTTAGTAATAAGGTATATTAATAAGTGAAAAAGTAATTGGAGGGTACTATGAAATGTGTATTTTCTTTAATAAAAGTTCACATGTCAAGATTTATGTGGGCAAAAAAGTTTCTGCAAGGAAACACAACCTATTAATAGTGATTTTCCTTGAAGAATAAGCCTAGTGAAATGGTAAGCAGGAAGGAAGAGTTTTATTTCTTAATGTATTTCTTATATTTACTATTTTAATTAATTTAATTTATTCATTTGAATTTATTTCTACCATTTGTTATTCTTAAAATTATTTTAAATGTAGCAATTTCTTGTATTGTTTGAACCTATACTTCTATTAGGAAAATGTCCAAATACTCTATAATCTATTATATATTCCATATGTCTGTTCCCTACACTGACAGACTGGATGGGTTAGGACAAGCACATAGGCATACATCCAGCCCCCTCTCTCTGGAAGGAATGCTTCTGGATTGGCCTGCCAACCATGTTGCAGAAGATCTCCCCAAGTTGTGGTGGGATGGTCCACAGAGTCATGACTTCTAACATCAGTAAATCCCAAGGTTCTCATCCCCATGGAGGACATTTAATCTAATAGGTGTGAACCTACCATATCCCACCAATTCAGAACCCTTGCACTCTAGACCCTCACCAGAAAACACAACTTCATACTCCACTGTCCTCTACTGGAGACAGGTGGTCTTAGAATCACCTATAGTGAAAATGCACGGTAAGAGGCACTGCAAACCTCAGCTACTTCCATTAGAATTCATTAATGGAGTCTTTTGCCAGTCATACCACCTGGAAGTGTGGCTGAGCTGGCATGATGGAAGGTGTGCTGTACCTGAGATGGTCTGCTGACTAGAACCTCCTCAGGTAAGCATACTCACTCACCTTCAATCAGGACAATCAAGGGTTTCAACATTTCATGTGGATTTGCCATGGTGACATAAGCAAATAATGCAAAAAAAAAAAAAAAGTCAAAATTCTTAGGCATCCGTAAGCTCATCTGTCTGACCAAGGACAACATAGCAAAGAAGATACTAAGGCATACACTGTACTCATTTACAAAGGTGTCAATCTTCATTGATGCAAAAAAATCCTTCTCTGTATTAACTTTGTTTCTAATAAAGACATAAAACATATTCAGTATCCTCACTCAAGAAATATAAATTGAATTAGAAATTATGAAAATGCCTTAACTGTATAAAACCATGAAAAGTATAGATGACTTTCCTCAACAAATGCAAGAATACTGAAGCCCATTGAGGCTAAAAAAATTTGAGTTGTGGGTGCACAAGATGATAATGTGTGCGTCTGATTTTTTCATGCATCAAGGAATTTTCTTCTCATTTTTCTTCACTGATATAAAAGTTTTCTTCCATTTCAGAAAAGCATTGCTGCTTTAATTGATTATCTCTCTAAATCTCTCTCTCCCAAACTACTTGTTAGCTTTATTTGAGTTTAATTACTTATAACCACAGGCTTATTCTCAGCTTTCACACAAAACAGAACAAATACCTGCAGCTCCCGGTTGTGATTCTCACACAGTAACTGAAGAAATCTCAGGATTGGCTGCATGATGGCAATTGCGGGACTCATTGTTACTTCCTCTGCAGATTTTTCCTCCGCGTTTCCCACCTCTGAGCCTGCGCACATAATGTCTATTTCTGGATCCATTTCTCTTCTGTATACACAATATGCTTTAGATGTTGCCGAAGAAGCTTCTGTTAACTGCCCTTTCATACCCTCTTTTAAATGTAGTGACGAATCTCTTACTGAAAATAAAGTAGTACTTTTATATTTCAGAACTAATTTACTTTCTAATTTAAAAAAAAGAAAAAAAAAAAGAGACAACCAGAGACCCAAATTCTTTAACACTGTATTAAAAAATCATCTGACAAGAGATGCAACGATTTCTCAGAAGGGATTTGAGGTGAGAACTAGACAGTTAACATTTGCACTGGAACATAAGAAAAGATTTCAATCCTTAGCCAATTTTAGAATTTTCTGATATGTATATCAGAAAGACATATAGACACACAGACACACACACATCTATGAATTTATATATACAAGAAGGTTGGAAAAATATGACAAACTTCAAAATGTTAACATCTTTATGACTTGTATTTAATATTGTGATAATTTTGTTATTTCAAATACCAAGATTCTTTTGTTAGAGTTTAATGCTACCAATTTTGTTCCAAATCTTAAGTTTTCATGATTACTCAAAAAAAGGTTTCAGGCAGTTGTTCTGTACCACACATGCCACAGTAAAATCAAACAGTTTTCATGTCACCGATTGCTTCATGCTGATTAAACCTCATTTAAGTTTGGTCCTGCAAGTCCCATGACCAAAACACTTTATGGATGGAAGTTCATGCTCAGAGCCACAGAGGCGATAATTAGGCCAAGATAAAGGAGATGATAAGGACAAGAGACGTTTAAATGCTATCACCTTCTCTTCGCTCAGCCTCTTCTCCCCCAGAGCCAAGGAGTTCTTTACCTCTCACTCGTGGGCCAGATGTCATCAACTCACTGTCCTCATCCTTCTTTTTGCTCCCCAGATCGATGGTGTTCACTGTCACTGTGGATCTTATCTCTTTCTGAGCAGCCTTCATTCTATCATAGAGAACTTTGAAGAATTTTTCTGACTTTTTTTGTTCATGCAACTGCTGGTAGAAGGAATACTGCAAGAAAACACATTTTCAGGTATCAATACCCAAGGGGAGAAGAATAGTTGTTTTTATGCATGAATTAAACATAAGCATTATGGATAAAAGCACACATTTAATGTGCTACCCATTATTACTTCATAAATTGACAGCCTTTCAATCTCTTGTATTAGTTAATGAGAACTAATAATAGCTAGTATTTACTTAGCACTTTCTACTAAAAACATATTTTGATGTGATATTTCAGTTATTTTTACTGATTATGTTTTTTTTTAATTATAAGGTTATTGTAAGAAGTTGTATGGAAAGAGTTCTTTAATTTTTATGGTATTATAATGTCACACCTTGGTTCAACACATATTTACTGAATGCCTACTATGTGTGAGCCCTATGCTAGTACTAAAGATAGAACAAAAAAGGAAAAGCAATTATAATCCCTGTGCTCACGGGTTTGTAATCTTTAAAAAAAAAAAAAAAAAAGGAACACTAGAATGGTCAAAGGGAAGGGAAAGGAAGGGAGGGAATAGCGGGGAGGGAGGGGGAGAAAAGGAAAAAAATAGAAATAAGAAAAGGTGGTTGAATGACATGGATATCATTTTCCTAAATGCATGATTGAAGACCTGAATTGTACGAATATACTTGTATACAAACAGTTGTATGTAAAAAGATGCTAAATACATGCACTATGAGTTGTAAAAAAAAAAAAAAAAGTCAACATTATATCTTTCATAAGGTAAATGTGAGCAAAGAGAAGTGTAAAATGTCAAAAGGATTTATAATTTCAAGCAGATTTCTTTCACAGGTATTGAAATTGATGGTCAAAGAATATATGAGGCTATTCCCTATCAATCTGGCCCTCAAAAGAATGTCATCTTTATTTTAGTTTTAAATAAAAATAAAATTTGAAGTTTTGTTAAAAAAAAAAAGCCATAAGTCCAATGTTTATCCTGTATAAAATATGAGCTTATGTTAAGTTATGAAGAGTTTTTTTTCTCTTTATCTAAATTACAGTACATTTAATTTAGAATGGTTACCATGACAACCTCACTCATAGGAACCTACTGATAAATAGGCACTAAGTTTTTTCAGTACTCATTAGTTACATTGCTTCATATGAGGTCTAGGACAAATCCAACTTAAAATAAATCCTACTGTATAGTGAATAATGATGTAGAAAGGATTCAACATCAAAAATATGATAAAATTATCTTAGTAAGATGTGGAAATACTGAGCCTTAGAAATATGTACTCTAATCATTGTCTGATCGATGTCTTCTGAAAGTATTCAGAAGAAGGAGTAAAAGATAGGAAAGGTGATGTACTCCACAGAAGGTAGAATTGAAATTGGTGGGGAAAGCATAAATTATTAATAATAAACCTATGAGGTAGTCACAACATAAATAAGAGAAATATAGTAAAAATTTAATGAAGATAATAATCTTATAACTATAGTGATAAAAAGAGATTTATATAAGCTTAACAAGAGGCAGTATAAAGAAAACATATAAACAATGATTTATAGATTAAGGAGAACTATTCATATTCCAAAATAAGAAAATATAAACAGGTCATTTTGGGGAATTTGACTCTTTCAGATATGCTTTCCTAAAGGAGTGCCTGAAACCATGACCTACAGGTCTTGGGACATGTGAGACTCCAGTGGCATCAGGTCTTGCAATTTCCTATGTGGACAATGCACATGTACAATGCATTTAGAAGCACGAGATGCCCACTCCACCCACACAAGAGGAAGCTCCCAAGTGGAGGGCGAGCCACCTCAAGGAAGCAGGCCAAAAGTCACAGTAACCATAGCAACCACAGCCCAACAGCCAAGCTGGTTCTGTCGGTTCAAAGGATAAATACAGCGTTCACAGATCTCTGTGATTCCACAAATTAAGCTGAAACAATATGGTTAGAAGGTGGAAGGAGGTCCCAATATATAAGCAAGGAAGATGTGGAAATGTTGTGGCTCTACTGAAACAGGGTTTTACAGTTTATGTAGATCTTTCACTCATATCGCAACATGGATACCTTCAGTCCAACAGTGTGATGAACAAGGTGCTCTTTTGCTATTTTTATAGATTAATTAAATGAGATTTAGTGAAGGTAAGTGACGTGTCCAATATTACATAACTAGTAAGTGGTAGAGCAAGGATTTAAATTTAGATATTGACTCTAAACCACTAAATTATAAAACAGCCATATGAACTCAAAACAATAGATCATTTACATAGACAATACCTTTTAAAAACCAGGGTTCTGCAATACTGAACAACATTGTAGAACAACAGTTTAAGAAAATGAAAAGTATGTTTCATAGACAATTTTATAATCTCAACAGACAGGTAAGGATTTCTCTTACTAAAGATATTGGTTTTGCTTGGGAAAGTGTCTAAGGAAGCTAAAGAGAGTATAAGGGGGAAAGCCAGGTTTTTTTTGTTTTGTTTTTTTTTTTTTTTTTTTTTTTTTTTTTTGTACCAGGGATTGAACTCAGGGGCACTCGACCACTGGGCCACATCCCCAGACCTTTTTTGTATTTTATTTAGAGACAGGTCTCACTGAGTTGCTAAGTGCCTCGCCATTGCTGAGGCTGGCTTTGAACTCGTGATCCTCCTGCCTCAGCCTTCCAAGTGCTGGGATTACAGGCTTGCGCCACCGCGCCCAGAAAGCCAGGTTCTTTTTAGAAGCCAAAGATAATGGATAAATACATCTGTGTGACAGAGGAAGGATTTGGCCCCAAAGAAGAGGCAGACTGGAAATGGAAAGGCTGAGAAGTGAAATACTGAACTAGAGACACACAAGAGGATAAGGACATGACGCAAGATGAGTCAAACAGTGATACTTCCAGGGCTGAGGATGTAGAAGTTTATTTATAGAAAGGGATGTTTATTGTGGCTAAGAGGACAGAATCTGGAGTCAGACTGCATGGGTTCAAATCCTGACTCGATCAAGTAGCTACGTGAGTTTGGGACTATCTATTTCTCCTTCTGTAAGAATTCATGTTGCCTCATGGGTTGTTTGAGGATTAGCCAATACATATAAACCACCAAGAATAATGCCTGGGATTTAGTAGATATTCTCTGTCCTATTGTTATGATTAGTATTTGAAATTGAAATATAAGCTATTCTATCATCCCCCACCAACCAGTCTTTAACAAAGTATGTTAAACACATAAATTGATTTATATAGTTAGGAGGGTAGAAATTAAGGAAGGAGCTCTGATTGATATCTCAATGATATAAGGAGGGCTGTCAAGACAATCCATGAACTAAAATGCAGGATATTGGTGACTAAGGAAACAGTGAGAATGTAAAGCCCCCAGGGGACTGGCAGGAGCCTTGGAAGGGATGCATTTTAGTCTTCAATAGGGCAAGGTTCAGGATTCCAGCTGATATCAACTAGACCTCTAAGGGCCAGGTGGACACAGATAACATTTAGGTGACACAGGGATGTACTTAAGTGAAGAAGCTGACCAGGGGGAAGTCTAGCAAATGAGATTGCCATAGGTCATCTTATAAGAAGACTTTTTACATACAAATGTAATCTAATGCCTTTCATTAACAAATATCCCTTGAAGAGTTGTAAAGGACTATAGATAGAAAGAACAGGACCCGATCCTCTACATTAACAAGTTGAATTTTATTAGAGACAGGATGCAGTGAAAGAAAGAAAGAAAGAAAGAAAGAAAGAAAGAAAGAAAGAAAGAAAGAAAGAAAGAAAGGTAGCACAGGCAAAGTAGCAAGTAAGAATTAAAGAAACAGTGCTATGGGAACTCAGGTAAGGGAGCAGTTGCCAAATGCCCCAGCCAGACAAGAAAGACTCTGAATGAGGCAGAATTTGACTGGGACCATTTTAGATACATTCACTCCTGAGCATTTATTGAACTCTTAGATCCCAGAGTCAGATATGATGCCAGACACAAAGATGAACACGAGGTCTCAACACTTAAGGATTTTTAATCTATTAGACAGAGTCCCAAGCACACAAGAAGAGGCCCAATAAAGCAGCAGTATTGCTAAAGATGTCTGCAGGTCACAGAGGACCCTATAGCAACTAGCACTCAGTTCTGCCCAAAGGGACATGGAGTCAGAAAAGGTTTCCATGAGAAATCCATTGAGGTAGAGAAAGCAGCATGAAAAATAACATATTTGGGGAACTGAAGAGTTTAGTATAGTTGGTGTGCAAGAGAAAGGACAAAGGCGGGGAGAGGGAATTGGAAAAGTTGAAGGGATTCAATCATGAAGGTTTTGATGGACTAGAGTAGGGAGTTTGCCTTTGCTGGGCAGGTAACGATCAGAAGCAGGACAGTAAAAGGTTTTGGAAAGATATTTTTGGAAGAAATAGGGAGAATGATTTGGGGAAGGGCAAAACTGGAAGCAAGGATACTTATTGGAAGGCTTCTCCTCACAATTCAGTAAAATATAGGAAGGATCTGTCAGGAGGGCTGGACAAGCAGGGGTTGAAAATAGGGTATGGATATGAGAGATGTTAAGAGGGCAGAATCACAGAGGTTGGTCATCATGGGATATCCAGGAAGAGAGTGAGGGTAAGTTAAGGTGAAGGCTGGCTTTTGGTTTCTGTGTAGACAACATAATAGATGTAGTGCCAATCATCAAAAGAGACAATTCAAAGGGAGGAATGAGCATGTAGAGAATAACAGAAGATTATGTTTGGGATGTGTTGAGCTTAAGATATCATTCAACATGGTCTAAAGATCTCTGGAAGATACTTAGATGCAGCATATAGAACTTCAGTGAGTGAACTAAGAATCATCAGCTTAGAGCAGAAATTAAAAATGTGAACATGAATGAGATTCAGTTGGGGATCAAGTAAAATAACAAAGGAGGGTCCAAAGGACCTGGGAAAATGTCAGGATTCAGGAGTTAATCAGAAGAAGCAGAATCTTCACAGAATGCTAAGAAGAAACTGTAGAAGGTAGGAGAAGAAGCTGGAGAAGGGGGTATCCCAAGACCCAGGCAGAAAAAGTCTCAGGAAGAAAACCAAAAGTCACCAGTGACAAATGCCACAGAAATGTCAAGAAAACAAGGACTAAAAGATGTTTTGGTTATGAAGGAATCTAGGAAACAACCTGCTAGGAATTGAAAAGTGGAATATACAGTTTCTGATGGGAGCTGGCTTATTGGCTAACAATATAAAGACATAATATGCACAGAGGACAAAGGATGATCCCATCTGATAACCCTCAGTGGTCCAGACAGAAGGATCCACAACATACTGTTACTCCTAAGAATTGCTTCTAGATATGTCAAGAAATCCTTCACTCCTATTGTATGTCTACATATAATGGAGTAACCTAGATAATTATTCAGAAAGTCCCAACTGAATATCTGGTAGGAGAAGATGAGATAATTTCCAAGAAAATCCACTCAAATCCCTCCATTACCTCCTGCTTCAACCTCCCTCAGAGGAATCTGTGCTGTAGCTTCAGTACCATGGGAACTTTCAACACTTTTCTTTTTTCCCACTAAGAAATATCATTGTTTGGAGATTGTTGTGTTTTTGTTTCTGTCACTGTGCCATTTGCTGTTCATGAGGCCTTTGTTCCTAAAGCTGCAGCCATTGGATGTGTCATATAGTGAAGTTCCTGTTGTTCAACATATTCAATGGCTAGCTAAAGCAAAGTATCCCAGATTTGAATCAGATGTGGCTTCTGCTTGCTATGAAGAGGGACAGTGGGTTTTGGACTCCAATTAGTTGCAGTTGTTACAGTTTTGCTTGTTCACCCAGGCAAATCTAGAAAGATCAGGTTACTGAGCAGCAAGGCCAGGGGGCAGCCTGTGTTTTCTGGGAACACTTCCCAGCTCCCAGGCTAGCACAGCCCATTTGCCTGTGGGTGTGGCGGGGCCTGTGCACAACTTAGCAGAAGTTTCAAAGGGAAGTGTGGACCTTCTGAAGAAGGTGGTCGGCTCCTCTGTGTGCAGGTGAGCATATTGCTCACTATAGCGGAATTCCAGGGCTAATGTTAGACTGATGTTTCTAAGGATGTTCGGCTTTATGGAATAATTTGTGAAGCTCTGTAGTTTATACATCAAATTAAATAAATTTATAAGGAAAATGTGAGGCTCTTTCTTTTGTTTGTTTGTTGGCTTCTATGATAAGTAAATAAGAAATACAAATAACAAATGTAATGCCCATGATTGAAAAACAGGCACCTGTGTTTGTGTATTTCCTCCTTCAAGCAAGGCAATGCCGAGTAAAATGCCTTCTGAAAAAATCCTGTCATTTTTGGTGTTTACTATAACATCGATGACAAGTTCTGATGCACCCTCTTTATCCAGCAGACACTGGATATCAGACATTGAAATCCCCGTCTTATCTGAATCTTGTCCAGAAAAGCTTCCTGTGATTAGGAAAAACAAACAAACATTAACTGCAGACATACTAGCATGCAATGTTTTCAACATAAAAACTAATCAACATAAAAATTATTTATCATTGAATCTTTTTTCCTACATAGTTAAACATAATGAAAACTGAGTTGAAAATTACCAAAAGTGTACGAAAATGGAAATTTTGGCTAAATGTCAGACACATGTACTTAAGTGTAATTAAATTTTTTTCTCAAGAAAATAGAAAAAGAAAAATAGCTTTATTTTTTCCTTGATTTTCATACTTAATTTACTTATTTTCTCAAAATCAAAAGGCAAAATCAATTACAATGTTCAGATCTGTTTTTTTTTTTTTTTTCATGAACTCCAAACTGCACAAAGGTTTTTAAGGGTGCTTTTTAAATGAATATCTTATATTTGTGCCATTTAAGTAAAATACTAGAGTAAGACTAACATAAAAAAAAATATGTCATGAGAATCCTCAAATGAAACAAAAGAGAAGCCTCACCTCCCACTTGTGCAATTTTGGCGTAGTTTCCTGACAGATGTCCATTCATACCAACTCCATAGTCACCTTTGAAGTATCGATTCAGGAGTATTTTTCGTAATATGCTACCCTAATAAGAAAGGAAAAGTGTTAGTTATTGTGACTTTTTCTTTTTATTTTAATGCCTTCAATTTTATTTTACCATTGAAATATCTTTATAATTATCATACATATTGTAATACAATATTAATACTGTAAATATTTTAAAATATTTATAATTTCACCATTATTTTACAATGGATTTTTTTATTCGACATTGATATATATGATAGCAGAATGCATTACAATTCATATTACACATATAGAGCTATTGTATCTTTTTCTAATGAAAGTGGAAAATGTCAGTATACTAGAATGCCACATAAAGTATATTTTATGGAAGATGTTGAGATATGGATATTTTAATTATATATCAAATAATATTTTCTGAGGCAAAAAATCAGATATGTGTACCAAAATAATAATTTTACTTCTTGTAATAAATGAAGAAGGTAGGTGGAAACTTGGAACTGATGAATGGGGTTATGACATAGACAATGGATGTAGTTTCACAGATGTACCCCTAACTCTAAACTCATCAAGCTATACATATTAAATATAAATAGTCTTTTACATGCCAGTCATACCTCAAAAAGTGATTTTAAAAATAAGTTTACTTATTCCAGAAATTTAAAAAATAAAATATAGTAGGATGTACTAGAAAAATCACAAATACTCTAAAAACTGGAGGTCCTAGTTTTGATAAAAATATCAGTAGTTCCTAAAGATAACACAGAATAACAAACACCCCAAGAATTAAAACACAAAGACTTAGTTAGAAAAGCTTATTAAAAGAGTTGGGGAAAAGCTGGATATGTAGTAGGCACTCAGAAATTAAGCTTGATAAGATAATGAATTATGTTCAGTATCTAAGAAGTTTTACTCAAAAGACAGTGGGCAAAAGACCTTGTGTTTCTTTATAAAACATGCAATTCAAAAATTCCTAAGTCTCCAACTCTGTACTGATTGTAGGATGTTTTTATATATAATATTTTTAAATATAATTTCTTGAACATGTATAAGAAATGCAGCCAGGCACTAAGGCACATATCTGAAATCCCAGTGACTCAGGAAGCTAAGGCAGGAGGATAGCAATTTGGAGGCCAGTCTCAGCAACTTAGCAAGACCCTCTCTCAGAAAATGACCAAAGGAGGGGTAAAGGGCTGGGATGTAGTTCAGTGGTAGAGTACCTCTGGGTTAAACCCCCCAGTACCAAAATAGAAAGAAAGAAATATGATAACTCCAAATCTCCTTTAGAGGTTGTTATTAATTTAATATAAAGAATGGTTTAAAAATACTATTTAAAGAATACTTGTTTAAACTATTTAAATTAATGTAACTATTGAGGTATCACTCCTATCCTGCAGGGAAGGAAGCTGATCTAATCTCTACTCTTGATTACAAAACCCAGGCCATTTCCCGTTCCTGTATGGCCCTTCCCCAAGCACACCTCATTTTATGTAGTGACACGTGGCTCTTTTTACTCTTTCTTTCATGCTTTGGTTGTCTCTCCTTCTCTAGGTCTCAAGGTTTGCCCTCAGTTCTTTTGTTGTGCTTGCCTCCCCATTTTCCCTTCCCCATCTGCAATTTCATCTGATCCTTGATTGCACAATCACTTCTGCAGATCTGAAGGCCAACTGTGTTTCCTCCAGCCCAGCCTTGACCTTGCTCTCCCAATCTGCTCATTCTTTTTCCACTTGGATTTTGTCATCTCTGTCTTGCCATTCTACAGGCACCTCAAACTCATTTTTCATTCTCTATTAAACATGCTTTCCTATAGATTTCTATTTATTTTAAAGAGAAAATTATTATTCTGATCACTCAGGCTTCAAATTTCAGGAATCATGTATTTACCCCACACCTCAACTTGACAATGATTTGTGTCTTCAGACATTATATTTTAACAAACTGAACTATGTGATCATTTCTCAAAGTTTTTGATGCCTTTCTTGGCTCACATCATTATTATAGTCAGGTCCTGTCTTCCTTCTTCATTCTACAAATATTCATTAGGTACTGATTGTTTTAGGCATTATCCTAAGAGAATAAGATATAATCTTCCTCCCCAAGAGTTTACAATAGGCCATGTGCTAGGTCTTGAGGAAGCACAGCAGTCAACTCTGAGAAGGTTTCACAAGCACAGGGGCACTTCTAAGCCACGCTCGGGGAACAGACTGACTTGTGCATTGTGAACAACAACAAACATGTCCTAAATGCTCTGTGCCAGGAATTTTATAAGACACTCCGTGATGGCAATTGTTTATATTTATAGTGACTTTTACTGATCGATACTTTAATTCTTAGAATTCAAACAGCTATAACGGCTCTTTATTTCATGTTTTCTTCCTTGAAGACTTTTCCATATGGAGTGTAGTAAGTAAAAGTGATGACTAGTCTTAAAAGATGTAGTAAGATATAAGAGGCCGGGCGCGGTGGCGCACGCCTGTAATCCCAGCACTTTGGGAGGCTGAGGCAGGAGGATCGCGAGTTCAAAGCCAGCCTCAGCAATGGCGAGGCACTTAGCAACTCAGTGAGACCCTGTCTCCAAATAAAATACCAAAAAGGGCTGGGGATATGACCCAGTGGTCGAGTGCCCCTGAGTTCAATCCCCGGCACCACAAAAAAAAAAAAAAAAAAAAAAAAGATATAAGAGCTATTCCCCCACTAAATACGACTCTACTCTCCCTTATAAAACCTAAGAAGGGTGTTTAGAGGAAACAAGAGAAATGAAAATGGTCAATACCTATGGTATTTTTTTTTCTTTTTTAAGAGAAGGTCCTTTGAGTTGAATTAGTACTGTATGGCTGAAGAACAGTCCTTTCAAAAGGAAAAAAAATAAAAATAAAACATTTCTTTGGAATCAAATGGGATTTTTCTGTGTATCTCATTATAGCAGAAGGTGATGCCATGGAAGAACTTTTAGACCCATTAACTATAGGGTGGAAGTTATAATTGGGATGAAAAACATGAGCTCATATGAACTGAAGCGCTGTTTTGTGCATAGGGTAGCACATTTTGCTGACCTAATCTCACCCCCACAGATCCTGCAAGATACCATTGGTGCATCTCTAATGAATATAGCTGTCAGGTGGGAAAATCCATGCCTCTGTTCTTGAAATTGCACAAATCAAATTAGAGTTGGTGACTGGGAGACAATCTGATGTGAGTAGAGGCCTGGATCCTTAAAATCTACTCCTGTTTTACTCTAAGGATCTTACTCACTTCTTTTAATCACATTATTTCAAGAACCAAATCTAGAAACAAATATAATTTTATTAAAAAAAGAAGAATAGGAAAACTACTTCTTACCCTTTAAAAATGCTCCTTAATTTGTTAGAAGAATAAACTGTTTAAAACTAATCATACAGCAGAATTATGCCACAGTGAACTAAAATAGTGCTTATATTTGTCAATATTTTAAACTTTTCTTCAGGCAAATAAAATTACAGGTATCTATCAGAATGAGAAACACCAAAGTCAAATGAGCAACATTCTTCTTTTGCAATTCTAGCATCATCAGAATATTTTCTAACTATTCTGTGTAACACTCAGAATATCATAGAAAGGGGTGGGTTCCCTCTAGCTCTATTCTTAACTCTGCAAACACTGCCTAACTGGGGGCTCTTATAGAAGTTACCTCACCACTCTGGGCCTCTTTCCTTCAATCAAATGAAATTATTATAGCACTTACTATCATAGGGTTTCTGTGGTGCTAAATAGTTAAAATTACATAAAATATTTGGGACCGTTCCCAAGATGTAGGAAGTGCTGTGTAAGTTTTATGTATCTGATGTTCTCCCTGCTAGTATTAATATTATCCAGATCATAGAAGAGCTTACAACTTCATGCTTTCACACACTTCTTCTCACTTTATACCAAACCTTTCCACTAAAGTAAAATAAAAATCTAACAACAATAAAAAACAAAGCAAAAATAATAAATGATAAATTGTCTAATGTATCCAATAATAACCAGTCCTTGGAATTAGATATTTGTGAGTTAATATGTCAAAGTCAGCCAAAGCATGCATATATTTCACTATATAAGATGTATCTTACACCAGGTATGGTGGCACACACGTGTAATCCCAGCAGCTTGAGAGGCTGAGGCAGGAGGATTGTGAGTTCAAAGCCAGCCTCAGTAAAAGCAAGGTGCTAAGCAACTCAGTGAGACCCTGTTTCTAAATAAAATACAAAATAGACCTGTGGATGTGGCTCAGTGATGGAGTGACCCTGAGTTCAATCCCCAGTCCTGGCCCCCCTCCAAAATGTATCTTACAACTTCAACTTAAAGTTGAAAATAAAATTCTACAATGGTTCAAACATAGTTTTCAGGTAAGACAAACTCTGGTGCTAAAACCAAATGAGGTATAGATTGAGCAGGATTCTGCTGCATCTTAATCATTCTCACTGAAGAATGGAAAACTCCAATAGTGCCACATAATCAGTTCAGCAGAACCAACTTATTCTGTCATTTATCAAGTTCTGATTTGCTGGATGAGAAGAAGTCTGTGTCACAGTTTGCCTCGGGGCTTCCTGGTGTGGCCTGTGCTGCTTATGATGGGTTACTGTGGTGGTTGCTTAGATGTGAGTCATTTCCCCAAAATTACTTTAACTCAAATAAAGTAATTGTAGAACCCTTGTCAGAAATTCTGGTGCCAACACTGTAAATAATTGTCACGGACACAATTTGGGAAATTTGGGAAAGAACTAAAAGTACACTAAGCCATTTTGAAAAGAATTCTACCACAATTGAGAAGGTCCACTTCTGTACTGGTTGTTCAAATCCAGAATGAATTCCTGACTTGGCCTCCCACAGAAGGTGTCTTTGTTGGGTTAGGCCAACTAGCCAGGAATGTTCTTTATGGTCTTTTCAGTGTCAGAGTCAATCCCAGGCCACAAGACACTGCTTTTAGCCAACATCTTTATGCGAACACATCCCAGATGTGCTAAGTGCACTGTAGCCAAGATAACTAACAACCACCTTCTGAAATTACAACAAAATATCTCCATAAAAAGACATCTTTTGTGGCCATAGAAGTCATGCTGACAGTCTGAGAAATATCTAGAAGAACTGGTTTTTTCCTGGCCACTCCCTGTTGAGTCCAGTGTATCAAAACTTAAGCAACTCAAAAGTTACAGCCTTTCCTGGATGGAAAGGATAATAAAAATTTACTAATCCTAGAAAGGACTAAAGATTTTCTTTTGCTTTTGAGAAAGTATGATATTGTTTGCCTTAACAGAAGTTAATAGCCTTATGAATGAAGACTTCAAAGATGCAGCATTTGAAGAACTGATTTCACATCTGTTCCCATCCCTTTGGGAAAATACACTATTTTTTTCCATTGTGGACAACATAATCACAACATTATGAAAAAGTGACACCCTAACCAGCAGTCTAAAAACTAAACCCTCAAATGGAAATTCAAAAGATTATAAAAATTACAAACTAAAGATGTTTAATTTAGGATTTTTTCTTAAAGATTATTGTTTAGCTACTAATCAGCTTGGTCAAGATCTGTGAGGAGGTGACTGTATATACCTCTAGTCTCCGCAGTCTCATTTTAACATTAAACTGGGTAGTAGTGTAATTGGTGTGTCTATAACCTTTTGGTTTAATGACAGTACATCTGATTAGATATTTTCCGACATTTAAATTCCCAGGGGGAAAAGGTACGTATCTCATTTTAAAGAAATTAATTGTAATAACTGCAACCTATTGGAATTATATCAGGCCAATCATTATAATCAACTACCTCTTTAGGGAACTGCTTTGAGGGCATGTGGTAAATCTCCTATAACGCTTTCTAATGGTTTGAATGTCTTTGTCTCAATCCAAGTAGTGGGTGCCCATCCCTTTCTCTGTTGCTTTTGACCAGCTATTTTAAGATGAGAAACACACATTTCAACAGCAGTTGTTATATATATTCACAAAATGTTCTTCATCAGCACAATGATAATCATTATAATCCTGAAAAACATATGGATGCCTCAATAATGCTAGTAAAGGGCCTTGTGAAAAAATAAAAGACTGGAAAATTTTAGAACCTATTATTCTTATACCATGATGGAAGTCTACTTCCAAATTCCTTCCTTCCTTGTTTTTTTTTTTTTTTAATCATAAAGACATTTGTTACATTTCTACCATGTGTCAAGAACTAGAATGGGGATACAAAAAATAATTCTGCATCGTGTGCTAAAGCAATGATTACATATGTATAGTTGAGACATACAGTACCGTTTTTCAATGTAAATAATCCTCATCAGATCATTGGACTCCATTTATGAAATTTAAATGTTTGAATGTTATCATATTTAAACATTTCATTGATGATGCTGGGTATGAGTGACTTCAGTAATCACTACAGGTTTATCAAATATCCAAGCCTCAAGATAAATGAGGTAGCTGAGAAAGCTTTATTAGGGAATGATTCTGTGCCTCATATACAATGAGGAGTAAAGGAAACTGTATTTATTTTATTTGGGGTATAATAAAATCTCTCAGTATTTGAATTCCAGGAAGCATACGGAATGACATCAAATTCAACGAACTCTCCCACCTCAACCATTTACAAACAGGGTCTGTTTAAACTCAAAAGCTAAGGACTTATGCAACCCTTCACCAATAGTACTTGAGAATGGATTTTATTACTTGTATTGTTTAGTTTTCTAAGTAAGCAATATTCATCTCATCTTCAGAACAGAATGGTGAAAAGTTGAGAGGAGAGTAAACAAGCAGAGATGTGCAGACCAGCTTTAGATATCATTTCCTTATTGAAGAAACACTACCAGACTCACACATCGTAAATCACTCTCTCATAAAATTACAGTCAACTGGCAGTGGCACACAACACCAGAGTTAAGCCCATAATCCCCTGGTACACAACATAGAAACCTACCAGAGTACTAACTAACTATGACTGAAAAAATGGAGTCCATGCTGCCAATATGAGCGTGTGCACACACCGAGGGCTGAGGAAAATGGAATTTCAAGTAGTAATTTCAAAAGTTTCTGCAGATTGCATTGAAGTGAGCTCAGTGATGGACTTAGTTTACAGCAGGTCCCAGAGAACTCAAAAGGGGAAAGCAGAGGGGAGGAGGAGATGGGAATAAATGACAAAACTGACACTGATCTTAATAACGATATGAACTGCAATGGGGAAGGGGTCTTCCTCCAGGACAACAGGAAAAGGCCTATTTAGTTTGCTGTGTTAAAGCTCTGTCCTCAGATGCTGTGTGACTGTTATGTTTCCACAATCATTCAGTAAAGGTTGACACATGGGTACAACTTTGGAAGGTGGTGTGACAAGAGGTGAGGAACAATAATTACAGGGAGGTAAGATCCTGCTGTACACTGACTTCCTGTCCTGCTCTATATTTACTTCCTATTTCTATGCAGTCTCTTGCAATCCTTCAGCTCCAAGTCTATAACTAAGAGATAGCAGCTCACAGGGCTATGGGAGGGGCACTTGGCTGAGGATAGCTGGGAAGGAAACAATGTGGTGGAAGATACCCCACCACACACACACACACACACACACACACACACACACACACACACACATGAGCATTCAAGAGAAAGACTTCACCCCTTTCCCAAAAAATTCTTTAAAGAAATTGTGCCTAAAAGACAGGGAGAAAATAGCACTTATATTACTTATCAATCAATGCAAATACTTGACAAAAGTAGGGAGCTAAATTTTAATAAATTCAAGAATAGTTTTAGAATCTCCTCACACAGGAGAAAAATATTTATGGAGTCTACACAGCTTAGCTTCAAGTGGACCTATCAAGGATTCAATAATATCTATATGCAGTTTAATATATAATAAATTCAATTTATAAAAGCTCCCTGCATTGGAAGGAGGTATACTTTGGTGGGAAGAATAATATTTCAGAGACCAGTGCACTCAGTTCAGATCTGAGTCCAGCACTTACTGGCTTTGTGATGGCAAGAATTATACATAATTGTCCTGAGACTCAGTTTCCCCACCTCTGGACAATAATATCTACACTGTAGGATTAAAAATTCTGTTTTTGTTCTTAGCCATAAGTGCTAAGTAAACAGATGTTTTGAAATTGTATTTAATGATTAAAGGGAAATAAGCTTCAGTCTGGGGAAGATTTGCACAACTGATGACATATATGGGGTATGGCAATGCTCAGTGGCACAAAGACCAGCACAGCTTTATCTGTTGACATGAATACTCAGTTCCAACCTTCTACAAGTTTTTAAGAGAGAGCAAATTAAATACAGCATTAATTCTGTAGAAGATTACTTTGAAGCCTGTTACAGTTTCATAAAAATAATACCTACATGTCAATAGGTTTCACCCACCCTGGTAAATGTACAAAGCAGATTTATTCAGAAAATAATTTAGATCAGCTTTTCTTGAAGCAGTGCTAGGAGGAAAGCCACATTCTACAAGAAAAGAGCTGTTTTCCCTTTCTGATATTTATTTTTAACCTAAGAAACATAGCAACATATTAAATATATTTATAAAGTTAACGTCATACAATGGTGGTTCATTAGGAAGTCTGTGCTTCCTAACTAGTCCTCTTATAATCACATGCTGCCCCTTGTGCCTCTGCACTTAGCATTCAAGGACTTGCAAACCAGCACAGGGCTAGTTTTCACAACACATGAAGGTGAATGCTTACAAAGCATACTCTCAGAAAAGCAGACAAAGGAATTGAACTGGAATTTCACATAAGAAATATGTATTGGCAACAAATGGGAAAAATGCTCATATTATTTGACTAATCAGGGAAGATTGTTAAGATTATGGAGCACTATTTCCACACACAGTAGATTGGCAAAAATTAAGAAACAATATAAAATCAAGTGCTACACAGGAGATGAATGAAGAGAGTGTGGGAATGCAAATTGGTACAACCACTTTGGAAAACATATTGATATATGCTTTCAGCCAACAATTTCACTCACAGAGAAACACGTGCCCAGGGAGACCAACAGCATCACATCCTAGACATTCATGTTAGCATTGAGAGCAACAGAAAAAAAACAAGCAGAAATCACAGAGTGTCAACCCCAAATAACCACTGATGGGAAAATGAACAGACATGCATGACATATTGCCATCATGGGATATTATACAGTGGTAAACAAGAATGAACTAGAGCCTCACAACAGCATTTAACAACCTTGGAGAATCTTAGAAACACAGTGTTTCAGCAGGGGGCGGTGAGCCCCAGAGGACATGCAGTGCAGTACTAAAAATGAAGCTTCCACTAGTCTCTGGAGGAGAAGGCCACACCACACAGGCAGATATAAATGCTTGGTAACACCCTCATTCTGCAGCTGGCTGGAGGATTCATGAGTCTTTGTTATATTACTACGCATTATAATTTAGAATTATGTTGTACATGTTTTTCATAAAAATTCAGTATTATATTTTTTAAATACTCTGGAAATACCAGGTGTCATAATAACTCCTTCCCTCACATAACGCCCTGTTGATTTCCACCTCTCGGAATACTGGCTAAAACCACAGCATGGCTTGGATTCTGAAGATTCATGGTCTAACACCTATGGATGCTGAACCACTGTTGTCATCATCGTCTGAACCAATCTACATCTCCCCCCTGCCATTCAAGCCATGGAGGATCCCATTTCACTTCCCTCTGCTTCAAGTACATGATATTCCCCTTGCCAGGCCTGCTTTCAGCCCCTGCCCTTCTGGCTTGCTTGCTTAAGTCCTGCTCAATCTTCAGATCTCAACTCACCATGTCCTCCTTGGTCATCCTCTCCAGCCTTCCCAAGTCAATTCCTACTAAATCCTCTCATTGCACTACATACCTCACTTTGTATTTTAGTTTTATACTGATATACACCAATCTTTCAATGACTTCCATTACCTTCTATTAAATTATAAGTGCCACGAGGATAGGGACTATGCTTGCTTGCTTGCTTGCTTTTTTGATTGACCGTCGCTTTCAATACCTAGCCAAAACTTAACACATTAAGTTTTGAATGAACATATGAATCAATGATATTGAATGAGAGATCACTAAATTTACTAACAAAATCTGGTTTTTCTATTCAAAGATGCCCGATATATGCTGTATATCTCTCAACAATCTTACTGGCATATTAAGCATTTTAATACGCAAACTCATTTCCCCCATGGTTATCATCCTGAAAGAAGGAAGTTGTGTTGGAATCTAACAAGCAATATATGTGAACACTTAAAAAGTAAAGTAAAAATTCAGTCTGAAAGACTGGAAGGTAAAAATGTTACTGAGAGCACATGTAGCCTAGTGCAAGAGAAAACGCTCATGTGAACATGTCTGAGTCCAGTCCAAGTTCTTCCCCGGCTGGAATAAGTCTATTGAAATAGGATTTTCATTTCTTACAGAAAACACAAACCATCTTGATGCTGTACACCATGGAAGGATCTAACTCAGCAACCTCGTTCCTAATATTATGTGACTGTCACAAAGAGATATAAAGTTACTACAGTCACTTTTTTGTTGTTTGGGTGTGTTATAATTTATTTTAAAGATAAAATTAAACATAATTCCACACTACCTCATTTTTTTCATGAAATAACTATTTCATCTCTTTAGTCTTATACTACAAATTAAATAGATCATGTTTTGATCATCTCTTGCACAATTTACAGATGAGACCATATGTTTTTGCCTACATTAATGTAAGTAATTATGTGCTCTTGTGAGCTCCTAATTGTGCTCTACATGTAACCATAATTTTCAAAGATTTTACAGGAAAAAAAAAAAACAACCAAGACAATGATTTAGACTAATGAAAAATAGAAATCCCTTAAATTTCCATTAACATTTCAAAACACCAACGTAATTATTACCAAAAGAAAATGAAGTCTCAGCTCAAACAATTATAAAGATGCCAAGCTAAGTAAAGGGACAATGTGACAAATGCCTACCTTAGGAATGACCTTTTTGAGAGTCTTTGACTAGGCTTATTACAGTCCTTTGAATACTATTTTGAAAATCATTTTGGTTCCTTGTGGCATACACCACAGCAGATATTTTACTGCTTTAATATGTCTAGAATGACTCTGGAATGCAGGGTACTAAGAGGGTAAAACTTGACTTTTCCTAGCAGCAGAGCAGAGCACACTGGCTGCAGTGGAAGGGCAGGGGCTTGCCAGCACTGTGCTGGCATCTGTGTTATAAATGTGGATTTTCACAAAGGCTTGACAATCACCTGTTGAAATGTGCCTCTCAAAGAAACAAGAGAAAGAAAGAAAGAAAGAAAGAAAGAGAGAAAGAGAGAAAGAGAGAAAGAGAGAGAGAGAGAGAGAGGGAGGGAGGGAGGGAGGGAGGAAGGAAGGAAGGAAGGAACCACAGCAGAGTGTGCTCTGAAAGTTTAAAGTCTTCAATAAATTTGATTTGAGGTAAACTATTTGGGTGGTGCGGGTAGCAGAGATTAAACCTAGTGATGCTCACCCACTAAGCAACATCCCCAGGCTTTTTTTGTGAGACAGGATCTCACTGAGTTGCTGAGGCTGGCTTTGAACTTACAATCCTCCTGCCTCAGCCTCCCAAGTCGCTGGGATTACAGGCATGCACCACCGGGAGCCTGGTTATAAACCAATTGTTTTAAATCAGTAAACTGTTCAGAGAAAGGGAATTATTTCAGTGAACTACAGGTTGCTAATGCTGACCTAATACTCCCAATTTGGAAAAGGGTAAGTCAAAGAATCTCTTTCCCCTTTCTCCCTTTACAGTATACAGGGGTGTGTGTGTGTTGGCGGGGGGGGGGGGGGGGGGGACATGCACATGATTATACTCTTGGATATTAATGCATATATTTTAAAAGGTATTTATGAAGTCAGTGAGGTATTAAAATCCTTGTTTTCTCCCCTGGGTACTGGTAAGCCTGTTGACTCTGATGAACCAGGGAACAAGGGAATAAGCATACCTCCCCTTAGGGTTCCCTGATTCTAACACACACCTTTTTTTTTGACTTTTTAACATTTCTGATTCTAAATTCACAGTGTGTCACAGATTAATTGGCAGCATTCCTTTTCTTTCTAGAGATACATAAAATTGTGGCATGTCTTCCAGTTGCTTACATATTAGAATTGATGGAATATATTGGATGAGAGAGCAACCATTTTTTCTAATCTAGCTTTGTGACACTGAGCCACACAGGACATGGCACCACTTTTATGAGCCTTTTTTAGTCAATATAAAATAAGATGAAATCATACCATACATTGTGGTATTTAACCTTTGTAATCTAATGTTTTCTTTTTAGTCTCTCCCTTTTTCATGCTACATTTCTACCTGAAAGCCCAAGTCACCACCATCTTCCGTTTTTGATGACATATTCCCTGAGTTGAGCTTGTATTAAAATTAGAAAGGAAAATGACCACATTGATTGATATGAAAAGTGTATTTATCCCACACATCAAGAGTAATGGAAAAGAAAATAACTATGAGAGATCCATTTAACTAATTTATAAAGCCTAGACAATATTTCTCTCATTTAAAGAAATCACCCCTCGATACCACTTTACATCCCCAAGGATGGCTAGAATAAAAAGGAGAAAAATGACACACACTAGTGAGGATGCAGAGAAATTAGGACTGTCATACAGTGCCAATCAAAACATAAAATGGGACAGCTACTCTGCAGAACTGTTTGGCAGTTCTAGAAAATGAACAGAGTTATCACGAAGACCCAGCAATTCCACTCCTAAGTATGCACTCAAGAGAAATTAAAACATCTACATAAAAACGTGTATGGCAATGTTAATATCAGCATTAGTCATAATGATCAAAAAGTAGACACAATCCAAATGTTCACCAAATGGTGAATGCTAACCAAAATGTGGAATAAGCATACAATGGAATATTGTACATCAACAAAAGAATAAACATACTAATATATGCTACAATATGGATGTGCTTCAAAACATTGTGCCAAGTAAAAGGAAGTGTCACAAGAGCCTACATACCATATCATTCCATGCATATAAAATGTCAGAAGAGGATAATTCATAAAGATAGAAAGATTAGTGTTTGTCAGCACAGTAATCCCAGTGGATCAGGAGGCTGAGGCAGGAGGATCACAAGTCCAAGGCCAGCCTCAGGCAACTTAAGCGAGGCTCTGTCTCAAAATAAAATATAAAAAGGGGTCCTGGGGTTATAGCTCAGTGGTAGAGTGCTTGCCTGGCACATGTAAGGCACTGGGTTCAATCCTCAGCACCACATAAAAATAAATAAATAAAATAAAGGCATTGTGTTAATCTACAACTAAAAAAATATATTTTTAATTAAAAAAATAATAAAAAGGGCTGGGGATATGGCTCAGTGGTTAAACACATGCCCCTGGGTTCAATTCCAGTACAAAAAGAAAAGAAAAGAAAAATTAGTGTTCGCCAGGAACTGGGGATGGAGAGAATGGGAGGTGACTGTTAGAGTTTGGGGTTTCTTTTTGGGGTGACGAAGATGCTTCTAAACTTAGACATTGGGGTTGACTGCAAATCAGTGACTATACTAAACACCACTGAATTGTACATTTTAGCAGGGAGGATTTTATGATATGTGAATGTCTCAATAAAGCTCTTACAAAAATAGAAAATAAATCCATTAGATCAGTTAAGGAAAATCACTCCTTAAATGATTTTAAACTACATTTCTTAAAGAAAATAATGTCAGTTCTGTCCAAATTTTTACTAAGCAGCTGAGCTGCTATTTGCCACAAAGTTCCTGCATTGAAGTACATCTGTGCAACAGATGTATTATAAAGGCACATGTTTTGAATGTTACATCTGTTAGTAAAATGTAGCAAGGCTCAAACTGCTAATTAAATATGAAATTGTATGTGTCAATTAGGAGCCAATTTCTTGCTAAAACTGCCTAATGTTAAGGCACAATAAATGGAGCGAGTGTCTGGGACTGTCTTGACCTGTGTGGGAAAGCACCCAGTGCACTGAATATAGGCTAGACAGTTTCCATGGATACCTCACACAACCTGAGGTGTAGACACTCAAAATTATAAACGACTTTATGGAAATCATGCCTTGCAAAACATGTTTTTAAAATTTTAAACAAAAATCTGCATCTTCGTTAAGAAAGATGCCCAAATTTATATTACTGATAAGGTTTTTTGGGGAGAGGCAGGGCAAATTTTTAAAAGGACAGTTTTTAAGTTCCTTTAGAATTTATATTAAGAGGAGAGACATTCAAAATATGCCTCTTGACATTCAAAATATGGTAAACCTCAAGAGTTTAAAGATATATAGCTTTTGTAGAAACCAACTACAGTGAATTATTGCAGCTGAGCTTAATTAATTTGGCCACTGCATACTAATATGCTGGTCTTTCCAAATAAATGTACACTGTAATTACAACCAGACGACTCCACCCACCATCCTTTTGCTCCTTCCCATGAAATATGACTACATATCTTCCAGATGTAGCATAAAAGCCACAGTATTGTTTGCCAACCATTTTAGAACTAAACAAAGCATGAGAAGGACACATGTAGCTTCCATAAGAAAAGAAGACATTTCCCACACCACTTTGCCTAGAAGACCTGAGAGACACCTGCTTATTTACTACACCTTTAACTTAGAGAAGGAGGATAAGATAGTCACAACACAAGCCACTTTCATGACCCCAAATCACTTCCAATATTAAGCAATCAAGTCCTAGAACTCCAAAGATAATTAGCATGCACAGAAATGCAGCTGTATTCTTTGGGACCACTCAATTCAGGCACTACTTAAGGACCAGCTTGAGTAAGGGAAAGGCATGAATTGTTGTAACAATGAGACAAATGAATCAGTAGATTTTGATCAAATTAAATAAATACTGGATGATGTATCTGGACAATTTTGCAAATATCACCTCTTAGTTCACGGCAAGCTAACACCTGGCTTAGCAGCAGGAGTCAACCGCATTATGCTCTTCCTGAATAATTTTGAAGCATGTGCATTTATTCTAACTTGATGTGAAATAAAGACAATGTTTTGAACAAATTATAAAATGTTCACCAGAAGTGTGAAGGGTAGGAGTTAGTGGTAAAAGATCACAAAAGGAACTCAAACTAGAAAAATACCTGTCTTAAAAAGAGAACCCTGCATTAAGTTTTCTGCACTGTTGCCAACTCTATCTTGATCCTCCCAATTTCCTCCTGTTTTCAGTCTCTTTTCACATGTGCTCTAGCCAATCCTTGGGGATCTCAAACAGCCTGGCCTTCATCATGGGGAGCAGTGGCCTTCCCACATGTGTGCCTCCTACCACTCCCACGACCTTCACCAGTAGCTTTTCATTATTCTTCAGGTCTCAGCTTATGTCATTTTCTCGGAAAGAACTGTTTCCTGGACAGCCCTGCCCTAACCTATCCTGCATCCTCCAATTTACATACTCTTGCCACATACCTTCAGAGTAATTAAGGAAAGGAACTTAAAGAATCTCTTCCTAATCATGTGGTTGATATCTGACTTTCTCACTAAATTCTACACTCTATGAAGGTGTAATAAATTATTTATCAATGTATCTCCAGGGATTTTTGAACAGACATTCAATAATTTTGATATATTTTTTTCTCTAAATACTTCTATATTTTATCATTTTTGTGATTTCCTAACAAAACCTTGTTTTCATAGAGTTCAGATTCTTGTTTTCAAAGTCACATAAAAAGTAGTACTATGAAATAAATATACTTCATCCTATTTTGTCCTCTGATGAATCATCATTTAATGTATGCAGAATCAACATACAGACATGCATGTAACCATATTTGGGACATGTGTAGCGCCAATGTGTAAATACCTGGAGGGTGGCAGAACAGGGGACATTTCCACATGTCCACTCTAGTTACAAAGTCTAGAAGCATGAGCCATCTCTGTCTTCCACCTCCATACTCAGGCTCCATCACTTCCTTCAGTACCAGCCTCCTCAATGCCTTTCCATATAGTCTGACCATACTTGGCACTAAAATCATGGGCTCTGTAGCTTCTGTCACCTGGAACAAACTCTGAGTACCTCTTTGCCTTATTTACTCTTCATCTCATTTCAATCCTCAGTTAGAAATATGCCTTTGTCCTTGATTCACCTCTCAATAGACAGGGTAGGGAAGGATTTCTAGCTTTAAAGCATTTGAGCAGTCATGTTGCAAGAAGACACTGTAGTTTCATGAATCACAGCATGCTGCATGTATGCCCAGGGGATTTCAGAAGTTATGAAAGCCATTTCCATCTTGCATTTTAAAAGTCTCTGCTTACATCAGAATTAAGATTCATTATGATATTGCCATGGTACTAACATTTTAACCCCTTCAGGGGAAAAAAAAAGATTCATATGGTATTTCCTACTGGAAAACATAAAACATCTTAGAAAGATCCATTGTCAAAGATACCATCAGATATTCTTGCCCTATAAGTCTGTATTTATCAACATGAGAATAAATGACGAACTCTAACTTTACTGCTAGGAGAGAGGCCACGTGCTAAAGACTGGTCACCTGGACACCAAATCCTCTCCCTTTTCTTCTGAGTGCATAATCAGACTACATTTCCTTGTCTCTGCCCAGTGAGGTGGGGCCACTTGATTGAATCTGAGCAAACTGAAGATAAGCAAATTGGCTCCACGTGGGAGTCTTCTTTCCTCTGCTGTAGCTTGATACAAAACAGCAAAGCAGGTTCAGAAGACACAGAGCCCAAGATGGATGGACCCTGGATCACTAGGGAAGCTGGCTAATAGGAAAGCTGCCTTAGGCTGGGGATGTGGCCCAATGGTCAAGTGCCCCTGAGTTCAATCCCCAGTACAAAAAAAAAAAAAAAAGGAAAGCTGCCTTACTGGAACATACGCTAGAATTTTAACTTTCATTTTTTAAACAGAAGTAAATTCTAATTATATCAAGAATTTTATATAATTATGATATTAATTATATATTACTAATTATACATTAATATTATAACTATCATATTTACTTTATATAATTATTAATTATTATAAATATTATAATTATAAAATTACAACAATTATTTTATATATTATTTTAATATAATAGAAACAAATTCTATTATATTAAGCCACAGAGGTTTTGGGTTTGTTATTTCATTAGCTAGTTTATCTTTAATACAGGTAGTCTGGGTCAGTCTGAATGGGCCATCACTGGCCCTGAGCTCTTCCTAGGGTATTTTGTCCAGACTCATCTCTATCCACAGGAACCCTGACTCTAAGCACCAGCTAGTCATGAAGCTTTTGTTAAAAGTCATCTGGGAATATAATTTCACCTATACCAGAATATTTCCAGGTTCCCCTTAGCTTGTCCCAGCATTCTCTAACATCTTATCCTCATCTCCACTGTCCCATTGTCCCCAAGTCCCCATTACTACAATTCTCTCACCACCCACATACACACACCTACTTTTTCATTCTCTTGTGGTAGTCCCTGAATAGATCCAGTGTCACGAAAGCTACCCAGAAGAAAACTCACCTGACCTCAGGCCTCATGTATGTCATCAACTGTCAGGAAATGCTCTCCACCATCCAGCTGCATTTCCACCAACCTTGTCATCTGTCCACTTTCATTTCTCCTATCTTTGAACCTTTGAAAATATTTTCTTTCTACAGTGGAGTAGTAAGGCTGGAATAACCTCTGAATTCCTCTGAAAGGACTCAGGAATTCCTGAATTTAAGTATACATCCCAAGAACAATGCAATACTTCTGAACAACATAGCACATGGTTTTGTTTTGACTTCTCTATTATTTCACCAGCCAGTGAAGAAACATTAGCTAAATTCTTAGTATGATCAGTTATCATGGGAAAACCTTCCAATTAACTGTAATTTTTAAAAAGAGAAAGATAAAAACAGAAAGAAAGTGGAGAAAAAAAAAAGGAAGGACAATGAATTGATGGATAGCATTAGCTGGGATTTGTATCAATTTAGTTAGATATACAAAAAACAAAAACAAAAACAAAGTGCTTATTACTGTTTCCTCGAATGAAGTCCCAAAAATGATTTATTGCAGTCATATTTCTAGGCTTCAAAGAAATCCATACAAAAAGATATTCCTCTGTATTGGATCAATTGCGTTCCAGCCTGGCTAGAAGTGATGATAATTATTGGAAAGTAAATTGTTATGTTTTTGTCTGACTGCCTGTTGCCTTGGCACGTGTGACTTCCAACTCTGTCTGGAAATAATAGTACACCAAGCCATCTTGGGTGACTTATATAACCAGCTGCTATCATCTGAAAACTGTCAGCTTCAGTAACTTGCTACTGTATGTGCAGTTATGCCATTGGAACACTGATTTCATTTCATTTATTTTCTGCCTGCTGCTGAGAACTGTCACTTTAAAGGAAAATTAATTTCAAAGCTTCACCTTTATTCTTAATTTGAGTCACTGTAGATTTGGTTACTAACAATTTCCAAAAAAGAGGAATAATATTTAATGAACTACTGACATTACTTATTTCTTAATTTACCCATGAAAATTATGATTAATTCTTTAGGCAAAATATAATTATCTGCTGTTTCCTGGTTTTATAACAACAGACCATGAATCCAGCCTCCAAAAAGAATAGAATCTGTGCATGTCTCATCACCGAAAAGTAAGATGGTGGCAAATTATTCTCCTAAACTCTGGGAATTTAACAAATATATAAAGTAATTTCTACCTCAGTGCTATCTGCACTACCAAAACTAGCAAGACACCTACCAGAGTAGTGAAAACAGAGTTTGCAAAATCTTAACTCAGATTGAACCAGTTTGTTCCAGTACCAGCAAGAGAACAAGAAAAAAAAAACAAAACAAAAAACCTTTAAGAAAAAACACCAAAAAACAAAAAACTTGCAGGTTAAAATAGAAAGTGCTGGGGGCAGGCAAACAAAACAGAAGCTTTATATCATTTATTTATTAAAGAAAATAATTTTCAAGCTGGGGTTGTAGCTCAGTGGTAGAGTGCTTGCCTTGCACGCATGAGGCCGTGGGTTCAATTCAGCACCACATAAAAATAAATAAAAATAAAGATATTTAAAAAAAAAAAAAGAATTTTCCTGGAATGCTCAAACATTAGCACCAATGCCAATACCAAAACTTTTTTTTTTAATATTTATTTATTTGCTTTAGTTATACACAATGTGTTTATTTGTACGTGGTGCTGAGGATCAAACCCAGGCTGCGCACGTGCTAGGAGAGCGTTCTACCGCTTGAGCCCCAATCCCAGCCCCCCAAAACTTTTTTTTTTTTTTTTTTTTTTTTTTTTTGTGTGGTACCAGGGATTGAACTCAGGGGCACTCGTCCTCGGGTCACATCCCCAGCCCTTTTTTTGTATTTTATTTAGAGACAGGGTCTCACTGAGTTGCTAAGTGCCTCACCATTGCTGAGGCTGGCTTTGAACTCGCGATCCTCCTGCCTCAGCCTCCCAAAGTGCTGGGATTACAGGCGTGCGCCACCGCGCCCGGCTTCAAAACTTTTTTTTAAAGTAAATAAAAGGCATCAAAGAGAAAAGCAATATCTCTCATTTTCTACAGTGACTTTTTGGGGAGTTCTGAACATTCTTTCTATGTTTAAACATTATCTGCTGTACTTAACTGTAATGTCTGTGTAACATATCAAAGCCCTAATATTAACATACTATTCTTTGAAAGCATATATAGATTTCCAGCATGTGCCTGGCTAATTAAGTTAGTAACATTATATTTCTGTTGAAATCAATGAAAACAACAAAGAAAATTAAATGACACTCTCCAAACTCCATGTTCAGCAAAAGGAAGAGATAGATAGCAAAAACCAAAGTGCTTATTACTGTTTCCTCATCTCTACCATCCCATTGTCTCCAAGTCATATAAGGGCTGCCCACATCTGCAGGCATCAGGTAGAGCCCACTCAGGAGAAAGTAAAGACAACTTTCGAGAGTTAGCCCAGCAGCAGCAGCAAAATAAAGGCAAAGATAGACATCCTGAGGTTAAGAAATACCAAGAAAAGTGAGAGCTCCATTTCACATTCACATCAATAGTTATCAGATGTTAGAAAAGGCAATGTCAGAGATACAGAGGTCCTAGAACTATGAAAAGAACTATCATATTTGTGACTGCAAAAATGAAAGCATTTGGATCTACAAAGTCCTCCTGTACAATTTTTTTTTTTTTTTGCGGGGGGGTACTGTGGATAGAATCCAGGGGCACTTAAACACTTAGACACATCCCCAGCCCTTTTTTATATTTTATTTAGAGACAGGGTTTTGCTAAGTTGCTTAGGACCTCACTAAGTTATTGAGACTAGTTTTGAACTCCTGATCCTCCTGCCTCAGCCTCCCAAGCCACTGAGATCAGAGGCATGCTCCAGTGCTCCTGGCTCCTGAAAATTACTAGTAGTATCAACAGAAAGAATATACAGAAAGGATACGAAGAGAAAGGCAATAAATGCCCTACACAGCATTCGAATGCAACAGAAAAACTGATCAGTAAATGGCACTCCTGATTACACACACCAACTAAAATCAGTACCAGAAAACCCCAATTGTGCACTTTTTAAAATGAGGGTAATATCACCTCTACAAGGTAATGTTGCACAGCAAAAAGATAGTAATTCAGAAAGAGATTGTAAAAAAAAAAAGTAAGAGATGAAAGTAAAAAAAATTCTTCAGAAATGAATAAATAATTAGAAAGGAAACACATTAATTAGACACTACAGGAAACAGATGATTGAATAAAAACAAAATAAGACTCCTATTGCATAAGAATTAAAATCTAGAATTAATGAATGGGATGGTTTCAAACTAAAAAGCTTCTTCTCAGCAAAAGAAACAATCAGTGAGGTGAATAGAGAACCTACTAATTGGGAACAAATCATTACTACACGCATGTCAGACAGAGCACTGATCTCTAGAATATATAAAGAACTTAAAAATCTTAACACCAAAAAACAAAAACAAACAAACAAACAAACAAACAAAAAAACCCAAATAGCCCAATCACTAAATGGACCAAGGAATTGAACAGACACTTCTCAGAAGAAGATATACAATCAATCAACAAATACATGAAAATATGTTCAACATCTCTGGCATTTACAGAAATGCATCTAAGATTTCATTTCACTCCAGTCAGAATGGCAGCTATTAAGAACACAAACAACAATAAATGTTGGAGAGGATGTGGGGAAATAGGTACACTCATACATTGCTGGTGGGACTGCAAAATGGTGCAGCCACTATGGAAAGCAGTATGTAGATTCCTTGGAAAATTGGGAATGGAACCAGCATATGACCAGTCATCCTTCTACTGGGTCTATTTCCAAAGGACTTAAAAACAGCATACTACAGGTACACAACCACATCAATGTTTATAGCAGCACAATTTACAATAGCTAGATTATGGACTAACCTAGATGTCCCTCAGTAGATGAGTGGATAAAGAAAATGTGGTATATATACGGGAATTTTACTCAGCAATAAAAGAGAATAAAATAATGGCATTCACAGGTAAATGGATGAAATTGGAGAATATAATGCTAAGTGAAGTTAACCAATCTCAAAAATCCAAATGCCGAATGTTTTCTCTGATATAAGGAGGCTGATTCACAGTGGGGTTGGGTTGGGGAGCATAGGAAGATTAGAGGAACACTAGAGAGGTCAATGGGGAGGGAGGACAAGAGAGGGAGCAAGGGGGTATAAAGAGAGAAAAAAAAAAAAAAAGAAAAAAAAAGATGGTAGAATGAGAGAGATATCAGTACCCTAAATGCATGTTTGAAGACATGAATGATATGAATATACTTTGTATACTAACAGTGATATGTATAAAGGTGCTCATTATGTGTATTATGAATTGTAAAGCATGCTACTATTATATATACAACAATGAATACAAGAAAATTAACATTAAAGTTCTTCCAAAGTAAAAAAAAGAAGAAATCCCTTGAAAAGTTAAAAGAAAACATAAAATAAGACAGTGACTGGGAGACTCAAATGCACAATTATAGATTTGAGGAAGAAAATAAAAGAAATAGGGTTTTACACTTTCCTAAGTATGATTTTTGAAGAATGGAACAATGATAACAAACAGAAAACTAGAAACTAGTCTTAAAGTTGAAAAGTAAAAGGTAATTCTTGCCTCTGGAAAATAAACTCTCCTGGAAAATAAACTCTCCTTAATGGAGAGTAAATTAAAATTTAACTGCAGAATTTCTAGAAGACAACAACTAAAATACTATCTATAGAGGGATGCTATGGATTCAGGTAAAGTAATGCTAAGAGAAAAATCCATAGTCTTAAAAATTCATGGCAACAAAAATAAATGTCCTAAACAAAAATAAAAATAGCAAAATTTAAGTCAAATAAATTATTAAATATAGAAGCATGATGTAATTTAGAGGAGACAAATAAACAGCAGTAATAAATATATTTTTTGAAACCTGCATTTTTCAAAAAAGAGATTAACCATCAAATGACCTGGTTAAAAAAAAAAGCTAAAACACTAAGTAAAACAATGTGAAAGGAAAATAACCAAAGAAACAGAAAAGTTTAAATGGTCACAAAATTTCCTATGATCAACATCGTTTTTCAACTGCATTTCAATTTTTTTAAAGATTAAATAAAATGAATAATTTTCTAGGAAAATGTAATTTACCAAAATTGAATCCAAATGAGATAGAAAACAGTCTAATGGGAGCATTTCCATAAAAGAAATTGTCAAAGAATAAACAACTCAAAAAAACACAAACCCCAGATAGTTTCACAGGGCACTACTGCCAAACTTAGGAGAGAAGATCATTCCAACGCTATTTAATTGTTTCAAAGAAGAAAACAAGAGAAACTTGCAAATTCTTCTGGTAAAACAAATAAGACTGATACAAAAATCTGAGAGTGGTCAACAACAAAAAAAATCTATAAGGTTTTTATAAATATCATTGTGTACACATATAATATGTGTAGTGTGTGCTGCTGAATTTCATGACCTAGTGGGAATTTGTTCCAAGAATGCAAAGATGGCTCAATATTAGAAATATTAGAAAATCAATTAACCAAAGAAGTAGTTTAAAGAAATATTTTCCACATATATTAAATATTTTTAAAAAGCCATATGGTCATACTCAGTTGATACTGAAAAGACATGGACAAAATTTAATCTTATTTCTGATTAAAAAAAATATAGATAGATAGATAGATATACACACACATATATATGCTATATGTATGATTAAACAATAGGTTAATACATGTTATATGTGTGTATATACTATAGCATATATATAGTTAAATATGATAAATGGATGCTTCTTTAACATAACAAAATATATTAGTCTTACCCAAAAGCCAGCACTGTATTTAATGAGAAATTAGAGACATTCTAAGGCCAGAAAAAGACAAAGATGTTCACTGTTACCATTACTGTTTTACATGTGCTGGATACACAGCCAAACAATTAGCAGAGAGAAATGATTCAGAGATAAAAAGAAAATTGGAAACTATCAGCGTTTGTGGAGGATGCCATTTCATCCTGTGAATACCAAAGACAATAAAATGAAAAACTACTGAAAACAGTAGGACATTTCATTAAGGAAATGAGATTTAAAACATGAAGGGCTCCCTAGGTACTAAGGCAAGATTAAGGAGATATACCATTAAGTAAAATGAGTAAGGTGAAAATAGTAGCATGATGAGTGATAGGAAAGCAGAGATAAGAACACACCTTTGTATTTGCTTATGTGCACAGAGAAACTCTGAAAGCACACCTAAGAAATGAGTAACGGGTTAAGTGGAGGGAGGTGGAAGGGTAGAAACCAGGTGCAAAGGGCATGAGGGTGGGAGACAAACTATCCACATTGTATTTCTGTGCCATGTGGGTATACTGCCTGTTCAAATATGAAATTTAAAATGAATTTTAACTGAGAGAGTTTTCTTAAGGTTCTCAAAGAAACATGCAGTTATTAAACTATTGTTTCTCAGCTCCAAGCTGGCCCTTGTGATGCTAGGGCTGGAATTTTATAAAATCATATCTCTGCTTTGCTGGCTAGATCCAGGACAGGCTTGGCCCAGAGGGAGCCTACCAGGCGGGAGGAAGAAGAGTTTGCTCCTTCGGTCTGCTTCCATGGGCTTTCTGTGATGCTACCTGTTCCTGGGAGTTCCAGTTCCAGCCACACTTTATTACAGGAAGGACAGCTCCTGATGGGAGCTGTAACTTCAGTAGTCTGTAGTCTTTCCACCATGCCTTTTCCTCAGCAACATCTGCTTCTATCTTTAGCTGATAGCTCCTGGGGTCTGTGTGGCAGCCACACAGGACCCTCCAAGATTTTTAGTGTTAAAATTCCAGTGTCTTTGGGCAGAGATTGTGGCTCAGTGGTAGGGCACTTGCCTAGCTTGCAGGAGGCACTGGATTCCATCCTTGGCACCATATTAAAATAAAAGTATTTGGTCCATCTACAACTAAAAAAATATATTAAAAAAGAAAATTCCATTGTCTTCTTTTGCTCTGGCCCTAGGAGTAGCAGCTGCTTTCTGAAGCTGTGTGACATTCTAGTGTTTTCTTTCAGCCTTTCATTGCTTCATTTCCTAGTTATCAATTAGTTTTATTAAACTTTCTTTAAAATTTGATTTTTACTCTCTCCTAATTCAAACCTCATTGCAATCAAGGAAATCTTTTACTTTTTAGGCACATACTATGAATTTGATTGATTAGATATATGTAGAAGTATGGACCTTCCACAAGTTGTTATAACTTTGAAAAATTATAGCAGAACAGTTAGAAATTAGAGAGAATTAGTTCATGTGAGTAACATAACGTGTTTCTTTTTGGACTACCCAATAAATTATTTCTTGGATGGAACATCATGTTAATGTTAGCAACGTGAGTCTTATGAAAGAAAGTATATTAAAGAGCCAGACTCAGCCCTTAAGTAGCTTCCTTTCTATAGTATAAATGTTCAAAAAGAAACTCACCTAGCCAACCTGCATAATATGTCATTGAGTTTTATTACCTGAAGGCCACATAGCAGGTGGTACATTTTCAGTAGTTATGCAAAACTGAATTAAATATTTAGTTCATTTGCAGAGAAAAGTTTACTCACTCATAAATGAGGTTCAGAAAACCATGAAACCATTTAGTATTATTTATTTTATATGTACAACTCATGAAAAATTATTTCTTTATAATTATGTATTACAAATACTAAAATGTAAGTGAAAATTACCTTAATAGCTGCCAGTTATATACTTGGTAATTGCCTGATGACAGCTGAACTATTAAGAATGTGTTCCTGGAAAGTACATGTTCTGCAAAGTTGCATGAGCTCTGTTATTAATTGTTAAACACTTTCAGGTTCATTACATGCATTTAGAGGCCCCTCTGGAGCTTCCCAAAGCCTCAGCCATGACAGGTTGGTCATAAAGAACATAGGTTCGCCAATGTAATTTAGCTTTTTCAAAAATTTCCTTTTAAAGTATATATTTGTGGTACAAAACAAGATGATCCTTACAAAAAAAGATAGAAGCAGGTGAATAAAGGAAAGATGCTCAGAGAGCCCGGACCCCAGCAGTGATGGATCATACATTAGCTTTTTAAAATGCAGACAGGAATGGGGCTGGGGTTGTGGCTCAGCGGTAGAGTACTTGCCTAGCACGTGCAAGGCCCTGGGTTCGATCCTCAGCACCACATAAAAATTTTTTAAAAAAGGTATTTCTCCAACTACAACTAAAGAATAATTATTTTTTAAAAATGAAGACAGGAAAGAAACAAACAAAAACCATACTCAATTATGGTAGGTAAGGGATTAGCCAGTTAGTTCCTTTTTATTGTTTTGTAAAGATGAAGGAGAAAGTTATACTTGCTGATGTAATGAGCTATCCTTCCATTACCAGATCATTAAAACAGCTATGAATTCACTCATTAACAAAGGTACACCAGCTAGCATCAATTTAAGACTTAGAGGATAGCCTCTTCATAGCAAATGACATTTACTGAACTACATTTCTTGGTATATTTTGACTACCATGTTAGCCATCAAATATTTTGTCTATTCTAACAAGATATATTTTCTATTACAGTTTTGCCAAAAAAAAAAAAAAAGGAACTATGTTTTTACAGTTTGGTTTACACATGTAGCATAAATACTGTCTTTGTGTTTGTATATGTATACATATATGTATGTATGCATACACATACACACACACACAGAGTTGTGCCTTGGTAACTACAGGGGATTGGTTTCAGGTCCCCCCTGCCCCACAGACACCAAAATCTGCAGATGATCAACTCTCATAAAAAGTGACATAGTATTTGCATATAACCTGCATACATCCTCCCACATGCTTTAAATGATCTCTATGTTACTTATAATATCTAATACAATGGTAAGTAAATAACTGCTATACTGTGTTATTTAGGAAATAATGACGAGGGAAAAAGTCTATACATGTTCAGTACAGATGCAATTTTTCAAAAATTTTCAAATGATTTTGATCTGCTGAACCCATGAATACAGAAGGTCAACTGCATATATATCAGAAGTACAGCATAAGTAGAGGCATTCTAATGCTATTTAAAACTCAGAATATTTGATAAGTAGTAGCTACAAATCCTGCTCTTACATCAGAATCACCTGGGAAGCAATTTAAAAACCATCTTTTCAGACCTTCAATCTAGACATAATCCATCAAAATTTCCTTGAAATCTACGGGCCAATCCTATGCTAGTCCATGGAACAACATTTGTGGACCATTATAACACAGTGATTCACTTTAGATGTTTTAAAACCACTGTCCTGTCACCTCCTAGCAGTGTGACCCTGCTGAGCTCCTGATACCTTTATGCATCAGTTTTCTCCTTGGTTAAAAGGAATAATCATACCTACTATAGACAGTTGAAACAATGACATGAATGGGAAAGTACATGTGTGCATGTTAAATGTCACATGTGATTTAGATAGTCTATTAAAATAATATTGCTAAATCTGGGGTTTAATATGTGTTTGAAAACAATCCACTCATGAATACCCACATACATGAAATCAGGATATAAGGTTACATTAAGTAAATTCTTGTCCTCAGAAGATTTTTAAAGAATAAGAGAAAAACAAGGTTTTTTGCAAATAGGGGAAAAACTATGACAACATTGGTTTTGTGACAGTTTAAGACTCCTTTACCTAAAATTACAAAAGTATTGTATACCTAATCCCTGTTGATACAGCAAAACAGAAGCTTCTGCATAACCTTTCAGTGCTTTGGCTTCAACTCTGTCCGAACAATTCTAATAAATATAAAGTTCTCGCCAGGGCCTATGTGTGGAAAATGAGGAAAGAGTGGTTGGGAAAGCTGAGTTCACATCATTGGTTTTGGTTGTCTCCCACTGTCCCTTTAAGCCCCTACTGTGACAATAATCCTCAACTTTGCCAGGTCCTAACTTTTCAACATCTAATATTATCTTTTTTCCTCCATCCCAGATCTCCTTTTGTGAAAAGATACCAAAAAGTCTCAGCTAAACAATATGGGGTTAATTTCTGATGGTTCCCAATTCTTTAAATTGATCAGCTATAGTCTCACAAAGAAAGTAAACTTGCTTAATATATTAAAAGGCCATTTGAACTCACAATTTAAAATTATTTTTCACTAATGTTCCTTCCCCCACCAAATGACCACTGACTGTATCAACTTCTATATTCTCATTCATAGATCGTGGCATTGGAAAAAAAATATCAGCAACCTTTCAAGCAGATTCCCAAAAACTAGTTTAAAAAAAAAACAAACCACTGCTAAGTATTTGTAAGAAAATATTTTTCTCTAGTCATCAGTTTTAGGTCCCACACCACCCCTGTATTATTTATGCAGGTTACATAATGCTTAAATTCTGCTCTTCAGTGTGTGTGCGCTCGCACGAGCGCATGCATGCACACATGCTCATGCATGTATATATATGTATGTGCATACACACATATATATGCATATATGTATTCATATATATGTTTATATAGCTTGCAAATATCCTTGCTGGAATTACAGTAGCAATTTATCAATTTATGTGCAGCTAATCAACCTATTTGCTTTCTAGTATAGAGCAGTAAAAGCTTATCTCATGCAGACTCACGGATCGTTCAAAGCAACCTAATTGAATTTCAGGGCCAAGAGCATTGCACAACACGTGACGTGTCTCCAGTGGAGCACAGTGCCAGACACTGCAGGCCTTACATAATCACATGCTGTTGTTGGCAGAGCTGCCTCCGTGGCTTGGCAGTCCACGTCTCCTCCAATCATGCCCTGCAGCTTTAATCTGCACAGAGTTTTCACATGTACAGTCACATGTTTTGAGACTTTCATAGCTGCAAATAAAACAGGGACTATTTCCCTACTGGTAGAAGCAGTTCATTAAAACCAGTCACACAGCACACAAGATGACATCAGGACAGAAAACACAGATAATACAGAGGCTTCCAAGCAAGCAGCAGAGAAAGCAAATATCAAATGTTCCATTTGTCAAATGATTGAGGATATACAATACTATCTCTGCCATTTCAAATGACTTTTCAAATTGGGAAGGTAAGGGAATAATATATTTAGACATTACATAGAGTATAACCAACTATCAAACACGAGCTAGCTAGCTATTCTTGAACATGAGCCCCAGGGGGTAGATAAATTCCAAGCCTCATATATTCCTCATTTTATTTTCAGGGATCAATCAGAAATGTATGATAATAAAATATTAAGTATATCTAGTCCTTAAGTGATATTATCATATTTGTAAATGTTGAGCAATTTTATATACATCTAAAAGTTTACCCTTGCTTTCTATTTTATTGCTAATGCTGTTCCCTAATGCAAAAATATCTTTAAAGTTGATAATGACATATGATATATGCCAAATTAACTCCTATCCCTTTTTGTTTTCAAACTTTTAAAAAATATGCTTAAGTACCAGATTGAGAACTCAGATGAAACTCAATGTCTGCAGATTTTCTCAAAAACAAAAGGAATCACTTAAATCTATACTAGGGATGTTTAAAAGAACTTTCTATAGAGTTAGAAATGCTACATTTAAATAAAAGAAATGTTACATAAAGAGGGAAAAATGAAAACAAAGGAAACAAAAAAATGAAAACAAAACACATAAACCATGTTTTTTCCTGATTCCAAAATGCATTTGTATCTCCACCAAATATTAAAATATTATCAAAATAAATAATTTAATATCACAATGGCTAAAATTAAGCAGGTTACTGATTGCATAAAAACAGTAGTAATGAGTAGAAATTTTTAAAATAAAATTTTTTAGTTGTAGACAGATGTAATATCTTTACCTATTTTATGTAGTGCTGAGGATCAAACCCAGTGCCTCACACGTGAGCCACAACCCCAGCTAATGAACAGAATTTTGAGTCAAATATGACTAATTACTGTAAGTAAGTAGATTTAGAAACATTTTACTTTGATCTCACATGACTTGAATATTTATAATTATAGAATGAGAATTCAAAATGTAGAAGGATTAAAATAAAACATTTATTTTATTTCATATAAAGCTTAAACTTGAGAAACCAAGTATAATAAATCACTTGTGAGACAGTGACACCTACTGATGCACTGTGATACTGCAGCACAGCTCTATAGGCTCAGTCCATTACCACCTCAAGGAAGAGGCAGGAAAAAACAATTTGAAAAGAATTCACTGTCAAATAGGAGTATCACTACCATGTGGGGAGGGTGGGCCTGGAAGCTATGGAATGGGAAAGGAAAAATTCTCCCAGGTATCTTTCTATTAAGAAAGCTTCCCAACATCTGGGTCTTCATGTTCTTCATTCTTAGAACAACTTCCTTTCGATACTTATTTATAACAGACATATAAAGTCCATCCTTTTAAAGTGAAACATTCCTATCAACATATCTTAGAATTTGCTTCCTGAACAGTTACAATCCTTTCCTACTGACTGCTCTGCCTACAGCATTTCTCACCAATGGCATCAAAGAGGGACTAACCTTTTACAATCAGTTCCTGATCAAAAATCTTCCTTCAGAAACTTCAACTTTCATTGACAATAAGGTGAATGCCATTTCCACAGCTCTGACTTTGAGACACTCTATAAGACAGTTTTTACTCTCCAAATTTACATTCCAGCACTATTGAAACTAATTTTACACCACATAAACAGGTTCTTATTTCCTAATAAGAACAGTGTTCTGGATGATTTGTTCACAAACCATATCCTGAACTCTCATTTATCCCTGTACTCCATACTCAGCTCTTTTCCTTGTCTTTATTTTCTCTCCACAACCTTGGACTCACTCTACAGACTCACTGCTCAATGCAGCATTTCTGTACTTATCCCCCATACCATCCTTTGAACATAATTTGTACCTACCCCTTAGACTATCTCACCATTAGCCACAGAAACCATGCCCCAACCTCCAACCCAGCTGTAATGCCAACATTACAGCTAGGCATTCCCTGTCCCTTGAGTAGCACTGGTTATTGCCTCTATAATCCAAGGCATACTCTGTCTCCAGTTCTTTGCTCACACTCTCCTCCAGCCTGGAAGGTATTCCAACTTTCTCCTCTGATTATATAAAATCATTCTTATTCTTATTCCTTTTTTGTTGTTGTTTTTGTTGTTGCTGGGAATTGAACCCAGGCCTTGCACATGCTAGGCAAGCACTCTTCCACTGAACCACATCCCCATCCCAAGCTGCATTCTTTATCCATTTTTCAAATGTTCACTAGTTAGTCCAAGACACTGTACACACTGCAGTTATACTGATAAATAACTGATAAATAAGATGCTTACTCTCATAGAAGTTACAGGACTACTGAGGGAGACAAATAAAAAGTGAACAACAACAAAAAAATAAAACTAGATGCATGTGCTTTCTACAACTAACTATGACAAAGAAATAGGATGTTATAATAAAGGAGAACTGGGGAGAAGTTTAGAGTTGTCAAAGAAATCATTTCAGCTCAGAATGTGACACGTGAGCTGAAACCTGAAGGATAAAAGGAGTCAGAGGAACCACATTCTGGGCAGAAGGAATAGCAAATGCAAACCCTCTAGATGGGAAGAGATGATCCTGCTTGAAGAACAGAAAGAAAACTTACAGTACACAAGAGAAAAAGGTTGAAAAGCTGGCACAAGCTGGATCGTGCAGGGACATATTGATTCTAACAAGAAATGAGAATTTTCTTTTAAAGGGCAAACACAACAACACAAAACCCCTCATAGGATATTAATAGGAGAATGACATGATCTAGTTCATGATTCACAACTGTTACTCTATGGAAAGAAGAAGTTGGAGGTTACAAACAACAGAAGCTGGGACATGAGGGGGGAGAGCATGTGACAGCGCAAACAGGAGAGGATGATGACTGAAGTCAGGATAATGGGCCTACACAAGGAGGTAACAGGGCAAATAAGCAGCTGGACACATTCAAGAAACATTTATAGTTAAAATCAGTGAGACAGGTGAATAGATTCTGTATGGGGTAAGAGGGAATCAAGAATGACACCGGAGGGGGCTGGGGGGTTGTAGCTCAGGTGAGCACTCGCCTAGCATGTGTGAGGCGCTGGGTTCCATCCTCAGCACCACATAAAAATAAATAAATAAGTAAAATAAAGGTATTGTGTCCATCTACAACTAAAATAAATTTTAAAAAATCAAGAATGACATCTGAGGTTTTGGTTGAGTAGCTTAACAGATGGGGATGCTGTTTGTTAATCAGAGGAACGCAGAGGGAAGCAAGGAATACATCAAAGACTCAACTCAGTCCTTGGGATATTTGAGGTCCAGCACAGATTCATGGAATTTCCTAGTACCAAGCAGCTCATGATCATCTTTCTTTCAATGAAAAGTTACAGTAACACTCACTTCTCTATTTTCTCAAGGTTTAGGAGAAATTCTTAAAAAATGGCGTGTAGCCATCCCAGACCAGTCAAAAGTGTCTTTGGTGCCTGACTTAACATTCTGCCTCTAACACCTATGTGGTTCACTTTTGAAAATAGTACAGGCTTAACTTACATTACTTGTTTTTCATACACACTCACAGGGCCTGCTTCTAACTGGAGTACAAGCTTCTCATGGACAGATAACTGATGTTCACTGGTGCCTCACAACTGGGTACTGTTCTTTGTGTGAAACAGGCCTTTGGTAAATGTTGTTGGTTGGTGATGAAGATTACAATATTTAAGTGTCATCAAGTTTTAAGAATTCTGTTAAATAACATGATACTACCAATTAAAGTAATTCTGGGATAGTGACGCATTTGGCATTTCGGGAAATAGAAATCAATAAATCTCCTTCAATTTAGATAAACTGGTGGACTTATTGGAATAATCAATTCCAAATACTCACTTTACAGAAATTTTCTTAGCTGAAAACTACTTAGGCTAGTGGATCTCAATGTCACAGAAAAAGGAAAAGATTTAGCAATAGTGAAACCAGGAGTGGTGCAGTGTAGCACTAGCACACAATGAGACGCCAATACTGGTGGCTTGCTGCTAATCAGATCTGACTCTGTAAGGACATAAGTGACGACCGCTGTTCCTACATGACAAAGCCAGGAGTACACATGCACAGTATTTCTCACAGAAAGTGAACTTAGCGTGGAAAAAGGCAATGAGAGCTTATTACGTAATGAGAAAACACCCCAATGGAGAAAGGTCAGTGGGGAAGTGCCTTTCTCTGTGCCTCATGAGTCCCAGGTGGAGGACCTTCCATTAGTGACACACCTGACCTCTCTTTTACCACTCACTCACTCCTCCATGGAAACGAGCTAGGGTCTTATCTAATTGGCAGGATGCTTAGCCAAGTCTCTCCTGGGTTCTGCCTGACCACAAGGACAGCTGAATTCTGGACCTGTCTCTGCTGTGCTCCAAGAGGCTTGCCCTCCAGGCACCTGGGGCTGTTAGTAGATGGGGGACAATATTAGCAAATACCCACAGATCCCGAGGCATGTTTCCAGTTATGAAAGTAACATTTTGGTATTAACCTAAATGACTCCTATGTCAGCCAATGGTTCCAAATCCTGGGAGAGGAAAATTATTGAAAGGGCTCCTTTAAGCCCCAGCACTAAGGAAGAGTTTGAAGTAGAACCATAAAGGTGTTTAATTCTTGTTTGGGGCCACAGAACTAAACATAAGATTCAACATACTTGCATGTTTTAATACTGCATCTATCCCAGGAAAATAAGAGTCCATCCTATCACATTAGAATGTCCTCTTCCTTAGTCAATTATTACAACCACACTCCTCCACACAAAAATCTGAAGGCAGAAGTTGGGCTGAAACAACATCTCTTCAGAGGCCACAGAAAACCTGCTCAGAATTACTTTATGCATCATAGAAGAATAAAGCTTTGAGGTCTTTCTGTTGTTCCCTTATGAGATTCCATCTCCCTCCAAATTAAAACTGCTTTTTCCCCTTTGACACTGAGGATGTTAGGATGCTCAACGTATCATGCCAAGTGGGTGTGATTTCTTGGCTGAAATTCATCACCCTCATTTTCTCTATTTGTTTGCAGAAACCTGGTAGGAGTAGAATAATTTCATGCCTAACTAGGTCAGTTCTGTACTGTGCCTATTTGCTCTGCTGAGCACTAGAACACAAAAGTGGATAAAATTCCTTCTGTCATCTTTCATTTCACAATAAATGGCACCTCCGATCTTCCCATTACTCAAGCCACAATTGGTTGTTATTTTGACTCCTCTTTCTCGTATATCTCATGTACAATCCATCAGCAAAATCTAACCACTGCAACTTCATGATCTATCCAAAATCCTATGACTTCTCATCTCTACTGCTATCATCACTCTGATCCAGATCATCTTCATTTCTCACCTAGATGGGTGCAACAACCTCTTAAAAATTCTCCCTGCTGTTACTCTGGTCCTTTTAGGTGTACTCTCTATAGCAGACACAGTGGTCCTTGTAAATCACAGATCTTATTGAACGTACTTCCAGATAGCAAGCGTTTTGATGGCTTCCTTTCTAACTCAGGGGGAAAAATTAAAGTCCTTTCCACATCCTGCAAAGGCCCTGCCTGCTCCAGCTCCTGGCCCACCTCTCTGATCTCATGGCTAACACTGTCTGTCACTAACTCTTCTACAGCCATGCTGGCTTCCTTGCTATTTTGCAAACATGGAACAGGAGCTCCTGACTGAGGTCTTTTGCACATGCTCTTTCCTCTGCCCAGGATATCCAAAGGGTGCCTTTCCTCTGTTTCCACCCTCAGGGACTTCTGCTTTCCACTTCCAACTTTAGGAACTGTTCCTGGTGTCGGATCCCGAGTTATGAGACCTTCCTCAGGTGTCTGTCAAACATCACCCTGTCAGAGAGGCATTCTCTGAATGCTCCATACAAAACACAAATCTTACCACTCTTCATTCTTGCCCCACTATTGCACTGACAGGGGCAGCAGAGTAATTCAGTATTAAAGAACAAGATCCTACAAACCACACTGCCATCAGAATGTAAGCTCCACTCCAGAGTGGCCTTTGTCCTTTCATTCCATTGTTCCATTTCACTACTGTCTTTGGGAGCTAGTACAGTTCCCAGCACATGATAGGCATTAACATTTTACACATTAAAATCTTGTGGGGCAGCCTAAATGTACCCTTCCCTCTTTCTTTTATTTTTAATATTCCTTTTTAGTTGTAGTTGGACACAATACCCTTATTTTATTTATTTTTATGTGGTGCTGAGGATCAAACCCAGTGCTTTGCATGTGCTAGGTGAGCGCTCTACCGCTAAGCTACAACCCCAGCCCAACACTCCCCTATTTCTAAAAGGAAATTTACATGCTTTGTGTCACATTAACAATATAAATCCAAAAAGGAGAAATGAATCAGAGAAGTATGTTACAAGAGATCTCAAAAGATCACTTGGCTCAACTTTGGCTTTTAATTTAACTTGACAGATGACATAGGTGAGAACAAACAAGACTAGGATCCCACAGTGACATATCAAGAACCCAATATCCCCAACCAGCAATCCTACAAATGTCCAAAGCTGCCTTTTCCCCCCCAATGCTGATATTAAACCTAGTGCTTCACACATGCTAGACTAGTGCTCTACCACTAAGCTATATCCTCAGCCCACAAAGTTATTTTAAGACCATCTTAGGTCTATAGACTCAGATTAACTAAATTTATTTTGAGTCATATGTAGTTAGTAAAACCAGAAATAATCATTTATTTTCTCATGCATATGGGGTCAGAAGACCAACTAACTTCTCAACCCCTTGTTCTGGATTGTGGTATATCTAAAGTCCTTAAAGACAGACTCAGATGCCACAGAATACTTGAAATTATTGGGCCATTCTTGTGTGTCCATATTTGTATTTGGAAAACATCATTGTCTGTGTTGTCAGTACTCATGATCTTCTGATGACATATTTCATTGAAGAACATTTTCCCCCATTCATGCTACAGATGTTTTCTTTCTTGATGGGTTAGAAGTAATTGTGAGAGGAAGACCATTCTGTCTTTTCCCCCAACAGAGGCAACAAAGACTGAGAATCAACACAGTCATAATTTCTACACTCAAATCTCTCCTTTCTACTTCCAACTTCAGGAGCTGTGCCTGGTTCAGGGTTCATGGTAGTCAATCTCAACCCCTAAGAGTTGGGTTCTTAATGATATGGACATGATTCTGGGTAAGAAACCCACATTTATATGGCGTTTTCAGATATGTTGGTCTGTCTACATGGAACTGTAGTGATAAACTCAGAGAAAAAGGAAATGCTTCTTTCCAAAGCTATTTATTTTACTTATTTTTGGTTCTATCAATGTATGCTAGTTTAGAAATATTAAATCATAAAAAATTATACTCAGCAAAAGAACTCAGCCAAAAAATAAACCTTTCAAGAGTTAGGCCTTTTATGATTCAATTTAGCCCCATTTTTAGTGTTGAAATATCAACATTTTTAGGTTTGGATAGCCACTGAATGGTAAGTGTCTCAATTAAATCAGTTATGGTAAATTATTTTTATCTTAAATACCCTTCAGAGTAAGATAAAGATAGATAACACAAGTTCTGAGCCTGGTTCTTCTGGATCACCATAATATTTGTTGGAGTTTCTTAATGCACTCATCATATTCTGCCCACTGAAATATCTGAGGCAACATGAAGTACAAACAAGTATAACCCTATAGTGTTAGGCACATAAGCTGTCTCAATAAATGCACTGAAAGCAACAGCAGTGAAGAATTAAATTGAACAATAGATTTTCATATTAGGGTCTGAATCCTATTCCTAGCCTTTCATTTACCACATACCCTGAATGTTTACCACATAACCATTCATTTACCACACACCTTGGACATGTGTACTAACCAAATCAGAGCAAAACTAAATTCAAAAAACTTTAGCAGCAGACAGGTATAAAATTTGGCTTTTAAAAGTGCTTCTGTATTTTTAAACTCCTCTTAGCTTTATGTCTGGTACCAGGGATTGAACCAAGAGGCACTAAACCACTGAGCCACATCCCCAACTCTTTCTCATATTTTATTTAAAGGCAGGTTCTCATTAAATTGCTTAGGGCCTCACTAAGTTGCTGAGGCTGGCTTTGAACTCGAGATCCTCCTGCCTCAGCCTCCCAAGCTGCTGGTATTACAGGTGTGTGCCACCGTGCCCAGCTTCCTCTTCGCTTTGTGAAGCATTTATGGCCATGCCCTGGTGATAGCTACTCCTGTGCAGGTGAGACTGCCTCTCACTCCAGAGCAACCTATCTCAGCCTTGCTTTTTTTTTTTTTTTTTTTTAATTAATTAATTTATTTTAATTAGGTATATATAACAGCAGAATGCATTTTGATTCATTGTACATAACTGCAGCACAACTTTACATTTCTCTTGTTGTACACGATGTAATGTCACACCATATGTGCAGTCATACATGTACCTAGGGTAATGATGTCCATCTCATTCCACCATCTTTCCTGCCCCTATGCATCCTCCCTACCTTCCCTCACCTTTGCCCAAAGTTCCTCCATTTTCCCCATGCCAACAAGAGGTATTTCCTCACATACACCTGTGCCTTTCTGCAGCCATGCTGTGCTTCATATTCACTGCATTTACACACACCTGTAAGTGCATATCTGAAGGATGCCAGACAATTCCCTTTTCCTGTATGCTTAGTGAAGTAGGCTATCCCTCATAACCCTACAGGAAAGACTATCCCAACATCAAAACACAAATGATCAATAATTTAATTTGACTATAAAAGGAGTCATTTGTTTCAGGGTAGGAGGAATGATTCTGTATGTGTCATTTTTCTGAAACTGTTTATTCTCTTTTTATTGGTTTAAAATGTACTAGAGGTAGAAAATCTTAACACCTAAGAAAATATACCAATGTTGCCTTAAAATATCAGAAAAATATCTCATAAACCAAGGTATTATGAGTGTGTCTTTTTCTCCACATCCTCTCCAACATTTATTGTTGTGTTCTTAATAGCTGCCATTCTGACTGGTGTGAGATGAAATCTTAGAGTGGTTTTGATTTGCATTGCTCTAATTGCCAGAGAGGTTGAGCATTTTTTCATGTATTTACTGATTGATTGTATATCTTCTTCTGAGAAGTGTCTGTTCAGTTCCTTGGCCCATTTATTGATTGGGTTATTTGTTTTTTTGGTGTTAAGATTTTTTAGTTCTTTATATATTCTAGAGATTAGTGCTCTATCTGACATGCATGTGGTAAAAATTTGTTCCCAATTAGTAGGTTCTCTGTTCACCTCACTGATTGTTTCTTTTGCCGAGAAGAAGCTTTGTAGTTTGAGTCTATCCCATTTATTGATTCTTGGTATAAATTCTTGTGCTACAGGATTCTTATTAAGGAACTTGGGGCCTAATCCAACATGTTGGAGATTAGAGCTTACTTTTTCTTCTATTAGGTGTAGTGTCTCTGGTCTAATTCCTAGATCCTTGATCCACTTTGAGATGAATTTTGTGCATGGTGAGAGAGAGAGTTTTAATTTCATTTTATTGCATATGGATTTCCAGTTTTCCCAGCACCATTTGTTGAAGAGGCTATCTTTTCTCCAATGTACATTTTTGGCGCCTTTGTCTAATATAAGATAACTGAAATTATATGTGTTTAGTCTCTGTGTCCTCTATTCTGTACCGTTGGTCTACCGGCCTATTTTGGTGCCCACTCACACATTGTTGGTGGGACTGCAAAATGGTGCAGCCAATATGGAAAGCAATATGGAGATACCTTGGAAAACTTGGAATGGAACCACCTTATGACCCAGCTATCCCACTCCTTGGTCTTTACCCAAAAGACTGTTTATAGCAGCACAATTCACAATAGCTAAACTGTGGAACCAACCTAGATGCCCTTTCTTTATCCCTTCAGTAAATGAATAGATAAAGAAAATGTGGTATATACAATGGAATATTACTCAGCAATAAGAGAGAATAAAATCATGACATTTGCAGGAAAATGGATGGAATTAGAGAATATAATGCTAAGTGAAGTTAGTCAATCCCAAAAAGCCAAATGCCAAATGTTTTCTCTGATATAAGGAGGCCAATTCACAGTCGGGTTGGATGGGGAGCATAGGAGGATTAGAGGAACACTAGAATGGCCAATGGGGAGGGAGGGGAAGGGAGGGGACAAAAGGGTGAAGGAAAAAAAAAAAGATGGTAGAATGAGATGGATATCATTACCCTAAGTGCATGTATGAAGTCACGAATGGTGTGAATATACTTTGCATACAACCAGAGATTTGTAAAAAAAAGTGCTCTCTATATATGTAATATGAAATAAAAAAAAAAAAAAAAACCCTAGGTATTTGTGAAAGTAATACTATGATGTTATGATGTGAGTCAGCTCCTTGCTTAAAATAAAGAAAATTTATTGTTTCATTGTTCTCTCTCACATACATGCACAAGGAATAAGTTATTGAAGCTTGACTGTATCATGGGATAAAATTAGCATCCTTATTGGTGTTCTAAAAATTCATTTTATGTGAGCATTAGGAATAACCACCAGCATTTTAAAATGAGCACTTACCAAAATAAATATAAAAAATGTGCATGTATGGTTTATAAAAACTTGTAAACAGTATGAAATGCTTCCCAAAAAGGCATGCTTTTTTCTTTTTTTCCTTTCTTTCAGTGTGTGCATGTATGTGTAGTGCTGGGGATGGAACCAAGGCCTCATGCATGCTAGGCAAGTGCTATACTACTGAGTTCCATCCCCTGTCTTCAAAGAAGGATTTTAAGCATATGTTTTGCTCTGAGAGGGACAGAATGATTAAATGATATTCCAGAAATTTTCTTGAATTTAATGTGTAGCCAATAGGAAACTCCAAAGATCACATGTGAAATTTACAATTCTTCATGAAAGTGCTGAAATTGTCAAAAAATGCTATCTATTTTAGAGATGATCCAAGGCTAAACACTATGACAAATGTGATTCTAACAAAGTTTCAAATTCTCCCACTTTGCTTTTACAGAACCACTCAGCTTTATTTAGTGTTTTGACTTTATGCTTAAACATCTATAAATGTAATTCTCCATGTTTTTCAGCATGTTATGCCAAACAATTGTTTTCTTTGAACATTAAGATGTAAAACAAGAGGAAAATAAAACTCCCTTTTTATGTTTCTTGTCTTGGTTTGGACCAATTTAAATAATAATGTTTAGAAATAACTTGGAAATGCCAACAATCTGCTCAGTACAGTTTGGCTGCCCTCAACAAAATGAACACAAAAGCAAACACAGAAAACATTTGCACATGTTTCATCTATGAGTAGATTAAAGACTGAGCTGGGTATTAGGACTGAATTGGGCCCAACTTAAAACTTAATATGTACCTCTCCTGGGTATTTATCCTAAAGAATTAAAGTCAGCATACTATAATGTACATGCATACCCATATTTTATAGCAGCACAATTCACAATACCCAAACGATGGAACCAGCCTAGGCGTCCATGAACAGATGAATGAATAAAGAAAATGTGGTATATGTACACAATGGAGTTTTATTCAGGCCATAAAGAAGAATGAAATTATGGTATTTGTAGGAAAATGAATGGAACTTGGGAATATTATGTTAAGCAAAATAAGCAAAACTCAGAAAGTCAAGAGTCATATGATTTTTTCTTATATGTGGAAGCTAGTAAGGAAAAAGGGGGGAAAAGGTGGGGGTGAGGATATCATGAAAAATCAAATGGATATTGATAGAGCAGAGGAAAAGGACCAGGGGGAGGAGGAAGGGAGGAAAGGAAGAGTATTAGGAAATGATATTGGCCAAATTGTATGGTAATTATGTGTGTAAATACAAATATGTAACAGAAAATCCTAGAAAAAATTTATGTAGAAGTTCTAACCCCCAGTAATTCAGAATTCAGAATATAGTCATATTTGGAGACAAGGTCTTTAAACAGATAATTAAATTAAAATGAGGTCATTACGGTGGGCCCTAATGAAATTTAATGGTATCCCTAAGAGGAAATTTGGATACAGGCACACACAGAGTGAAGACTATGTGAAGATACAAGGAGAAACTGGCCTTCTACAAACCAAGGAGACAGGCCTAGACCAAATCCTTCCCTCCAGGCCCTCAAAAGGAACCAACCCTGCCAATGCCTTCATCTCCGACTTCTAGACCATGAGAAAATGAACTTCTATTGTCTAAGCCATATCATCTGTGGAATTTTGTATGGCAGTCCATGCAAATTAATATAAATGGTATCATTTCATTCCTTTTGTAAGAGATGTTGGTTATCTAACCAAAACCACACAAGAAAAATAAGGCTTTTCTCCAAATAATCCTCTCCCTGGTGCCTAATCCATGACCCAGGGGGACACTGCTCAACATGCCCATCCTCCTAGTCATGTGGAATCACTAGCTGCTTCGTCAGTGACCTTCCTGGAGTGGTCCTTCATCTGCTGCTCCACTTCTGGCCCAATCATGGGATAGTTCCCAGTTTTATAATGTTCTCTTTTCTCCCTAAAATAAAGGAACTACAGAAATATTCAGTATGAATGTTCCAAGAAGTATCCCTGGCAAGAATCAGCAAGACAGTATAAAAACATGTGAATCTCATTCTACTTCCAGAACATGACACTTGACAACAGACCTCAGAGAAAAGCGCTTGATCTCAACTACAAGATAAATTCCTAACACTGACATAGCCTTAAAGACTGCAAGGCACAAAAGTCTCTTCTACTCTAAATATAAATTTTAAATCATTCTAGATAGAGCTGAAGAAATAACAATTTCATCATAAATCAATGAGTTACTATATTTTCTAATTTATGACTCTCCTTTAACAATACAGCATTATGACTCCAGAGAGAGAGAGAGAGAGAGAGAGAGAGAGAGAGAGAGACCAAAACTTTTATGGAATCTGGAGAATGGAACTTCCTTCTCAAGATCTTACAATGTGTTTTTAAAAGACAGGAAAAAAAAACTAAGTTAAATGTTGAACAGGTAGTTTACTACAAAGGAAAAGATGTAATCGCAATGTGGTCCAACAGTCTTCCTGCAGACTTGGTCACTTGCTGTCCTACATCAAGGGGCTTCACAGGAGCTGATAATTTGATCAAGAATCTCTGGGAAATACTTTTCATTTTTGAGGTTAAAAATTGTTTTAATAATTGAGAAGTAATTGAAACCATTTAAAATGTTTTTAATCACTGATCTTTATAGGTAATAGTAAAATAAACCATGTATTGCCACGCATAATAAAAATGAGCCCCCCTAAATCTGCAAGTAGCACATCAAAGGCTTCATATATGATGGTCATACTATTATAGAAGCCAAAAAAGTCCAATAAAACTTTACTAAGTCATTAAATAACATCCTTTGGTAGAAGATGTGCTAACTATATTTTCTATTATAGATTTTTTCAATTATCTTCTCATACAAACATAGGATAAAAATTAATATGTATCAAATGCCATGGCTATCTGTAGTGCAGTTCAAAATCGTGAACCAGTTTCAAAGTCAGTAGCTTCAGACTGAGAAGAAATGATTTTCTACCTTGGAGCCAAATCAGTCAAGTACTTGGGGAAGTTGGGCTTAAAGGTTTCCCTGAGGTATTTTTAAGTAAAGGCTGAAGCAAAAGACTTCCTTTCACAAAATTAATGCAGAAACATTACTCCAATGGAAACAAATTTAGTTAAATTTTAAAAAAGGAGGAATTCAAATGTAAGGAAAAAAGGTTTACCAGGTTTCAAAATTAGACATTATGTAGCTCCCATTTTTAAAACAGGAATTTTTCATAAGAAAATCCTTTTCTGTTGTACTGTAGCACAATTATTTAAAGATGGAGCACATAAAGAAGAAAAAAGAAAGAATCCAAAAAGAACAACTTGTGTGTCAGTCAAGATCTCAAAGATTAATATTTATGAAAACAATTGGCAAACAACAGTCTATGATCCAAGTACAAAAAATGTTGTAGCAGATGTCTTGTCGAAAGGCTACAGACGCTGAGAAGTAGCATACTTTCGTCCATATGTTTTCTCAGCCTTAAAAAAAGATATCCTCAGTCACTTTAGTTTTTTGAGAACACAGAGTGCCTGTGTGTGCAGTGAAGAAGAAGCTTTTCTTGTAAAGGAACTCCAAGCCAAGACTTCTGGTTTCATTTGCAAAAAGGTGGCATATACTTTTAAGTGGGACGTGAACATTAGCCAAGTAACTTAATCTAAAAAGCTCAATCTGTCAAGATTTTGTAGAAGAGATTGGGGTGGTATTTGGTTGTTTGGGCCTGCCTGGCATCCCTTTCCCCATCTTTTGGCAACAATATTCCAATTTTCTTAGGAGGAACGACTTCACCCCTCTTCCAAGCTGTTTATTGGTGCCCTATCCTAGCTGCTCAATGGTTGAGCTTGTGACTACGAAATCTAAGGTTAATATGCAGAGGAAGAGAGCAAGCTTGGAGAATTGGGAAACAAGCAGGATCAGTAGTTATGATTAGGCTAAAGGACAATGATAATAGTTGTAGCTAAAGAAGCAAATGGAGTGGAAGAGTAAAGGTCAGTGCCCTGAGATGCCTGAATCAGCAATTGTGGAGGAGAAGCCAGTCCTGGTGATGAAAACTTCCAAGTTGTTATCACAGAAGTGAATGGTAGGCAGGCCAGTGCAGATCCAAGAGTCCAGAAAATCAGCCACCCAGCCCAGATGGACTGCCCTTGATGTTGGCAGGTCTGAGAGCCAAGACTATGTGCTAGGTCCCAAAGTCTTGGATGGATAAGAGGGAGTGATAGGATGTTGGCAGATGCCAGGGTGACAGAGTCAGAGGGTCTTTGTCTGAAAGAAGAATTTCAAAAGAAGGCAGGGGAATCCACCTTGAAGTAACAACAGGAGGCTGCAAAACTCTTCACGTGGAGGGTAAGTGAGAAAAGACACTCCCCACAAATCTGCTGAGAAAGAAGCTGAACTTAGAAGAGAATGAGGATTCCTATAAAGTGAGAGGTGATAAGGACACAGGAGAGTTTGCTGAGTGTGAATTCCAGAGAGGGAGAAGGAGAGCTTGGGAAACCGAAGAAGAGAGAAGTGACCAGGAAACATGGTATTCCAAGGTCATGATAGGAAAGGTTTGGTATTTACATTTTGGGCACTGACTGCTAAAAGCATGGGTGGAAATGATATGGCAGTCTTTCAAGAGGGTAGGCAATCAGCATAGAAGCTGGAGGTCTTGTCTAACTGCAAAGGGTATGGGGGATTCTCACCAACCCTACATATGGTGCAACCTACTAGTTTAATGAATAAATGGCTGTATGTATCCCAGTGGTAGATTGCAAAAAGCCTAAAACAATATCCTTCTTGAAGATACACCCAAGTGGGAGGTTATTGCTTGGTTACTGCTTACGTTCTCCATACACTACCCTGATTCCTCTACTCTGACACTGTGAGAGAAAATCAAATCAACTTAATACCTGGGATAGAAATCATATAAGTGCATATGCTTGGATTAATATCTTCAACATCATTTTCTCTCTCTCATCTAAATTATAAGCATTTAATATGATTTTAACTGTCTACTTCTTCTCACTTAATTACTTTGTACCCTGCACTCAACCAAAAACTAGAAACAACTGAGAAAAGATAAACCAACAATTTCACTGAACAACCTGCAAATATTCAAATTGTTGTGTGTTGTTTTGTTTTAAGCAAATAAGATTCATCCAAAAATGTTTGAGATTTTCAAGTACCAGATGGAATATGCAGGAATCAAGCCCACTCTAAAGAAGTCAGTAAATGGTAGATGTCCAAAATCATTAAATACAAGAAGAAATGTCTTAAGGTGTTTTGTGTTGTTGTAACAGGAAAACAGTTTTCCTCTGGCAGCCATGTATGAAATTTCTACTGCTTTGTAAGTTGATACCAAACAGAATGAAAGACAGTATCATGTGGTGATTAGGAACATGGACTGTAAAGCCAGAGGGCCTGGGGTTTCATCCTGATTCTACTATTTCCTTGCTGTGTAAACTTCCGTAAGTTTCTTAACCTTTCTCTGCTTTCTCTGTTGTAGTTCCTTAGTATATTGTTATGAAGCTTTTGTGAATTACAATATAACACAGCAAACACTGTAAAAGTTTTAGCAGCTATTATTATTTATAGGGCAGGTACTGGAAAGTAGGATGAGAATATATTTCCCTTTATGTTTTGTTTTTTGTTTTTGTTTTTTTAAACGTGCTTGAACTTTCTGGTTTCTAGAGGCAACAAAATGAATGTCTAAAGCAGTAACTTGAAAAACTGAAATCACATTCAAATTATCATTTATTTTTCACCAATATTATTTAATTCCCCACCACATGGAGAAGCATTATAGAGAGTAGAAGAAGAAAACCTTGTTTCATATTTATGCTCTCTCAGTTACATAGCATGTGATTCTTACTATGGCAGTGTACTCTTGGTGTCTTTCTTCTTAACTATAAAGTGAAGGTTAAAATAATCCTTTGCTTCCTCAGAGAGTTACTGTGAAGATCCAAGTGACATGGACACCTTGTTACCTTTCAAAGAACTTCTCTAGATATACACAATTGACAACAGTTCAATAACAACACAACAGCCATAATAATGTGGGTTTAGGGCCTCATAGACTAGTTTGTTTATCTCTTATGTGAGGACCTGCTCAAATAGTAGTCTAGATATTAATGAATTTGATAAGAAAAGTGAAATGTATCAGTCCCCAATATGCTCTCTCTCCCTTATATTTTCCCTCATCCTTGCAATGGTAAAAGCACAGAGCAGTTACAAGCACCGATTTTATGGCAGGAGATTCTGATGCTGTGTGAGATCAATGATTAGTGGGTTCTGGGGCTAGCTACTCTAAAAGTGTCCCCATTCTGTTGAGTAGACCTTGGTCTCTCTCCAGAGTCCCCACTACTCCCATGTTCTCTTGATTTTATAGGAGTCTTTTCCCTGATTTTATAGGTTCAAAGCTTACATGGTATTTCTGCTTCTTTTGTGGCTAAGTCTCCTTGCAACTTCTCACCAAGTCCCTTCTCAGTGAAGAAACCCTTTCTGGAACAGAAGCCTCTCCATTTGCTGGCCTTCAGATCACAGTCTCCTTCTTTGCTCCTGCCCTCCTGGCTGAACTCCCACCATTGTTGTGCAGGGTCTGGGGATTCCTCATATCTTCCCCTTTGTCTTCTCAGGCCACACAGCAAGCAAAGACAACAGCCCATTAGACATGGTACTTTCTGTAAGGGGTCTCCATCATCAGCCCTCTCTCCTATGGCTCTCTGCTACTGGCCCAATTTTACAGGTGTGTCAAAAGTGTAAAGAAACCTGCTTTTTCTGGGTTACAAAGATATGCAAAGTGGAACTTGAAGTGATGCTTGCAGAATCTGCTTCTTGGCTAGGACCACTGAAGGCCACTGGGTTGCATTTGCACACAAACCATTTATAGCTATGTGGAAGTCAGTCAGTCAGTCAGTCTACAAATGTTTGTTGAGCAATAGCTGCGCACAGGGTATGGTGTTAAACACAGGAAATTCAACAGTCTCTGATCCAAACAGCACAACATGTTTTGGAGTGTAAACTGAGACTAGAGAGAAATGCAAAATTGTACCTTCATAGACTATCAGCATTCAAAGCCTTCAGGGGCATTTTTTCACCTACTAAAACTGCAGACCTGTCCTTAAGGGGTTTTTAGGTTATTTAAAATACCAGGACACACACAAAGGAAAACCTTCATTAGGCTAGAGGTCTATACAAATAACACACAAAGGACTGTATACATGCTTAAATGATTACAATATAGAATAATATGGAGTTAAACTAATTGTGAAATGCTTCCTGGAAAAGGGTTGAAGTTAGATTTAGATTTAGACAGAAATAGTTAACATGACAATTTAATAATATATTAATTTTAGTGGGTTCTTTTTTGTTCTTTATTATCTGTTTTTTTCTTTTCTTTTTAAATCAGTATACCATTCTTCACCTACAATCATTAGGTACCAAGTGTCTTCCACTACTTACTAGAGGCAATGAATGGAGATCACCTTCTGAATACAGGTAATGTTTACATTATAATCTTTAAGGCATAGATCTCTAGAATCATAGCATGTCTCAAAAAACATAGAGGCAATGGATGCTATTGTGTAATATTTTGAAATGGGAAAGTAAAGGCAAAACATAATTAAGAGCTTTGTGATTTTTTGTCTGGTGTCAATGATTATTAAAAAAATCTGCTAAACTTTCCTACTTTTATACCACAAAATGCAGTTGATACTAAAATTCAAACTTATTTCCCTTGGCAAGAAAGTTATTATCAAATTCTTCAACTATAATGCACTCTCTATAGCCTTTCTACCCAAATATATTTATTTACCTTCTAGAAAGAGAAACCAGTAACATGTACAGAAGGTGAATGATCCTGCACAGATTCTTACAAGAGGAGCTGGATACAATTTATAAATTTGCAATGATATGATTACTGCTAGGACTGACAGGTATGCATATTTGATGGAAGAGAATTAAGTTGCTTGATATAATTCTGACATTCTTTTTGCTGCTCCTCAAAACCAGAAATAAAAGATTAGTTACAATGATTCTTTTTCCTTGCTGAGGAAAAGAATAAATTATTGTTAACTCAGGTGACAGTAAATTTTAGTTTAAAAAATGGAGGAGATCTTAAAAATAACTCAAGACATCAGTTCTCAAAGATCTTTATCCCATATCACTCCAGATAGCAACTTTCAAATCAAGAAGCCACTGTTTGCTATCATTGTGCAAGGTGTAAATATCACCTACCCCACCTGGGCATTTGTAAAGATCACAGCTCTCAATTAGATGCTGTGCTGTTTGTTGAATGCCACGTTTCCACAAGGGGCCGTCTACAATAGTCATCTTGCCAGATATTGTTTAGAACTTTTAGATCTAATGTTCTCGTTGCTAACAACTTAGACCATGAACACAGGGAGAGGCTGAGCCTGCTCTGAACTTGATCTGTACATATGTAAAAGTAAATCTTCCAAAATCCCCACAGCTACTACATCACATTGTTCTCAATTTAAACTAAAAACTTCAAGCCTTTCCTTAGCAGCTCACTAAATATGTGTTTCAGTACACACTTGGGGAAAATTATCACAAATGAAATTAAAGAGCTTTTCATTTTATTTAGGTATAATCCAAGAAAATAGGAGAGTTGGAATTATAAATCCTACATCCTCTTTTTTTTTTATAAATTTTAGTTGTCAATGTACCTTCATTTATTTATTTATATGTGATGCTGAGAATCAAACCCAGTGCCTCACGCATGCTAGGCAAGCATTGTACCACTGAGCCACAACCCCAGCCCAAATCCTATAACCTCTTTAGATCTAATATGATAAGTGTGAACTTAGGAGCCAAATGTTTACACTGGAATCTCAGCTCTCTTCCCTCTACCAGATGTGTGAATTTAATCTCTCTATACCTCAGTTTCCTCATTAGAAAACGGGAGATTATAATACTACCTATGACATATGGATGAGGATTAAATAAAAGATTATTTAACATACAAAAGATTAGAAATAGCATCTGATGTATGATAAACTCTTAATTAATGCCTGTTATTATCTTTTAAAACCACTGCTTAAAACTGCACCATAGCTATCTCCAGGTACCTCAAAATTAGTTTTAATATTAAAAAAAAAAAAAAAAAACCTGCACCATAGCTATTATAGAAGCAGTTTCTGAGTCTCTATGTAATAATATTCCAAGGATAGATGCTATTTTAAATCTTAACATTTTAAGAATGTTGAACTTTTCTAAACCTCCTTATTGTCCTGTTGAGTACATGTATGTTCATGTAACATACATAGGAAGACATTCACAGGGGAAATTAAGATTGGCATGCTAAGTAAGTTAATTTCTCTCACTGCAATGTAAACAGAATGACTAAAAAGGTTATCATGGAATATTTTACGTACTCACTATGTTTCCAATTCTAAAGTACAGAAGTCATAAATTTTATATATTCGGGATCAGAGCTTTCAGGCATCTTTACTTTTTGATTTATATATATTTCTCCCTTTTTATGAAAGAAATAATTTTTAATGCTCTACAAATCATAATGAAAATATATACTAAACAGTGGAAGAAAAAGGAAATGCCCCCCCCCCAAAAAAAATCCATAAAATTAAACCCAACCTCTGAGCAGCCATTACTTCCCCCTCTGCTCCCCTGGGCCCAGCTCTAACCAGTCCACACAGTTTCTCTCCCCAGTACCACCACAGGCAAGCCTCTGCCCAGGTCGAGGCCCATAGTTTCTTTAACTATATAAAGCAAAAGCACGGTGTTCTAATTAAGATACTCGGTTCAACAGCACAAATACACCCCCAGCTACTTCTTTCTTGTGGAAAAGACATTGTGGAAACAAAAGAAGCAGGGAACAAAATGACTTTTAAGACACAGAAAATTAGAAATCATACTCCCCCTAAAGCTTTTTGAAATATACATTCTCTCTCCCTCCCCCAAATTTCCAACATGTTATTTTTTAAAGTACAAATAAATGTCTGCTCTTGTTATCTTTTAAAAAATCTTTTATACCTCATAAATATATGCAACTTGAATGTATCAATTAAAATTTTTAAATTAAAAGGCTTTTAAATACAAATAACCCCAAAGATCCATTGAACTTGCAAAGATGTCAGAGTTATACCTTTTGTAAAATTTTGCATATTATAATCATCTACACAAAAAATACTTTGATGGAGGTTTCCTAAAACTCAGTTAAGTTTTCCCTTTGAGGACTTTCTATACATAATTTTCACATTTTATCCTTCAATAAAAATAAGTCTTATAACAAGTCACTACATGATCCCTAGATGATTTCATGTGTAGACACATATAACAGAAAATTAAATGCTCCTTTACTTATTATCCTTTTGAGAATCTTTAAGATGTTGTCCACCCACATCTTATTTCTCAACTTTTTAGACAAAAACTAAGAAACATGCAAAAAGAAAAAATATCCCTAAGCATAATTAATTTAGGAATAGAACTCAGAGGTATTATAAATTGTAAACTTTCAAAAAGCAATTGACTGAATACCAAATAAAATGGAGTAATGTATATCCTTAATCTAGTTGCTTAAAATATCACACAAAAGATAACCAAATCTGAAAACTTAGAAACTGCCTTAAAGAGCATTTGGAACCATCATGCTTTGCTGCCCTAATTTTTAATTTTTATCAAGTATACACTCATGCACGCATTCCCTCTCTCTCTCTCTCTCTCTCTCTCTCTCTCTCTCTCGCGCGCCGCAGCGCGCACACACACACACACACACACACACACACACACACACACACCCCTACTTCCAGTGTCATGGACTGTGATATTTGAAATTTATATTTGGCCTTGACATACAACTCATAAAATCCTTGGAATCTCCAAAGTGAAAAGTGCCTTTTTGTATGCTGGTCACAGGATTAGAAGGTTAGGGCTTTCATCCCCACCTCCAACCTCCAGGGAAGAGTAGGGACTCACCTGTTACATGGTAATCACCAAAGGCTAGCAACATAATCATGCATGCATAGGAAATGAAGCCTCCATTAATAAAACAAACAAACAAACAAAAAGATTCAGAAGTTCAGAGAGCTTCCAGATAGCTGAACATGTGGAGGTTCCTCTAGGTGGGTGGAGTGCTCAGAAAGGAGACGGGAGGTCTGTGCCCCATTTCCCATGCCTGGTCCTGTGCATCTTCCATCTCGCTGTTCATCTGTATCCTTTGTAATAGCCTTTACAATAAACCAGTAAATGTAAACATTTCCCTGAATTCTGTAAGGGGATCTAACAAATTAATTGAACCTAAGGAGAGAGTAATGGAAACCCCAGTTTATATCTGGTTGGTCAGAAGCAGGTAAAGCAACTTGGGGCTTATAAGTGGCATCTGAAGGGGGAGCAGTCTTGGGGACTGAGCCCTCAAACTCTGGGATCTGACATTATCCCCAGGTAGACAATATCAGAAGTTAATTGATGCTACAGCACTGCTTGCTTGCTGGGTGGGTAAAACCCCACGCACACTTGGTGTCAGAAGTGTGTTGCTAGAGTATCTATAAGTAGAAACTGAGTTTGTTTCTACCTATATCTCCAGAGGAACCAAGGAAATAAAAATGGAGATTTTTTCAACTGACATTTTACATTTAAATAGGTAGAGTTTTAAATGTAATAGGAGAGCTAAAGTGAAAAACACTGATTTGAGTTTTCTGTTTTGATTTAATTCAGAGAAACCTTTTGGGAATGCTTCCATACACAAATAACAGAAATCCATTTGATGAGGTGTTAGAGGACCAGGAATTTGGGAACTTATGTGATTAACATAGATTACCTCTCTACATCTCTCTCTATTTGCCAGGTGGAGGTAACACTGCCTGCTCTATGTATTCCCCTGAATTGTCAAAGGAGGCAAAATATTTTTAAATATTTTGAAGACAGCAAAGGGGTATCAATTCAAAACACTTTTTGTCATATTCATTTAAACTGCCCTACATAGTCATTTTCATCAGCCACAGGTAAGCGCTGAATCTACATTCTAGATGACAGTTCTCATGGTCAGTAGGAGGATCACAATGGTGAACTGAATCATGCGCTCCCCAAAGATGCCCATGTCCTCAGGATCCCCTGCTTCGTCCCAGAACCTGCAAACCTGTTTCCTCTACATGGCAAAGGGATCTTGCACACGTGATTAAGTTAAAGATCTTGACATAGGGATTATACTGGATTGTTCGTGTGATTCCAATGTAATCGCAGGTCTTATAAAAGGGAGACAATGGTGCCAGAGTGGGAGATGTGACAGTTGAGGGAGGGGCAGAGCAGAGAATAAGGGGGAGGGAAACTGGAAGCTGCTATACCGCTGGCTTTGAAGATGGAGGAAGGGTCCATGAGCCAAGGGATGCAGGAGGCCTCTAGAGGCTGGAAAAGCCTAGGAAATGACCTCTCCTCTAGAATCTCCAGAGGCAACATACTTCTGCTGACATCTTGATTTTAACCTTTGACCTCCAATTCTGTAAGATAATGAATTTGTGTGGTTTTAAGCCACCCAATAAGTTGAAAATATAACCACCTATTATCCCATTACTGAAAACTGAGTTTTTCTTAGAGCCCACCAGAGCTTAGACCACTTTCTGAGTCCTATCCAGTATGCTTTCACCAAGACCTATTCATCACACTCCCTGCCACTGGCACAGGCAGTTGGGCTTGAATCATTTAAGGAGGGCCACCTGTCAACATCTAGAGATCCTCTAGGCCGATCACTTCTGCAGTGCAGATATTTGAATTATTCTTGATTTAATATTCTTTCCTTTAGAACTTCCAGCAGGGAGGATTGCAGGGATATCTTCTGCTTCCACTGGTAGAAATGCTTCTCCTGGGGCTGGGGCTGTAGCTCAGTGGCAGAGCACTTGCCTAGCATGTGAGGCACTGGGTTCAATCCTTAGTGTCACATAAAAAATGAAACAAAATAAAGGCATGCTGTCTATCTACATCTACCAAAAAAAAAAAAAAAAAAAAATGCTTCTCCTTCCAAAACACTTAGAAACAAGATGGTGTGTCTAAGAATTATAATTCTTTCATCTGCATTTTTTTCTTATTCTATCCTTAGTAGACATGGAAAGTAAGAAATAGGATACTTACAAGTACTTTCCCAGATTTTTTCTATTAGTTAAATGACTGCATTTCCCCCATTTTTAATTATCTTAGAGGTTTATCTGAAACTTGACTCATTTTTAAAAAATATTTATTTATTTATTAGTTGTACACAATGCCTTTTATTTATTTTTAAGTGGTACTGAGGATCAAACCTGGGTCACACACATGCTAGGCGAGCGTTCTACTGCTGAGCCACAACCCCAGCCCTGAAACTTGACTCATTTTGAAAGCAATATTCTGTCTTATGTTCTGTCTGCCTATGTCTAAATATTTGGACCCATAGTTTGTCTCTTGAACAAAGTGTACTAACCTTTTTTTAATATCAGAATACAAAATTTGTAAAAGTTGACTGTGATTACACTAAGGCACCCTTGACTAGTCAAAGTAAAAATCTTACTTGATTTCTTTCCTATTTTCCTAGAGTAACTCAATAACGTTCTTTTTTTATTGGCTTTTTTTTTTGTCATATATGACAACAGAATCCATTTTGACACAATTATAAAAGCACAGAATATATCTTGGTCTAATTCAGACCCCAGTACCTCTCCTTCCTCTTCTCTCTCTCTCCACTCCCACTCCTTTCCCTCTATTGATCTTTCTGCCAATTACCCATAGTTATTTTTTTAATTAATTTCTTTTGGTTGTACCCAATGGTGACATTCACTTCCAATTCACATATGTAATTGGAAGCTGTGCGACATCTGTTTGTTTTATACAGAAGACATTATTACTGTAAAGCTCCAAACACCTATATGAGCTTAATTTTTCACTCTAAGATCTAGTACTTCAGTCAAGATTAAATAATCTATAGCAGTATCTCAAGGAATCAAAGACAACAAAAATCCCAAGGAATTCTACTTATATAAACATACTCAAATTTGTAAGCATTTTTTGAGTCCTGTGTCAGAGAAAAAAATTGCTAAAATTGCATTGATCCCTTTACGTTGATAATTTGTTTTCTAAATATAGTTTAAACGATGAAGAAGCTATTGCAAAAGAGAAGGCATTTTGATTACTGATGCAAACATCGGATGCAAATGGAATATTTTGAAGCAACACTCCTCCTTTTAGTAACCAAGATTCCACTGCACTTCATTTCTACAGAAATGCATTTTTAAAAAAAACACTACAATTTTTTCAGAATTAGAACGTACATAAATCAATAAGCATAATCCTTAAAGTTTTAAAATACAGATGATTAGTATTTATAGAAATAGACTAAGAAGTTATTAAGAAGCATAGTACAATTTTGTTTCATATCTAAACAAAAGTATTGAGAGATTAGCTTAAAAAACTTCTCTAGACTTATATTTTATCACCTTGGGTATTAAACATGCTGCTAGCTACCTCTTAATGAGCACCTGAGCTGTCATTTTTAATAACAGACTGACAATTATTATCTATAAGGTGCTATTTCTCTGAGAATCATCTGTGCAGTACTTAATACGGTTAAGAATAGAAACTTACTACTCCATTTATTAAAAAGCACTATTTTATAATACTTGGCATAATATAAAAAATAATATATATAATTATAATTTTAAGAAATCAACAGATGCCAAAATGCATAGATATTCTCAATAAACATCAGAACTTTATGCAAAACCTACATATTGCCATAACTCATTGTTTATTCTACTGAAACCAAAAGGAGAAAACATACATAATGAAGACAGACTATATTGAACCAAATCAACCAAATATTTAGGCCACTCTAATTTTAGTTATTTCTCAACTCTAAGCAAGACATGAGAGATGAATACCATATAAAATCAAATTATCTAACTCATATAAGTACCTATAGCATTAATATATAAGTGATCATATAATAGCCTATTGTAATCCATAGATTATAACAATATGGAAATCTTACTTCATTTATAAATACTAAAACATTTTTTTAAAAAAATACCTCTTCCACAAAGCTGTCTCTCTTCTCTAGCATTTCTCGTAATGTCTGAAGAATTTTAATGCACAGTTTTTCTTCTTTCTCCATTAGTTTCTTTGTATGATTAATCAACCTGAAAGCAAAACATTAAATCTTAAAAAGGACCATGATTTCTCTTCAAGTTATATATGAACATCATATGCTATAGGAAAAAAAATGCTACAATTTAAGAATATGAAATAAACCAGATAAACATTTTCAAAGTTTTAAAATTATACTTCAGCTTATAAATTTTGTATTATGAAACATCCTTTTTGTTTTACAGGCAGTATATCTCAGCTTCTCAAACTTTAGGTACCATTCTTTTAGTAGGACACAATACTCTGAAGAACAGTGAAACACCAATAGTCTCAAACTCATCTATGTTGTGTAGAAAAAGAGGAATAAGTATAGTATATTACATTTTATCATTTTGTAGTATTTTCTATGTACTGTGCAATATTAACTATGTAGTAGCATCAGCAATACACAATATTGTAATGTTAATTTAACAGGCTACTTTCTAGTGTCCACTAATAATAATGTACTAGTTTTTCAAGCTAGAGTTTAGTAGAAACAGGCAGTTTCTGATTAAAAGTGAAGAAAAAAATTCTTAAAGTAATATCATGGCAGTCTATCCATTTGCTATTTTTACTATGATTTGGACAAAAACTCTACTCATAATGTTATTGTGGTAAACATGCACTGGTGAAGTTCTGTTGGAGATTTTTCAGGACCACAGTTGTAGACCATCCTCAAATTCAAAATAAAGTCAAATGTTTATCATCTGGATATACTTTAGCATATGTAGCTCATGTCTTCCTAGAGAAACAAGGGTTGCAGGTTGCAAGGAAATGCTCTGCTTCCTGTGACGTAACATGAGTACTGTAGGACACAATCCTGAGAAAAGGGGAGTTTCCACCAGTTAATGGCCATTAAGTGCTTACCAGGTATCCTGGTCAAATGCAAGGACTTTCTAGGATTCTCCCCACTCATCCTTACCACAAGCCAGTGAGACAGGTTCCACATTTGGGCTAATTTTGCTAATGAGAAAACAGAGGTCCAGAAAGATAATACATCTTGCCTCTGATTATATCATTCTAGAGGTGGGACTGGAAATAGTCTTGGGTCCCCCTGACTTCAGAGACAAAATTCTTGGCATCACTCTGTGGCAACATGATAGTTCACCAGTCTCCTGATTTTCAGGGTTGCTGTGCAGAGTCTCGACACACATGGGGTTGCACACAGCCACCCGATAAAATAAGTGCCACAACAGAGATTATTGGCAAATGCCATAAACCAAAGAAATCATCTCATTCTGTTGCAGGGGATTACCTGGGGCTGATCAGAAAGGGTTTCAGTGAAGAAAAAACATTTCACTAGGAAGATATCACCTGGCAGGGAAGGGTGGGAAGATAAGGTATCCCTGCAAGGGAAACAGCATGAACACAAAGGGAAGGGAAGAGGCAGAAAGCCAACCATTGTGTCCAACAACTGGTAAGAGCACTAACTGCCAGCAAAGACTTAAAGACCTGGAGGAGGAAAGTAAGAGATGTGGGTTTGGAGAGAATGGACTGGAATAATATGATAAAGAGTCTGTAATGTATTCTGGAAAAAAAATAGGAAACCACTGTTGTAAGGGCCCTGAATCAGAATATAGGTGTGAGAAAGATACCCTGGAGGAAATAGGAATGATGAAGTAGAGGAATGAGCACGAGGGGAGAGATGGACAGGGTAAGGGGATAAGAAACAATATAGAACAATGACAGAGAGATGGAAGACCAGGAAGAAGAGTGGATTGTAGAACCCTGAAATGTACAGACTGTGTTGATATGTGGATGACAATACTTTGAATGATACCTGCTTATGCTGAAGGGGCAGCACACAATGAAGGTAACAGTGATTTCTTTTAGACAAGGTGGTGTGTTTTCATGTGGTCAGATCCAACAGGCAGAAAGAATAACTGTTCAAAAGTTCTCCTTACAAGAAAAGCCAAGCCTGCTTCTCGAAAACTTTCACTCTTGGGTTCTTTCTTCCACATGATAGTCTTTGAATACATGAAAATCATTTTTGTGAATGCTGTAAAAATTTTTCTCCCTCTCAGGCTAAGTATTTACATTTTCTTTAAATCTTTCTCAGATAGAATATTTAATTCAGTTATCATACCGAAACTATTAACCATAGGTTGAATAACCACTTCTTAGGAATTGTAAAAGGGATTAATGTATCACATGATGTTTGGTTGGATAGGATAAATGACTTTCAAACATTTTTTCTATGATCAAAGTAATAAATACATTTCATAACCTAGTATATAAGAACATGTGTGTGAGTATAAGTTGATACAAATTTCTCCTTACTGTGAGATATACTCTGATATTTTTTATTTTTCCTAATTCATTTTTTAAAATTAGCTGGTTACCTCTACCTTATGTCAATTTAAAAATCCACAAATGGATTATATCCCACAATTTGAAAAACAGTGAGATTTTCCTTCACAAGGTAGGGATAGATGCTGAACTGAATGGATCAAAACTAGCTGCCTTTCAGGTAAATACCCACCTTGACCTACTCTCTACATTCCCATTCTATGTGACTAAGTAGAATTCAAATCCTTTCCTGAGGTCTCTTCTACATATCCTCCTGTAGACCCTTTTGAGTCAGTGGGTCCAAAAATTAGACTCATTTTAGTAAAGAAAGGCCCACTTTAACTTTGGCCCAAACTTTACATTCTCAAACTAAGCTTCACCAGAGCAATATACACAGCCATTTAAGGCCCCTTGCATGCTACTAACTAAACTGAATTCTAATTTTGTTAGATCTCCTTGAAAACAAAACTCTTGGTCCTTCACAGAGTTAGAGAAAGGGCAGAATAAGCCCTAGAGCAAAAAACAGACATTCATGAGCCGCTGGCAGTAATACAGTTGTAATAGCACAAACCTCTCTTCACTACCCACTAAAGTGGTACAATATCCTTTTCCTCCCTCTGTGTGTAGGGTCTGTAGTATGTTTCCATTATCATATCACTTGTGCTTCTTTCTTGTTGGTTTACCTAATGGGGCCACAGATTTGCCTCCATCTTCACAATAGGGCAATATTTATTTGATCTTCTGAGTTTATTTATATCACTTTCTCCTGTGCCTATACCTTCAGTTTCTAGACCATTGCTATCTAACATGACTCCATGATAACAGAAATTTTCTCTATCTCTGCTGTCAATTTGGTACCCATTAGCCACACATGGCCATTGGGCACTAGAAATGCTACAAATGAGACTGAGGGGATAAATTTTCACTTTATTTTATTTTAATTAATTGAAGTGTCTAGTAGCTGCCACTATCAACATCCTAGTTCTTGACAAGGAGTCAACGAACTTGTTATCTAAGGAATCAGATAGTATTTTAGGTTTTGCAGGCCATATAATCCCTGTGGCAACCAGTTGATTCTGTATTGTAGCATTAAACCATCTCACAGGCAATACACAAATGGATTTAAAACTTTACAAAATTGGAAACAAGACCTATTTAGCCTGAGTGCCAGAGTTCACCCTATTGATTCGACAGATTTCAAGAATTAGATCCACTTGAAGTAGAAAGGTCCACTTATGCCTTGGCCCAAACTTTACATTCTCCAACTTGGCTTTACCAGAGTACTATGCAGAGCAATATAGGGCCCCCTGCTTAACTCAGAAATGAGCAACAGGATCTATTTAGCTTGAGGGCCTTCTGGAACCCCTGGTCCAGGTGTCAAATTCCTACTCTATAGCTGTAGTATGATATTAATTAACCAGAGCTGAAGTTCTCAGGTTTTATACATAGACATATGTTCATAGGAGGTGAAGAGTATTTTTAAGACCATGTGTTTATATTGAGTTACTAGGCAATAGTTCTACCTAGAATTTGTTTTTCTGTGTTCTCAGCAGTCATCACTTTTGCAGACACTCTGGATCTCTTCACTTAAAGGTACTTATCAGAAGACTGGCAATTGTCCAGATGAACACATTCTTCCCCAGCCCCCTGAGATAAAGTGTTTCTAGAGCTGAGAGTCCTTAATTCTGACCACCTGTAGCATTCAATATGAAACCTAGAGTCAGTTCTTCTCATTTCATTCCTTATTTTCTCTCCCAAAGTCCCAACCTGAACTTGTAAAAAAGGAACACACTTTTTGTGTCCCCAGTTCTTCCATTTCTACCTCAGTACGCTGTGTCAGTGGAGAAGGTTTCTAGGTCACTCTCAGCAATATCCTTAACCACATAAGAAACAGCTGATTGGAAAATGGTCAAGGTGTTTGATCACTTGATCCAACTGACTCTCCATCCATATACTCTCTCCAGGAAGACCGTGCAACTGACTGGCCAAGTTTTTTTTTTTTTTTTTTTTTTTTCAGTCCCAGGGAGTTCTATATCCCCAGGCCTTTTCTCTTTTTATTTTGAGACAGGGTCTTCCTAAGTTTCTGAGGGTCTTATTAAATTGCTGGGGCTGGCCTTGAACTTGCAATCCTCCTGCCTCTGCCTTGTGAATTGCTGGGATTACAGACATGACCCACTTCACCCAGTTGACTGGCCATCATGAGTCTATGTGCAATGAAATGCAAATCATTCAGTAACATGATTGAACACCTTTCATGTAAAGACTACATGTAAAGACTACAGGAGCTAGGCTTTTTCTCACACCTGCTTATACTTGCAGATTCTCATTGAGAGTTTTCCACTTACCATTAAGATAAAAAGAGTCTAGGGTAAACATATGGACTTTATGGTAAGACCTCAATAATGCTGAGATAAAGGAGTAAATAGAAGAGTTGCAGATGAAGATCATGAAGAACATGGCCAAGTACTGGGACTAACACTTAATAGTTCTTTACCTGAAGCATACCTAGGCCTCAACTTACTGACTTCTGAAACAGGCTGATCTCTCAATCTCTCAAGGTGTTTAAGCTGACCACATAAAATAATAAGTAAATACATAGGATAATTGCACACATAGTAACAACTCAATAAATATTAATTCTTCTTCCTTCACATCTCTGAAAATTAATGACTTTAAATAAAGGATCTTTTAAAAGTTTGCACTATATAGTTAAAGAAAGGAATTAGAATCAAAATATTATTTTGTGTAATATTTTGTGCCCAATAATGAAACACTTCATTTATAGTACATTTTAATACAGTAGAATAAATGTACCATCACCAAAATAAAACTTCAAATGATTTGGAAAGTATATTTTGACATGGATCTTAGACCTTGCACATGCTTTGTGGATTGTTATAAGTATCTGCTGAGTAAAAAGCAAAAATGTTAGAGGCCTTCTCACTTTGGAAAACTAGCAGAATCTCAGACCATATCTACTTACTTGACATGAAAGTGCCACATCTGATTCTTGCATCACTTCCTTCAGGGAACAGCAGTTCTGGACTGTACAATACATCAACCAACACTGAGAATTCAGCCTGCGTCATTGGGCTGAACTGTTGTTCCAAGGAGGCCACTACATCCTAAGACACAAAGCACAAGAGAACTCACTGGAAGACTAAGTCAGACTTCATGTGTCAAAGACATAGCAAACCTAACAATACTAACCAGGAATGTCAGAGAAGATGGACCTTATCTCCCTAGGGCACCAAATGTCTGTGCTTTCAGTCTAGTCTGGTTTTATGTCTAAGTACTGCCTGGGCCTCTGTTTTTTTGTTTTGGGGTTTTTTTTGTTTGTTTTGTTTTTTTGTTTTCACTTATAAGAAAGGGTGGGTAACCATAAGATTTTTAAGGATATACACACAAGAATAAAACTCACTAAAGCCCTTGTATAGGCCTTTCAGTGTCTAGGACTGTAAAGGAATCATAACAAATTGGAATAAATTGGAGGCATATTTGGGGAACAGCTAAAAAAAAAAGATGTGTCATTGGTCATCTAGAACTAACCATTCCTTCCAATGGAAAAATTCACCAATATATTATTTGAAGCACATTAGTACTATACAAGGGTTCAATGACATTTAATAGTATTTTGAATTATATTTATCAATAGACTGTAGTGATCACCTATCCCACAGCCTATTTTCACCCTTTTCTTGCTATAAGAATCTGAATATTGCTTCTGAATCTGGAAGCAACATTCTTAAGGAGATGAACCCCTCAGCTCAGGGTCAAAGTTGATTAGTTTAAGCCAGTCATGGTTAGTCACCACTGGCTCTAGCAGCTGACCTTAGCCTGATTATATGACACAGTCCCCACCAATGAGACATCAGGTGAAGTCTGTGGATGTGCTGGGAGCTGGAAGAATCTTCTGAAACTACCTACTGTTCTCCAGGGAGCTTAAGGGTGTGAATCCAAAGGAGCCAGCCCTCATGTGGCCTTGGGAGACCAGCTTTAAACCAAAAGCCAGCAGACATGGCCACAGGGCCTGTCCACTGCTGAATCAGCCCACTCAGGGAAAGCCATACTCAGGTTTCCTGCTGTGTGAAATGACAGTCATTATTGTTTAAGCCATTTTATTTGAATACTGTGATATGTAAGCTGGAAGCATCTTAACTGATGTATTTTTAAATAAACTATAAGCAATTATAATTTCCTGAACATTCTTTAATGGTTAAAGCATCTCCTTTTTATTTTTAAACTATATTAGGAGACAAAATCTTCTCACATAAGCAACAATTTATCCACCCACAGCCATGGCATATTTTGTTAAGCAGAAAACTGCTTCTTGTTACTCTTAGCTACAGAAACTCAGATGGGGCTACCACCTCTGGATTTCTTATGGACAAATTTCAGGAGCTGACTTATCTTTAAGCCTTTCTTACCCTTTCAGCAAAAGTGATTATTTCTACTTACTATTCTAAATCAGCTTTCTGAGAAATTCCTGACATCAGTTAAAGGCGACTGATTAGCAGGAAGTACATACATAAAGGGAAAAACCAGAGATTATATAAAGGTGAGAAAAGGGCATGCTTATTATATGTGACCATATTTAGTGAAATATACCTGAAATATACCTAGGGTTTCTTTTCTTTTCTTTTCTTTTTTTCTTCTTCTTCTTCTTTATTTCATTTACTGAACAAATGGGTGCTCAGGCTATTATGATGTAAATTCTGTCTTTACCTCTCTCTGATCTTGATCCTGGACCAACTATGTCACTCTCCCCCCATGAAAACTTGGGATAATGATACTAGTGGTCACATGGGCTTGCTGTGGGGATTAAAATGAAGTGGCTAGAACAGCCTCTAACACATGCTGGCCACTGACTCATTTCACACATTGGTAATCACTGTTACTGCACACCAGTGCTCCACAATCATCACCTGTGGTCACAATCACTGGTTACTCCTCAGTCCTCATCTTACCGAGTCACTGCTAAGTATCTCATGCACTGGTTCCTACTCTGAAATATCTTCTTCTTGGCTTCTGTGACACCGCACTTTATTTCCCACCTGTGTCCTGTCCTGACCTTTCCTTTGTCAATCCCTGGTAGCTCCTGGTCTTCTTCTCTTCTACGACTACACTTTCTTCTGAGAGATCTCATCCAACTCTATGATTTTAATATCATGTATAAGTTGCAATGTCCATATTTATATTTCCAGCATGAACATCATCCCACACCAATCCAGACTTGTACCTCTGTCTTTCTTGACTCAACCACTAAAGTATCTAAATAAGCATCTCAAATTTAAAATTCCCCCAATTCATCCACATTACTACTGTTTCCTTCTTAAACCAAGTCATCATCACCCTTTGCTTGAATTAATGTCAAACTACCTAACTAAACTCATGGCTTCCATGTCTGGACTCTATAAATACCACCCCAAATCCACAGAGATCTCTTCACATATATTCCAAATCATGTCTGTCTTCTGCTAAAAATCTCTAACAACTTGCCATCACTCAGAACAAAATCCAAATATTCTACTGTGTATTTTAATTCATTCTGGGTGCTATAACAAAATACCATAAACTGGGTGCTTTAAAATGACAGAAATTTTAATTTTGAGGTCTGGGAAATCTAAGATCAAGGCACCAGCAGATTTGGCATCCAGCGAGGGCCCATCTCCTGGTTCACCGAGGGTGCTGTCTTGTTGTGTTCTCAAAGGGTAGAAGGGCCAAATGAGCTTCCTTGGGCCTAGCTTATGAGGACACCTAATCTCATTTATACAATTTTCACCCTGATGACCTAATCACCTCCCCCAAATTCATATGCTGAGGTCCTCTCTCATAGTACCACCAAATGTGGCTTTATTTGGAGATAGGGCCTTTTAAAAGGTAATTAAGATAAACTGAATTTATATAAGTGGGACTTAATCCAAGGATACACATAAGGACACATATGATTGGTATCCTTATAACAAGACGAAATTAGGCCACAAATGTGCACATGTGCAGAGGGAAAACCATGTGAGGACCCAGGGAGAAACTAGCCATTTATAATTTAAGGAGAGAGGTCGCAGAAGAAACCAAGCCTACTAATACCTTGATCTTGGACCTCTAGCCTACAGACCAGTGAGAAAATAACTTTCTGTTGTTTAAGCCACCCTATCTGTGGTTTTCGGGGGGTTTCTTGTTTTTTTTTTTTTTTTTTTTTTTTTGTTATGGCAGCTCTAGCAAACTAATATAATATGTCTTTCATTCACTATCTCAGAATGTCCAGACCAAAAGCATGAGTGAGACTCTATGCAAGCAATTTGTGAATAAAGGTACTTGGATCATTTTGACCAAAAGGTTCTAAGATAATACTGAAAGATAAATTGAAGCAAATTTATGAATATTTAATTTATTATATAAATCTGTATGGTCAACTATTTTACCAATTTTATTACTAGCATTATGGTTATAATTCTGATATTAAGAATCACTACTTACTACTACAATATTACAACATATTAAATAATGTACATTCACTAAAAAATAACTCACAACTTTTACCTGAAAGTTATGCATTTAAAAGGGTAGTGGTGGTAGAGAGTTGTAAAATAAAACCTAGTCTCCAAAGAGAATATAATATTTTCAACCATATCTTCTTTGTGAAATGCATATTTTTAAAATTACAATTTAGAAAACATTAATGTCATTTCATGTTCTCATTATACCTGTAACTTTTCAATAATATTTCTATAATCCCAAGCAGGCCCTCCAAGAGCTTCCTTAAAGCGTGGTCCAGAACGAGCTGAGAGTCTCCAACCCATGGCTGCTCTCTGCACCATGTTTGAATGACTCTTCATGAAAAGAGTATTGACTTGGCTGTCCAAATCCACTGGAATGGCAATCCCACGATTTTTTGCTGTAAAAAAAAAAAAAAAAAGATTTCAAATACTCTCCTCTTAATTCGACTAGAGCCTCTTATAAATTATCCACATACTTATATGAACACAGAACAAAAAAAAAAGAAAAATAGCAAATTCTTAAACTCTACCATTAAATCATTTTACATAACTGCAATAGCTTTTAACCTCAAGTATTTCAATTCTTCAGACCAATTAGTAAAGTGGGTCCATTAAACATTCAAGAACTTATATGATTTCTCAGTGATTAATCTTTAAAACATACTCCATACAGCATCAACACAGAAAAACATTATATAGGGCTGGGGTTGTGGCTCAGTGGTAGAGCGCTCGCCTAGCATGTGTGCAGCCCGGGTTCAATCCTCAGCACCACATAAAAATAAAGGCATTGTGTACAACTAAAGCAAATAAATAAATATTTTAAAAAAAGAAAAACATTATATAAAAACCATGGAGAGTTTTATCTTCCCAGATGCCCAAGAAAATAAGGCAGCAGACAGAAACACATGGTAAAATCCTGCCAATTCATTCATTAACTTAATTGGTGTGTGCATGTGTGTATGTGTGTGTGTGTATACATGCATACATATGTACACAAAATTGCATGTGATACATCTGAAAACAGAACTAAAGAAAAACATTTAAAAAATCTACATTGGAAGGTGAACATGTTTTTTTCCCCAAGGTCCCCTGAAATTTACATTTTAACAGACTTATATCACAAAGACACTGGAAAATGAGAATGCTTGCCACAAGGAAAAGAGAAATGTTGAGGCATTTCTGAAAGACAGAATGAGAATGGGATTACTCCATCAGAGAAAGAGGAAGAGGAGCTGTCCCTCAAGAGCATGGAGTTAGAACAAATCTTCCTAGGGGCATAGTCAACCAATACAAGGTGTATCAGGAGGATGGGGGCGTCATCTGGGCAACTCATCAAAGAATCACACCTGAATAGCAAGGAAAGTAAGGCCCTCCATCCACTGATTAGCAGAAACAGACAAGTTGGCAGCAGCAGTTTTTACCCAGAGGATAAAGTTGGAAAAATGTAGCAATGTTCTTTCAGGAAATTAGAATACCTAACTGGAAAGAACACCTAACGAAGGTGCTAGGACTTGACAGAGAAGCAGAACAGAGATTGAAGTAACTCCAAAGATCATCAGATATGGGGTAGACAGGAGGAACAGAGAAAAGGCAGTTCCAACAAGGAGAGAAAATACATCGAAGACTCTCAGTAAAGTCTCCCTTATTTGAACACTTGCTGGGATGCTCAACCTATTTTTGGCTACACACATACTCTAAGGGAAAGTCTGCATGTGATTTTTCAGCCCCTTTCATAGAACTCCAGGTCAACCCCATCACTTATGCAAAGATCCTGAGAGAAACAGACCCTTCAAACTGCAATGAAAACCATGCCAGCCAGCCATGTCAATCATTATGGACCTCCACAATTATGAACACACCACCATGGGCCATAAGGAAACATCTCATTCCAGTCAGAATGGCAACTATCAAGAATACAAGCAACAATAAATGTTGGTGAGGATGCAGGGAAGAAGGTACACTCATACATTACTAGTGAGACTGCAAATTGGTGCAACCATTATGGAAAGCAGTATGGAGATTCCTCAGAAAACTTGAAATGGACCCCCATTTGACCCAGTTATCCCACTCACTCCTAGGTTTATACCCAAAGGACTTAAAATCAGTATACTTTAGTGATGTAGCCACATCAATGTTTATAGCAGCTCAATTCACAATAGCTAAACTATGGAACCAACCTAGGTGCCCTTCAACAGATGAATGGATGAAAAAAATGTGGTACATTTACATGATGGAATATTACTCAGCCTTAAAGAAGAATTAATTATGGCACTTGCTAGTAAATGAATGGAACTGGAGAATATGATGCTAAGCGAAATAAGCCAATCCCACAAAACCAAAGGCCTGAATATTTTCTCTGATATGAGGATGCTAACTCACAATAAGGGGGTGGGTAGGGAAGAATAGAAGTACTTTGGATTAGACAGAGGGGAGGGAAGAGGGAGAGGGTATATGGGGGTAGAAATAATAGTAGAATGAATGGAACATTATTACCTTATGTGCATATATGATTACATGACCCATTTGATTCTACAGCATGTACAACCAGAAGAATGAGAACTCCATTTATATATGATGTGTCAGATGCATTCTACTCTCATGTATAACTAATTAGAATAAATTTAAAAAAGAATAACCAATTGACCCCAGGTAAAACATAGATGATTCAAGGGAGAGCAAAAAAAAATATTTAAATAGTTCTCTAATAACTGTCCTCAGAAAATTTAATCATATACTACATCAAAAAAAAAATCAGAAAACTGACATCTTGGCAATTAGAATATGATTGCATAACTCAGGAGGCTGAGGCAGGAGGGCTGCAAGTTGAAAGCCAGCCTGGACAACTTAGTGAGACCCTTGTCTCAAAATAAAATAAAACGTGTTGGGGATATAGCTCAGTGCTGGAGTACTTGCCTTGCATGCATGGGCCCTGAGGTGCCCCAGCACCACCACCACCACAACAACAATAAAAATAATATATATATTTATATATAAAATATTCATGTATGCATAATCATATATACACTTGTGTATATGATTGCACGAATAAAAATTTCAAAAACAGGATGGAAAATAAAAGGATAGGAACAAAGTTGGTAATCTTGAAAAGGAAGTCAAGGAATCTTGTGAAACATAAAGCATAAAAGATCAAAAGGGAAAATAAAACAAAGGATTATGAAATAGGGAGTGTAACTCCAGGAAGTTATATACCTAACAAGTGTAAGTTCCAGAAAGAAAAAACAGACACAATAGAAGGGAAGAAATGATTAAAAAAACAGAAGACAATATCCATGAGCTGAAGACAGATGAAAATCTCCAAACTGTAAGGGCCCACTGTGTGGATTAATAAGCACACTGATCATGTTTTGGTAAAATTTTAGAATATGGTTATTTGTTGAATTGTGTCCCCCAAAAGCATACCTGAAGGAACTAATCATCAATACCTGTGAATGTGTCCCTATTTGGAAACAGGGTCTTTGTGGATATAATCAAGTTGAATTGAGGTCATACTGAATTAGGATCTGCCCTAATCTAATTTGGCTGGTGTCCTCATAAGAAGGGGAGAAGAGATAGAGAGACACGCAGAGGGAAGCACGCCATGTGAAGATGGAGGCAGAGATTGGGTGTAAGCAGCTGCCAGCCAACAACTGTCAGCAAACACAGGAAGCAGAAAGATCCTTCCCTGGAGCCTGGAGAGAGAGAGCCTGGTGCTGCCCACACCCTGACTTCAGATGTCTAAGCTCCAATACAGGGAGAGAGCGAATTTCTGTTGTTTTAAAACATTCAGTGTGTAATTTGTTATGGCCAGCCATAGAAAGTAGTACAAAAGTCAGGAATAAAGAGAAAAATCTCAAGAACTTTCAGAGAAAAAAAGAGAATTCCTAAAAATAATCAGTTTGGCACCAGACTTCCCATTAACATCACTGAATGCTACAATAGTCTGTGAAGATCAAATGAGTAAAGAGTTTTGAAAATAAGAATTTATATCTATCTAAACTAAAAATCAAATGGGATTCCACCATAAAAATGTTCCAGAATATGTAAAGGCTCAGAAATTCTTCACTGAACCTATGAAAAAATTACATCAAAAAATGAGAAGGGAATCCAAGAAAATGTCAACATGAACATAAGAAATTATGGCAACTGGTTATGAATCTGAAGAAGAAAATTAAGCTAGAAACAAATTTTAAAAGATTCATTATATAGATATTAATGATTAAGAGATTGTCTTTCAATTGAAAAGTTTTTAATATTTCAGCACTAGATTTTTGTCTCAAATGGTTATACACTAAAAATATTTACACATCATAATTTGTATGTTCTAATCATTTATTTGTAATGTTTATCAACCTATATAATGAATTTATATTTCAAAATAGAATACAAGCATCACAAATCATAACAATAGAAAATCAATAATATGTCAAGCAACAATTAAAATACAGAGTAGAAGAAAAGAGATAATGAAGGATGTATGTTAATTTCCTCATTTCTCACAGTGTGAAACTTATAGACATGATTTGAGCTGTTCAATCAAGAAACAGAGACATAAAGATCATATTTAAAGTTGTAATGATAGTCACCAGAAGACTTATTTTAAATTAATGAAAATAGGCAGAAGGAATAAAAAGAAACTGGATAGAGACAGATAGATACATAGATAGACACAGACATAGATAGATAATCTGACTTGCTTCATATAATGAAAGGAAAGCAAAAACAGTAGACAATACTGGTGAAAACTCTCCAAAGCTGGAAGACACTCAAAAACCCCTTTGGAAATAGACAATTTTTACTATCAACTCTAAGTGAATCTTAAATAGTCCACTGCACCGTGGCCCAGACTGTGCTAGTGAATGCTATTCCTGCTAAGTTTCCCTTTTCCAAGCACACAGTGTCTCTGTTTGTGTCTTTCACATAAAGCAGTGCAACTGCACTTCTGTCCCAGCTGAAAGACAGACGGCCTCCACAACACCACGTGGCACATAGTTTTATAAATGCTTGATCCTACACAATGATCAAACCCTGGCAAGACTTTCGTCCTCTTCTAGCTTCTTCACACATAGGCTATATTTGCTCTGAACCGTCAAAACAATCAAAGAGAAGGGCTGGTTATGTAGCTCAGTGGCAGAGTACTTGCCTAGTATGTGTGAGGCCCTGGGTTCAACCTCCAGTACCCACCCACCCCCACACACACACAAAAAAAATCAAATACAAGACGGTACTGCCTCTATGTTCTTTTCTATACAACAAAAATTATAAACCTTAGTGTTGATCAAAGCATATTATAACCAAGTTTTCACTAACATTTAAACAAAAGGAAGAGGGTATGGATTTATCTCCCCTTTATAAAGGAGTCAGTTACATTGCTCATTTATGGAATGGACCATCAAATAAATATGGTTGTTATGAATGTGACTTACACAAAGAAGTGCTCAATTAATATTTTTCCAATGATACCAGTAAGTCCAATGGCCATGCCTCTGTTATGAGCAATGTGGATATTTTATTAGTGAGTTCAAAAAAAAAAAAAATCTCATCCACCCCAGATTCTTCTGTAAATTGCTGCTACTAAATATTCCTCTCTGGCTAGCAGCAGGGACTAGCCAGGTTGAGAAGACTCCACTATTCCAAACTTTGTTGAAAGGTTTCCCCCAACCTATACAACTTTAACTGATATTATCCAGTTTTCCTATCTATCTTGGCATAAACTCCACAATATAAACTAACCAGATAAAATACACTACTTTCTCATGCTTAAAGGTAAACACTAACAAGTCACTAAATTAAAATTAAAAAATTAAAAGAAAATCAACTATGCAATTGAAGGAAAGAGTATTGGGCTTAAAATAAGTCAGTTGTGTAGATAGTGGTAACATGTTTTTAAGCAATGGTGAAAGTACGACTATTTCTGAAGACAGTCTGAAATAGATCTGCTGCATTGTCAAAATAATATAAGTACTAATCTGAAATCAAAACTGACAATACTAATTTAACTTTCTATATAGTGCTTAAGATTAAAGCAAAAAAGCAGAAAAGAAAATTATAATTAGAAAAAGAAAAGAATTGGCTCACTATCTCACAGAAATATTACTAACTAGAGCACTATTTTTTCAAACAGAACCAAAACATGATCCAAATTGAGACTACTTATTATTAAGTTAGAAAAATTCTGGGATATATAGTACACAGAAATGTGAGCTAGGACATATTCTTGGAATTAGCAGTAAGAAAGAGCTAATGAATTTATTATAGCCAGCCATTCTTCAGGTCTACAGTATTAGCTCCAACTGTGTGCTTTAATAGAAAGGGTCATGTTAAAGTTTAAAATGTGTAAAAAAAGAATTACTTCCATTTCTCTTCTAAGTTAGAGCATACTTGAGATACCACCTTGTTAAGGGCACACTGTCAGAGAGCAAGTATATGGAGCCCTTAAAAACTAATGGGAGAGAAGATGGACTATTATCAATGCATTTATCTTTGCTAGAGCTCTGCCTAGATATAACTAGTTGTCTAAAATGAGCTATCTTTATTCATAGTTATTTTTATTATTAGGCTAACCTTCTAATTAGGTTATAAGTCCTGAAAATCCTCTGGATGTGACAAGTTTTCTCAGTGATTTTAAGATGTAATCAAAATCCATTTCTAATTATTATTCATTAAATATTGCATATTATGTGAATTTTTTTTAATTACGTGGAATTACTGATGGTATCTACCAGACCAATGCAGTGATAGGTGCCATGGGGAAAATGCTCAGATAGATAAACTGACAGGTACAGGGAAAGGCACCAGAAAGTGTAAGCATTAATTAGAAAACCGGTTGGTTGTCAGGCACCACTGAACAGGCCCATAAGAATGACAAAAGATGCGTGCAAGGAACATGCAATGGCGTGGGCAGAGGGCGGTACCTTTCTGTATCATGTCAAAGTGTCCAGGATAAATCTGTACTGAAGTACTGTGTTTTAAAATAGAAAGAACATTAAGGATATTAAGTGTACATGATGGATCTTCAATTTATTTACAAACTGAACAAAGTATATAATTTTTATGGGTTACTCAAGAACTAATAGTGGTACACCTGACTAGTTATCTGAATATAATAAATGATTCCATACCACATACCTGGCTACTAAATATATTCCAGCTAGCTCAAAATTTCAAACAGTAACAGCCAGAATATAATCAGACAAACCAAAACCACAAAAACTGTTTACAAAAAAATTTTTTAAAAAACACCTTAGATTGATCAAGCCTCTTCTGAAGATGAAAGAAAACCTTAAAAAACTATGAGAAAAGAAAACTCTGCATGCCAAAAATAAAAGAATTCAAATGACAAATTAAGAAACAATTGGCTGGGCACAGTGGTGGCACACCTGTAATCCCAGCTACTCAGGAGACCGAGGCAGGAAGATCAGAAGTTCAAGATCAGCCTAAGCAACTTAGCAAGACCCTGTTTTTAAGATAAAAAATAAGAAGGGTTGGGTATTGTGTCTCAGTAGTTAAGCACCCCTGACATCAATCTCTAGTACAAAACAAAAAGAAAAAATTTTTTTAAAAATTATTTCTCATAGTCACAAGAGTTTATTTCCCTAATGTATAAATGGTTATACAAATTATTAAGAAAAAAGTACTAGAAAAATAATCAAAACACAAGAAGTGACAGGTGACAGGAAAGGAAATACTAGTGATTCACTTGTGTGTAAGAGTTTTCTTTCTTACTCATAAAAGAAAAACACACATTAAAACTATAACAAAATTTTCACTAAGATTGACAAAAATCTAACATGCTGTATTATAGAGGATAAAGACACTCCCCCAGCTTGCTTGGGGAGTTAACTGAACAATCTCTATAGAGGGTAATATCTGTCAAAATTAAAATAATCCAGAAATTCTACTCCTAGGTATTTACCCTATTCTCTTTTGTGTGTAAAGTGATTTAAAACAATAAAAATATTCAACAATGAAGTAAAATCAATTATAATATAATAAATATAATAATATGATAACAACAACATATAATATAATAATATAATACCAAAGATGAGATATTCAATCATTTATTTGTATCACTTATTTTATTCATGCCATAAATATTTATAGACTTCCTACTGTACTCTGGGCACTGTGTTAGGCTCTAGAACTTTATAACAGATAATGCACTTACTTTTTTTCTGTGGTTTCTTTACATGTTGTAAAGAACATTAAAGATATTAAATGTACATTTCCTGTTTGGCATCTCCCACTGGAACTTTTCTAAGGGCAGGAAATAAGGCCAAACAGAGTATGTTTTCTCCAACTAAAAGAATGCCTTTTAGATAATGAAAAACCATTATAAATCAGTTGAATTAATAAATAAGTAAAAATTCTAAGGTATTACAATCTATTTAGATTTAACTTTTTAAGAATAATAATGGTGTTCATAAAAAACAGAATCACAGGAGTGTTTTTATGTCAAACTCTTTATCAACTATAAGACCCTAATACACTGGAATGAATAGGCTTGCTTAATAGAGACTGAATTTCTCAAAGGGTTAATATTTTTTACAAGTTCAAATTTGGGGGGGAACATTGGCTTGAAGATTCATGTTCATTATTTAAACCATTTGTAAAAGATATTTTATAGAATTTCCATTTGGAAAATAGGTTGTGTTGCCAACAAAGAATCCAACATTAATATCCCAAATCATTTGAAGATTATGAAGCACATGGAACAAAATTCTTTCTTAAATAAAATAATATGTTGGTAATTCTTGGATGCTTTTTCTCAAAGCAATTCTACCATGTGCTGCTGCCATTTATCTGAATAAGTAAACTGAGGAATAGCAACTGACCAAGGACATTCAAAAATTCGCATGGACTTAATATTTGTCAAATCTTGAGTGAACACCATGTGTGCATGTATTGCCAAGGTCTCCATCCATACTTGCTCCCATCACCAGCCTTAATTTTTAAGATTGAGGGTAGAAAATTATAAAGATGTCCCTACCTTCCAATGTGTTCAGAACCTGCAAGTAATGACTACCTGAGTGTATGCATTTATTATCATTTAAGAACTTGTTTTTCCTTGCCAGTTTCAAATTCTATATAACTCAGAAGAAAGTCTAATAATGGAAGTAATTATGGATAATTTCTACAGCTACATATCACTCATAAACATCTTTAAAAGTTTGAAAAATTTTATGAGAAAAACCTAACACAATACACATGGCAAATACATGGTTGTGCCTACAATTTTAAAAGCATACGATGTTTTATCAGAAAAATTTGAAAAACACTATGTATTTGTTTCAAGTATAGCTGAATTTATCATCTTGATCTATATTTTGTATCTTACAAATGTAAATCAGGTAACATGTTCATTTAAATTGGTTTGTGATAGAGCATCACAAATGCCTGTAGCATGTCAGTCCAAAAGGGGTTCAGATCCTGGCTCTGTCCTTTTTATCTGTATGACCTTAAGTAAGCAGTCTAACTTTGCTCACCTCATTTCCTCATCTGTAAAATGGGGCTAAGAATTATGTCCACATCATAGAGTTTACCAGCTCATCAAGTGCTGGCTGCTCTCAACAAATCAAGTGCTAAGTTTGTGATTGCTTTTGCTGATTTTTCACTACCTTTTGTACTCAATGTACAAATGAGGAAATATTTTTGATAATGATAGATGAGTTGAGCTAATGTACTTAAGAGCACTTTACAAATCATAAAGTGTTATGTAAATGTAACTATAATCAATATTTGCATTTGTAGAAATGTGCTTACCAATTTGTAAATGCACTGAAAATTTGCCTTATAGACACAAAGTACTCTCTTGACTTTGCCATGTTTTGAATACATATATTTTGTTCTCTTTAAAACTATAAATTCATACATATTTCAATCGTGTTAAATTTCAGTGCCTAAATATATTTTTAAAGAGTTGCTGAAATGCAAAACTGATTATGTTCTGAGTTGTAAAAACTTCAGACAGATCCATATACAGTATGAAGCAAAGTTTATAGGAGACCACTGTTTTGGACGGAGCTCCTGCTGGGTCTTAGCAAACCAGTCATCAGAATGGAGTCATTCATGTTAGCTGCCACATAATCAAACTAAATTCCAAAATGGGCCAGTTTCCCAAGAAATATGGGAGATCACAGCAACCAATCAAAAGGAGCCCTGTTTAACTTTAAGGAAAGTAACTCTGAAACAACCAATCTGGTTTTTGTTCCCTGTTTCTGCTTTCCTCAGCACTTTTCTATCTATAAAGCCCCCACCTTTACTCAGCATATTGGGAAAATATATTCTATTATAGAATGAGATGTTGCTTGATTCTAGAATCACACAAAAAATCAATTGAATCTTTAAACTAAATCTGTCATAATTTTACCTTTGATAACAACAAGCCAAATCGTGATGGTTCTAGTTTATATCCTAGAACTTCTGCAAAATAGGACTTATGGGGCAACATGATATAGCATAAACTGCATACTCAGAGAAACGTGGATTTCAAACCCAAGTCAACTTCTTAATTGGGAAAGTTACTTAACTTCATTAGCCTAAATTCCATTACATGCAAAATACCCAGCCCACAGATTATTGTCAACAACAAACACTTATTATCTACTTAGCACCAGAAACTCGCAGGCCCCAGGGGTGAAAAAAAAAAAAAAAAACAAAGTCCCAGTTTTCATAGTCTACATAGTCTATATTCTAATGGGGGAAACAGACAATACAGAAGCAACAAACAAATAAACAAGATTCTTTCAAATAGTGAAACATATTAGGAGGAAAACAAAATCATACAATATGATAAAGGGTAAGAAGAAACTGAGACACTCAGTGTGGATTGTTCTGGGACACTTCACTGAGCAATTAGCTTTGGAGCTGAGACCTGATTGACAAGAGGAAACCAGCAAGTTGCCACGTGGAGAAGAGGATTCAAACAGAAGGAACAGCACATGCAAATGCCCTGAGGAAAGGAAAGGAAAGGAAAGGAAAGAAAGAAAAGAAAAGAAAGAAAGAAAAAGAAAAGAAAAGGCAAGCCAGTGTGCATGGAGCAAGATCATGGCAGGGATGGTGAAGAAAGGTAGGGCTGGATGAAGTTCAGACAAGGGACCCTGTAAGCCATGGATGGTAAGGAACACAAATTTCAAACGCAGCAAGAAGTTTTAAGTAGGTGAATGATATGATCTGTTTTACACTTCAAGATCATTTTAACTGCTGTGCAGAGGGAATGGATTGTAACAGCATGGGGGAAGAAATGGGGAATTCAGTAAGGAGACTCCTTTGTACTCCATGTCTTGATAATGGTGGATCTGAACACAGGTGCCTAACAGTAGAAAGAAAAGAGATATATTTTGGAAGTGGGACCAAGAGAAACTGTTACCATGCTTAATGGAGGTGAACAAAAGGGAAGAATCAGAGCACTGATTGCAAAACAGTTATTTTTTAAAATAGGGCTGAAATCCACTTCTTGCAGCTACCACATATTGGTTATGACCCTATCTGTAGGAACCTGTTAAAGGATTAGGTGTTTGAGGATAATTATCATGTTCCCTCCTCAGAGTCCTCTTCTTTGTCTAAATATCTCAAATGTTTTCAATCACTGCTCAAATGACTTTTCAATCCCTTTCCTACAATAAATGTCCATGTCTGACTGCATTTCATTTTGGTTCAACGTTTCTCCATAAATGGTATCCTCCAACAACCAAAAAGCATGGGGTCTCGCTATCACAATGCAAAATTTGACTTTCACCCTCATCCTCGATCATAGCTTTCTATGAATGTCTCTTTGACAGCTACTTCATAGTTTCTTGCTCCTTAAAATCTAATCAGGGGAAAAAGATTTATACTTATGATGATATAAGCTGGGATAAAATGAAAAGCACAAAAAAAGGTGTCAAATGGGGGAGAGAGTTCATTTATGAATAAGGGAGTCAACAATGGCTTTTATGAAAGATTTCAAACCAAAAAAAGAAAACTGAGTCATGGAAAAGATGCTGAGAGGTGGCAATAACAGAAATGAAAGAAAGAGAAAGTTGAAAGGAACTTGCAGTGGAAGAAAGTTGCAGCATGAGCAATGGTGGCACATAGACTTCAGTTTGCTGTCACATAGGGCATCATGGGGACCAGTGCACAGGAGAACATAAAGGGAAGGTAGGCTTGTGATGCAGAGGCCACGCAGGGTCCATCATGGAGTCGATCCAGGTTAAATGAAGGATGCTGCTGGAGTGGGGGACTTGTTCAGGGGATTTCAGTGCAGGAAGATTATTCTGGTAGCAGATTTAAAAAGTGAGGAAAGAAGGGGAAAATGTTGGTTCAAAAAGAAAGTAATAGGGGCTAAACAAAGCCTCCATAGAATGAATGGAAGAGGAGGGATGAATGCAGAGGAAGAACAGAATTTCCAGAGCTTGGCAACTGTGCTGATGGACAGGACCAACAAGGAAGAGGAAGAAAGCACGTCTCCTCGCAAGGTAAAACAGGTTTTATATGAAACATCAGTCACCAAACCCATCTTAATTATAGATTTATACATCATTATCTTTTAGACTTTTTATTGTACCTGCTTTTATAGCATACAGAAAGAAACTAAGTTTTTTTCTGTTAAATCCTAAGATTGTGGCCAGTATAGGAAATGATAGAAAGTGAATCTTATAACTTAGAAACAAATTATGTATTTGGACTAATATAGTTTCAGAGACTATTTTAAACCCCCAAACTCTGCTATCCTGCTATGCAAGAACTGATCTGACTTCAGTATGCCCACCACTAAGCCTGGAATCCAGGTAACAAGCACAGCATGGAGTCCCACTTCTAGCAAACTTCCTGTCTCTGTATTCTTAAGTGAACAGCATGCTCTCTAAGCCCTGTGTGAGCTGACCAGCATTCCCCCAATACATTTGATAAACAGTGAGGGAGAAGGAGGAGGACAGAAGGAAGGGGAAAAGAAGAAGAGAAAGAAGGAAGATGAGAAAACACAGAGAGACTGCCTTAAAATGAAAAAGAAAGAAACACTAGTTGGCAGATAAGACAACGTATTCCTATGCAAAAATCAATGCCATTGTATTTTATCTTTTAGTGGTTAATATGTATCCTAACAGATTTGGTCCAAATCAAAATGCCCTTACTTCTATTTTATTATAACTTGAAAAGTAATATATGATTAAGAACTCAGAAATTATGTAAAAGTATGAACAAGAGAAACACATTTCCCTATCATTCCACCACTCAGAGATAACCTATGTTACTATTTTATTTATATGACTTTATAGGCACTTTGCACATCTTTTTATAATAAAAACTAGGTGCTCTTGTTGTCCTTTTTTATTTTTTATGTAATGCAATTGTGGCCTCCTCTTCCTTTCCCTTCTTTTTCTGAACCATTCAGTTACAAAAAAATTTAGGAGGGCTGGGGATATAGCTCAGTTGGTAGAGTGCTTGCCTTGCATGCACAAGGCCATGGGTTTAATCCCCAGCACCACAAAAAAAAAAAAAAAAAAAAAAAATTAGAAGGAGCAGAGGGGGGGGGGGGGGGGGGAGTCTGAAGGAGCTATGGTAGCCCAGAGCCCTGGAGCCCCAAAAGAAGTGGAAGGTATGAAAGGATGGCTTCCACACTGGGGGACAGCCTGACTCAGGGAGTTAAGGTGAAGAGGGTATGCATGTAAAGGAGTGGCCCAGGGCAGAGAACTGGAGGTCCAGCAAGGTGAAGAAGACAGCACACATAGGAAAAGCACAGCCTGGCCTGTTGGAGCCAAGATGGAGAGGAGGGCACCTCCACGGGAGGGTGTCAGAAGCCAAGTGTAGGAGGACAGCTTCCCTGTGGGGTGTCTGGGCCCACATGGACTCTATGTGCAAAGGAAGGGTCCAGGTGTGGAACTACTAGAGTTATGAGCTTATTTTAAGAGAGCTGGCATCTTTATCAATTGGATTTTTCCAATACAGAAATTGTATAGCTTTCCATTTATAAAAAATATTATTTTCTGCAATATGATATATATATATATATTACATATTATATATATATATATATATATATATATATATTTTAATTTTATGGTACCAGGGATTGAACTCAGGGGTACTCGACCTCTGAGCCACATCCCCAGCCCTTTTTTGTATTTTATTAGAGACAGGGTCTCACTGAGTTGCTGAGTGCCTCGCCATTGCTGAAGCTGGCTTTGAACTCGCAATCCTCCTGCCTCAGCCTCCCAAGTGCTGGGATTACAGGCGTGAGCCACCATGCCCGGCTAAATATTCTGCAATATGATATTTTAATTTTATTCTCTTGTATTTCTTAAGTTTACTCTTAAGGATATAATATATAATAATAAGTGCTATTGTGAATATATTTTCACATTTTGTGTTTTTGGTATACAGAAAATCCATTAAAGTATAATACTTATCTGTAATTAATTACCTTTATGAATTGTATTACTAGTCTATTAGTTTTAGTAATTTTCAGTTGATCTTCCTTGGTTGGAACTGTTTTTTAATTTATTCACATTAAAGTTGGTACCATCCTTAAATTGTGTTAACATAAAATTGCTTAGGTCAGATTGCAGATGGGGCAGACTTTAAAATTATCATTAATTAAATCATTTATCACATAGCTATTGCATACATACAATAACCCTGGCCAAGTTACACAACCTAGATAATCCTGCTTTCTTAACTATAAAATGTAAGAAATCAAAGAACCTATCTAAACTATCTATCTAAATGAGAGAATGCGTGTTAAGTTGCTTAGCTTTGCACATGGCAAGTGCTCAGGAAATGTTAACAGTAACAGTGACAATGACAATGAAACTCTACAAACTGCCCTTCTCAATGCCCACAGAACCACCAGAGAATGAGCAAGCCCCTCTTTGTTTTCCTTGTTTCATTTCAGCCAAGTCTATATTTCTCCTCCCTCCTCCCCTCCACCCTTAATTAACCTACATACATACACACACACACACACACACACACACACACACACACAAATCTGTAAGAAACTCTTCTTCTAATCTTATGATCCCCTTGCCTCCTACTTCATTTGTAATTTCTGGAGCTTTCAATGTCTAATAGGCCCTCAAGAAATACTTATGGATTTCAAACAAAATTAGAACCCTAAAAAAAACACTCAGAAAACCCTACTGCTGTATGAAAGTCTTGGTAAGTCAGTTTATTAATAGACAAGACCCATTCTACAATGAAATGTGAGATAACAACTAAAACCATGTCTTTAAAATTTTATTGAGTTACACTTTAAGTGTCAAAAACAATAATATTACTTTTAAATTTAGAAATAAAAATATACCCCCCCTCAGAAAGCCTGTGATGTTCAGTATCATTTTCTGATCATTGCTCTTCAACTTTACAAAAACCATACCTGTTTTCTTACAAAGTTGTAAATTGGAAATCTGCTTCTATTGCCTACTAGGCCAAAGTCCAGTTTCGTCAAGAGGTATATAACTATTTCAAACTGTACACCATGAACTTACCCACTTCTGCCAAAGTCCTGATACAGGATTCCACTGAGGCTTTCTGTGCGGGGTTTGGCCAGGTGCAATTGTAAATTCTGAAGGCAGACTGCAGCAGCTGAATAAAAACTGGCTGGTGTGTCTAAAAGCAAAAAGAAATGAGGCAAGTTGTGCCAATAAGCCACTAACATGCCTGATGTGGAATCTATGAATTAATTATCAGAAAAGTTCATCAAAATAAAATGCAATACATTTTTCAACATTCAGTGTTATTTAATATATACCTCATTCAGCCAGTATTATTCTATACCCACTTCATGATCCACACTGTGCTAGACACTATAGAAAATCAAGCATTTGCATTTTAACTATATTCTTAATCAGAAAATATGCCACTTCTTGAAGCCAATGACATGAACCTAAGTAGTTTTTATAAATCCCTTTTTTATTCCAAAGTACAAATACAACAGTGTTTTGGGCTTGGTTTGTTGACTAGGTTTCATATGATGAGCAAGTAGAGGGGATGGCCACTTTGAACTTACTTCATGGGGCTAGGGTCATGGCTCAGTGGTAGAGCGCTCACCTGGCACACATGAGACTACTAGGTTTGATCCTCAGCACCACAAAAATTTAAATAAATAAAATAAAGGTATTGTGTCCATCTACAACTAAAAATAAATAAATAAAACAATTTCTTATATTTCTATACAATTGTTTAAAATTTTTCCCTAAAGAAAGTATAATTGAAATGATATTTTTGTAAGAGTAATATACAGTCACTGAAGAGTATTTGGGAACCATGGAAATAAAATAATCAATAATCCTTCAATGTGGAGATAATCAGTAACAATATTTTAAAGATACAGTCACCCTTATATTTGGGGGGGGAAAGTGGTTCCAGGGCCCATCACAGATACCAAAATCCTCAGATACTCAAGCTTTTATATGAAATTGTGTAATATTTGCATATAACCTCTGCACATTCCCCCATATACTTTAAATATCTCTATATTACTTCTAATACCTAATGTAATGTACATGCTGGGTCAATAGTTGTTGCACTGTATTGTTTAAGAATTAACAACAAGTAAAGTCTGCATGTGTTTGGTCCATATGCAATTTTTTTTTCAAATATTTTTGATCCAAGGTTGGTTGAATCCTCAGATGTGAAACTAGCAGCTGCAGAGAGTTAGCAGTATTTACGTCCTGAGTTTCTCTGTGTGTATATGCATATGTATTTTTCACATACACGAGTATAAATGATACTATACTGCAAATTCTGTGGCCTAATATTACTTCATAAACATTTTCCTTACCAATCAACTTTCCCTTTAAAACATGACTTTTAATTGCTACATAATAAGATACTCTACAGATATACCACAATCCATTTAGCTGTTCCCTTTGTGGACATTTAAGGTTGATATCAATTTTTAAATACTATAAATACCTGGATGAAAATCTTAATGTATAAACCTATACTAATTATTTAAGGATAAATGTCTAAAGTGAAACTATTGGATTTAAATGCCTATCCATTTAAAGAACTATGTCATCATTTCAACACTTGGCATTTAGTCAACATATAGATGTAAAAGATGTCAGTCTGCTTACAGAGTAAGGAAAAATAACACAATTTAAAGATTGTATCTCTTTATTTAAAATAAAGTTTGGTTCAGAAAAAGGAATAATTTGAAAGAAGAATGCTTTTCAGAAATGTAGAAAACAGCTGGGCACAGTAGCACAGGTCTGTAATCCCAGCAGCTTGGGAGGCTGAGGCAAGAGGATTGTGAGCTCAAAGCCAACCTCAGCAACTTAGCAAGGCCCTAAGCAACTCAACAAGACCCTGTCTAGAAATAAAATATAAGAAAGGGCTAGGAATGAGGCTCAGTGTTTAAGTTCCTCTGGGTTCAATCCCTGGTACAAAAGAAAAAAAAGAAAAGAAATATAGAAAACAACTTCTGAAACAGATTGTAGATTTTTCCTACTCCAAGAATATAAATTCTTTGCAACAATGCTTGTGCTCTTGGTTCAGTTACCTGGAGGCTGGTACTGTTGTCTGAGAAAGGAGAGCTGAAGAAGCCACTCACGATGCTCATGACTGACTCCGTGATGCATTTCTCCAGGAAGATGTCCGCATGCTTCCTGTCTGTGGTGCTGTTACAGACCTGGAGAGAAGACCAAAACAACTCAGTATGCTTCATCCCATCTTTGCATCATAACTCAATACAGGAATCTTCTAAAAGAATTGTCCTGAAACAGCTCTCCATAATAATTTTTATGCCTTTTAAAGGTGCTTTAATTAGAAACATTTCTGCCCCCAATCCATTAAAATTGTATCATTTTGCAGTAGCTTCTCCTTCAAGTTTGACTCATCTCAGTCAGGGATCAGAATTCCTTCACAGACTCCCAGCTGTTTATTCTTGATTTGCTTCTCCATTCTGTTGCACACGAACCTTTCCCTTAGTCCCCAAGCTTGGTTCTTCTGGAAAACACTTTTCCTCCCATTCAACATGAGGAAGCCAAAGAAGAAATAGTCATAAATATAAGAAAGTGGTAGATGTAATTAATGGTGGTATGTGTCTGCACACATTTTGCTTTAAATACCTGGTCCAAACTGGACAGGGCAAACAAAGAAAATATCTTGGGGGAGAGGAGATAAATCAGCACCCTTTCCAACAACTCTTGACTTTCTCACCTACAGATAATCTGGGAAGCATGGAATTGTACTTTTGTAAGCATTCTTCTCAGAGTAAGCTAAGCAAGAAGGCACAAAACTAGAGCTACAGACAGACCAAAAAGGACAGCCCTGGAGCTAGGGTTGTGGCTCAGTGGTAGAGCGCTTGCCTCACATGTGTGAGGCAGTGGGTTTGATTCTCAACACTGCATATAAATAAATCAATAAAATAAAGGTCCATCAACAACTAAAAAAATATTAAAAAAAAAAAAAAAAAGGACGGCCCTGCTTCCTGCTCTGTTCTTTACATCTGATTAAATGAGACACAAACTGGCCATTTTTGCCAAACTATACATTTCAAAGTGTGTCAGGGTAGACAAATTGCAAATGCTAAGATGTATGATTTTTTAAAAAAAGCATATGAAAAGCACACAGGAAACACGGAGATAAAAAGGAGAAGGAGGAGAACAGAGGGTGTGAGAAAAGACTGAAAAACAGAGAGGGGAAATAAAATTTAAATGTTGACAAATTGTAGTGGGTAAATATGGTGACCATATGTTCCAGATGTTCTTAAGCAATCCACATTTTTATGTAATTTTTGTCTTTTCAATAAGGTGCTTAAGTAAAAGAATAAGTAAATATAATTTCATTTGATATTGCTTTAAAACTCTTCACACAAATTCATAAAAGAGAAAAATTCCTTTCTCAAACCATGTGTTCCAGTGTTTTCAGTTTAGAAAACATAAGTGCTAAAGCCAGCATTTGCTGAATTGGGGAGAAGAAAGAGGACAAATTTGCATCTAAGACACTTTCCATCTCATTTTTTTCCATCTATTAAATGGCACCTATCTGATGTTTTTAGAACTTAAAGGTTTTCAGTACAACTAACATACAAGACACTGGCACATACAAGATGTTCAATACAGTAGTCCCCCTTATCCACAGGGATATATTCTAAGACCCCTGGTAGATACTTGAAACCATGTACCATGGTTCATCTACCAAACCCCACGTACACACATTTTCTCTTATACATGCAAACCTATAATAAAGTTTAATTCGCAAATTAGGTATACTAAGAAGATTAACAACAACATAATAAAATGAACCAATTACAACGATATACTGGAATGAAAATTGTGTGAATGTGGTCTCTCTCTCTCCCTCTTTCCCCTTATCTTATTTTACTTTCACCTTTTCACTTAAATACTTTACAATTTCTCTTTGACATATCTGAATTGCCAGCATCACTACTCTTGTGTGTCGGGGTCATGATTAAGTCAAATAGGGTTACTTGAACATAAGCACTCCAACACTGCTACGGTTGATCTAATAACCAAGGAGTCTATTAAGTGACTAACAGGCAGGTAGCTTATATGCCATGGATAGGCTGAACAAAAGGATGATTCGCATCCTGAACTAGAGGGCATGGGATGACAAATGACATTGGACATGCAAGATTTCATCAAGCTACTAAGAGCAGCATGCAATTTAAAACTTATGAATTGTTTGTTTCTGAATTGTCCATTTAATATTTTCAAATTTCTGTCACACTCAGATAACTGAAACTGCAGAAAGTGAAACTGTGTATAAGAGAGGACTACTTCTAAATGTTTGTGAAATGAATGAATCAATGAACCAATTTTAAAATATAAGACTAAGGACTCCTATTTTTGTTTATTTTATTAACTTTGAGCTAGGCTATCTTTGTGGGGCACTCTAACCTAGGATTAACATTTAATGTGGTCTCAGAACTAATATAAAATTGATTTTCCCAAGATGGACATGAATTAGGATTTAGTTCTGTTGTTACCTTTCTAGCACTGGCTTTAACATTGAACTTTTCTGATATGAAGGATAAAACTGTTTTAATGTTGAATAGGTAGCAGACCAATTCTGGCACAACCAACAAGAGTGACCTTCCTCATCCATGAAACAACATGCAATCACATGGGGCTCTCTGGAGTTATGACAGTATCACACTGCATTACTTGCAACTGGAAATTTGCCAAAGCACCACCCAGAAAATTCCCTTTCAGTCAACAGATTAATAAAAGTTATCTATTTCTAGATAAAAGTCTTTATTCAAAATCTTGAATAATGAAATCTCTTATGTTTACAAAACGGTGTGAACCTATTCCTCTTTTCAAGGTATTTTTTTCTGCCCCATATTAATGGAATCCCACACTGTAATATCACAAATAGCCAAGAAATGTAGGAAGCTACTTTTTTTATTAAAATCTTTAAGAAGTTTTTAGGAGAAAAGAACCTAATAAATAGTGTAATATTTCCTTATCCTCTCTTTTACTTATTTTTATTACCTCTTTACAACAAAGATCAGAAATGACTCAAATACAATTACATCACATTAAATTATCTTTTATGTGTTTTACATATATTTTTTAAGTTTCAATCTGCTTTCACGTATTAATGACATAACATTATTTCCTATAAAACATTTCTATGTACTGTCATTACCTAAAAACTTGTTTTAAAAGGCTGTATTTATTCCATCATGTTAATGCATTATCATGCTTTAATCTATTTTTTGAATGGGCTGAGGTATACATTATCAAAAATTACAAATCATTTTCTTAGTCATTTCCTTCTTGTTAGTCTTTTATGTGATTTATTTTATTTGCTTGTTTATTTATTTTTATTTATTTAGGCAGGCCCAAAGAATTATGTGAGATTCCCAATTTTACTTTCAGATTTTTGGGTATATTTCACCCAAGAATGAATCAGATGAGGGTGAGTAGACAGTTTTATACTACTTGCTGGGTGATCCTCTAAATAAATTTACAATGCTATCAACAATCATGGGTACATAGGATGTCTCTGCATGACCACCACTAGTTCTAGCTTTCAGGTTCTGGTTGGGTTTCATTATTGCAGGGCATGTTGGGAGATCACAGAGTGGAAAAGAAAGAACCTCTGCTTCCATCCCCACCTCTCTTTCCCTTCTGAGGCTTGTGTGTTCTGGGGACCCACCTCCCACTGTAGCCGATCTTGCATGTCTGCAAACTGCCCCCTGACAGGAACACTGTGCTGCCCACTGCCCCTTCAGGCCCTCAGGCAGTACCAGCTTTGTCTTGTTCCCAGTTCCTGGTTCCTTCAACCCTCCCCACACCACCTGCAGTATGCCATGTGTTTCCTACTAGACAGACTGCTACACCTACATATTATAATAATTATTTTGTCAATTTAATGATACCTAAAAGTTATTTCATTTTGTATTTCGTACATTGTTAACAAGGCTGGGTACTTTTATGTCATCATTTCATTTCTATTTTCTGTCCTATACAAGCAATTCAAGCCCTCTAAACCACTTTCCAACAACCTGGATAATGACTCTACATTATATATGAGTTTAATAGACTTTTTATAAGCTCTTTTCAGATTGTGCATTCTGACTCTTAGAATATTTGCATCCTTATATTTCACTGTGTAAACTAATTTTTAACATTCAAGCACTACTACTTATTTTGATCAGACCTATTTTTTAAACTTTTATAATTTTTCATATATATGTTTAGCTGTAGATGGACACAATACCTTTATTTTGTTTGTGTATTTATTTTTGTGTGGTGCTGAGGATTGAACCCAGTGCCTCACACATGCGAGGCAAACGCTCTACCTCTGAGCCACAACCCCAGCCCCAGACCTATTTATTTAATATAAAGAACACAAACCTCCCTTTTTCAAAAGAAAATTATAGTCCATACATTTTTATTCTAGTTTTTAACTCCTTATCTGTATTTTGCTGCTGTAGGTAATCTAACTTGCAGATAATTATTAATTTTTTTCCCATACTGAAACTCATCTGCCCCCCAAACACTTATTGAATAGTAATTTCATGCCTCCTTCTTAGGTTGTTTCAAGTTTGTCTTACAGTATGTCTCTAATTACTTAAATCTCTACTTAAGTTTTGGTATACACTAAGAATTTTTAAAATATTTTAATCCAACTTCATAAAAATGAAGGATTCTCAGTTTGAAATGTGTTCTTCAGCTTGAAAAGAAAGTATCCACCATCATTACCTTTTCCAGGGAAAAAAAAAATCCACCTTTTGAAATATTTGTCCTCTTTTACTTCCAGATGAATTTTACTGTATATTTGTCAAATTTCATTACATATCATACAGCTTTTTGAATTTTTAAATTAAAGTTAAACATTAAATTAGGAATTCGAATATCTGATCAAACAAAATAAAGTCCCTCTTCTATTAGAGACCTTTTTTCAATCAAGAAAGACAAATTAATAAATATAGAACATGTGAAGTGGTTAAAAAAAAAAAAAAAAAAAAAAAAAAAGCTATAGAGAAAATAGAGGCAAGTGGCATAGAGAATGCTGCGGGAGGGGTGATTATGTCGAGGATATTAATTTATTTAAATTTTTTACGTAACATCTCATTTTAACAAAGAACTGAAAGAGGAAGCAGCCAAGGAGGTTTCTGGGACAAAAGCAATTAATACACTGTCTCCACTATAAGAATACACATGTCCGGATGCCAGGAAACCGATATATCGTGCTTACGACTGCACACACAGCACTTCTGCACTTAATAGGTATTCTAAAATTATTTGATGAACAATTTTATTAAGAGAAATTTTCAGACATAACTATGTCTGAATTTCTCCCCTAGCATACATAATGTCCCTCCTCTCTTCTGCTCTAAAAGTGGTTGCTACCCTCCCAAAGATGGCAGGCTATGCTAAATAAATTACCAGATGCTAGAGCACCATCGTCCAATAGAACTGTGTCTATGATGCCCAGTTTAGAAGCCCCTAGATACACATGCTTACTGACTTAAATGCGGCTGGTGCAACTGAGGAATTGACTTTAAATTGCAGTTAATTGATTCTGATTAAAATTTAACTTGAGATAACCACACGTGTCAAGCGGCTCTTGTACAAGGCAAGAATGCTCTAGAGATGGTAGGACACCTTTGATCACAGAGAATATAAATCCTAAGGATCATTTTGTTATTTCTCGAGGAGAACAAAAATGTTCCTCTAAATATCTGAAGTAATATCTCATATTTATTTTAATTTGCATTCCTTTGCTTGCGAGGCCAAAACTTTGCCAAGTGTTTTGCTTTCTGTATCACCTTTGTATGTGAATCAACTGTTCATCTACCAAACTGGTTCTTGTAGACTCTAAATTTATTTCAGGAAAAAAAAAAATTATTAATCATGGGAACTCTGAAAAATCTAAAGAAAAAATAAAATGGAAAACAAAAATTGTCCAAAATGCTATAATTTCAATAAAACTATCGTTAATATTGGAAAATTCTTTTCTATACCTTCCCTCTGCCACATATATTTTACATAATTAAAATCCTTCTTTTTACACTCAACACTTCATCATTAGCATTTCTCACATTAAAAGGCCTCAAAAAATAGTCTCATTAACTCTAACATCTATCATATAGATATATCAGAATTTATTTAATCATTTTTCTATTGTTTGATATTTAAATTATTTGCTGCTTTATACTATCATAAAAGCATGTTGAACTTTTCTGACCATAAATCCTTGATGGTGTTTTTAAATTATTTCCCAAGGGCAGATTCTGGGAAGGTAAATATCATGATATATTTAAAATTATATATTTACTCTATATAAATAAAATAATATGAATATTCCATTATTTATATCATAATTTTATGCAGTCTTTCTGCATGAAATCAGAAAGACTGCATAAAAATTATATTCTCATCTAATCTAAAGGGTACATAAACACACATCCTGAACCATTACCAACATTTAATATTATCTTTCTACTCTTACAATTAGGATGGTTGTAAATTGGATCCTACTTACCCTTGTGCTTATTTAAAATTATTAATAGTTAGATTTTTCAGAGGTCTATTAACTACTTATATTTACACTTTCTATAAATCCCAAATGCCAAAAATAAATAAATCACAAATGCCTCATTTTTCCCATTGTTTTATTAGATTGCTAGTATTTTCCTTAACAACATATGTAAGTTCTTTATGTGACATTTACTACATTTTAAAAGTACATAGTAACTTTTTCCATGTTGATGGTTTTCTGAAATTTTTACTTAGGAAGTTTTTTATGTGCCTAAGTATTAAATCTTCAAACAATGAAATGCCTAGAATATTCCTTAGCGAATTTCATTCATTGCTTTTATGCTTAAAAAGAACTTTCTCATCCAAAGATATTCATCTACATTTCCATCCATTTTTAGTTTCCATTTGTCCACCTAAAAATCCATTTTGCTTATTGTTACCATATGATGTAAGTTCATTTCACCTCAAATAGTCAGTGTCCTCAAAAATCATTTTTATTTAATTTAAATCAACAATTTTGTTGAGTGCCTGTTCCATGCCAAGAATGTTTTACATACTTAGAATCCATCAGTGAACAGAATATACAAAAATCACTACTCTAATGGAGTTTATATTATTAATTTAATAATCTAAGGACAGGCAATGGGTCAAATATGGCCATATCCACTCAATTACGTGTTGTACGTGGCTCCTTACCCTGTAATAATTGCTATAATAGTTATAATAGTGGCCTACAAAACTGAAATATCCATTATCTTGCTCTTTACAGAAAAAGTTTGCTTATCCCTAGGAATAACCAATCCCCTCTCACTAGTGAATAGTATTTTTTATTGCATATTAAGACCTTGCATATATACAGGTATGTTTCTGGCTATTTATTTCATTCTACTGACACATCTAGTTAATTCTGTACTAATATTATACTTATTTTGTTTCCAAATCCACTTCTTAAGTCTACTTAACTTCAGGTGACATTTATTAATTTATTCTGTACATAGTTACTAAACATCTACTGTTGTGAGGCATTGTTCTAGTTAGGACACAGCAGTAAACAAAATAGACAAAATTCCTGTCCTTCATTTGTTTCTCCTGAAATAGAAACAAATATATAAAGAACTGTCAGGTGGTGGTAAACTCTATGAGGAAAAATGGAGCAAGTGCAGGGAGGATAGTGGGTGGTCAGTGAAGGGCTCTCTGAAAGGGCGCCTTATAAGGAGGGCCTGCAATAAGAGAACAAAGAAGTCATGAGGATAACCAAGGAGTCAAGCACACAGGAAAAGGTGCTGAGATGGGAGCATGTTGGGAAAAGCAGCAAGAAGGACACTAGATAGAAGAGGCAGCTACCTGGGGGCAGAATAGGAGTACATCAAAAACGGGGGATGGCCAGGCGTGGTGGCTGTAATCCCAGCACTTGGGAAGCTGAGGCAGCAGGATCACAAGTTCAAAGCCAGCCTCAGCAATGGCAAAGCACTTAGCAACTAATAAAATACAAAAAAGGGCTGGGGATATGGCCCAGTGGCCAAGTGCCCCTAAGTTCAATCCCCAGTACAAAAAAAAAAAAAAAAAAAACAACAAGGGATGGAGTGTTAGCAGAGTGAAGGTCAAATCATTCCAATCATGCAGAAGTTTTGCTCTAGGTAAGACATAAAGTCTCTGAAGGAATTTGGAATAGCAGTGACCTGAACCTCCTCCACTTCTTTCTCTTTCTCCTCCAGATGAGAGACAGTGGTACTTGGAACAGGGTGATTATGATCAAAATGTTCAAAAGTAGTAAATTTGGGACATTTTAAGGCTAGAACTTGTGGAATTTGTTGAAGGGCTGGATTTAAGGTGTAAGAAAAAAATGGTTTACAGATGACATCAAGATATTTTTCCCGTACCTAGAGGGAGAATGAAACTGCTATTTACTACAATGCTAAAAATTTAGGAAGGGATTGTTTTACAGCAGGGCATGGGAATGAATAAAGAGTTAGAGGTCAGATAGCCAAATGGAGATGTCATGTAGACAGATATGTAAAATTGGACACCAGGGAAAGAGTCTAGGCTTCAATCAACCCAGTGTTAAAGTTGAGAAGAGATGAGATGAGCAAGAAGTAACTGTAGACAGAGAAGGGAACAAGTTCAAGGTGTGAGCCTGGCACATCCCAATATTTGGAAGCTGGAAAGATGCAGAGGAAAGAGCCCAGAGACTGAGAAATGGTCAGTGAGGTGGAAGGCTAAGAGGATAGGACTCATCTTGGGGCCCAAGGGAAGAAGTAGTTCAAGAAATAACTGATCAATAACAAATACTGCAAAGCATTTAAAGAGCAGAAAATATGATGCCAGACAGGGAAAAATCAACTAATCATCAAGAATAGGCAAACACTCAGCAACTTAGTGAGACCCTGTCTCAAGATAAAAAATAGAAAATAAATTTTAAAAATGGACTCGGGATGTAGCTCAGTGGTTGAACACCCCTGGGTTCAATCCCTGGTGCAAAAAAAAAAAAAAAAAAAAAAAAAAAAAATAGGACAGGAAAATCAGCCCTTCAACCCAGGAGGACACCATCATAATTCAGCATGAAAGTTAAAGAGATGAATAGAATTACAATTGGAGGAAAGGTGCTACTCAAATAATAAAATCTATAGAATACTTTATACTTTCTTACTTCCCTGAAATGCTAGCTAATGAGTCCACACCGAGAGAGAAAGAGAGAAAGAGAAAGAGAGAGAGAGAGAGACCCTTTAAAATGAAGCTTATCATGGTTCATTCAACTTAAAAAACTCAAGAAAATTAAATAAAATCTTTTTAATCCTATAAAATGAAAGAAATAGGAGAGTACTCCCCAAAGTACACATAAATCATATATTTACTCCTACTTTTTACCTGTTTGGTAAGTTAAATAAAGGGTGTAGGGCATTGCTCAAGTAATCTATCTGAAAATGAAATACCTAGATTTGTCTTGTTAAGCAATGACTAATAGGACAATGATATGACACTGTGTTGGGGGGCCTCCTAAATTATTTCTTGGTCTAATTTCATTCTGCCAGTATATCACTTTGACTAGTCTTGGTATTATAGGATCATGAAATTGATAGTGAAATTGGGAACATCTTCAAAAATATATACATAGTCGGAGGTTGACATTGATCATAGTCCACGTACCTCCTTGTGCTTTCTCATAATGACTCGAGTCCCCTGACTTCACCATAGCAATCAGTTATGAAGCTAAAGAAAAGCTTCCCTGCCCTACAAACACCAATTTCAGCTGCATTAGAGCATAGATCAAAGTGGGCTGTCATTAAATGCTCTAAAAGACAGGGTAACAACTTTTCATGGGTCTAATAGCTTTTGTGACCTGCCTGCATCTGGTGTATTTACAGGCCATATATGCTGCCTCTGTCTGGAAATCAGAATGGAGTAAGTATGTGAAATAATTGGGCACCAGTTTATTAAAAATTATCTCTGAAGAAATATTTTCTTATCTGGGTCTTAAGAAGATAAAAGACAAGGAGGTGCAAAGAAGAGAATGAAAGATCCTAATAGAGGTGACTCTTCGGAGGGCAGTAGTCCAGAGCAAACAAAAGAGGGGGAAAAAAAAAGCCCCTGTCAGTGCTGGCTCCAGAAAACCTTGGGAAGAAAGGCAAAAGGCAGAATGAGTGCTACTGTGTGTCAATATTTCATTTATTTTTAAACAATTAATTTTTAAACAAAATTGTTCTCTAAATGTCTACTAAAATATAATTGTGCTGGCCAGACCCTGCATGAAGTAGTTGGCTCCAACCTGAATACCAAATCTTTAAAGAGAAACACAGAGAGACTAGAAGGAAGCCAAAAGTATAGGGAAACAAGGATTCCAGAAATGACCTCATAGGTTCACGGAAAGATGTGAAGGAAATATGAAATACTTGACAAGTTGTGTGGGGAAAGGCTTCCCATTCTATAGCAAGCTAGTGGAATCACCTAGCAAATTATCTCCTGAAACCCACAAACAAATTTATGAGGCCAATCTAGGTCTTAAATTCCTTTAATTTATACAATTTTATAATTTCAACATAGACCACAGGCAAGGAAAATTTGTTGATTCTAATAAACACATTTTTGTGAACTTAATTGTTCTATATTATTGCTAGAAGAATATCAAGGTCAAAATTATCATAAATAAGGGGTGAGGATGTAGCTCAGTGGTAGAGAGGTCTTTTACCCAGCATACATGAGGCCTAGGTTTGATCCTCAGTATCACAAGATACACACACACACACACACAGACGTACGTGTGTGTGTGTACATATATATAATAAATTAAAATTTGACTCAATATAAGAGCTTTTAATAATTAAGTTATGTGGTAATAAAAACAAAAGCCTCAAAAATAGAAAGATCATTGTTAAAAGAAATATTCAGGTAGTGCTGAAAACTATGAACTGGACATAAAGTTGAACAACACATATTAATCTCTTCCAACCCTAACGTGCACATAAGACCACAGCATCCAGCTTACCAAATACCTTTCCTACAGATTCTCTTCACCATTTCTCACTTATGTTAATCGAGTATCACGGGATTTCATAACTTTGCTGTAACATCTGAATTTGATTCATGCCCTCTGTGACAACTCATTAACTACTGTTGTGCATGTCCAGCTTCACATATAGATTTGGACTTTTGCCTGTGCTGGATGATCTCCACTTTGGTTATACTCAATATTATTATTTGGTATAGGTCTCAGGGAAGCATTTTAAAGTTGCTAGGCTCCATACAACTTTGCAAAAATACTGGTGATAATGATATAGGTGAAGTTGCCAACTCTCCTAGAAGGCACCAATATGTGCTAAGAGTTTTGCATGCCTTGTTTCACTGAATCTTCCCAGGAACACCATGAGGAATATGTTATCATTGTATTCATTATGTAAATAAGGAAACTTTGGGTGAGACTCTTAAGTACCTTACCAAGATAACCAGAGCCAGTTTGGACACAGACTTCTGTAAAATACCTACCCTCAACCACCTTTCTCTACTAAAGCAATTCTCAAAATGTGTTCACTGGACCAGCAACTATAAATAAATGATCACCTTGGGTCTTAAAAATGCCAAGTCTCCCAGGTACTATATCAGATACTCTCAGGTCAGGGCCCAGCAATCTGTGTTTGAATAAGGCCCCAAATAATCCTAAAGCTTGAGAACCACTACCCTACTGAATGGAAAGTTTGCCTACAAGACCAATTTCTACTCACTTAATCTAAAAGTTTGAAGTAGCTCCTTAATCTTTCCACAGGAGAAGAAAGAAATTCCAGATGTGGAAAAGTCAGGCTTCCTTTTCCTCTCTAGAAACAGGAAAGGTGATTTCCTGACAACTCTGATGAGTGGATTAGAGAATTTCTGCTTTAAAATATGGATGGGAGGGAAACAAGAAGGATAAAGTACTTTCACAGTATAGTTAAGCCATTGTGGTTAGACATGAAAAGTGAATAGACCTAGAAGGTCTTGAAATTCCCTTAGAGACTACAGAATAAATAACATGAATCATCTGCTTAGTCAAAACAGCTAAAATGAAAAACAAACAAAAAGCAACCTTCCCACAGGTGTATGTTAAAAAAAAAAAAAAGAAGAAGAAGAAGATAAATCTATACACTTTTGTCTTCCGGATGCATCAGTGGAAAAGTGTTTCCAAGGTGCCATAATCAATGGCAGTTATCATCAGCTTTCTGTGGTGTAAAAAATAAAGTCCTTTTAGCATTATAACTCATGCTGCCTAGAATTTGCCCTTGGTCTTTCTTGGGCTTATCTCTAGTCAGTAGCACAGTGTGTGTGACTCTGAGAATCAGTCCATAATCTCTTTAGCATCTTCCTGCACGTGCAGTGTTAAAGCTCAGGCACTGGCACAGAAATCATCCTTTACTTCAAGGACTCTAGAGACTCTTTCACACTCTTGCATCTGGCTAGATACTAAGTTTTCACAAGGCCAGTGGGAATATATATGAGTATTATGTTAAATTTCATATAAAACAGAGTGATTTCTTTGCAGGTGCAGATTTACCTGAGAAAGGTAAAAGTGGCTTCCAGTCAGATAGAAATGATGTAAAATAGGAACTACCCTACTTCACGTGAACTTGAACCCAGTAGAGATGGCACACACTTTACTACCCAAAGGTACAATGAGTATATTTCACCTGGAAACTGTGGCTAAGTGGAAAGGAAAAGCACATGGCCCACTGTATTTTCCAAAGGTGCTCATGGGTATCTAGGGTCATAGTCAGTGTTTTACTGTATCTGCTTTGTTGTCCCTCCTTCTAGAAGGGGTTGTAGAGAGGCAGTGAGATAACATTCTGTAAGATGGTGGAAATAAGGGCTTCACCAATCCTTTAGCAAAGAAATGTATATGAGGCTTCCACAAAGCTACCAGCACTCAGGAATAGACAGGCCAGAGAGATGAGCACAGGCCGTCATAACTCATAACAGGTCTAAGGAGTTATCTATACAGCATCACCAGTGAAACCTTATTTTCACTTCATGTTTTATTACTTTAAAGAATAAACTAGAGAAGATTTTTTTAATTAAAATAATAGTTCCTGGATATTGTAATAATTCATTTTGCAAAAGGAAAGGCTAACACATACTAAAGAGAATCCAGTGCTATCTTTCAAGAAGATTCACTCCTTCCTTTCTTTATCTATTCATTCACTTACTTAGTAATAACAGAACAAAAACATGCTGAGCAGTATCTAGAAGATGCCATCCAGCTCTGTATGTCCTTTCCTAACCCCTGTCCCCAAACAGAGCAAAACAAAAACAAGAGGAAATGGATTCCAAGCAAAAGCAGAGTCTAGTTTTGCTGACATGAGTGATAACACCACATGATTAACTTATTCCAACATGTTTCCAAGGAAGGCTGAATGAGCAACAATGAGTAATGCCAAGTCTGCAGTCAGGTCAGGTGCCTACCTGCCTGAGAGAGGAGGTCGAGGCCTGGAGTCTTCCCCCACCTGTGGTGTTAATTGCATTCATGGTATGAGTTGATTACAAATTGACCTCTGCCAAATGTCTTCTCAGACCAATATAAAAATGCTACTAAAATTCTACTTAATAACAGAAAAATATCATTTGTAAAGGTAAAAAATGAACATTATCTATTACTACATGTACTGTACTAGGTATTTTATGCACATTAATGCATTAAATCTTACAATCTTGTGGAACGCAGTCACAACTTCGTGAATGTAAAAAACTGAATCAAAAGGTAGTAGGTTTGATGGAAATGGCAGCTCTTTAATTCTGATTAGTCAAAACATACATTGCCAACCTTCCTAATCATGAATCATGTTTAAAGGTGAAAGTGCAACTTACCCTTGCCATATCCACCAAGAAGTTCTCAAATAATTTCCAAATGTGGTTACTTGTGTAGATTTCTTTCATTTCCACTTCAGTGTCAACATAACAGTGGTTAACAAAGTTCACATAAGCGATTTTAACCTGTGTAAGTTTCAAATACAAAAGAAAGTTCACTTCTTTATTGATCACCTTCAAATATCAATTACAAAAGGTTAAAATGTGTTAGTTCCTATAGTAGATTACCGCATGTTTATCTTCCAGAAACCATTTCCATTTCCTTTCTTTTGCCAAGACAGTCCACTCCAACCTAGGGGTGAACATGCGATCTAGTACTCAGTCTGTAGGCCGAGGGACTGATGTGAGAATGAGCACTTCATGCATACCAAGCCCATCATCCTATCATGGAGACTCTAGGGGTCAGGAGTGCTCCCTCAGTCGCTCTCTTTCTCTCTCCTCTTCTCCCTTCCCCTTTCCCTTCCCTTCATCCCTTCTCCCTCCCCCCCCCTCTCTCTCTCTCTTTCACCTATTACTAAAGTGAATCATGATAAATCTGAACTTCAAGAAACTATCTGCTAGACATGTGGAGAAAAGAAGTATGCCCAGAAGAAGTGAATGAGGCAAAGACACAAAGGAACAAGGAACAATAGAAAGAATTCTGAGGGCTGGGGTTGTGGCTCAGTGGTAGAACACTCGCCTAGCAAGTGTGTGAGACCCTGGGTTCGATCCTCTGGGTTTGATCCTCAGCACCACATAAAAATAAATAAATAAAATAATGATATTGTGTCCAACTACAACTAAAAAAAATTTTAAAAAAGAAAGAATTCTGCCGGGCGCGGTGGCGCACGCCTGTAATCCCAGCACTTGGGAGGCTGAGGCAGGAGGATTGCGAGTTCAAAGCCAGCCTCAGCAATGGCGAGGCACTCAGCAACTCAGTGAGACCCTGTCTCTAATAAAATACAAAAAAGGGCTGGGGATGTGGCCCAGTGGTCGGGTGCCCCTGAGTTCAATCCCCGGTACCCAAAAAAAAAAAAAAAAAAAAAAAAAAAAAAGAAAGAAAGAATTCTGACATTGTTTAAACCCCTGCATCCATTTGAACAATAGTCCTTCAAATTTCCAAGTATAAGAGCCAGTAAAATCCTCTTAAATTCCCTTTCTTGTTTAAACTAGTTTCAGTTAGGCCTCTGTAACTTGCAACCAAAAGTTCCTAATACAATGTTTAAATACATTGACAAAATAACATTGACATTAGATATCATTGACATTAAAAAAAAAAAAAACCTACGCTACTGATCCTGAGAAAAACAAGCTTGTAGTTAACAACAACAACAAAAAGATATTATTTTGATATGTAGTACAGTCCTCAGAATCAGCAAAATTCCTCCTGAAGGTTTAGGATGAGTCTTGTCATATATATACCATGTATAAAGCACACAGGGCAGTCATTTTTTATTTTATTTTTCTTTGTTTCTCTCATTGTAAAAATCTAATGAATTTCTATAAATATACAAGAAAAATATCAATTAAACTATTTCAGGGGATCCATAGAATTGGAATTAGAACCACTGGAACATAGGGCCAGCTTGCATACCTTGGTGCTTTTCTCTGCTTGACGGGGGTCTAATACAAGCCATCCACAGCAGGTGCGTGTGTTAAGGATGGTCACAGATATGGAGATATCTGAGCCAGTCAGCATGCCATCACAGGCTTCACAGCAGCTAATATTTATACAGTGTGCCAAATACCTTGGGCATTTTGTATGTACTATCTTATTTAATTCAATTCTCCAACAATCCTATCAGACATGTATTATAATTATTTCATCTTAAAATTGTGGAAACTGAAAATTGAAAAGTTAAATAATCTGTTTGAGTCAGTGATATCACTAGGCAGTAACTGATCCAGGACTCTTGACTCATCCTTTAATTCATTTGTTCATTCATTCAAAACATATGTACTGAGTGTTGTTCTAGCTCAGAAAATGTAATGATAAACAGAAACTGCCCTATTACTCTCCTAGAGTTTATAATCTTGGAAAGGAGTATGAGAGCTAAAGATATTTATTAATGAATAAAATTCAAATGACAAATTTTACATTATAGACTCAGACTCTACTCAGAGAGGCCAGGACACTTGTCCCTGAAGATGTAAGGCTCAGATCAGGTTCTGAAGGGTGAAGGGGAATGACTTATACAAACATAGAAGTAAGGGTGGTGTTTCAGGAGGGCTGCGTATGGGAAGAGGGATGCCAAAACCAGGACCTTAAATAAAGACAGAACCCATAGACTTCCTCACTGTACTATATTCTCTCTGCCATCTTGTTTCAAACAAATCAAGGCATGAAGTACCCTAGAATTCAGGTGTCAACAATCCTACAGAATTTCCAAATTTTTTCTTTCAAGTCCAACACTACAGAAGACTATTTAGAAATGGGGACATTAACCTTCCCTGACACCTTTTTTTTTTTAATTTATTTAAGTTGTAGATGAACACAATACCTTTATTTTATTTATTTATTTTTATATGGTGCTGAGGATTGAACCCTGTGCCTCACACATGCTAGGCAAGTGCTCTACCACTGAGCTACAAGCCCTAGCCCTCCCCTGACACCTTTTTAAGTTACTGTGATTTAAAATGTTTAGTTTCATATCATTTTCAGCATATCACACCTTTGCAATTTTTTCAGCAATATACTGCAATAGTACAAAAGAAAGGAATTATTATAATGTACTTTCCTGGAGGCCATATTAACAGAACCCTGTTGGCAGACAACCAGCTTCTGCTACTTTATTTTCCCCCCACTATCATCAAAACTGAACTGAGAGGGTGAAGGAGAATGTGTGAACAAAGCAAGCTGTGTATGGGTATTTTCAAGACTGCATCTATTGCATAAAGCAAGGTAAACCTACAGAGTTCAGTGTGTAATCCTGCAGCACTAGCCTAGCCTCTCCAATCAATGATTATAAGTCATTTATGAAGTACCTGTTTATGCTCAAAAATGTACTAGAGGCTACAAGTAAAGTTTTCAGTTTGATCTGATTACCATGTTTAAAATTTAAGAGACATTTTTAGTAGCTTCCAGTAAACTAACAGGGGCCATACTTTAAAAAGTTTTATTCTGCTTCAAAATTTCTTATGTAACTAAAATATATGTATATTTTCACGCTCTTTTAAATTTCCCAAATTATATAGCTAACCACAATTTCTCAATTAAATACGTGATCTCATAAATGTTAGTATGGGAGACTTCTGGCACTTAGATGTACTTTAGAACTTTACGATGGTTCTACAGCCACTCAGCTTCTGCCAGGCTTACCTCAGGGATGCAGTCATCATGGGTCACCACCCTCACTATGTCGTCCAAGGGCAGAAGGGAATTACACTTGATTTCAGTATAGACATTCTTCCCCTCTGTGCACGCTGCCAGCAACTCCACAAGGGTGATATGGTAGGCTAAGGGGCCACTGTCATCCCCTCGATCTCTCTCTGAACACATCATATGGAGAAGGATTGGAAACGATGCTCTATCATTGTAAAAGATCAGCACATCTTCACCCCCATTTATCAACTGAAATGATAATAAGAGAATCTCCATTGCTGTTCAAATTTTCATTCTTGCATTTTATTTTCAAAGGCTTGATCTATCTAAAAACACATGTATCTCTTTATAAAAGCATTGGTAACAGCGCAAAAGCATCATTATGCCAAGGAAGAATGGGAAAATGTTATAATCATGTGCCAAGTGACCAGTTACAAAAGCTACGAAAATGAGGGTGGGGGCGGCAAGAATTAAACAACATGGACAGTAGCAAGGTGCTCATCAGTGAGTTAGACACTGAAATCAAACCTGGCATTTCTTCACATGTTTACCAAACAAAAGAATAAATTTATTTCCCTCCACATTAAATAGAGGACTCCACTGCCAAAGCACTGGATATCACCTATGTCTAATTTTTACTAAACAGTATGATATATACCCAATCACTTCAATAGTGACTAAATAAGTAAGCAAGTACATTGAGCCACGTATAAATCTACAAAAGTCTGGAAAATCCCATGTTTATTGGGAACACATCAGTAGAAAACAGAAGTAAAAGCAGAAGAGGGAGAAATAAGGAGAAGAAGACTGAAAAGATGAGACACAAAGAAATAAATAGGTAGGGGCTTTTAGGACATGAATTTTTCTTCATATTTTATTATATAATTTTAGTGGATAATTCTAGCAGGTGGCAATTTTACTGCTGAAACATCATAAGATATTATTGTCTATCTCTTGGCAATGCCAATTTTCTAACCACAATATAAGTAATTTGGTGGGGAACAATAGATATACAATTTTAATCTATTTATCTTATTTAAATTGATAAGCCAATGAATTGGCTTGCTTTGGCAGTTTTGTTGGAAGAAAATGTATATACATCACAAATATATTAAATATTAACATATATTAAAAGTACTTCCTCACACATAGAAATACTTCATTTGATAAATGCCATAGGAATGGCTTAAATATTTGCTACTCTCTCAATTTAATTTTTCCTTGGTGATCAGAATCCAAATCAAATTACTTCCCACACATGTCTATGCAATAAAGAAGAACTAATGTGAATGTAAACATAGTTGGTAAATTTTACAAGTTTAAAACAGTCCTTATAATGTTTAATAACAATAATTTACATTTAAAAATTTTAAGCTTTTGCTGAATTAATTTTAAGATTTCCAAATGGCAGGAGGGACTCACATTGAATCAATACAAAAATGTCTCCCACCCCAATTTGAAAGAATATAATTGCAAAATTGTCCCCAAACCAACAAAGTCTACAATGTAACTGTTTGGTAGCCATGACTTGAAGCTGCCTTAATCCAGACAGGCCACGAGAGAACTATTTAGTCACAGAGTGGTGATTTACCCAGATGGGCTCTTTGGGCTGCCAGTTCCCCAAAGTCTCACACTTAGTTCCTAGTGAGTAACTCACTTTTTATGTAAATCTCACTCAGCGCCAAACATCAAGATTAAAAGGGCAAAATAAACTAAGTACTTCATCCATTCATTTTTCATAGATTTTTGTGTTACTCTAAGTAGCAAGTTTCCGCCTGCTATAATAAAGCACCAACAAGTAGTTTTTAATCAGTTGGTTCCTTTCGAAGCCTTTGCAAAATATGGCAGAGAACACCAACTCTACATTTCAGAAACAAAACAATAAAGGTACTAGAAAAACAGAGTTCTATCTCTTTGTTGTATTATTGAAAACTTTAAAATACTAATTTTTTTTACCTTAATTTCAAATAATCTTGTGAAATGCTAAGACTTAAGTCATAATTTAACATACCCAAATTCATTATGAATCAAACGAAAAAACTCTTAGAAAATCATAAACTTAAGTTGTAAGGTGTTGCTTTCATTGGACTAAAGCAAAATGTATTTGCGCTTAAGGAGTCATGATGAAATAATTTTCCAAAACGGTTGTTTGGTTTTTTTCTTCCTCTAAATTAACAGAAAATACATACTCGAGCATATTGTTTAGGTGAAGCTGATAAAATACAAACTGAGAACACACCTCTGTCATTACCATATCCTGGCATTTCTTCACATATTTACCATCTGCTTTCACAATTGTTTGCAAAAACCTCAGGTACTCCACGTGGCGACCATGTGTCTCAATGCAGTGCACAAAATGCTGCACAACCCGCTCGCTGATTTCATTGCACAGATGGTAATTGTTCATGAAGATGTGCCGCATGGTTTCTGCTTCAAGGAGCTAAACAGGGAACACACTTTGTAATAATGACAAGATCAATTTTGTATTCTACAAAATTAGACTAATTTTCCTGCTTGTGATCAGCTTTACATTTTATATGAAGCCCAAGTGAGTGTTCTGTGCAAGCCTCCTACAAAATGCAATGAGATCATTAACCATTAAAAGAAATTCAGCTCACAAAGGAACTCAGTTGAAGACAGGAGCTTATTATCATGAAGTACAACATGTCAGCAATAGTGTTCTTGACATTAATTTAATTATCTATTATTCAAAGTCAGCTTTTTCTTAAGATCTGCTTAAACATGTTTAAAAGGCAAGAGTTAACTCTATCTTCAAGCTACCCATATTTTATTTTATGGTATTATTAAGTTAGTTCTTTGTTGTACCATATCATTATTCTAACATCAAACTGTATGTGAAAAAATGCAATTGTCATTTGCATATAAAATTTTTTGTGATTTTTAAATTTACTTTAAGAGTCCTTAATGGAAATAAAAAGATGATCAATTTTAGAGAGAGAGTACCCATAAGGAAAAAATGAGGTGACAAAGATTAATAAAATTCTGTTCATTAGTGCTACTAAAATTAATTTGATGCATACTTTACTATAAATATTAGGAGTCACTAAAATACTTACACCAGGAGTTAAAAACAAATTCAGATGTTTATGAAGAAGAATTTGATTCTGTGGATTTCCTTTGCAGAAATTCTGCAGGAAAGTATGGGCTAGATTCATTACTTCATTCATCTTTTCATCATTCTGTAAGTTAAAAGAGTAGCATATGATACAAAGAAACAAACCTGAGTACAAATACTATCAAAAAACATATTCCTTCAGAAGACTGTCTATGAACTGTTACACAAATTGCACAAAATGTGTTAGTTTACTAGCTCTACTTTTGTCATACATTGGCAACCTCTCTAGATATTATAAAATAAGGACTGCTTTGTCCAGTATATACACAAAATGTAAAATGCAGCAAAGTTAAATGAAAGGTACATAACATCAAAGGCAATGGGCAAGTTGAAATTTTCTAGCACACTCTCACAAAACACCTTTTGCAACTTCTTTCCTCCCAACTCTCTCAACCCAGTGAAAAAGTATAGACAGTAACTGTTCAGAGATGGTCTAACAAATCCAAACACAAGATTTCTTACCAGTTTTTATAAGATATTTACAAAGAAAAATTTTATTTTACTACTTCTACTCTAAATATATCAAGCACTTTTAAATATCTAGAAGGACTAAATATTTCTGCAAGAACTTATCCACTATGCACAGTACTGGTAAATAAAATTGCACAAGTAGCAATGGTTATAATCTGACATAACTTCTAATATGACCATTTGTGTTTGAACTTTTCCCTCCTCACATATGTAATGCTTAGAGATGATTGAACAAATTCATATTCAAAAGTCATTTAGGAGGACAGAATTTCCCATGAATTTCAACACAAAGTGGACAAAATGTGCTAATTTTACTAACTACTCTGTCATATACCAGAAACCTCTTTAACATGTAGAAACAAGATGTTATAAAATTGGGACTTCTTTGTCCATTATATATACAATACATACAATAAAACACTTAAGTCTAGTTGGAAACATCTAGTCTTTCAAGATGTCTAAACATACACAACATATGGTAAAAGTAGAGGGCATAGTAATGCCCTTTAAGTATTTTTTGTTGAATGGAATTATTAAATTAGACATCTTGAAGAGTGTGTTGACTGTTCACTGGGTGGTGAGTGGGGGAAGGAGAAAGTTTGCAGAGAGAAGGGTTCTGTGCCCCTTAGATTAGTCCTGATTGTCTAGTCATTGTTTTATGTGCATTTTGGTTAATATTCCTAGGTATTAAAATATAAGTCCTAATGCCCAACATATGGTAGAAGTAGCAAAACAATCCCACCACAAATATCCTTTTGTTAGTTGTTAGGAATAACTGTCTTCTGGGAATGACCTTTGTCAATCCATCTCTTGGAACTAGGGGGTCATCCCAAACTTAGTCACTGGAATGCTGAAGAAGAAGAAAAATGGAAGGAGAAAGGCTCTCTGTTAGTATCTCTGTGTCTGGAAGACAGTTCTAGATTATAGCCATAGATCTATATGTGCATTTTTGGCAAGGTACTTGTGTTTATTGTACACAAAGTTCACACTTTATTTCACAACATCTAAGCTTTTCAAATGTCCTGAGATGACAGTGTATCATAAAAAGTAGAGCTAGTAAATTAGCTAACTCATACATATATTTTTGTCATAATTGATAGAAAAGATGCATCTTGGCCATGGAATTGTTTTTTCTCTTGGCAGTATGCACCAGGACTTGTTCAATGGGCTGGAGCAGAGGGGCAGAAGGAAGCACACAGGGAAAAATGTGAACAAGTGCTCAAGGACTTCCATTCTGATGTGAGCCAATGATGTGTGTGCATCTTCTGGCTGTACTGCTGGACTATTTTAATTCACAGGGAACATGCTTTCTTACTAATATTTTAGTAGTAGAAATCTGATAATGAATTCTCCCAGAAACATTTTTGTGGTGTACTCTGCTGCTTTAAGTCTCATTTTAAATTGAATATTAAGGGAATGTATTATTTTAGTTGTAACTCTGCCAATTCATCTATCTAGAATCCTGTTGCCATTTTTGTCTTCGGTGAAATTTTTATTCCCAAGAAAGGCAGGATTACAACTTTTTTTCTAACAGATTGAGTTGGTGTCGTATATTCTTGGTTTAAAAAAAACACTCCCGTAGCCGGGGTGGTGGCACACGCCTGAAATCCCAGCACTTGGGAGGCTGAGGCAGGAGGATCACGAGTTCAAAGCCAGCCTCAGCAATGGCGAGGCACTTAGCAGCTCAGTGAGACCCTGTCTCTAAAAAAATACAAAAGGGGGGGGGCGCTGGGGATGTGGCCCAGTGGTGGAGTGCTCCTGAGTTCAATCCGGGTACAGAAAAAATAAAAATAAAAAAAAGCACTCCCGTAGCCAATTGATGAATATTCATGATGTGGAAAAGCACAGTGGAGGTCTAGGATCTCCTTGACCACACAGGACCTAGGACAGTCCTGACCAAACAAACTTCTTGTGCCTAGATGACGTTGTTCTTTATTTATGTTTTTATGTTTCCTGGAAAGTACATATTAACTTTTGGAAAATAAAAGTTTGGTTTTTTTAAAAGTGCTTCTTTGCCCAGGGATATTTTTTCTCTGTGCCTGTTCCATGGTCACTATTCTCTGTGCCCTTTATGTTTCTATGCCTCCCATAGTTGGCCCTGCCACTCCTCTGTGTTCTAGATACTCCTCATTTTCTCTTAGTTGTCCTCATATCCATTGGGTTCTAGTCCTTAGACCTCCCCTTTGTTTCACAGCCTGTCCTTCCTTTGCCCCAGTCTTTCCGAATGTTCCCCATCTCTCAACACCGGTGTCACTTCTCCCCACCCTGCCCACAGCTCCTCTGCCCTCCCTTCTTCTCTGCTCCCCTCATTCTCTATGTTTCTCTTCCCTTCTCTGCTGTCACCTCTAATCCCTCTAATTCTTTCCCTCCTTTAAGTAATTCCACCCTTCCCAGCATGTCTGTATGCCTGGCTCCATTTCTTTTCCCCTTTGTTTCTCCTCTTTCTCATACTTCTTCCTGTTTCTTCTAAAATCTATTCCTTCTCCTCTCTCCTTTCTGTTTTATGTCTTTACTAGTGCACTATAGCTATACATCATAGTGGGTTCTGACATGATCAGACATGCACCACTGTGACTCTTACTCCCCCCGCTTTCATTTTCTTTCCCCCTTTGCTTTCTCTCCTCCTTCTTTCCCCTCCTTTTTAAAACATGGGCTCTTAAATTGCCTTCCTTTTTCACTGTCATTTTCCACAGTTCTATAATATACTACTACCATTTGCTTATAGGAATCTCAATAAGAAACGTAGATCTCCAAATTCACAGAGAAGGCAAAGTCTGTTCTTAAAAGTCGTCTTCAGACATTATTGAAATCATCTAACAATATCATATATAGTTGATTGCCCATTTGTCATGTGGCCATTGTTAGAGATTCAGAATGAATTTGTGTTTTGAGTGGTAGCTTATATAATTGTGTTTAATGTCTTCCTTTTTTCCTAATCTAAGGGTCTATAGTTTATGCCATCTGTAACTAAGTAAGCAGCCGAAAGTCCTTAATAGACCATTTCCTCATATTTAAAACAGGGATGAATCAACTAGACTAACAAATAAGACTAAAAATAACTCCATCTATAAGTAAAAATGGGAAAATTTTACTTCAAAATCTTCTAACACTTTCTTTCAAGGACACTTCAGCCATAGAAACATCCAGTTCCCACTGAAAAGCCAGCCAGGACAGAAGAGCATCCCAGGGCCAGTGCTGCAGCAGCTCGTGCTTCCTGGGACTCTCATCTCACTTTTTCGTTGCTATTATTATTATTTCTAAACAATCCAGTTATTAAAACTGAATAAACCCATAGAAACAAAGGAGTAAAAATTGTTCAATTCTCCAGTTATATTATTAGAAGGGAATTAATCATGTGTCCAATGTCCATGTTATAATACCAGATGAAATTATTCAGAGAATAAATACTGAGGATTTAGTATCTTTTGTTGCCTTTCAACAACTCTTCAACTGCATTCTGTACCACAGGCTGGATTATGCCACCTTAGGAATGCTATGACTTGTAAATTAACATATTAGAAAGAAAACTAAATGGGGAAAGGCAGACAGCCTAGTGGAAGACCAAGTGAGAAGGGTGTCCACACAGAGAAAGGCCTGGCCTGGCCAGCTGGCACCAAGGGAGATGAAAAGAAGACCCCCTACTGCGTGCTATCAGAGACCAGTGTGGCCAGTGAAAGGGGTGGGCGTTCATATGGAGGTGTGGCAGCAGCATGATGGAAGACTGTTTTTCACAGGGTACCGATAAATAAGTAACTGTCATAAAAAGATAATGGGAGAGGACAGGGTTCTTACTATTAGAGAATGGACACACAGTACCAAAAAAGAGAAACTAGCATGAACTCTGGTTTGAAATTAGAGTTACGGTTATGAAAACATGGTTTTCAATAATGTATAAACAGATAAGAAAATAAATGTCTATGTAACTTGGATATGTGTGCATGTATTATGTATGTGCATGTACACACACACACACACACAGATATGCATGTCTCTGACTATGTCTATTCAGAGGACATGGAAAAGGTAACATTTCAATAGCAATGAGCATAATACTCGTTTTCCAAAACTTTGCTTCTAAATATCACTCTCCATCAAATGGAACCAGGGCTTCTTAAAGAAATGGCTGATTCCAGGGATGAAGTAGGATGAACCTGGAACATTTTACTGTGCCAGATCATGATGACGGGGACATGTTAGAGGACACAGAATCTAGCTTGAAAGGCCTTCACTGGCCAGTTCTGGGGAAAACTGTGAGTCAAAATAATGATAGAACTCTATTATAACCTATTGAGTAAAATGAACTTCTGCATGTCCACACTGATACAAGTAAATGAAAGGATGTACTCAAAGTTAGATGAAGAATGGGATATTTACTTAGTTTCACAAAATCACTCCACCAAATACTTAATAATTACAAAGGGAAAGTGAGTACTTCACAGTGGAGAAGCCAAGTAGTCACCACCTTAATCAAGTGATCAGAGTAAACATCATGAATAATGGGACAATTAAAACCAGGTGCCACCTACTAGCAAGCAGTGAGAAGAACTCAGCATCCTTCTGCTATGTTCCTGCCAAAGATGCTTTAATGACTCTAATCCCATGAGGAAATAAGAGCTGACCCAAATTAGGGGACATTCTTCAAGATAAGTGGCTATCTGCAAAATTATCAATGACATGACAGTTCCAGCACCAGGAAATTTAAATAGACATGACAACCAAAAACTGCATGTTTCTAAAGTGGATCCTTTCATCAATTAGAACACTCTGGGACAAGGAGAAATTTGAATGATGTGTGGGATTAGGTGGCAGTCAAGTGTCATACTCTTTCCTGATTTGGAAAGCTGTAGTGTGGTCATGTGGAACCATGTCTCTGCATGAAATACACACTAAAGGGCTCTAAGATGATGATGATTAGGTGGGGGACTCAATCTCAAATAGGAGAGATGAAAAGTTCTGTTTCAACTTACTATACATTAAAAATTGTATCAAAACACAAAGTTAAAGAAAAAGGTATTGAAGGACAAACCTTTTCATAGGGTATCTGCAGAAGATCTAACACCACAGAATGAGCCCCCATATTTTTCAGTAATCGTTGATGTTGATTCCGACACTTTTTATTCTGTATGCAGAGTTTACTTAACCTAATCAAAATCTTTAAAAAGAAGGAAAGCATTACAAACAGCAATATTAAATAAGTATAATATATAAGCAACAATTATTTATCATGCAAATATAAACCTATATAAAGATATTATGAATTTGCAGACCTCCTTTACAATCCGGTAGTTATTGCTCTTATTGCTGTCAATCTGGGGTTTCTTTGTTCCATCTTGCACTGGACTTAAAATGTTTGTTTCCTAAAATAAACAAAATATGTATTTTATGCCATATGTAGCTTGATAATAAATTTATGTTTTAATAAATATACTTTGTGATCATTTTTAATAAATTTATTATTGAACCTATATCTGTCTTTTGTGTTTTCTTTTTGCATAAAAAGCTCCTTGGCTTGAATAAGTCATGTAAATTACCACCACCTAATAAAAACCCAATTATAAGATAGATGGTATAATTAATGAACTGTATTTAAAAATAAAAGTTATTATATAATGTTAGCATATATGTACATGTTTGTATGTGTATATATGTGTATATTTCAAAATATTATGGTTTTATGTTGTCTCTAAAAAAAGAATAGTAAAAATTCAGAGCATAAAAAAGATATAATTTCATCATCAGGGATAACCCGTAATGAAATAAAGAATGAAGGAGCATATCATAACAGCTGAATACATCTCAGGAAGGGAAGAAAGAACAACTTAACCCAAGGATTTTCTGCCAGGTTACCATGACATCCTTCAGAGTCACGACTTGGAGCCACCCAAGCATGTACAAAGCCATGAAAATGAAGAAAGGAAAATAAAACTTAAATTATAAATAGTATTTTAGATTACTACATTAGCAAAGCTTATTAAGAATGCCTGAAACACCAAAAACACTTATTTATAACAATTACTGTCTGAAGCATTATAAAAAATATAAGGAATACAAATATTTTAAATATTAACTATTGCAATAACCATATAAAATATGATTACAAATAATTCTATATAGAACATTTTAAATTAAAATTTGGTACATATCTGGTAATAGACTATGGTGAATGGATAAAAAAAAATAAATAAAAGATATGGCCCTGGGGTTAGGGTTGTGACTCAGTAGTACAGTGCTCACCTGGCATGTGTGAGGCCCTGGGTTCAATCCTCAGCACCACATAAAAATAAAATAAAGGTAGTGTGTCCACCTACCACTAAAACATATAGATAGATAGATAGATATAGATATGGCCCTTCTTACAAGAAAATTAAAGCATACCTGAGAAAATAGGGAGAAGTAAGAAAATAAAGAATTGGTTGAAGTTTGTCTGGACGAACCCAATTACTATGTATAACCATAAAGCTCTAATTTTAAAAAGTAAAGATTTGAATTGAGCAGATTTCACTGTTCAGAGAAAGAGAGAGAATGGCAATAATTTAGACACCTTTATGAAAGAAGTCAAGTTTAAGCCAAGGTCTTCGAAGGTAGAAACCAGTTAAGCACAAGGGACACCTGGGAAGTAGGGGGATGACTTGGTCAGAGCAGGAATTCATCTTAGCCAAAGGGACTGCAGTGAGAAAAGGCATATGCTGAGCAGAAAACAGCAAGAACTGACAAAACAAGTTGCATAAGACTGGGTGATTACCTCTCTTATTTACACCAAGTACAAAATTACATTTAGGATGAACATCTGGTTGAACTTGGGTTAAAAATGCCCTAAACTCCTGACTATTGATGGCACTGGACTCTCACAGTTATGGAGGACCCCAGTTAAGCTCAGAAAAACGTAAGAAAAACAACATGAGGCCAAAAAATATAATTTCATTTTTCTTGGGCTATTTTACCTACTGTGCTCCAGAATGAATCATAAAATTAATGCAAACCAAGGGGGGTGGGAATACTTTGCTTGCTGGTCCAAAAATTCTGATGAAAATCTTCAAGCCCCTGTAATCCCAGTGGTTCCAGAGGCTGAGGCAGGAGCATCAGGAGTTCAAAGCCAGCCTCAGCAATTGCGAGGCACTAAGCAACTCAGTGAGACCCTGTCTCTAATAAAATACAAAATGGGCCTGGGATGTGGCTCAGTGGCTAAGTACCCCTGGGTTCAATTCCTGGTATTAAAAAAAAAAAAAAAAAAAAAAAAAAAAAAAAACTTAAAGCTGCAGAGTGACTTGGTAAGGTTTAGCCAGCACCACTCATCGGTCGGCTTTGGCCTCCCAATCTGAATTCCACTTTAGCATGTAACCTCCTCTTCCATTTATTAAGCAGAAAGATATTTCCCTAAATTACATTTCCCTTTTTCACCCCAAAATTTCAACTATCACAATCTGATCTATCTCTCTTTCCTGAGAGAACAAAACTTTTGATGTGTAAATTTTGAAAATTCCCTGCCTCCTCTCTCTTCTTCAGTCCTATTTCTTATATATGACCAGTTTCTAATCTCTACTCTTTCTCATCTCTTTAAAAATATGGTCCAGTTGAGGCTACTCCAACACATTCAGTGATACTGCCCACCCTGAAAAGTAGTCTTGCCTCTCAGATTATTGCTCCCAGTATTATCTCAAAAGAATCATCTATTCCACACTAAGATTGCTTCATGTGCTAATGATTCAAAATGGCCAAAACTTTCTCCAGCATTTGACTCTGTGGTTCATTCCCATTTTTTGTTAAGCCCCATTCTCAGTTTTATTGTGGTATGATACTCTTCCCTATTACCTTATACCTTGTGACCAATCCTCTCTTTTCATTCAGCAGAATTGCAACTGCAAAAGGTAAAAGAGCAAATGCTGAAAGACTTCAAAAGCTTACTAAGTCTGACTTCAGGGCTGTTTCCCCTAGCTATCCTACTAAATGCTAGGAGGGACACGAAATAGCAAAACCTCCACTCCAGGTACAGGGGAAAACTGAGACATTGTCTGCTAGACTCTAAACATTAAGTGAATCCTACAAAGTCACAGAAAAAAATATTAAACTGTCTTTATAAGCAAAGCCAGCATAGAAGAGGCAAGACAGGTCAAGTGGCTAAGGTAGATGGAAACTCTAGGGACTGGAGGTCAGAGAATGAGACACATAGGGTTTCTATTTCATATCAAAAGGAATGTATTGATGAGAAGTAGAAATTGAAAAAGGTAGAAATATAATTAAATTTTCTTTTTCTGATCTTAAAGGTGGAGAATAAATTTTTATAAGGCTGTTTGATTTTTTTTAGGAGAATAAATACTAAGGATAATCAAATTTACACCAGAAATCAAGATTAAGACATTATCAAATCTAAGGACTGACAAAGCTCCAAAGGTAGAAAGATCTTTCTGATGTTTGTAGAAGGCAGTTGAATATGCAGGCAAAGTTTTGGCCAATATATTTAAGCCTATTTTTCAAACAATGACCTGAATAAAAAAGCAACAGACTTGTTTTAAGAAAAGTAATCTCGGGCAAAATGTACTATGGTACAAGAAGTTATGCTCTTTAGTTCAACCCAAGGGAAGACTCAGACAATGCTAAACTGTGTTAACTATGGGAATCATGAAGAATAATGATTTTAATTTAAAATTGCCAGCAGTCAACCCAAGGAGACAACACTGGAGAATTCAATAAACAATCCCTTTTAATTTCAGAAAATAATGCAACATAATTAAGTGGAACAAAAGTATTAACCCAAAGAACATCTGGATGATTCTAAGTGAGTCATCAGGGGAATCTAAGAAACATATAAACAATGTACCTACAGTTAGGTTTTTATTTTTTTATTTTGCGAATGCTCTAAACAAAGGTATTTTAAGAATATTCCTCCAAAAAGGGCAGAAATCACTGTATTCTTTACATCCTACACAACCTAAGCCCTATTGAAGTAACCAAATCTACAAAGCTGTAACTTTATTCTAATGACAAAACACTAGAAAAGTGCAAAATGCTGAGCAAGCCCAGGAAAAATGTGTAACTCTGCGAACAGTCCCACGCTTACAGCACACATCCAAATGACCCTTGACAATGGTGACGAAGAATAAATATGGAGCTCCAACAGCACTAGCACTTTATTATAATTGCTTCCTGTCATCTGAACAACCTGAATTTACTTCTTCTAATTGAATATGGGAAATAGCTTAGTTAAGTGATTTTATAGAGGCAGCTATATTTTTAATTGTATAGTATGTACCACAATAAAAAGCAGAAGGTTCAGAAACAAGACAGCAAGAAGAGAAATTGGGTGGGTAGCAGGGTTCTAGGCAGAGACACAAGAGTGAACACTACTTCAAAACAGAGGTTCCTCCCCAATTTTTTTCTTTTTCCTTTTTCCTTTTTTTTTTTTTTTTTTTTTTTTTTTTATTGGGTATGGGTAAGGAAGAGGCAAGGAAACTCTTTTATATCAACAGCAAAAGTAACATAAGAAAATAGTATCGTATGGACTACATGGCAAACTAACACTGGCACCAATTCCTGGGGACCCAGCTTCTTAATTTAAGCAAGGGCAATCATACTTTTAAAAATAGGACTTTCCAAATCCTACCATGTAGAGCTGCAGGCATCTACAGCTGCACGATTAAAATAGCTCAGTGCATGCCTTCTATTCTTCCCCACCCCACTGAAGTTTAAGGAGGTCCTTCCTCAGCAAAGTTGTCAAGTCAGCAAGACAGCACAGCATTCTGCTCACCATCTGGATCCCCAGTCTTCCCTTCATGTAACCACTCTTCAGCCCCATTAAGGACATCATTAACCATCCAGTGTCCCCACAACTCCAGGTGTCAAATGCCTTCCTTCTCCTTCCCCCACTCCCTCTAAAACATGGGGTAAAGATCTAACAATCAGTCTTTCATATTTTTATAGATCAATCAGATTATAATTTAATTGACACTTCAGAATAAATGTTTACCCTCTTCAGACAACTGAATGAGAGCCTTTTATGGGATGATGGGTATTTTTTTCTCTCTCTCCCATCTCATAGTACCATCACCTACCAGTCATTTAGGGGGGTGCAAAATGCCTAAAACACTCTAGATCTCCTTGTCTGAACTTCCCTTTAAAACTAATATGGACCATCATGGTGTCGTGGTTGACCATTTCGTTTTTTGTTTTATTTTGTAGCGCTAGAGATTTAACCCAGGGCCTCATATGTGCAAGGCAAGCACTCCACCACTGAGTTATATCTCCAGCTCATGGTTGACAGTTTCTGCTTCTCTGAGGAGTGTGTAGGGCTGCTTGAAGGCTTGGACCAAGATTTACAATGGGCAGAGGAGGCTGTGTCTCCCTTACTGGCAGGTGACTTCCCTTCAGGCTTCCCTCAACCCAGGCCCAAATCTCTTCCCTTTGAGAGAATAAGTACACACATTCCTAACTTGACCCTAAACCTGTTTCCCCCACACACCCTGTCCCCAGGTCAATACAATGAGTTTTCTGACTCATTCGATATCATTTTAAATGGTATTTGATGATGTTTAATCTGATGTCCAAGAAAACACCCCAAATTTACTATCTGTTTGTCTGACAAACTAACAAAAAGCATATGTCCCTGGAGAGTGTGGTCTTTTATAGAGGTATCAGAAAATACTGGGAATATATCAGTAACAGGTATGGTTAGTGTAAACTAATAATGGCTGTCATGCCTCAACAAGAAACTGTCATCACAGAAAAGCTGCCTTTCTTTCTTTCTTTCTTTCTTTTTCTTTAAGAAATGGGGTCTTGCTGTGTTGCTCAGGCTGACCCCCAAACTCCTGGCCTCAAGCAATCCTCCTGCCTCAGCCTTCCCTGTAGCTGGGTCTACAGATATGCATTACCATGTCCAGCTTATCCCAGAAATTTTGCAATGCAATGCAAGGGGTGGCTAAAACCTTGCCAGAATTAGATAAAACATGGAAATGATGAGCAGCCTTTTAGTCATGAGCGTGGCAGACAGTCACGAAGCACTATACAGGAAGTGAGAACAGTCACATATCAGAACCCTCAGAAACTGCGTCTGGTACCTGTGGTACCATGTGAAGAAGGCGTCCTCCTCACAGTCCTCACAGAAGTGGCTGTGAGAAGAGGCCACTGGACGAATATGTGGCAGGAAGGAATCACTCTCAACCAAGTAATCACCCTAATCAAGCAGTCATTAAGAAATGTTGGCACCTGATCTAGTGACAAACCTGTGCTGATCTGACTATATCAGCTTTGATCGTTCCCTTATAAGATACTTGCCAAGAACCTTAGAATCTTAGGAACTTAGCATCTTCACTAATAATCTGTATTGAATTAAAAACAAATGGAAGCATTTTTTAACAAAAGGGTAAGATAGTAATTGTTCTTTTTAACATGAAGGGAAATTCTAAGTTCATGCTAAAACAGCATTAATTTTAAATATAGGGTAGAAGAAGAGAAGATTCTTCTTGTGGAAGTAATTTAAATAACAAATTCAGGAAGTGTAAGCATTACATTTAAGAATTTGCATTACAACCAAATAGAATGAGAATATATAAAACTAGCATTTGGGTAAAACCCAAAAATTATTTTTCAGCAGTATGTCAGATGGAAGGGCTTATTGATCGATACCTCTGGCAATCACCTTCACTAATATTAGCTCAGACATAAGGACAGGAATAAGTAATGTGACATAAACAAGATAAATTATACAATGAATTCTGGAGTAAAAATAGAAAATAAAGATAAGAAAACAGATTCTATCAAAGGAAAATGCAGGAAAGCACTGCCCAAATTAGAGAATTAACCTTCTTCATGAAATTACCCTGGCATCCTCTATTGGCCAAATCAAATAGAAGGTTTATTTAAAAACACAAGAACTCTTTTCTGTGCTATGCCATGAGGATTCAACATCGCACCAGTCCCTGATGTCAAATGTCACTCCTCAATCACAACTCGTGCTGCAGAAACAGTGCTCATGTAGGACTATTTTCCCACTATGAAAAATCAAGTACTCCTATTGGGGAAAGCAGAATTGTCTTTCAAGATATCCTTCTAAAGAGATTTGCCTCCTTGCTTCCTTTTTCAAAGACAAGACTGGAAGTGGTAGGCAAAGAATGGAATACAGATTTTGCTTCTAAAGAGTAATGCATACAGACATAATAGACACATCATCACACAGGGAAGGTGTGCCAGAAAGAAATAGAGAAAGAATAATGGAGGAAGGGAGATGAGAAAGGAGACAAAGCAGGAAGGAATTAATCTATAAATAGTTATGTATATTAAGTAATAAAAATAATTAAGATAAAGCTACTTACTAAAATTCAATGCCTACCAAGGATGTTATTGCTAAGAAAGACAACCCAAAAGCTCAACAATAAGAAGACTATCATTTCCCAATAACATGCAGTCAAGAAATCTTCTGAAAGGACATGTAAATAGATATGTGTAAAACAACCACAGAGACGAGGAAGAACAACATCGCTCATGCCATGTGGCTCGTGCGGTAGCTGCACCAAGGAACAGTACTGGGTTGTTGGAAGGGGGTACATAGGATCAGAGGAACACTAGAATGGTCAACGGAAAGGGAGGGGAGGGAGGGAGTAAGGGGGGGGTTGGAAAAAAATTGGTGGTTGAATGAGATGGATATCATTATCCTAAATGCATGATTGAAGATCTGAATGGTACTTATATACTTTGTATACAAGCAGTTGTATGTAAAAAGATACTATACTTGTGCATGATGAATAAGTAAATAAATAATAAAAAAATAAAAAGAAATAATATTTAGCAATAAATAAGTATTGATACAAGCTTCTACATGGAAGAACTTTGAAAACATTGCAAAGGAAAGAAGACAGACACAAAAGGCCCCCCTCATTATATGATAACATTTATAGGAATTGTTTAGAATAGGCAAATCCATAGAGACAGAAAGGAGATAGATTGGCAATTACCAGAAGTTAGGAAGGGGGAACTGGGAAATCACTAATGAGCATGGAGTTTGTTTTTGGAATGATGAATGGTCTGGAATTTGGTAGTGGAGATGGTTGCACAACTTTGCGAATATACTGAAAGCCATTGAAGTGTACACTTTAAAAGTAAGTTGTATGGTATGTAAATTATATGTCAAAAAATAAAATGTTTTGCACCCATGACTTCTCTAGTGGCAGAAATGGGGACAGTACCCCATTTCTGAACACCAGACCAATGTTTATGTTCTGTGCTCAGGTTCAGGTTCAATGTTGGGTTCAAGTTTCAATGTCATGTTCAGGTTTCATGTGCATGACTAATAAACACTTCCTGAATTAAAATAAAATAAAAAAAAAAAAAGGAACAGTACTGGGGACAGCCCACACAGCATCATTCAGCAAGGGTAAGCACTGTATTTTGGGGAAGAGGAAAAGAACAAGCCGAGGAGCGTAGGAGGATTAGAGGAACACTAGAAAGGTCAATTGGGAGGGAGGGAAAGGGAGGGGGCAAGGGGCTAGAATGAGAGGGATATCATTACCCTAAGTGCATGTATGAAGACAAGAATGGTATGAATATACTTTGTATACAAGCAGAGATATGTAAAAATGTGCTCTATATGTGTATTATGAATTGTAATGCATTCTACTGTCATAAACAACAACTTTGGATTAAAAAAAAAAGTTTAAAAAGCATGAATCTTCCACTCTCTAATAGAAAATGCTGGGAGCTCTGCTGGACGCCAGTATGGGTCTAGATTTCCAAGTAACTGCTCTCCTAACCCCCAAAATTAACGTCCTACAGGGCAAGTTTGAGAGTTACCTGCTCAATAAAAGTATACACAACTCTCTGGACCATTGCTTATAGAAACTGCTTAGGAACACCAGCTGTGGGGCTCATAGAAATTGTACTACTGCTGGGGGCAGAAGCCACAGGTTCCATGAGAAGCTAAGTTAGTGTATAGCACCTTGGAGGAGAGGAACTCCCTCCACCATTCCCATCAGCCCAGGCAGCTCACTGTCCAGGCAACTTAGAGTGAGCCCCAGGGACAAGGAAGACAAGGAAACTGTCTTCCTTGTCTTCCTTGCTGGAGCTCAGTTAATTCTGTTCCTTACATCACATATCCATTAAGATAAAAAAAAAAAAAATCAGAAGAAAAACAGGCAGATATGAATCTAGACTGGATAGATTTGAAAAGGAACCAATTAGAAAGCTTGAAAATGAAAAAAAGTAGTTCTTGAAGTAAAAACAAGATAGTTGTTAAATATCAGATTTAAAATTATTTCATTTAATTTTTTTTACAAAATTGTGTATAGAAAATTATAAGTAATTTTTTTAAAGCTGGAAATCACATAGGTGGATAGATAAATACAGAGATAATCACAAATCCACATGCAAAGACAGAAGAAAAATCACTATAAGAAAAATAAACAACAACCCAAATAAATAACAAGAGCAAGGACTTCTCTCAGAAGCACTGTGATGTCCAAGTGACCTGCTTCTCCAGCCTAAATAAAGAGATGGGTGAACGCAAAGGGCAATCCTGACTTAACCCACTCGGATATGGTTTCCTGAGAGGTAATCTCTCCTTCCTATATTTAGAAGTCAACACATATTTGAATGTGATGAATTAGTAATTGCTTCTAATGCTACTGACATTGTCAACTTGTTACACTCTAGCCTTTAAGCTTTTAGAAATGATGGTACTATCTTTTAAAGGCCCAGGAAAAGAAGTTTCACGAACGGGTACGCTATGACATATTATAGAGGACCAAATCCATTCCATTCTCCTCATTTAATAAGAGATGAACTATAGTGATGGGATAATTTTGGGTCATACGCTGAGCTCTGCAGTGTTGGTAGATGGCTTCACTTCACCTTTATTGCCCAGAGTATTCAGAACCTGCAGTTAAGGGGAGAAGAACATTTAGGCTATTGGAAACATTTTTTTTATTATCAAAGTGAAAAATCCCATTAATGTTATCTGGTCCTCTGATATCTAAGCAGGCACAAAGTTAGACCATTATGAGCTGTTTGAAAACAATGCCATTGGCCCTGTGTTTAGAGCCTTTGTAAGACTCACTCAACAACAAAGGACTGTTATTGGTATGGGTCTCCAAGAGTGCATGCTGCCTGCTACTGGCTGTTTCCATTGATACTGTGATTTATTCATCCTGTTTACAACACATTGCCACAGTGTTTGCCTGATGGTTCATTGCATAATGTAGATTATGTGACTGTGTGTAAGTAACTTTGTAGCTTCTCATTTAAACTAATCCATTGTGAATGTACCTTTCTCCTGGTTTCTCAATCCACTTATCTGCATACATTTCTACTGTCACCTCCCCAGTTTGGGCTTTTTAAACCTTACACCTGAAATTATACAAGAAGCTCTTAATTGGTTCCCCCACTTTGATCACTTGTTCTTCTGAATTCTGCCCAGAAAAAAAAAAAAAAAAAAGTCCAAGATAATATACTCACCTCCCTACTCAAGAATCTTTAGAGTCTCCCAATTTCCAGTCATTTCTAACGTAATCACTCTTATTTATTGACTGCTTCAATTATTTCTGAATACATTTCACTGACTAATCCTTCAAAAAGGCCTATGTGACACGTCTGGACTAAGCCTTCTCCAAGTTGTTACCCACACCAACCAGCCTTCCTCCATACCAGGCTGCTCAGCACCACGTCAACTGCTGTCACACTGTTCCATGGGTGTTCATTCTATGCGCACATTCTTTGAGGGCAAGAGCCATATCTGGAATATTAGATTGGATTCTAGACATCAAACTTTAAGGTGGGAAATGAGAAATTCAAGTGTATACAAAGGCGAGTGAGCATGATGGCAAAGGGACTGAAATTATACTTTGAACAGAATGTTTCAAAGAAGGATTTTCCTCTGGAGAAACACAACAGCTAATCAAGTGGAGGACGTTCGTGCATGGTCCACATTGCCTTAAACCTATCATCAGTGAACACACATCCCAGGACGGATATACGGCTCAAAGTACAGAAGAGCTATTTATTGTTAAAAACCATAAAACAGAATAGGATGAAGTAGAGTTCAGAGAAAACCCCTCCTATACAACATCTAACAGGGACTGAGAAAATATTTAAGATACCTCTTTTTAGTAGAGAGACCAGAAACCATGAAAGAATATAAAGGTTTCAGAGCTCCTAATCAAGCACTGAATTCATTGTTGGCCTTGAAGGCTTCAGTATACATCTGATAACCTGGATTCCAAGTTTTAATGTGATACATGCATGCACACACACACACACACACAAAGGAAACAAAGAATAAATCCTAAGGATGGAAGGTCTGATCAGAAGCGCTGGCACACAGTCAAAAATATCAAAGGGAGACACCATGGTGATAAATCAGGAAAAGATGTAGCACAGAAGAACCAAAGGGGTCCCTGTCTTGGCCTTGACTCAGGCTGAAGTTAAAAAGGTGGGGAAATGCTCTTGAGGTTCCCATATATAAATACAAGCCCTCTTTGACTCTGTATTTGGGAACAGAATTCTCACTCATAAAGTAGCTCTCAAGAGTCCAAGCCAAAAACGTATTTGATGTGGTTACAGAATATAACATCCCAAGGTGCTTCACAGAATTGAATATAATTATCTAGATTAAACATAGGCCTCAGAAGAACTTCACATATAAAGTTCCAAAGAATGTAAGTTCATAACAACAAAAATTCCACTAAACACCTAAATAAATGCATGTCAAGGACTTCTGCAAGAATAGCTAACTTAAAATTGCAAATCAACCTCCTGTTAAAAAACAACTAGATTCTAAATATAAGCCTATTTTAAGCATAATTCCGGGGTGACAGAAAACAAAGGTCTCCCCAAGATCCCACCCTATATCTCCAAAGGGAAAAAAGTAACAAGAAATCAGATCAGGGAGCTCCAATACATAAGGCCACAGAATAAATATCCCTGAAGGCAAATGACAATACTACTTCTAACCCTAAAACTAAGGAAACTCTGAACAAGTGTCAAGTTTGGGGAGCTAAAACCCAAAATTTCTGCCTTAGGACAAGTACGCAGGAAGGGAGAAACATGGTCTCAGACTAGCAGCGCCCCCTGGCAACAGGCCGAGGCAATAGCAATCATTCTAAGGAGAAAAATATCCCACCCATTTCAACTCTGAGGTCTGCAGATCAAAAGATATGGGCTCAAAACCTGCCAGCAAGCAGTTAGAGCAGTTTCATTTTATAATCACCCCAAATTGTAAACAACCAAGATAACCTTCAATGGAGGAATGTATAAGCAAGCTGTAGTATAGCCATACAGTGGGCTAGTAAGTACACAGAGATTTAAAAAAATAAGATAAAAATAGATACCAAGCTACAAAAGAATATGAAAAGCCCTTAAATATATATTGCTAAGTCAAAGAAACCAGCCTGAAAAAGCTATATCTTATATGACTACATGACATTCTGGAAAAAGTGAAACAATAGAGACAATAAAAAGATCAGGGGTTGCCAGGGACTCAGTGGTTCAGTGGGAAGAGACAAATAGGTGAAGCCCAGAGAATTGCCAATGGTGAAACTATTCTGTGGGATGTTGTAATGGTGGATACATGAGACTAGGCATTTGTCAAGACCATAGAATTTATAATGCAAAGAGTGAACCCTAACCAAATGATGGACTTCAGTTAATAAAAGTGTATCATTATTGGCTCATCAATTGTAACAAATGTACCACACTGATACTAGATGTTAATAATAGGCAGAGATGAGAAGGGAGAATTTCATTTTCCGTGAAATTCTTCTCTGAACCTAATATTGCTGTAAAGCCTATTCAAAAAAGATATGAACTCATAATCAAAGATGACCAAAAATATAATGAAATGAACAACACGAATGAGAATAAGAAACACCAAAGTTCTTTGGATCCTTGAAGTCCTACATACATGATATAAAGTAGCCATATGGAATGACAAACAATAAAAGACAATAAAACATCATTTTAAAAATGGCCAAAAAGCCAGGCGCGGTGGTGCATGACTGTAATCCCAGCACTTGGGAGGCTGAGGCAGGAGGATCATGAGTTCAAAGCCAGCCTCAGCAATGTCAAGGCACTTAGCAACTCAGTGAGACTCTGTCTCTAATAAAAATACAAAAAAGGGCTGGGGATGTGGCCCAGTGGTCAAGTGCCCCTGAGTTCAATCCCGGTACCAAAAAAAAAAAAAAAAAAAAGGCCAAATAGAAGTGTATAAAAATCAAATTACAGGTATAAAAAAGTGTAATGATTGACATTAAAAGTTCAATTGGTGCCCCCTAAAGCTCAGGAAATAAGGTCAAGAGTTAATAAGTGGGATGGCATCAATTTAAAAAGCTTCTGCACAACAGAAACAATCAGGAATGTGAAGAGAAAACCTAAAGAATGTGAGAAAATCTTTGCTAGCTACTCTTCTGACAGAGCATTAACATCTATAATACGTAAAGAACTTAAAAACTTTATACCAGAGGCTGCAGTTGTGGCTACATAGGAGAGTGCTTGCTAGCAGGTGTGAGGCACTGGGTTCCATACTTGGTACCACATAAAAATGAATAAATTAAATAAAGGTATAAAAAAATGCTAAAAAAACTATACCAAAAAAATCAAATAACACAATTAATAAATGGGCAATTGAATTAAGTAAACAATTCTCAAATGAAGAAATACAAACAGCCAACAAATATATGAAAAAATGTTCAACATCATTATCAATTTGGGAAATGCAAATCAAATCAAAACTACACTGAGATTTCATTTCACACCAATCAGAGTGAAAGTCATCAAGAATACAAATAAGCAGGACATGGTGGCACATGATTGTAATCCCAGCAGCTTGGGAGGCTGAGGCAGGAAGATTGCAAGTTCAAGGCCAGCCTCAGCAACTTAGTGAGGCCCTTAGCAACTCCACAAGAACCTGTCTCAAAATAAAGGTGGTTCGGTGGTTAAGCACCCCTGGCTTCAATCCCCAGTACCAAAACAACAACAACAACAACAACAACAACAATAATAATAATAATAATAATAATAAATTCTGGAAAGGATATGGAGGGAATAAAACACTTACACTGGTGGTAGCACTATAAATTATTGCAACCACTGTGGAAATCAATATGGAAGTTCCTCAAAAGACTAGGAATGGATCCACCATATGACTCAGCTATACCACTCCTCAGTATTTACCCCAAGAATGAAAATTATCATATTACAGTGATACATGCATTCCCACGTTTATAACAGCACAATTCACAATAGCCAAACTATGTAAGCAGCATAGGTATCCATCAAGAAATGAATGAAAAAAGAAAATGTGGTATATATATACACAATAGAGTTTTATTCAGCCATAAAGAAAAATGAAATTATGGCATTTATCAGGAAAATGGATGGAACTAGAGGCCATTATGTTAAGTGAAATAAGTCAAACTCAGATGATCAAGGGTTATATGTTTTCTCTCATATGTGGAAGCCAGAGAGAAAAAAGGAAAAGAAAGTTGGGGGTAGATCTCATAAAAATCTAAAGAAGATCAGTAGAACAAAGGGACCAAAGAGTGGGAGATAGAGAGCCTGGGAAGAAGTTCTGGGGAGTGATATTGGCCAAGTTATATTGTTACATTGTGTACACATATGAATGTGTAACAACAAATCACATCATCATGTACAACTATAATGCACCAATAATAAATTAATAATTCAACTGGTAGAGTAAATTGCTAATGAGACACACCTGAAGAGATATTTGGATAAATCTAAAGACAATATTCAATATATAGTACAAGGTCACAGACATAGAAAATATAAAAAGGAAATTGATAGACACATACTATTAGTAACATACTAGTAATTGACACAAAGAAGGTTTAATGTACACGTAGCTGGAGTTTCACAATTAAAGTACTGTTATTCAAAACACAGCAAACTTCTCCACAGCAGCAATGGAGGCCCAAACACAAGAAATAATACCCTTAGAAGTGAGAGGAAATAACTTTTGACTGATACAAGTTTTTCTTTTGTAGTTAAAAATAATAATAATGATAATTGTAAATTTATAGGCAGCTAATAAAATAACCTCCCAATGTGTAAATAAAAATTTAATAGAACTACACAGTAAAATTGATAAGCCTACCACTGCAGTAGGAAATGACAACAAATCTCTCTCATTTATTGCTATATCAAGAATACAAAAATATTAGTAAACAGATGATTTAAACATAATTAGTGAACCTGAGTCACCAGCCACACATAAAGAATCCCACACCCATTCACGTTCTTCTCAAGCCTATCTAGAACTTAAAAAACCTGAAGGTATGATAGACCAAAAACCAAGACTCAATAAATTTAGGAGAAATTACATTATCCTAACCACATTCTCTTGTCACAAGTTAATAAAGAATTCAATTTTTTAAAGGCAAATTTTCCTATATATTTGGATATATAAAAACTCACTCCCAGGCAATTAAGAATTGAAAAAGAAAATCATAATGGAAAAAATTTTAAATAATTAATATCAAACAGTAATAAAAATACAATTTGTCAAAATTTGTGGCACTCAATTCACTAGAAGGGAATTACACCATTGATTTTTTTTCAAAAGTCTATCAACATAAAAGATTAGAGATCAGTATATGATGAAAGAGCAAACAAATCCAGAATCCCAACAAAGCCTAAAAGAGATTATTTTACAAGAACGAAAAATACATAAAATTCTGGCAAGACTGAGATAGAGAGTGACAGAAGTAAACAGTATTAAGAATAAAAAAGTTGCCGGGCGCGGTGGCGCACGCCTGTAATCCCAGCACTTTGGGAGGCTGAGGCAGGAGGATCGCGAGTTCAAAGCCAGCCTCGGCAATGGTGAGGCACTTAGCAACTCAGTGAGACCCTGTCTCTAATAAAATACAAAAAAGGGCTGGGGATGTGACCCAGTGGTCGAGTGCCCCTGAGTTCAATCCCCAGTACCAAAAAAATTTTTAAAAAATAAATAAATAAATAAATAAGTGGATAAGAAGGTCCAGACACCACAGAAAGAGAAAGAAGGTGAAGGAGCGCTGGCTTCAGCAGCACACATGCTAAAATTGGAATGATACAGAGAAAAATTAGCATGGCCTGTGCACAAGGATGACATACAAATTCATGAAGTGTTCTGAATTTGTGTGTTCTTGCACAGTAGTATGATTGTTGGTAATAGGAATATTACTGTAACTTTCAAGAGAAGCAAAAAAGATTTTGAATATTTCACCATGAAGACATTATCAATGATTGAGGGAACAGATAAGTTTAACCTGATTTAAACATTATAGAATTACACGTTTCAAAACTTCATATGGCACCCCGTTGATGCGTACAATTTTTTCATTTCCATGCATTGGTTAAAAAGTAAAATTAATTTAAATTTAAAAATTATAAAGATGATGAACAAATATGAACCAATTAATGCCAATAAACTTGAAGACTTTAAACACATGGCTCATAAAATAAACAACAAATTGAGTCTTAATAGAAGAGTTTGGGTTAATTTAAAAACCATTTTTAAAAATGAATCAAGCCAATCCCAAAAAACGAAAGACCAAATGTTCTCTCTGATAAGTGGATGCTGATCCATAATGGGGGGTGGGGGGGAGACATGGGGAACATGGAGAAAATTTGATTGGGCAAAGAGGAAGGAGAGGTGGGGGTGGGCAAGGGCAGGAAAGATGGTGAAATGAGATGTACATGATTACCCTAGGTACAAATGTGACTGCACATATGGTGTGATGCTACATCGTGTACCACCAGAGAAATGAAAAGTTGTGCTGTGATTGTGTACTATGAATCACAACGCATTCTGCTGTCATATATACCTCATTGAAATTAATTAATTAATTAATATTTTAAAAATGAATCAGTAGTTAAAATCTTTCCACAGAATAAATATGTGGCACAGGCACTTTTACACACAATTTTTTGCATTCATGTTAAATAATAATTTCAGTCTTACACAAAGAAAAGGAATATGCTGCAACTCATTTTATGAGACAAGTCTAACCTTGGTACCAACACTTGCAAGAACAAGACAAGAAAGGAAAATGGCAGGCCAATCTCACTGACAATGTAGATGTAAAATCCTACACAAAGTATTAGCAAACAGTCTGGTGATGTAAAAAACATCGGATACTTTTATTCTCTAATGCAAAGTTACTATGGTAGAGGTTTTTTTTTTTTTTTTGAGATTTACATAATTGAAGGGAACAGATTAAAGAAAAAAACATAATCTGGATAGATACATAAATTATATTCAATTAAAGTCAATAACCACTTGTGAAGGAGAAGAAGGGGGGGAGAAGGGGGAGGAGGAGGGACTTCTTACTGGTAATATTCTATTTCTTAAGCTATATACTAATTTCAATAGAATATGCTACCTCTTATCACAGAAGTTTGTTGTTTAAGAAATGTCTCACATATCCTATAAGGTATTAAACTGGATTATCCCCCCCAAGGATCTTTTAACTGTAAGATTTTATAATTCTATATTCACCATAGTAAGCGCAATGTTTTTCCCATAAAAACAAATAATACTTATTAAAAACACTAACTGAATGCTGACTTTGGCACTGTTGGTTGCTAACCAACATCCTTTCTTACTCTTACTTGCTAACAGATTCCAGGTTTTTGTTTGTTTTTTTGTTTTTGTTTTTCTGCATCCATTATTCCCCTGTGTAACTCAGCATGGGCTATCCCAGATTGAGGGATATCCTATATTTAATCTAAACTACTCCTACGGTCCATTGGTTTAAAGGTAAACATGTGGCCACATTTTGGCCAAGAAGCTATGAGGTAGAATCTACTGAGGAACACCTGAGAAAGGTTCCTTTGTTCCTAAACAGGAGACCCTGAAATAGTTCCTGAAAGTGGTATGCCCAGATGTGACCTCTAGGCAGTAGCTACCACAACACCACCAGGAGAAAGATCAGCCTCAGAATTAAGCCCAGTGGCCCATGGTGACAACCTAAGGCAAGGAATTTGGAGCCTTACTTCTTGACTTGTTGGTAACTAATGTCACCTGGCTATTTATATTTTCATGTTGGTTATACTTTCCCACTGAAGCTACATTAACTGACACACCACATGCACAGGGCTTGCTCACTCGATGCTTATAGCATTTCAAGCTAAGTATCATTATTATGTCCATTTTATAGATGATAAAAATGAAACTTAGAGAATGAAAACAAATTGCTCAAAGTCACACATATACTAAGAGGCAAATTCTGGACTGCCTGATTCCAAATCCCCTGGTGTCAATCACCTATGTATGCCACCTCTATGTTGCACATTACTAACTGGCACTCACTATTCATTCACAGCCTGTGAGGTCCCCTGAACCAAAGACTAGTATCCCAAATCCCTGAAGCTAGAGTTCTACATTCCACCTTCTGCCAATGAGATAAACTCAGGTGGAACTTGAACAGCAGAAGGAAAAGTAAAGGGCATCTCCTTGGGACTACGAGGACCACAAAGAAAATTCCAGTAGATATGGGTGTATCTTGTGAACTCCATGTTCCATTATCTTTCCACATGCTTTCAAAATGTGAGTCAGTGGTGGTGACTACAGCAACAACGGAGGCAGCAGCCAAAGCAGCTTCTTGACCTCTGACCCTTGCAATCACTAGTGCCACAGCAACCTCCAAACTGTACCCCTCCAGACTTTCCAAATATTTAATTCCTTGTATTATATCACTTCCTCTTTAAAGTACCTAAAATTGTTACCTTTTCCTGAACCGATAAATCCTGAACTCAACAAATAAATAAATACCAATTTCACTGACTCCTATTCATCTGACACCCCCAGAAAATGAGTTATATAACCCACATGTAATGCAGTTTTATCTTTAGGATTTCCTCGATCAAACCACTTGTTTCTCTTCTTTCTTACATAAATACAAAATGTTTGTGAAACTTTTAAGAGGAGATCATGCATACACACTATGATAGAGGTTCTTTCTACCATCTTCCCTCAGTGTGTGGAAACTACAAAGCAGTGATTCACATCTTCCATGTTAATGTAGATGAGATTCTTCTCATCTTAGGACTTGTTGTGTTATTATTGATGTTGTTGTTGTTGTTGTTGTTGTTGTTTTTCAAATCTTTACAAAGAGTAAAATGTGTTATCCTGAGGTTTATTTTTTTTTTTTAAAGAGTAGAATTTTTTGGAAAAGGAAGGAATGCACATATTCCTATTCCCTAGAATACATGTAAAATATGTATTTTTCAAAAGAAAAGGGTATCATAACTTTTGAAATCACAATATATTCATTTGTATCATTAAATATCATCTCAGAAAATGAAATTTCACATTGAAGAACCTGGATCTTGTTATCTAAAAGGGCTGGGTTCAAGTTTCAGTTGAGTCACAGAGTTGACTGACATTGAAGAGGTTCTTGGTTCCTCTGAGCTTCGGTTTACTCAGCCTTAGAAATGTAATGCTTATAACTATCTCCAAAGTTTGCTGTAACATTTAAGAAAGAGATTCCATGAGATCGATATCATTATCCTAAATGCATGATTGAAGACCTGAATGGTACGAATATACTTTGTATACAAACAGTTGTATGTAAAAAGATGCTATATATGTGCACTATGAATTGTAATTATTATAAATAAAAAAATAAGTTTAAAAAAAAGAAAGAGATTCCATAGATAAAAATATTTATTCTAAGATGTAGAATATAGCAAGTACTAAATAAACGTTAAGTCTTCTCTTATGTCTTAAGTATATTATGGGAGAACTTTATTCCCCCACCATCCCAATTGGTCATAAAATAATTTTTTTATTCAAAGTTGTTGTATATATAACAATAGCATGCATTACAATTAATAGTACATATATAGAGCACCTTTTTACATAACACTGTTTGTACACAAAGTATATTCATACTATTCATGTCTTCAATCATGTATTTAGGATACTGATATCCATTTCATTCTACCATCTTCTTTTTTCCCTTCATACCCCCTTGCTCCCTCCTTTCCCTTCCCTCCCCATTGACCTTTCTAGTGTTCCTCTAATCCTTCTATGTTCCCCGACCCAACCCCACTGTGATTCAGCCACTTATATCAGAGAAAACATTTGGCATTTGGATTTTTCATATTGGCTAACTTCACTTAGCATTATATTCTCCAAATTTTCATGGAGTAAAAATTCTGCATTCTATGAACACAATACAAAAATCATAGGGAAAGTTTCTAAAAGATGAAGTCAAAAAAATTCTTATTGATAAGTGACAATTACCTGAGACAAGTAAGAAGTACTAGCCTACCAATCCAACCCCCCTTTGAAACTAGTCCCCATTTTGATTATTCAAATTAATTATCACCTGTTCTATTATCACTCTTCACACCAAAATGACTTGAGTTCTCCAACAACACCAAACCTGAGGCAGGTAAGCCTATCTAAATAACTTATATTCCTGCAGATTAAAAAGCAACTAAATAAAATATTTGACAGGCATTTAAAAAACTTTATGTATTATCAATTGTGATGGTCTGCTTTTATTTAAGCATTACCACTAAGACACTGTGCAAAAAGAAAATATTGTCCTATGTATTAGTAAGATGGGAAAAGAGCAACTCACTAAACGCACTAAAGACTAAATCCTATACAACAAAAGACTCAAGATCAACACCTCAGTTTACTCTTTAGCTCAAGTATAAATTCTTGGTATTTTTGTGTTGAAAATAAAGCATATCATCCTTCTATTTAGGTATTTTTTATATATTATATAAGGACATATGATATAAATGGATTTGTAGGTTGGTGAAAAGCAGCAACATTTAATGGTGACAACAAAACTTCCCCTCTCCATAGGCCTGCTATAGTCCTGATTCTTGGAATAGTGAAAATGAGACAGAGTGAAAAATTACACAGATGAGGTCAGAGGTAGTAGCAATCAACAAGAATCAAAGGGCAGATTTGTGGAGTTCATTGACTTAAGGGAAATTTTATATTCTGATGTTCAGACAAAAGTCTTATAAACAATTTTGATTATAGAGCATATGGCTACGTATCTGACTTAAAAGATACTGCTTGGATTATTTCAAAGTAGATCTTGGAAACAAACCTCATTTGGTTCTTCGCCACCTTTGACTTGACTTTCACCCATTTCTCCGTTCTCATAGCTGCTGCTCTTCTCCACCCATAACTCAGATTTTTCTACAGTCAGTCGAAGTTGGTCCAGATCTGCCTTGATTTGCTTGTAGTTATCTACATCTTGATTAGATACCAGCAGTTGCACCTGAAAACATCAGAATTTTAAACCTTATAACATTTTTTACAACTCCCTATATTTTTTATGCCTAAAATCCTGAGTCTTGAAATATCTCTATTTGGAGTTTGATATTTCTAGACATTTATGAATATTTTAAGTGTATATTGACCATGAAAACTTACCTGGAAGTAACCAATATATTGACATGTTATAAAGAATTTTTTTTTAAAAAGTGCCTTAGCAAAAGGCAACTTTGCAAAGTTGGTAAAAAGTAATTTAACATAAAAAGATACCCTCATTCTAATTTCATCGCTGAGGTCAATTTTTTTCTGAGACTATTTTAAAATAGGTAGAAATATTTTTTAAAAGTGGCAGTAAAATATAGATAGAGCTAATCTAAGCTTTATAATACAAATCTTTATTTTATTATAATTTATATGTATTATATGACATACACATATATGTAAAATTATGTGTATTTATATGACTACCTTTTAGTCATTTCATATTCTTTAGCACATTCTTAGAAAACTTCCTAATAAAGATCAGTGCCCTATTAAATAAAATAAATATTAGTGAAATATACATAAACCTTTAGGTATTACTAATAATCTCAAAACAGATGTCTTATTCAAAGATCAAAAAGAGAAAGATTAACTCCATAACAGTTCCTTTCCTTTCAGAGTCACAGTATTTATTTCAGAGTTACTACTTGTCCTACCCAAATACATAAGTAAGACAAAACCATATTTATCTTTAAAAATAGAAAGCATTTCCAGCAAAAGCCACACAGTCTCGTTAATTCTGCAACCATGAAATCAGGGTGGGTGACATTTTCAAAGCTTCAGCTGTAGACCCCTCAATCTTACCTGTTTATTTCTGTTTTTCTTTTTGTTTTAAGATGGCAGGATTGAACTCAGGAACTCCATGTATGTTATACACCTGGCAATGCCCTACCATGGAGATACACTCCTGGCAACAACCTCACCTGTTTAAATGCCTGTAAAACTTCCGCTCTCTGGCTGAAGTGCTTGAAGAGTAGCTGCAGGGCTCCGGACAGCAAAGGGGCATAGTCATGCATGATCAGATGAATGAGGACCCGTAAAAATGTCCTACCTCCTTCATCATCAAGTTGCACCGGATTTTTTTCCTTTCTATAAAATAAAAAATAATATTAAAGTACATATTTACATAGCATCTATATTTAAGTGATTAAGCTTGTATCTATGTTTTCAGAGTTACATGACTTGTTTTCCCAAATTAGGAAGTGAATGGGAAGACATTTTCACTTTGTTTCCCCTCATGTAATTGATGAGAAAACAATTACAAAGAAAAGCCTATATTTGTCCTTAGGAGTAGGGGTTACTAGCCATCCTAGTTTGTCCAAGACTGAGGAGGTTCCTAGCCAAAACCAGGATGAGCTGGCCATCTAGGCATAGAGGAAAGACAGGCATCTTAACCCATTCAGAGTATTTATGGAGAATATCCACCAATGACTGATTTTCCCTAGAGCTTAAGTGATCCCTACATGACAGGTGGGGAGGGGCTGGAAAAGGGAAGGCCATATGTACACGACCATCACCAGAGCAGTTCTGTGTTTGGTATAATGGGGCTCTGAATAAGACTCTAGTGGAGTAAAAGGTCTGTCTATAGTCATGTGCTACTTAATAATGAGACTACACTCTGAGAAATGTATCATTAGGTGATTCCGTCACCATGTAAACATCATAGAGTGTACTTGTGCCTACTATACACCTATGCTATGAAGTGTGGGGTATGAATGTCTATTGCTTTTACAGCCACGATGAACAAAACAACACAAGATTAAATTAAGCCAGGAGTGGTGGCACACGCCTGAAATCCCAGCGGCTCAGGAAGATGAGGCAGGAGAATTGAGAGTTCAAAGCCAGCCTCAGCAATTTAGTGAGGCACCTAGCAACTCAGTGAGACCTTGTCTCTAATAAAATACAAAATAGGGTTGGGGATGTGGCTCATGGTTGAGTGTCCCTGAATTCAGTCCCTAGTACCCAAAAAAAAAAAAAATTATTAAGCACAAGAGAAAAAATTGATATGATCAAGAGACAAGGTATATGAGGGTGTTGCTGGTGTAACAGCATATAGAAAACCATTTTTAGTAAGTAGGAATACATTCTAAAATAATGATAAAAAGTATCATATAGCAAATGCATAAACCAGCAACATAGCATTTATTATCATTATCAGGTATTTACATGTCAGATACAAAATCATATGTGGCATATTTCAACACAATTAGCAGCACAGTAGGTTCTAAACAGCATCACCATAAACACATGAGTACTGCACTGTGCTCTGCCAACATGATGGCTACAATGTCACTGGGCCATAGGACTCTTCCAACCTATTACAATTTTATAGGACCACTACTTTGTATGTGGCTATCTTTGACAAAAACACCATAAGCAGCACATGACTGGATTTTTAAGGTGAAATCACACACTGGTTAAATCTTTCTTCCCAGGAATGATAAAACAAGCAAAAGCTGATAACTGTGATATGAAAACAAACCTAAATCAAATGTTCACTAGAGATAAAAATATCTGTCCCCTTAATTTTTGTTTTTGTTTCTAACAACAAAGACAACAAAAAGCTTAGCATAGACTATTTTTAGGTTCTTGTGTCAAACCTATAATAAAAAAGGAACACTAGAATCTCAATAATTTTAGCTTATTTTACTTTTTTGTTTTGATTGCTGTTAATTTCATTTCTGAAAAAGAAACTCTTAAAAATCAATAAAGGGCAAGGTATCTCCATACTGCTTTCCATATTGGCTGCACCATTTTGCAGTCCCACCAACAATGTATGAGTGTGCCTTTTTCTCCACATCCTCTCCAACATTTATTGTTGTTTGTGTTCTTAATAGCTGCCATTCTGACGGGTGTGAGATGAAATCTTAGAGTGGTTTTGATTTGCATTTCTCTAATTGCCAGAGATGTTGAACATTTTTTCATGTATTTGTTGACTGATTGTATATATTCTTCTGAGAAGTGTCTGTTCAGCTCCTTGTCCCATTTATTGATTGGGTTATTTGTTTTTTTGGTATTAAGATTTTTGAGTTCTTTATATATTCTAGAGATTAGTGCTCTATCTGACGTACATGTTCCCAATTAGTAGGCTCTCTCAATACACAGGAGGGTAGTCATGCCAAAAGTATACTGTTTTCTTTAATCATGGATATTTCCAATTAGCAGAAAACAGTTTTATTGTTAACATATAATGTTAATGATAACATTAAAAGAAGTTACTTTCTTGTCTCAAATATGTAAGATTCAAGGAAATAATGTTTTACAACATGCAGTGATATTTACATCAGGGGAATTAAAGGGCATTCTTGTGCTGTCATTATTTAAGGAAAGAAAAGCAAAGAATTCATGGAAAAGTTCAATACGGTGATCTCTTTTTTCTTTCTTTTTTTTCATCTGACCTAAAGGAAAACTATGGTTTCTCCTCTAGAGTATATTAGCAGCTTCATTTCTGGCAGAAATTATGTTAACAACAACAGAAGATCTAAAAATAAATACGTATAGGGAGGTGAACAATAAAATGTTATTGATAAAATTCCAGGTAAAATCTTATTCACAAGTAAAATAAAGACACATGAATGTTACTATACCTTCCAGCAAACATAGTTTCTGCCTGGGCTGCAATTTCATCTATATCAGGAACAATAGCTGCAAAGATAAATGGTAAAATCTTTATCTTACCCTAATCAGGAGCCACAATATTCATATTAATACCAGTTTACCTGAACATATTTTTGCCTTCCTTTATTTAGGCCACCAAAGGTCAACTAATAGTTTAAAAATTAAAATACAGCCCTGCTGAGACATTAATGTTTTAACTGATGTTTCCATTTACTTATTTATTTTGGTGTTAGGTATTGAATCCTAGGGCCTCATGCATACTAAGCTTCCATTTTTTTTAATGCAATCTATGTTTTAAACTAATGTATTACTATAGTCAAAGACATGTTTGTTTGTTTGTTTGTTTGTTTGTTTGTTTGTTTGTTTGTTTGTTATGTAGTACTACAGATTGAACCCAGGGGCGCTCCACCACTGACCTACATCCTCAGCCATTTTTTTGAAACAACATCTCCTTAAGTTGCCAAGGCTGGTCTCAAACTTGCAATTCTCCTGCCTCAGGCTCCTGAGTAGCTGGGACTGCAGGTGTGCATCACTATGCCTAGCTAGTCAAAAATACATTTGAAGATCAGAAAACACCATTTACAAAGGTGCCTCGTATCTATGTGATCATGTGGGGGTGTGTGTGTGTGTGTGTGTGTGTGTGTGTATATGGTCCATATATACTTACACATATGAATATATAAATACATATGAACATACATATATACATATAATTTAAATAGGTAAGACATGGAAGTATAATCTTTCAAAGACTCAAAATGTACATATAAGTCTTGTTATTATACAACATTTCCAAACAACATGATCTTTTACCTAAGCTTACTAACTTTTAAAATTCCATTGTTTTTCTTGTGGGACAGGGTGGTTTCTCTCTACCCAATCCAATCATGGTTCCTAATGAGGAGTTCCTAGTGTTCCCCACCACTAACATTTTGAAGACATTTTTATTAAGATAACATGTTTAAATGATAAATATACAATTCATTTCTCACCTCCAAAGCATAAAAAGAAAGAGACTAACATAAGAAAAAGCAGTTCTCCCAAAAAGACTTCGCTTAGAGATACACGCGAGGAAAGCAGTCAGGTCAATCAGAGAAAAAAGGTTTTCTGGGTGCCCCTAGACCTTCTCTCTGGTGCTTTACTGACACTTAGAGCTCATGTTTCCCGAAGCCTGGCTTCTGGGAGCCAATAACTGTAATGCTTCTGTCAATGCAACCGCCAGCATGACTTTCTGGTGCTGCCTTTACGTTCCTGGAAACAGCCCTTTGGGGTTCTACACTTTTGAGAAGCAGAAGAAGAGCAGCAAAGGTGCCAGAAGTGACTTCTCCCAGGCGAGCCCATCTCCAACTGCAGGGCCATGCTGCCTTGGGAATTTGCTAATGTCAGACACAGACAGCAGGACATTGGCCTAGTATCCATTTTATCTGTACACTTGCAATCACTGCATCCTTCCTCTCAAGCTGACTGACAAAGAGGAGGAAGTCGCTAATGTTGTCACAGTGGCTGCAGTTAGAAGAAAGTTTCATATCTGTATGCAAATCCTATCCTCAGAAAAAGAATTCTGTTAACTGGCTAAATACTTCATAAGACACAGCTTCTAGCCTGCCGTGACTGGCCCGACCTATATAGAAAAAAATGGTAATTTGTAATTTTCATTAAGTCCTTTCTATAGTCATAAACTTTTTACAACCATTTTTGTGTTTTGTTGTTATGCTCCAACTGTCAGAAACAGAGTGGCTTCACTCTTTCACTTTTTAAATGTGGAAACTGAAATACAACTCCAGTTTATAACAGTGCAAAGTGGAAAACACACAAAATCAAACTAACAACCACTTTCAGAACTTTGAGGAATGCCAGTCTTTATTTTGTTGAGTCCAGCGAAGGCTTCCCCATAAAACACCTTTTCTTCTGAAAGCCATATTACACTCTGCTCCTGATCTAGGCAAAAAAATGTCTCTCAGATTTTCATCAAAAAACCATATCACTTAAGATTCAGATTAGCATTGAAGAGACATAGGTGGGGGTCCTTCTTTCACAACTTTTACGACCTTTAGCAAGTAACTTAACCCCTCTGCCCTGGGTTTACTCATCAGTACCATGGCACAAGAAATAATACCTCTCCCTCGTGGAGTTGTAAGGGTTACAAAGGATAAGCATTCATGGGATTTAGTGTTAATTAACACCAAATATGCTCCCCACCATTCTAGGCAAGTTATTCAATGATCTTTTTTTTAATATTTATTTGTTTTAATTGTACACGATGCCTTTACTTTTACGTGGTGCTGAGGACTGAACCCGGGCCACGCATGTGCTAGGGGAGTGCTCTACTGCTGCGCCACAACCCCAGCCCTAACACTCTGTCTTGATTCTTTCGTGTCATTAGTGGAGATCATGTCTACATTTTCTCTCACAGAAATACCATGATGTTTTAAAATATGAAAGTTGCTTTTAAGTTCTTATTAAAATAAAATGAAAACAATAAATACTATCACAGAGAACATACCTGATGGTAGTAAGGTATCTGGAGAGCCATTGGCAGACGTCTCAGCATTGTCGTTGTTCTCCCCAAACTCCTTTTTATATATCGACAGCATATATGAAATCCTATAATCTAGTCTGACACTCAGGATAAACTACAAGAAACATGCAAAACAACATTTTCAATTAATTAGCACAGTGTTGAAAAAGCAATTCACTACATGGCACCAAGAGCAACACAGCCACCAACCTTTCAAATGAACCAGTTAGAAACTTGGTGAACTTAACATTCAGTCGTCTACATGTTTATCAATGTTAAGACTAAGGGAAAGGATACATTTCTATAAGCCAGTGTTAGTCAAATCCCACAGCAATTTTTGGAAACGGGGAAATCTGACACCCTACAATTGGTCTCTGAATAGTCCAGGTAGGTATCTTGTGGGTCTCCATGAAGAAGTAATGATGTAATTCCACAGAGCACTTGGCAGCATTTTCATTGGCTCTGAGAGGAGAATGCTTGAGCTGTGGCCCTCATTCTTGTGCAGAAAGGCTAAGCCTTCAGCTACAGTAGAGCTGATTCTACAATCAGCCCTGGAGTTGGGGCTGTAAGGGGGCAGCTGAAATCATAGTACCTGTATGCTGTGGGTTTTCCCATTGGTGTTTGTATTTCCATAAGCTGGATTTGTTAGAGTTATTATTCCCATTAACAGAAACTAAGTACTAAGGTTCCAGTCATGTCATGGGGAATTCAAACACTTGAAGCCCATGGCTCTCCAGAAGCTGATAACCGAGTTGGGAAAACAAATCATAGCACTGTTTACATGATTAGGAAATGAATGAGTACTAAACCATGTGGCAGGGATGCTATGGAGATCAGAGAAGGATAAATCAGGAAGCAACAGATTAGAGGAGTGGTTTTCATGGTTGCCTTCCATCCCAGTTTGCCTGAGGTAGGCCCACTTTACTTTTGTGTCTCAGCATAGTTAACAGTGCCCCCTAGATTCTCAAGAGTCTCATCTGGACAGTAAGCAATGCAGTCACCCAAGTTTAAGGAAAGCTGGTGTTTCCTGGTATCAATGAAGCTTATAACTCTCTGTCTATGCCACCCTTACTCCACACCCCACTTCTCTCCCCTCCCACACCAGGCCCCCTCCTCTCATTCTCCCTCAGACTCTGTTCCCTCAGCTCTTAAATGCTTACAACTTCTTTCATCTCCTCACTTGTTTAATGTCCCCGTCACCCTCCGTATTCTTCTTTTCTACCTCCAATAACCAGTTTTTGAGATCACCTCCAAGGTTCAGTTTAAATCCTTTTTACGTGACATTTTCACTGGTTCGCCAATCCAAATCAAAATCAATCTCCCTCCACCCTCCACTCACCCACCTTCCTCTTCCACCTCTTCCTCCTCATTCTCCTCTTCCTTCTCTTTCTTTCCTTCCCTACCCCCAGATGTATATGCTCCTTCTGGGCAGGAAACACTCCTTGTAAGTCACACTCATTTAGTTCACCAAATATTTGTTAAGCTAGGTACTGAGGAAGTGGCCAGGGATTAAAAAAAGAAAAAATGATACCAAGGATATAAGTCTACTTTGAAAGAGCTTATAGTCTAGAGGGAACAACAAACACCAAAGAGACTCTTTTATTTATGTGTAGCGAGTGCTCACACACTGGGTGACGTGATTTTGGTTAATAAGGGGATTTTCAAGCCTGGCGTAGTGGCGCAAACCTGTAATCCCAGCACTTGGGAGGCTGAGGCAGGAGCATCGTGAGTTCGAAGCCAGCCTCAGCAATGGCAAGACACTTAGCAACTCAGTGAGACCCTGTCTCTAATAAAATACAAAGAAAGGGCTGGGGATGTGGCCCAGTGGTCAAGTGCCCCTGAGTTCAATCCCCAGTACAAAACAGAAATAAATAAATAAGGGGATTTTCAAAGCAGAGGACAGATCATAGGAAAAGGGACGAAGAAAGAGCCCTCAGATTTGGTAATCTGGAGCAAGAGAGTGGGAACAGAAAGTGGGCTGCAGGTGAACAACGAATGTGAGGTTTTTTTTAAAGCCTATGTAAAAAAGTAAGGAATAAAGTAATTAAATGTGAAATATTCTTTCTCTTTTAATTGAAGATTCGTACTCACAGAGTTGTCTCTCCTAAATACAACCAAAATAAAAAATTTCATTCTCTACTACATCTGATGATGAAAAACAAATAGAAGGTGAAGGAAGGAATGAAAGGGACAAATAAAAACAAGGGCAGAGAAAGACCATCTAGAAAAGGTGAGAGAAAGAATGAATGAGAGAGAAATAAACAGACTGAAAAGGAGGGATACATTAAAAATGGGAAAAAGTCAGGAGGGTCCTGAGAGAGAAGAGCTGGCAGAAAGCAGAAGATCTGCCAAGGAGTGTGGTTACAAAGAAATTCTTCAACAGAAGTTTCAAGAAAGAAACATGCTCAAGAACAGGCTCAGTGAAACTGACCCCGACACAGGGAGACAGCACTCAGACTGTACAGAGGGTCAAGGAGAATTCATAAAGTGCCCCCAAAGAGGCAGCAAAAATGAATCAACCCTTGACTGCTGTGCCTCAGAATCTCATTTCATCCTTTTCTACCTGTTAAGAGTTTTCTCCAATGCTCCTTTTCTCTAACTGTGGGCTAAAACGAGGTCACATGTTTTAGAGGTCATCCCATGAGTAGGATGATGTTAAGCTGGGGGCTCATTAGGTCCCTGGGTCAGGTGATGGCTGCCTTTCTCAGCTTGAGAATAGGAAAACTCTAAGTGATTTTTCAGGGTCATGAACACAGGGTTGGGAGGCCTGCCAATATTTCTCAGGATTCAGCCTTTGGAATTCCTGAAGGAACTATGAAGCCTTTTATGATTATAAATCTAATTACTTTAAATGAAAAATGTACAGACCCTTCCAGGACTACTGACCCACTTCTGGTAGCTCAGTCTATGTTAAATTATAATGAAAGACTTAGTAAACTATATCCAGAATCTTAAGAGATTCTTGAAAACTCCAGCTTCCAATCTTCAAATCTGGAATAAATGCTATAATTAAGGTATCATAAAACTGCTTTCCAAACTTAACAAAAAAGAAAAGTGCTAAGAATTTATAGCTACTATAATGGAAATTTATTTGCTAAAGAAATGCATGTATAGTAAGAGTTTATGTTGTTTAAATTCATAAAGTTAAGGTATTAGATTAGGTTATTAACTTTTTTAAAAAAATAATTATCTCCTGTCTCTTAAAAACAAAAACACAGAGAGATGGTTATTATATGAAATATTAGAACCAAGGATAATAACTTTTATTTGAATTTCTTGCAATAACAATAAATCTGGATACTTGGAATCCTATGTTTGCAATTAAAAATAGGAAAATAATTGGAATTCAATCATGAACTTATAAATACTTCCTAAATGAGGAAAAATTAAATGAAAAAGTATATATACACAAAAGCAGTTTTAGTCAGCTCAAAGCACTCCATAATTGCTGGATATTATCATCAGCATATTTAATAGGAATGAATAAATAGGATTAATATGTTAAATAACATCTGTGTGAGATGTTTCACCAGGCTTGTCCATAACTTTAAAAAATAAAATTACATCAATGTTTATAGCAGCACAATTCACAATAGCTAGATTGTGGAAACAACCCCGATGCCCATCAATAGATGAATGGATAGGGAAACTTTGGTATATATACACAATGGAACACTACTCAGCACTTAAAGAGAATAAAATCATGGCATTTGCAGGTAAATGGATGGAGTTGGAGAAAATAATGCTAAGTGAAGTCAGCAATCCCAAAAAACCAAAGGCCGATTGATTCCTTTGCTATGATGATACTGAATTACAGTGGCAAGGGAGGGGGGATGAGAGGAATGAAGGAATGTTAAATAGAACAAAGGGGAGGGAGGGAAGGGAAGGGGGCAAGGGGATAGGAATAATGGCAAAATGAGTTGGACATCAATACACTAAGTGCATGTATAAAAACTCAAATGGTGTGAAAATATTTTGTGTAAAACCAGTGACTTGGAAAACTGTGCTCTTTATATGTAATATGAAAGGAATTGTACCCTGCAAGCATGTATAACAAATTAAATTAAATTTTTTAAAATTAAATTTTTTTAAAAATATCTGAGGATATGGACCAAAAGAGGAGGAATATCAGCTTTGGAGTCAAGATGACAGACATGATGAGACTAATGACTAACTCCAAAGCTGACTTCACTGAAAAGAAAGCATTTTAGGATTTAAAAAAAAAAAAAAATCTTGTCAGATGATCCTGGAAAAGTTCTAATTTTCATTAGCAGTTAATAAAGTTATTCATGCAGAAGTGTATACAACAACAACAAAATAAAATAGATAAATAAATAAATAAAATTAGATAAATAGCATTTCAGAATACACACATAGCGACTGGGAACAAAAGGTTTAGCACAAGCGGGCGCGGTGGCGCACGCCTGTAATCCCAGCACTTTGGGAGGCTGAGGCAGGAGGATCGTGAGTTCAAAGCCAGCCTCAGCAATGGCGAGGCACTTAGCAACTCAGTGAGACCCTGTCTCTAAATAAAATACAAAAAAAAAAAAGTGGTCTGGGGCTGTGACCCAGTGGTCGAGTGCCCCTGAGTTCAATCCCCGGTACCACAAAAAAAAAAAAAAAAAAAAAAAAGGTTTAGCACAATCAGTAAGCAAAAAGTCATCTCTGTCGCTTAGTGTCTATTATAGGACGCACCTGTAAAATCTCGATGATCTTCAGCTTGGTGTCCATCACGGTCACGTCCTCATGCTCTGTGGGGCTCACTTGCTTAATGGGGTGGATGCTGGGCTGCACGTCAGGCACACTCATGGGAAAGATGGAGCCTCTGCTGAGCACCATCTGGGTCATCATCTCTCCCACCCCATGGATGGTCCTCATGACGTTGTTTCCTGGCACCAGAAAAGGCCACAGTCAACACACGCAATACCTGGAGCTGCGTAGCAGCCATGCTCACTTGGTCACACCCAGGCTGAGAACCTGACAGGGAATGTATGACAGATAGGAAAGGAGCATGGGCCCTGCTCTGGCTCTGACTTTGCAGATGGAGTTCAGTGATTGCACGCACACTTCAAAATGACAGAATTTTTGAAGATTAAGTTTACTTTTCTCATAAAATGCTTTCACATGATTCACCGAAGGTAAATTGTTGGTACCCCCTAATATCCAGGCTCTTCTGTAACATAATAAGTCCTACCAACTATCACACCAATAGGCCCTTTTACAATAACAAAAAGAAGAAGAAAAAAAAAGATTATTAATGTCTATGACACAGTCAGTTTCAAGCAAGGATACAAAGACTACAACTAAGTCCCCATCATAAAATAAATACATTTATTTTCTCTTGTAAGAACCTTGAGACATGTTGCCTCCCTAAAGTTTAAAATCCAAAGAGCAAGAAGGGCAGCAAAAAGTGCCTATAGTTCCAATAACTTGAGAGGCTGAGGCCAGAGAATCCTGGAGAGCCCAGGAATTTGAGGCCATCCTGGGAAACACAGGTCAACCAAATCCCCACCCCCACCCCACATGAATAAAACATGAAAACGAACAAAAAGCATATTCTTCCTTTCAAAACTAAGAAAAAACCTGAACAAGCCCTCTAGCTTTACTTGTCTTAGAAGCCACTTAACTAAAAAAAAAAAAAAGTAATGAACCCATGCTAGCTTTACTGCAGATAATACTTCTGATATATGGTTATGTGATAAGGATTGGTTTTCATCATTCTTTTAGGGATTTGGAGATACAGCCCTGTCCAGCTCAAACTGAAGCCACTGACCTCTTGGACCTCCACAAATGTTGAATAGGTGACCTCAGAGAACAAAAACCTACACACAGATCATGCCAACACTAGCATTTTCCAAAGAGACCGCCTATGAAGAGCTGGGAAGTTAGTTCACATGCACAGCCTACTAAGTATCTCACCTTTCACTTCTCCCCAGGCCTCAGACCACCCTATTTCTTCATCCCATACCCTTCCCTAAACCTATCCTTGGGGAGGCAGGTTTGAGTCTGGGGCTCCCTCTCCTCTCATTTGTCTACCCCATGAATAAACTCTATTTTGCAAAACTCCAGTGATTGGCAACACTACTTGGTAGGCAGAATGAATCAACTGATCAGAGGATTGCATAAAAACTATTTAAATGCTCAATTGTGGTATTCTGATTCTACACTGAAGTCAAGAAATTTTTATCTTCCCTCTTGTAATATGTACAAAAAGATTGTGAGTACAATTTAAGAAAAAAGAACATCTCATCTGGGGAAGAAGTCTACACTCTCCAACAAAATCCCCATCCCTTCATCTAATTTGAAGAAAAGACCATTCAAACTCCACAAAAAAAAAAAAAAAAAAACTAGTTGGAGGTATTTACAGAAATGAGACAGTGAGAAACATGATAGTGTTAACTGAGGATCACTGTTTTCTGTGTTTCCTCCTGAGTTTGGCTATTCATTCATTTGTCCATCAGTAAAACTGCATGATTTGCACCATGCCCCTGGCTCCCTACACTGACCACAAACAGCTAGGTCAAAGGAGCCTCCTGTCACTCCTACGATTTATGTTTTCCAGCCTGGCTGTTGTTCCTCACTTCTAAGTTCCTACAACAAGAACAAGAATTCAAAAAAACGGTTGTCTACTTTTCCTTCCAAACAGTGGTCTTTGCTTCGTGGGTGTTCATGGAACTCTGCCTGAGGAAAAGGCCTAAGAATCTGGCAAAAGAATTTTCCCTTCCCTGAATGTCAAGGGGTGTAAACCAAGAGAAAGGCAAATCAAAATAAGAGGTGATGAGATAAAACTCTCAACTCTAAAAGAAGAATACAAACTCCAGGGATGCCTAAAAGATCAAAGGACAAATAACAAAAAGAAAATGTTTAAAAGATGACAAGAGAATGTGAATAATCCAAACCACAATTACCACTCATAACTACTATTATTTGTACATGGTATAAAGATGATATGCTTTTTAAAACACATTGTCTTATCTATATGTGAAATCAGTACAAGAGGTCAGTGCTCCAATAGTACATTTGAATACACTAAAAAGAAACGTTTTTCTCTAATGTAGCATATGCGAGGAAGAAATTAGGTTTTCACCTTGAAGATCTGGGACCATTATTATGTTGCTACTTTCATAAGCCAAAAAAGGGGAGAAGAAAAAGATACATAAAGGAAATTTCCAAATTTGGACAAAGTTGAGACAATTCCCTATTTTCTATTTTCTATCAGAATAGCCTGAAAGCTTCCTTGTCTGTGGTTCCCAATCACAGAAAGTGAGGAATTCCAAATCTCCCTAGCTGATTGCTACGTGGATGGCAAGGATGCACCTCTGGTTACTGGCAATAGTTTGGGGTTTGGGATTGATGTTCAACCAGTACATTTATTGAAGTCTTGATTCGAGTGTATATGTGTGTTTGCCTCCAAGGATGCTTTCTCACCACTAACAGGGAACAGGCTCCCCTGTTATTCTTAACCCTGAATCACACAGAAATCCTTGGCACCCTCAGTGTCTGCATCTTATTTAGATTTGCATGGAAAATAATCATTTAATCCAAATGATTATAATAAAAAAGACAGACCAGACAATTCTTTACCCAAATATAGAACCCATCACCAAGAAATTAAAATCCAGAGGCCGGAACCATATTAATACATAACATATGTTGTCAATGAAATGGGAGGGTTCATTCCAGTGGTACCACATCCTCGCATGCCTGTGGCACGTGGTTGCCACAAAATTCTCCTGACATTTCCATGTATGGCCAACTCAGGAGTCTAAATGAAAGGATACTATATTTTCTGGATTTGCTTGGTGGTGATGAGAAGTACTGTAATTCTAAACTATTGCAGTTTGAAAAACATAAGTCAAACACTACATAAATCACAGACATGCAAGTCTTCCCACTGTCTGTTTTTCCATAGAAAACAAAAATTTCTAAGTCTAGACTGTTGAGAAAAATCAGAGGTGATCAGTCCCTCATTGCAAAAGAGAAGTCATATTATTTCTCTTCTCAACCATAATTAGTTAATATTGACTTACATGTTTCGGTAAAATGGCTCCTGTATAACAACAGAAATTCTCTGGATAATCTAATCCCTAGGAATTCAGTTCTTCTATGGTTTTGTATATTAACCCAGTAGCCAGATTTTGGATATATGTACAAAGCATGTTGAGATAATCTGAAAAACTGGGAGTTATTTCTGTTGAGTCAAAAGCAAGGAGGAAGGGATTACTTAAGGAGAAAGGCAGATGGACATTTTATGTTGTTTCATTATACAATTAGATACATATTTTTACTAATCCTAGTTCCCTTAAAAGAAAAAGCCAAAAATGAGACAGGTTTAGTAAATCCACACTGGGAATGGGATGAAATCATTTGAGAATATGTTGTTTTGTTTCTTTGATTGTTCTAATGATCCAAGTTTCCATTACCAATTTAAGAAAAGTGAAAAGCAATAAGGTATTTACATAACACTAAAGCTGCTGTGTGAAACAACATTTAACTTATTCAGAAGTTACTATGGGGATCACTACTGGGTTCAACAATCTTTTGCAGTTATATGGATTTATAGAAAGCATAAGAGATTTTACAGAATTTTGACCAAAATTTACCAACAGTCCATGGTACTTTATTTGAAGTCATCTTTACACATTATCTCTTTCCATTAGGAACACTTTTATCTTCTGAACACATGAGAATAAAAATGATAATTTGAGCCGGGCATGGTGGCACACACCTGTAATCCCAGCACTTGGGAGGCTGAGGCAGGAGGATTGCCAATTCAAAGCCAGCCTCAGCAATGGTGAGGCACTTAGCAACTCAGTGAGACCCTGTCTCTAATAAAATACAAAAAAGGGCTGAGGATGTGGCCCAGTGGTCGAGTGCCCCTGAGTTCAATCCCCAGTACCAAAAAAAAAAAAAAAAAAAAAAAAAAAAAAAAAAAAGATAATTTTAATTTTCTATTTTCAGATTTCAAATAGACATTTCTATAACATCCTCAGTATTGTAAGATATAAAAGACATTTGGTTAGAAGATTTGTTCACACAATTTAATTGTTTTATGACTACTAAAGTCAGCTCAGTGCTTTCTAATGATTTAGAAGCCAAAAATGGATAATATAAAAACAATTCTTATTTTCCTTGAGACATATTTTTATAGCTGGATTTGCACAAATGCATCTGCTGTTAAAATAATTCATTTGAGACAGAATGATGCTAAACCAGGAAACCATGGCTCAGAAGGTCTTCCTGGTTCCAGACCAGCCCAGCAGTACCTCACAAACCTCAGCTAGAAAATGTCCACACCCTCTAGAACAAGAGTAGTTTTCTATTTCAATCATATTCTGGAGCAGTGCTTCCTCCCCATGGCTGAAGGTTTGGGTTATAAAAGGACAAATCTGTATGCCAAGAAAGCCAAAATATTAACATGAAATCAAAGCCTTAATTCAGGTACTGGCATAAGCAGAGCAACAGGTAACCTGGTACCAACCTAGCTTCAAGATCTAAAGCCCTGAGAAGACCATCAGATGACCAGCCTCCAAGCTTCAAGTGTGATCACAGTATTTCGGAGAGCTACATTAATTTATTCCACACAGGGCTGTATGCCACATACTGGACCTCAAGGGGCTCACTGCTCCTCTGCATGCATTCTCTCACCCAGAAGGTCACATGGCTTGCTCCTTCTTGATTTGTGATACAATGTCACCTCTTCAGCTAGACCTCTTCTGACCACCCTCCTAAAGAAGCATTGCCATCAATGTCAATCCATGCGCCCAGTGACATTTCAGCCACAGCATTATAACTATCTCACATCCTATGATACATCTGTTTATATGTATATCATGTTCTCTCCCGCCAACACAAAGGAGATGGGAGAAGAGCCCCATGAAGGCAGGGATCCTGCCTGGTTTACTGTGCTGTTGCCATCATCTGGAGTAACGCCTGATGTAAATGCAGGCATTTAATAAATGTTCATTCAATAAATGAAGGAATGAAAGAAAAGAGCCTGGATAAATAAATGAACTATTAAGAATGAGAATTACTTTTTTAGAAGCCTTGTACAAAAAAAAAATTGGCTTTTATTACATTAAAAGTATTCCAGGGCTGGGATTGTGGCTCAGCGGCAGAGCGCTCGCCTTGCACGTGCGCAGCCCGGGTTCGATCCTCAGCACCACGTAAACATAAATGCATTGCATTATGTACAACTAAAGTAAATAAATAAATATTTTTTTTAAAAAAAAAAAGTATTCCATCTTTCATCAAGTTGAGTTTTTGCTTATTTTCTTTTATACTTCTCTAAATTTTTTAAAAGATAATATATAATTCCATGCTTCTTAAAAATCAATTTATTAAAAGGAAAAAAATTAGGGAGCTGGAGATATAGCTCGTTTGGTAGAGTGCTTGCTTCACATGTACAAGGCCCTGGGTTCAATCCCCAGCACCCCCACAAAAAAATAAAATAAAAGGAAAGGAAAAAATTAATTAAATAGACACCACTGTGATAAGGGGAAATAATGGAACTTGCCTTATGGAGGGAATATCATATTCCCTGTATTTTGTTGGGTCACAAGCCAAGCATCCCTTCACCTCAACTAATCCTCACAAGGTTCCCCTCACCCCACCCCACTTTACATAGCCAGAAAGTGGGAGAGTCTTAAATACATGCCAACTGATGTGAACATGACTCTGTTTACCCCATACCATACTGCTTCATTAACAAGTTCCCAAAGAGTTTATGTTAGAACTCAGAAAGCCCAGAAAGACAAGATTCCAATTAAAACTGTACTAAGAATGTGGAACTGCTGTTTGCTTCTAATCATGTAATGAATTTGCTCACATTATTCTCAAGTGATCTAACCCAACCGGCTTTTATTACATATGTTGAGCCACACGCTACTAGCAGCATTTTGCTTATATTACATGACAAGCTTTGTTCAGAAAGTATTCATAAAGCAACAAATTTTTCTCTGACTCCATAACAGGGACATCCAGGGTGTGCAGACATTAGAGAAACAGAAGAATTTATAATATGGTTGGAAAATCTAAAACATGTCCACAAAAATAAAATTAAGACCAAGTACAAGGCAGATGCCATGGTAATAGCATAGCACGGATAGTACACAGAATGGCTTGGGGTGTTTTTGTTGGGGCATATCAGCTAAGGATGAGGGGAGGAAGTGGAGGACAGCTTCATTGAAGATACACAGTTTGGAACTAGGTTTTGGGTGAAGCGGAGGATTTAGATTAGAAGAAGCATGATTTTTGTCAAATATTTGCTTAGAATGTCAAACCTAATAAAATATGTTCTGGCTTCTTACAAGAATAGAATTTTATAACATGTACAAAAGAGGCCATGAAGAATAAAAAGTACCATGTAATTGTAAGGTATTACTTTAAAAGAGGAAGTGGAAGACATGAGCATGCTTTAACTTCACCTCTGAAAAACAACTCTTCTCATTTAATTAGCTTGCATTTTAGTGGTCAGCACCTTACTAATGAATACATGATCGCACCATGTAATCACAGCTCATAATCTCTTGTGACACAGCATGAATGACACAAAATATTGCCTCTAAAAAGAGACGTTCTCTAGAAGAGTGATTTATAAAGAACACTTAATGGACGAAACAGATAATATGACACTTATTTTTTTCATTCTAAATAAACACTCACTGAATACAGCATATTGGTAGACTATTTATAAAGCCCAAGCTTCCAAGAGCTTAGAAATAGAACAAAACCAAAAAACCAACCAAAAAAATCTAAAATAAAGTAATGCTATTCTCTACCTTTTCTCAAATATCAAGAAAACTACTTGAAAGAAAACTATTTCCCATCCCACACACTAAAGGAGTGCTATTCAAAGGATGAATTGAAAAAGCAATTCATACAAAATAGTAGTTGAGTTCTGCATTTTATTCTGGATTGCATCATTGTCAAATACCGACAAAGTCATTTCAGCATTCTGAAACTCAAGATTTTAATTTACAAAACGGATCTTTAATTCTTAATAGTTGGCAATATAATAAATAAATTTCTTTACCATTTTTATGGCTGAGATATGATTTACTTAAAATGAAATGAACAGATCTTAAATGCAAAATTTGCACAGGTCTCACAAAGGCACATGAACATATAAACTGCAAGTCATCTAAATACAGAAAATTTCCATCACCCTGGAAAGCTCCCTCATGACCTTTCAGTCAATTTCCCAACATTCCTCCCACCTGCTCCACCCAGAGCATTTCTGGTTTCTCACACCAAAGACTCATAATTGGTTAATGTAGTATTTCATATGAATGGTTTCAGTTAGTGATTACAGGTAAAGAGTTAAATGTTAAGCAATAGAAAGAAGGTCCTCTAGTTTTTGTGCTTTGCTCTTGCTTGACCAAATCAGTACAGAAGCCCCCCAAAAAATACCTGAAAAAAGACAGTACTCAGCATACTATAGCAAAACATCCACTAGAAAACTTATCACAGCACAATTCACAATAGACAAATTATGAAACCAGCCCAGATGCCCATCAGTAGATGAGTGGATCAAGAAAATGTCACACACACACACACACACACACACACACACACACACATATACACTATGGAGTTTTACCCAACAAGAAGTATGAAATAATGCCATTTGCCAGTAAATGGACAGAAATGGAGAAAATCATACTACGTGAGATAAGCCAGACTCAGAAAATCAAGGATTGAATGTTTTCTATGCAGAAGCTAGACAAAAATAAGGGAAAGAAGGCAGTGGGGGATCATATAAATAAAGATATAGGAAATATCAATGGAGTATAAGAAGGATATAAGAGGGATGGAGGAAGGAAAGGAAAGGAAAAGAAATATAGAATGAATCTAACAAAATCATGTTATATACATACATAAATGTATCAAAGGGAATTTTACCTGTGTGTTCATGTAGAAAGTATCAATCAAAAGTAAAGAAAAAAAGAACAGAAAGGAAGATGAGTAGAGGAGGGAGAAAAAGGAGAGGGAAGAGTGGAAAAAATGGGGGCAATGAGAATTAAAATCAAATTCTTTTTATGTATAATTTATCAAAAAGAATCTAAATACTGTGTCTAATTATAATACTCTAATAAGAAAAACAGTACTGAATCCTGTATATATACTGTTTTTTCCTATACGTCCATACCTATGACAAAGTATAATTTATAAATTAGGCACAGTAAGATATTAACCATAATAACTAGTAATAAAAACAATAGCAGTATACTATAATAAAAGTCATTTAAAACTTATGAATCATTTACTGCTGAAACTTTCTATTTAATATTTTCAGACTACAGTTGACCACAGGTAACTGAAGACACAGAAAGGGAAACTGAAGATAAGAAGAGACCACCATATTTTTTAAGTGACTTGGACAGAGATTATATGCTTCTCAAGAGCAAAGATAACATGAAACAAGGAAGGAGACTATGGTGAACAATGATAAAACTACAAAACTACACTAATAGGCTGAAAACTGATGGGTTAAACCCAGAAAGGAAAAAATCAAACTAAAAGAAGCACTGCACTTAAATATGAAATGTAATGAATGCTACTGTTATATATACAACATTGAATAAAAAATTTGAAAAAATTTAAAAATTCACACACACAAAAAAAACCCTCAAGTATAGGATGAACTGAATGTGATGTAAAAGAATACAAATCAGAATTTTAGTTGAATTCAAGTTCAGTAAGAATCAATACTAAGTCACTGTTACCAAAACACTTGTTCTTACCCAGGCTGATTACAAAAGTGGAGTGTTCAGAATGAGTGAAAAAGCAGTCATCCTGCCTCTGTTCTTTCAAAGTTTGAAAGAATCCAGTTTGAATCACAGGAAAAACTCTTAAAACAAGAGATGACCACACAGAGGGAGCCAACACCAGGGGAAGACTAGCCATCTTCAAACAGGAAGAGCTGAGATGTGGAAGTGATGTAGGCTTGCTATGTGGTTCCAGGGAATAGCAGTAGGACCCAGTTGGAAATCAGAGGGAGGTATATTTAGTATCACCTTACAAAAGAGAAATAATAATTAGAGAAGTGAGAAATAAGAAAGGCCAACTCTTTGCAAAGGTAAAATCATGGTCCTCCAGTCCCGCTGACCTCTGCCCCAGAGCAGGAGCCAGCAAGGACAGACCCACCAACTCTGCTTGAGTCCAGGTGGGCCCAGGGCAGTCCCGGGATCCTGCATTAAAGTGACACCAGGCCCAGGTCAGTCCCGCTGACCCCCACCCCAGCACGTTCAGCCCCAGATCAGTCCTGCAGATCCCCGCTGGTATGCAACCAGGCTCCAGCAGGTCCCGCTGACCTCCGCCCCAGAGCAGGAGCCAGCAAGGAAAGACCCACCAACTCTGCTTGAGTCCAGACAGACCCAGGGTAGTAGCGGGATCCTGCATTGGAGTGACACCAGGCCCAGCAGACCACCACAGGAGCTGAAACTCAACCAGTTTGACCCACAACAACCTGCATGGACCCAGCCCCAAGTAGCATACTTTGAGGGACAACGGCAGGTTCTGATAGCCCAACACTAAGGGGAGGCACAAACAACCTGCAAGAGTATTATAAGACTATAGGGAAGAAACTATAATATCTCAGATCTACACTGCAAGAAAGTAAGGCAAATAGACAGCATGATAAAACAAACCAGGATTCTACAATAACAGAACCTAAATGAAATGTCAGAGAAGGACTTCAGAAGGTTCATAATTAAAATGATCTGTGAATCAAAGAATGACCTAAATGAACAAATACAGGCAAAAAGTTGACCACTACAACAAGGATATAAGAGAGCAAATACAGGTAGCAAAAGATTACTTCAAAAAAGAGATAGAAACTCTAAAAAAAAAAAAAAAAAAAAAAAAGGCAGAAATCCTTGAAATGAAGGAAACAATTAACCAAATAAAAAACACAATTGAAGGCATCACCAACAGACTAGATCAACTGGAAGAAAGACCTTCAGACAACGAAGACAAAGTATATAATCTTGAAAATAAAGTTGACCACACAATGAAGATAGTAAGAAACCGTGAACAGAACATCCAAGAAGTATGGGACAGCATCAAAAGACCAAATATAAGAGTAATTGGGATAGAGGAAGGCACAGAGTTTCAAACCAAAGGAATGCACAACCTCTTCAATGAGATAATATCATAAAATTTCCCAAGCATGATGAATTGGACAACCAAATACAAGAGGCATATAGGACACCAAATATACAAAATTACAACAGATCCACACCAAGACACATTATAATGAAAATGCCTAGCATACAGAACAAGGATAGAATTTTAAAGGCTGCAAAAGAGAGGAATCAGATCACTTATAGGGGGAGACCAATTCGTATCACAGCAGATTTTTCAACTCAGACACTCAAAGCTAGGAGATCATGGAAACAACATATTCCAAGCTCTGAAAGAAAAGGGATGCCAACCAAGAATCTTATACCCAGCCAAATTAAGCTTTAGATTTGAAGACAAAATAAAAACCTTCCATGATAAACAAAAGTTAAAAGAATTTACAAGTAGAAAGCAAACACTACAGAACATTTTCGGCAAAATATTCCATGAAGAGGAAAAGAATAACAATGATGAAAATCAACAGAGAGAGGTATTACACTAAAGGAAAAAACAATCAGACGAGAAACCATGTCAAGGTAAATACCAAAAATAAAAATGGCTGGGTATACAAAACACATCTCAATAATAACTCTGAATGTTAATGGCCTAAACTCACCAATCAAAAGACATAGATTAGCAGATTGGATCAAAAAAACAGACCCAACAATATGCTGCCTTCAAGAGACTCATCTCATAGGAAAAGACATCCATAGGCTGAGGGTGAAAGGTTGGGAGAAATCCTACCACTCACATGGTCTGAGGAAACAAGCAGGGGTTTCCATCCTCATATCAAATAAAGTTGACTTCAAGCTTAAGTCAATCAATAGGGATAAAGAAGGACATTATATACAGCTCAAGGGAACCATACACCAACAAGACTTAACAATTATAAATATATATGCCCCAAACATTGGAGCATCCATGTTCATCAAACAAACTCTCCTCAAGTTTAAGAGTCAAACTGACCACAACACAATAATTCTGGGTGACTTTAACACACCCCTTTCACCACTGGATAGATCTTACAAACAAAAGCTGAACAAAGAAACTATAGAACTCAAAAATACAATAAACAACTTAGACTTAACTGACTTATATAGAATATTTCATCCTTCAACAAGCAAATACACTTTCTTCTCAGCAACACATGGATCCTTCTCTAAAATAGACCATATACCATGCCACAAAACAACTCTTAGCAAATATAAAAAAGTAGGGATAATACCCAGCATTCTGTCAGACCATAATGAAATGAAATTAGAAATCAATGATAAAATAAGAAATAAAAGCTACTCCAACACCTGGAGACTAAATAATATGCTACTGAATGAACAATGGGTTGCAGATGACATCAAAGAGGAGATTAAAAAATTCTTAGAAGTGAATGAGAACACAGACACAACATATCGAAATCTCTGGGACACTATGAAGGCAGTTCTAAGAGGATAGTTCATTGCATTAAGTTCATTCCTCCAAAGAAGAAAAAGTCAACAAATAAATGACTTAAAATTACATCTCAAAGCTCTAGAAAAAGAAGAACAATCCAACACCAAAAGTGGTAGAAGATAGGAAATAATTAAAATCAGAGCTGAAATTAATGAAATTGAAACAAAAGAAACCATTGAAAAAATTGACAAAACAAAAAGTTGGTTCTTTGAAAAAATAAATAAAATTGACAGACCCTTAACCAGGCTAACAAAGAGAAGGAGAGAGAAAACTCAAATTACTAACATATGTGATGAAAAAGGAAATATCACAACAATTACTACGGAAATACAGGAAATAATTCGAAATTATTTTGAAAACTTGTACTCTAACAAAATACAAAACACCAAAGACATTGACAAATTCCTAGAGTCGTATGATCTTCCCAGATTAAAGCAGAATGATATACACAATTTGAACAGACCAATTTCAAGCGACAAAATAGAAGATGCCATCAGAAGCCTACCAACCAAGAAAAGCCCAGGACCAGATGGATACACAGCCAAGTTCTACAAGACCTTTAAAGAAGAACTGATACCAATACTCTTCAATTAATTTCAGGAAATAGAAAAAGAGGGATCACTTCAAACCTCATTCTATGAGGCCAATATCACCCTGATCCCAAAACCAGGCAAAGACACATCAAAAAAAAAAAAAAAAAAAAAAAAAAAAAACTTCAGACCCATATCTTTAATAAACATAGATGCAAAACTTCTCAATAAAATTCTGGCAAAACAAATACAAAAACATATCAAAAATATAATACACCACGATCAAGTGGGGTTCATTCCAGGGATGCAAGAATGGTTCAACATACGGAAATCAATAAATGTAATTCATCACATAAATATACTCAGAGATAAGAACTATATGATTATCTCAATAGACGCAGAAAAAGCATTTGACAAAATACAGCACTCCTTCATGTTCAAAACACTACAATAATTAGATGCAGAAAAAACATTCAACAAAATACAGCACCCCTTCATGTTCAAAACACTAGAAAAACTAGGGATAACAGGAACATATCTCAACATCATAAAAGCTATCTATGCTAAGCCCCAGGCCAACATCATTCTAAATGGAGAAAAATTGAAAGCATTCCCTCTAAAAACTGGAACAAGACAGGGATGCCCTCTTTCACCACTTCTATTTAACATAGTAATTGAAATGCTGGCCAGAGCAATACGACAGACGAAAGAAATTAAAGGGATACAGATAGGTAAAGTTGAACTCAAATTATCACTATTCACTGACAATATGATTTTATACCTAGAAGATCCAAAAAATTCCACCAGAAAACTTCTAGAACTCATAAATGAATTCAGCAAAGTAGCAGGATACAAAATCAACACCTATAAATCTAAGGCATTTCTATATATCAGTGACAAATCCTCTGAAAGGGAAATGAGGAAAACTACCCTGTTTACAATAGCATAAAAATAAAATAAAATACTTGGGAATCAACTTAACCAAAGACGTGAAAGACTGCTATAATGAAAACTACAGAACATTAAAGAAAGAAATTATGGAAGACCTTAGAATATGGAAAGAACTATCCTGTTCTTGGATAGGCAGAACTATTATTGTCAAAATGACCATACTACCAAAAGCACTATACAGATTTAATGCAATTCCAATCAAAATCCCAATGTCATTCTTCAAAGAAATAGAAAAGGCAGTCATGAAATTCATCTGGAAAAAATAAGAGAACCAGAATAGCTAAAGCATTCCTTAGCAAGAGGAGTGAAGCAGGTGGCATCACTATACCAGACCTTAAATTATACTACAGATCAATAGTAACAAACACAGCATGGTATTGGCACCAAAATAGACTGGTAGACCAGCGGTACAGAATAGAGGACACAGAGACTAATGCACATAATTTCAGTTACCTTATATTAGACAAAGGCACCAAAAACATACATTGGAGAAAAGATAGCCTCTTCAACAACTGGTGCTGGGAAAACTGGAAATCCATATGCAATAAAATGAAATTAAACCTCTATCTCTCACCATGCACAAAATTCAACTCAAAGTGGATCAAGGATCTAGGAATTAGACCAGAGACACTACATCTAATAGAAGAAAATGTAAGCTCTAATCTCCAACATGTTGGATTAGGCCCCAAGTTCCTTAATAAGACTCCGGTAGCACAAGAATTAATATCAAGAATCAATAAATGGGATAGATTCAAATTACAAAGCTTCTTCTCAGCAAAAGAAACAATCAGTGAGGTGAATAGAGAGCCTACTAATTGGGAACAAATCTTTACCACACACACGTCAGATAATCACTAATCTCTAGAATATATAAATAACTTAAAAATCTTAACACCAAAAAAAACAAACAACCCAATCAATAAATGGGCCAAGGAATTGAACAGACACTTCTCAGAAGAAGATATACAATCAATCAACAAACACTTGAAAAAATGTTCAACATCTCTGGCAATTAGAGAAATGCAAATCAAAACCACTCTAAGATTTCATCTCACACCAGTCAGAATGGTGTGAGAACACAAACAACAATAAATGTTGCCAAGGATGTGGAGAAAAAGGCACACTCATACATTGTTGGTGGGACTGCAAAATGGTGCAGCCGATATGGAAAGCAGTATGGAGATTCCTTGGAAAACTTGGAATGGAACCACCTTATGACCCAGCTATCCCACTCCTTGGTCTATAACCAAAGGACTTAAAAACAGCATACTACAGGGACACAGCCACATCAATGTTTATAGCAGGACAATTCACAATAGCTAAGCCGTGGAACCAACCTAGATGTTCTTCAGTAGATGAATGGATAAGGAAAATGTGGTATGTATACATAATGGAATATTACTCAGCAATAAGAGAGAATAAAATCACGGCATTCACAGATAAATGGATGAAATTGGAGAATATAATGCTAAGTGAAGCTATCCAATCCCAAAAAGCCAAATGCCAAATGTTTTTTCTGATATAAGGAGGCCGATTCACAGTGGGGTTGGGATGGGGAGCATAGGAGGATTAGAGGAACACTAGAGTGGCCAATGGAGAGGGAGGGCATGGAAGGGGGCAAAAGGGTGAAGGAAAAAAAATGGTAGAATGAGATGGATATCATCACCCTAAGTGCATGTATGAAGTCACGAATGGTGTGAATATACTTTGCATACAACCAGAGATATGTAAAAATGTGCTCTACGAGTATAATATGAAATGTAATACATTCTGCTTTCATTTCTAACAACTTAGAATAAAAAATAAATTAAAAAAAAAAATCATGGTCCCTGCAGGTGACCAAGACTCTAGATGACTATTTGTCATGAGTGTCCTATGAAGATGTGAATTTCATATATTGTATAGATGATTTATGTGATTCTTTTCTCTAACACTCTGTATACCTATGTTTGAGTCTCAATAATACACCTTATCAGAAGTCCTTAGTGGACTCACTTGACAAGATGTTGAGAAAACTGGGGAACTTACCCAGTGTATGTTCATACTTTGAGGCACCTGATTCTGAGGCACAGACAGTATTTATAATTAGAGAAAACAACTGTAGTAGAAAGAAGGTAAGGACCATCAGGTCCTCTTTAGTCATGCTCACTACTTGGGAAGTCATTCTCAGTACTGATCCTGCCCACTTAGCGCAGGCAATGTTGATGAGGCTCCTCTTGGACATCAGGAGAAATGCCTAGACTCATTCCTATCCCTCCTACCTAACTCCAGAATCACCTCATAGCAAAAATAATGGGAATAAAATTCTTCACACTGAACTTCAGAACATGCTTCATCCACCATGTGACGGACCCATTTGGAATAACAAACCCAAAAATCTATAGGTGGTGCACTAATTTCTGACACATCCCACTGAAACACAAACCCAGAATCAGTTTTTCTGCCTCTACAGGATCAGAGGAGTTGCAAAGTATAAATAAAAATAATTTTATGTTACACCTTGATGTGAGCAACTTATTGAGAGAAGTATAAGGGTGTTATAAAGTTACTTTGTATCTTATGATGTTGTATAAATTATAAATATCCATACAGTCCTCCTGAAGTTTATTAGCCTACAGTTAACAAGAAATTTTTGGACCATAATACTGTATTAAAAGAGTTCATAAGGATTACCAAAAAGATACACTATGACTTATTAAAATTGCTAAAATAAAAATATTGAAACAAAGTATCAAGGAGAATTTTAACATGAACTGGCATTTATCATGTTATCTCCCCTTCACCATAAATTAGGAAAGCAAAACTAATAAAGTTTATAGATAATTTTAAAATCTTATATTTTGAATGCTATGGTCTAGGAAATATTCTTATTATTCAAATACATGGATATTTGTATAAAGCATACAACTTATATACATTCATTAGATGCACTTCATTCAACAAATATTTTTTAAGCCAGGTTTAGTGGCACATGCCTGTCATTGGGAGGCCAAGGTAAAAGTTTCAAGCCATCCTGGAAATTTAGTGAGACTGTGTCTCAAAATAAAATTTTAAAAAGGGAATGTGGGTATGGCTCAGTGTCAGAGTACCTTCGAGTTCAATCCCCAGTACCACAAAAATAAATAAAATTTTTGATAACCAAGTAGATATGTAATAGTATACTAGGCATGGTACAAGTCAACTATAGAACCATAAATAAAAGTATTTTTACAGTTTTTCCTCCCACTTTGGTTCCCTCAGTCAATAATATGAATCTTTATTATGCATTATCTGGGTACAAACTCAAAGAGTCATGCACCCTTTTATAAGTCTACTGGAAAAGACAGACAATAATTATAAAATGAACAAAAGAAAAGACACAGGTATACATTTGTGGTATTAGGATCTCTAAATATTTCTGCTCTTAAAATGCATATATACTTACACCAGGTATATCACACATGCATTTGGCCCAACAATAAGCAAGATATGAAATCACAGTGACACGTTGCTAAACAATGGCAATATGTTCTGAAAAATCGGTCATCAGGTTAATTCGTCATTGTGCAAACATCACTGAAGGTGATTATACAAACCTGGATGGCATCGCCCATGACACGCCTAAGCTATACACTATACACTGTCATAAATGTATCGTCCACTGTCCACCAAAGCAGGGTTACACAGCTCATGTGACCATATACATGAGATACAGAAGTACCTCACAGAAAGTTGTCTGAGGAGATTGTGTTTAGCATTACTGGGGAAACAGCAAGAGAAAGAACTAGTGATATCCATCAGCTGATGAAGACCCTTGGGCATCAAATTAAGGAGCTGAGTTATTCTCTAGAGATGATGAGGGCTAAACAAAGAGGTAGCAAGTGTAACTTAGAAGAATCTTATGTGGTCCTGTAGAGAGAGTGCCAAGGCAGAGGTGTGGAAAACAACCAGCATTCTATTGCAGGAAGGGAAGAGGAACACCCAGCTTCAAGAGATAGCCGGGAGGTAAAACTTTTAATACTTGGAATTAAAACTCTGTTTCTGAAACAAGCCAAACAACCACTCATGAAGTAATGATTCCTTTAAAAAAAATATTTTTGGTCTGACTAATAAAATCACTTCAAACTAAAACAAAAATCTTAGTAAATACATAGTGTGTTCTATTGAATTATCTTGGGAAACTTGGAAAAAGTAGAAAACAGAGTCCCTGCACATGAGGAAGTCATCTTTAAAGAATAAAATATAATAATAGTATTTTTAAAAAAAAAAACAGCCACAGGGCTATAGACATTTTTAAAGGTGGGGAGAAAAAAAGAAAAGAAACATGGATTCAAATTTTCCAGCCACACAAGCTGAATGATCTTAAGAAAGGTATATAACCTATCTAAAAACCTATTTCCTGGTCAAAACCATGACCAATACACCAAACTTGTTGGACTGTGGTAAGGATTAAAGATAAAAACCTGCAAAAGACCTAGAGGTATGATATTAAGCAATTGATGCCCTCACACCACAGTAAGTCCTCGCTAAATGTGTGGCCTGGCATGTATTACATAGTTATTCTTTGCCCATTTTATATATATATATATATATATATATATATATATATATGTGTGTGTGTGTGTGTGTGTGTGATTTTTTTTTATTTTTAAAAGAAACGTGAGAGGAATGTGATCCAGTGTACTTTATGTGTTTGAGATCTTCTTGATATATAGGGAAGACTAAGCTCCCCAAAGGAGAGTTATTTTAGTCATCATCGATAACTAAGAGAAAGCCTGATAGTTACCCAGGCACTTTTTCTAAAACTTATAAAAGTTTAAAAGGAAGAAAAAAAAATAAAAAGAAGTATAAAAGATACTGTACCTTAAGCCAAAAAGAACTCAGAGGAGCAGCCAGCAAAGCACAAAGCTAGTGAGAGAACCAGAATCAGAAGATCTGAATGTCACAGAAATCCTTCTCAACATCTAAAGAACAAGATTCTGGAAGAGACATGCTACCCGAGGAGGCTGCTGATGCCAGTTGCTCTGGGGCATTTGGAAATAGGTAGCTTCCAAAGATTTTTCATGCCTCGAAATTTGTTGTGCTTTTAAATGTTTTTAATGTTATTTTTATTTTTCTTCCTAATCTCCTCTTCCTCTGAGATCTTAATCTTGATCCACAATTTTTCCAATTGTGGTACTTTCCTGGAAGATAATTACAGTGGATGCAGTGATGGTCTTGCCTAGATTTCCCTCTCAGAAATGAGGAAATATTATTCCAGCTGCCCTGGGTGTTTCTTAGAGGACAGTCCTCTACCATCAAACTCTATGATGATTAATAGGTGCTATGTTCTGGACATTATGTCATCCCAAAATTCATATGGTGAAATCCTTACCTCCAAGGTGATGGATCAGAAGGTGGGGCCCTTGGGAAATGATTAGGTCATGGAAGAGAAACCTGCATGAATGCGACTCATGTCCTTATAATAGAGGCCTGAAAGAGACCCCCTGATCTCTTCCCTGACGTGAGGACACAGAGAGGAGTTATCATCTGTGAACCAGGAGGTAGGACCTCACCAGACACTGACTCTGTTGGCACCATCATCCAAGACTTCATATCCTCCAGAACTGATTTAAATGTTTGTTGTTTATAAGCCACCTGGTCTATGGCCATTTTGTTATTGTTGTTGTTTTAGCAGCCCAAAGCATCTCAAAAGAGTAAATTGGTGCTAAGAAGTGAGGCACTAAAAAAGTGAACATGGCTTTGGAACTGGGTTGAGAGGTAGAGGCTAGAAGAGTTGGGTTTTTTTTTTTAATATTTATTTATTTACTTTAGTTGTACACAATGCAATGCATTTATGTTTGCATGGTGCTGAGGATTGAACCCGGGCCGCACATGTGCGAGGCGTGCGCTCTGCCGCTGAGCCACAACCCCAGCCCAGCTAGAAGAGTTATGAGCTACATGCTAGAAAAAGTTTATACTGCTATGTGTGGGTCACTAGGGGTGAATCTGGTGAGGGCTCAAAAGAAGAGAAAGGGAGCTATAGAAAAAGCCTAATTCTTCCTAGAGAATATGCAAAAGGTCATGAACAGAATATTGGTAGAAATATGGATGGTAAAGACCGTTCTGATAAGGTCTCAGATGAAAATGAGAAGCATGTTCTAGAAACTGTAGGAAAGTCCTTCTAAATTGTGTTTGTATTGTACAGAAAGTAGTACTTGAAATCAATGATATTGGATATTTGGGTCAGGAAATATCTAACCAAAGTGTTTAAGGGGTACCTGATTCCTCTTAACAGCTTACAGTAAAAGAGAGAAATAAATTAAAGATGAAATTGTTAATCAAAAGGGAAGAGGAACTTAAACTTTGGGCAAATTTCCTATTGGAAATTTCTTATTGGAAAAAAAATTTTTAAAACCTGTTTGTAAGAAGACAAGGGTGCTGCCAAGGGATCATTGGATAAGGAATTTAGGTTGTTTTAATCAGCTTTTTCACTGCAGTGAGCAAAAGACCAGAAAAGAACAACATTACTTAGGTCTCGTGGTTTCAGAGGTCTCAGTCTGTAGATGGCCAGTTCCATTCCTTAGGGCTCGAGGTGAGCAGAACAACATGGCAGATAGACATGGCAGAGGAAAGCAGCTGGGAACTGGCACCAGGAAGCCAAGAGAAAGTGACTCTACTGGCCAGGGACAAAATATACACCATGGCCATATCCCCAATGGGCCAACTCCATTGCTCTGGGCCCAAAGTGAGGCAGCACATCATGGCAGAAGGGCATAGGCAGATAAAAGCTGTCAGCTCACAGCATCCAGAAGCGGAAAGAGGAATGGAGGAAGGGAGCTGCAGGGAAGATGAACCCTTCCAGGGCATGCCCCCAGTGACCCACCTCCTCCAGCCATGACCTACCATTACCAGCCAGTCAGTCCGTTCAAACAGGGATGATGGATTAGGTTACAGCTCTCACAATCAAATCATCTCACCTCTGAATATTCCTGCATTAACAGGAGCTTTGGGCAGACACCTCACATCCAAACCATAATAGACTCTATCAAAACCACTTCCTCCCTTGGTCCAATCCTGCTTCTTTCCCTTCCTTTCCACTGGTGTTGATCCTAAGAGCTCTCCCCAATAAATCGCTTTAATGATCACCTCTGTCTCAGAGTCTGCTTCCCAGGGAGCACAGGTGGCAATAAGTCATGTTGGAGCTGCTGAGGGACTGCTGTTGCTGCTGCTGCTGCTGCTACTGCTGTTGTTTTTAAGTCAGTGGAAGGATCTCAAGGCATTCTGAGAAGAAGAATGTGTTCAGCTGATACAATACACACATACACAAAGGGACAAGAAAGAACCCATCACTGTGGCTGAGTCTGTGGGTGAGAAGTAGCCCTCTTCTTAGAGGCTACAATTTCCTTTGATAAAAGGATATCATTTGGATGCAGAGAAGGTGTGGAGAGCAGAGAATAATGAGTGGGAGGGAAGTAGGTGTGAAGAAAAAGATACACATTGGAGCTGAGACAGCTCTGCTGGAAGCTAAAGGGATGCTGCTGAAAGCAGAGAGATGAGAGTGGACAGGTGGAATAGAGCATGTGCAGGAGAATAATGCTGATGGGGAAGAATGGTGTTGGGAAAAATTAGGTCCAGAAACCAATGAAAGAGATTTTCAAATGACAAATGGTACTTGTGGTATCTTCTCTTTGCAAATAAGTCTTGCTAATATTTCACTGTGAACTCTACTGCAAACTCAAAGGAAAGTCAGATGAAAGGAAGTCAGATGAAAAATTAAAAGGACATGAACACATTTCAAGTGAAGCCAGCTTCTACTTGAGGTACTTCCTCTGTGTTTTGTACTAAATCTTTTTCTGTTCTTTCTCATCCTCCATCTCCACATATGTACCTCTTCAAAGTTTCACCTTACATCCAGGTAAGTCTTTTTCTCCCTCTCTTTTCCTCTTTTTTTTTTTCCTTTTCTCTTTGGTAAGACAATCTGGATATTTGAGTGAACCTGGCTTTGAGGCATTCTAGCTGGTCTCTCTACAAAGAATAATCACCACTGTTAACCAAGAGATAGGCTTCATGGATATTTACTTAAAAAAGAATGTTTTGTGACTCCTATTAAAAAGAATACCACTCAAAGAATGAAGAAGAAATGGGTCAAAGAATCAGTTTTGAACTGAAAGAGACTGTAAAGCTCATATTTAGACTAACCTCATAATTTTATAAAGAAGGAAACTATTTTCTGGCAGACTTTTTTGTCTGCAAATATTTTCTTCCTTTCCCACCCATATAACAGTATTAAAAATGTTTCTGCTCTGCCTCACATCTCAATTTCCCTTCTCCTTTTTTACAGCAATGATGTTGCCAGAAAAGTATTTCAAGGTGGATCATGTGAAGTCTCTGCCAAGGCAAAGAAGAAAAAAAAAAAGTTTAATTGGAGAAGTAGCTGGTTCTTGGCCACTAGATGGAAATCTTGCATACCTCTTACTCTGTTCCCCAAATCTCCAGGGTAAGGGGTACTCCTGGACACACATATATCCAAAGGGCCCCTCACTACCCTCTCTCTTTATCTCTCCCTACTGTGGGTTGGGCCCACAGGGCTATAAATCAATGCAGTTCTAATCCTTTCAGGACAGAAGGATAATTTCAGGCTGTTGTGGTTGCTTATATCTTATTCTCTAAGACCAAATGCATTTCATCTCCAAACCAGAAGCCTCAAAGGAAAGGAAACCTACAAGTAATGGAATTCTCCATTGATTGTTTGTAGTAATTTCTCACTTCCAACATCATAAAGTGTATGCCAACAAAAGACATTATCTGGTTACTGACTGGGAACAGGTCCACATTTCAGAGTTGAACTATGGAAATTCCCAAGAATTTGGAGTTGTGAAAAAGCAAAATGACAGATGATAAAAAGAAACTGTTCAGTTCTTGTTTGGTCTTTTGGTAGTTTTCTATGATCTATTGCCTTGCTGAATTATGAGTTCGAGGACAGGGGAACAATTATGAAATGAGACAACAGTGGTATGCAGACACCCTACCTAGGCCCAAGTTTCACTCAGCAGTGAAGACTCCATTGCTCCATGTCGAAGGTTTCAATTTGAACTCGAGTCCCATTCCAACAACAGACAGATAATTAGAACACAAACAGGATATCTAAATAACAAACCATGCCCAAACCATTTCCAAGGCTGTGTCAAGTTCTCTACTCTAACCACATATATGTTCAAATAGAGATGATTCCTACTTTTAGAATTCACACACTATGAGGCTCATTAGAAGAATGTGTAAATTGGGTTCACATTTCTCCAACTAGCTAAACAACTCTCTAGTAGAGGAAAATGTACTCACCCTGTTTTGTAAGAAAAAAAAAAAGTGATCTTCAATCATCAGAAGTAAAATCTTTGGACTGTATATACTTTGGCAAGTATAAAAAAAGGTGTACGATTTTAAAAATGCAATGTGTGCAAAGAATATCCAAAATATCCAATTTATCAGCTCGTATGTAGTTTTGCTTTTAACTTCTATACATGACAAAGAAGAACACTGCTTGACATAATCCTTCAACCCAAAAGATCAATTACACTGAATGGTGCCTGTGCATTTTAAATTATGAGAGCAAATGATAGGTATTAGGCAGAGCAAATTGACTCAACAACATAGCTTGCTGAGAGTGAATGCATTTGTTTGAAAACAATATTTCTTTTCTTAAGTGAGTACACAGCCAAGGAAACAGATTGGATTGATAGTTCTGAAGATTAGATCTCCTGTTTCACTACAGAGAAGGCCAGGGCAGTGCCAGCTCCCCGTGTCTCCGTGTGGGCATGCCTCAATAATTTCCTGAATGGACCCCCTCTAGGGCACAAAAATGAAAGCTGCTCTGAGCCTAGCAACTTCTGCTGAGCATGCCAACTAAACACCACAGCAATGGCAGCAGCCACAGCCTGGGAGCTGGACTCAGACCTCCAACAAGCTCTACACTGAGGACAGCTCAAGTGACACCAAGTGAGCTGCAATGTCACCAAAGACCCAGGAGAAGAAAACTTCTGTAACTGTCAATTTCCAAGCCAGCCATCCCCACCTCCTCACATGCTAATCACTGATATCCAAGCCTCCAGGATTTCCCAGAAAGGCAAATGAATGCTGAGTGTGCACAGCCTATTTAAGACTGGCGCCACTGAGGCTGGCACAAAATGGAACTCCAGGAGCTGAACACTTTTTCCTTCTATGCATGCCTCTTCTGCTAACCTGCCAAATAACTGTCAAACACATTTCTCTACATGGCCAACCCCAGCTGTACTGAAGGAGCATCAGCAAGGGGTAAGTAAGTAAAAAGGACCAAAAAGACACAGAGCTACTGCACAAAACTCCAGACATTGTACATGCATAGAAAACTGCATCATTTATTGGAAGGAACAATTTTATCTAGCAATAATGTTTATAAAATGGCTATTTTTTTTAAATTGTGCTTTGCAAATAACTTCTAATTGAAAATGAAGTTTCACTAAAATAGGAAAATACAATTGAAACCATTTAATAGACAAAAGAGTGCCAAGATGATGATACACTGGATATGGAAATGTAACAACACTGCTGTGACTTCTACTAGCTGTCCTTTAACATAACTGTGTCCCCCACCCCACCTCCAGGTACTTTCCGTAATTTGGGATTTCCTTTCTGGCAAGGACCTCTGTCTCATCCTGCACCACAAGATTTTTCCCATGCCTAAAAATCTTGTCTCCACATTTGGAGATTCCAGAAATATGTTCCCTCTTGTTTCTTTTGTTAAGAATTTATAGAGTCTACTAGAACTTTTGCTAGGATTTATAGTCTAATAGAACACAGCTATAATAACACACCTCCTGGTTGAGTTGTAAGGTAATTATTTAAGCTTGACATGTTACCTTGCATAAAATGAATCCTTCTCCTACCTGGTTAATAAAGTTATTTACTTGTTGTTGTTGTTGTTGTTGTTGTTGTTGTTAAAAACTTTCAAATTTATGGAAACAGCTGCAAAAACAGTACAAAGAACCCTGTACAAATAGACCCTGTGCCCAAATAGATTAGATGTACAAATTCTACCACATTGGTGTGTCTCTCTCCTTCTCCTCCTCCTCCTCCTTCTCTTCCTCCTCCTCCTCCTCTTCCTTCTTCCTTCTTCTTCTTCTTCTTCTTCTTCTTCTTCTTCTCTCTCTCTCTCTCTCTCTCTCTCTCTCTCTCTCCACACACACAATTTTTCCTGCACTATTTAAGAGTTAGTTCTAGCCATCACGACTTTTCAAACCTCAATTCTTCAGCATGTACTTGCAAGTACATTCTTACATAACCACAGTACAATTTAAAAATTCAGGAAATCTAAATAATACAGTACTACCACTAACAAAAATCATATTCACATTTTATCAATTGTGCCACTGTTAGGGAACAGACAGATGGTGGGAACGTGAAGTTAAAAAAATAATTCTATAAAATGGGCCCACTGTGCTGACTCCCACATGCTTTCTTATCCAAGATGCAATTTACCTGCAGCCCTGCCTGGCCTAAGTGGACAGGATATGTCACATTTCTCAGAAAACTACCTGTTAATTGCAGGAGAAATGCAAGCCCAAAATAATGTCAATGGGAGGAATGCAGGAGACTGTTGTGACCAGATCCTGAAAATCTGAAACATAAGGATAGTTCCTCCTGACCACAACATCTGTAAGAATGTATGGTTGAAAATCCAATTAGGGGCTGGGGTTGTGGCTCAGCGGCAGAGCACTCGCCTCGCACGTGCGCGGCCCAGGTTCGATCCTCAGCACCACGTACAAATAAACGCATTGTGTACAACTAAAACAAATTTTTAAAAAATCCAATTAGAACCCATCAGCATGGGCCAAGGTGATCTAGAGTTGTCATAACAGTGGGTGCTTGAAAGTCTGCTGTTACCCTGCTGTCAGTCAAAAGTCAAGAGGTAGACCTGGGTGGGGTTCTCTGAAAACTTCTCTGGGATGCCCAGTAAAACTGGAGTGCAGGAGAGGCACACTGTCCCTCTCCTCTCTGAAAGAACACACTCTCTCTCTTGAGAGTGTCTCCCTTCCCTTTTCCTTATCCCTTCAGTAAACTCATTGCTGTCACTCTGAGAGACATATCTGAAATCTTGCTGACTTGGTCACAAGAAACAGTGTTTGAAGGTGGGTCTTTGTGCTGCCTCAGTTTCTTGGAAGGCCCCAGCCTCATGACACCCCTAATGCTTTCAAGAGGGAATATCTGTCCTAATTCAGGACCCAATCCAGCATCCACAGGTCATTTAATGGTCATCTCAATTAATCCCCTCTACCCTGGAGCACTTTCAGGCCTCCTTTACCTTTCATGATGCTGGCATTTTTGCCCACATTGACATTTATTGTCCACTAAGCAGCCAAAGTGATCGGGTCACATCAAACCCTCCTCTGAAGGTTTCCCATCACTCAGAACAAAATCAGGCCCCTCCCTTGCCCATCTCCTCCGTATCATAGCATTATCAATGTCACAGCATATATTCATTTATTACCAGACAGCTTCTCCCAAGGGACAGGGAAGGAATTTTGTCTATTTAATAGTCCTCTCTATGGCTAAAGACTTTGCCTGTCTTGTTCCTGGTTAATTCCAGAGACTAGAACAGTGTTTGCATGCAGTGGTGGCTCAAGATTCCTCTTGAATAATTAATCAACAGTTCTCAGATTTAAGAAAGATGATTAAGATATCCAGAAGTGAATGAGGTTCACTCAAAAAGATAAGAATTATTATTTTAAAAAAAAAAAAAAAACTGTAGAGCCGGGCGCGGTGGCGCACGCCTGTAATCCCAGTACTTTGGGAGGCTGAGGCAGGAGGATCGCGAGTTCAAAGCCAGCCTCAGCAATGGCGAGGCACTTAGTAACTCAGTGAGACCCTGTCTCTAATAAAATACAAAAGGGCTGGGGATGTGGCCCAGTGGTCGAGTGCCCCTGAGTTCAATCCCCGGTACCAAAAAAAAAAAAAAATAACTGTATAAGGGCTGGGATTGTAGCTCAGTGGTACATAGGCTCAGGATGGGTGAGACCCTGGCTTTAATTCCCAGAACCACAATAAAAGTTTATGTGTGTTACAGGGCAGACAAGACAGTGGAAAATGCAAACAAGATATCAGCACATTTCCAGAGGGGGAAAAAATAATGCTTTTCCTTAGGATGAACCCCATATGCAGTCTGTAAGAACTGAAACCAAAAGTCAGGATCAGTTTCTGGCTTTTTAAGAATAGTTTAGTTTAAACTGGAGATTGCCGACACATCATAACAGGAAGCCTCTGTTGACACAGCCATCCTGACGAGCACACACCCTCTACAACTGCTAAGAGTCTCTCACTGGTGAGAGTCAGGTGGCAGAATTAGCAGACTACGTGCATGTCCCTGTCCTTCAACTGACCACTGCAGTTCTTGGTCTTTCCTTTGCTCTCATTCATACATTATTTTTGTAAAATTTTAAATACACAGGGATGGGGTTGTGGTTCAGTGGTAGAGTGCTTGCCTAGAATGTGTGAGGCCCCGGGGTTCAATTCTCAGCACCGCATATAAATAAAAAATAAAACAAAGGTCTGTTGACAACTAAAAAAAAATTAAAAAGAAAAAAATTTTAATAAAAAAATTTTAAACATACATACAAGATGCAAGAATAGTGAAGAACAGTCCTGTACCCTTTCCTTTTTTCTCCATCTGCTTTCATTGCCCCTCTCTCAGTCCCCCACAACTCCCTCTCAATATATACTATATACAATAGTTTCATTTTGCTGTGTCTCAGACATTACCATCCTGGACAATCTGATGTAGATTCAGGTTGCATTTTACTTCCAGAATGTTTCCCTAGATTTTCATTTTAGATTGAACTCTGCCTCACTGCTCTGTTTTTCTACTCCAGGGACTACAGTTGTTCATGTAGTAGCTCTTCTCCGCCTTTCTTCCATGCCTCCACTTTCTCTCTCACCCTTGTGGCTTGATTCTTGATATTATCATCACTCTCTTCATTGTACTCCTGACTTTCTTCAATGCCCCTTATGACATTTTCATTCAAACCTATTCTCCCTTGGACACCTTACAATATAGTCTGTATTTCTGAAAATAAAATTATATTTCTTTCCTGAGTTCAATCAATTTTCATTATATTTCTTCCTGCTTTTTGGTCCATTTCCGACCTTGGTTTTTGAATTCCTGTTTCAAACTGTTTATCATAGCCCAATGTTTGTGAAGAAATTTAATTCCGTTGGAGCATCATGTTGCAACATTCTTCTGCTTCATGGTTGCTTTTCAAAGAGGAATTGCCATTGACTCAAGTGTTTTGATTTCCATTCTCTTTGGGTCATACAGGTGAACACTGATGACATCTATGCATTTTTTTTTTTATTATTTATTTACTTATTCATCATGCACAAGTATAGTATCTTTTTACATACAACTGCTTGTATACAAAGTATATAAGTACCATTCAGATCTTCAATCATGCATTTAGGATAATGATATCCATCTCATTCAACCACCAATTTTTTTCCAACCCCCCCCTTACTCCCTCCCTCCCCTCCCTTTCCGTTGACCGTTCTAGTGTTCCTCTGATCCTATGTACCCCCTTCCAACAACACTGTGAACCAGCCTCCTTATATCAGAGAAAACATTCGGTATTTGGGTTTTTGAGATTGACTAATTTCACTTAGCATTATATGCTCCAACTTCATCCATTTACCTGCAAATGCCATTATTTTATTCTCTCTTATTGCTGAGTAAAATTCCATTTTGTATATATACCATATTTTCTTTATCCACTCATCTACTGAGGGACATCTAGGTTGGTTCCATAACCAACTATTGTGAATTGTGCTGCTATAAACATTGAAGTGGCTGTGTCACTGTAATGACATCTATGCATTTTGTGGGTGGGCTGACAATAGGAACTGGTTCACAAAATCTCTGGTTCAAGAGCTCCCTCTTCTGTCAGAGTCATGAAGTTCACTTTTTTAAAGTGGCTTTCAGGGGCGGGGGCAATGAAGGAGGTTTATGTCTTTCAACTTCTTGGTTTATTTTTATTATGTAGTATTCTAGGTTCCCTATCTTGGTTCCTTTCCTTCCACATATAAGACTCCAAACGATTCTTCTCCCTATTTCTAAGTTCATTCATCCCTAAAGGCTCCATAACTGCTATCTGTGTACTTTAAACTCCCTTTTTCTCTTTAGTCAGTGCTCATATCTAACGGATTTTTTTTTCCCCCAGTATTTTCACACCTTCTCTTTCCAAGGGTGATTTTCTCACAATACCCTGACTGCGGCCTGTAGTGGGAGCTCATGAGTAGCTCTACCAAAAACTGATATTTATTTTTCTACTTACAGTAACTAAAGTTTGTACTGTCCACTGGCCTCTAGTGCTGCTGAAGGTGAAGGATTTATGCGATTTAATTTGCTTCTTATTGATCTGTACAGTTTTTTGGCAGATGTAAAAGGGATTGAGATTTAGGCAGCAGCAATTAATTACTTTGGCTTATCTGTAAGTACCTCATTTATAATTTTTAATTAGATATTTCTTCCTAATGTCTGAAATTAAATTTCTGGCTCCACCTTTTCCTCCTTCAGTGGCTATTGCAGGGGATACGATTGTGCTCCCCTATTACCCTGCTTCAGGGCTGAGGCACCTCTTCCCTAGTGAAGGCGGAGTGGTGGGACATCATGGTTGCTGCCTGCTCATGCGGTGCAACTCACTGAACACTACTCTTGGCCACAGGACACTGCCTTACCCAATGCTACACACCCTGCTCCATGATAAGCCAGCAGCCACTGGCTGGCTGAGACTAAAACAGAAATTGGGGTCCTGGCCTTAATCTGTGACAACCCCATCCCAGCTCAGAGTCATCCATAGGCTCAGCTGAGGTCTCAATCATACCTGCATTGCACATTGGTCCATGTTATCTGCACAAGTCTACCTTCCTCACTTCCTTACAGGTGTATACCCTGAGAACACCCCTTAATAAGCTTCCCACAAACAGTTCTCCATCTCAGGGCACTTTCAGTACTCAACCTAAGGCAATCACCCTTATTAAAAAAAATTACTAAATTATGAGTCAGCCGTTGTTGTAGTTTACTGAATATATCATATATGTTCATTTTCTTCTCATAAGAAAACTCTGAGGAAGATACTATAATTCTATAGTTGTCGTTTTTCTATCTCAGGTGAGAAAAGAAAATCAAAGAGAAAATAAGTAGCTTGCATAAGTTATAATGCCACATAATGCCACAGGCAGGATGGGAACCCAGGCACTCTGCCTCCATAGCCACTCTCCTCCACTTCACCCACTGCCACCCACTCTGGCTGTGCACTCAGCCTCCCTTAGGAAGACCTTAGCCAGTACCTCCTGTGTCTGCCCACACCCTGTTCCAAACCCTCTGACACATGCCACAATGATCACAACATTTTCATTAGGGGATCGGTGATAACATTCATTGCTAAAGATGGAATTTGATCTTATAAGTTTATCTTTCAAAACTATAGCATTAAAACAAAGAAGCATGCTTGTGAACCCCACCCCATTACCATTCTGCCCAGTCACAGGATTATTTTTCATACATATTGTACACGTGTATGAGTAGGTACCTGTTATCAACCACTTCTCTAGATTTGTTTTTCATTTTACTTCAATGTAATAAAAAATAATACTTCTCAGAAGTTCTTACCTCCATCTTGGAATTTGCTTAATCTTTCAAAATACGATGACATGGGGGCCTGTACAATATCTAGGATGGCCAGAAGTGTTCTTGTCAGCCTCAATAGTTCACTGAAACTATAAAATCCAAAGTATATAAGATTCCGAGCCAGGTGGACCACCTTAATAAAAATGGGGGTGGTAAAGAAGACAGAAATGAAAAGAAGAACATTAGGAACACTGGCATTTTAAAATCCGAATTAGTTCAGATAGTTCTAAACTTCCTAATTCTTTAATACCTAGGAATTAAAATCCCTGTAAAAGTAACTCTTAAACTTTGATTTATTTTGAATTATTTATTATTTTATTATTTATTTGAATTATTTACCTCTTTATTGAATATTAGCTCATTTAAGTCAGTAAGATACCACTTAATAAATGGTTAAATTAATTACTTCAATAAATAAATATTACCCATGAAATCAGCCCATAAATACATGTTCCCTATTCTGCTTTGCAGTCTTCTGTATACTATGGGATACAGCAAGTATGAGAGGCAGCCTGCAGGATAGGGCCTCCACTGTACAGAGTCCTCTCACATTGTACAGGTTGGTCTCTGTGACCAACAGAATTTAGCAGGGTAATGGCACACCACTCCCAAGATTAGATGATAGAAGACTGCAACTTCCATCTTGGAGTCCTCTTTGTCATGACTTTCCCTGCAGGGAGCCAGGAGACATGTCATGGGTATAGTCAGCCCCCAGAAAGTCCCACATGGCAAGAAGCTGAGGCATCTGGTAGAAAGCCAGCAAGAAAGTATGGCTACCAACAATCACACGAGTAAGGTTAGCAGCAGACCATCTAGCCCAGATGACTGCAATCTCTGTCAACATCTTGACTGCTATCTCTTAGGAGACTCTGAGCCAGAACTACCAAGCTACTCCCAGACTCGTGACACATAAAAAATGGTAAGATAATAAATAAATGCTTTTGTTTTAGGCTACATGTTTGGAGGTAATATGTCACACACCAATAGGTAGCTAATACATTAGGTATCCTGTAACAGCATCCTCTCTCTAGGTTTGTATCATCCCCAAAATGATATCATAACTGGAGACATTATAATACAGTGAAATGAGCCTAAAAATAGAACCTCTGTAAAGATAAAAAGGAAATTAAAAAAGCATCAACATATAAAGTATGAAAAAGTATCCTCATTTATCAACTGTAACAAAGATAAAATATTCAAAAAAATCAAGGGAAACAGTAATTAATAGATATTAAAGTATTTTAATATCTTATCCAAGCACCAAATCTATATTTTATCAATGCAGAGAATCATGCTGTCATGAACTAAACTATCCAATTACCAAAACATCCTAAATATCAAAGGGAAAAAAAATCTTTGATGCTTAATCTATCTAATTTTTGACAGGGAACATTTAATTACTTTATGAGTAACCATTTAAAAATACCTCAAATGTTAGTTTGTTTTTTTCTTTATCCCCAAAAGGAAAGGGCTGATTTACAACTTCTTTCAAGTATTCCTCAACAAATTCCATCGTTAGTGCAAATTTCCTCTTCATATCATTTCTGGAAGAGTCTGTTATAGAATCATATCTGGAAAGATAGAAAGAAGATGAGGCAAGTTAAATTGATTATAATAATTTAAAAACAGGAAAACCATGTATTTTAGCTTCCTGGCTTGATGATCTTGATAAATCAATTAACTTTTCCAGATATCATGCTTGTATCTATAAAACGGGGCCACTGTGAAATGAGAAAGAATACATGCAAAGCACTTAAATCAGAGTCAACTATAATATTAAGCTTTTATCAAATCATTACTCTTATTATTTCTACATACTGGCTTCCAGAAACATGCTTCTATCATCACTAAAAATTGTCAGTTTATTCTCAGAAAGAATATCCCACAAGCCTATAATCCCAGTGGCTCAGAAGGCCAAGGCAGGAGGATCCCAAGTTCGAAACCAGCCTCAGCAACTTAGCAAAACCCTATCTCAAAACATAAAATATATAAAGGGCTAGGGACATGGCTCAGTTGTTAAGCACAGCTGGGTTCAATCCCCTGTATGCAAAAAAAAAATCTCATTTGCACTTGGAACACTTGGAAGATGAACAATCTTAGGATACACAAATACCTTTCCATTATATTCCCTCTCAAAATTAAAGACATTTGATTTTGAGCTCATCTGCTAAATTTATAGTCTTGAGAAATGTTTCCAAACGTACTCATGAATTGTGATCTTTGTGGGGATTTCTGTCCAGAGCCTGGCATAGCGAACAGGCACCACAGACTCCTGGGGGTCTCGGTCAACGTGCATGTGGAGCATGAGGCGACAAAAAGATGCCCGGAGGTCGAACGGGAGGCTCTCATCTGACACGCACCGCAGGATCAGATCTACAGAGAGCTGTGTAGAAATCTGGTTTATGGCCAGATACTGGCGATCCAAACACATCCTCGCAAAGAGGTTTAACTGGTACCTTAAAAATATTAGACATATTACATTATTTATTTTATCTTGATAAAGCTCCTAAACTTCATAGTAAAAACCAGTGTCTATTTTTATGATCTCTGTATTTTCAAGTGTTTGTGATAATGAGTCAAACTCTGTGAGTGGAAGTTCAAGTGATAAATAACACCACAGACATGAAATTGTCTCTCTGCCCTTTTATTATAATTTCTCCTTTTTGTTCCAGTGACATGTGTCTGGCCAAGGGTGTCACTTTGCCCCAGGTTTCTTGGGATTACAAAGACACTAGGCTGGAAGGCCATGGACCACATGTCACATGACACCATCTCGCCCATCCCCAGCCTCACTTAGCTGGGGGCTCTAGGATCTACCCACTAAGTTTGCTCCCAAGGTTCCCAAACCAAATGTGATCAGTTCAAACAGTGTCAGTACTTGGATTCATCAGCCTCGGAGATGAAGAGTCAGCCATGGGTTTTGTTGCTGTAGCTGTAGAAACCAGGGAATGAAGGCATTTTCTGCCTTTCTCTGATTCCTGCCTCTTGGGGTCAAATTGGTCCCAGGTTGCTGCCTTCAGTTTTTATCCCTTAAGCTCAAAGATACCAGTTAGGATCTTGTCCCCAATACACTGACCACTGGGAATGACCTTCAGTACTTGTGCTGTACATCAGTGAATTTTCATAACTACAGACACCAGTTTCTCTAAAGGCTGGGTCAGCAGGTAGTTGTAAGTGTGCTTACTAGTAAAAGCACTAGTATAAACTGCCAGTTGCCCTCCTCTGTGGCCACCCCACAGTCAGAGCAGTTCCTTAGCCCCAGTTCCACTGCTCTCTCAATTTGTGCCCTGGGTCTCCCACTCTACTTGATAACAGAAAGAAACCCTCCAGTACACAAAATCTCCAAACTAGAGAAAACTCAGTGGTGTCCATGGAAAGCACAGATGCCAACTTTCATTTTGACTATTTGACGCAGTTAATCCCAAACATTTCAGCTACCCTAATTCTGAATACTTTTGAAATCTCCTCTTCCTAACTTTTAGAGGTTTCAGAGAATTGGCTCTTAATGAATATGCAAAATAGAGAATTATGACTCTGCAGTACTTCACCTGTAGTAGGTAAGGACTTCCAAGTCAGCTTTGGTGCCTTCCTTTGCTTCCTGAGCCAGGTGCCGGATAGCTTTGCCATGAGGTTCCTTGTTGCTATCAATCCAGTACAGCCAAACTTCTTCATCATCCATGTCATCTGGTAGGATAGAGCTCTCCATGGGGTTGTCTATTTGCATGGAGACCAGCCTTGAAATCAGTAATATGCAAAAATCTATCAGGAAGCACACTTACAACTACTATATTAAAAAAAAAAAAAAAAAAAAAAAAAACTACAGAACTTAAAAAATAATGAACAGGAAAAAATGCCTCCATTATCTGCCTTACTTAGTTTGGATGAGAATGTCAGCATTGCCGGGACTCAACATAAATTTACAAATGAGTTCTTGAGTGACAGGGATAGCAGTGGTGTTAGACACACACAGATCTGACAGATAATCCAAAAATCTGGCAAGAGAAGAAAAATTAAATTGAACAAGAAGACAAAGCATTTTATGAAATCATTACAATAAAAATATAATTTGGAATATAACAAGAAAGTTATTTTTACATTTTTAATACTTTTTCCATGTGACATTTTTCTAATGTGTTGCTTCTCTACTGCATCATTAGAAACAAGTTAAATGTTCCATTCTTTTCATTTAATACAAACCTTCATTTAATACAAGGGATATGTTTGCTTCTATTTATTTGGTGACATTCATTCATCAGCATGGTGACTTATGTTTATAAAATCATTTATCTGCCTTAACATGACAGTCCCCAGAATTGATATCAAAACAAAAGCAGATCAAAGCTAATGGCTGTACTGAGTAAAACAGGATAGCACATGCTTCAGGAAAGTGACCATGGCCTGGTCCAGAGAGAGGACAGTTCTACTTTCAAGTATTTATTTACTATACTACTTTGTTAAGAAAACATTGCCAATGTTCATTTCCCTCAGGTGAAGCAGCATGGTGAAATCAAAGCAGAACTAGAATCCCCAGATTTACTTTGTATTCTATTCCTACCAGGGTATTCTTGGGCATGTTGCTCTTTAGACTTCTATTTCCTCATTTCTAAAATGTGGATAATATAGCTCAGTGGTAGAGCATGTGCACTGGATAAGCAAAGCTCTGTATTTAATTCTCAACACACACATAAAATAAAATAAAATAAAATGTGGATAATAAAAGATAATCAGTATTCTTCACAAGAATATGCAAGATTTTAAATGAGATGATGTATATGCATATATTTTAAAAGCTATACATAAGTTATCAGAAGGAAAATCTAGTACATTAATTTATAGGCCTAGCTCTGGGATGTAGCTCAGTGGCACAGCAGTTGCCCAGCATGTGCAAGGCCCTGGGTTCAAGTCCCAGCATGGCAAAAATAAAAAAAAACAAAAGCAAAAAACAATCAAAAAAAAAATATAAAAAAAAAAAACAAAAAAAAAATTAAACAAATACAGGTACATAGAGGGCTTTGATCTCCAACAAAGAAATAACTATTATACATAATCATATAGCAATAAACCCAACAGAATTTGTCCAGGAAAATTCGTGCTACCAAAGAATTCTAACTTTTAAAATTTCTGAAAATAAAACCAAAAGCTGCAGTTCCCACTAGAAAAGAAAGAACACTGCATAAACCACTTCAAACCTTGGCTCCCGGTTCCTCCTGAGTAAGCTGACAAATGTTTCTATTTCTTTTGCTGTGATATGTTTCTCTAGTAGTTTTCTGTTGTTGTGCAACAAAGCTGTGATAGTATCTTCTGCCAAAATATCATAGCCAATCTGGGACTGCATGACACAGAAATTCTTAGCAATATACTCCTGCAAAGAGGAAAGACTGTCAGAATGTGCTGCCAAACAGCTCAGAAATCAAGGTCCTGGTAGGGCCAGCAACATGGGTAACTCATTCACAACAGGAAATTCTCTAAAGTTTTGTCAAAAGAGAAGCAAGTAAATATTTCATCAAAAAGTAGAGCTTTTTGAAAAAGGCAATTAAAACATATCAGTATACATATAATTTAAATTATGACAAAAAATTACATTGCTAAAATGATTTTTAATATGGATGCTTACACTCTTGTGAGAAAACCAAAAATAAATATAATTAAAATAACAAATCTTTACAACTTGGTAACTTAAGATTTCATCAGCCTAACAGAGGCTCTTTCTCTGAGTCTCACCAAAAGCCATGACCAGTGATTTTGGTAAAATAATGAAAAAGAAAATAACTATTTGACATCTCATTCATCAGACCTGAGATCTATGCATTTACCTGAAGATTGTAGATGGATCTGGGTTGATTTCTTTCTTGTATATAAACTACAATGATCTATAAGACCTTTTCTTTAAAATAATGGTAAAACCTTAATACACTTCTTATCATTAAAATGTAAACTGGGCTGGGGATGTAGCTCAGTGGCAGAATGCTTGCCTGGCATGCGTGGGGCCTTGGGTTCAATCCCTAGTACTACACACACACACACACACACACACACAGCAGCCAAATAAGAGAATGTAATCAACTATGTTGCTAATCAGATCCATTCATTCAGTAAAAATTTCTTGGAGGCCTCAAACATTCAGGCACTGTTTGGGAGACTAAGGGTTTGGCTGTAAACAAGACAGATAAGTATCATGAAGCTTGCATCCCTGTGAGCAAACAAATATACAATCATTTCACATGTTGATAAGTGAAATGAAAAAAAAAAAAACATTAGGATGGAGAAAAGTGGCAACTTTCAATGGGAGATGCCAAAGAAAGGACATGTATACAAGGAAGGAAATGATAAAAAGGAGGCAGCCAGAGGAAGACCTGAAAAGAAGCCCTCTAGACAGTGAAAGAAGCAAGTGGAAAGGCCCTGTGGTAGTGGAACTAAACTTCTTGTGTTCTACAAAGAAGAGATGGCCATTGTAGTGAAAGGGTAATAAGTAGGGGAGAGCAAGAGCTGGAATTGGAGAGGGAGGTCAAAAGAGTCTTTGTGAGTCATGGTAAAGAGCAAAAATGATTCTAAGAGCAAGAGAAAGCCACTTGGGAGTTCAATTACACTTTACTTACTCTGCTTCTTACTCTTCACACTAACTCTCTATACCCCCAATCACTATTGCTCATTTTTAACATTATGTGTATAAGCAACACACCTCACATAACAATAGAACTAGCGAGCTTAACCCTTCCACAATCAAATGTTTTCCAGTTCCTGGGTGTTCTCCTTGGGAAGGCATCTCTGTTTCTATGATAGGAGAATGTATTGATTAGAAAGTGGTTTTGCCTCAGGCAAAATTTACTGGAATGTATCTATTCCTTGAAAATGGTATTGGTTTGCACAAATCTCATTATGATCTAGGCAGCATTTTTGTGGTCTTTCAAAATGATGACTTTGTATATTGGTAGCCAATTAAGTAAAGTAAATGTCTTCTGTTGGTGTATCATTTTAAAGATATGTATTGATTTACATACTTTTATGACCATTGTAGTCATACTCTGATATCGGGCAAACTTCCAAAATGTTGGTAAATAATTAAATGAAATTAGAGGGTTATCAAATTCTATAAATAACAATAAACAAAGACGCACTATTAAAGACCAGGGTGAGCACTAAATCATGAATCAACTCTGTTAGATTGTAAAATACAGGTGATGATATGGGGAAACAAGGTAATTACGCAAAAAAAGTAGGCCTTTTACCTACATTTAAAAAATGGATTATCTTAAAAACATTTTGCCTACATTTAAAAAATGTATTATCTTTTTTTTTTTAAATATTTATTTATTTGCTTTAGTTGTACACAATGTGTTTACGTGGTGCTGAGGATTGAACCCGGGCCGCGCACGTGCTAGGCGAGCGCTCTACCGCTGAGCTACAACCCCAGCCCAAAAAAAATGTATTATCTTAAAAACAAAATATTATCTTATTCTTAAAATCATCAGAAAGCTATTTTATGCTTACTACAAAGCATTCTTAATTCAAAAGAAGTGAGAAAAAGGTTTTTCAGCTACCACTGAGATTCCACTGGAGCATGCAGGGAAGGGTGAGGGATAATAAAATCCAACCCTCAATGAACACGGAATTCTTCGTTCCTTTGTCAGCTCAGTGATCTATCCCTTGGGGAGGTGAGAGGAAGGAAAAGCTGACCCACAGCCACGTACTGCACAGAAACCCAGGACAGGTCCCCAGAGCATGTCAACATTTACCTGGGAAGAATCATGTGATTAGGCAGAGGTGTGTGCACACGTGTGTGCATGTGGCCTGTGCAGTGTTTGCTCATCAGAGGATGTTTTCAGAGTGGAAACTGCATACACCATAAGGAGCCAGGGTGCAGCTAAGACTAAGGGGAGTGAGAAAAACTGAACATGCCAGGCATTAACAGACCAAGAAAGGACACCAACTAAGATGTGCTGCCTGGGAACCCACCACAGGTAGCAGAATGACCAACCCCAGGATGGCTGGCACTGAAGCCCAGGGCAGGGATGGAGAACAGGAGGATAGATCCTCAGTAGACTTCCAAAGGCTAAGCATATTCCAAGGATGACACGCATCCTGACCTTATGGAACTGAGGACCCAGGGAACCAATACAGACCGGTGAACTTTCTGTTAATTTCATTCTCTAATGATCCAGCACTACTTGTATGGGTGGCATGGTGGCCTGTCTAGCAAAGCACAATAATCCCCCCCTTTTCCCCTGGGGACACATTCCATGACCCACAGTAGATGTCTGAAACATGGATAGTACCAGACCCAACTTATACTGTTTTTCCTATGCATACGCACCTATGATGAAAGTTTAATTTATAAATCAGACATAGTAATATTAAAAATAATAAATAATATAAAATAGAATATTCATAACAAAATATTATAATAAATGTGATTTAAGATGACAGATTTATGTATTGAGCAGCTAGTTAAGTAATGTCTATTTCTAGAATTACTTCTAGAATTTACCAATTAATATTTTTGAATTAAAGTTGATCATGAGTAATGGAAACAACAGAAAACGAAACTGTGGATAAGAAGGGATTACTCTGTTTTTCCAGGCCCAAGAAGATAACTAATGACAAGTAAAATATCCTGGATAGCCTCATTCCAGACCTCCTCTGAATACTTTAGACTCTCAGAAGAGCATCTCCAATGCTGATTCTCTGAATGCCTGGAGGTCTTTTTTTTTTTCTTTCTGGTAGTTGTAGATGGACAGAATGTTTTTATTTTTATGTGGTGCTGAGGATTACACCCAGTGCCTCACACATGCTAGGCAAGTGCTCTGCTGCTGAGCTACAGCCCCAGCCCAGGGTCTGTCATTTAACATTCTGGATCTTGAGTTTTCCTCCAGTGAAACATGAACAATTCTATCCACTTTTATGCTGCCATCTTAAAGGAATGTAGTGAAGTTTTGAGTATAATTCCAGAGATAGCATTTCCAATTGGAAAGAAAGCTGTTTATCCCTGGGATTATGTTTGAAAATATTTAAGGATTTGTGTACATTGTTCCCTTGCTTCCATTCCTTCCCATATTATTTATGTCCTGGCTAATCCATTTTACAAATTTTTTGGACCTTTATCAATCTTTAAACAGAATTCCAAAGCCAACATATTTTATTTAACACATCTTTCCTAAAAAAGTATTTTTTTTCTTGCTAAAACGCTTTCAAACTACCCAGAGGCAATAGTGCAATGTTCAAGCACTTGGGTTTGCACATCAGACCCATTCTTAAAACTATAACCACAGGCCTGGGGGAAGAGCTCAGTGGTGGAATGCTTGCCTGGCATGCATGAGGCCCTGGATTCAATTCCCAATACTGTAAAGAAAGAAAAAGAACAACCTCCAACTTTGGGCAAGTTACTTAACCTCTCTGCTTCTCAATTCCTCATCTTAGTATCAACTAAACTGAGTTAATCTGTGAAGACTGCTTACCACTAAGCCTAATAATGCAAAGTGAGCAGTCTAAAATTCTACTAAATATTCCTGACAACCTCCACCCTATAGGACTGATGCCACAAGCTGTGGGGTGCTTAGGCCCTCTTCCAGCCCTCTCCCACACCATTCCTCATGGAATAACCTCCTCAGTAAATAATGGTGATGTATTCTGCCCTCCTGGCTAAGAGGAACATGGAAACTAATTTTCCAAATGATAATTAATTTGAAACAATTTTATGTTAAACATTCACACAGTTGAACACAATGCAAAATATTATGTACTTTTAAGATAAAATGAGACTAGAAAGAAATTTCATTAGCAGCTAGCAACTTTTAGCTACATCCTGTGTGGTTTCCCTATCCTCCTCGGCTGTGAACATCTTAGGGCCAAAGTGCCCTTTCTAGCATTCATCATTCTCTCTTCAAAGGTCTCTCTTACTAAAATTCCCTTTCCCATCCAATTTATGAGAATGATTCTCATCCTACTCAAATGATTTCTTCTCCAGGAATCTGTCCTGGGTTCCCCAGCCACAACTGTGCTCCCCCTCTTGAGAATTTCCATCCTAGTCTTTTGTCTCTGTTCCCTTCTTCCTCGCCCTTACACTTCAGATGCATATGCCACATTTTTTTCCACTAGAAAATAAACTCCTTGGCCATAGATCTTGCAAGTTCCTCAAGCCAAGAAATGTTCCATTCCTCTTTACCTAATAGACCCAGTACCCCTCCTGCCCAGAAGTTGATATGTTCCTATAAGAATTCAGGATATCCTCACCCAAGCAAAGATTCTAACTTTATACAGAGGAATAAATAACTATATTAGCTCAAAAACATTTACAGATCATTTTTGTGCTGCCAATATAAAACACTCCGTTGCAAAGTGAAATTCCTAATTCCTACTTTCTTACACTTTACAAAAGCAATGAAAGAACCCCGCTCACACTTCATATGTGAAACAGAATTAAGAAAGGGGGCCCTCTCTGACCTGATTTTTCCGGTAGTCCTGCTGCGAATGCCTGAGGACGCGGTAGCAGAGGCGCAGCATGTACTTGTAAGGAGCATATCTTTGGTCCCCCAGATCTTCAAGCCTCAACATAGAGCCTTCTCCTGCGTTCTCTTTAAAGGGTGCTTTAAGAATCCCAAATACCTATCAGGAATAAAATGAACCACATATTCTGATAAACATGTTTTATGATCAACTTTAATTTTTAATTTTTTATTTTTTTTACAAATAAGAACATTGTCAAAACACTTTTGTAACATTTGACTAGAATTAATGCAAAGGGGTAAAAGTATTTAGGATACAGGACTAGCATGTACAAGGAACAGAAAACCAATACTAAAAGAGTTCCCTAAAGTGAATGACAAAAATATTGTTTAAATAAAATGCTAAATTTTATTTAGAAATTATATGTTTTTAAATTGGGAAATACAAAGATGTTCAATTGTACCAAGTTACATGTTCAGATGAACTAATTGTAATTTCTGTATGCTTTTTGGTTTCTTCCTACTATTTTCTATAGCTTGTCAAAATCAAAATGATATAAAGAAACCATTTACTAGCCGGGCGCAGTGGCGCACGCCTGTAATCCCAGCACTTGGGAGGCTGAGGCAGGAGGATCGCGAGTTCAAAGCCAGCCTCAGCAATAGCAAGGCACTTAGTAACTCAGTGAGACCCTGTCTCTAATAAAATACAAAAAAGGGCTGGGGATGTGGCCCAGTGGTCGAGTGCCCCTGAGTTCAATATCCCTGGTACCAAAAAAAGAAAGAAAAAGAAAAAGAAACCATTTACTTTGTATCTGAAACTTACATCAGAAAATTGCTTCCAAATATTGCTTTTACCTCTTCCTGGGGTCAATTCAGAAAGAGGAAATAGCAATCCTAAATGTATATGCACCGAATACCAGAGCACCCAAATATAACTCTTTCTAAAAGAGTTAATTCACTGTTCATGATATACAAAGATGTGACCAAGTCAATGAATGTATCAGCATTAAAATGTAATAAATAAGAGCTGGGCACAGTGGTGTATACCTGTAATCCCAGCACTTGGGAGGCTGAGGCAGGAGGATCATGAGTTCAAAGCCAGCCTCAGCAATGGCAAGGCACTTAGCAACTCAGTGAGACCCTGTCTCCAATAAAAATACAAAAAAGGGCTGGGGATGTGGCCCAGTGGTCGAGTGCCCCTGAGTTCAATCCCCAGTTTCCCCCCCAAAAAAAAAAAAAAGTAATAAATAAGGATCCACATGGGCAGCTGATGGGACCCAGTGAACCAGATGTTTGTAAGAAAGGAAGTATTGGAAAGCATTGAGGATAAAACTTGTTTTGGCGAAAGACAGCATGTAGGCTCACCTGGAGATGAGCTAGTAGGATGAGTAAACATCTACAAAAGAGCAGGTAGTCAAGGGAATGAGCATTAAGACAAGAAGCAAAATGGAAAGGAATTCTCATCTAGAGTCCATGAAATGTGATACTGTTTCTTCAATAATTTTGTATTCACTAAGACTTACATTTTCTATTTATAACACTGAAATAAAAATGATATATGATATATGTTGGTTAAAATATTAATAAATCCATACCAGGTCCTAAACATCTTTGAAATAAAACATTTTGTGTAAAAGCATTGCTGATATCAGAAAATGCTTTGCTCCAATTAGATTTATAACCTGTTATTTGAGAAAAATATTGACTATATACTTTTAGACAATAGCTATAGAGATTAATTAACAATGTGTCTACTGTTTTCCTTTCTCAACTCAACAAGAACATGTGTATTACTAACATAATTTTTTATATTTTAAGTATCTTCCTTGAGTTGTATGTAATTAAAACAAAAGCCCATTACTTTAAGTAGCAAACAAGAAAAAAAAAAAAAAAAAGAACATATAAAGAGGGGCATGTCCAGATGTGCATATTATCAAGAAATGAACTGATTCACTGTTGTGTTATGAAAAATTTCAGGAAGATACAATAAAGGAGCAGCTCTAAACTCTCAGGGGAAAAAATTCAGAATATTGTATGGTGCACTTATGAACTAATGCACAAGACTGCCTCACTTTCCTAGAGAAGGAAAAAAGTAGGAAAAGGATGGAAATGGCATTTTCCAAGTTCATCTGGAAATTCTACCTAGAGAATTTGCCAGCAGTTTCTGGAGACAACTGACCACAAAGGATTTTTGGAGATCTTTGGTAGGCCACCTCTGAGATGGCCCCCAGTGATCCCTGCCTCTTGATATTCACATTCTATGGAATCCTCTCTCTTTGACTACGGGCTGAATTTATTAACTTTCTTCTAACTAAACACAGCAGAATGGATAACATGTTATGTCTAAGATAAGATCATAAAAGGGCTGTGGCTCTGTCTTGTTTCCTCTTGAATCCCTCATTTATAAGAGAAGCAAGTTGCCTTGCCTGGAGACTCCACTCTGAGAGGCCCACATGAGCAAGTTGGGCAGCACATCTTCTCTCAAGTCTCCTCCCAGCCTTGAGATGATGACAGCCCCACCAGACTTCTTGACTGTAGCTCTGAAACTCCCTCAGCAAGAACACCCACCTAAACTCCTAGAGTTTTAATCTACAGAAACTGCAGTAAATGTCTATCTGGGGGTCATTTGTTACACAGCAATAGACAATTAATACAAGGACGTTCTTGATACCATAATTCAAAAAAACAAAATAAGCAAATTTAGTTCGTGACTAAATTCACCTGTGCCAATATGTTTTGTTCCCTCATTAGTTTTTGACGTTCTCGGTTTGGCTTGGTGATAACCACATCCAGAACTTCTTGTCCATTATTAGGCACATCAGCAACAAAAAAGATGAGGTCTTCCAATAATTTGGTTACAAACCTATCATAAAATGAAAAGAAAATTTTACTCTGTGGCTTAATTTTGGATTTTCTTTTTATTAAATGTAAGAACTAAAATACTGGAAAACAAAATATTTTAGAATACAAATCTTTAACAAACAAAAGATAATATCTAATGCAGTTATTGTTTACCTAGTTTTATAATAATATTCCTTCTCCCATTCCTATAACAGCCTCTCTGCCTCTAAGTCTAATTGAGTATTTGCAGACTTTTGTGAAATAAAGTCCCAGGTGCCTCAATAACAGATGAGCTGGTAAGATAACACCACCAGATGCTTTTCCATGACTGACGTGCAAAGTAGAGTTTTTCCATTTCAGGGAAAATGGCTATCCCTTCAAATTACTGAATTCAAACTTTATTTTTACTATTCACTAAAGCTACTCATTTCAATTTATCTAATGTACAGAACAAATGCTGGGTATGATGATGCGTGCCTATGATCCCAGAGGCTTAGGAGGTTGAAGAAGGAGGATCATGAGTTCAAAGCCAGCCTCAGCAACTTAGTGAGACACTTAGCAACTCAGGGAGACACTGTCTCTAAAGAAAATATTTAAAAGGGCTGGGGATGTGGCTCAGTGGTTAAGCATCCCTGGGTTCAATCTCAGTACCAAAAAAAAAAAAAAAAAAAATACCAGAACAGGAAAATTTAAATGATCTGTGAAAAGAGACCAAGTAAGAAATTAGACACTCTAAATTGTTCTGAAAGTATCAACTGTTCTATAAAAAACATAGTGTTCTAAAACCAAACACCAAAGTTCACTTGTAACTTGATATTTTGGTTACTGTTATTATTATAACTATTACTTGAACTTCAGCAGCATTTAGTCCCTGAAGTGTTTTGAAAATTCCTACTTACTTAACTTTTTGCTCCTTCCTTCCTCTGCCTGTTCTTTGTAATTCTTTTATGTTAGTAGGTATATGGAGGGGGCCAGGCCTCTCATTATTACAAATACTGGTAAACTTATTTGAACTCTGTATTTTTAAAAGAGATTTTTTAAAGTTTTTATTAATGATGAAGAACCACTTGTTATTTAGTTAATAAACATGATTCTTATAGTAAAACAAAAATATGTTTAAATTAGCATCCTCCATGTAATGATAGCATAATCATTCACTAGTTTTAGCATGATCCCTCATGATCACATTAATAATAAAACTACAAGTGTCTCAACTATTACAAAACTGTGGAATATATATAGTCAGGAAACATCCTCATACCATCTCCAAAAATCCTATGCCTCCTTGGTGTTCCTATTTTAAATTTTAACTCAAGTCTTTGGAAAATGTGTCTAGCTGATAGGATTCACTGACATACTTAGGTTCAATCTCAGAAGGCGACCACAGAAATAAAAAAAAACTCATGTGTATCAAGTATGATGTGAACTTCTTTTGAATTATGACTTAATATCTTCCAAATCATTCAGTTGATTTCTCTTTCAACTGTAATTAGATGTTTAGAGATGTAAGCAAGCCCTTTGTGGTCAACTAACATCACTCTGCTGCAAAGTCTTCTAAATGCCATGAAAGCTGGTGATGGTTAATGGAATGATGATGAAGAAAATTAAGTCCTAACTGAAGATCACTGCACACAAGATTAAGTTGCAGAGCCCCTTCCCTGACCACTGTCAGGAAAGGGAGGCCAGAAAAGATGAACATTTTTGGGATTTGTTTGGTTTGGTTTTGGTTTTGTGTTTCTTAATCTTTCATCACAAGCATCCCATCTATGGGGGGAAAAAAACCTGATTTGCTTTTCATTGCATTTCAAACTCCAGTTCTACATTGGGTGGTTACTCCTTTCTAACTCATGTAATTGCACTAATTTTTGTTTATTAAAAACTTTTTCTGGGGCTGGGGCTATAGTTCAGTGGTAGAGGGCCTGCTTCGCACATGTGAGGCACTGGGTTCAATCCTCAGCACCACATAAAAATAAATAAATATATTGTATCCATCTACAACTAAAAAAATATTTTAAAAAAAAGAAACTTTTTCTGTGTGACTGTCAGGTGTAACAATAATGATGTACATAAAGCTTATATGTATATGTGTGTTGTGTGTATATATATGTGATATGTGTGTGTGTGCGTGTTAAAGATACAGCATATCTGAAAACATAATAAGAAGTTTCATGGGTCAGAAATCAATAACAATAACACAGTGAAGAGCCTGGCTAATGTTCAACCCTCACAAGGTAGCCAGAACTGAAAGCACATGGTAAAGATGACACTAAAGACATGAAAGCAGGGACTAAAGTGGGGGTTCTCTACCTCTTCAAATATCCCCAAAAATCCACTGGCCCCCTATAGGCTGTGGCAGTGGAAGAGAACAGGAAGCACATGATAGGACTGGGGCTAGCCACCTGCGATGACAATGACCCCTGATCACCAGAGGACCTGAAACCTCAGCCCTCAATGCCAGACCCAGCTCTGGACTATTGGGGTGGTGGGGGAAAAAAGTCCAAAGCTGATAGAGAAAATAAATGAAAAGCAAAACATCTCCCATCTGAAAAGAGACTGAAGAGTGAAATTCCAAAGCACATGAAGAAAACCGATTAAGAAAGATGACAATCACACTAAAGAATCAGGAGACTAATTCATTACCAACAAAACCAAGTAACAAAATGATTTCAAAATAACTTCTAAATGAGTACATTTTTTGGTCCTCAAATGGATAAAGGTAGCAGTTATCTACCCCCAAAAAATACAACATTTTAAAATACTGGTGTGAATGAAGAATGGGTGGATATGCAAAAGAACCTACAGAAATCTGAAAAATCACAATTTAAATCACTTAAGTAAAAGTCTAATTGATGAAGGTAAACTATTCTGGATATATTCTAAGAACAATTAGTGATTATAAGATAGTATCAAAAATGAATGTAAATAGAAGAGAGAGACTTAAAAAGACAATTATAAAAGATTAAATTAAGAGATGAAAAAGATGATTAAGAGGAGCCCACATCTATTTAATAGGTGTTTCAGCAGAAATAAAAGAGGAAAATTGAAAGAAGCTATATTTGAAGTAAAGTGGATGAAAAAACTTAGCATTGAATAAAGACATACGTATTCAGATTAAACTAACTACCAAGTGGGAAGAACAGAAATAAAACATCCCCATAAAAACATAGTGAAGCATGAGGACATTGAGGACAGAAAAAAATCTACAAAATTACCATAAAGTAAACAAAAATTACAAGTAAAGATAACAAGCCTATTGACAGCATATTTTGAGCAACAAAAGATGCCAGAAAATCATCAAACTATAGCTATAAAATACTAGAAGAAAATAATTGTCACTCTAACATTTCATACACAAATTGTCACTTAAGAGTAGAGACAAAACTTGGGGCTGGGACTGTAGTTCAGAGGCACAACATCTGCCAGGCATGTGTGAAGCCCTAGGTTCCATCCCTAGCACAAAAGAAATAAAGAGGGGGTGGAAGAGGGAGAGAAAGAGGGAAAAAAAGAGTAAGGCAATGTAAAAACATTTTAGACATTTTTATATACGTAAAGACTAAAGATTATAACCCACAGAGCTTCGTTGAATGGACTGAAGAAAAGTGAGCCCAGAGAGAAGTGAGATGCAAGAATTAAAAGCAAGCAGAGCAGAGATACTTAATCACTGGAAAACAACTTTTAGAAATTAAATTTCTCAGTAAAAAAAAAAAAAAAAAGATGGTGCAATGGGTGCGGTGGTGCACACCTATAATCCCCAGCAGCTTGGGAGGCTGAGACAGGAGGATTGAAAGTTCAAAGCCAGCCTCAGCAAAAGTAAGGAGCTAAGCAACTCATTGAGACCCTGTCTCTAAATAAAATACAAAATAAGGCTAGGGATGTGGCTCAGTGGTAGAGCACTTGCCTCAAAGGTATGAGGCACTGGGTTTGATCCTCAGTACCACATAAAAATAAATACATAAGAAGATATGTGTCCATTTACAACTAAAAAAATTTTTAAAAAAAGAAAAGAATTTCAGGGCTGGGGTTATGACTTAGTGGTAGAACACCTGCCTAGCACATGTGGGGCACTGGGCTCAATCCTCAGCACCTCATAAAAATAAATAAGTAAATAAAGTTATTTAGAAAAAAAAGAATTTCAGAGCACTTGCCAAAAAATGGAAGTACAACCTCAAGCTTCTGAATCAGTAGAAAAAAAGATAAGATGGGAAGGGAAGGGAGAGATAACCTTCATCCATTGAACAGAAAGCAAAAAGGAAGAGGAAGGAAAAGAAAAGCTACCCTAAGTAAAAAAAGAGAAGATGCCATCAGAAGCCTACCAACCAAGAAAAGCCCAGGACCAGATGGATACACAGCCGAGTTCTACAAGACCTTTAAAGAAGAACTAATATCAATTCTCTTCAATTAATTTCAGGAAATAGAAAAAGAGAGAGCACTTCCAAACTTATTCTATGAGACCAATATCACCCTGATCCCAAAACCAGGCAAAGACTCATCAAAAAAAGAAAACTTCAGACCAATATCTCTAATGAACATAGATGCTAAAATTCTGACAAAACGGATAAAAAAAATATATATAAAAAATATAGTACAGCCGGGTGTGGTGGCACACGCCTGTAATCCCAGCACTTTGGGAAGCTGAGGCAGGAGGATCGCGAGTTCAAAGCCAGCCTCTACAATGGCAAGGCACTTAACAACTCAGTGAGACCCTGTCTCTAAATAAAAATACAAAAAAGGGCTAGGGATGTAAACCAGTGGTTGAGTGTCCCTGAGTTCAAGCCCCAGTACCACCAAAAACAAATATATATATATATATATATATATATATATATATATATATATACCACAAACAAGTGGGGTTCATTCCAGGGATGCAAGGATGGTTCAACATACAGAAATCAATAAATGTAATTCATCACACCAATAGAATTAAAGATAAGAACCACATTATTACCTCACTAGATGCAGAAAAAGCATCCGACAAAATACAGAACCCCTTCATGTTCAAAACACTAGAAAAACTAGGGATAACAGGAACATATCTCAACATCATAAAAGCTATCTATGCTAAGCCCCAGGCCAAAATCATTCTAAATGGAGAAAAATTGAAAGCATTCCCTCTAAAAACTGGAACAAGACAGGGATGCCCTCTTTCACCACTTCTATTTAACATAGTAATTGAAATGCTGGCCAGAGCAATAAGACAGATGAAAGAAATTAAAGGGATACAGATAGGAAAAGTTGAACTCAAATTATCACTATTCGCTGATGATATGATTTTATACCTAGAAGACCCAAAAAATTCCACCAGAAAACTTTTAGAACACATACATGAATTCAGCAAAGTAGCAGGATACAAAATCAACACCCATAAATCTAAGGCATTTCTATATGTCAGTGACAAATCCTCTGAAAGGGAAATGAGGAAAACTACCCCATTTACAATAGCATCAAAAAACATAAAATACTTGGGAATCAACCAAAGACGTGAAAGACCTCTATAATGAAAAACTACAGAACACTAAAGAAAGAAATTATGGAAGACCTTAGAAGATGAAAAGATCTACCTTGCTCTTGGATAAGCAGAACTAAAATTATGTCAAAATGACCATACTACCAAAAGCGCTATACAGATTTAATGCAATGCCAATCAAAATCCCAATTACATTCCTCATAGAAATAGAAAAGGCAGTCATGAAATTCATCTGGAAAGAGACCCAGAATAGCTAAAGCAATCCTTAGCAAGAAGAGTGAAGCAGGTGGCATCACTATACCAGACCTTAAATTATACTACGGAGCAATAGTAACAAAAACAGCATGGTATTGGCACCAAAATAGACTGGTAGACCAATGGTATAGAATAGAGGACACAGAAACTAACGCATATAATTTCAGTTATCTTATATTAGAAAAAGGTGCAAAAAATGTACATTGGAGAAAAATGGTGCTAGGAAAACTGGAAATCCATATGCAACAAAATGAAATTAATCCTCTATCTTTCACCATGCACAAAACTCAACTCAAAGTGGATCAAGGATCAAGGAATTAGACTAGAGACACTACGCCTAATAAAAGAAAATGTAGGCTCTAATCTCCAACATGTCGGATTAGACCCCAAGTTCCTTAATAAGACTCCTGTAGCACAAGAATTAATATCAAGAATCAATGAATGGGATAGAGTCAAACTAAAAAGCTTCTTCTCAGCAAAAGAAACAATCAGTGAGGTAAATAGACAGCCTACTAATTGGGAACAAATTTTTACCACATGCACATCAGATAGAGCACTAATCTCTAGAATATATAAAGAACTCAAAAATCTTAACACCAAAAAAGCAAATAACCCAATCAACAATTGGGTCAAGGAACTGAACAGACACTTCTCAGAAGAAGATATACAATTAATCAACAAATACATGAAAAAATGTTCAACATCTCTGGCAATTAGAGAAATGCAAATCAAAACCACTCTAAGATTTCATCTCACACCAGTCAGAATGGCAGCTATTGAGAACACAAACAATAAATGTTGGCAAGGATGTGAGGAAAAAGGCACACTCATACATTGCTGGTGGGACTGCAAAATGGAGCAGCCAATATGGAAAGCAGTATGGAGATTCCTTGGAAAACTGGGAATGAAACCACCTTATGACCCAGCTATCCCAATCCTGGGTCTATACCCAAAGGACTTAAAAACAGCATACTACAGGGACACAGCCACATCAGTGTTTATAGCAGCACAATTCACAATAGCTAAACTGTGGAACCAACCTAGATGCAGTTCAGGAGATGAATGGATAAGGAAAATGTGGTATATATACACAATGGAGTATTACTCAGCAATAAAAGAGAATAAAATCATGGCATTCGCAGGTAAATGAATGAAGTTGAAAAATATAATGCTAAGTGAAGCTAGCCAATCCCAAAAAGCCAAATGCTGAATATTTTCTCTGATATAAGGAGGTCAATTCACAGTGGGGTTGGGATGGGGAGCATAGGAGGATTAGAGGAACACTAGAATGGTCAACAGGTAGGGAGGGGAAGGGAGGGGGCAAAAGGGTTAAGAAAAAAAAAAGATGGTAGAATGAGATGGATATCATTACCCTGAGTGCATGTATGAAGTCATGAACTGTGTGAATATACTTTGCATACAACCAGAGATATGTAAAAATGTGCTCTACGAGTATAATATGAAATGTAATGCATTCTGCTGTCATTTATAACAACTTAGAATAAAATAAACAAATTTAAAAAGAATATGAATGAGTCCAAAGACATTATTTACTACATGCAAAGTAATTAAACTTGCAAAATAAAATAGACTATTCAATAAGTTTTTTAAAATCAAGGTCTCCACTGATCACAAGACACATAACTAAAACAAAATGACCAGGAAATCTAAAAGCAAGTGACACTGAAAAAAGAGACACCAGGTAAATATTAAAGAAAAGATAGCTGGTGTTGCAATAGCAATATCAGGGAAATAACATTTGGTGAAAAATGATGGTGCTGTGGGAAGCAACCTCAGAGACATCTGACCTCTCTAGATCCTGAGCTTCCACCATGGGGAATTAGAGCCAGACTTCAAGTCTGTAAGTTGCATGAAGACACATACAGTCTAAGACCTTTGGCACCTATTAGCACCATACATGTATGCACAGAGAAATGCCTGGCATAATTTTGAATTAATTACATCTATAAACAATGGAGGCTGCATAGAAACCCTATGCAGGTAAAACATGCTCTTTCAGATATACAATGTGCTACAAAAATTCTGGTTAAGGAGTGCACATGTCACCTCCTCAAGGTTTGCACAGCAGTCAACAGTCCTTCATATTTCCTTTCCCTCCCCTCCTCATGTTCCCAATACCCTCTATTTTGTTGGTGCAACTATGTAAAATGCAAGCAGAAAATGCAACTGAAAATTATCTGAGGTTGAGCATCTCAGAGCACAACACAGCAGCTGTGCCTCCAGAGTCCTTTCCTGGGGTGAGTAAAAGAAGGGCTATAAGAGAGAAAGAGAATTCCAACGCCACAGGCATTTTGAGACAGACCTGCAATATTCTCACACCCTCCCTTTGACCTTGTATCATCTTCCTGGTTTTGAGTAAAAAGAACATCTAATAATAACTTCATTCTCCATAGGGGGAAAAAGTCAGAGTTGTCAGTTATTTCCAGAAAGAATTTTATATTGAATTCCAAAACTAAGAAAATAATATAAATGCATTCAGCTATGCCAATAAACTCCACTACAGTGACAGGCAGCTTTGAAGGCATTTTGATGGGAAATGGCTTTTCTAAAATTACTAAATTAAGATCAATAATTGCAACTTCATGTTTCTCAGGCAAAATCTTCTCTTTGCTATTAATTTTTTTTTCACTCTAAAACAGTGGTGAAAGAAGCAGAGGAAATAAAATGTATGATCTCTGCTCAATACTAGACCACCACCTTCCTTGGAGACATCTCATGAGAAGGTCCCCTCCATCAGTAACCGGAAAAAGAGCAACTTGTGCCAGGTGGCATCCAGTGATGGTGGAGCACTCATAATAGGAATCTTTATTTGTCATTCTCTTCAGTGAATACCTTCATGCTTAGAATTGTAAGAGAGGCTTAGTAAATTTCTGTGCATATGTGAAAGGGACAGAGACAGAAATGGATTCATCAAAAGAAATTAGATAAATGACAGGCAAATAAAAATTCCTATCTGCACATTAGAACCCATTTCCTGCCATAATTGAGGTCTGATATTTAATTATCTGTTGTCCATAAAAGTGGGGCAGTTGCTTCAGCTTCTGGCCTTTATTCATTTCCTCCAACAGGGTTAGACATATAATTGAATACACGACAGTTGTTTTCCAATGCAGGTTTGTCAGAAGGGAAAGCAGAGGAAAGAACAGAGAAAGCCAAGAATCAGCTATTCCATTTGTTTGCATATTTATGATATTTTTATCAACAGAAGCCGGATGGGGGAAAGCAAGTTAGTGTTTTGTTCCTTTGTATTATAAGATACATACCTAAAAGTCTCTAAAACACGTATGTTTAGTTAAGGGATACTTACAATGTGAACCCCATGACACCACCACCCAGAGCAGGCAACAGACAACTACAGGAGCCCTTCCAGCCCTCACCAGTCAACTCCTTGCCTCCCCTCTAAGAGGAAACACCATCTGAATTTTGTGTCAATGATTTTTCTTGAATTTCTTTATAGGCCTTCCAATTGCTAAAACACCCTGAAAGAAATTGCATTTATTTAGCTTGTTTTTGAAAGTACAAACAGCGTTACAGGGAATGCATTTGTTGTGTCTCATTTTTGCTCAATCTAAAGTTTGTTAGATTTATTCACAGCATTACCCACAGATGTAGTTCTTTAATTTTCAGAGCCATACTGTATTCCATTTTATGAATACATCATCACTTTAATCATCTATTCAATGGGTGATGGCTATGTGGACAGAGTTCAGTCTGGGTGTATTAAGAACAAGGCTGGACATTCTTGAGCATGTGTCCTGGTGCACACATGGAGGAGCTCCTTTTGGACAGATGTTCAAGAATATTCAGCCAAGAGTGAAACCGGCAAGCCACAGGCTGTTTACTTCTTTAACTTAACTAGTTTCTGCAAGGTGCTTATCTCAGTTATCATCTCACCAGCTGTGTCTGAGAGCTCTAATGTATGAATGCCTTGGCTTGGTAAATACCTTATATCTTGTTCAAATTAAAAGATACGTTGCAAATCATGAGGAGGGAAAAATAAGACGTTTGTGTTCAGATGTACTGAAAAGCATATAGACTTTAAACTACATGTATTTGAAGCCCCCACTTATTACTTACATGACCTTACCCAAGTTACTCACTCTCTTGATTCTCCTTTATATAGAATGAGAATATCTATCTCAGGGCCACTTGAAGGATCACATAAAATACATGTGTAATGCCTAACACAGTACCTGATGCAAAGCAGAGATGCGATAATTTCTAGCTATCATTTTAATTCTCTTCCTCACTTATTTCCAAAACCAGTTTGAGAACCAAGGATCCAGTTTCTCTGAATGAGTTATAAGGGCAGAGAACTACACAGTACAGATGTTTTTTTTCTAATACTCTATTTTTTTTATTTTGTAAAACTAGAGCTGAGAAATGTGTCATGAATTAAAAATGACCACAAAAACATAAAACTTGCTTTAGGACATTGAACTCTAAGACCAAATATCAAATCAAGTGCAGCAAATGATATTGTGAAGCCTTTAAAAGACAAGACCAAAGAATAACTATAGGGCTGGGGTTGTGGCTCAGTGGAAGAGCACTTGGCTCACATGTGTGAGACACTGGGTTTGATTCTCAGCACCACATATAAATAAATGAATAAAATTAAATCAACAACTAAAAAATATTAAAAAAGAATAACTACAAATAACTATTTTCAAGACACAGAAAAAGCAAATACTCCATCAGATTTTAACTCACCATTTTCATTCATTCATTATGATCAAGAGAAATTAAGTTCTCACCTCACTCAGAAGGAGAGGTCCTACTACCAAGAATATTCCCTTAGAGTCATTCATTCACTGGAGGCATACTGCAAGAATTGACAATTAGCTTTTGATGATTAAAAACCATTTTTAAAAGTTACTAACCTCCTTTCATTCTGAGTTATGGTGCCATTTTCCAGCTTTTTAACCGTGGTTGCTAGCACTTTATTTGCATCGTTAGCAAAGTCTAAGTCTCGGACCTCAGACAGCGGGACAGACACAATGGCAAATGCTTCTTTATCTTCTTTTGTTTGGCAGGTTCCAATCTGTAATGTGTTTTTCCATTAAGATTAGTTTTGCTAAATAACTATACAATATTCTTTGAAGACTAACACATATCAGTACTGTTTAAGAAATACAAGGCAAGAATAGATAATCCAAACAGAGTAACTCCCACATGCATCGCTCTCTGGGAAAGAATGCAGAGATGTGGTGATTTCCATGCCCATTCCCTGCCCTGATTCCAAAGTGCCAAAGGAAATGTGTCCATTCCACACTTGTCCTTTGCTTCAGTTCCAACAGAGAACAGAAGAGGCAATCCTGATATCATACCCTTTTTCCAAATGTTGCTCCTATTCTTTTTGGAATCTGTACTACAGCCTCCTGACTGACAGTCCTGCTACAGCCAATCCATATGATTCTGCTACCTAAGCAAGTGGTAGATATGAGAGCTCAATGAAATTTATTGCAATAATCTCTAATTTTGATAAAAGTGGATTCTAAGGAACATGTCAGAAACCTCCTAAATCCTAGAAACACAGCATTTGACAAAAAAAATTAAACTATTCTCGGCAATAATTACCTTCAACATAACAGGCCGCTCTTCATCTGTGTCTATAGGAATACTAGTACTGGTTACCCATGTGTTGGTGCATAAATGTCTTAACCGAACATATGAGTTCCTGAAAGCAAACAATATAAAAAAAGAGACTATAACAAATTCGTGCATTTAACATGTTGACATATTTAACAGTTTCATATATGTGAACACAATATATCTTAGACTAGTAATTGACTCAAGATCCATTTGACTTATGAAAAAATTCTGAGTTTAGACTACTTCAAAGCAAGCAGTACTATTACCCAGGCCAGTAGTTCTTAAAGTGTCAACATCAGCAAAATCAACATCACCAGGGAACTTAGAGAAATGTAAATTCTGAGACCTTATCCCATTTCATTGAATCAGAAACTCTGGGGGTAAGGCCCCAAAATTAGTAGTTCCACAGGCTTCTCAGGCAATTTTGGTGCATACTAAAGTGGAAACACTGATCAAGTAACCACCTCCATTAAAACTGTTCTCTGCCAGCTGTCCCCTGTGTAGCTTAATCATCTGCATGTGAAAGTATGTACAAATAACGATCCTCATTATTTGTGAATCCCACACTTGTAAATTCTACTTACTAAAGTTTATTTGTAACCCCAAGATCATAGAGCTTTTGTGGTCATCTGAGGACATGTGCAGAGTGACAAAGCATTTGAGTCATCCAACAGGCACATTTCCAAACTGAGGTCGAGCAAGGTGACATTTGGCCTCCTTGTTTCAGCTCTACTGTAAATACATGTTCCTCTTGCAGTCTACTTAGTGCCATATGTTTTTTCCATTTCTGTGTTTTTCATTGGAGATTTTGGTGTTTAAAATGTTCCCCATTCTAGAAGTACTATCAACCATTCCTGTGATATGACTGAAGAAAGTTCTTGTGCTAGATAAGCTTCACGTAGGCATGAATTATAGTCCTATTTCCATGAGGTCAATGTTAATGAATCAACAGTACATAGACAATAAGGTGTCTTTAAACAGACATGCACACAAAACCAGTTTATGTATTGACTGACGAAAATGACCAGAAACTAACAGGAACATAACCTTATGCTTCCCCTATGAACAATGGTTCATTCTGCTAATGGTTCATTTTGCTAATTCCATGAATCATGAATGACAAAAATTGACTGTATATGACTTGTGAGGGAGTGCCTGGAAAAGCACAACTAGAACTTCATCCAACTCAAATACTACCATTTTTACTGAATCTTTTATTACCATTATTTATTTAATATGTATATAGGACTAATTAAAAGAAAAGCCCATAAAGTTTTCTGCCTTCAAATTGCTAAGCTAAGTATAAAGATCAGACATAAATATGTCATACAACATAAGTTGTAAAACATTTTGGCCAATAAGATAAAATAAATAAAATACAATGGCCTCAGGGAAAGTAATTCATTCAACAATATGGTTTTGCATTCACAAAAGTAGAATAAACAGAAAATGAGTTTCAAAAATCTAAAATGACAAGTATCTGATTCCAAAGATTGAACCCAGGGGTGCTTTACACCAACCTGCATCCACAGTCCTTTCAATTTATTGTGAGGCAAGATCTTGCTAAGCTGCCAAGACTGGCCTCCAACTTGTGATCCTCCTGCCTGAGCCTCCTGAGTAGCTGGGACTACAGGTGTGCACTACTGTGCCCAGCATAAGCATCCAATTCTTGCCTAAATAACCAAAATTTTGAAATGATCCCATTTTTCCACTTATCTTCTGCATTGAATTATAGAGGAGATATCATTTGTACTCAGTTATCTTCCCTTGCATTTTAAGCTTTGGGAAAGTGGGGCTGTAGCTTATTAGCTCTGTGGCTCTTGCCCCAAATTTGCCCTTGCACTTCTTCAATACAGGTTGAGTACCCTTTATCCAAAATGCTTGGGACCAGACTATTTCATATTTTGGATTTTTCTATTTTGGAATATGAGCATAATGGGACATACTGGGAGTGGTCCCAAATCTAAACATGAAACTCACTGATGTGTCACACATACCTTAGACATATAGCCTGAAGATAATGTTATACAATATCTGTAGTGCACCTGCATTTTGACTAAAACCCATCACATGGAGTCAGGTGTGGAATTTCCCACCGGTAGCATCAAGTTGGCATTAAAAAGTTTCTGTTTGGGGAATATTTCAAATTTTGGATTTTCATATTAGAAATGCTTAACCTGTATATGCTTACTGAGTTAACCCTATGTCTGGGTTCCAAATAAAAGAGAATATACTCCAGCCTGTTAACTTACATCTTGAGAGGATTTTGAAACTGAGTACCTCTTTAGGACCTGTACCTGAGAAATCTATTGTCAGTAAGACCTTGATATAATCTGAACAATGAGATCTTTTACCATTTCCTTAAACAAACTCTGTTGATTGGCATTCAAGAAAGACTTTACTTTTAAGCCAAGCCTGGTAGCACGCACCTGTGTCTCGGGAGGCTGAGGCAAGGGGATCACGAGTTCAAAGCCAACTTCAGCAACTTAGCAAGGCTACACAACTCAGCAAGACCCTGTCTCTAAATAAAATATTTTGTAACATAACAGCAGGGGATGTGGTCCCAAGTACCCCCCCAAAAAAAGACTCCCAATTTTTCTGAAAAATCTAAAGTGAGTAAAGTCATCATAAGGAGTAATTAAGATCCCAATTCTGGGAAGACAAGGCAGGAGACAGACCTGAAAGGAGATCTCTTTATAAACCATATGGGAGAAAGGGAAGCATGAGAGATGGACTCACATAAAGTCAAGATTCAGCAACATTCCTCATGAATGAAAATACCATAGAATACCCTGGGAAACTCCACAGTGGTGTTTCTCAGCAGTATTAATACAGGCACATTTTACCCTCCCCAATAGGGACTGATACAACAGTGCCTGCATCTTTGCATAGTTACCTTCATCTATACCTAAGGCCCAGGTAGAATACTGCTCCATCAAGGGCAATTTAGCAATATCCCTCCTGGCCCAACAATGTGGGCAGCACTCAGTGTGTCCAGGGTGCTACTGTTGGAAGGCAGATGGTTGTGGGCAAAAGAGCTCAACTGAAATAGTCAAATTCAAGCAAAAGAACATAAGATATTCTCTAGCATTCGTTTCTGACTGCCTGGTTTCCCATTGCCCTCCCCGCTTACTCACTTAGGTCCAACTCTACTTGCCTCTTCAATGGTCCTTAAAAACACCTAGTAAATTTCAAGATTCTTCCATTCCCTTTTCTTGCTGCTTAAAACACTCTTCCCAGATGGAGTGGACCCAATCCCTTGATTCAAGGGCCATTCCTGCACACTCTGCCCTAACAGAATTCTCTGTACTCTGCAATTTTTCTTCAAAGCATTGTCATTACCTGACCCTATATTTTGTGTTTGCTGGTTTGTTTACTGCTTGTCTCTTTCATTTGAATGTAAGTATATAACCAGTTTGCTCTTTGTTGTCTTCTCAGTGCCAAAGGCAATGCCTGGAATGTAATCAATGTTCCATAAATATTGTTGACTGAATCACTAAATAAATGAACAAATGAAGTGGGGAACATGACATAATAAAAATTAATGATAAAAGTATTCCTAGAAATGCTTTTAGATTATTTATCATTTTAGTAACCAAAGGCCACACAAGTAATAGGAATAAATGATTCTTATGAATTTTTCAGAACTCCATTGGTCCTGCACCTTTTAATTATTTATAAGAGTAAAATAAACTATGTTAATCTACTCACAAAAAAGGCACAATATTTTACACACTTTTTCTTCTCTTATGCTCTGGATATCACAAAAATTATATTAACACTATGATTTTCATTCCTTACTTACTCCTAAAATTATTCAAAGAAACATCTTTTAACCATATATTCTTTTTTTACCTCGGAACCAAGCAGTCAGCTCTCTGAAGAGTTGTGGCATCCAGTTCAAAAAGAGATGCAATGTCGTTTCCATGTGGGACTGAGACCAAAGTATACATGATCTTCTCCCCTGACTGGCGTTTTTTCTTTGAAGTTGGAAGGTCTCCATCTCTCTGTTGAGAAGATATAAAGTTATTTACTTTTTATCAACTTTCTTATTAAACTCGCCACTTAATCAGGAGAGAGAGTTTGAATTTGCATGTTTCTAAAGGTGTCTATTTCACATGACCCAGGAAAAGCAGATTAGACCTGACAGCCTTTGGAGGAAACTATTATCAACATTACTAAGTCACACGCTCCCAGGTGGCATGGCTTGATCCAGGCACATCATTAAGGCACTCACAGTCACAGTCCTTTTCCTTGTTTCCTTGAACCTATTGGAAAGTAGGGATTTGGGCCATTTGACAAACCAAATACAGAGAAGAAACTAGGTTTCATCTAGATTCATAAATAAAAGACATGCAAATGGGAAACAAATATACGAAAAAGTACTCAACATCACTAATCATCGTAGAAATACAAATCCAAACCATATCGAAATATCACACCCGTTAGAATGTGTATTTTCAAGAAGACAAGAGATAGGTAAGTGTTGGGAGGGAGTAGAGAGAAAGGAACCGTGCACACTGTTGGTGGAACTATAGGTGCTGCCCCACGGAACACAATAGGGATATTCCTAGAGAAACTAAAAAGAGAACTACCATGTGGTCCAGTAATCCCTCCACTGGGCACAGACCCAAAGGAGATGAATTCTCCACTCATGAAGACATCTGTGCCCCACATTCACTGCAGCACTACTCACAATGGCCATCGCATGGAGACAACATAAGTGTCCACTGATGGATGAAAAGGCAAAGAAATCTGTGAGACATATATAAATACACATACAGAGAGACAGATGGTCCCGCATTTATGATGGCTTGACTTATAATTTTTTTTACTTTATGATGTGTGAAATCAATATGTATTCATTAGAAACCACACTCCAAAAAAAATGAATTTTTACTCTCCAAAAAATGAATTTTTATTTTTTCCTAGGCTAGCAATATGCAGCAGAATACTTTCTTGCTATGCAGAGAACCTCAGCTTCCAGTCAGCTACAAGGTCTCAAGGATCAACAACCAATGATCAATAGTATACTGTGTTGCTAAGGATATGATGTTTGGTGGGTTAGGAATGTTAAATGCATTTTCAACTATGATATTTTCGACTTTCAATAGGTTTAACAGAATGTGATCCCATCATAAGTCAAGGAACATCTGCACAATGGAATATTATTCAGCTTTAAGAAAAAGGGAGACCTTGCCATTTGTGGCAACAGAAATGAACCTAGGGGATATAATGCTAAGTAAAATAAACCAGACACAAGAAAACAAAATACCACGATAAGAGCTCCTGGGTTCAATCACTGGTACATCCCCCCACCCCCCAAAAAAAGGTAACTATATGGGATAATGAATATGTTATTTGCTTGACTGTAATAATAATTTCACTATGTATATGTATATTAAAACATCATGTGATACATCTTAAGTGTATACAATTTTTAAAAGGAGAGAGAAGAAAAAAAGAAAGGAAGGAAAGAAAGAAGGCAGGCAGGCAGAGGTGTGTTGATCGCTATCACACAACTCAACAAGAAAATCCAGGTGTTATACTAAGATACACCTGGCAATAAAGCACTATTACCTGAGGCTTTAAAATCTTATGGTGCCACAGAAACCACACTGCTGACTGCAAACAGCTGAGGCAAGAAGGCCTGAACAAGGCCTACAGAATCCTTAACAGGCCCAGTAGAATGCCATGTGCAACTAAGAGTGGCTTCTCAAAGTTAAAAGCACATGGACAGCTGATACTGCAGACAATAAGAATTGCGATGAAGAAGGCGGAGGAACATGAGGAAGAAGGAGGAGGTTCAGGAAGAGGAAGAGGTCATTTCAAAAGAAGCAAAAGGAAGTTTGTTTTAAATTATATCCTCAGAAATATGAAACATCTATATGTGTAATATGAATTGTAATGCTTTCTGCTGTCATATATAACAAATTAGAATTTTTAAAAATTTAAAAAAAAAGAAATATGAAACATAGGGAGAAATAGGCCAGGATGATTATAGAAGCAAAGAAATACTATGAACGAGCTGTTTTGGATTTCATAATGCTATTGCTGCAAAAAAGAAAGAACCGCCAACACGGTGAGTGGCATTAACACACACGAGAGAAGACTGCCTCAGAATGTAAGAACACAGAAATGATGGATGAAATCGGCCGGTGATAGAAATAAGTAGGAAGGATTTTTGTGTATATGTAGGTAATGGGATTTAGGCATGTCTTAGTCCATTTTCTGTTGCTACAACTGAACACCACAGATTGGGTAGCTTATAAGAAGAACGGTTTATTTAGCTAACGATTCTGGAGGCTGGAGGTCCAAGAACATGGCACTGGCTGCTGGTGAGTACCTGCTCGCTGCACCCTAACATGGCACAAGGCACCACATGGCAAAACAGAGCAAGCTAGTCAGAGAGATCACTTTTATCATAAAGCCATGTCTACAGTAACCCAAAAATCCCTGAATAAATTAACCCATTCATGAGGGAAGAGCCCTCATGCCACAGTCACCTCCCAAAAGTCCCACCTCTCCACACCACTGCACTGGGGACCAAGTTGCCAACACATGAAATGTAGGGACACTTTCAATCATAGCAGGGCACAAGCAGCTTACATGAAATATTGGAATGGAAGAATTCAAATATCTCAGGAAAATAATAAGATCTTGTCAATTACATTGAACCATGTTTAAAGAAAAGCTTTATTAACAGAAGATCAGCGTGTAACCTAAATAAATGGAGCATCCATGAGCAAGAACTTAACAGGTTCTCTGACCACTGATGAGTATAGATGTAATAAATGAGTATGCCAATCTTCTGAAGAATTCCATATTCCTAAAAGGACTATGACATCTAATTTCCTGACTGGGTCTCTGATACACCAATCTTCTCGTTATAATTTAGCTTTTGATATAGATATTCTTTCAAGGACAATGCACTAACTGACCCAACTATTTAGATCTACTTAACAACTGAAAGTTGGTGTTGTGGTTTATCTGTCAGTCCTTGTGAGTTCATTTAGGAGGAGTCAATCCCCCTCCATTAATTCCCCTTTTGGAATGCTAATGGAATTAATTTTCTAGACTAATAAGAAGATATCAGATCTAGTTTCCTAAAGATAACCCTCCTACCCGACTCCCCTGGTGATGTCTTCCTGTGGGGGCCCAAGCAAATCAGTCAGAGCCTCTTTATTTTGACACTCTCACGTTGCAACACTGAGAATCTTTTCCAAACACAGAAAAAAATCACTAATTAGGGTTAATTAAAACAGGCCACTCTGAGTTACTCATGCTATTTAAGACCTGTGGTTTTACTTTAATTACATAGAATATATGGAATATACTATTCTGCCCTTAAATAGCTCATGTAAGTCTTTGGAAAATGGCTTTAATGAATAGAAAATTTTCCATTTATATATAGCACAACAATTGTTTATATGTGAATAAGAGCTTTTAACATGTTTAGTTGTGTTTTGTTTTAAAGACAAGTCTTAAGCATTTTGCTTTTAATCTCTTGTACATTGTTAATTTGTTACATGAACTCTCCTTTATAAAGAGTTTGACAGTAAACTTCAAGCCATCTCTTAGAATTTTTAACTAATGATATCCCAATAACAAGTTTCAAGCATATAGTTTTTTTGTTGTTGTAGTTTTGTTTTGTTTTGTTTTGTTTTTTTGGTACCGGGGATTGAACTCAATGGCACTCGACCACTGGGCCACATCCCCAGCCCTTTTTTGTATTTTTATTTAGAGACAGGGTCTCACTGAGTTGCTAAGTGCCTCGCAGTTGCTGAGGCTGGCTTTGAACTCATGATCCTCCTGCCTCAGCCTCCCAAGTGCTGGAATTACAGGCGTGCGCCACCGCTCCCGGCTCAAGCATATAGTTTTTAATATATGAATCTGAATTCAATATAGAACAAAGTCAATATTACATCTTTATAGCATGAAGACAATTACTGCTCAGAACCATATGCTTGTGACTTTTGTTTATAAACCCACATTGATTTTTAAGTAAAAAAAAAAAGACATAGAAACAATAGTGCCCTGTGTGGAATTACTGAAGCTCAATGGTCTCTCCCTTGAATCACAAAAATGTATTAAGGTCCCACAGAGCTTAAACAGATGTGAAATCTAACATCAGTGAACTCAATTTAGGGTGACACAGGGTCTCAGAATGTTAACCGAGTACTGGGCTCTCGGCAAACTGGCATTTTCACTGGGAAGGAGAGGCAGGGCCTCCCAGGTTACAGGAAACACAGGCCCTTAAGAAAAGCCAACTAGGGCTGGGCGCTGTGGCGCATGCCTGTAATCCCAGCACTTGGGAGGCTGAGGCAGGAGGATCACGAGTTCAAAGCCAGCCTCAGCAATGGCGAGGTACTTAGCAACTCAGTGAGACACCCTGTCTCTAATAAAATACAAAAAAAGGGCTGGGGATGTGGCCTAGTGATCGAGTGCCCCTGAGTTCAATCCCCGGTACCAAAAAAAAGAAAAAGAAAATAAAAGCCACCTAGGAAACTAGGGCTCTCTTGATTTGTCCTGCTGTCCATAGGCCTGCCTGCGGCAGCATAGCAGTTAGGCCCCTGGAACACCTTCTATGTTACTCACTGGTGAGTCATCAAATTTTTAGCTGGAACCTCACATTGCAATTCTGTTGTTGGGAGCCAGAGACATTCTGTAAGAAACATGTCTGCTTTTCTGAGCTGTGTGCGGGCCGTGGCAGCATAATGATGCGTAGGCTTCTCTGTTTGCGTTCACAGCCTCCTGGGCTTGCTGCTGACTTTATGTAACCACACACAACACTGCATTTTAAAGCTGCATACATCCCCCTCTTGCAGGGCTTCCTTAACAAATCCTCACTCTCTCTTTTTTTCTCTATTTTCTCCCTTAGCATTTAACCAGTGACGAACACAGAATAAAACTAAAGAAATTGGGGGATCTTCTTTCAGAATCCAGTGCTCAAGGAATTTTGAGGGTCTTTCAGAATCTGGTACCACACCCCAAAATTCTACAGAATGTACATTTTCAGCAAAGTTTCCTGATTCCTATAATATTTCTGTTTGTTTATATAAGTGCACATAGACCAGTGGTTCTCAATGGGGGAGATTTTGTTCTCCTGGTGGGGCATTTGACAATTTCTAGACATATTTTTAATCATCATAACTAGGGGCTGGGGGAGGGGAGCTTTTGGCACCTAGTGAGTAGAGGTCACAGATGCTGCTAAACAGCCTGAGATGCAAAGGACACCCCCATACAACAGAGAATTTCCTGGGCAAATATGTAGATATTGCTAGGGTTGAGAAACCCCATCCTCAAAAAAATCAGATCACATTCCATATATATATGGTTGTTTTAATATGGATGATGTTGCAGCACAGTCAAAAAAAAAGAATAAGAAAAAGAAAAAAATCCCCTTCCCAGAGCCATTTGAAAAGATACAACCTTTCAAGAAGAAATAATGACTGTCAGGTTCCCAGCCTGGCTTGACACGGTTCCAATGTTTACCGGGTCCCTGCAGATGCTGTACATTTGTATGATTGGAAATAATAGACTCCTTTGTAAAATAAATACAGCAATTTGGGTCTTAATGGGAGCTCTGACACACATCGCCTCATTTCTGCGGCACCATGCATTAACCTCTGAAACTTCAAAAATGGAAGGCAACGTTTTGATAAAGGTTTCTAAATTACAGGAAAAATATTAACTGGGCATTAAATAGACAACCTAGGGAAAATTAGGAAAGAAAAAATTAGCATAGTCATAGTGAACTCAGCATTACTGGAACCCAGATCTGAGGTGAAACAGCATTCTGTTTTGGGAAATTGATTTCTTATTTCACAGGCAGGAGATAAAGTCTGAAGCCTCCTCTGTTTTCATCTTTAGACAGAAACATAATTGTTGCTCTGTGGTAAATGATCTATAAAATGAGAAGCCATATTGTTAGTATTATAGTTCCATACTCTCCATTTTGTTTACTCTCAAGCTAGGGTTTCTGGAGAGGAACAAAATTAAATCAAGTGTCTCCAGTTGGATGTCTCTGAGATGACAGATGAGATCCAGTCATAAACATCTCCAGCAAATGCAGCCCCACCTGTCTTGTGTGCAATTAAGGTAATGCTGCTGACAACTGCTTAAACAGAAGAGCATTCTTCTCACCTTCAGAGGCAAAAGAAGAAATGGTGTTTTGAAATAAAAAGGAAAAACCATACCTATCAAGCCAGGGTAAAAGCTGGATTAGCACAGTGAACTTCACCACAGATTTATTCGTTAGTTATATTTTCTGTGCTCTATATACCTTTATATCCCATATTCTCCCACTCCACTCTGCCCAGACCAGCAGTAGTATCACCAACAATACGAAGCAGAAAGGAGGTGAGCACAGAGATGTCATCCAATCATGCAATGTGAAACTTTAATATCATGCCCTTGTAATAGAGACAACTTATATTGCTAGCCTACTAACATCTTTTATTCGATTTCCCTTTGTTTGATCTCATTTTATCTCATAGCACCCAGATGAGGTATATCAGGCAAACATCTTCATCCCATTAGACAAGGAAACTGAGTCTCAAGAAAGCTGTCTGACTTTTCCAATGGCACACACATGGTGCCAGAAGTAGGGCTCTCTTGGTCCTAAACCATGCTGAAGAAGCCTCACAGAATGTTATAAAAATAACCCTTGAAAGAAAGAAAAGCAGCCCCTGACATCTAACAGGTGTACTCCAGCTAGGCCACTTGTCCTCTTGCTAACATGAACAATGACACACATCAACATCCGACAAGGACACTTTGACTACAATGGGTCAAGACAAAAACAAGACTCTCCTTAATGGTGTCTGAAAACAGACAAAATATAAATATTGTCCAAGCCACAAAAATGACTAAATACTTCCCCAGCTAACATAAATGACTGCGGCATCTTTAGCCTTCCCTCCCTTCAGGTAAAATTTATTAAGATTCTCCTCTTCCTCAGGCTGGGGTTGTGGCTCAGCAGTAGAGCGCTCGCCTAGCACATGCATGGCCTGGGTTTGATCCTCACAACCACGTAAAAATAAAGGCATTGTGTACAGCTAAAACAAATACATAATTTTTTTTTTTTTTAATTCTCCTCTTCCTAACAGCATCCCTATCCATGGCAAAGCTCTACTTCCTCAAATTCTCCTCAAAAGTACCTTACACAGCCCAGATCATATAATGAGTTCTTCTAACATGCTTGCCCAACAGTTCCCCATGTTTGTGCCTGCATCTCGCTGTAATAAACTGAACTTGTTCAATGACAGGTGTGTTCCTGGTGGCCTCTGCTGCAGTGACAAACTCAAAGGAAGAACCAAAGAAGCCACAATTCATCCTCAGCTTTTTAAACTGGTTACTGAGTGCATATTCTTAATCATAGGAAAAATAGAATTCAACAATCCAGGGCAGCCACTGGAAACCCGAGAGGAGAAGAGCCCACCCAGGTGATAAAACTGAAATATAAATAGATCTAATTGATGGAACAAGCCTACATCTGTGTTGAGGGTTATTTTGACACAAATTATGGTTTCACTGGGCCAATGGCACAAGACTTCAGCTTCCTTTCTATTGTAATCCCAACAGTCAAATAGAGAGAGGAGTCAGTCAAGGAAGATTGAATCAGGCCAGAAGTTCTGACTTGATTCCATTCCCCCACACCAACACAAAATAAAGCTGTGCCCTGATGCAAACACAGTAGTCATGTTAACTGAACACTCAACTTTCTATCAAAGGGTAAAATTTATGGGTTTTTGTTGGTGGTTGTGTTACTATTTTATGCAGTTTTTTAAATTTTCATTTTTTATTACAAAATAATTGTACATATTTATGGGGTACAATATGATGTTTTGTTTCATGTATACATTGTAGGATGACTAAATTAAGGTAATATCTATCACCTTAAGTACTTATTATTTCTTTGTAGTGAGAACATTCAAAATACTTTCTTCTAGGTATTTTGTAATAAACAATACATTCTTGTTAACCATATTCATACTACTGTGCCATGGTACCATAGAACTTCTCACTCCTAACTGTAACTCTATACCCATCAACTCACCTCTCCCATTCCCTCCTCTCCTCTACTCTCCACACCCTCTGCAAACCACCATTCTATTCTCAACTCCTCGGAGATCGACATTTTCAGATTCTCCATGTGAGTCAGATCATGCAGTATGTATCTTTCTGTGCCTCTTTTATTTCATCTTCCAGATCCATCCATGTTGTGACAAATGGCAGGATTCATCTTTTCTGTGCTGAATAGTATTCTCTTGTGCATGTACCACATCTTCTTTATCTATCTATCGATGGACATTTATATTTATTCCATTTATTGAGAACAGTGCAGCAATAAACATGGAAGTGTAGATGTCTCTTTGACACACTGATTTTTGTTTTCTTTGGATATATACCTAGTAGTAGAACTGCTGGATCATATTACAGTTCTGTACTTAATTTTTTAGGAACTTGCATGCTGTTTTTCACAATGGCTATGCATTTCTTTTTTTTTTTTTTTTTTTTTTTTTTTTTTTTTTTTTTTTTTGGTACCAGGGATTGAACTCAGGGGCACTCGACCACTGGGCCACATCCCCAGCCATTTTTTTGTATTTTATTAGAGACAGGGTCTCACTGAGTTGCTTAGTGCCTCGCCATTGCTGAGGCTGGCTTTGAACTCGCGATCCTTCTGCCTCAGCCTCCCAAGTGCTGGGATTACAGGCGTGTGCCACCACGCCTGGCTTCTGGCTATGCATTTCTACCTCCAATGTATAAAGTTCCCCAAATCTTCACCACTTGTTATTTTTTGTCTTTTTGATAATAGTCATTCTAACTGAAGGGAGGTGTTATCTCATTGTAGTTATGATTTGCATTTCCCTGGTGGTTATGAAACTACTAGAAAAAAACATATGGAAAATATTACACGACATTAGTCTGGGCAAGGATTTTTTAGATGAAATCTCAGAAGGACAGGTAATAAAAGCAAAAGTTTCACAACTTTGACAAATAGTTTTACATCAAACTAAAAAGCCTCTGCACATCAAAAGAAATGATTGACAGAGTGAAGAAACAACCTACAGAACAGGAGAAAGTGTTTGCAAAATATACATCCAAAATTTATAAGGAACTCTTCTCAATGGCAAAAGAACAAATAATCCAATTGAAGAACAGGATAGACACTTCTCAAAAGAAGACACACAAATGACCAACAGATAAATGGGGGGGGAATATGACTTTTTTTAACTTTTGTTTTTGTTTTCCTTTTTTGTTCTTAGAAAATTATAGTTTACACATAACAATGGGGTACACAGTGATGCCATGACACATATATACAGTGTGGAATGACGAATTAACATATCCATCATCTTAAATACTCCACATTTATTCCTTCTAACTGCTACTTTTTACCCAATGATAGAATTTTGAATTATATAGTAATAATACCTACAAATTTCAAAAGGAATTGCTTAATTCAGAACACATTTGACTGTATCTATAATACATCAAAATATCTAGTTAAATTGCTTTCTAAAAATATTCAGCCCATCATCCAAAGGTTTTAGCTATGTTGCATCAACTTCCTCAAAATTTTTTTTGTTTTATTTTTATTTTTTTATTCTAATTTGTTATACATGCTTGCAGAGTGCAATTCATTTCATATTACATATAAAGAGCAGAATTTTTCAAGTCACTGTTTTTACATAAAGTATTTTCATACCATTTGTGTTTTTATACATGTACTTAGGGTATTGATGTCTTATCCCCCAAATTTTTGATCACATAAAAAATTATATTGTTACCATGAAGTCATCTCATTCACAAATGATAGCAGAATGAGCAAATAATATTTTCATGAAATTTGACTTTAAAATAAGACTGTAAAGCTTTTCCAATAGCATACTTTAGAATCTAGTCATGTAGTTGTTTGATGCTTCGATTTCTTCCCAAAAATAGAACTCAAATTATTTTAAATCCAAAAGCAGTGTCCTGTTACCCTATTTTAATATTATGCCACAAATTCACTCCTCCTTTCTAATTTTTGTGCACTTCTGGAAACTAAACCTAGACCCAAAACGTCTCCCAGATTCCAGCTGCCTTCACTGCTTTACTATAAACGGCCTTCAAATTGCTAGAAGTCTCCCTCAGTGACTGTAACTGGACTTCTTATAATCTAAGGTATATCATCTTTTATCTTTTTTCTTTTCACCCATAGCTTCTACTCAGAGAATCTCTTGAGAGAGATTCTCAAGAGATTCTAGTCTTCAAATTTGTTACTAAATTTTCCATTTGTTCATATGAAATATGATAAGCAATGTTTGAGATTTGTTGGGGAAGAAAAAATTTTACTCACCACACTTTTTCCTTCATTTTGGGCATCTCGATAATCAGGATTAAGCTAAAAGAAAGAAAGCAAAACTACATTTGAACTGCTGTTAAGAGCATATTAACAGGACCAGTGATCTTTAATTCAGTTCACTAGTCTACCCTTAACTAAATTTGATATCTTTAAAGCTGAGGGAAAAAGTATTAGTAAATACAACCATTTAAAACATTACCACCAAGCCCTTGTTGTAGGAAGTAAAAGATAAAATGCCAGATTGAGGGCCTTGGTTCATATTCGCACTGCCGACATCTTTGTACAAGTCAGAGAGGACAATCTCACCTCCTCTGGGAAAGCATTCAAGAGAGTTCACCATCTGGCCTGCCACAAAAACTTCCATTAACCAATCACTCAGACACCAATATGTAAAAATATATCAAAGGAAAGTTTCGAGAATGATTCAAGATCATGCTTTGCATGGTATGCAAACAGGGAAAAGAAAACTACAAAAGGGAAGCACAGGTCAGTTATGTCAGCTAATACATAAGGACTATTGGAACCCACAGACAAAAACTTATCTTTGGACTCAGAGAGCAGAGATTAGAGGTCATTCCAACGAGAACCATGAGCCCTGAAGAAACTGAGTATTGGCACCTGCATCACCCAGCTGGTCAGATTCCCTCTTCATTCCCACTCATGAAAGTATATCTTAGTTGTCCTGAATTAACCAGTGGATAATTTGTCAAACAACAGATTTATAAAGTCTTTTTCTTGAAATATCAAGCCCTAATGAATTTAAACATTATAATGTGTTATTCCAAATATAAAGTCAGATGTCCTTCTTAAAATGACATGTCACTAGAAGCCTTAATTGCCATTCCCAAATTATCATTACATATCAATGAAAGTGCTAGAGAAAAAAAGAAAATAAAAAACTCTCAATCTCATTGAGAACAAAGGCTAAAGAACAACCTAAATTCCAAATCTTCTGTGAGTTGGCACTAATTATAAAGCAGATAGTTCTGGAGGGAGAAGCAAGTAACTTCCCGGTTTTCAGCATTCTTCAACCTCACTTCAAGCTAGCAGCCTAAAGGAAGAAAGAAGATGCTTGCTGTGCCTCCCACCATTTGTCCTGACTCAGAACCTCAGAGAACTTACCAAGCAAAAACCTATATGGAAAGGCTTCTTGATCAGTGAGAAGCTGCTATTAGATTAAGCAGAAAATCATTTCCCCAGCCGGGCCCACCCATTGACCTGTGTCTCCTCTCATGACCAGGGAGATACACAATTCTCAGAAAGTAACAGGACAGAAAGTGCAGGAAGCAGATGCAGGCCAGATGAATTTCTGAGAAGCACTGTTGTGAAAAGAGGAGAAGAAAAAAAAAAAAAAGAACCACTAATGCTGTATACTGGAATCACACTGCATCCTAATGTAGAAATAGTGAAGGGGTAGGAGGCAGAAGCAACTGCAGCGGAGCTCAGATACAAAGAGTCAACATCTGCTAAAACTGGGTACCATGCTGGAAATGCACCTATCAGTCTGCCCTATAGCTGAAGGCTTAGAAAAAGAACTGAGCTGGGCCCAGTGGTGCATGCCTATAATCCCAGCAGTTTGGGAGGCTGATGCCAGAGTATCACGGGTTCAAAGCCAGCCTCAGTAACTTAGCAAGACCCTGTCTCAAAAATAAAATATAAAAAAGAGCTAGGGATGTGGCTCAGTGGTTAAGCACCCCTGGGTTCAATCCTGGTGAAAGAAGGAAGGAAGGAAGGAAGGAAGAAGGAAGGAAGGAAGGAAGGAAGGAAGGAAGGAGGGAGGGAGGGAGGGAGGGAAGGAAGGTAGGCAAAAGAAAAAGAAAAAGGATCAAATTATCAGATCACAGAATTTAGAAACGAAACAAAAGGACAATCCACTTAACCCAAGGTTATGCACAGAGCTCACTCATCTGAGGATAATACAGAAAGAAGGAAGGAAAGAAGAAAAAAAAGCAAAAGGTAACTGATGAGAAAGTATATTGGAACAGAGGAAATTCTTTCTCAGGTTGCTTCTGAAAATTTCCTATGGTATGATGCAAAATAAATTTTCAGGAAAAGGTTTCATACGCTCAAGAAAGTACAAGTAAATGTGACTTCTATATAAAGGCAAAAAAATACATGAACAGCTAAAAGGATAAGATAAAAATATAATACTGTAAATAATAATAATATAAAGAATCACAATGTAAAGTAATGAGAATTTCAATAAAAATGAATGCAAATACAAACTCAAAGTCTATTCCAGCAGCAATAAAAAGCACTATTGGTGCCACATAGAATGAGTGATGAAGAGGATAAGTTGGATAGCTGTCCTTTCATACAAAATAAAAATTAAAAAAAAAAAAAAAAAAACAGAGAACCAGAGAAGGGACTATTAACTATTGGGTAGCTAGTATACTCAGAAGGAAGAGAGAGTAAGTAGAACACAAACAATAATCAAAGAAAACAGAAAGGCTAACTTTCCTCACTTGAAAGAACTGTGTATGCAGAGGTCACCTTATTTCAGGAGAAAAATCAACAAAAGAGGTCAACATGTTCGTTCAAAAAGTATGAGGAGGGGAAAAGAGGGAAAAACAGCAAGAGGGACATAAACAAAGCAAGAAGTCAGGCCTAGGTAAAATACGCATCATGCACAGGAAGGATAAGCCAAATGTGGTTGAGTCAGAGATGGAGCTGCTCAGCAGAAACCAGATGAGCTACCGTCCCACACAGATGACTCTGGAAAACATCAAACGGAAGAAGAAAGACACAAAAAGAATGTGCTGTATGATTCCACTTATGTGAATATGAAAGTAAACAAAACCAAACTGTGGTGAAACAAATCAGAGAATGGAGGTGTAAGGGAGAGGAAGGACAGAAAACTGACCCAGTCCCAGAATCCCACAACAGCATCCCTTCCACACTCAGAACTGACACAAAGGAGGGGAGACAGGAGCTGCCTGCCAGGGCTGGGCCAGCAACTGGGGGTTTGGGGCCGACCTCCACTTCCTATGAGACTCAGACTCCACCTCAGACTCCCTAAATTCCCTTGGATTATGAATCATGGAATTTGTTCCCAAACAGGATTAATCTAGCATTTAGGATGCAAGAATGAAACTTCAAGGACTAGAGAGTTAGTTATCTGCCCCCCTAATCTACTGATTAGGAAACACAAAAAAATACATTTTTACTTGATAGTAAAGAAAATTCTAGTATGGTACCCAGAAGGGATTTATTCACCTATTTTAATTAAGTATCACCATATTTAAAAAAAAAAAAAAAAACTTTTTAGTTGTAGATGGACATGGTACTTTATTTTGTTCATTTATTTTTATGTGGTGCTGAGGATTGAACCCAGTGTCTCACATGCACTAGGCAAGTGCTCTACCAGAGCTACAACTCCAGCCAAGTACCACCATAACTTATTTTTAATTTTGTTTTCAATTTAAAGATTCTAACTTTTCTTTCAAACTTAAAAAAAAAAAATCCATACTACAATTTTCACTAAATTACAACCAAAACTATGCAACATGTTTAACCAAAGATATAACCTAGGGTCAAATTTACATTTAACAAGCATTAAAATAGTTGGTTCCAAACACCATAAATAAACTCATGCTGGAAACCATGACATACCTATAACTAAAATGTGTACAGAAATAGGAATTAACATACCTAAGTCAAACACAAAATAATTTATGCCCTTTGAAATATAGATCATAGTCTATACCACAGACAATGTTACACTCTATAATTCAGTCTTGACATATTTTATCCACTCAGGATCACCCAGTTCAATCCTTGCTGGGATGACCAGGGAGCTAGTCCCAGGCTGCTCTAAAAGGAAATGCCATGCATGTTGGGAAAGGTCACCCAGCCCCCATGGAAGCTGGCATTCTCATCTGAACAATGAGGGAAAAAAATCTCTAACTGAACCCCAGGTGGATATCAATGAATTATACACATTCATGTACTTGGCGGCAATGCCAAGATGTGCCAATCAGTTAGGTTCTGTCTCATCTGTGTCTCTTGGCCTACAGTGTCCTATTGTAAATAAATCACATTAAGTGATTGTTGTAGCTAATTAGTAAATTCAGTAAAGTGTAAACAGTAATAGTAATAACAAAGAGGAAGAGAAGGGAGCTGGAGCTGGAGCTCAGTGGCAGAGCGCTTGCCTAGCATGCATGAGCCACTGGGATCGATCCTCAGCACGACATAAAAATAAATAAATAAAATAAAGGCATTCTGTCCATCTACAACTACAAAAATATTTTTTAAAAAAAAAAGGGGAAAAGGAGGGGGAAAGCCTAGCCAACTAAAACTATGGCTATGTAAATTCACCAAAATTAACTACTAAAGATCAAATAACATGCTGCTTTCCTTCTAAATATAGTGACAGAAGTAATTATTAAAGTAATTGGACTAAGGATAAATAGCAAAAAATTTATTTTTAAAGAAGAAAAAGATATGGTCACATGGAGTTTCCTGCATCTTTTAGGACTTTAAAGGAAATATTTCCTTATGTTAAAAAAAATAAACTATAAATCCAACATTGGAGAGAGAGAAAACTAATATGCTCCTCAATCATTTATTCAATAAATATTAATAGAGCATCTATAATGGGCAAAGCATTGTGTCATATGGTATTTTAGCAAAGACAAAGAGAATACGGTCCCTGACCACAAGACCTTATGATCTAGAAGGGAAAATAAGACATAAATACAGTCAGCTATAATACAAAATAGAATGTGACCAGAGATATAAGACAGGAATGAATAATTTATAAATAATATAGGTCAGAGGAAGGAGGGATCTGTGGTGGGCAAATTTATTCAAGAATTATTCATGGAGAGTAGCATTTGAGATAAGCCTTGAAGGATGGGTAGAATTTTAAGCGGCAAAGAAGGAAAGAGGGACTGAGAAGACAGGCAGCTCTGGGGGAGCAAATGTCACACAAGTGAGAAAAATGAGCCTTGTTTAGAGAAGACCCTGAAAGGTCATGTATGAAATCCTTTTTATATGCTGTTAAAGGTTCATTCATTTAACCTCACAACTATGCTATAAGAAGGGATTCTTAATCCTACTGTACAGATGAGGCACCCAGGGTTCTTCTGCAAAGTCACACCACCGTCAAGTGGCAGGGTGACAAGCCACAGGTCTGATGGTGCCAGAGATACATCATTCAGTCACTATAGTGTCACTTCCCTCCTGCCTCCATAATGAAGAGTGGCATGATCTAAAACCAGAGGGAAGATCTGCCCAGACCAACGGGGACTTTAAACCACAGGCCACACATACATGAAATTAGTAGAGTCTGAATGTGAGAAGAAAAATACACTTATTGTGACTCTAAAGTTTTTAACTCTGCACTAAGAATAATTATTATTTTGTGGGGAAAGAAATCAACCTTTGAAATATTGATTAAGTTTATATAGCTACAGATAAACAAGATCAAATTTACAGCCCACTGCAGCCACGAGACAGACAAAGAATTTAAAGACTACTAATATTTAAAAAGAGTGTTTTTTTTTTTAAATGGCTAAAGAAGAATATAAAGAAGTTAGATACAATCCAAAGTGGCATAGAGAAAATAACATCACAGGGCTGGGGTTGTGGCTCTGTGGTGGAGCACTTGCCTTGCATTAGATCCTCAGCACCACATAAAAATTAATTAAAAAAAAAAAAAAAAAAGATAGCCGGGCGCCGTGGCGCACACCTGTAATCCCAGCACTTTGGGAGGCTGAGGCAGGAGGATCGCAAGTTCAAAGCCAGCCTCAGCAATGGCAAGGCACTTAGCAATTCAGTGAGACCCTGTCTCTAATAAAATACAAAAAGGGCTGGGGATGTGGCCCAGTGGCCGAGTGCCCCTGAGTTCAATCCCCAGTACCACAAAAAAAAAAAAAAAAAAAAAAAAATTTAAGAAAGTAACATCACACAAATACTGAATGTTTCCTCTGATATAATGAGGCCGGTTCACAGTATTGTAGGGTCGGGGTACATAGGAGGATTAGAGGAACACTATAATGGTCAAAGGGAAGGGAGGGGAAGGGAGGGAGCAAGGGGTGAAGGGGGGAAAAAAAAGAAAAAGTGGTTGAATAAGATGGATATCATTATTCTAAATGCATGATTGAAGACTTGAATGCTACGAATATACTTTGTATACAAACTGTTTTGTGTAAAAAGATGCTCTATATGTGTAGTATTAACTGTAATACATACTACTACTATAAATTTTTAAAAAAAGTAACATCACAAATATTTAGGTAACAGAAGTCACAACTGGACCACAATCAAGTGACATCTCCCTAACACAATAGCAAGAAATAAAGCAAGAGCTTCAAGTCCATAATGCCTGTTTGTTTTCTTTTGTTAATTAAATTTATTTATTTTTTCTTTTTTATTTATAATAGTAGTATGTATTACAATTCATAATGCACATATGTAGCATCTTTTTACATACAACTGTTTGTATACAAAGTATATAAGTACCATTAGTCAGAATGGCAGCTATCAAGAACACAAACAATAAATGTTGGAGAGGATGTGGGGAAAAAGGCACACTCATACATTGCTGGTGGGACTGCAAAATGGTGCAACCATTATGGAAAGCAGTATGGAGATTTCTTGGAAAACTGGTAATGGAACCACCCTATGACCCAGCCATCCCACTCCTGGGTATATTCCCAAAGGACTTAGAAACAGCATATTACAGTGACACAGCCACTTCAATGTTTATAGCAGCACAATTTACAATAGGTAGGTTGTGGAACCAACCTAGATGTCCCTCAGTAGATGAGTGGATAAAGAAAATGTGGTATATATACAAAATGGAATTTTACTCAGCAATAAAAGAGAATAAAATAATGGCATTTTCAGGTAAATGGATGAAGTTGGAGAATATAATGCTAAGTAAAATTAGTCAATCTCAAAAATCCAAATACCAAATGTTTTCTCTGATATAAGGTGGCTAGTTCACAGTGTTGTTGGATGGGGGTACATAGGAGGATTAGAGGAACACTAGAATGGTCAAAAGAAAGGGAGGGGAAGGGAGGAAGCAAGGGGGAGAGAGGGGGGGAAAAGAAAAAAAAAAGGTGGTTAAATTTATTTTTAATTGATAGATAAAAACAAAAATCATACATGTTAATAGGGTAACATGATATTTCAATACATGCATACATTGTGCAATGTTTAAATCAGGTTAAAATATCTCCTCAAACATATATAATTTCCTTATGGCAAAAACTTTTTTTTTTTTCAAAATCCTTTTTTCTAGCTTTTTGAAATGTACTATTGTTATGGATATTCACCTACTACATAATAGCACACCACCACTTCTTGCTTCTAACTGTAACAGTATCTGCCCCCACCCATCCTCCCCCACTACTCTTCCTAGCCTCTGGTAACCACCGTTCCACTCTCAACTTCTGAGATCAACTTTATTTTAGATTTCACATGTGAGTGAGATCATGCGATACTTTTATTTTTTTTTTTATTTTTAGAATGCATCTGTTTTGACAAATTTTATTATCTATAAAATATTAACGTCATAAAATCATCTTTCAAATAATTATATATATGTATATTCCTTTTCCCAGTGACTGGTACTTCAGGGCCAAATCTGATTGATAAGTCTAGAAAAGAGATCAAGGAAAAAGTAACTTTAAACAAGTGTTTTCGTATGCCAGGTACAATTTATATTTTAATACATAATATTCATGTGTGCATTTAGGGTCTGGTACCTGTCTGTATAATATCTGTATACACACACAAATTGGGCCTTTCTCATATCCTATAGTTGACAGATATGATAAAGAACTAAATATATGGATATTTAAGGATACAGCCCTAACATTCATAAACCTACACTAATAAACAAGTTCTTGAGTGCTGTTTTTAATTAATTAAATCCAGACTATTGAATAGTCAGGAAGTAAGTGTTTACTGCCATCTGGTGGAAGTTTTGTCTATCTACAAACAAATGAGCAATATAAGCTCTCAAATAAAATTATTTTGCATTACTTAATCTATCTTATTTTGAAAAAGATTAGGAAAGACTATTGCTCTAATAATCTTCAACGTAAGAAAACGTAGAAAGCAGATCAGAAACTGAGATGCTTGATTTGTAATTCTTCCTATGACTGTAGAAGAACTATTTACCAAGGCTCCCATATTATCCCATTGAATATGATAAAATTATGTTCTCCCCCCAAGACAAAGTCATGAACTTGACTGCACCACCAAGGTAACAATGCCATGAGGATGCCAAAAGCTGTGTTGTATATGAAACACTCAAAACTATATAAGAGTTTGTCTACCTTCTTGTGCCATCTAACTAGTGACATGCCTACCCCTTAAAACTGACATTACAAGGAAGAGCCTAGAAACATGATGCTCTATTACCTCATGAAGCCAATTGTCACTATATGTGTATATATATTTTATATATACATGTATATTTTATACATAAGCTATATATACACATGTATAATACATATGTGTGTATGTATATATATGTGTGTATGTATATATATATATATATATATACGTATTTGTGTGTGTGTACTTTTTTTTACTTTGAGCAAAATAAATCATCTCACTGAACCTGGATTTCCTTTCCTACAAATTGAAATAACTGGATTTACAATAAGCATAGTCACTATGCTTCATCTATTCAATCATCCAGTACTTACTCAATGCAAACTATATGTAAGACACTGTTCTAGGCACAAGGCATCCAGTCATGAGCTTGTGTGGACCTTTCCTCATGGAGAACAAAAATAGTGGATAGATATACACAGTGCTCAGGGGAATAAGCACATAAAGACATAACTGCTAACAGTGATGAAGTCAAAGAAGTGATATAAGCATTTCTTCCATAAATGGGGGATTTCTCAAGTATCTCAACAGGTTTACAGAGAAAAACTGTGGAATTATTCTGAATGAAAACCTTTTAAAATGCTACAAGCCTCAATGAATTCTAACTCTACCACATTGCAAGACTACAAATTATCATGCAACAGAGCCTGAGTTACCTCAAATTCATAGACAACAGAAAACTATTTCAAGTTATTCAAAGGAATCTTCATTTCTTCTCTAGGAAGAAAACTTTATTTTCACTGACACAGTTGTAAATATTTGTGGGGCACAGGTGCTAAATCAATTTGTATATGCAGTGTGTAATGATCAGATCAGTGCAATCAGTATTTTATAAAGAAAATTTTATCAAAGGATCTTAGAAAATTAAAGCAACCAACATTGAAATGGTCTAATAATTCAAGGCATGAGCAGTCTGTTAAGCTACCCTCCTTGATAAGCACATAGCACATTTAACCCAGTTAATTATGAGTAATCTCACCCAAAGTGTCTATTGTATGTCGTGGAAGTGACTGGCTGGCTTGTGTATCATGTCTGACGTGTGAACTGTGGGTAGAATTGGATTGGAAGAATTGTTTTTGTCTCCATGAGGCAGTATTTCCTATGTCAAAGCATAACAGGTGACATTTTCCAGGTAAACAGATGAAATCACTAAAATTGGTCCCTAAACATTTTCTCCCATTACATTATATGACAAAGAAGTATCAGTTCTTCATGATGATGATGGTAATAATAATAATAATAATAAACACTGTTCTCTAGTGTTTTCTCCTTCTTTCCCCCTCTACAAAACTGAAGGAACTTAACACATATTAATTAAATTTCATGTACAAGGTACTGTATATACTCTATCTTCTTTCATTCCAGAATAATCCCATATAACCTATATTGTCACCTTTTTTATACACAAAAGAACTCAGGTCCAGAAAGTTTATATATTTGCTTAAAGTGAGATAGACTGTAAACAGTACACAGGCGATTTTTTTCCCCTACTATTCTAGGTTCTCTTTGCACCACTGGCCAATATAAATAACCATAAACTCAAAGGCAGTTCAAGAATTGTATAATCCAATTTACCAAGAATGCCAAAAGCACATTAAAGTAAGGTTATAAATTATAAATATGTCTGTTGAGGGTGGAAAAGCCATGGGAAAAGAGAGTTAAGACCCTGAGATATCCTACTCCTCTTGGGTACTTCTCTTCAATGCAAAAACAGTGCAATACTCACCCATCATTTTTAAGTGTATTCGCTAAAAGCATCAAACAGGACTCTTAACTGCACTCTGACTCTCGCTCTCTCTGTAAACATTTGATCCGCACTGAATTCTACCTCCTGGCTTCCTCATCACTCCTCCACCCAGGCCTTCTGGCTTCCACTAAAAACGTTCTCAATAAAGTCACAAATGATTGCATTCTTGCCAAGTGCTATAAATAGATTTTGTTCCTGACCTTTTCAGTAACACTCCCTCCTTTTTGAAACTCTATCCTCCCTCACTTGGCATTTGTGATTCAGCCCATTTGGTTTTCCAGCTGCTTCTCTGGCTTGGCAGGCTTCCAGTCTTTTGTCAACCCTTAAAAGATAATGTGCCTTGTGGTTCTGTCTTAAAACATCTCACCATTCTTTCACACTCCCTAATGATCTTATCTGTGGTGATGAGAATGAAATCACTTTTTTAAAAAATATTTATTTATTTGCTTTAGTTGTGCACAATGCGTTTATTTGTACATGGTGCTGAGGGTCAAATCCAGGCCGTGCACATGCTAGGCGAGCGCTCTACCGCTGAACCACAACCCCAGCCCCGAAATCACTTTGTTAGTCCTAGTCAATCCCCAAATCTCTAAACCGTTTGTGAAGCCTATGCCTATTAGACATTTTCACTTGGACATTCTATTAGCACCCCCAACCAAATTTAATCAAAGCAGAATGGATTATTTATTTCATTAACTTGGCACCTTCTCCCATTTTTTCCAAATTGAGGAGTGACATCTCCAGTTATTCAACTCTGAAATCCTTCTACTCCTAAACTCTACCATTTAATGGTTACCATGCCATTGATTCTGCCTCCTAAAAATATCTTCGACCCTTCCCCCTCCTTACCATAACCAATGCCATTCCCTTGGCCCAGGTCCTCAAAGTTCCTGGAAGGTATCATCCTTCTGGTCCTCTGCCTCTAACTCCAGTCTCTTCTGGTCACTTCACAAAGCTCCTGAATAGCACTATACACTAGAACTTTCTCTTTGACCATATAAATGTCCCATACCTGTGCCATCCCAGATGGGGTAGCCAATGGACAACTCAAAATGTGAGTAGTACGACTAAGAAACTGACTTTTAGATTTCATTTAATTTTATAATATTAATTTTAATCTAATAGCCAACATATGGTTAGAAGGTAACATGTTGGTCGGTGCAACTCTGGAGTGGTCTTCTTTAAATACAATCTTCTTTATAACACTCCTCTTACATTAAAGTTAAACCCACTCTTCTTAATTTAGTGGATATGCTCTGAACTGCCTTTCTATTCTTATCAATCCCTTCCACCATCTAGCACAACTTTCACATGTATCAGTCATACAAAACCACACTGTATGATACGCACACCTCCTTGCTCATGTACAAGCTGCCCTCACTACCTGAACCCCCTTTCTCTCTCTTTTCCACATGTGTCACTCATCCAACAAGCAGCTCCTCCTCAGCCTCCTGAGCCTTCCGTGCAGCTCCCTGGCACCCTCCAGCAAAGATGTGCAGCATTTTGGTGCTTTCCCATAAGCATGTCACTATTCATCCTGCTATCACATATTTACCACACTGTACAGGAGCTCTCAAGGGCAGATGAGGGTTTCTTTTTTTTAATGCCTTCACTGGTCTTTTTCAATTGTTTCAAATAGCTCTTCAGTCACAGCCTCTGGGTTGCTAGGAGAAACTGCCTCAAATCTCATTTCTATTACTAATTATGACAAATCCAAATTCTTCATTCATAATCTTAAAGGAAAGGGAACTGTTTCTGTCAAAAATCCCTTTCACAACCCTTTCCTTGAAGTGGGCCTTGGTTTTTATATTGTCTACCTATGATTTGGACTTTTCACATCCCTGTCTGTGCCTTCTTGGTGACTCCCACAATGATTTTTCTCTTCCAATCCATGTCTGTTACTTTCTTTGAGAACCATGGGGAAAAGTTCACCCCAAGCAAGAACCCTCTGGACTCATCTTACACTGACCTAACTCAACCAGCACAGGTAAGTAGCTCTGTGTGATCTTACCTACAGGCTCTGGCTATTGATTACATACTGTGCTCTGAACTCCAAGGCCAATTCCTAGAGAGCAAAGACAGTCCTTTGCTTCCTCGCTGTTCGTAAAGCACTCTGACCCACTCTGTGTATTTATTAGGCACTGAAGATAATGCAGATTGAAGGTTCTATGGAATCTTAAAGATGATCTTTGATATTTTTATGAATTCCAAAAATTATCATTTATAACTCTTGTTTTCAATATCCTAATACAAAGTAATATCTAGATATTGAAGATAAAACAAAATTATTTGATAAATAAAAGCCATGGATCTTTCCCCCACCCAAGAAGAAGAGGGTAGATCAATAAAACAAATAATGCCAGCAGGTTGTAACTCAAATTTTGGGGAATTCCTGGTAGTGCCTCAAGGACCTGAATAATCTTTGTAATTGAGACTTGGGGCATTTTAAAAAGAAAAATGACAAAAGAATAATCATGGTTTCTCCATGGCTATCTGAGGCTGGTCACCATCTGCTTCCTGACTAGAAATCAATTTTTTATCAAGTGACTGTGACTGGCCACACCTCCAAACACTCGCACACCAGCACATGCACCCTGGGACATCAGTGTGCCAGGCTCTTACCTGAACTACTGATGCAGAAAACAGAAAACTACAGCTTATTAAAGCCAGTGTTTTGAAACTATGGTTTCTATTTCAATGTTAAAATTTACACAGAGGCACCTATGTAATAATAATAATAATATTTTCTATTAGATAAAATCTATAGAAAATGGATTTTTAGCTTTCAATTTTTAGACATATATTTAATACTTAATTCTTCTTCTCCTACCTTGCCATAAAAAAGATGTTATCTACAGAATTAAAGGTCAAAGAAAAGGTCCTCCAAATATACCAGACTCTTTAATGGATAAAATAGCTTCTGGCATTTTAAACCATGTTCTCTAGAGACAGAATGAAAAGATGGTCTTTCAAAATCTTTTCAAGGAATCAATTGCTTTCTATTTTTTAATCTTTTAATTAATTCATTTATGTATCAAAGTCTTGGATCATCATGGAAGGTGGTGAACAATTTAATTCCCAGTAATATAACCATTTGAATTTATCAAATGATGTGTTTTATTCACAGTAATTAACAAGGAATGTGCATATCATGTCAGTTTCCTACAGAATGTCAGAAGTAAAATGCTATTAACTGAAAAATGAACTAGAAAAAACAATCACTGACACAAGATCCAAGAGGACTTTAATCCTAATTTCTTACCAGTAACAGATCACATTAGGTTTTTCTAATTCTTATTTTAGACAAGATTTTCTATCTTACTGTGCATATTTGCTTCAAAGAGTTACTTTTCAAAAGGGTTACTTCAAGACATTTATTGTATAGAAACTCTAGAAATTACAAGACCCTATTATATTTAGTTGAGCAGTAAATAATGTGCCAGATATTTATAAGGTAAGACTGATCCCTATTTATCATATAATAAAATTAATCATGGTGGTATCATTTCCGGGTGCTTACCTTGAGCCACACATTATGCCAAGAACTTTATCTCATTTAGTTCTCTTAATTTAATTATATTTAATTATCCTCATTTTCCAGAGGAGGAAAGTGGAGCTTCAAGAGATTAATTGGCACAAATATGGCTGCAAATGCCTCTCACACACAAATCCTGAAATCTCCTTCTTCCCACCCTCTAATCTTTTTTTTTTAATATTTATTTATTTACTTTAGTTGTACACGATGCAATGCATTTATGTTTATGTGGTGCTGAGGATCGAACCCGGGCCGCACACGTGCGAGGCGAGCACTCTGCCACTGAACCACAACCCCAGCCCCCACCCTCTAATCTTACAGAAGCCTGCAGAGATCTTTTATATTAATTCTTTACTCAAAAAATATTCATCAAATGCTTGCTAAGTGCCAGCCACTGTTCTAGGTGCTGGGGATACAGTGATGATGAAAAACAAGACCCCTGCCTCCAGAAAGCACTGGTACACTCATCACTTCTTGGCCATTTGGCTAAGATCAAGATAGAGAGTGATCACTTGACAGATAGTCACTGAAATAAAGTATACACGGAGTCAGATGATGAGTACTATGAAGACTGCCACAGAGGACCAGGTTTGCAAGGGTAATGGGGTTGGCTATGAGTGGAGACAGTCACACACTTATAGAACCTACAAGAACCCCTATTCTCCATGTCTCTTATCAGTCCTCCAACCCCACTTCCCTCCTTATCTCTCCTCACACCCAAAACCAAAAGTCAGATAAATGATGGTTAGAGCCTCTTAGACCTCTGGCTTACAATTTCAAAAGAAATTCTAAAAAACAGAAACAGAGTAAAGAAGAAAATGAATATTTCCATACATATAAAGAAAAAGAATAGTTTCAAGGCCAGGAGCAATGGCTCACAACCTGTAATCCCAGCAGCTTGGGAGGCTGAGGCAGGAGGATCACAAGTTCAAAGCCAGTCTCAGCAACTTAGCAAGACCCTGTCTCAAAATTTAAAAATACACAATTGTTGTGAAAATATTTTATGTAAAACCAGCAATTTGAAAAATTGTTCTCTTTATATGTAATATGAAATGAATTGCACTCTGCAAAGCATGTATAACAAATTAGAATAAAAATAAATTTTTAAAAAGTTAAAAAATAAAAAAGGGCTGGAAATCTGTTTCAGGGGTTAAGCACCCCTGAGTTCAGTCCCCAGTACCAAAAATAAATAAATAAAATAAGAATAGTTTTTAAATAGTTTTTAAATTAGATAACCAAACTTTGAACTACTTCTAAGATTTTTTTTATGTTATTTCTACCACTCTTCACATCTGATTGTCAATATGCTTTTAGTAGAGAAAGAAAAGTTCTTCATATGTTTTTACTATTTTTATTTACAGTTTTAGGACAGTTCAGTGAATCAAGAACAAAACCCTTTCCTCTCCAAAAACCACGTACTGGTGAAAGAGTGGCCACTGAATGTAAACCTGACATTCTTTGGGTCACATACACATCAACAATGAACTGATCATGTCTATAATACAGATACTCTGAAAGAGTGAAACTAAACAGAAAATTTTAGACTATATCACATATATATGCAAATCAGATGCCTGTTTCAGTTGACCTTACAATAAGACCAACTGTAAAGTTTTTTGTTATTTTCATTTTTAAGAATTTGACTAATATCTACATTTTTTTTAAATAATTTATATGCCAACCCAGAATATTACAGGCAATAATGAAATCTATATAACAACTATCCCTTTTGGAGAAACTAATTGCCTATTTCTCTATTTCAGAGTTAGTGACTTATTAGCACTATATCCCATAATCTTACCTCTGCAGCTAAATAGTTCCCAGTTGCAAGATGTTTAAATCTGAACAAGCTATTCCATTGTCCTGCACCTCCACGGCATGGGTCATGGTGAACCACCTACAAAGACAGTAATGACAATAATGTCAAATGATATTCATGTTCCTTCAAACAAATGCCAATAGTTTATACAGAGCACCCTCCTGCTAATACTGACCTGTAAAATCTAATACACATTTTCGTAAGAGTACCATGTGGCAGGCCAACAAAATTCTCTATAATTGAGCAAAAGAGATGGACTAAGAGTTGTTAACTCACTATGCCTGCATGAGGATATGCCTTATGTCTGCAAATACTACCTCATTCCATAAGGCGTATTTCCAGAATCAAAACTGGCCCAACCCAAACCCAAGACCAGGCCAGGTACCCTTCAAGACAATAAGGACAGAGCAATGGATATGACTACATATTTCTTTCTAATGGAGAAGAAAGAATTAGAAAACAAAGAAATAAATAAGATTTGATAAGGAAGGAGACAGAATGCATGGTAGAGTAACTAGGAAATGCTACTTTCTACATAGCAATCCACATGGGCTACTTGGAGATGACATGTGAGCTGAAACTTGAAGGAAGAGAACAAGACAGTCACGCAGAGACTGACAAGATCATTCCAGGCAAAGGGAACCCCAAATGCTAAGGCTTGCATTAGCAGAGAGCTCAAAGGCTTCTCTATACCAGGGAAAAGAAACCTTGCCTGGCAAAGTTATGGGCATTCCCATGAGAATGGAAAGCAGAGGAAGATAGTTGCAGAAAGGTTCCTCTTTTGGTACCAGTAGTCTCCTACAGGATGGGTGCTTGGGGACAGCATAGCATGTGAGTGAGGACAGGCCTACAGGCTCAGAGGAGGGGGCCATGGTGGCTTTCTGTCATGCTAAATCTTCAATAAGTCCATGTCCCCACACCAATTTTCCTCCTCCAGCCCTTCCAATAGTGTCAGATCTAATTCCTATATTAAATATCTCTTTGCATGAAATGCCCGATCCTCATGCTGACTGAGCATGAGGCCCAGGCTTCCTGAGGAAACCCAGCTGTTACAGCACACAATAGGGAAGCATCCTGAGCCTGCATCATTCACTCTCTTGCACAAATACCATTGGTAATACTTTAGTACATGACCATTCTAAAAAGCTTTTGCATCAAGTTATCTGAAGGGTCCAATTATTTAAGAAATTTATGATGGAGAGGGAAGGTTAAATGTAATAAAGATATTATCTCAAAGCTCTTAAATAACTTATTCACTCTCCATCTGACAGCTCAATGTGTCACAGAAATTCCAACTACACCTTTGCTGGAAAGGGTTTCATTATTTTGGTGCAGTTCCAGCAAAAGTCATGCAATTAAAGAGATGGCAGAGTTGTCAAAACCCCTTTAAAAGAGTTGGAACCAAATTTTAAATAAGCAGGAAACTCATTATACTTCATGAATGAAGTTTTTAAAGAGACCTCACAGTATTTCTATTTTGATGAATTTTTTTAAAATTTTTTGGAACACAATGATAAGAAATCAGCAATGTACAAATTCATGTTTTATGTATGTATTTATTTGGGGTTGGCTGTTACTATTTCAGCCTTACCCTGAAGAGGGAGGCAGCCTCTAGTAAAGGTCTCATGCAGCCTCCTGTGCTGTTGGCTTTGGTGATGGTGTTTTTCCCACACCTTCTCAGTTCTGTCACCTGGTGATAGCTACAGTCACCAAAGTCTTTCTAAATGCCAGAGACTAAAGCTGTGCCTCAACAAGTCATAGGATTTCAAGACAGGAGAAGTGCTTTATCATACCCTTTCATCTCTATTCTAATCCATATCATAATGTCAAAAATCTTTGGGTGTTAGCTACATTTATTAATAAGGCACAGCTCGTCTGCATGAACATCATACTTCCTCATTTCTGGTTCAAGTGTCTGTAATATGCCTTGTTACACCTTACTTATGGTTATTTCCCTCTATTTCTTTTATCATGTGCAAATAAGTTTGTTCTGTTTTTACTTCTCCTATTAGTTATTAATCAAGGTCTCACAATTACCTTTGCTCTTTCATTTTCCTAAACTTGTATAGAATGACTTCAGATCCTCTTCTACCACTTCTCTCTAATCCAGGATGTAAATGGGTTTATCAAAGATAGATACAAGCCAGGCACGGTGATACACGCCTATAATCCCAGCACTTTGGGAGGCTGAGGCAGGAGGATCGCGAGTTCAAAGCCAGTCTCAGCAATGGTGAGGCACTTAGCAACTCAGTGAGATCCTGTCTCCAAATAAAATACAAAAAAGGGCTGGGGATGTGGCCCAGTGGTCGAGTGCCCCTGAGTTTAATCCCCGGTACCACAAAAAAAAAAGAGATACAAATATCATATCTTCCAGAGTAGTCATTTACATGTAGAAATACATATCGTTTTATTAAAAAGTATTTTCCTTTTGTTTCTTCTTTATATTAGAATGCAGTATTATATTTGTTTTCAATCATGAGAACTTGTACATTTCATTTTAGGACACTACAGGAAGCACTACAAAACACGGGCTTTAAAAGGAGGTGGGGGGGGAGGAGGTAGGAGATAGGTTTGAAATAGTTGAGAACCACTGCTATAAGCCTACATGTCCATTAAATCAAGATGTGATTTATCAGCTGTTGGCTTGTTCATAAGTGGTTATGTAACTTATTTCCTCCACTGTATAGAAAGATATTTTAAAGGGCTGGGATTGTGGCTCAGTGGTAGAGTGCTCACCTAGCACGTGCGCAGCCTGGGTTCAATCCTTTTAGCACCATGTAAAAATAAACACATGTGAGCCGGGCGCGGTGGCGCACGCCTGTAATCCCAGCACTTTGGGAGGCTGAGGCAGGAGGATCGCGAGTTCAAAGCCAGCCTCAGCAATGGCGAGGCACTTAGCAACTCAGTGAGACCCTGTCTCTAATAAAAACACAAAAAAGGGCTGGGGATGTGGCCCAGTGGTCAAGTGCCCCTGAGTTCAATCCCCGGTACCACAAAAATAAATAAATAAATAAAATAAACGCATTGTGTACAACTTAAGCAAATAAATAAATATTTTTTAAAAAAGAAAGATACTTTAAAGAAAAATCCATATCTTATATTTTCTAATTACTCCACCATCCTGCCACATTTAATAAATATTTTCTAAAGGGTGAATAAATTCTTAACGATGAGTCTCTTGATTCCAATAGAAATGGCGTTCCCAGAATAAACACTGTTCTCTTCAGTGACAGCCTAGTTCTTATAGCTATCTTCACTGAAAGTAGATCATCCTGCTCCATCTTCACTCCGGGGCCCCTTTCAGTCCAATCAGTCTTGACAGTGTTTCACAATGGACTTTTAAAAAGCAAAATCAAACTTATGGCCTTATTAAATGTGTTTGTATATAAGAGACAGAATGAAAAACACTTCAGAGAAGACAGGAGAAAGACACAGAATCCTTTCAGATCCGTCAGAGCAATGAAGGGGGTACAAGTTGGCTCACAAAAAATTATTGTTTTCTGGGTCTTGGGTTGTGGCTCAGCGGTAGAGCGCTCGCCTAGCATGTGCGCGGCCAGGGTTCGATCCTCAGCACCACATACAAATAAACGCATTGTGTACAACTACAGCAAATAAATAAATAAACATAAAAAAAATTATTGTTTTCTGAGTACATTATAAATGATGCCTATGACGATAAAACAACCTACTGAATCTTACCTTTTCCCTAAATATTTATTAAAAGTAAAAAAAATGTCTATATAATCACACACCTCTATTTCCCAGAGTGCTTTAGAACTAGTAGCAGAAGTCGCTGACTGACGCAAGGTGGTACGAAGGAAAATGTGTTGTTTCTTCTCATATTCATCACAAGTCAGAAACTTCTCTTGCTCTGCATGAAACAGTCTCACAACATCACCCTAGAAAAACAGGTCGAGAAACACTGCATTCCAACAACTGTCTGAATTATTTTTTTTAATTTCTTTTTAGATATGCCATGACAGTAGAGTGTATTTTGTCTGATTATTTTTAATAAAAATAATAACAGTTTATTTTTAGTTATTGAGGTTAGTTACACTGCTAAGTTTCTCTAGAAGTTATATTATTGTGGCATCTATACTCTGAAATACAGAATTTTTCATTATCCCTGAAAAACAGGAGGTTCTTTTTGGTTTTGATACTCAGGGACCTTCTGCCAGCTACTTGGCTTTGAATGATTATTTACACATTTAAAATATTGGGGCGAAGTAACTCAGTAAAACATTCACAGTATTAAGATTTGTGGTCACATTGTAAATTATGAATGCAGAGGTTCTACATGTAGAATTTTAGTAAGACTTCCTTCATTTCTTCCAGCAAATGTTCAATGTAGCACATACTTACTCCTTTTAACACATCCTCTCGATAGGAACTAAATTTCATGAACAAAGTGATTTTCCAGCTTGTGTTGCAATTAACAGCATTCACCTATTAATGAAGAAATACTGAGTTATAAGACTACAAATTCCAAAGAAATTATTACTTCAACTAGTAAAAGAAGAAAAAAGACAACTTTGGACAATGAAGTATGTATCTCAATAAAAAAGTCATCAAAGAACCATCCAAAATTAGCTAATCAGCATTCACATGTACATTAAAAATATTATTTGGCCTTACTGGAATTATGCTCATGAAAACAATGAAGGACACTACATGACTTTTTCTCTCTCTCTCCCACCTGAGAAACCAACAATCCCTCTCCTTAGCTCTGGAACTCACCTCCTTACAGCCTGGGTTATCAAGAAGCTCTATGTTGCTGGCATGCAGTGGCTGTCCTGCATTCACAGGCATCAAAACAACTTTATCTCCTACAACAATCTAGAAATCAGAAAGAAATTGTAATTGAGACACTGCATGGATCTTTGGTCCTATATCTGAAGTTGAAAATAACTGCACAGGAGTCCTCATTGTAGACCTGATACCTGGTCCTTTTATCCTCCACACAAATTTTAGTTCAATTCTTGTTACCTTTGAAGTAAAATATCTTCTAATAAATGATCATGTAATCATGCCCCGTAGTACCTATCAGTCTGGACTCACAAAGCCAGAACAAATCGTTTTATTATCAGTCTCATTTCAGATGGAGCTTTCTTGAAGTCCATAATCAGCTCATTGTTCTTCCCCACAAGGTCTTACACCACAAGCACAGCAAATAGAGAGTAAGAGCATCTGTCACAATGAAACCAATCTACATATATATCAAAATCATTTCAAGTGCAAGCAAAATATGTTATATATTTGTATTATCTCTGCAAAGAGACACAAGCCTGACAAATTTGATCTTCTCATAATCTCAGAAATTTATTAAACCTTTTAATATCATCTGGATTCAGGAAACACAAGACTAAGTATGACCTTACAAAAATATGCTGTTAGTTGGGGTTTGGGCATCTGGTTCCCTCTTATCTTAAACATCCTAAATTAATATTGCTTCTTAAACCTGGTACTCCTTTTAAAATCAAAACTCAAATTGGTTCTGGGAAAAAGTTCTCCAGAAGTATGCCTAAGCTGATTTTTTAACTTATGCTATCACAGCAATGTCTATTTTATCTTCAAATATTTTTATTTGTAACTCAAATTGTAGAGAATTAAAGTTACCCTTTCTTAATAAAAATAATGAACAGTTAATTTTAGTTGCTAAAGTTAGTTACACCACTAAATTTCTTTAGAAGATGTAATATTGTGGCACCTACACTCTCAATTACAGAATTTCTCATCATATCAGAAATGAAAACCAAAAACTTCCCTTGATATATTTTATACCAATTAGTTTGATAGATAACTGAAAAACAAATTAGGATTCAGAACTTCTCCATGTACCTTAAACCAAAACTTTAAGAAACATCATTTCATATTTTCAATATCAGATAACCTCATGTGGATTATATAGAGGAGTCTACAGTCACACATGGTACTATTGTTACAAAATATATTTGGAGATTCAGATATGATCATGAATCCCCAAACCAATCAAACAATGGAAGGCTGTACTTTTTTTGTGGAAATAGCTCCTACTGTTTACTGGACTGGCCTCTATTCATCATCCTACCTTCCAAATCCATAATAAGTCAGAGATTGTGACTCTCAAAGACTCATCATAGAAACTCTTCATACAGAGATAGGGAGAGATCATCATGAAATAGTATTAAGTGCAAATATGAGCAAGGCACACAGCATGGTATCTTTTGTGGGGGAAGGGAGTGGGGGTTGGACAGATGGGAGAAAGGGTAAGAGAGACTTTTCACAGTCTTTATACGATTTTCTGTTATTTAATCATGAAATGATACCTCTTAAAAATTAAATCAGAAACAAAAATATATAAAACTCAATATGGCCTAAGCATATTTCTAATACTCTCCTTTCCTAAACATACACACACAACAATATTGAAGCTCCTTCCCATGACACCAAGGCAGCTCCAGGTCACAGAGCCACACAGAAGCCCAAGTATTCATCCACAATAAAAAATACTGAGTGCTTGATTCCACATTTTACCAGTGCTACATCTGGGCATCCAAATTTAAAAAAATACAAAACAGATTTTATTTACTATTTCACTCTCATCTGTACCATGCAAATATAAGCCAGTAAGTTGCTAAACATTATGATATATTTGAGCTATGTCCTGCCAACTCAATATTTTGGGTAACATCTATATTGTTCATTGCTCTGAGTCTTACTATTTTACCACAGTCATCTGTAAGCTTTGGGTCAATCCATGTTATATTTACTTTAAAACACCACCCATAAAGTCGTCTATATTTTTTTTTAATCTTAGTTGTAGATGAACATAATACCTTCATTTTATTTATGTATGTGGTGCTGTGAATCAAACCCAGTGCCCCATGCATGAAAGGCAAGTGCTCTACCAGTGAGCCACAAGCCCAGCCCCCAGTCTTCTATATTTTTAAGACACTAGTCATATAGCTAAAATGTTTCTTAATGTCTTTGAGTCAGTTTCCAAGGGTTATGAGCACAGTACTTAAAAGTATAATCTAACATTAATTCACTAATTTCCAGGCCCTCAGTCTTGTTGACAATGGTTACCTTGAGTAGCTGAATAAAACTTGCAAATGAAATCAACAAAATGCCAATCATGTGAAATAAAAAAAGAATAGTAAGAGGTGACAGGAAGAAAATAAATCCATATTCTCAGGAAATTCAGACCTAATTAGAAAATGTGGCAAATATGGAACATCAGGAGAAGAATGCCACCTGGGGCCTGATCCACTGAAGGGGCCAGAAGCTTTCTGGGGAATTGCATATTTAGTAAAGAACTTGAGGGTGAAGTCATTTTAGGCCACATCCTAGGATTAGCCATCACATTCCCTCTAGAGCATGAACATCTTTTTTAAACATTGTAATTCCAAAAGCACTTCTGTGGTTTCTATATAACAGCCATGTAAGATCAAGCTGGGATTTTGCTGAAAATAAAGAATAATATAATGCCATTTGCAGTTACTCTCCTTCTGAAGTGGCACCTGGTATGGTGAAAAGAATATCACAACAGGAATCAAAACACCAGAGTTCTAGTTCCACCTCTGCTAGAGATTCAAGGCATATAACTTTTTAAAAGAGCAAAATCTACTTGATAGATGGAAAGAGTCTCTTTCCCCAAGAACTGATATTTTCTCTCAATTTAAAGAATATCTAGCCTTTTCACAGTTTCACAATGTACCAACAAGGTGAAGAACCCCAGTCTTCCTAGATCAAAATTGAAAATGAAAAATTAACTATTCAATCATGAGATGATAAATAAAAATGAAATATTTATGCTCTCTGTTCATAGTTGTCCTCAATGACTTTTTAACAGTTCAGCAGCAAGCAAGGGCTATACAGTGAAAGTTGGATCTTGGATCCATAAGTCAAAACCATCCTATCCACATACTTAAACATGTATTAAACAGGAACACAAAAGTGGTGGAACCACTGGTTTTTGAGAATATAAGCACCTTTCTCCCCAGACTATCATCATTTCATTCTTGCATTTGGTTTGTGTTGAAGAACATCTTGTTGGACACACCCAGCCTAAATTAATACTTAACTAATTGATAAATAGCAAATTATAATTTTAAAGTCCTCTAAACATTGCAATTTCCTCATCTTAATAGGCTTTTAGAGTGGAAAAAAATCAGGAGTAATAGACATGATAGAATTTTCAATTGCCTTCAACAAAACAGTAGGTTTACATTTTATAAAAATAACTACCTCTTCCAAAGAAAGAAAATAAGGATTACGGTACAACAATTTATGTGGCCAATATAGGGCTGTGGGTGTGCTTAGGTTTTCACAGCAACCTTAATCATACACAAAAGCTATACAGTGGTGAGCCAAAACAGTGAGCTATTTCAGCAAAAAGCACAGTGGCAGGTTGTTTCAGCCATGCTATATGGAGCACATCGAGATAAGGACTCTTTTATATTGCACTTAACAATTACATTGTCCATTTTCACCAAAACGGAGCATTTGAGTGGTAGGTTTTGTTTTGTTTTTCCAGTACAACTAATTATTTAAAATAGTTCATTACATTCAACTCTCTATTGACTCTGTAAAGTGATTTGGAAGCAAGGAAAGGAATAGAACAAATAAACAGTGGATTAATATAATTCATACCTGACCTAAGGGCTCCAATTCATCCAGTCATTTTACCACATTCTTTCAGAGTTGGAGCTCAGGTTTTGTTTGTTTTGATGTTTAATTTTCATGGAACACCTATAGATAGGGACACTACTCAGTGGTGGGAGCAGGGGTGGGGGGAGGGGGGATGGCTGTCAGGGGGACAAGCAGGACAAGAAATGGTATCAAAAGCATGGGTCTTTCACAAACTGTCATCAATCCCTGAATAATTGAGAGTTGATTGTAATTAACTACTAAAAATTAAAATATATCATGCTCACAGCACACTGCTTGATGCCAAAAGAAAAAGAACACAAAATTAAGGAATCCAACACAAGATTCAAAGTGCATTCCATTCCTGCATGCCATGCTTCTCCCAAACCTTACCTAAGGAAGGTATCACCAGATAATTTATTAACCAAAATAAATCATGAAGCTTGCATCCTGTGGAATTGAAATTATACTTTAAAATTCACTAGAAAGGTAGATTCACAATAAAAGGAAGATATTTCTAAGTCTATAAATATCCAAAACACATTAAAAATGTAAACAACATATTGATGGAGAATTGCTTTGAGATAATATTGTCAATTTTTTAAAATCTCCACTATAACCACCTGGCCCAACATAGGTAGGGCATTCTATTTATGAAAGTTATTTAGTGTTCACTGTCAATCAGCATTTACTGAGCATCTCCCAAGTGTGAGGGACTGTCACCCAATATTTTATATAATATATGCAAAAAAATCAAATTATTGATCCCGATGAATCATTTCACAAAATTTTTCTCTATGAAATAGCAGGAAGTATTTTGGCAATTATTATAAAGTATGTGACAATGTGTACACAGTCCACAACTAATTTTAAACATAGCTGTCATCGATGAGTAGGTGCCAAACCTACAGCTCCTCATATATTCCACACGTACTATAATACGACTGTAAGAAGCCACCATGGAGCTGGTACATGGAATATTACTATGACTCATAGTGTTGTTACTCTATTGGTTCAAAGGGCAGACACTGTGTCCTAAACACAGCTCTTTTCACTACAGCCATGCTCCCTCCTATAAACAGGCAAGGAAGTATATTCTGCCTCTCTTTGAAAATGAGCCAATAACATTAAGGTTGCTTACATTCTTTCATGCAAACTCTATCTGGAAGGTGATTTTAAATTAATTTGAACTCTGTCTTTATGACTTCTGAGTACAGTCTGTATTATAAATACATACATTTAGCCTAGTAAGACACTAATATAAAAATGTTGGTTGAAAATTAACTTTCCTTTCTTTGTACCTTTTGGATTCCCTCCCTTACTAAGAATTGCTTCATCTATGAACTCACTGTTTTCCCCTTAATTTTATATTTACATACATTGTCACCCTCACTTCTCAGCTTCCAAAAGGGATGAATATAAAACCAAGACCCTTCATTTCCTGCAGCATCCAAGGACACACGCATGGCATTCTTCTCCAGTAAAGCAGGTAATCTCTTGTTGACAGTCAGGTATTTGTTGCTTTTTATATGCAGTAGCTGTAGGGGAAAAACAAGCAGTTACCACCTTTATCCCTTTTTCTCCCCTTAATTGTATTTGTGCATTATACATATATCATATACCCACATAACATGGCTTGAGGCAGAAACTAAACAAAGGACCTGTTTTTAGACTCCAAGACCATCTTTCCAAGTCGAACTTCTTTGTTTCCTTCTCACCTCCACCCCCAATTATGCTTCATAATGAGGTAAGTGCATGAGGAATATAAACCTGAGGACACTCTGAATGATTTTTTCATCTATGTAAACAATAGAATAAATCCAGATTTTCTAAAGAAGACCTGGGAGTTTCCCCAACCACATCCTTTCTCAAAGCCTGCACAGCCACACACACACACACAAAGACTATAATAAAGGAAAACTAAGACACTGGAACAAGGTTTCAAACTACTCAGCATCACTAACCACCCCTATGTAGAGACAGCCTAACTGTTCCTCCATAAGTAGGACTGTGCATGCTAAGGAGGCTGTGCAACCTCCGCAAAACCAGCCCCTTCTCATAGAAGTGTCGAGGCTCTGTTCTCAAGTATTGTGGATTCCATACACAAAAAATTTCCAAAATTTCCTTCTAAAAAGGAAAACCAGACAAAATAAGGTTTTCATCTATTATTACAATCATTCTGAAAAAGAATGACCGTTTTAGTGCCTATAATATAAAAAGGAAGCAATCTCAAAATAAGTCTTCAATTGGGAAAAATAACCAGATCTTTGAAAAGCTCACTATTATACCTTGGTTGTTGTTTTACCAAAAAGCATTGGAACTCCTCATGGGCCAACCCCATTCTTCCTCTGGGTTCCACCACATTAAAGCTATGGTTCAGCCCCTAACTGAGCAGGCAAACATTTACACTTCAAGAACTTGACAGGGAACACTTAAGTACTTGCTGGACTTAACAGCAATCAAAACTCTGTGCAGAGAAACTATTTCTGGAGGATTGCCCATGGGACATCAGTCTACCCATGCCAAGAGTATCGCGTTATCTATCATCAGATTTAGTCACACATGCAGGAAGCTGCAGACCCAGGTTCTCTCATCTTGTCTCATCAAAAGTTTGCTTTGCCCTGTACTCTGGTTTTTTGCCATTGGCCAAAAACAAAATATCAAGGGATACTGCTTTTAAAAACAGGTTTATGAAGTACCTCCCTCATTGTGGTATTTGCTGTAAGGAAGTTGTTAAGGATGTTGTTTACTGAATGAAACAGTGTCCTCTTTATGAGCACTCTTAGGAGAAATACTTCCTATTCTTATTTCTGGGAATGGTTATGTATCGAGACCTCTGTTTTGGCTATATGTTATGGGCCTCCTCTGCTAATGCTATAGCATAGGAAGCTTCCCTTTAGGCTAAGCAGGCAGCAAAAAGGCTTCAGGACAAAGTTTATCAGACTTTACAACATGGTTTTCATAAGCACGCCTCACCCCTAACTTCAGCTTGCTCATGCAGTCATTATTTTCCCTTTGACCCAACTGCCTTAATTATTTGCATTTTATCTTGTTATGTGTTATGTGTTTTGGAAAATGTCTTACATTCTTTTTGGAACAAGGTGGGGCATTTATTTAAAAATAACAAAGTAAAAAAGCTAAAAAGATCCAAATGAAGCACAGGAAAAGAATGCAGCTGAAATAAATCAGAGTGCGCATACTAATTGAAGTAGAAGAACTTCTAATAACAATTCAAAGAGGATTTCCATCTAAAAATACAATTTGAAATTTTTCCTTTCTCTTATAAAAGAAATATAAAGCCCCTGATGTCAAACATTAGTCCCATGAATCTAAAGGACTAGTTCTCATAGGCCTTTAGAAATTCTTTCCCTACCTTATTATTTTATTTATATATTAAAGGTATTTTTGTACCTTTATTTATGTATTTATTTATTTATATGTGGTGCTAAGGATCAAACCCAGTGCCTCACACATGCTAGGCAAGCGATCTACCACTGAGCTACCTTATTCCTTTTTATACACAGGAACACTTAAGTACTTGCTGGACTTAACAGCAGTCAAAATGCTGTGCAGAAAAACTATTTCTGGAGGATTGCCCATGGGACATCAGTCTACTACCCCAGCACCTACCTTATTTCTTTTTATACATTCACCTACATACAATCACTTCTTTCTGTGCATACATCAGACTTATTCTGGGCCCCCCTTCCTTGATGGTGTTGGGGATTGAGCCAAGGACCTAATAGTAGGCAAACTCTGTACCACTGTGCCACTGAGCTACACACTTACCCCAGGATTATTTTTAGATGTACAGAATCATGTATTGGATACCAACTGAATACATTACAACATTTGTAATTCTCACTGAAGAACAAACTATTGTATTTCCAAATTTTCATTTGGCATTTCAACCCAAATGGGTAATTTGGATAATCACCCATAAAATATTCACCTCTTTTAAGAGAAAATAAGAGACTTACTTGTATAACATTACTGTATTTCACAATTTCGCCCAACAATTTCTTATTCTCTGATTCATTTTGTTTTTGTTCCAGTTCTGCAGCATGCTATAAAATGATTATCAAATATTCAGTGTGGAAACAGAATAAACAGAGTATAATAACTGACAAAGAAATAATTTTTTTAGTAACAAGTGTATAACCAGAAGTAAAATTGGCTGGTTGCTTTACTCTTAGAGTTTGGGGAGAGGGAGAGAAAGGGTGCAATAATTTAATAAGTGATTGTAATATAATGTGATAATTTCTCAATTCATGCTGAAATGTAGCCAAAATGTCTTGGGCTACTTTTATGTTGGAAATTTCAGGAAAACTTTTGGTCGTATAAAATTACCTTAAGAAGGAATGTTTCTAAAAACACCAACCAAGATAGGAGGTAAATTACAAAAGTCTTAAAGTACAAGTTTTAATTCTGAAAATAACAGGAATTTTATTTTCTATGTTCTATGAAATTTACACCCAGCAAAACCAGAAGCAATGATCTTTAAATTATTTTTCCATAGTCTTTCAAGAGAAAAATTACATACTAACTCAAGTAAAATATAACTGAACTTAATATTCCTACAGCCGGGCGTGGTGGCGCACGCCTGTAATCCCAGCACTTGGGAGGCTGAGCCAGGAGGATGGAGAGTTCAAAGCCAGCCTCAGCAATGGCAAGGCACTTAGCAACTCAGTGAGACCCTGTCTCTAATAAAGTACAAAAAAGGACTGGGGATGTGGCTCAGTGGTTGAGCGCCCCTGAGTTCAATCCCCGGTACTAAAAATTACACACACACACACACACACACACACACACATACACACAGATTCTCAATTGGTTTTCAGTTCATTGTGAAGTTTTGAATTAGTCTGGCACACCCTAAAAAAAAATGGCAGCATGTGTTACCAGAAAACAACAGTTTTCAATGTGTATTTGAAATCTCTGTATATTGGGTGAAATCACAAAGCTAGAAAGCTATGAATACATCTTTTGTTATTGCTGCTCTGGTCCAGCTTGAGCAAGACACATGCAGCCTGGCCTTACCTGCAGTTTCTTCAGCAAGGCGGCCTCTGTGTGGTTCCCCTGTTTGGCTTGCTTGGCTTTCCAATACTGCTTCTGGGCAGAATATCGATTCATAGGGCACACCTTGAAAAGGCAGTCTATGACAAACCAACAAACAAAACACTGTAACTAAGGCTGCTAGCATTTCTTAGACTTCCTTCATAGGGTAGTTTTGGGATCTTGGAATTTCTAAGTACAAAAGAACGTTCAAAAGTCATATAACCTATCTTCTAGCTGTTAGATTTCTCCTATAACATCCTTTCAAATAATTATACTTAGCTGAAATAAACCCTTCTTCATTAGTTTAAGTCTTTTAAGTTATTTAAAAATATGATAGCCAGTGTGATTTATGAAGAAATAAAACCAATATAATTATTATACTTAGCATTTCTTAATTGTGATGGGGGACCTAGTCTTAATGAATAGTATGAGATCAGTGTCTTATCTGACCTTACACAATTATTACTTATTTATGGTATGTATTTTTGACAGCCAAAGCCATACAGAAAATAGAAACAATCACAGCTGATCATTTCAGTCATCCATTTCCCAAGTTTCTGAATACCTTGAGTGAATATGGTATGGAAACCTCAGAGACAGTATGATATGATAAAAGCATAAAGCAAAACAGAACAAATAAATAATAACACCAAGATTATAGTCGTAATTCTGCTCCCAAATATCAAGATAGGAAACCATAGCTGAATACTGTGTCCGTGACATCTCTAAGTCAAAAAGCAGAGGTGGGGCTGGGGAAAGTGAAGTTAGCCAAATGATCAAGCTCCCACCAACTCTGAGATGTAAAGCCTTAGATTGCAAAATCCCTTTCCATTTTAGGGCCTTGGTTTTACAATCCTCCTCAACAATCTCCCACAGGTAACATCTCATTTTACACTATAGTAAATAACCGATCTGCTTCTGCATGGGAACTAAGACCACAAGACTATCTGGGCTGATAGATGGGGAACATAGGGCAAAGAAGGTCTTCTGCAAAAAAGGCTTCTATTGGTTGTGGTGGGGTACATGTGCATTTAATTTTATCCCTCTGCCTCCTTTAGAACATATTTTTTAAATTAAAAAAAAAATCTACGTGTCTTGGGCTGGTCACATATTTTGTCTTAATCCTAAACTTATTGCATAATAAAAGTATTAATAATACCTGCCACACCTAATTCACAGGGCTGCTGAGATGCACAAAAAGATAAGCTGTGTGAAAGTTCTCTGTGAACTTTGAAGCCCTATTATAATTGTAAAGCATTATTATTAATATTGCCTCATTCTCAGTAATAGCCTCACTAAGATGAAAAGATGACTAAACCCTTATTCAGCTCTCAGCAAAAGTGGATTTCCCGGAGTAAACCTAAACCTGCACCAAGAGTGCCCAATTAATGACAGGGTGTTCACTCCTTGGACATACGATGCCACCAAGTGTTTTGTATGAGGTTCTCGAAGTCTCTCAAATAGAATTGCAATGAGCATTACCTCCCCATTACCTTATAGTATCATTTAAACTTTGCAGATACAATCCCTAACACCAGTACAGGCACTGCCTTTGACAAGCCCACTTTTCTCCTGAATGAGGGAATTCAGCTGTATCAGATCCAACAATCTCTCCATCTTCCTCACCCTGCTTTTAAAATTAGGTGTCTCGTATTCCTTGGTCTGCTCCTTCTCTAAAATTAGAGGTGTGTATATGCTAAGAAAGAGCTTTTAGGGGCTTCTCCATTAGAAATCAGCTCAGCTCACTTTTTAATTAGGTAACAACCTCTTTAACATTTCAAGACTCAAGACTTTAAAAAAAAAAAAAAAAAAAGAGAGGTTTGCCTCATAACAAGTATCCAAAGCACAAATAAAAATAGATGTAATTTGAGTTGAATATGTTAAAAGTTTAACCTTCAGACCTTAGGCAAACAATCCTGAAGAAATACAGAAGTTCAGGAAATGTCAGTAATGCAACAAGACATGACATGTTAGTTAGGTCTGGCAATATTGTAAGAACAATGGCTTAGAATTGGTACTTTTTTTTTTTAACATCCATGAAAGGAAACTAAGCCACCCAGAAGTTTCACTTCAGCCTGATTTCATATACCAGAGAAGAGAAGAAATATGAAAGCCCTTCACATGGTGCAGAGCAGGAACTTGGCTGAGTCAAAGAACTAGCCTTTCCACTTGACGCCATGTTCACCTGCAGGGCACCATCTACACTCCACTTCCAAGACCCATCTAAACAATGCTGAAATGTTTTGCTTTGTAGTTAAAAAGCACTTCCTAAAATACTTGTATCTGATGTAGTTTCTGCCCCAACCTGGAAACTGACTTTAGCACTCCATCCAGGGTTGAGCTGGGTCTTGGCCAGCAGGTTCCTCTGAGCATGGTAGAAAAAAAAAAAAACTTGCTTTTTCACTTCTCCTCCCTCCTAAAGATGTCTTAAGATTTAAATGAGGCAAAGCATATTAAACCATCAGCAAATGGCTGTCACAAGGCGGACATTCAACAAATGGCTCTTTCATGGTAGCTTGTAAAATTACCTCATGCTGATTACAGGGAACATGGTTGCCAAGGGTTTTATTACCTCCACGTGGAGGAAGCTGGGGACAGAAAGGCTCTGAAACTTCTCTTTTTTCTCTTTACAATGTAAGAGTATGCAGCAGGGATACATGATGACAATGATTTCTGGGACAAAGGGCAAGCTCGGACTCTCGGAGTGATAAAATGGAAAGTGGTAAGAAAATTCTCCCTAGGGTAAGGGACAGGCAGACAAGGGGCCACTTCCCACTAGCAATTAGAATTCAGAGTTGATCATGGGAGTGGTATGCATTCATTAGCCAAATTCATAGTGGTAACTCTGTTTTTGATTTTCAGTTTCTCCAAGAAATGCATCCTAAAATACGGTGCTTGTATAAAACTCTTTATGTTTAAACGTGTCAAAAAGGCTTCTGTTTTTATATTAAAAATAGACATTTCAGACCAAATATCTACCTCCCTTGCCTTGCCTAAGGAAAGGTATCTAAAGAGGAAAATATGCTTTAGAATGCTACAAAGGCCAAGGAGAATTTATTGCATGTGTTAGCAAACATTAAAATTAACCACAACACAAGGGTTGGCAACCATGAAAACTGCAATATAACTTTCTCTAGTCAATAGTCAGCTATTTTACTACTGAAAAGGAAGAGAAATGGTCTTTTTGTAGTTACAGGCTTGTAGAATACTAAAATGCTAGCACTTGAAAGGCCAGATAAAATCCAACCTGGAAATAAAGAGGCAAAAACTCAAAGAGTGAATTGCCTAGGTCTTTCCTGATAGAATCTCTAGATTGGAATAAAGAATACATATGAACAAATTGAACTACATACAGGATACTGGAAATGCCCTGACAAGTGACTGCCTGACTGCCTTAGCTTTCCATTACAGGTATTTCCGCAAAACATTTGAGATTATCAATTAATAAGGTAAAAGGTTAATTTTGGCTCATAGTTTCAAAGGTTTCAGACCATGGTCAAATGGCCCTGTCACTTTGGATCTGTGTTGTGGCAGAACATCACAGGGAGGAACATGTGGTGAAGCAAAGCTGTCACCTTATGGCAGCTGAGAACAGAGGGGGAGGAAGGGGTCAGGGGTTCCAATATCCCCTCCAAGGTTAGGACCCCAACCACCCACCTCTTTTCCACTAGGCCCCACATCCCAAAGCTTTCACCACCTCCCAATAGTGTCTTAGGCTGGGGGCAAACCTTCAAAAAGTAGACTTTTGGAGGACATTCAACATCTTAAACTGTAGCACTGACCTTTGGTGATGAAGACACTAATGCCACACTTAGCTTTCCAAATACGTTAACTACTATGAAGCACTTTGTAAACTATAAAGAGTACTGTATATTGACAATTAAAATCATTTCCTCTTCACAACACCCTTGAAAGTTAACCAAATTATGTTACAGAAGACCAAGACTTAAGTTCACAAAGTTGGTCAGGAGTTGAGCTGGAATTAGAACAGAGAGCCCCTGAACTCAATTCAATGTGTCACTGCTAGTCAGAGGTACCATTTGGAAGACAGGTTTCCACACTGAGGCAAACTCTGGTTCATGATAAATGCCATTCACAATTCTACATATACACCTTGAGGCCACTGAGAACAAATCTAAACCAGCTTCTACCCAGTGGCCCTAAATCCCCAGACAGCATCCTTCTGACTTCTCTATTTCAACTTGCATTTAATCAGCATAGCAGGATTTCCTCAGAAAGTACCATTCTTACTATATATACTACCAACACCTCTTTCCCATAATAGAAGTGTTTGGCCAACACAGATTGAATTCTTAAGGCATTAACTAAAGCACTTGTTAATGTATTCAGCAAGTTTAGACAGTGGAAAATACACTGGCCAGACAGTTATATCTCAATTCTCATCCTACCACTGTCGTGCAACACAACACAACTTCTAGAGAAATACTACGAAGATGAATATATACATGTGCAATAGCCACACTACTTAAAAAGAAACTAATAAATCGTTTTTATGGGAAATTTAATACATGTATATGTAACCAAATAAATGCCAAAATATCAATAAGAATGTTATAAAATATTAGTCTTAAAGAGATAAGTTACCTGATTCAGACATTAATGAGTAAATACTCAAGAACAAATGAAACATTTTTTATCTTTTGCTTCATTTGAAATAGGGAAGAAAAATAAAATTCAGGTGCATTAAGGCTAATTTACATTGTTGTCAAGGTTTAAGTTTCAGCATTAATCAAACCATTATACAAGACATAAATGGAATTTGCTCTCAGAAAATTATAATGTATAATTTTTCAATTAATTTTCCAGTTCTCAGTGACCTGTGTTAACACTGATAATCAAAAAAGTATAATGAGCACATGGATTCAGAAATCAAAATGCAAATTTTTAAATTCCATTACACAAATATCAAATCCCAAAGGAAGGAATTTATACATACATGCATATACATAGATACATACATAATGTATATATACTTATATACAAATATATACTTCTATAGTATCTCCTATTTATCAGGGATCATGGTTTTCACATCTGTGTGTGTCTATCTCATTTAATTCTTCTACAAACCCTTTCAGGTAAGTATTAGTTTTATAAATGAGGAATGAGAAACAGAATGTTTTAGAGATCTATCCTAAAGTCTCAAATTTTTAGACTTAATCCAGATCAATCCATTTCCAAATCCCATCTTCATAATGTTATAGAGAACACTCTACGTTTGTTAAATTAAAACTTTAAAAATTAGGTCTAGGTACATTTGCTGAGATTAATATACATAACATGATAGCCTTAGCCTTTCCTGTCTTCAAATTCTGAGAGATGCTGAGATCTCCTATAAGTACTCAAAATTACATCAGAAAGAGACTATCTGAACATCTGTAACAATGAATATGGTAGAAGGGGTACAAAAGCAAGATAGAAATACCCAGGAAATTATATGGCCTCAAGACCTCCACTTAGAAAATAATAATTTTCTAATAGATGAACAATTAATCTGTTAATACAGGTCAATTAGCTTTCTAGAGATAGGCTTGTCTCTTCATACCAATTTCAGCATGGCAATCATAACTCCTGGACTAAATATTTAAATTTTAAAAGTCTAGCATGGGATATTTTATGCAAGTAATAATTATGTAATTGAAATACTTGGATTGAAGACTGCATGCTGTTCATTGTCCCAGGACTGAATTAATTGCTATTCTCATACAGAAGACCCAAAACAATTTAGTTTGTTATGCTAGACCTGTGAGTCAAAATTTATGCCTAACAACGAAAAGATCATGGAGCTCTGTTCCCCACTATTATTTTAGATTCATGTCCAAGTAAGTCTAGCTTTCTATTGATCATTACCACCATAAAGCATCTATACATAATTTAGGAGGCAATGGACAACAAATTCAGAACAGAGTTTTACAAACTAATTGTGCAAGCGAGGTTAGAAATAAATTTATTTGGTCTCAACACACCCTTTTTGAATGGAATGTAAAGGAACTGAATGACACAGGAAAGGAAAAGAAAGGTAGATGGCAATTGCAAGTAGCAAGTACTCTTTCAAGAAACTTATTTCTTGTGTGTGTGTGTGTGTGTGTGTGTGTGTGTGTGTGAGAGAGAGAGAGAGAGAGAGAGAATGCACACACACACGCATACTGGATTACAGTGTAAGATATATTTCCTTCAAAGAGTTGCAATAAAAAGTGTTTAGAAGTTACTATTCTAGAGGTTAATACATGTGAAAAGGTTAAGTGAACTTTAAATTTATGTGAATAAAAAATAGCATAAATGCATAAATCCTGTGGACAAGAAGCAAGGACAAGAGCCAAAACCAAGAAAACTTTTCTTTGCAATATGAGTGACTTTTTAAATACACAAAAACTATCTTTTTATTTAATTGACTTGTCAAATTTGTATAAAGGCAATTTTAGTGGAGGAAGATGCCCATTTAAAAAAGATCTTCCTCTTTTTTCTCGCCACTCAGTTTGACTTCAGCCTTTCCTACAGCACCTATCTATCAGCTTATCTCTTTCATAGTCAGCAAGTTTTGCATGTAACTCTGTTGCCGCCTGAAGCGCTCGGAGCACCGGAGCCGCGGGAAGAACTTCTAGCTTTTTATTCTGATAACTTTTCTCTCTGGTTTCAGCCAAACACACCTATTACTCCAGATCCCGCAACAAAATTGATACATGGAATATGTTCAGAACCTGTTTTCAGCAAAATGGAATAAAATTCCTGCCAAATTACCTGAGAAATAATCATGAGATATTAATACTTTCTACTCTGAACAATTTTAGTCCTTCTTTTCTCCTATTAAAATAGAAATAACTGAGAGGGGATTTCTAAGATGTTGATTTCAGTTTCCCCCTGGAGCTTGAGAGCCCCATGAGGGTGAGGTGGATTGGTCCAACGGACCTGGGGAAGGCACCTTTTAAACTACCAACAAAGAGAAGAATCTTGTTCATCAAATTTTCAGATGACATTAGACTGGGGAGAATAGTTAATTTGAAAGATAAAAATCTAGATTTTTTTAAATAATCTCCACAGGACAAACATTGATTCAATTATACTTTACACAAACATGAATATAAATACAAAGTTCAGGGGAAAAAATCAACTACTTGAGTACATGATAGAGGGAAGCACCAGGACTATTACAAATTAATATAAACTCTTTTGAAAAGGCTATAATCTCAAGCTTGAGTTCAACCTAATGTAATTAAAGTGACTGCTATGGTTTAAATATGGTTTGTCTCCCAAGGGTTCATATATTGTGAGCTTGGCCATGTAAAGAGGTGGTGGGTCCTTTAAGAGGTGGGGCTTAATGGGAGGTAAATAGGTCATTGGTGATTGTTATGGTTTAGATATGAGGTAGCCTCCAAAAGTTCATGTGTGAGACAATACAAAAAGATTTAGAGGCAAAAAGATTGGGTTATGGAAGCCTTAACCCAATCATTAGATTAATACCCTGAGAGGGATTAATTTGGTGGTAACTGAAGGGGAGTAGGGTATGGCTGGAGTACATAGGTCATTGGGGTGCATGCCTCTGGGGTATGTATTTTGTATCTGGCAAGTGAAGTGTCCCCCTGCCCCCCACTCCTTCTGTGGTATCCTGAGCCACTTTCCTCTGCCATACTCCTCCACTACAATTCCTGCCTCATCTCTGGCCCCCAAAAATGGAGCCAACCATTCAATCATTCAGACTGATACCTCTGAAATCATGAGCCCCCAGATAAACTTTTCCTCCTATAATTTTTCTTGTCAGGTCTTTTGGTCACAGTAGTAAAAAGCTAACTAAAACAGGGATATTGCCCTTGGAAGGGATTAAGGTAGTTCTCCTTGAACCTTGGTTAGTTCTCAAGAGAGGGTTGCTATAAAAGAGCAAGACTAGTCCCTCTCCATCACTCTCTGGCTTCCAGTTTCCCATATTAGCTCTTCCTCTCACAATGACTCCCACCATGATGCCATCTGCCATGATGTAATGTAACCAAGGGGGCCCTCACCACAGCTAAACAGATGCTGGTACCATCCGTTTGAACCTCCAAAACTGTGAACTATATAAACCCACTGATTTATAAATACCCAACCTCAAGTATTTTTTATAGCAATATAAAACTGAGTAATACGGTAAGCACACATCACTATGTACCCATACTACTTCTGGTTTATGTCTATGGCCTGAGGTTGATAATTAATCATAATCCTTTGTACCCCTAAAAGTGTCCTGGTTTAGACAGTAAGTATATGCTCACTCCAAAATAATATGTGAACATTGTGTTGTAATGGCTGAAAAGCTGATGCCACCACATTAGGCTGGTTAATAGAACAATGAGACCTCAACCTGAACAAGGAACACACCTAGATAACTGGGCTCAATTGTGCATGCCATATTTTAAGCAGCATCCTAACAAATTAGCCTGTATCCAGAGGTGGACAAACCAGAAAGCAAGAAAAATGTCAGGTTTTTTGAAGAACAGTAGTAGGAACTAGGAAATGTTGCATAACAGAGATAAGACAAATAATTAGATAACATTACTTCATATTCCTGAAAGGCTACAAGTAAAACAGGAAAATTCTTTTTTCCTATACTAATTCAGGGGGAAAAAAAACAATTTACTTCAAACTAAGAGAAAATTTGCCAACAACTGGGAGAAAAAACAAGAAAAAATTACTAAGAAATAAACTTTTCTTCATCATGTTGTAACAAAGGCAGATGACAACTGGTGCAGAAGGGGTCTTGCATCAGGAAGGAGTTTTCTTCCAAATTCACTTTTTTTTTTTTTTTTTAATGGGAATTGTAGCAGAAGTGATGGGCATGAAAGGGGCAGAGTTCATGTCTTCCATTTACATTAAATTTCAGAACCTCTCACCTGCCTCAGCTGTATTTATCAAACTGTGGTTTGATTTGACTTCTCAGCATTACAGAAACCAGGAAATTCCTGTCCTGGACCCTTGAAGTTTTCTACTACTAAATATCTGTCAGTACTAGGTTAAAATGCTCACAGTTTATGCACTATGTAAATAAGCATTATTATTACTTCCAACTTTACATTCCAGATGATCAAATACAGTTGTGTTTATATCTTGGAGTTTCAGAAGCATGATGCTTTGTGGTATTTGGCCACTTAAGTATTTTAGTTTGGTAAGATGTTCCCAAACTAAAAGAACATGAACAGAAAGCCAAAAGTGGAAGGCATGGAAACCAGGAAACACCCCCTTCCCCCAACATACACACTAATAGCATCTATAATGCTTCATAACTAAGTACAATGTGTCAAGCACAATGAAAGCCTTACTTAGATACATCAATCTCCAAAGATAATTTTGAGACAGGCATGGTTATCATTCCCATGGTACAGACAGTGAAACTGGTATTGTACAGGTATGGTTCTGTCCAAGGTCACAGAGCTAGCAAGTGGCAGAGCTAGGATTCACACCCAAACAAGTTGACTTCAGAGCTATGCTTTTATACATAACAGATGGAAAGAACACAACCCAGCTATTTTTTATGTTTGGAAAGTGGGGCAGTAAAATGTTGAAGAATTAAAATGTGGAAGGAAAGGAGGGACTTCCAGGAGGCAGGGTGAACACAGAACTGGGCAACTGAGAGATAAGATAACAGAGTAGCTCAGACAGTGGATGAAACGTGGGAACTACAGGAACAGCTTGGCATTTTCTTCTTGCATTTTTTTGTCTTCCTTTTGTATCTATTCTTTTTTCCTCCATAACTTTAAATTGTTTGTTGTTCTCTTCCCCCATTTCTTAGGTTCTTTCTTTCATTACTACCTTTTTGTGGCTTTACTGCCTTTTCTATTTTTTTCTTTATTATTTTCTTCCTTTTATAATCTCAGTTCATTGTCTCCAGTATTTCCTTTATTTGTTCTCTGAACTTTCTCTTTTCTCTCCCTTTCCTGATTGTAAACTTCCCCCCTCCCCCAAAAAAAAAGTATTTTTATTTTCTTTGGATAAAGTTATATATTTTATATTTCGAATAAAAACATAAATGAGTTGGATATTTTCTTGACCAAACTCAACTTAAAATTAAGTTTCAAAGACAAACGTATATCTAACAGAGGACTTGTATCCAGAAAAGTACTAAAATGGCTTGATAAAAAAAGACACAGTCCAACAAAACCTGAACAACCATTTCATTGAAAAATGATATATGGATTTCTTTGGCTATTCTGGGTCTCTTATTTTTCCACATGAATTTCGTGATTGCTTTTTCTAGTTCTATAAAGAATGTCATTGGGATTTTAATAGAAATTGTGTTAAATCTGTATAACTGTTTTTGGTAGTATGGCCATTTTGACAATATTAATTGTGCCTATCCAGGAGCATGGGAGGTCTTCCCATCTTCTAAGGACTTCTTCAATTTCTTTCCTTAGTGTTCTGTAGTTTTCACTGTAGAGGTCTTTCACCTCTTTTATTAGATTGATTCCCAAGTAATTTTTTTTAGGCTATTGTGAATAAGATAGTTTTCCTAGTTTCTTTTTTTTTAATATTTTTTTATTTATAGTAGTAGTATGTATTACAATTCATACTGCACATATAGAACATCTTTTTACACAAAAGAGTTTGTATACAAAGCATATTCGTAGCATTCAAGTCTTCAATCATGCATTTAGAATAATGATATCCATCTTATTCAACCACTTTTTCTTTTATCCCCCTCCATCCCCCCTTGCTCCCTCCCTTCCCCTCCCTTCCCTTTGACCATTATAGTGCTCCTCTAATCCTCCTATGTGCCCCGACCCAACAATACTGTGAACCAGCCTCCTTATATCAGAGGAAACATTCTGTATTTGGATTTTTGAAATTGAATGGTTTCACTTAGCATTATATTCTCCAACTTCATCCATTTACCTGCAAATGCCATTATTTTATTCTCTTTTATTGCTGAGGAATACTCCATTGTGTATATATACCACATTTTCTTTATCCACTCATCTACTGAGGGACATCTAGGTTGGTTCCACAACCTAGCTATTGTGAATTGTGCTGCTATAAACATTGAAGTGGCTGTGTCACTGTAATATGCTGTTTTTAAGTCCTTTGGGAATAGACCCAGGAGTGGGAAGGCTGGGTCATAGGGTGGTTCCATTCCCATATTTCCAAGAAATCTCCATACTGCTTTCCATAACGGTTATACCATTTTGCAGTCCCACCAGCAATGTATGAGTGTGCCTTTTTCCCCACATCCTCTCCAACATTTATTGTTGTTTGTGTTCTTGATAGCTGCCATTCTGACTGGAGTGAAATGAAATCTTAGAGTAGTTTTGATTTGCATTTCTCTAATTGCCAGCGACGTTGAGCATTTTTTCATGTATTTGTTGATTAATCATATATCTTCTTCTGAGAAGTGTCTTTTCAATTCCTTAGTCCATTTATTGATTGGGTTTTTTTTTTTTTTTTTGGTGTTAAGTTTTTTGAGTTCTTTATATATTCTAGAAATTAGTGCTCTGTCTGATGTGCATGTATTAAATATTTGTTCCCAGTTAGTTGGTTCTCTATTCACCTCACTGATTGTTTCTTTTGCTGAGAAGAAGCTTTTTAGCTTAAATCTATCCCATTCATTAATTCTTGATATTAATTCTTGTGCTACAGGATTCTTATTAAGGAACTTGGGGCCTAGTCTGACATGTTGGAAATTGTACCTTACTTTTTTCTTCTATTAGGCTTACTGTCTCTGGTCTAATTCCTAAGTCCTTGATCCTAGTTTCTTTTTCAGTAAATTCATCACTGATGTATAGAAACTCATTTTTTAAATAAACCAATCCCCCCAAAAAAACAAAGACCAAATGTTTTCTCTAATATGCAAACGCTAATTCACAATTAAGGCAGGGGTGGGGGAGAATAGAGTTCCTTTAGATTAGGTAGAGGCGAGTGAAGGAAGGGAAGGGGCATAGGGGTAGAAAGGATAGTAGAATGAATCTGACATTATTGCCCTCGTACATATGTGACTACACAACTGGTGAGATTCTATATCATATACAATCAGAAGAATGAGAAATTATACTCCATTTATGTGTAATGTATCAAAGTGCATTCTACTGTCATGAATAACTAATTAGAACAAATTTTAAAAAGTTAAGCAAAAGAAAAAATGATATATGGATGGCCAAGAAGCAATGAAAAGATACTCAGTGTTATTGGTCACTAGAAAAATATAATTAAAGCACTGGTATACTGTTACACACCCAATAGAATGGCCAAAATCAAAAAGAATGACAAAGCCATGTGTTGATGAGGATGTAAAATAGCTGCGACCCTCAGACATTGGTGGTATAAATATAGAATGGTCCAGCTACTTGGGAAACCATTTTGGTAGTTTCTTAAAAGGTTAAAAATACACTTACATGACACAGTAATCCCAATGTAAGGTATGGACCCAAGAAAATTAAAACATATATATATATACACACACATATATATACACACATACATATACACAAAACCTTGTATGCAAATATTCATCAGCATTCTTCATAACAGACAAAAAAGCTGGAGAGGGAAAGAACCGGAATATCTGATTTCAAATGGAATACCATTTGGCCAAAAAGAAAAGGAACAACATGAATAAGTTTTAAAACTTAAAAAAAAAAGCCAGACTCAAACTATATACCATACAATGTCATTAATATGGAATTCTTAAAAAGGCAAAACAGAGGCTGGGGCTATGGCTCAGCGGTACAGCACCTGTCTCACATGTGTGAGGCCCTGGGTTCAATTCTCAGTACCACATAAATAAATGAAGGTGTTGTGTCCACCTACAACTAAAAAATATATATTTAAAAAAATAAAAAAACTATAGCATCTAAAAAAAAAAAGGTTACCTGGAACTTGTGAATATGAAGGAACAGTTTGGATCAATGGAAAACTGATTCTAGTGTAGAATGCACTACTGTATGTACTTACTAAAACTTGTTGAACTAATCACTTGAAATGAGCAAATTTTATAGTATGTAAATTATAGTACGATAAAACCGAAAAGTCATTGCCATATTTGGGCATGGCCCTCAATTACTTACATATTTTTGAATCACAAGCTTCTCATAAATATTCATAAGATAAAAGATAATCTTTAAAGACATAAGAAGAATCCGTTTTAGTTGTGTGGTTGAGGTTGCTGGGGATATGGAAAGAGGAACACAGCGTGACTTGTTTGCTGCATCACAGGATCCAGCTGACTTCCCTACATATGGTAGCTCTTTAAAATATTTGATGATTCACTTAAGACACACCCAGGGGTGCAGCAAGTAAATCTGGCTAAATGTAGTGAGATAAATCTTCCTAAACACAGTATGAAGTAAAATTGGGGCTTAATCCACAATTTAATTTTCATTTGGAGAAAAGAATACCTTGGAACACCTTGTCACATCTCAAAGGAGGAAGTCAATAAAGAATGGGGGGTAGGAAGATTGGTCATGTCAAAAAGACTTGCAGAGAGATGAGACTACCTGAGCATCAAGAACCACAGACAGACAATCTGAACATCAAGATTACTGACCACACTGGATTAAAACACAACAAATACATTAAAATCCCTGAGTTCATAATTATTTTAAAAAACACATATTGGTCACTTTTGTAGTTTGAAGTAGCAACTCTTTACTCTAAAATCAGTAGATGAAGGGAAATAAGCACTAAAGAAGACAAGAGGAAGGTAAATGAACATGAACACAATGTCTGTGATAGATTACAAAGTGGAAAAAAGCAATCTGTGCAACACTGAATAATGTGATCCCAGTGTTACAAAACAAACAAATCTATATGAGCTTTTATAGGCTTGATTAAAAACTCTTAAGGAGAAAAATTACCAAAAGTGGTTAACCTTGAGGAAGAGAAATGGATGTTGTGAAAGAGAAAAGATGATTTTGGCTTTGTACATTTTACTGCTTTTGTTTAAAAAAAAAAAAAAAAAAAAAGTAATAAATTTATAAACAAAACCTTTCATTTTTGAGGAACAAAAGTCAAATTCATTACGGGCTATATATTAAGGCCTAGTAATGGTGCTAACATTCTTTCCTGGATGAGGCCCAGATTTGTCCTTATAATGAAAAGCATATAACAATGTTGCAAAAGATATAAATAGCAAGTGCATACTTTAACATTGCTGTTTCTCTTCCCCACCTTCTCTCTTTCAGAGAAAAAAACACCAAAGAATGAGAACAAGTCATGGTGATTCTACTTCTGCTACCATTGTCACCAAATTATTTTAAATATCACACTTAGAAAAGGTCTATTTAATTATCTACATCATTTATTCCACACTTGTTCTTTGCCAAGGAACTCTGCAATTAAGTGGCAACCAATTATTCATACAAGAAAACAATGTGACAGGCTGAGAGTAGAGCTTCATGGCAGAGCACCGGCCTAGCATGCGAGAGGCCCTAGGTTCTACCCATGGCACACCCTGCCCCCCACAAAGACTCATAAAGGAGTTTACCAGGAGGAGGAATGGAGGATATAATTTTTAAAATTCCCAAATCCTGGCCAAACTGAAAAGAATGAATTCCACAACAATTACTAAGTGCTATTAATTCTCACCTCCTTTACTAGTTGGGTACAAGTCAGAATCTCAGGTTTGTTTTGTTTTGTTTTAAATTGACAAATAAGAATGATTTTTATTTACACAGAATAAAGGTTTAATAATTGTATACATTGTGGAATGGCTAAATCAAGCTAATTAATGTTCCACTACTTCACCTGTTTGTGTGTGTGTGTGCGCACGTATGTATGTGGTGAGAATACTTAAAATCTACCTTTTTAGCAATTTTCAAGTATACGATGCATTATTATTAACTATAGTGACCATGTTGTACAATAGGTCTCTTGAAATTATTCCCTCTAACTGAAATTTTATATTCACTAGATTTACACATATATGCATCCAGTCTTTCCTTCTGGTAACTATACACAGCAAGTTGCAGGCAGGCATGAGCTAAACTACTTTGTTAAACAAAAACGTACATTGGAGAAAAGATAGCCTCTTCAACAAATGGTGCTGGGAAAACTGAAAATCCACATGCAACAAAATGAAATTAAACCTCTCTCTCTCACCATGCACAAAATTCAACTCAAAGTGGATCAAGGATCTCGGAATTAGACCAGAGACACTACACCTAATAGAAGAAAATGTAAACTCTAATCTCCAACATGTTGGATTAGGCCCCAAGTTCCTTAATGAGACTCCTGTAGCACAAGAATTAATATCAAGAATCAATAAATGGGATAGACTCAAATTACAAAGCTTCTTCTCAGCAAAAGAAACCATCAGTGAGGTGAATAGAGAGCCTACTAATTGGGAACAAATCTTTACCACACGCACGTCAGATAGAGCACTAATCTCTAGAATATATAAATAACTTAAAAATCTTAACACCAAAAAACAAATAACCCAATCAATAAATGGGCCAAGGAATTGAACAGACACTTCTCAGAAGAAGATATATAATCAATCAACAAACACTTGAAAAAATGTTCAACATCTCTGGCAATTAGAGAAATGCAAATCAAAACCACTCTAAGATTTCATCTCACACCAATCAGAATGGCAGCTATTAAGAACACAAACAACAATAAATGTTGGCGAGGATGTGGAGAAAAAGGCGCGCTCATACATTGTTGGTGGGACTGCAAAATGGTGCAGCCAATATGGAAAAAAGTGTGGAGATTCCTTGGAAAACTTGGAATGGAACCACCTTATGACCCAGCTATCCCACTCCTTGGTCTATACCCAAAGGACTTAAAAACAGCATACTACAGGGACACAGCCACATCAATGTTTATAGCAGCACAATTCACAATAGCTAAACTGTGGAACCAACCTAGATGCCCTTCAGTAGATAAATGGATAAGGAAAATGTGGTATATATACACAATGGAGTATTACTCAGCAGTAAGAGAGAATAAAATCATGACATTCACAGGTAAATGGATGAAATTGGAGAATATAATGCTAAGTGAAGCTAGCCAATCCCAAAAAGCCAAATGCTGAATGTTTTTTCTGATATAAGTAGGCCGATTCACAGTGGGGTTGGGATGGGGGAGGATAGGACGATTAGAGGAACACTAGAATGGCCAACAGGTAGGGAGGGGGCAAAAGGGTTAAGAAAAAAAAAAAAAAAGATGGTAGTATGAGATGGATAGCATTACCCTAAGTGCATGTATGAAGTCACAAATGGTGTGAATATACTTTGCATACAACCAGAGATAAGTAAAAATGTGCTCTACGAGTATAATACGAAATGTAATACATTCTGCTGTCATTTCTAACAACTTAGAATAAAAAATAAATTTGGAAAAAATAAGGGGGGGGGGGTGGAGCCAGGAGTGGTGGCAGTGCTTGTAATCCCAGCACTCAGGAGGCTGAGGCAGGACGATAAGGAGTTTAAAGCCAGCCTCAGCAGATTAGCAAGGTACTTAGCAACTCAGCAAGACCCTGTCTCTAAATAAACTATTAAAAAGGGTGCAGGATGTGGCTCAGTGGTTAAGCACCTCTGGGTTCAATCCCTGGTACAAAAAAAAAAAAAAAAAGAAGAAGAAGAAGAAGAAGAAAAGATATATAAAGAAGGAGAGCATTCCCAAAAGATGCGCTACAGAAACAGAAGAAAAGTCCATCTTCAACATGTGCACAGGAAGGAAGGAAGACTCTGGAATCAGGTATGCAGGAAGCATATTTCTCTGCTCCAGTGGCTGACAAGGGCATGCACTCACAAAAACAAGCAAGACAATGTAGTGGAATAACAGATAGAAAAAGATAAAGGAGCTAGCAAGTCCATCTCTATGTGCTTACTAGAGAGAAATGAGCATCTGCCCACCAAAAGACATGCAAAGCATGTCACACCGATGCTGTTCACTGAGGCTCCAAACTGGAACCAGCCTATTTAAATACCCATCAACTGGAGAATGGATAAATACATTGTGGTATGCTAAGGGGATGAAATCCCAAAGAGAATGAACTACTGCTACATGCAGCAACACAAATGAATTACAGAAAGTTGAACAAAGAAGTCAGCTACAGGAGCTACTTTTCACACCTAGGTAGATACCCAAGAGAATTGAAAGCCTTTCCATGCCCACACAAAAACCTGAATATGAATGTTTATAGCAGCATGATTCACAATAACCCAAAAAAGAAAACAAACCAAATGTCCACCAACCAATAGGATAAACAAAATATGATATATCCATACTTTGAAATACTGTTCAGCATTTTTAAAATAATACACTGATTCACGCTACAACATAGATAAACCTTGAAAATATTATCTAAGTGAAAGAAAACAGTTTCAAAATAGCACATATTAAATGTTTCCATTCACATGAAGTGTCCATAGTAGGCAAACCCATAGAAGTAGAAAGTACATGACTAGCTGCCAGGGATGGCAGAAGAGAGGAATGGGGTGATAACTAATGGTTGTATCTTTTGGCAGGGGATGAAAATATTCTGGAATTAGAGAGTAGTGATAGTTGCACAAATTTGCATATACACTGAAAGCAACTAAACTGCACATCTGAAAACGTGAATGTGATGGTATGTGAATTGACTCATAAATCCATAAAAAACTGTTGAAAAAAGAATGTGGCTTGGTTCCATTTATATGAATTTCCTCACTAGCTCCACCCAGCCACACCAGTCTACTTGTAACCTATCCAGGACACCCCTCCTTTAGCATCTTTGCCCTTAATGGTCTGTCCACCTCTGCCTGTTCTCTAGGATGTCTGCCCTGCCAACTCTGTCTCCCACAGGAGGCCTATCCTCAAATATCCGCAGGACCTTCCCTGGCACTGTAAAAACAGCAGCCCTGCCCAGCCAGCACTCTGGTTACTCTGCTTTATTTTTCTTGATAGCCTCTCTCCATCTGATAAATGTCTGGTTCTTAGTAGGTGCTTAATGAATGTTTTCTGTCTGAATGAACACATACATAAATAAATGAATGAAGGAAATGAATAAATATAAATAAAAGACATGAATAAAAGTTATATTAATTCTTGAATGTAGAATAAAACCCCACAACCATCAGTAAATCTGATTTCTTTATCATAAATACAGATTATTTTTATCATAAACAGGTAGTAGGGTCATGGTAGCCTATACTTCAACTGGATTCTATCAGTAATCTGCCTAAGAAAAAATTATAAAGCAAAAGGGAATATGCACTTTTTTCTCAACCACCTTACCATCTACAGGGCTTTATTAAGAAAATATTGACTGTAGGACTTGAAAAGGAAAGTGTGAATATGGAGTAAAATAATTTTGCAGGCAAACTGTTACTCATTTATAGAATCTCAGAAGTTGTCTGTTCAAAGTTAGGTGAATGATGGACAGTGCAACTTCTTTCAGAAGTAATGTTTTGCAAGAGAGAGAAATATTTCCCAGGTACCAGCAGTACAAATGTTCTCAAGGGTCACTGAGGCCTATCCTGCCCACAGATTAGCAACGGCTTTGCCAGAACCAGCTTTGATGTTATCCAGAAATGACGAACAACAGACCTCCTGAGCTCCTGGCAGGCCAGATGAAAACAGGAGAACATAAAGGAGCCCTGGTGCTTCTTTCCTTTTATCCTTGAACAAACACAGACATAAAGCAGATGTGACCTCACTAAATATGAGCTGATTCAACTGATGTGCAGTTTTTACTGCACTTCTAATGATTACACATTGTCATGTCCCCACTCTTTGTGACTGAATCCAGGCGAGGGACTAAAGCAACCCTCTGCACCACAGACATAAAAGTTTATTTGAGACATAAATTCTGGCTACTCTAACAATCTGGTAAATGGTACAGGATTATTTTTCAATAGCTCAAACTGCAAAGTTGAACCATCTGCTCAATAGAAAAATTGCTACCAACATAACTGACTTTTGTTGTTGGAAGAAGCGCCCTTGAACGCCTTCCCAGAACCATAGCCTCAAGAAAGAAAAAGAAATTCCTTAACAAAATCCTCAATTACAGAAGGCATAGATGTAGATAGAAGATTAAAATTCAACCAAACAAAATGTAAGAATATTTGGTCTTGGGAAAGAGAGAGAGAATTGTAGTCATAATCCACCTAACACTATTATCAAAAAGCATTTACATGGTTCTGCCTAACATAAAAAATGTTATGCCAGAGTAGTTTCTCATTTGCAACTCAAATTTTAGTCTCATTACTGGACAGAGAGACTGTAGATATTCAATAAATTCCATTTTGATTAAAATTTATTCTAAACTATGAGCCTCGTTCTTCCATGAAGACTTCCCTGACTCATAAGAAACCCCCTTCTCAGACCCCTATAATATATACTAGTCAACAAAGTTTATTAACTGTTTTTATTGTTCTTTACTTATTTTTGCATAGATTCTTTTCTCTCCAACTAGACCATGAGCCCCTCAAATTCAAACACTACACTTCAATTTCTTCTGACTAACCCAACAGTACCTCACCAGAGGGATACTAAGTGTATTAAATATGAAACATAACCCCCATGTAAGTACAAACAGCTCGATATATAAGATTCTCACCACACACACACACACACACACTCTCCCACATGTCTCTTCCTGAGTTGCTTCTTTAAAGGCCTAATAAAATATGCATGCAAATGGAGTGAACCTGGAGAATGAGCCCATTCTGTTCTGCCCCATGTCCCACATTCCCCAAGCTCAGGAAAGACAGGGCTAGTGTTTTCTGTGGTGCTCGGGAAGCACTGGACGTGAGTCTGAATAGGAAATGAGCAGGAACGACCTAACAATTTACCACCATAAAACATGTAAACTGCCGTAAACTGCTGCTGGGCCCTAACCTACTGTGGTGTGCCTCCTTGGAGATGGAGTCTTAATTTTTCAAAGGGGTCTCTGGAGGATTTCCTCTACACACTCCTACCACCCCAGTTTGCTGAGAGCATCACAAACTTAGTTTGGTAGTACTGCTATCTTCTTTATTCCAAAGCACACACATGTCATCTACAACTAATTTATGTTCACCAATCAGATCTGTGTGAAGAAGAGTAGAGGAATATCAAGGTCATGCCCTCAAATTGGGTTATTTCAAAATAGTGCACTGTTTTCTATACTTGTTTTTCTCTCCAAAGAGCTCAAGTGTTTACTTATCAAAGTGGGAGGGTGTATTTTGTTAGATTCTTAATTAACTTGTGTCTAATTTTCTTCAAGGCTACATAAAAGTTACTATAAAAGTGAGCAAAAACATGCTTCTAAACTCCCTTCAAGTTTATAAAAATACTTTTTCTTGCTAAATATCCAAGTAATTCAAAACTAAGCAATTGATCAAGTCACAGTCAAACTGTCTAAAAAGGTCATCAATCTTTCAGAGTGTTTCTACACTGATGAAACACTATTTGGTCAAAGGCCAAATTGTTTTATTTGAGATTTTGAATTAGTACATAAAAATATACTCATTTAAAATTTCAAAGAAAAAACAAATCATGAAGTTACCCTGTCTGCTTGCTCTTCCCTCCCTCCCTCCCTCTCTCTGACCTCTCTCCTTTTTTTTTTTTTTTTTTTTTTGTTTGTTTGTTTGTTTGTTCTCAATGCTATAATTCTCTATGCTACCAGCTCAGAGCTTCAAAAATACCCACAAGCACTGGAGACTTGTGCCCTCACTTTACTGGCATAGGGACTCCTTTTTTTTTTTTTTTTTTTTTTTTTTTTTAATTGACAATATACTCTTTAAAAAAAAAAAAAAAAAAAAAAACTTTATTTATTTTATTTATTTATTTTTATGTGGTGCTGAGGATTGAACCCAGTGCCTCACATGTGCTAGGCAAGCGCTCTACCACCAAGCTACAGCCCCAGGCCCACTATAGGTACTCTTGCAGCTCATGGTTCCTTGATGAAACCATAATTCACTTTCTAGAGTAGTCATCTGCAGGGAGCCACCCATGAATTACTTGAGGGTCTTTACTCAATATGGAGCCATGGAGATTAAGGTTTTTCCTTGGAAACTATGCAGGCTCCCTGGTGCACATTAGATTGCCCAAGACACATGACCTCTACCTCCACTCTACTAGGAAGACCCCTCTCATAGCTCCGAAGTTGGGCCTAATCTGTTGGGAACTGGACAGCCCACCTCCTACCTTATTTGGCAAAGAAATTACATGAAAAACCTTTGATGTTCCCCCATATAAAAAAAGCAAGCATGGGCTCCATTTTGCTCTTTTTTTTATTTTTATTTATTTATTTTTTTAAAAAAGCATTTCAAACTATTTTTTAAAATATTTATTTATTTGCTTTAGCTGTACACAATGGGTTTATTTGTACGTGGTGCTGAGGATCGAACCCGGGCCGCGCACGTGCGAGGCAAGCGCTCTGCCGCTGAGCCACAACCCCAGCCCGCTCTTTTTTTTTTATTTTAATTTGTTATATATGACAGAAGAATGCACTATAATTCATATTACACATATAGAGCACAATTTTTCATATCTCTGGTTGTATACAAAGTAGAGTTACACCATTCGTGTCTTCATACATGTACTTAGGGTAGTAATGTCCATCTCATTCCACCATCTTTCATTTTGCTCTTTTTAGTGTGTAAGCTCAATCCCTAAGATTGGCTAGACCTTCTCACCCCACCCCCACCCCTACCCTTACCCCCCCACCCCCCCACCCCGCTTTTAAAATTACTTTGTGTGTTCTGTGGTTCTTTCACGCTCAACCTTTCTTAGCTATTATTCCGCAGCCAGCCCATTCCACCAAGAGGAACTCCATTCCCAAAGCCCTGGCGGGATGTGGGCAGGAGTCATCTACACACAACCAGATGTGAATAACAAAGAACCATACAGAACTACAACTTTCTTAGACTTAAGTGAAATAAAAGTAATTTCATATAGTTCAACCCTAAAACCTCTTTGACTCCTCTTTGCTTTGTGTTACTCAAGCAAATGTTAAATTTCTATTCAAATTCCATAAGGTCTTTCTGATTCATCTGTTGTTCTATTTTATAGCTCCCTTTCTCTAGTCACTAAATGTCTCTAAACCTCATAACTGTCACCTCTCAGCAGGACAACTGCAATTGTGTGCTCAACATCACTCATATCACCTTTCCCATCCAGTTCTGGGACCACTGGGTCGGTTTCTGCTAACACTCCTTTTGACATATTTCTTTGTTCAAGAATTCTGTTGCACCAAGTGCACATTTATTTACCTCTTCCTGGGTGTCCTACATCATGCCACCTCTCTCACATGTCATTCCTTCATTGACTTCACTTCATTGTTCTTCAACAGATTCAATGATCTAGACATGAAAAGCCCCTGCTTCAAACCCACAGCTTGTTACTTCTTAAGTGACTTCAGTGGGCTATTCTATCATCTAAATAATTCGATCTATCAATCTTCTATCAATTCAAGTCCCTTTTAACTTCAAAACCCTGAAGAAACAGTTTCTCCAGAAAGCCTTTCCTAATTGCTTTGTAATAGCTAAAATTATTACAAAGACATTATCCTTCCTCATTGTTTTGACAATTGCTCCCACCTAAATTTCAATATGTATCTCTAAACCATCTTCTCACAAAAGCTTCAGCACTATGATTTCCCTATTGTCCACCTAACATATCCACTGGGTGTCTGGGTGTCCCATTTTCCATGTGAGACGGACCTTCTTTTTAGTCTTAGTATTATGATGGCCATTCTTGATATTTGGATATGATGGTTTTTTAAACCATGAAATAGTAGATAGCATTCTGAAACACTGGTTCTTTCTGGAAATAGGTGATTAGTCACTGGGGAGACTGGCAAGCTAGAAGGAGCTTGAAATGCAAACTTCAGAGTCCATCAGTCCCAAGCCTGCAAGTTAAACCATAGGAATAGATAAAACTTTGAAATGGAAGTGTAAGGAGTACAAAGGGGAAAGGTAAACCCTGGGGAAATTCTTAACTTTAAAGTACATGTTGAATGAAACTGATTACTTGGATTTGATTGTAAGATTTTATGTAGACCTCAATACCTGAAGTTTTATACAAAACTATTAGCTTGATTCCCTGCTACGTTTTTATGGGTTACTATTACTGTTTCTGCTCTGCAGTTTGGAAGTCCATGACAGAAGCTGTAGGAAAAGGGCTAGGGTTGTAGCTCAGTGGTAAAGCTCTTACCTAGCACATGTGAGGCACTGGGTTTGATCCTCAGCACCACATAAAAATAAATAAATAAAATAAAGGTATGGTGTGCATCTAAAACTAAAAAAAAAAAAATTTTAAATAAGAAGCTAGAGGAAGAAACTGAACTCATGATGAGTTAGCAATGACTTTTAATATCCAAGTCAGAAAATTAAAAATGGAGTAGGATCCAAAGCATCACTCAGACATATTACTCATAAATTTCTACAAATAAGTTACTGCTTATTCCATAATGTAAACTTTCAAGCCTTAGTGGGAAAGTCCATTGTAACCATCTTTGACGTCACAACTGGTTCTCTAACTCTAGTGATCACACAGTTTCTATCACCATTTCTTTTTCTCCTGGGGAAACAATGAAATACTAATTTGTTCCAATATGTCATCACCTACTCTTGCTTCATGAGAGGAAATAAAGACCACTGTTTTCAAGTATGCCAGGGTGGTAACATTTCAATTCTGGGCATCATGATCAAATATTATGTTCATTTTAGAAAACCAGGCCTACAGATCTCAAGAAATGCTATGGCTTACTTATCCATATTTTTAATGTTATCAATTCTGGAAAATGTCATAAAAGAAGTAATAAAGACCAAAAAAACATAATATTCTATTTTTTAATTATGGCATGTGTCCTCTGTGATTTCTTAAGTAATAATGTCAAAATGAATGCCTCAGAAACCCAGTTGTAGAACTTAATTGAAAGTGGGGGGGAAAAAAGTGTGTGCTTCACTAATCCTATGAGATTTTCTCCAGCACTGTTAGAAAAATATTCACAATTGCTAATTTAGTTAATACTTATTTAGCATCCAACAGGGGTAAAAGTATGGAACCGAAATTTTAAAAACTCCCAAGGAACACCAGTCTTGAGCAACCATCAGAACTAAGAAGGCTTCTGCTCCTTGTAGAGTGTCTCAGGCCAAATAAGAAGACCTCTTCCTAACTGCTGCTAGGAATGCTGGGGTAATCTCACATAACAGCAGCAACCAATCCAAAAGAATCCTTTCTCAATCTAGAAAATACTACAATTTTAAGCATTAGGACATAGATTTAGATTTCCAAGTTCAATGCTCAACTCTTCATCTTCATTTTTGCAATCTGGGTAAACAGGTACCCAGCTATAGACTCTAATTGCCCAGTCCTCACCTAAACTAATATATGGTTCTATGTACTGATGGTTAGCACTTGTCTTCAACATCTCTCTGAGGGCATTCCACACTCATGCCCACCGCTGCATCATTTCCTTAGAGACAGTAAGTAATGGGACTCACTCTGCAGATTTATACCTCATCCACAGAGTCATCTCTAGGCCATATGGTGCCAATGAGGCAGCCTTCACATAGGAAGTCTGCACTCCTCTATGCTTGATAGAGACTTAGTAACAGGATAACCATGTCCTATATTTCCAAACAGAGATACCTTGAAATGGTCAGAGAACCACTATAATTACACTGGGGCGACAGGGGAAAACCAGGACTATTCCAGGCAAAATGATATATATATATATTATAACCAATGAGCTCATATAGATCCTCTCTCTGTACATGAGACTTAAGAAGAAGGCCAGCAGAAACACACAGAGAGAAGGCAATAAGGAAAGTCCTGAGGCATAAAAGATAAAATAAAAGAAAGGAAGTGGGTTTTATAAATGAACAGAAATGAGATAGAGGAGAATGGAAAGATACTCATAAGTGCGGGGGGTCAACAGCCAATATTTCAGATAGTGTGCTAAGAACTTTAGGCATCTAGCCAGGTACGGTGGTGCACACCTGTAATCCCAACAGCTCGGGAGGCTGAGACAGGAGGATTGCAAGTTCAAAGCCAGCCTCAGCAACAGCGAGGCACTAAGCAACTCAGTTAAGACCCTGTCTCGGGCTGGGATTGTGGCTCAGCGGTAGAGCACACGTCTAGCACGTGCGCGGCCTGGGTTCGATTCTCAGCACCACGTAAAAACAAAGGCATTGTGTACAACTAAAGCAAATAAATAAATGTTTAAAAAAAAAAAAAAGACTCTGTCTCTAAATAAAATACAAAATAGGACTGGGGATGTGGCTCAGTGGTTGAGTGCCCTGAGTTCAATACCTGGTACCCCCCCCCCCCCGCCAAAAAAAAAAAAACTTTAGGCATCTAGTTGCACCAAGTCTCCAAGCAGCCCCCAATTTACAAGTAAGTTAAATGAGGATTGCTACCCAAAATCATACAGCTAGCTAACACCTCCCAAGTGATAAATAACAGTTGAGTCATCAAAATGGCAAAACACCAGGATAGTATGTTCCAAAAAAGGTATGTACATTCTAAGGGAATGCCCAAACAGCTTACTGGGGTATGGAAGAAAATTCTAGATGCTAAATTTATATTTATTTTATCCTCTACTTTAAACTCTTCTTTTGTGTATATTCAATCATGTGTACAGCAAAGTATTATATTAACATATATATGTATATATATGACTTATATACATATATAACTAAAAAATAAATATATATCTAATTGTCCTCACTTCTTTATACCCACATTTTTTCTGATGAGGCATATAACCAAAAACATTGAAAGAACTACTGAGAACTACTGTCTAGAGTTTAGAACAGTACAAACTGAGAGGCAGTTTATACAATCACTACAGCATCAACAAGTCTAATCTCAAACTACCAGAAACAGCACTGTAGCCCTGAGGCCCAGGTGGTGGTGGCCCTCTTCATGTTTTCCCTCTTCTCTCTGCATTCTGACAATAAATTCCAATCAACTCACATCAACTGAACTTGAAATGTCCAAAAAAATGAAGTAGACATAACTTTTCTATGTTCACATATGAATACACCAACAGTGAAACTCCACATCATGTACAACCACAAGAGTGGTATCCTAATTCAAATAAGTTATACCATGTAGGTATAATATGCCAAAATACACTCTACTGTCATGTATATCTAAAAAGAATAAAGAAAAAATGTATCAACTTATACTGGAAGTTTCAAAGGAACTAAATTGGTACTGAAGAATAACATGACTTTAAACCCAAACATATTATTTTTGCCACATGCAGAACCCCACAGAATCACATAGCTATATGCCTAGAGTCTTAAGTGGTCAGTGTAGACACAAGATGAATAATTCACTTTGATGGGTTTAAAATTTTTTCCTTTTTAGAAAATTTTTTAAAGATTTCACAGTAGATATCTAAAAACTCATTTTAATTTTGACGGCCCTCTTTGTTTGCAAGAAAGTTCCTCCTGTTCGTGTTAAGTTCCTCCTGTTCATGTTAAGTTCCTCAGAGAACTTGAGCCTGGTTCTCCTATCATATCATCAGTTTAGATGATGACTAGTTGGCTCTCATACTTTGCATAACTTTTTAAAAAATATTTTTTAGTTATACATGGACACAATACCTTTATCTTATTTGCTCATTTTTATGTGGTTCTAAGGATCAAACCCAGTGCCTCACACATGCCAGGCAAGTGGCCTACCACTGAGCTACAACCGCAGCCCCTTTGCATAACTTTTCAAGCATATGAAAGCATTTCTTTAACTCAATTGTTATTCTTTCTCTGACTATCTGGTCCAAATACATCTCTGGCTGATTTTATTGGACTCTTGGGAAGTACCCCATGTTGTGATAAAGTTTCAGGCAGAGTACTTAGAAAAATGTCCTTGTTGGGATACAGAAGACACAAAAGTGAGGTAGAGGTGGCTGCCAAGACTCTCCTATTTGAGGGTTTCTAGAAATTCAAACACAATTCTAGAAATGGTAAGAATATTTGCTCAAGCACTAATCAGAATTCCAAGGGATAATAATTCAGAATTAATTAGAACTCCAAATTTTTATTTTTTTCAGAAAACTGTCCAAATTAACAGCCCAGGATGAGTTCCCCCTCTGGGACTTCCTTGGGGCTCTATCCTCCCTTCCTATCTCATCTCTTACCCCATACCCTGACCCACCTTTCTCACTCTCCATCTCCCTACCTTGAATCTTCTTTATACCTTTACTAGACACAGTACATAAAAGCATACTTAAGTAGTCATTTTTTATGCATCACTGTCTCCTTTTCTAAGTTGTAAAAGATGTTTAACATAAAAATTTAGAAATATCAAAATACTACCTAGCACATAGAAGACGCTTACGGATAGCCACTCTTTCTCCACTTTGTTGAATGTTTTTGCCTTGAAATTGGCCATAACCAGATTAATTTTGTCAAGATCACAGCTCCTGTTGGGGGTGGGAGGTGCCCAACCTTGACACTAGTCTTTCTCCATGACACAGTCTTGATAGCCATAATGACTTTGAAAACCTTCAACTTTGTATTGTTTCTGTTAAAATCTAGTGTATAAGACCTCCCATTTAGGGGCTGGGGATGTGGCTCAGAGGTAGAGTGCTCGCCTAGCAAGTGCGAGGCCCGGGTTCAATCCTCAGCACCACGTAAAAATAAACGCATTGTGTACAACTAAAAGCAAATAAACAAATATTTAAAAAAAAAAAAAAAAGACCTCCCATTTAGAACAGAGGATGTTCAAGTCTGCACAGGTTAGATACTCACTGGGAAGAGAAGATCCAGGTAGGACAGGATGTCTAACCGAGCAACCAGACCGCCCCATGGAGTTTCGATTTCCACTGAAATTGTTTTACCAGGAGCAACCTACATACCCATCTCTCAGTGGTCTGTGGCTCCCCACCTACAACTGGGGACATGAGCGGGTAGAAGGCCCTTCTAAAATCCTAGTTCAAATGAAATTAGCATTTTCTTTTAAATTTTCTTATTAAATGCCACTGGAAAGATAAAAGGAAATGTTTACAAAACTTATAGTTTTTCAAACAAGAGATATGGATCCTCCATGGACCACATGCAACTAGCCCACGGTCTCCTCCATAACAGAAGTCAAGAAGCCAAATATAAACCTTCCAGGTTTCATGGACCATTTGCATCACAGGGTCAGAAATAGTATCACACAAATTGCTTATAATTTTATCTCCAGTGTCTATCAAAGTACCTAATATGAAAAAGTGTTCAATAACTATTGTAGAAATAAATAAATAAGTGAAACACATATATGAATGCTCACCTATTAAGAGAAATGCCCTCCCAAGGTGGAGATATGCAATGGGCCATATCTTACACAAACTAACTTACGGTAAGAATTTCCTTCTCTTAGTTACAAGACAGTTGTTCTTTCAAATTTCCCTTACAGGAATCTGATTTGTGTTGCATTTGAAACCAAATTCAAATAATTAATTTTCTTCTTTATCCATGTAAATCAATCTATAGTAGTAAGCCCAGGTATGTTCTAAATACATTATTTATTTCATCACAGCATTTCTCATTTTCAAACGAAGAGAAGGAACAGTTTGTAACTGTTGGTCTTCCTTCAACGGCTGCTATTTAAATTATGAGGCAATATTCTGTTGCAAATTATAATCTTACCTGAGGAAATTACACTAGTTTTGCAAACACCAAGCAAATCTAGACAAATTAAGTACATGGTTACCAACAGATACTAGGAGATGAAACACACAAGCAAGAAAGAATAACAGGATTCCTTCAAAGACTAAAGAGCTACTAGAAGTGTTAGAGCAAAAATAAAGGAGGATGCAATACAAAAATAATAGCTTTGGGCATTCGACAAAATACAGCACCCCTTCATGTTCAAAACACTAGAAAAACTAGGGATAACAAGTAGTTATTTCAACATTGTAAAAGCTATCTATGCTAAGCCCCAGGCCAACATCATTCTAAATGGAGAAAAATTGAAAGCATTGCCTCTAAAAACTGGAACAAGACAGGGATGCCCTCTTTCACAACTTCTATTTAACATAGTTCTTGAAACACTATCCAGAGCAATTAGACAGACAAAAGAAATTAAAGGGATATGGATAGAAAAAGAAGAACTCAAATTATCACTATTAGCTGACGATATGACTCTACACATAGAAGACCCAAAAAATTTCACCAGAAAACTTCTAGAACTAATAAATTAATTCAGCAAAGTAGCAGGATATAAAATCAACACCCATAAATCAACAGCATTTCTGTATATCAGTGACAAATACTCTGAAAGAGAAACAAGGAAAACTACCCTACCCCATTTACAATAGCCTCAAAAAAAAAAATAAAATAAAATACTTGGGAATCAACTTAACGAAAGAGGTGAAAGACCTCTACAATGAAAACTACAGAAAGCTAAAAAAAAGAAATTAAAGACAACTTTAGAAGATGGAAAGATCTTAATATTGGATAGGCATTATTAATATTGTCAAAATGACCATACTACCAAAAGCACTACACAGATTTAATGCAATTCCAATCAAAATCCCAATGACATTCCTCATAGAAATAGAAAAGGCAGTCATGAAATTCATCTGGAAAAATAAGAGACCCAGAATAGCTAAAGCAATCCTTAGCAAGAAGAGTGAAGCAGGTAGCATCACTATACCAGACCTTAAATTATACTACAGTGCTATAATAACAAAAATGGCATGGTCTTGGCACCAAAAATAAACTTGTAGACCAATGGTACAGAATAGAGGACACAGAGACAAACCCACATAAATACAGTTATCTTATATTAGACAAAGACGCCAAAAACACATCCCACCATATCCCACTCCTCAGTCTATACCCAAAGGACTTAAAAACAGCATACTACAGGGAAACAGCCACATCAATATTTATATCAGTACAATTCATAATAGCTAAATTTTGGACCCAAACTAGATACCCCTCAGTAGATGAATGGATAAAGAAAATGTGGTATGTATACACAATGGAATATTACTCAGCAATAAAAGAGAATAAAATCATGGCATTTGCAGTTAAATGGATGGAGTTGGAGAATATAATGCTAAGTGAAGTAAGCCAATCCCACAAAAACAAATGCCAAATGTCTTCTGTGATATAAGGATGCTGATTCATAAAGGGAATGGGGGGAGCATAGGAGGAATACATGAACTTTAGAAAGTGCAAATGGGAGGAAGGGGTAGGGTGGGGCATGGGGGTAGGAAAGATGGTGGAATGAGTTAGACATCATTACCCTAAGTACATGTATGAAGACATAAATGGTGTCACTCTACTTTGTGTACAACCAGAGACATGAAAAAATGTGCTCTATTTGTTTAATATGAATTGAATCGCATTCTGCTGTCATATGTAACAAATTAGAATAAATTTTAAAATAGAAGACAAAATAGTAGCTTTGGGCAAGATCAAGAACAAGGTATATAACCTCCACTTCAACTTTTCTAGAGCTGCCAGCAATTGTTCATAATCCTAACCCTAAGCCCAAGTAAAATTTGAACTAGAGGGGCTGGGGTTGTGGCTCAGTGGTAGCGCGCTCGCCTAGAACGTGCGCGGCCCGGGTTCGATCCTCAGCACCACGTACGAATAAACGAATTGTGTACAACTAAAGCAAATAAATAAATATTTAAAAAAAATTTTGAACTAGAGAAATTACTAGCAACAAAAGAATTGAAAGAATCAAACACAACCTCACTGGAGTAATAAAGATAAAATTAAAGATGATGCTCACCATTTCATGGAAGAAAGTATTGAAGCTCAGAAAATGAAATCTCAGTTTGATGCTCTGACTGGGAGAGCTGGAGAAACAGTCTCAAAACCAAGGTCTCTCTGACCTTCCCTGACCCCAGTCTCTCAATTCTCTTTGAGCCTTCTTCCCTTCGAGAGCACAGGGAGAGGCTTTCTCTGAAATTCCCTTATTTATCTAAAGATCAGAGTCATCTAAGAGCACACTCGCCTTCAATCCTTGTTATGGGTTGGATATGAGGTGTCCCCCAAAACCTATTGTTAATACAGAAATATTTGGACATAAAATGACTGGGTTATGAGAGCTGTAAGCCAATTGGTCCATCCTAGTTTGAATGACTGAGTGGTATCTGGGGGAGATGGATTACTAGGGGCATGCCTTGGAAGGGCTGTTCTTCTGGAAGGGCCCAATCCCTCTCCCTCTCTCTCTTTGGTTCCTGATCCCAACATGAATTGAGCAGCTTTCTTCACTGGGTCCTTCCTCCAGGAGGTACTGCCTCACTTTGGGCCCAGGGCAATGAAGTCAACCAACCATGAACTGAGACCTCTGAAACCATGAGCCCCAGTAAGTTTCTTCTCCTCTAAGTTGTTCTTGTGGAGTATTTTGGTCACAGTAATGCCAAAGCTAACCAAAACAATCCTCTTCCTGAAATTTCACTGATTATGGAAGATGAAACTCATTCACAGAAGAGTAGATTGAAGATCAAATAGTTCACTCAAAACTCAGAGGAACCTGGTCCCAGGTCACTGTGTATTTTTCAGGCCCATTCATTTCCTCCAAAAAATCATTTACTACCCTTCTAAAATTACTTGTATCCCTCATTTCCCCTTCCCCCCAAAAAAAGGGTACTTTAGCTTCAATCATGTGGGCACTTCTTTGAGGTTCATATTTTGATTAGCTCCCATGTCCATGTGCACATTAGGAAATTTGTTGTGCTTTCCTCTCATCAGCCATTTTTTTGTTATAGTGATGTTAGCCATGGCCCTTTATAAAAAGCAGCAGAAGGAAAGAAGAAAACTGTAATTACATATTAATATCTGCATCTCTGATTTCTTATAGAGAATAGAGATGGGGGAGAAATCTACTCTTACTGATCTCACTTTGCCAATTAATGTGCTGGTTGCTTTGTGCAAATTATTTTACTAAATTTCTAAATAGCCCACAATGTCTATATCACCATCATTTTATAGTATGTATAGTATAACAAAAGAGAATTAAGCATCCCCTCAAAGCTACACTCCCAGTAAGTGGCAGAGCTAAGGTCTAGACACCAGTCTGACTCCACTGTAACCCAGTACAGTAAAGAGAAGTGCCCAGGAAGCCCACAAAGAACTGAATGCCAACACTGTAGTTCCAGGGGAGAAGTGAGGCTAATGCTCTAAAGAATCTATTCTATATAATGAGTTAAGAGCTCTCCTACATATCTACAATGGACTGGTAACTTACTATCCTTTGGAAAACTTTAAAAAAAAATCACTCAATTTATTGTCTGTATTCTATAGTAGACAAGAAATCCTGGTGAGAAAGACTTGGGGACAGTCTAATGTATTCCTAGGAATAGTGTGAAAATACATGTTCCCTGAGATCCAGCAATGCTACTCATAGGAAAATCCCCTATTAGAAAGGTAGCATGGGCCTTGGTAGTCTGATAAAGCTCACAGACCCTCTCTCAGAATCATTGTGTATTGCCTACATTCAAAATTGAAGACAATGGAACCAGTCCCCAAGGCCCTAGGCACCAGGATGGCAATCTGACCCACAGATCCAGCCTGCAGGACCACCTCAATGGATCTAGGCTCTGGGCCAGCACCTATGGACTCAAGATCAAAGCCTACCCCAGTACACTGAGGCTCAACCCCATGGACCCAGGCACCAAGCTAACCTAGCCCAGGTACAAGGCTAGCCAATCCAAGGACTCAATTAGCAAATATGCCCAAGGAACCCACCAAACAGTGAACCCAGATTCTCTGCACGGGCTGAGTAGAGAAGGGCTTTCCCTACCAAAACCCGTCTTTGTCTTTATGTACTGGAATTGATACTTAATTTTTGAAATGTACAAACATCAACACAAGGGTGCAGTGATCATAAATAATAAGGGAACATAACACCATCAACACCATCAAAGGAACAAAACAAAGCCCCTGTGAAACCAAAGAAATGGGGATCTATGACCTGCCTAAAAAATAATTCAAAATAATCTTTTTAAACTTGGTGAGCTACAAATGAAACAGATTAACAAACAATTTCAGAAAAACATCATACAAACGAAATTCAACAATAAGAATGCAATGAAGAACCAGACAGAAATTCTGGAGCTAAAGAACTGAGTGCCTTAACTGAAAGCTTCCATAAGCTTCAACAGCATATTTAATCAAGCTATAGAACGTGAGCTCAAAGATAAGTCATTTGAAATTAGTCAGAAGAACAGAGGGGGGAAAGGTGAAAAAAAAAAAAAAGCTTTCAGGACTATGGGACACCATCAAGAGAACTATTATGGGTATCTTGTGACCCAAGAAGGATCAGAGAAAGAAAAGGGGTCATAAAACTTATTTCAAGAAACAACCAACGTCAGACAACCTCCCAAATTCAGAAGGGAAAAAGAAAAATGAACATTTGGATTCACGTAGCCCAAAGAACCTCAAATACATGAAATGTAAAGAGATTTCACTAGGACACATTAAACCAAGTTCTCAAATGTCAGAGTGAAGTTTGAAAGCCACAACAGTAAACAACTCATCATAAATAAGGAAACCTCCACATGACAATCAGATTTCTCAGCAGATACCTTGCAGACCAGGAGAGAGGAGAAAGACATATTCAAGAAGTTGAAAGAAATAACTCCTGACCAAAAATACAATGCTTCATTTTCCTTCAGAAATCAAGAAAAGAATTTTCCCAGACAAATAAAAACTGTGGAAGTTCATCACCACTAGGCCTGTCTAATAAAAAATGCCAAAGGTATTTCTACAAATTGAAATGAAAGAACACAAAAACATGACAAATATCAAAGTTTAAAACTCACTGTACAGGTAAGAATATAGTCAAATTCAAAACAGTCTAATACTGTAATGATGGCACATAAATCACATTTTTACTATTATTGTTTTTAGTTGTCAATGGACCTTTATTTTACTTATTTATATGTGGTGCTGATAATCAAACCCACTGCCTCACACATGCAAGGCAAGAGCTCTGCCACTGAGCTACAACCCCAGCTGTAAATCACTTTTAATTCACTAAAGCTAAAAAGTGAACATATTTTAAAACTTCAGTTATAGGGCTGGGGAGATAGTTCAGTGGTAAAGCACTTGCCTAGCATGCATGAGGCCCTGGATTCAATCCCCATCACCACACAAAAAATAAATAAATTAACAACAACAAAAAGATTTAAAATATATATTTAAAACCATAGCTATAATAATTTATTAGTGGATATAGTATATAAAAAGTATAAAAAGTATAAATTGTTACAGTAACATAAAATGAGGGAGGAGCAGAGAAAGTATAGTGTTGATGTAAAGTTACATTGTTGGGGCTGGGGTTGTGGCTCAGTGGTAGAGCGCTTGCCTAGCCTGTGTGAGGCACTGGATTCAATTCTGAGCACCCCATATAAATAAATTAATAAAATAAAGGTTCATCAACATCTAAAATATTTTTTTAAGTTACATTGTTTTCAACTTTAAAAAGACTCTACTGATAAGTTCTATTTCTTAACTGGGCTGACAGGCATTCATATAATTTTTGTTTATTTATTTTACAGTACTGTTAGTGGGGAACCTCTTCCCCACATTCATTGCTTCTTTCTAATGCTGGAAACTTGAATGGTGAAAGTGGCAATTCTCCATCCCTTTTCTTACCCTGCTCTTGAGAAGTGAGAAAACTTATTTGATTGCTTCAGTGGTGCCTACATCTGGCTAAAAGGTCCCACTTGACTGTGGCTTCAGAATGAGCACACTAGTTTCACCAAAATTCCAGAATCCAAATATAGCCCCATTATATAGTAAAATTTTGGTACTGATCATTTTCCCTTTGTGAAAAATAACAGAGCTGCTCTACTTCAAAACTTACTACCAAGCTACGGTAATTACATGGTATAGTACTGGTGAAAGAACAGACAAATCAATAGAACACAACAGAAAGCAAAGAAATAGACTCACATAAATATGGTCAACTTTTTTTTTTTTTTTTTTTTTTTTTTTTTTTTTTGGTACCAGGGATTGAACTCAGGGGCACTCGACCACTGGGCCACATCCCCAGACCTTTTTTATAATTTTATTAGAGACAGGGTCTCACTGAGTTGTTAAGTGCCTCACCATTGCTGAGGCTGGCTTTGAACTCGCGATCCTCCTGGCTCAGCCTCCCAAGTGCTGGGATTATAGGCGTGCACCACTGTGCCTAGCTATCAACTAATTTTTGATAAAGGAACAAAGGCTATGCAATAAAGTAAAAAACAGTCTAGTCTTTTCAAAAATTGTGCTGGAGCAACTGGATATCCACATGCAAAAAAAAAAAAAAAATCTGAATCTGGACAAAAACTTTTCATCACAAAAATCACCTACAGCCAGGCACAGTGGCACACGCCTGTAATCCCCGCAGCTGGGGAGACTGAGACAGGAGGATTGCGAGTTCAAAGCCAGCCTCAGCATAAGCAAGGCACTAAGCAACTCAATGAGATCCTGTCTCTAAATAAAATACAAAATAGGGCTGGGGATGTGGCTCAGTGGTTGAGTGCCCCTGAGTTCAATCCCCAGTACATTAAAAAAAAAAAAAAAAAAATCATCTACAAATGGGTCATAATCCTAAATGTAAAATATGAAACTATAAAACTCCTAGGAGACAAGAAAGGGAAAACCAATGTTCCTTGGGTTCGGAAATAATTCTTTACATACAATATCAAAGGCATAATTCATGAAAGAAAGAATTGATAAAATGGACTTCATAAAATTTAAAACTTCTGTTCTACAAAAGACGTATCAAGAAAGTGAGAAGTCAAGACACAACTGGGAGAAAATAATTGCAAAAAACATGTCTAATAAAGGACTATCAGATAATTAAACAATAAGAAAATGAACAACCAGATTTTAAAATGACCAAAGGGCCTGAACAGACACACTTCACAAAAGATATACAGATGGTAAATGGACTTATAAAAAGAGGCTCACAATCACATGTCATTAGGGAACTGAAAACTAAAAATTACAACAGCAATAAGATACCACTACATGCCTCCTAGAATAGCCAAAATTCAAAACACTAACACCAAATGCTGGAAAATATATGGAGCAACAAGGACTCTCATTTATTGCTGACGGGAATTCAAAATGGTACACACAGTCTGGCTTTTCCTTACAAAACTAAATATACTCTTATGCTATATAATCTGGCAGTCAAGTTCTGTGATATGTATCCATATGAGTTGAAAAGTTATGTCCATACACACCTGAACTAGATTTTTATAGCAGTTTTATTCATGATTGCCAAAATTTGGAATTAATTAAAATGTCCTTCAGTAGATGAACAGAGAAATAAACTGGTACATCCAGACAGCAGAATCTTATTCTCTTAAAATCAAAGGGAAAAAATGCTTTCTTTTTCAGCATCAAAAAAGAAATGGGTTATAAAACCATTTTTAAAAACATGATGGAACCATAAAGGCATTATATAAACTGAAAGCAGACAGTCTGAAAAAGCTAAGTGGTATAGGATACCAACTATGTGACATTCATGGAAAAGGCAAAACCATGGAGACAGTGGGGAAATCATGGGTTTCCAGAGGAGAGGGGGAGTGCATGAACAGGGAGAGCACAGAGGATTTTTAGAGCAGTAAAATCACTCTCGTGTTACTATTGGTACATACAGGCCATACATTTGTCAAGCTCCATAGAATGTACACCACCAAGAAGGAACATTAATGTGAACTATGAACCCTGGGTTATAAGGATGTGTCAATGAAGTTTCATCAGTTATAACAAATGTATCACTCTGGTGCAGGATTTTGATAGCGGAAGAAGGTGTGTACCTGGGTTATAAGGATGTGTCAATGTAGTTTTCATCAGTTATAACAAATGTTATCACTCTGGTGCAGGATTTTGATAACGGAAGAAGGTGTGTACCTGTGGGGGCAGGAAATATGTGGGGAATTGCTGTACTTTCTGTTTAATTTTGCTGTGACTCTAAAACTGCTGTTAAAAAAAAGTTCACGGGGGCTGGGGTCGTGGCTCAGCGGCAGAGCACTCGCCTAGCATGTGCGCGGCCCCAGGTTCAATCCTCAGCACCACGTACAATTAAACGCATCGTGTACAACTAAAGCAAATAAATAAATATTTTTAAAAAGTTCACTTTTTTTAAAAAGAGCAAGCCTATTTTTGAACTCTTCCCATTTAGCTCTATACCTATATCAATAGTCTATATCCATATATTCATATATACATGAATATCTATACATATATACAAGTACTTAGATATATACACAAATATATCAATTACATACATTTTTGATGTATGCTTTATTTCATAACAAAAGTTTTTTTTTTTTTTTTTTTAATAAGGCTATAGTGACTTTAAAAGATAAGTGATAAGCCGGGCGCGGTGGTGCACGCCTGTAATCCGGGCACTTTGGGAGGCTGAGGCAGGAGGATCGCGAGTTCAAAGCCAGCCTCAGCAAAGGCAAGGCACTGATTGACTCAGTGAGACCCTGTCTCTAATAATATACCAAAAAAAAGGGCTGGGGATGTGGCCCAGTGGTCGAGTGCCCCTGCGTTCCATCTCCGGTACCACCAAAAAGATAAGTGATAATTGAAATGAACTGGTAGCAATAGGAGAAAGTAGTTATAAAGTAAAAAAGAAAAGCAGAATATAAGTCTATTAAGGTTTGAAAGGCATCAATAGAATTAGCATAAGCCGTGTTTTAGTCAGCTTTTTAAATTTTTTTCTGTGTGTAGTTGTAGATGGACAGAATGCCTTTATTTTTAATGTGGTGTTGAGAATCAAACTCAGTGCCTCACACATGCTAGCCAAGCACTCTATCACTGAGCCACAACCCCAGGCCCTTAGCTTTTTTGTGCTGTGGCCAGAACAATTTTAGGGGAGGAAAATTTTATTAGAGGGCTCATGGTTTCAGAGGTCTCAGTCCACAGACAGTAGGCTCCTTTTTTGGGACTCGAGGTGAGGCAGAACATCATGGTGGAAGAGTATAGTAGAGGGAAGCAGCTCACATGATGATCAGGAAGCAGAGAGAGAGAAAGAGACTCCACTCTCCAGATACAAAATACACACCCCATAGCCACGCCCACAATGACCCACCTCCTCCAGCCACACCCTACCTGCCTCCAGTTGCCACTCACCTAATCCCCTCAGGTGACTAATTCACTGATTAGGTTAAGGCTCTCACAATCCAATCATTTCTCCTCTGAACCATCTCACATTGACTCACACATGAGCTGTTGGGGGACACCTCACATCCAAACCATAACAAGCAGGAAGTCTTGGGAAAGGTACTTAGGGTCTGGAGTGAGGCCCCTCACCCCTTAAGGCAGGAGACAGTGCCTGCAAGCATGGGAAGTGTGGCAAGAACTGCCAGTGGGAAACAAAGAGAGGATAGCTGATGCCCACGCAGTGCCAGCAAGACTTCATCCTTCATCTTCTCCTTCTCCCCCTCCAAAAAAAAATATATTCATCAGGAAGAAGAGAAGTTTCCATTCCCCTCTTCCTTTTCTACTCACTGGGCTCCTGTTTCTCAATAAAATGACCATAACATTATCTCCTCTTCCACTGGAAGGCAGATAATAAACTGGGGATTATGGACTGTGACACCCTCATGGGAAAAAGAAGCTGGACCAGATAGTGTGACAGAAAATATGTGTCACTCGTATTTTCTTTCATCACACTAACAATGTTAAAGGAAATTATTTCAAAACATAAAACAACATATATCCTCTTTGAATCTTTATTCATAACCAAAATGTTAAAACAGCAATAGGCACAGTGTTTTGTTTTCAATTTTTCTTAATTATGAACTACTTCAAATAGACACAGAAGCATAACAAAAAATAAAGTTTTCCAGATTCATTTATTAGACAGCTAGTGAATTCCTAGTGTGTGCCAAGCAGCATGATGTTCATTGGAAATGAATAAATGAACAAGGTAAGTTTACTTTATCCCTTCACAGAGCTTTTACTTTGGCAGGGGAAATGAATACCCATGAACATATATTGAAAAGGTCCACAGATGTCTTTTTCATGGAATTGTTATTTCATGGTTTAATCATTCCTAATTTTTTTTATAGTTTTCCCTTTTCTAAAGCTATCAAGAGGAACAGACTTTTTTTTTTTTTTTAATCATTCTGCAAATTCCTTAACTACTTTTGGACTCCCCAAAGACCTCACTGGAATGAAGACTTTGATAAAATTATCTGGCCCTTCTATCTAGACCCAGATCTGTTGTCAGATAGAACACCAAGGAAGCTATTACCCACATAATCTAGAACGTTTCTTTGTGTAGGTGGAACTTCAGCAATATCCCAGAATTTTGAATGGCAAGTCAACAAAATAGCCAGAACTTTCTATGAGACATGCATCAGCATAACTAAAGGTAAGTTCATTGACCTTGAATTTATACACTGTTCGGTTCACTTGGCAGCTCTTTGAAAAAGATATGTTGGGGTTAGGGATATAGCTCAATTGGTGGAGTGCTTGCCTAGCATACACAAGGCTCTAGGTTCTAAAACCCAGCACCACAAAAAAGCAAAAAAGAGATGTCAATTCATATTTTTTTCCTTCGGTATCATAGAACCTACTTCCACAGGGCCTCCCTTAAAACTCTTTAGACATTTGGGCTGATTTAACAAATTATACCATAGTTGCTTTGACTTTTAATTTGTTATTTGTAAGTTTTAACATTTCATCACATATTGGCTAAATACCCTTTGTTCTTTTTAAAATCTTTATTAATATATACAGTACAGACCATTAATTTCGCCTGTTGAAAGTATATTATTCAACTATTTTACTACACTCACCGTTGTGCAAACATTCCCATAAACTAATTTTCAAAGATTTTCCTTACTTCAAAAACAAACCTTGAACTGCCTCCCTAAATTGCTCTCCCCCAGTATTAGGAAATCACTAATCTACTTGTATCTCTATAGATTTGCCTATTCTGAACATTTCACATAAATGAAATCAAGCATTCCGTGGCAATCTACAACTGAATTGTTTTGCTTAGCAAAATGTTTTTAAGTTTCATCCACAGCCTAGGATGCATCAGTACCTTGGTACTTGCTATAGCTAAATAATCCCCACTGAAGGGACATATCATATAACATTTATCCATTGGTCAGTGATGGGTATTTGGGTTGTTTCCACTTTGGGTTATTATGAATAATGCTACTATGAACACTCATGTAAAGTTTTTGTGTGGATATATATATATATCAGAGGAATGTGTTTTCAGATTCTTTATCCCCATTTTCAATTGGATTGTCTTTTTATTATTGAGTTCTTTATAAGGATTCTTTATATATTGTAGATGCAAGTCCCTTACCAGATATATGATTTATAAATATTTTTCTCCTGTTCTGTGGGTCATCTTTTCACTTTCTTGATAGTGTCCTTGGAAGCACAAGTGTTTTTAATTTTGATGAAATCCAATTTATCTATTTTTTTCTTCTGTTGCTTATGCTTTTGGTGTTATATCTAAGAAATCATTGCATATTCCAAAGTCATGAAGATTTCCTCCTATGTTTGCTTCTAATAGATATATTATTTAAGTTCTTACACTTAAGTCTAAACTTTTTACTTTTTTTTTTTTTAGTTGTAGATGGACACAACACCTTTATTTTATTTATTTATTTCTATGTGTTGCTGAGGATCAAACCCAGTGTCTCATACATACTAGGCAAGTGTTGTACCACTGAGCTACAACTGAGCTACAACCCCAGCTCCACTTCTTCTACTTTTAGAGGCCTAAAATTATCTTATTACTTTAAAGGGAAGGGGGGAATAAAATTAAGGCAACATAGGAGAACTTGTGTTTTATAGAACTAAAAATGTCAAACCCCTGAGACACATTAGCCAATAGTATGTATGCATGTATGTACATGTGTGTATATGTTATATATACTTTTGGTTGTGTTTTTTTTTTTTTTTCTGTTATATGCCTAGATTTTATTCCTGCTAATATCAAAGGTCAGGCAAAGCTGCTAATGCACCAATAATTAATTATTTGCCCTCTTGTTTTTGCTACTGCAAATTTTCTTGTCCTTTCCTGTGTTTCTCTGAATCACCCAGGCCTCCTTCTGAGCATGGAGTTTATTTAAGACTTTTCAAATGGAGCATTAGGTATTGCAGTACGAATTAAAGCAATCTTTTTTTATTTGCTCTTTTTAATTATACATGATAGTAGAGTCTATTTTGACATATTTAAACAAAATGGAGTTTATCTTATTCTACTTAGGACCCCAGTCTTGTGAATGTACACGATGTTGAGATTCACTGTGGTGTATTCATATTTGTACATAGAAAAGTTGTGTCTGGTTCATTCTACTGTCTTTCCTATCCCCTCCCCCCTCCCTTCTCTTCATTCCCCTTTGTCTAATCCAATGAACTTCTGTTCTTTCCCTCTCCTGCCTCTTGTTGTGGGTTGGCATCCACATATCAGAGAAAACATTCAGCCTTTGGTTTTTTAGGACTGGCTTATTTCACTTAGCATGAATGTCTCCAGATCCTTCCATTTACTGGCAAATGTCATAACATCATTCTTCTCTATGGCTGAGTAGTATTCCATTCTGTATATGTACCACAATTTCTTTACTCATTCATCTGTTGAAGAGCACCTAGGTTGGTTCCATAACTTAGCTATTGTGAATTGAGCTGCTATAAACATTATGTAGCTGTGTCACTATAGTATGCTGCTTTTAAGACCTTTGGGTATATAGCAAGGAGTGAGATAACTGGGTCAAATGGTGGTTCCATTCCTACTTTTCTGAACAGTCTCCATACTGCTTTCCACTAATTTGCAATCCTACCAGCAATATATATTGTGTACCCTTTTTCCTACATCCTTGCCAACATTTATTGTTGCTTAAATTCTTGATAGTTGGATAGCTGCCATTCGGACTGCAGTGAGATGAAATCTCAGTGTAGTTTTAATTTGCATTTCTCTAATTGCTAGAGATGTTGAACCTTTTCTCATATATTTGTTGACCATTCATATTTACTCTTTTGAGAAGTGTCTGTTTAGTTCCTTTGCCCATTTATTGATTGGCTTATTTGTGGTTTTTTTTTTTTTTTTTTTTTGATGGTAAGCTTTTTTAAAAAACTATTTATTTACTTTAGTTGTACACAATGCAATGCATTTATGTTTACGTGGTGCTGAGGATCGAACTCTGGCCGCACACATGCGAGGCGAGCGCTCTGCCGCTGAGCCACAACCCCAGCCCTTGATGTTAAGCTTTTTAAATTCTTTGTATATTTTGGAAATTAACACTTTAGCTGAGGTATGAGCAACAAAGAGTTTCTCCATTCTGTAGGCTCTCTCTTCACTAAAGCAATCTCTTAAATTTGTGTCTTTCCTCCAATGGAGGCAGCATCTGGATGCCAGGACTTCCCCTCTGCCTAAACAGGGATGCCTCTGCTACCTCTAGATGTTTAAGCCAGCTTTACACAGGCAGACAAGAAATGTGAAAGTTCTAAGCCTGGGACAGAAAGCTTTCCAAACATAAAACCTGAATGGAATTATGTTTTTAGTGGCTTAAGGAAATATATATGTATGTTTAAAATTTGGGGCCTTTTTTTTTTTTCTAAATATAAAATTGGTGCATAATCACTAAAAAAAGTGGAAAATCCAGAATGTAAAGAAAAAAAATGGCCCATCTTTTCCTATTCCAGAGTTAACCATGGTTATCACTTTAGTGTATATTCTTTTAGAGACAGACAGATGCATTTGCCAAAATATACAAATATACATGCTGCTATGGTATGAATAGGATCTGTGACCCCCAAGGTCTGTCGTGATTGGAGGCATGGTCACCAGGGTGACACTGCTGGGAGGGATGGAACCATTGGGAGGTGGGGCATAGTGGGAGGTCTTAAGTATTTGGGGACATGAAGTAGCACCTTGCATTTCTCCTGCGACTCCCTGGTAATCCTCAAAAGAGTGTTATTATAAAAGAAACAAGGCTGGCCCCTTCTATTCTTTCTCTCTGCTCCTGGTTCAAGATGTAATCACTTACTTGCTTCCTCACGTATTTTCCTCATTGTTATCCATGATGATGTGATGCGGTTGAGAAGTGAACCAATGTCAGTACCATGCTCTTGAAGCTCCAAAACAACTGTGAGCTATATAAACCTCTTCTTCTCCATAGGTTGTCTGTGTCAGGCATTTTGTAACAGTGACAAAAAGTTAACTAATACATATACCTATATATTGTAGATAACTGAAAATGTATAATCTGTATAGTCTCACAGGAAGCTTTTCTTCCATTTCACATTTTCTAATACAATTATTACCTGAGAACATTAAATTCCCTCTTAGTGTGTGTTATGATGTATTAAACGTATTTTTTATATATTTAAGTATCCTCTATTGTAAATAGTCCTACAATAAATATCTTATACATTTCTCAAAATTTTTGTTTGATTCAATAATGTTTATACTTATCATTCACAAATATTCATTAAAATGTCTCATGCTATAATCACAGTAGTAGGGCCACAATGTTTCTCCTCAAAAAGCTTATAGAAGGGCTATATTTATTTATATGTGGCTCAGCACCACATATAAAAAAATAAAATAAAAATCCACTGACAACTAAAAAAAAAAGTTTTTTTTTTAACTTACAGAAAATAGCCTTTCTCCTGTAGCCTTATTTCTCCTGTATGCCTCCTGAGTTTACCTGCTGATGTCCTGATTTGGTACTGGAGATTGAACCCAGGGGCACTCAACTGTTGAGCCATATCCCCCAGCCTTTTTTATTTTTTATTTTGAGACAGGCCCTCACTAAGTTGCTCAGGGCCTCTCTAAGTTGAGGCTGGCTTTGAACTCATGATCTTCCTTCCTCAGCCTCCCAAGCCACTGCCTCCATGCCCAGCAGACTTCCTGACTTCTTTTTTTTTTTTTTTTTTTTTTTTTTTTTTTGTGGTACCGGGGATTGAACTCAGGGGCATTTGACCACTGGGCCACATCCCCAGCCCTTTTTTTTTTTTGTATTTTATTAGAGACAGGGTCTCACTGAGTTGCTAAGTGCCTCACCATTGCTGAGGCTGGCTTTGAACTCGCGGTCCTCCTGCCTCAGCCTCCCAAAGTGCTGGGATTACAGGGGTGCGCCACCGTGCCCGGCTACTTCCTGACTTCTAATAGCTTTCCCTGGACTGGTTCTTACCTTATCTTTTCCCCAGTACTGTTTTTAACATATGCCATTTCCCATAGCTCAATCAAGTTTATTCCTAACTCCTGGTTCCTGATTGCTCCTCTAGAAAACATTTCTCAAACTTTTGAGCCACAGGATCTCTTCACACTCTTAAAATATTATTGAGCACCCCAAAGAGATTTTGTTTTGTGAACTGTTTCTACCTAGAGCTACTGCATTACCAATCAGAACTGAGAAATATGCAATATCATAAAATATAAGTATGCATTTGGTTGGCCAACAAAGAGATGGCACACCATCAAGCTTCCTTTGGAAAACACTATATGTTCAAGAAAGAACGAGAGTGGAAAAAGCAAACAATGTCTTAGAATCACTGTGAAAATAGTTGGATTTTGCAGACTCTTCCCAAAAGATCAGGAGGAGCCCCTGAGGACCCCAAGCCAGGTTCCCATAGGATTTTGTCCCATGACCTCTTGTGTTCCCTAATTCGTAGTTGCAACCCACTGCTCAGTTGCCATGCACTCTGATAACCTGGCTCAGAGGCCACACACACATATTTTCCCGGCTGTCTTTGTTCCACATCCCAAAACATGATCATGACCATGTTCCATGTCCCAAAGGCTTTATTCAACTGAGTCAGCATCTCTAGGCTATTTGGAAGTGATGAAATGTTGGATTCCAGACTGTTGAACAAACTTTCTCTGTGAGGGAAAGAAGAGACAGGCAGACTATTGGAAGAAGCCTGTTTAACACTCTCACCCATCTTCTGTGTCTGGGTAAGAAATAGGGAGCTATCTCGTTTTCCTGGCTTTCATACCTATAAGCCAATGAATAGAAATATCTGCCTTTAACTTGACAATACTGGTCAAATATATATTTTTTAAAAAAAAGGGTAATAAAGAAGTAGGAATTCTAAAGGCTTTCCAATGTTGTCGTTTTAAGTTAAAATATTAGTTACAGTCTGTTGCTTTTTGCTTTGTTTTTCACATTTGCCCACTAGTCAATCAAACTGTATTTTTCACATGACATTTTGGGTACCGGATTTTTTTTTCCTTTTATATGACCACATAACAGAACCTAACTCCAAACCTAACCACATGATCAATTTTATTTAACTACTTTCCTTCCAATATTTACCCACATCTGGGTATTTAATTATGTAGATATAGTCAGAGTTCAAGTTGCATAAGTGAGGCTTTTTACAACCATTAAATTCTGCTTCATGCAGCATACCTGAACAGAAGCAAGAGGACAAGTCTCCACAGCCCTATTTCTAAACAGAGCTGAGGCTTCTGTCTTTTAGAAATGCTAGCTTAAGAAAACAGTTTAAGTCCACTTATAATTCTAGAACAGGATACTCTCTGACTAAGCTTATTCTCTTCCAGTTCTTCATGGCCCTTGAGAGCCTCCAGATACGAAAGGTTAACCACCTCCAAGTCATCTGATGGAGCACACACACACACCACCCCAGTCTTACAGGAAGACATTAGAGAAGTTACCTAGACACAGTAATTTCCTAGTGATCCACCACATTCATTTTTGGGGTATAAATCTCACTTTTCAGAGGTGGTTGGCTTTAAAAGGGCAAGCAAGGTTGGAAGAGAACAAGGTGAATCCCTGAAGCATGGCAAACAAAGGCTGCATCTCTCATTGTGAGAGCTGCCTTTGTTGTCCATCTTATTCTTCAAAAGACAAAGAGTGTCTAAACCACTTCCAAGCGTTTATAAAACAAACACTGCCACTCGCCAGCAATGTTTGCTTTCTTCTGAAATTGTATGGTTACCTTGAAAACCACAAATTATAAACAAGGGCACCTGATCAGGGAAGATCATGAAACTGTGTACGCATTAAGTCAACACCTGGGAAAGCATGGCAGTTGACCTGGGCTTGAATACACAAAGTACAGATCAATCTTTTGTGTAACTTGAAAAAGTTAATGATTGTTAAGCTTTAAGGAGATATCCTATAAGGACTTTCATAAACAAAATTTTTGTTCATCTTTTTTTGATATTCAGAAAGGAGAAAAACAAGGTTCATGTACCATAAACCATAGAAGCACAATCTTGATTCATGCATATTTCCACTTAAAATAATAAATGTGTATAACACTTTTGTGCCCACTGAAGATTCTTCTATTTATACCACAAAGCACATAAAAACTGAACCGATTTGACATTTCAATATGCCATTTATATGCCTAACATAGTAAGATTAGCGGGGATAGGGAAACGGTTGACCTAAAAACAGCTACCATTTGATTCATTGAAAAGTAATTTGAGTGAGCCAAGTTTCAATTCCACAAACAGTCTATGCTTCTCACTACAATGTGTTCCTAGAAACTATATTATTAAAAAGTACATTTTCTATAGGAAATGCTATGGAATAAAACAATTGGGATTACTTTCCTAAAGAATATATAGTTGCTGGACAGGGTGGCACATACATCTGCAAGTCTAGCTACTCAGGAGGCTGATGCAGGAGGATCACAAGTTCAAGTCCAGCCTAAGCTATTTGGCAAGACCCTATCTCAAAACAAAACAAAAAAGAAAAAAAGAATCATTAATGAATGTAGCACAATGTAGCATTAGCATAGGTAGAAATACTACAATCTTCCATATCATTTAGAAGAGCAGCCTATAAAATTCATTAAAATGTACGTTATTACACTATCATAAGGATTATTCTTTTCCCTAAAAGTAGAACTGTATCATAAAATATCTGAAGAGCTTACCAAAGACCTTCTTTTGAGGACCCAGAGAGGCAGAGGCAGATGAATGAGGTCTTTCCCCATCTCCCCACACATTAGGCTTAAAGGTAAAACTAAGTCACAGCAATGTAGACTGTAGAGACTTAATCTTTTCAGTGAAATCAAAAGTTTATTTCTGAGTGAACTCAACTTCTGTCTCTTGAATCTTGAGTTGGCCAAATTCACCTCTCCTGTCCCAGCCTTTTCCAGAAGAACAAATAAAGTTATGTGTATGTGACCTTCTGAGTCTGAGGAACCATCAGTGACTCATCCTCTTTGCTGTGAGGAGCATCGGTTGTGTGGATGCACTGCTGTGTGTTTTCTTACCTACCTGCCAGCGGAAGGAGATTTTCTCTATTTCCAGGTTTCGCTATAAATACTCGCGTACAGATCTTTCTGTGAACTTAGGTTTCCTTGATTCTTTGGTAGATGTTTAAGAGACTGCTGAGTCATATGATGAAACCGTCTAATAAACAGCCAACTCTTTTTCAAAGTGCTGTAGTACTTTGTATACCAACAGAAATGTGTGAGGGTCCTGGCTGATAAATTTGATAATGGACTTATCCACTGCCTTTATGATAAAAACCCAATATCTCAACAGAGCATATGAGGCTGTTAGGTATCAGGACCCTCCTCTCGGCTCATCTCTGCCACCCTTCCACAATCTTCTAAGATTTTTTAATATTTATTTATTTGCTTTTAGTTGTACACAATGTGTTTATTTGTATGTGGTGCTGAGGATCGAACCCGGGCCTCGCACGTGCTAGATGAGCGTTCTACCGCTGAGCCACAACCCCAGCCCTTCTAAGCTTTTAACATATCTTCAAAGCCACATCCACAAACCAGTCATGCTAATTCACACCTCAGTGCCCCAACCAGTAATGTCTCTTTCTCCTCAACCTCTTCCTCTCTACCTGATTAATAATTCTAATTTTCCAGTTTACCTCCATTCTTTTTCTGAATCCCAAAGCCAACCACAATCTTCTCTGTGTTTCCATAGCCCCTTGGGTTTGCAGGCAGTATAGATAGTGGGTAAGGTCTAGACTGCAATCATAGCTTTGCTTCCTTTCAGGTGTATGACTTTGGGCAAGTTACTGAGTCTCTCTTTCCCTTAGTTTCCTCATCTATAAAATGAGATATGACAAAGAATGCCACCCCTCCCCATATCCATCCTCTTCTTCCTTTGCATAGTTTGGCTGGCACTTAACCAGCCCCCAACCACCATGCTCCTCAGCCTCCTTGAAACAATATGTAGACAGACCTGTGTATTAGTCTTCTATGGCTGTTGTAACAACTCACCACAAAATTGATAGCTTAACATAACAGAAATGTATTCTACAGCAGTTATAGAGGCCAAATATCCAAAATCAAGGTGCTGGCAGGGCCATGTTCCCTCTGGAGGTTCTAGGAGAGAATGCTCTCTTGCCTCTCCCAGCTATGGTGACTCTAGGTGTTCCCTGGCTTATGTCGTCAAAATTCCACCTCCGTCTTCACATGGCCTTCCCCTCGTGTTTGTTTCTCCTCTTCTAAGAACACTTGTCATTGGAGTTAGGGCCCACCTGGGTAATACGGGATGATTTCTTCTTAAGATTCTTAATTATAACTGCAAAGACCCTTTTTCCAAATAAGTTCACACTCATAGGATCTGGATTTTAGAACATGGACATGTGTTTTATAGGACTATCATTCAATCCAATATACCATATGCCTATGAAATATGAGTGGGCGTGATATATGAAATTCCAGGTATCTTCTTTAAAAAAAAAAAAGAATCCACTTTTCCTGGATTCATCTTACCTCTTTTCTACTGACTGGGAAACGGTGACTATTAGAGCAACTTTGAAAGCCCTGTGTCACTCACACAGAAACTATCGAATGAAAGATAAATAAGCTTCTAATTTATTGGGCTTTGCCTTATGTTATTTTTTGGTGTTTTCTATTTGTTTGTTGGATTTCTGTGATAGCATCTTGTATACAGAGATAATATTTTAATAACAACATATGCTTTTTAGGTTATATGATGATTAGATAGATTAATAAAATATAAAGCAGTTGGAACATTACTTGACATATAGTAAGGACAAAATAAACATGAGTTATTAGCAGCAGGGGCAGTAAAAAATGTTTTGTCACATTCCATTATCATGGATTTACTTGTGTATCACTTGCAAAAGACTAAATATACTGGGATAATGGCTTGGTGCTTTAATCTATATTATACTCAAAAGAATACCAAACATTCCATTACTTTTTAAAGAAGAATGCAGTGTAGCTTTGCACCTCAATTATTACCCTAAGAACTACTGTCATGAAAAGGAACATCCCGGGCCTGGTAAGTCTGCGTGTCCCCTCCCCTCAGGTGCAAGCCTTTCAGGTCAAACACTATCTTAATTAAGAAGCTTTCCTCATCACTCAAAACAGGAAATTAAAATCTCCATCTTCCCATAATACCTTCTCCATATCTTTTTATTTAGCCCATATCTCTTTCTACCTTGAGTTAAAATTATGTATAAACACATCTTATCTCCCTCATTAGATTATAAATTCCTTGACAGCAGCTTTCATTTCTGACTCATCTGGAATGTAACGACTGGTCCACGCACTTCACTGCACACAGTGTTCATTCAATAAAGCTCTGCTGAATAGATTCAAAACCTCACAGGGTTGAACACCAACAGCTTCCAACAAGCCTACCTCCCACCTACTGGCAGTGTGGCCTGGAGCATATACTTCACTTTCCAAAAGTTTACATTTGTAAAATGGGACTATTAAGGATTAAATATGGTAACAAGGAAAAAGACCATCATAAGCAATAAAGGTGAAGAATTTCAATATGGGGGACTTTCTATTCTTGGAAAGAGCAGTCTTGGCTATTAGATTAACATGCTCACAGTAAAAGAATATTTATACAGTGCTTACTAAGAATTTGGACAACTAATTTCATACACAACATGAGAAAGGAGAATTTTTTTTACATATGAGCCTATAGCTCATGAAATTGACCCATGGGTACATGAATGATAAGGGAAGAAGCCGAAGAGTTGTTCTTACCCACTAAACCACCAAACCACAGGAATCACGTTTATTAATTTTCTGCCCATTGCTTCTTAAAAGAGAATTGAACTCACAATTAAAGTCATAAATCAATAAAGTTCAGACATCATTCATATTTTAGATACATAAGTAATTTTGTAAATTTTATAAATGGCTTTGAAGAGCAATTTATAAGACTTCCAAAAGTTATCCTCTTTTATCACTCAGAACCTCTGTCCAAAAGAGGCTTAAGTATTTTATTTGTTTTGGCAAGCACTCTACCAATGCTCAGCTACCACCGGAAGCTGAAGTATTTAAAGTGAAGTTAGTCAATCTCAAAAATCCAAATACCAAATGTTTTCTCTGATATAAGGAGGCAGATTCACAGTGGTGTTGGGTGTCAGGGTACATAGGAGGATTAGAGGAACACTAGAATGGTCAAAGGGGTTGGAGGAAAAGGGAGGGAGCGGGGGGATGGAGGGGGAAAAAAAGAAATGGTGGTATAATAAGATGGATATCATTATCCTAAATGCATGATTTAAGACTTGAATAGTACGAATATACTTTGTATACAAACAGGGTTATGTAAAAAGAGGATCTATATGTGTATTATGTATTGTAATGCATTGTACTATTACAAATACAACAACTTTGAATGGATAAATAAATAAATAAATAAAATTTAAAAAAAAAAAAAAAGAACACGCACTTTCACAACCCTGACTAGTTCAAAAGGAGAAGGAAAGAGGCAGGGCAATCTGTTTTCACCTCACCCTTCGGTCCTTCTCCAAAGCCTTACAGAGAAGAGCAAACTTATTATCTAATTTCCACACCACTCAGAGTTTAACAGTAGGGTATTAGCAGTAGAGGGTTATTGCCCAATGACTTACAAACACCCAGGACCTGCAGTGGTAGTAACATTCACCTGAAGAATTTTAAAGGTTTTTAATAAAAATCATATAATTGTTGGCTTGGAAATCCACTGCAGATTTCTTAAATTTTCTGAGCAGCAAATTACTACTTCTATAGTCTGGCTTGTCTAAAACCTCCAAGTGAGTAAGGAAACCCTGCTGAGGATGTGGACTGCAAATGTGGCCTCCAAAGAGACAAGGGCTCCCATCAGAATAAACTCAACTGTACTATGTTTAGTTCCCTCTACACTGCTAGGAGTTAAATTGACAAACAGGAGCCTAACCAGAAGACAAACAAGGCAGTCTGAACCTCCTCATACACATATTTCTCTATTAAAAAAATAGAGTAGCAGTAGCTTCTATTTCAAGAGGTTATTGGGATTACCAAGTAATAATGCATAGGAAACCCCAAGCATCACATATCGTGTATCAAATGCTCAATAAATGTTAGCTGAAGAAGACTAAAGAATTCCCAGAAGAATGTGTAGCTGGCAAAAATAAAAGAACTAAAAAAAAATTAAGACTGTAGAAGAAAAGACCTGTGGGAATATGATCAGTCTAAGCAAATATTTAAATGGCTATTGTGTGGAAGAAGGATTAGATTTAATCTATGTGGCTTTATAGGACCAACAAGTAGAATTTACGGGAGGGCATAATTCAATAGATAGCATGGGCTAGTGGTTAAAAACAAACAACTCTGGAGTCATAAAACTTGGTTTCAATCTCAGCTCTGCCACTAATGAGTTCAGCAACCATAAGATGGTTACATGACCTCTTCATACACATATTTTTCTATTTTAAAATTAGAGTAGCAGTAGCTTCTATTTCAAGAGGTTATTGGGATTGCCAAGTAATAATGCATAGGAAACCCCAAGCACAGCATGTCATGTATCAAATGCTCAATAAATGTTAGCTGATTTCAAATCTAAAATAGTTGGTCTTCATTAAAAAAAATTACACTAATGCCAAATCTGAAGAAATTCAATATAGTAATTATTAAGCTGGTGAAAAAGGTATTTATAACTGGTTTGTAGGGGGCAATCACCATTAAATCACATTTTCAATTAAATACAAAGTGAAAACAAATACCTAGCAAGAACTCTTCTTCATTTATACACCTAAGTATGACCTCCAAGAGCGGAGGAAAAGGTAAGGCCCCCGCCTTCAAAATGGCTTCTCTGAAGCCAAGCACACATCTGTAATCCCAGCTACCTGGGAGGCTAAGGCAGGAGGATCACAAGTTTGAGGTTAGCCTGGGGAATTTAGCAAAAACCTGTCTCAACCTAAAATAAAAAGGACTGGGAATCCAGCTCAGTGGTAGAGGACTTGGCATGCCTAGCACCATACACACACACACACACACACACACATTCTCTCTCTCTCTCTCTCTCTCTCTCTCTCTCTCTCTCACACACACACACACACACACACACACACACACACACACACACACAAAATGGCTTCCCTAAATTACCCAAAAAGAAGGAATTGGGTTAAAGAAATTATCTTGTAGATCTTCCTTCAAGTCTCTGATTTTCACCACATGCTTTTGCACGCCACAGAAAAGAAATTCTTTATTTTAGTCCCAATTCCTGAAGCACTTTGACTTATTACTGTAAAATGACCTGCTGCTTGCCAGAAGTGGCTCTGTCATAGGTTGGGGGAATTATGATCGTGCCAAATGATTACAGAATCTCAGAGTTGGAGCTTTCTAGGCCAAAGGCCCAACACTGGGGAGAATGCAATCAACCAAGGAAAGGGGCTGTATTCTCTTCCCTCAGCCTCCAGGGGACTGGCTCCCTGGCTTCTCCATAGCCTCTGTGTCTTTACCCTCCTCAGGGTCAGAGAAGGATATGTAAATCTCTCTTGCCTTCATGTAAGTCAGCTTCTCCTCCTAACAGAAAAACCGCATGTATTAATAAGCAGAGACTTTTGGAAAACTCCATTCTTGAAAAAGGTGTTTTTGGAGAATAGAGAAGTATAAGAAGGATCTAGGGAAGAAAAAAAAAGCCAAAAGAACATAAAAGAAATAAAGTAACTGCCATTATTTAGGATGAGGAAGAAGGGTTAAGTTGTATGTCAAAAAATTAAGACCAGTGGTAAATTGTGTTGCTATTATGCACCTCCTGATACAATGCAGACAGGGCACTTAACCTCTCTGGTATCCTCCTCAAAATCTTAACTTACTCTAATCCTAACACCACCACCAGACAGACGCAATCCAAGGGACAGACTGTGAAGTACCTGGCCAGGACTCTTCAGAAGTATCAAAGTCATTAAAAAAAGGAAGAAGAAGGAGAAGGAGAAGGAGAAGGAAAGAAAGGAAGAAAGAAAAACAGAAAGTGTCAAAGACCAGAACAGACTAAGGAGACATGATACCCCAATGCAGCATGGGACCCAAGAAAAACTGGAAATGTGGAAAAACTGCTGAAATCCAAATGAAGTCAGGAATTTAGTCCTAGTAATATACAAATGATACTTTCTTAATTTTGACAGATGTCCCACAGTAATATGAGATGCAAATATTGGAGGAAGCAGGGTAGAGGGGAATTCCCTGCACTGCCTTTACAACTCTAATATTCATCCAAGTTGATTCCAAAGTTTCAAGTTTATCATTTAAAAATAGGGACTATCTGAACATTAAAGGGACTGTATTCACTTAATGCCACTGTGCTTCTGTTTATATTATTTTCATTGTGTGGTTTCTATTGAAAAACAGCTGTCCATCAGATTGTAAATAACCATTTGGAAATTGCATATTTGTTAGAACTTATTTTCCTCTGTTCATAAGTGAAGCACAGTCCAAAGAAGACTCTACCACACCCTTTTTGTGTGTATGTAGGAGAATCACTGTAACTTATTTGGAACTTTGAGACCTCACTCAAAAACTTGGAGGAGTTGTACTAGATCTACTTTTCATTACTTCAACATTCTAAAATGTTACAACTCCCTTGAACAAGTCATAGCATGAGCATTGAAAAACACAAGAATCTTTTTAAATTAATTTAAGAATGTCATGTGTCTGGCTGAAGCAAGAGGAACTGAGGTGCAGCTGAGCTTGTGATAGACTATTGTTTTTCATGTTATCTAAAAAGTAACAATAAGGAAGGTTGCTCTGGAAACTTGGCAAAGGGGTCTGGAAATTCTAGGATGGTCACTCTGGGAGGCAGTTCTATGATCAGCAATGGCTTTTACAGGCAAAGGGAACAGGGAAAGCATAATCATGCATAAAAATGGTATAACCCAAGAGCTGTAAAGCACTGGCCACAGGAGAGGATGAGGCAGTCTGGACAACAGTATTGGCTCCAGGCCGGTGGACTGTATGAAGAAAAGATCAGAGGCCACCCCTTCTCCCCTGGGGCTCTGCAGGGATGGGGAGGAGAGTTGAGCTTTAAGATAAAAGGGAACCCTGGGTCCCCAATAGGAAAGGACCCTCCTTTTCCACTGATAAATAGAGTAAGCTAAATGGTTTAGTCTTAAACTAGAATAGAAATAGAAAATGAGATCAAACCACCAAGGGTAATGACCTAAAGCATTAGATTACAGGAAAAGCCAGGGTTTGGGCCAAGGGATGGAGTGCCTAAAAGAATGATTCATACTTTGAACCAGTGCCTACTGAATGTGAGACCAAATATCTGAATATATTTACCTCTTGGGTATGGAGCTGTTGTGGAGCTCAGGGTTCCCTCACATACTCTAATTTTTGCACTTTAAAATGATTTACTTTAATGAGAAAGAGAAAAAGCCCCTAGAAACAGAAGCCCCAAACCCTAAGGTTTATCTTTGAAAGAGTAATTATTATTGACCCTCAAAGGAATAAGGCTGCCCAGGCTCATGGCAGTGAAATCTGGGGCACCCCTGGGAACCAAGTTTTATCACATGATCACAGGGAAAGGTTGGATATCTCATCCAAAAGTATCTAATGGCCACTTTTGTGGGGAGGGCGGGGGGTTGTCTACTATGGGTAAAGCTCCATGTTTGGGAAACACAAAAATAATAAAATAAAATAAAACTCTCCCCTGGAAGAGATTATAATTCAAGGGTATAGTCAAATATTTTTAATGAAAATGCATTATGCTTTTCTATTGTTAGTTAAGTATCATTTGTATAATGACCTCAAATGCTTTTACATTTACTTGCTCTGGAAAGATTTCAAGGTTCATAAAACCTTATGTGATAGGCATTGTTCCCATTATCCACCCTAAAGGACAGATGTCCTCTGAGGCTCAAAATGGTTAGGTGACCTACTTCAGAGGACACAGCCATTGAACAACACAGTCAAACCTGAACCTCATGCTTTTTCCTATTACAAATACAGTGTTGTCCCAGTTTACTTTTAAAACTTTTCTCTTTTGTTTTTAATGCTCTACAGTTCACAAGGGAGTGCTTACCTGTGGGTTTGGTTGTATTTCTCATTACTCCTCTAATACTATGTGCCCTTTCTATCAGGGGAATACTTTCTTCTCCAGTTTATCAAAGTTCCCACCCATGTCCATTCATAGGTTACCATTCTCCCAGTCCCTCCAATCTCTCCTAGAAATCAGCTGGATGCTGTTGGACTTTCTCGATCTACTCTCCTACCTTTCCGTCAGTCTTTCATATCCTTCTTCATATCTCTCTGTTACATACTGGGTGACTTCCTCAGATCTCTTTTTCCAGAGTGAAGGAGCCCCAATTAGGAAGGGTTATTGTGGCTAGCTGGAAGCCATAAGTTCCACCTGATATGTACGTGACGCACCTGTAAACGCACGTGAGGCACCCGCAAAGCTAAAGGTATATAACCGGGTGAAAGTGGTCGGAGTTAGGAGAATTCATTCAGTCAGTTGTGCAGTCGCTCGGTCGGTCAGAAGAAGAGTTCAGGTCGGAGAAGAAAAGAATCAGAGCGGCCAGAACGTAGGCAGAGCATTTACAGAAGAGAAACCAGATAGAAGAAGTAATGGCTGGTCAGAGTTAGGCTGAGGCTCCCGAGGAAGAAAGAAGAAAGAAGAAAGAAGCTCTAAAAAATAATCTTTCTCTAAGCTAAGCTCTCTCTATCTTTCTTTCTCTCTCTAAGCTCTCTCTAAGAAAGTAGAAGTAAAAGTAGTAATAGCTTTACTCTGCCTCCGAGTTTTCCTCTCGCGGCGCTGTGGCTGGCCATTGACAGGCAGCTTACACCAGAGCACTAATTCTCTCTTCAGCTTTACATAACTTGCTAGTTCATGCTTTTTAAAATTTACTTCACCTCCATTCATGCTCTCTATTCATCCATGAGAGCTTCTGCACCCTCTTTTACCTTTTAAGTTATTTTACACACACTTGCTACAGAGTCTCTAGCAGGTTGTTCCTCAGTGCTGGTAGCCAAACTGTGGTGATTTTACTGTGAGTTCCTCCTCAGTGGAGATTTCTATTGCAAGGTCTCATTGGCCCAGGGTTAGAGGAACGTTCCTACTGAGAAGTTTTATGAGTGTTTCCAGTTGGCAGTTTACCTTTCAAAGCCTATTTTATGTTTTCTCTAGTTAGGGAGAAATTTAGATTTCATCCAAAGTGATGAGTTTAACTGAAAGGACATTGATTGCATATGTCACTCTCTCTACAAGGTTCTAAGTTGAGGGAAAGAGAAATATTCTCATAAAAAGATATTGTATGCAAAGCACCTACCACAGAGAGTAAAACAGTGATTATTTACTAAATGTTAACTATCTCCCCTCCCCAGTGCGTTGATCAGCACATCTTCACTTGAGTATGTAGCTCTAACAAATTCTTTCCATTCTGTAGGGTTTTTTTAAATTATTTATTAAAGCTGATTTCTATCATTGTAAGAATGAATGCATGCAGAGTGTTCATAATACATGTTGTTTTAAATTTATTTTTATCATTGCAAGCATACACAAATTATGCAATATATTTGAGCAAGCTTTTAATTACTGATTTTAGTTTTCTGGGATTCTTTACAGATTCCATTAGTCCTTTTGTAACACCTGAGTTATAATCAATTCCTACTAGACCAATTTCTCAATTAAGGAGATTATCAAACTACTTCTAATAACTAATTTTTAGTTATGATAATCCATCCAGAGTGTATTTAAAAGTCAAGCTAAAGTATCACTGTCACTTTCCTGAAGACTGTACAAAGATAAATTAACCAGCTGACAATGAAGCACTATAACATTTATAATAACTGCCACAGAAATATATAAATAAATATTATTTGGCTGCATTTACTGACTTGAAAAGTCATCTTTCACAGTTAATTACCATGATTTCCTTTCAACAGAAGACTATTGTGCAGCAAAACAAAAACTGAAATTATTCTTTCATTATAAATCCTTCAGTGTATGAAACAAAAACAATGGGTACATTTTTTGAAAGAACTTTCAGTGGTATTTAAACGTTCCACACTGATTAAAGTTTTAACGTTAATTATTTTGACACAAAATCAATCTGCTCTCTTAGGTCATATAATAAAACATTTTTTTTTTATTCTTACCTCTGAACTTCTTGGGAGGGTTGGCAAGGTCCCCTGCCTCTGGGTGCACCACGCATCTGTCATCCACTAACCTACAAGGGAAAGCATGTTTACATGGTCAGTGTCGTCATATTCATAGACTACAGGCTGCACAAGGACACTGCATAAATATTTACGGAGTGTTAACAGCTTCACTAAGAAACTTTTTAATAACCGTGGATTTGTAAAAAGATTTGTTTTTAAGAATTCATTAAAACAGGTTTATGAAAATGAAAAATAGAAAATATTGTTAAGTAGTAGGAAACTAGTTAGAGAAATCATGACAAACCATGGAACACTATAGAGCGACTATTAAATTAAATGCATGGGGCTCCAAAATGCCTATAATACATTGTAAAAATAAGTGATAACCAACAAGTATGATATCACATATGTTTAAATACATGCACACACACACAATACATATACATATAATAAAAGGAACACAGATAGCAAAACATCAAGAGTGGTCAGACCACCCATAGCTTTTATTTTCCCCTCTTTCCTCTGTGTGTATATTAACAAGGAATCCCACCTGAGCTTCTGCAGTGATCTTGGAGCAGATGGCTAGGAGTACTCACCCTGCATCCAAACTCTGGCTTGCTCACTTCCTACCTAGGACTTTGGGACTCTTTTTTTTTTTTCAGTTGTAGATGGACCAGATGGACCAAATGCCTTTATTCTATTTTTATGTGGTGCTGAGGATCGAACCCAGTGCCTCACTCAGCCAAGCAAGCACTCTGCCACTGAGCTACAGCCCCAGCCCTGGGACTCATTCTTTATACCTGTAAAATAAGGATAAGAGTTCTTACCTCAAACCATTGTTAGAAGGATTAAACAACTTCAGATTTTTAAAATACCTAGAACATTTTCTGGTGTAAGTAAGCCTTTAAATAAGTGTTTAATTGATAAATACAATCTTATTCTACACTACACTCTGTGCTTCTAGAATAATGCCTTGCACGTATCAGGTAATCAGCAAATAGCAGTCAAATGAATAAATTGCCTTTAGTAGTCATAAAAGAATATGGGGCTGTTAAAATATTTACAAAAAAACACTTTCCAGTTTGATTCCAAGAGGGAGAAGTTGTATCTCTGAACTGAGCATTGAGAGATGTGAGTCTCCTGTTCACAGAGAAAGATCTAACTACCGAAGACTCACTAGATCATCTCCCATGGACTAACTAGTGGGATTACTTGGGGTTTTTGCCAGAATATTGTAAGAATACATATGAATTAGTTACACACATGTGAATTCATCTGAAGGGAAACCTGCACTTTTTTCTTTTTCTTTTTTCTTCTCTTTTTTTTTTCTTTTTTAAGTATTTGACTTGCTATCATGCATCAGCTCCAGCACAGAATAAACCCCTTGAACTAGGATGATTAACCAAATCAAAATGAAACTTTTGGTTCATGGCTTCAGACACTGCCTAAATCACCAGATTTTTCTATGGGATTCAATTTCCACAAAATAAAACACTAATTTGGTCAACAGTACTATTCTTTCTTTGATTTCTTTTTACATATATACTTCATTTAAGCTAGTTCACTAAAATGTGGTTTTACATGAGCTGCCAGGCATGCAAAAAATTCCTTTTAAGAGTCTTTAGAAATTGTTTTCTTAGAAACAGGAAGTCACATTGGATCAAGAGAAAACAAATCCAAACCTCCGTGATGTCCAAGTGCAGTTTGTAACATTGAATCTGAAAGACTTCAAACAGTTCTAAGAACTGTTTGAGATCACCACATCATTTAAATAAAAATGCTGTGAAGGAAAGGTCAGCTTTTCTAATTAGCCAAGATGCGTTAAGAATTCAAAACATAATGATAAAAGAATCATAGTCTTATTTAGAGCACATAAAAATTACATAAGGGACATTGACACTCCACTCATTCTTCCTGCCTGCCATTCCCACAGATATACAGGCTCCCACCAAATGCCACACAGTCCTCACGTGGGGACTAGACATCAAGAGAAATGAGAACTAAAGCTATAAATCAGATCGCAGTGCACTTATATATAACATTTGTATCTACCCTCAATTACTAATAGCCTAGATAAAACCATAGTAATGAAGAGTGACTCCAATTCTAAGAATTTGCATTCCTTATATACAAACTTGTGTGAGAATCACAAAGGTAATCATTTCATTCTTTAGATTTGATAACTTGGAATTGAGTTTGGAGAGAACAGAAAGGGCTGGGGGTAGGAAGAAACAAGGAGTGTAAATCTGTCATAAGACATATACAATTGTTGATATTAAAAGCCAAAGAGGATTTTAATAGCAGTTGTTTGAACAATTTCTACAATATCACCAACCACCTCTTCCTGAATATCTTCAGGACCAGTATTTACATACCATCTTTTTGACACTACTAATCTTAGAAATAGCACCCTGTCTTTACCATCATAGTACTTATCACATATTTTATAACTTTTGTTCTTGTTTACTAGTATGTCCTCGGCATCTACTAGATTGAATTACAGTAGGTACTAAATAAGTATTTGTTAAATGAATAAATGAGTCAGTGAATAATGGATTACTTGCTACCTAGTTAACTTCCAGTTCTTCTGGAACTACATAGTCTTAAGTTTTTCTGAGATGAACAAGCCTATTTCTTCCTCATATTGATATTTACCAAGGAGCTCAACTTCCTTCCATCTACACTACACTACACTGTCAACATCCTCCTTAGAGACTATCCACATGAGGCCAGATGCTCCTTTCCCTGAAGAAGTACAGGGTACAGAGACTATTGCCTCCTATCACCCTACACTAACCTTACAGTAATTCTTTTATTTGTTCGTTTGTTTTGGTACCAAGGGTTGAACCCAGGGGCACTTAACCTCTAAGCCACATCCCAGCCCTCTTTTATATTTTATTTACAGATGGGGACTTGCTGAGTTGCTTAGGGCCTCACTAAATTGCTAAGGCTGACCTTGAACTCAAAATTCTCCTGCCTCAGCCTCTGGAGGCACTGGGATTACACGCCTGTGCCACCAAGCCTGGCTACAGTGATACATTCTAAGATTAAAGTAGCTTCTGTGGGCGGTCAAGGCCTACATTTGACTTTCATTAGATTTACAGCCACACAATAATTCCAGGTCATTTTCATGTAACTACTGATATGCCAGGTTTTCCACCCACTATGAGGAAGTTAAATTTTATAATCTAAGGAAAATAATTTATGACAACCAAATAGGGATAAATGTAAAAATCAATCTTTGGCCTATGAGTAGAAACCATCTGAAAAATATCAATATCTATTCCATCCCTAACTAATTCACTTACAGTCCTTGGCAAGACTATTTTCCATTTTAATCATTTATAATCAGTGTTTTCCAAATTTGGCCAATTGGATGAATCACTTGAGGAATTTAATAATAATGATAACAATTTTTGTTCTTTGTCCAGACCCATCAAATCAAGATTTCTAGGAATAGGGACTGAGAGTCTATTTTTTAAAAGCTCTCTGATCTTACTTAGCTGGTTTAGGGTTAGGTATTCTGAACTCCCACAATCAACTATCCTATAGATGTATCATATTCCATCAATATTTATACATATAACACTATAAATTATGAGCTCCAAAAGAGACCATTTTTGCTTACCATTTTATGCCCATCTCCAAATAATATGCCTCAAAATGGAAAGTGCTGATTGTTAATGCAATGAATGACAGAAGTGACATTTCAAACTACTGAATAAATCAATAATGTTATTTTTGGTAGCTTATATAAATAGTAAAAATAATTGGAAACAATAAATGGTAGCCTAACAGTAGACAGAAAGAAGGGTCAGAAATATTTCCTATCAATATGTGTCTTAGAAAATTACCCAAAATTTCCCAAAATTACCCAAAATTTCCTATCAATATGTGTCTTAGAAAATTACCCAAAATTTCATATCAAGATAATCTGTTCTAAATAATGATCTCTCATATAACACCTTTCAACCCATTATATCAATACAGTTTTAATGGGCTGCATTTATTTTTCTTATGACCATGCATTAGCAAATAAGCCATACAGGTAATTACAATGATAGCTTAAAACCTAAAGCTGTCACTGAAACTCCCCTAATATAAATATGTTGTCCTTTATATCTAACTTCTCTTCATAAGATCATAACTGATTAAATTATTCATTCACTTCAGTTTACAGGAAGAAAAAACATTCAACATTTGGAGCTTCCAAAATATTAGGAGAATTTAGTAGTATTTTCAAATGATTTTATACATGAGAATGAATAAAAATGTAAATCAAATTTTAACTGGACAGAAAAAAAAAGTTTAAACTACTGTATGATGCATAGTATCTGCATGAAAATTTTGTTTGTGCTTTAAATTCAAGTTGACTAACACCTAACACTTCATTTAAAATAAAGTGTTCCGTTAATTATTTTTACAAATAACAACAGTCAAGAAAATGCATTGTTTTCTATTTTCTTGTTTTTGTGGTTTAGGACATTCTACTGCTGTCCATATTTTAAAAATTTAATTGAAATCCATCCTCAAACCTGGCTTCAAGCTCCAAAACAGAAATTTATCCTTTAAACACCTTCAAGTTCCACTTGTTTATTTCCCAAATGGGAAATTCTACCCTGAATTTCTACAGCAACTTTAAGAGTATTTTCTAATTTACAAGATAGTCTGTAAGTATGTCAAATACATTAGTCTTATCCTCTCAAATAGTAACTGTAGGCGCTTCTCAACTTATGAGGTTATGGCCTGATAAACACATCATAATTTGAATATATCAAAAGTCAAAATGTGATGAATACAGCTAACCTACTGAGCAACACAGCTTAGCAGTACAGTACACTATGGAGTATGGGTTGTTGAACCTCAGGATTTCATGGATGACAGGGAGCAATAGAGAGTATGAAACCAACTGATAGCCCAGAAAAAGATCATAATTCAAAATATGATGTATTGTTTCTATAGTTTTCAACCAAAGTAGTCAAAAAATTCTAACTGAAATCATCATAATGCCAGAGATCAACTATCAATCTATCAGTCACTGATTACATGTCAAGTGGTACTCTATTGTTATGGGCCAGGCTATATGGGCAAAGACCAAACAGACTCCATTTTGCCCTGAGACTCCGCATCACATAAAAAATGCTTCTCCCAGGGAAAGCACCACTTCTGTACCCATCAACAGTTGCTTAGCATAGCATGTTTGGCAACACAAAATGGCAATTCTTATACAATGTAAAAGTGTTCTCTCTTTGGTTCCCTTTTTTTTTTTTTTTTTTTTTTTTTTTTTTGGACAATGTACCCTGTCAGAGATTGATTGTCTAGATGTTAGTAAACATTCTTTGACTTGTACACAACAAGGGACATTTTGGCCCACTCTCTTTTCAGCTTATGATTTTAGATCTCATGACGTTTGTTTATGGTTTCAAATCATAGCAACAGCCACTTATGCTTTAATATGATTTGCCTCTAAAAGGTGTACTCAAACCCTGGGAGGAGGTCAAAGGGTGTAGACTTGCAACCTACCCCTTGGCCCGCCAGCTGGTGGATCTGGACTGCCAGCTGGTGAATAAAGTTTCTGTCTCCTGCTTTAAGATCGACTGGATGATTTATTGCAATCTCACCTTAACACTATATGTTTATATGCATTACCACTAATTTCCAAACAGACTTGCAAGGCATTTTCCTCCTCCAGGTTAGAGAGATCAAATGATATGGCCAAGATGATAGCTCAAGAAAAGATCTGTACTCAAATCCATAAGACCAAAGATTTTCCACCTTTCTTCCATTCCATTAGGTCGAATTTGAATTCTCTTGTACACTGTACAAGCATGGTAAAATAAGGGAGATGTAGCAGACACTCAAAATTTTTTACTGAAGTGCTGATTAACTTCCACTGATACCAATTCCAACTTTAGAAATCTCATAATTTTATAATTCCATTTAGAAAGCAGTAATTATACTTAAGTATGCCATTCATTAATTTGCATAAAGCTTTACTAATTTCTGTCATATAAAGACACCCAACAGCAAAACACATCCAGGTAGGGTTGGACATTGTGGTGCATGGCTGTAACCCCAGCTCCTTGGGAGGCTGAGGCAGAAGAATCACAAGTTTAAGGTGCTGGGCACCTTAGTACAATTCTCTCTCTCTCTCTCTCTCTCTCTCACACACACACACACACACACACACACACACACATTAAGGTAGGGAGGAAGATGACTGTTAAATAATGTTAGGGCAATTTATTATCCATTTTTTTAAATACATAATCCTTTCTTCACAGTATACATAAAAAGTCAATACCAAGTGGGCTAAAGTCTTTTTTTTTTTTTTTTTTTGGTGGTACTGGGGATTGAACTCAGGGGCACTTGTCCACTGGGTCACATCCCCAGCCCTTTTTTGTATTTTATTTAGAGACAGGGTCTCACTGAGTTGCTAAGTGCCTCGCCATTGCTGAGGCTGGCTTTGAACTCATGATCCTCCTGCCTCAGCCTCCCAAAGTGCTGGGATTACAGGCATGTGCCACCACGCCCGGCTGGCTAAAGTCTTTAATGTGATAGTTAAAACTATTTAGAAGAATAAGGCTGGGGTTGTAGCTCAGTGGTAGAGCACTTGTCTAGCATGTGTGAAGCACTAGGTTCAATTCTCAGCACCGCATATAAATAAATAAAGGTCCATCAACAATTAAGACAAATTTTTTAAAAACAAAACTATTCAGAAAAACAGATGGGTGATAATTGTGTGAGAAGGGAAAAATGAATTAAGCCAGACCAAAACTAAGAAAAGACTGATAAATTTGACTACATTAAAGCTAAGTACTTTTAGCCGGGCGCATTGTTGCACGCCTATAATCCCAGTGGCTCAAGAGACCGAGGCAGTAGGATCAAAATTCAAGACTAGCCTCAGCAATTTAGTGAAGCCCTAAGCAACTCAGCAAGACCCTATCTCTAAATATTTTTTTTTAAACGAGCTAGGGATGAGTCTCAGTGATTAAGTGCCCCTGGCTTCAATCTCTGGTACAAAAAAAAAAAAAAAAAAAAAAAATACTAAGAACTTCTATCCACCAACGCAGTATACCAAGAGACAGAAAAGTCACAAGGCTACCACCACACTTGTGCATTTGTACACTAAATAACGGTGGCAGCTTACTAGCTAAATTCTGAATTTTGGTCTGTGCTCCACTGTAGAAGCCAGACACAGCAGCAGAAGCTGCAGCATCTGCCCAGATGTAGTGGTATGTTTGCACTAAGAGAACACTGTGCAGCCTACAGAGGCACCTCTTTTTAGTTCATACAAAGAAGCCATAAATACTAACAGTATCCTTTAACACACAAGTTACAAAGTAAGAGAGGATATTTGCTCAAAGGCTTAATAAGAGGAAATTAAATTAATATCTAAGAATCTATTTTAAAAAAGAAAAAAATAATCGACCTTAAACATTTGATGAAATGTTCAACCTCATTACTAATCAGGAAAATGTGAAGCAAGATAGCATTCATATGCAACAAACTGACAAAAAATAAAGTTAATGTCAAATGTTAGCAAGTTTCTGAACCAATATATACTTTCATTCACTACTGGCAGGGGTAAAAACTAGAACAAACACATTTTTTTTTTATTTTTTTTAGTTGTAGATGGACACAATATCTTCATTTTATTTATTTAATGTGGTGCTGATGATCAAACACAGTGCCTCACATATTCTCAGCAAGTGCTCAACCACTGAGCTACAACCCCAGCCCAACAAACACTTTTGTGTGTGTGTGTGTGTGTGTGTGTGTGTGTGTGGTACCGGGGATTGAAACTCAGGGGCACTCAACCACTGGGTCACATCCCCAGCCCTTTTTTGTATTTTATTTAGAGACAGGGTCTCACTGAGTTGCTAAGTGCCTCACCATTGCTGAGGCTGGCTTTGAACTCATGATCCTCCTGCCTCAGCCTCCCAAAGTGCTGGGATTACAGGCGTGCGCCACCGCGCCCAGCTCCAACAAACACATTTTTTAAATGTGACATTTAAAGTTGAACATGGGCATGTCTTCCCATTCAACTTTTCCATTCCCAGTTTATATGTGCCCTAGAGAAATCTTACAAACGTGCATCTGAAAACACTGACGAAGTGTACAAGATAACACTGTTTATGATAGAAGAAACTGGAAAAACCCAAATGCCCATCCAATGGCAGCATGAATAAACTACAACTAAATGAATAACTTCATATGGTAGAAAACTATTTGAAAATGAATGAATTGCAGCAGGTTGCAACAACTCTGAAAAATCTCAAAAACATAAAGTTGAGCTTAAGAAAAGCAAGTCCCAAAATAATAAATGTTACATAATCCCACTTATAGAGAAGGTTTAAATAGCTTTTAAAACTAAACAACATATATTTTAGGAACACACACAAAGCATAAAACAATTGTAAAAACTGCATAGCTATCAGATTTTTAAGTAGATTTCCCAGAGGAAGCAAATTACTCCTTAGACTCCAATCCCTTATTATTCCAACAATTACAAAGAAAATGCCACATACTCGGTAAAATATGCTTCTTGTATTTTTTTTCCTTAAGAAGCCATAAATGGTATTTCTATACATTGTGAACTAAGTGTGATATTTTACTGATGTCTGTCAGATATATCTGACCCATTTAATATTTTTTTAATATTTTTTAGTTGTAGATGGACACAATACCTTTATTTTATTTTTATGTGGTGCTGAGGATCAAACCCAGTGCCCCATATGCAAAGCGAGCACTCTACCACTGAGCTATAACCCCCAGTCCTGACCCATTTAATATTAAGTGACATAGTTCATTTCTAATAAAATGGCTCTTAAGTGTGTTTAAATAAAATGAATTTGGGAGGACAGAGTAGGCCAGGCATCCACAGCAGATATTATCAAAAGCTTTTAGTAAGAAAGGGGGTTATGAGGATGGCTAGTTCTAAGCAGGATGCAACGGCTTGTGAGAGTGTTTTCAGAACTTTATCCCAAATAACATTGTCCCCCACCTACATGATTTGTGCTACTTGACTACATGAATATTTCCCTTGATTGTAATCTCCTGGATTCTTCCCTAGTCTGTCCTTCCTCCATACCATCTCCCCATCATCCTGGCACACCATTTGACTCCCTTTTTCACCTGCATTTAGAAGTAACACTAGAATAGAAGGGAAGAGATGTGGTTTCTGTCCTTGATCTGCCTTAGCCAGTGAGTTACTTAATCTCTTTGTGCCTCATTTTTTTAATGAGTCAGCTGTGATCCTACAAGTTCCTTGTATTTCTATGGGTTTTTGCCTCTCTGGTCCCATTTTGTGATAAGAGTGGACTTGTGATATCATCCTTCAATAGCAAACTCTGATTTTTATCATATCACTCTTGACTGTAGTTTATAAGTTCAATACCCTAGCACATTCTTTTTTTTTTAAAGTTTACACATTTATTTTCTCATGATAAGCAAAATACTAACAAGTGATTGCATTCCACTCATTCACCATAGTTTTTTAATGCATTGCTTTTTTTAATACCTAGTAATATGGACACACTTTTTTCTTAGAAAAGCTCAAGTTGCCCCAGTAGGGATCCAACTTCAAGGCTGCAGATTTGTGTTTATGTGACAATCTTCTCATAATTCAGAATAATTTGACAGGCAACATTACAAATGTCCAATTTCACACTTTACAAGTCTTGTGGATACACCCCTTTGCAAAACCACAAATAATTTAAAACATGCCAATAGGGAAGTAATTTCATTGCAAAAATTTCTGCCAAAAAGTGTTCTAACTTGTAAAACAGATGCAATACACCAAATTCACTCATGGCTGTTCTCCGATTTTACCTACCTATGGTTACAAGAGTTAGATTCAGACTTGTCTGCCATTCAAAATGTGTGATTTTTAAATTTAAACCAACAAAATTTATCATGATCTTCTCTTTTGAGATGAGCACCATATGGACTACACAGACAATGCTTCTGTATTAATATTTTTACAAATCATTGCAAGAAGTAGTCACTCTTTGAAGCAATTATATTCAGAATATGAAACTCATCAGAAAAGTCTAAATTGCCTATAGCCTTTCAAAGAAACATATATTTCAAACAAAATTTCATAAAAGATTTGCCCCTATGTTTTGAAAGCTTAAAATCCTAATCCAAGCCTGGCATGGTGGCACATACCTGCAACCCCAGCCATGCAGTAGGCAGAAGAATCACAAGTCCAAGGCCAGCCTCAGCAAATTAGCAAAGCCCTTTCTCAAATAAAGATAAAAAGGACAAAGGGTGTAGCTCAGTAGTAAAGTTCCCTGGGTCTAATCCCCCATACTATACAAGAAAAAGAGTCCTGATCCTGCTAAAGAAAAAATCGTGACTTTTTTTCCTTCTCCATGTAATCACTTCCTTTTCTTGACCCTCTGTCTATCCCCTGCTTCCTCTCCTCCTCAACCTCTTTGAACCCAGTACTGTTGCAAGCCAGTTTGTGAAGTATTTTGTCATAGCCTGTTTATTATAGTTCTCAGGAAAGCCAAAGCATTTGCAAAGTAACCTCAGAATATGAATGGGCATCCATAGATGGTTGAGATCAGTTATTTAGTGATGGCTGAGTTCACCTTAACTACTCCAGTTCTCAATTATCTACAAAGAGCTAGAAAATCACTGGTGATGATAAAATGACTCACTAGGCAAAGTTCAGGTACAGATGTTTACTACTGAGTTTTTGCAGCAATTTGCAGGAGAAAAGCCCACAAAATTCAGAAATTCACTGTGCCACTCTCCTCCTCCAAGGAGGAGACTAGGGAAGGAGCCAGGAGATTACAATCAAGGGAAATATTCATGTAGTCAAGTAGCACAAATCATGTAGGTGGGGGACAATGTTATTTGGGATAAAGTTCTGAAAACACTCTCACAAGCCGTTGCATCCTGCTTAGAACTAGCCATCCTCATAACCCCCTTTCTTACTAAAAGCTTTTGATAATATCTGCTGTGGATGCCTGGCCTACTCTGTCCTCCCAAATTCATTTTATTTAAACTACACTCATTTCAGGGTTCTGCCTGCTTTGGTCACTCCAATACCTAAGCATAAATTTTGTTTTGTTTTGTTTTGTTGTTGTTTGTTTGGTTGGTTTTTGTTTCCATTTTGTCCACAGTTTATAGTTGTCATACTATAGTTTAAATTCAAAGGAATATGAACTTAAATATTTAAAAATTACTTAAAGGAAACAAGAAAATAAGCTACTCATGAATCAGCAAAAACAAAAACATTGTAATCATCAATGAAAAATATATCTATTGTGAAATCCTTAAAGAAATGAAAGATAAGTTTTTTAAAAGATCAAAGAGAAAGAATTCATAAAAACAGCCAGATAAGTTTGATACAGAATTTCTAGAAATATAAAAAATCATTATGAAATAAATAGGTGGGTTCAAGATAGTAGATTAGATACAATAACTTACTAAGCTGGAAGATAGATCATAAGAAATTACTCAGAATGCAACAGATAACAAGAATAGAGGAGGGACTGGGGCTCTAGCTCAGTGGCAGAGCGCTTGCCAAGCACTTGTAAGGCACTGGGTTTGATCCATACTTAGCACCACATGAAAATAAACAAAATAAAGGCATTCTGTCCATCTACAACTAAAAAAAAAAAAATTTTTTTAAAGAATAGAGGAAATAGAAAAGACAGGTTAAGAGCTATAAAGGGTATGATGAGAAAGTTATTCACATGTAATTAATATCTCAGAAGGAGGGAACATGGAATTGAAGAGGCAATATTAGAAGAGATAGTGGCTGAGAATTTCCATAGGTAATGAAAAATGTGAATCCACAGGTATTGAAAATACTATATATTCCAAGAAACAGATGTTGTTGTTGTTGTTGTTGTTGTTGTTGTTGTTGTTGTTGTTTGTACTGGGAATTTAACCTGGGGTGCTTTACCACTGACTCACATCTCCAGCCCTTTTTATTTTTTCTATTTCAAAACAAGGTCTCGCTAAGTTGCTTAGGGCCTTGCTAAATTGTGAGGCTGGCCTTGAACTTGCAATCCTCCTGCCTCGGTCTCCTGAGTCCCTGGGATTACAGTCATCAGCCAGCATGCCCAGCAAAATAGATATATTTAATAAATAAATAAATAAATAAAGCTACACATATTGAAAAAATACAAAGCAGCAAATGTAGAGAAGGTCTTTAAAGTACCCCAAGGGAAACCCATAAGGCAATTAAATGGACAGCAAATGTCTCAGAATCTGCAAAATAGCCAGAAGATAGTAAAAAGGTGAGAAAAAGCTGGTAAACATGTGCATTAATCTAAACACAGCATAAAAGAATGACAAGAACCTACTCACATAAAGGGTTAAAAAGAACAGCACTGAAATACCAACAGCAGCATATAAGTAGAAAGGGAATGATCAGAGTTAAACAGTCCATGGTTCTGAATTATCAGGATGACTTCAAATATCAATTACCTTAATAAGGAGTAAAAATGTTTCCCAGTCCAACTTTATTAAGGTATAATTAACTAATGAAAATCATATATATTTAGAGTGTACACATGATATTTTGACATATGTATACATTGTGAAATGATTAAATCAAGCTAACTAATGTATCTATTACTTTATATACTCAATTTTTGTGGCGAGAATACTAAAAATCCACTAGCTCAGCAATTTCAAATAAATGATACATTATTATTAACTATAGTCACCACGCTATAGCTTGGGGCCCCAGAATTTATTCATCCTATCCAACTGAAATTTTGTATCTTTTGACCAACATCTCCCCATTTGCCCTCCACTGCCTTCTAGTCCCTAGCAACTACTATTTTCTGTTTAAGGGGCTGTAGCTTAGTGGCAGATGCTTACCTAGCACATGTGAGGCACTGGATTCAGTCCTTAGCACCACATAAAAAAAACAAATAAAATAAAAGCATGATGTCCATTACAACAACAAAAAAAAATTTTTAAAAAAAGATCAACTTTTCTAGATTCCATGTCTAAGTGAAATTACACAGTATTTGCCTTTCTATGCCTGGCCTATTTCACTCAGCAAAATGTTCTCCAGATTCATCACTGTTGTCAAAAATGACAGGATTTCCTTCTTTTTAAATGCTGATTAATATTTGTGTGTGTGTGTGTGTGTGTGTGTGTGTGTGTGTGTAAGACATTTTCATTATCCATACATCAATCAATGGGCACTTAGTTTGTTTCTATGCCTTGACTACGGTGAATACTGCAGTTAACATAGACATGTAGATGTCTTTTGGCACAACCATTTCATTTTAGTACCCAAAGGTGGAATTGCTGAATTATATGGTAGTTCTATTTTAATTTTTTGAGAAACCTCTATAATGTTTTCCATAATAGCTATACTAATTTACATTTCCACCAATAGCATATTAGGGTTCCCTTTTCACCCCTGTAAATATGTCTTATCTCTTGTCATTTTGATAACAGCCATTCTAATAGGTATGAGGTAATATCTCACTGTAGTTTTAATTTTCATTTCCCTGATGATAAGTAATGTTGAGCAGCTTTTCATATACTTCTTGGCCTTCTGTATTGCTCCTTTTGGAAAATATTCAGTCCTTTGCTTGAAACAAGCATAATAAAATTAATTTTAAAATTTAATTCATCACATAAAAGATTTTTCAATTGAAAAAAAAATAAAATCCAGTCACATGGTATTCACAAGACTCAGACCTAAAACATAAGGACAGAAAAAGACATAACAGGGAAATACTAAGAAAAGAAAGGTATGGTAGCAGTTATAAAATCTGAAAAATAGTCTAAAAGAAAAAAGTCTCATTCTAGATTTTAAAAAGCCATTATATAATGAGAAATAGTTCAGTTTCCTAAGAAGACATAAAAATTCTAAATTTATGTGTAAAAGTCCCAAGTATGTACAACAAAATTGATAAAACTACAGGGAGAAATTAACAAACACACTATCACAGTGGGAGATTTCAACACACTTCTCAATTACTGATAGGGCAAACAGACAAAATTTAGTAAGGATGCGTGCTTTGAAACACATATTTAACAAGCCTGATCTTATGGACATATGCAAAATGTTACAACAAGTGGAAATACATAAAACTCAGCAACTGGAGAAAACATGTTCTTTTTTTTAATATTTATTTATTTGCTTTAGTTGTACACAATGCCTTTATTTTTATGTGTTGCTGAGGATCGAACCCGGGTCGCGCACATTCTAGGCAAGTGCTCTACCACTGAGCCACAACCCCAGCCCTGAAGACATGTTCTTAAGCATACAGAGAACACTAATATACCAGCTCCCTTAATTGTTTCCAGGCTATATGGTTTTCATATTCCCAATATCTCTCTAAAATATAACCTAAATTTACAGGTATGGATTTTTAAAAAGTGTACTTCTCTTGGATTACACTTAATTAAAACCCCACACTCACACATCCTCCAGAAGCATAGGGTCTCCTTTGATCCCACCATATTTGACATGCTGTCATCTTACAGTATCACACGTCAAGCTATTATTTAATCATATTATACCTCCAGCTACATATCTGCAATAACTAATGAGTGCCCTGGGTATTGCAGAAGTATATTTAAAATTTTATAATACCCTATACATATTATGTATATAAGTGATATATATAGTAAGTGAACCCCATACAATACTCCATACAGTGGTATATAATGAGTGCACCAAAAATAATTGTTGAATGAATTGTTACTTTAATGGATCAGAAAAATAAAGAAATCAAAATGCAAAAGACAAAAGGGAGTTGATGATGAAACAGTAGCTCTCTTGAAGCAGAATTTGTAACTAAATCATAGGAAGGAAAGATAGAGCAAGTAGTAATGAATGATACAACAGATCATTCTTGGACCATCCCCTGGGCAGACCATAAAGTAGCATTTAATTATGTATCCTGTAAGTGGGCAGGCAAAAGAAACCTCAAAAAATAATTCAGTCAGTAAGAGCTCCAAGGCAGAACAGAAGGAAACAGAACAGAACATTCGTTAGCAAAAACATTCCTTTCCTTTGAAATCTTCAAAGTACAGTGCAATTGGTGATTAGGTCTGTAGCTGTAAGGACCTGCCTCTTCCCTGTTGTCTTCTTCAAAAAGAGATGAAAATGAGAACCAACTACCACTTCCTGATCGATCAGACATGAAAGAGAAATATTACTAGGAGGAGAGTGCTGGCAAAAGAAGTTCCCTGGCCAGAAAAACCTCTGGCAACTACAGACCAATTCCCACAATCATTACAGCGTGAGAAACTAGACTCGTGTTTCCAGAAAGTTGGAGGGTATAGAAGTTACCTTGTTAAAGCTACAAGCAGATGACTCGTTTCTGAGTGGGTAAGAAACTGGACTGTGTTTAAGAACTATCAGAAAAGGGAAGAACTCAGAACAAAACAACACCCATTCTCACATAAATCTTTCAGAGACAAAGCCTCCGGTATTTAATTAACAGTAGCTAAATGTGAATAAAGATGGGTTAAAAAAATACAGTTGTCATTCTAAAGTCTCACCTATAATTGGCACAGAAAGAATATGAAGAAAATAATCCCAGATTTGTTTGTGCTTATTGGTGAGAGTCTAATTGTGGCTGGAATGACAGATATACCCTTCTGGAGCATTTTAATTAAAGAACAACGAACTCTCTTTCTGGGATGGAGTGAAAGAATCCTTACCAGAAAATAATGAAGAACCCAAATGATCTGAAAACAGAACCAACTAAGGTAAATAAAGATAAAGTAAAGCAAGCAGGAAAGTCTCATAGTTGAAAAGAGCTTCATGAGTGTGCATTAAATTAAATTCTCCCTGGCTTTTAGGCTAGACGAAATTTATTTTTTCCAACCCTTGGAAACAGAAATAGTAGCACTCTTGAAGCAGAATTTGTAACTAATCCTAAGAAATGAATGTATCTCTAAATGTAAGATGTCCCCTAATTCAGCCGGGGGTAGTGGTGCACGCCTGTGATCCCAGCACTTTGGAGGCTGAGGCAGGAGGATCGCGAATTCAAAGCCAGCCTCAGCAATGGCGAGGCACTTTAGCAACTCAGTGAGACCATGTCTCTAATAAAATACAAAAAAGGGCTGGGGATGTGGCCAAGTGCCCCTGAGTTCGATCCCCGGTACCAAAAAAAAAAAAAAAAAAAAGATGGGCCCTAATTCTAATCCTTCATCCTTCAAAGAGTGATCATAGAAATAGGGGAAAGCTCATGGAGAGACATATTAGCCTCTAACAAAATAAGACAAAAGTGGGATGCCAACCATGGTGACGCATGCCTGTGATCCCAGTGATTTCAGGAGGCTGAGGCAGAAGGATTGCAAGTTCAAAGCCAGCCTCAACAATTTAGTGAGGCCTTAAGCAATTTAGCAAAACCCTGTCTTAAAATAAAAAATAAAAAGGACTGGGGATGTGGCTTAGTGGTTAAGTACCCCTGGGTTCAATCGCTGGTACCAAAAAGAAAAAAAATGGGATGGATAATATACATTTAACACTATATTTTTTCTTCCTAAAATTTCAGCATCACAATTTTATCTTTTCTATACTAAATGTGTTGGGAAAGCTACTTTGCTTGCCTAACTAGAAAACTGAGATAATAATAGTACTTCCATCATAGGGTTAGCCTGAAAATTAACTGATTTGATAAGGCAAAATGCCTAGCATATTGAGGTGGCGCATGCCTATAATCCCAGCACTTGGGAGGCTGAGGCAGGAGGATCGCAAGTTCAAAGCCAGTCTCAGCAATGGTGAGGCACTTAGCAACTCAGTGAGACCCTGTCTCTAATAAAATACAAAAAAAAAAAAAGGGGGCTGGGGATGTGGCCCAGTGGTCAAATGCCCCTGAGTTAAATCCTCGGTGCCAAAAAAAAAAAAAGCCTAGCATATTCAGTGAAGGTTAAATAATGTTATCATCCTCATTGCTAATGTTATTTATTATAAATGCCCAGCATAAAGCAAAGATTCAATGATCATCTATCATCATTCTTATCATCATAATATTCATTAGCATCATTTAATTGTTGAAAGATATTCACAACTAAGGTAGTCACTTTGGAGAAAATGAGTTTAAATATCTCTGAAAAGAAATTCCACAAGTATAGGCTGAGCTGCTACTGTTTGCCAGGCATTATTCTAAGAGCAAACAAAATTAGCATTCTTACAGCAGGGAATTGGGGAACAGACAAATAATAAATCCACAAATTACATAGTGTTCTAAGAGATAAATGCTACAGAAAATAAAACTTCAAGGAGGCAAGGGAGACATCTAAGCAAACTGCATTACAGGCAGAGGGAACAGCCAGCTCACAGCCCTGCTGTGGGAATACGTTTCTGAAGACATGCAAGGAAACCAATGAGGCCACTAGGAGTGAGTAAGAAGGTGAGTGACAGGAAGGGGGGTCACAGACATCAAGAAATGGAAGGCCACATCTCCCATATCAGAATAAAGACTGCTTTTATTTTAAGTGAGCTGGGAGTAGCTGGAGAATTTGGAGCAGAGGAAGTTCCACATGATATGGCTTATTTTTAAAAAGATCCCTCTAGCCACTGAGTTAAGAACAGACTGATGGGAATGAGTGAGATGCAAAGTAAGGAGAGATCTACAGCAGGAGGACTATAGGTGACAAAATTGTATGGCATGTGAGATTCGTGCTAAATGAGTTAATTGAAGCTGCTCTTCACACACACACACACACACACACACACACACACACACACACAAATGAATAACTATGTGAGATGATAGATATGTTAATTTGTTTCCCTACTGATTTATCATCTATATGTATCCCATAACGTCATGTTGTGTACCTTAAGTATATGCAACAATATTGACTAAAGAGAAACAGGGAAACCACTTTATAAACTAGCACAATAATCCAGGTAAGAAAAGAGAAGGTCCATAAACATGTCTCACATGAATTTATCAATATCCCATCTAGAGAGAATGTCAAGAGAACTCAAGGGACCATTATCAACAGTTATTCTCTCTTTAGGAGTTATTACATTGGTTTTGGAGTGGAATTGTACACGGCAAAATCGCATTTGCCATAAAGAAAGTGCTGTTAAGTATTTCAGAGTCAAAAAACTAGACTGTGTCTGGCACAAAGTAAACACTTAATATCTGCTTATTTAATTCAGCAAATCAGAATTTATTCAACTTCTTGGTGGAAAATGTTATTCAAATATGATTTTTAATGGGAAAAAAATATGACACAGAAAAAAACTTGGAAAACAAGAGACTGTTGTTTCTCAGTTGCTCAAGAAGCACAGTTACATTTTAATTCACATTCATTCATCCTTCATTAAACAAATATAATTGACCACCTACTGTGTATCAGATACTATATTGCTTTCCAACTGAATCACTTAACCAAGATTTAAGGGATCAAACAAAAAAAAACTAGGATGTGGAAACAATTTCAAAAAAGTTCACTTTTGGTTTGTAGACACGCAGAGCTCAGATAAGGCATCTGACCTGTTAAAAACCTAGGATTCAAAAGTTAGCACTACACCAAGAAGCTTACAATCTTTGTTCAACCTGGGTTCACAATGAGCCAAACAGAGAATTAAGATGATTATATTTTCAATATCATGTTAATTAATGTTTGTAAACATCTTAATTTTTCAAAAAACATCTTAAATATTTAAAGCATTTAAGTGGTCCTAAGAGTATTTTTCTCAAACTTGCATGATAATTATAGAAAGAAAATAGTCCCCTTCTATTTAAACAAAAAATATGTGTGTACTATTAGCAAGCCAATGTTCAATGATACATATGATCAAAGAAAGAATAATTAAAATTGCAATAATTTGGAATATCAATAACTGATATTGACAATTTTCTATGTGATAAAGTACAAAAAAGCATTTCAACAATGCCCATACATTTTAAAGTATTTTCTCCACCTAATATCAGTCTTCACTAGTTACATTTATGTACCCTGGCAAGCACAATGTATTCAGTCCATGTCAATGTTCTGCTGGAGGCACCACGAGGGAGATAAGAAGCCAATGCTAAAACACGATGTCACATATGGTAAATCTAAATCACCGTCTCTGTCATCAGAAGACAGCAGCTCTCTGTGATTTATACAAAATTCCTATAATGCTCTCCTCATTCTTTTTCTCTCTTACAAGTGTTGGCATTTATTCCCCTAATTCTTAAAGATTCTGCAAGAAATATAGAAGTCTTTCCTTTGAGGATGCATGAGCCTTCTGTGATTCCACAAAACCAGTTGGGATATCAGTAAAGGATGTTCAATGGACCCACTAACATTCTAAGGCCACATTATCAATTTCAAACTAATTATTTACCAATGGAGCCATAGACATCCATTACTTTTTAGTCTGTTCCTGACCCTTTGAGAAATGTCCCTTTCCACTTACAACTCTTAAAATGGCATGGTTAAGTACCATCAGAACCCCTCCAACACCCAAGGGAGGGTAATGAGACCAAGGCTGGCTCCTTTCTCTTCCACCACCCCAGAAAGTTCTTGGTCCAGAGGAGAGCACCTAACCCAAGCAAAACCAAAGTAACCTACTTTCTCTAGCTATATCCCACCTGCCTAAAGTTACCATCCAGAACAGTAGTCCTTTCAAATTACTATTCCTTCAAATGGACTAATCCACTGCTTAGGTTAGAACTCTTCTAACCTAATCATGAGCTTTCAGGGGACATCTCATATTGAAACCCTAACAGTAGATGACACAAAACAAACATGAACAATGAAAGAAAAGGGAGGGAAGGGGAACACAGAATCTATCTGCTTCTGAGGTCATGCATTATAGGGGAAAGTGTAGGCCTGCAAATCATTTTCCACACCAGGGATGGAAAAAAAGTCTGCCAGAGAACAAAGCTTATAAGAAGGAAAAAATGAAGAAAGCTGGACAAAATCCGGGTGTCACCTACAGTTATGGTTTCAATATGAGGTGTCTCCTGAAAGCTCATGATTCGATTAGGAGGGTTCTAACATACACAGTGGAGTAATCCATTTCAAGGAATAGTAATTTGAAAGAACTACTGTTCTGGATGATAACTTTAGGCAGGTGGGATATAGCTAGAGGAAGTAGGTTACTGAAGGCATGTTTGGGGGGAGGAGGGATATATTTTGTCTCTGGTGCTTCACTGTCTCTCTCCGCTTCCTGGCTGCCATGTAAATGAGCAGCTGTCCTCTGCCATGCCCTTCCACCATGAGGGTCTGCCTCAGCTCAGGCCCACAGCAATGGAGTCAACCAACCAGACTGAAACCTCCTAAACCATTAGCCAAAATAAACTTTTCCTTCTCTAAGTTGTTCTTGTCAGGTATTTTGGACACAGCCACAAAAAGCTGACTAACACATCAACTGAACGCTTGGTTCCAGTTACATATGAAGCCAGAACCTCTTCTTGGACTTCCCAATAATGAAAACAACAAGCTTCCATTCTGCATGCCCTGGTTGGGTTTCTGTCCCTTGCAGCAGGAGTGAATGTAGCCATGAAGGCCACATAGCTAGTAAAGAACTGACAAAGTATAACCAAAAATCCATTCTAGCCACATACCAAAAAATAAAATATGGGCTGGGGTTGTGGCTCAGTGGTAGAGCGCTCGCCTAGCAAGTGCACGGCCCGGGTTCGATCCTCAGCACCATATAAACATAAATGCATTGCATTGTGTTCAACTAAAGCAAATAAATAAATATTTAAAATAAATAAATAAATAAATAAATAAATAAATAAAATAAAATATGTGCATTTTGTCATTGACTCATTCATTCCACAAATATTTCTTTTATGTTGATTCTGAACCAGACATTGTCCTCAGCTCTGTGGCTACAGCACTGACACAACAGACCAAATCTAGAGCTTAAATTTGGCTGCAACAGCTATTATTGCATGTTAGCCCAAGTATTCCTAAGCTTGGACCCAAGGGGTGGACTTCAAGGAGGCTCAAAGACCCTAAATATGTTTAATACTGTGTCTATGTATATTTGTGGCAAGTTACAACATAAATTTTCTGTTTCAAAGACACATACGACTCAAGAAAAGATTAAGAAAAACCCTTACAGCATAAGTGTGATAGCCAGCTTTGCATTGCTGTGACAAAACAATTGAGGGGGAAACATTTAAAAGAAGGAAAGATTTATTCTGGCTCATGGTTTCAGAGTTTTCAATCCAAGAATGGCTACCTCCATTGCTTTGTGCCTGAGGTGAGGCAGAATATCATAGTGGCTAGAGTATGTGAAGGAAGAGGGTGTTTATCTCATGGCAGCAACCAAGAAGCTGCAGGGTGAGGGGCCAGGATCAAGATATACCTTTAAAGGCATGCCTGGGGACCTATTCCCTTCAACTAGTTCCTACCTCCCAAAGTTCCCACCCCCCCCCCCTTAAGAGTGCCTCCAGCTGGGGACCCAGCCTTCAAGACTTGTTGTGCCTTTGGGGAACATCCCAGATCCAAACTCTAACAATAAGCAGTCCTTGGGATCAAGAGGTCTTCAAATTCTTACAGAAATTTAATCTTGATCTCGGCATAGAGCTGGTGTTATGCAGAAATACCACTGTCTTTTATAGTAGATGATGAGGTTAACTCCTTTAATCAGGTCTTTTCCTATGAAAACAAAACTAAGAGCTAACAATGGGCTGCCTTAACCCCTAAGATGCTGGAAGCTGTCTCAAACATTAGCTCTTTAATTAAGGATTGTGCCTGAAGAAGAGGATAAAACAGAACCTTCCTCTAGATCACACAGTCTCAGCTCTCTCAAATGCTATTTGTGGCCAATATGTCACTCAATAAAGTTTAAACCCCTGATGGAAATAAAGGAACTGCAGATATTTCTTCCAAAAGAGAACCCCTACCGTAAATTTCTAAAGGCCTGGTTTACAAACATTGAAGTCATCCACAGCCAGTTTCACCTTTTTTTTTTTTTTTAATATTTATTTATTTGCTCTAGTTGTGCACAATGCATTTATTTTTACGTGGTGCTGAGGATTGAATCCAGGCCGCGCACGTGCTAGGCAAGCGCTCTACTGATGAGCCACAACCCCAGCCCCCAGTTTTTACCTTTATCCATTCTTTTCCCTTAACAACTTGAATTTAAAAGCCTGCATGTTACAACTTAATACAACTAAAGAGCAATCAAGTTGGACCCCAAAGGAAAGAAAATTTTCATCTGTAAAATAAATTTCTTCTAAACAGATACTGACAAGATTCCTTTCTGGATTCAAAAAAAAACAGGAATTAGGGTCACTGCTTTCCCTTCTTCGAAAAGTTCTTCCAGAGATGTCTAAAGAGCAGCAATTGTTATCATTATTCTCTCACCTAAACTTCCTCTAAGAATGTGATTTAGGGGCTGGTGCTGGGGCTCAATGACAGAGTTACAACCTTAGCACCACATACAAAGATAAATAAATAAAATAAAGGCATGTTGTCTATCTACAACTACAAAAAAAATTTTTTTTATTTAAAAAAAAAAAGAAGAAGAGTGTGATTTAGTGGTTTTCATGCTGGCCACTCCAGCATCTAGGGTACTAAAATCAGAATCCTTTTCGATGCAAACCAACTTGTTTCTCAATCTCCTGTCTTTCTATGGAATGACACTCAAGACATTTTCACAAGAAGTGTCACTAGAACAGACAATCTCATTTGACATTTTGGTAAGATTTTTCCAATTCCTCCCAAGATGGTGTGACCTTCTTGCCTTCTAGAGAGGTGAGAGGAAAAGCCAGGGCACCAACAGCCACTGCTTGGTGACTGAGCCCTACCACTGTCTTTCTGTAGCATAGGTGCTTGTTTCTCTGCCTATATCTGCCTTCTCATTCTGTTTCAAAATGCCAAGCTTTAAATAGATTTTTTTTAGTTAAATGTACCCAAAATATTTTTTGAATATTTTTTAGTTGTAGTTGGACACAATAGCTTTATTTTATTTATTTATTTTTATGTGGTGCTGAGGATGGAACCCAGCACCTCACATGCACCAGGAGAGTGTTCTACCACTGAGCCACAACCCCAGCCCCCCAAAATATTTTTTTAAACTGCCTTTTTAAGCAATTGCTTCTAGGGTTTGATAGCCTTACTGGTATGATGTCTTACCAACCAAACTTCTAATCATAAAAGTGACAAATCTCCACCATTACCTTATCTCTTTGAACACACTATAAAAAACACATGTAGATTTAGTAATATACTCACTCTATCCCCTAACCCAACCCAGATTTCAGCTTTTCTTTTTTTTTTTTTTTTTTAAGTTTGTTTAGCCTTACATATTAAGGCATAATGCCATTCATGATTATAAATTACATGGAAAAAATAAATCCATCAGGAGACAGACAATTCTTCAACTGTGTGTTGCTTCTGGGTTGTACACTAAGGGCTTTGTCACTGAAAGGCCACATCCATGCAAGAGGATGGCATCTCCTACCAGGAGGCATAGAAATTATCCTTAATCATAAAGAATAAGAAACCTTCACCATTTCATTTTGCTTTTGCTTTTGTCGTGTCTGAGAAAGTTCTGCGAAAAGCACATGATTCAAAAGTTTACTCTGGATCGAGATCTAATATTTACCAATAGAACCACACTTTTTTTTTAAGTTTTTCTCAAAGTGATTTTAAGGATAATCTCTACAGTTAGTGGTTGCTCAAAGTTCTTACAGTTGTTTTTAATAATGTCATATTTTCTGATATTAAATTAGTAAAATGACATCTCTTCAAGTTACCTGCTTTATTCAGTGTTCTAAACCACTGAATTCTAAGTATAAAAAAGCCATGGCTTAGGGACTTGCCATTTTCCCTACAGCCACCCTTTTCTCTTCTGCTTAGCAAGCACCACTGGGACATTCAGTCCCCCTTCCTTTCACACACCCATCAAAAGCCTCTTCCCTGCCTGTCTGAAATCTGAATTCCAACAACTTGGCAGTAAAGAGCTGTCACCAGGCCAGGCTCCCTGCAGGGGCATTCCAAGCATTGCCTAAAGACTCCCTAGTAGCAAAAGTTTTCTTAAAAGGACTTGGAATTTTAAAACAGGAACAGAGAAGATGCGATAGGAAATGCTTTATTTTCACTTAATGTCACATTTCCTTGAATTCATGGATATCTAGATTTAGACACATTACTCTGCTTAATCTTTCACCCCTTAATCTTTCCTGAATGCTAGAGTTCAAAGAAACAGCTGGACCAGATTTTGGATTTTACTTGTTTGTTTGTTTTTAACAGTCAACAAAATTTGAAGCCATCTTCCTCTCTAATATTTTGAACTGAAAAAGAGGGTGGGGGGTACTGGGGTTGTAGCTCAGTGGTAGAGCACTTGCCTAGCATGTGTGAGGCCCTGGGTTTGATTCTCATCACCACATAAAAATAAATAAATAAATAAAGGTCTATTGACAACTAAAATAATATTTAAAAAAAAAAAAAAAACAGCTAATAAGGAGAGGATACCTAATGACACTCCGGGAATCATGATTTTGTGTGTGTGTGTGTGTGTGTGTGTGTGTGTGTGTGTGTGTGTGTGCATGGTACCAGGGATTGAACTCAGGGGCACTCGACCACTGGGCCACATCCCCAGCCCTATTTTGTATTTTATTAGAGACAGGGTCTCACTAAGTTGCTAAGTGCCTCGCCATTGCTGAGGCTGGCTTTGAACTTGCGATCCTCCTGCCTCAGCCTCCCAAAGTGCTGGGATTACAGGCGTGCGCCACCACACCCGGCTCCGGGTATCATGATTTATCTGTTAAGTTGCAGTCAGATGATAACAGGAGTATAGTTTTAAAATGCCAAAAACAAGATATTTAACTTTTGATATAACTAAAATGATATTTGTTTTCCAAATATGTTCTTTTATCAATAAACATAAAATTTGAATCATACTGCAGAAGAGATACTTTCATTCTTTTTGTATTATAAAAATCTGAAATATTAAGCCATTGATATTAAAATATACATTTTGATTTAACCCTTGCTAATGAAAAGGAGTAGGTGATCTCCCTATGACTTAAACACTTTAAAAGCATCTAATACTAATTATTAAATATCAACCATGTATCAGTATAGATTTCCAAATACTCAAACAGGTATAATGTCACTTCTTACCCCCAAAGGACCACAGACAGATATTATCAATACTCCTAAAAGAAAATATATTTTTTATTTATTTTTTGGACTGTGGATTGAATCCAAGGTGCTTTACCACTGAGCTATATCCCCAACCCTTTTTTTCTATTTTTTTTTTAATATTTATTTATTTGCTTTTAGTTGTACACAATGTGTTTATTTTTACGTGGTGCTGAGGATTGAACCCGGGCCGCGCACGTGCTAGGCGAGCGCTCTACCACTGAGCCACATCCCCAGCCCCTTTTTCTATTTTTTGTATTTATTTTTTTGTGCATGGGGTGGGGAGGGCGCTGGTACTGGGTATTGAACTCAGGGGCATTTGAACACTGGAGCCACATCTCCAGCCCTATTTTGTATTTTTCTTATTTTTAGAAGCAGGGTCTCACTGAGTTGCTTAGCACCTCGCCTTTGCTGAGGCTGGCTTTGAACTCAGGATCCTCCTGCCTCAGCCTCCCGAAATCACTGGGATGACAGACAGGTATGCGCCCCCATGCCCAGCTCTACTTTTATTTTGATACAGGGTCTTACTAAATTGTAGAGGCTGTCCTAGAACTTAGAATCCTTCTGCTTCAGCCTTTAGAGTAGCTGGGATTACAGGTGTGTACCCCCACACTAGGCTCAGTATTTCCAATTTAAAGATGGGGAACTTGATTCAAAGTTAAATGATTTTCCAAGTTCTCAAAACATCTTCAGGGCATAACAAATTCATTCCTATGCACCTGAGTAGCTCTTTCTGCAATCCACATTGCATTTAAAGACTCATTATCAAACATTTATTTATTTAAGGATTTAACTTCAACCTTGAAATTAAATATGATTTATACAGTCATATCTTAATCTACCAGTGTCTTCAATACTTCAACATGGATCCAAGTTTTAAGTATTTAAGAAGAAAAAAATTGAAGATACTTTTTATTTTATTTATTTGTTTGTTTGTTTGTTTATTTGTTTATTTTTGGTACCAGGGATTGAACTCAGGGCACTTACCCACTGAGTCACATCCCCAGCCCTTTTTATTTTTTATTTCGAGACAGGTTCTCTCTGAGCTTCTTAGGGTCTTCCTAAGTTGCTGAGACTGACTTTGAACTTGCAATCCTCCTGCCTCAGCCTCCCAAGCCACTGGAAGATACTTTTTTTCAATTTTATTTTTTAGTTGTAAATGGACACTATACCTTTATTTTATTTATTTATTTTTATGTGGTGTTAAAGATCAAACCCAGTACCTCACACGTGCCAGGCAAGTACTCTACCACTGAGCTACAACCCCACCCCCAGATACTGACTTTAAGAGTTAAGAAAATTTAATTATCCTAAAAGATTACACAAAGATCACATTTTAAATATTACATATTCTATAGTAATTAGAAATTACAATTCATATTTACTTTGAGCACAATATAAATTAGGTTTTTCACATGGAGAACATGTAAATTTTTAAATATTTAAAGCATTTTAGTGACAAAATTTTCTAATTTTTTAGATCTAAATTAATGATCTTTTTATTTTTAAATTCAAATTTTAAATTTAAAAAATTTTAAACCCTGATTATATTATACTCCACACTGTATCTTCTTCACTAATTAATTTATATGTTCACTATGTGCATATAAGTGCCACTATTATGCCATAAAGTAGATAAACTGTTTATAGCTAAGCAAAAGTTGTCTAAAAAAGCAAGAGAGGGGCTGGGATTGTGGCTCAGCGGTAGAGCGCTCGCCTAGCACGTGCGCGGCCCGGGTTCGATCCTCAGCACCATGTACAAATAAACCCATTTAAACCCATTGTGTACAACTAAAGCAAATAAATAAATATTAAAAAAAAAAAAAAAAAAAAGCAAGAGATTAACCAGGCACAGTGGCCCATGCCATAACGCCAGGTCTCAGGAGGCTGAGGCAGGAGGATCCTGAGTTCAAAGCCAGCCTCACGAAAGTGAGACACTAAGCAACTCAGTGGGACTCTCTCTCTAAATAAAATACAAAATAGGGCTGGAGATATGGCTCAGTGGTTGAGTGCCCTTGAGTTCAATCCCTGGTACAAAAAAAAAAAAAAAGCGTGACACTAAACTTACTGTAAGAAAGAGAGATTCAAATACATATGCTTTCATGAATGAGATCCATTAATCAAAGTTCTGTGCTCACAAATAATGCGCTTTTTTTTTTAATTTGTGTCATATGCTCCCCTTTTTTAAATATTGCATCAACATTATTGAGATATAATTTAGCTACAACAAACTGCTGCCTTCTCTTTTTGACCCCCTCACCACTACTCCAACCCTTGATTTCCTTAGAAGTCTTTTCTTCACTAGCAGATGCCAAAGTAACGTTTAGACCACTCCAAGCTATTGAAGCTTTGAGATGGCATATAAATTCTTTTTTATAATATATTTTAGTTGTACACAATGCCTTTATTTATTTTTACGTGGTGCTGAGGATCGAACCCGGGCCGTGCACATGCTAGGCAAGCGCTCTACCGCTGAGCCACAATCCCAGCCCCCATATAAATTCTTATCAGGAAGAAGTAGAAACAATTCTGAAAGCCCAAAAAACAGTGGCCTGGAAATGAGAATAGTGTGATAAAAGTACCCAAATAATTAAAGGCTTTCAGTTTTAAATCGTATTTGTAAGGACCTAGGAAATGCGGATTCATGAAGGTTAATGAATGATCGTATTTGCCAGAGTGGACACCTGTGTCTCTGCCTGTCCAAAGCCCAGATTGAAGAACCAGGAGGGGTCTCCTCCAGCTCAGTGCATGATGAAGTCACCTCTGAAACAGGCTCTGCTCCTCCCCCAGCCGCAGTGCTGCCTGAAAGATGTGACGATTACCTAAACCACTGCAACAGAGATAACTGTAGTACTGTATTTTTTCTAGAATCTAAGGAAATGGGGCACTCTTTTTTTCAGCTCTGAGTGTAAGAGAACAGGGGTAAGGCAGAAGCCACTAGCCGCCATTTAGCCTCCTTTGGGACAACACCTGCTCAGGATGTGACTAATACTGAGGACACAGCAGAACCCGGGGAGATGGAGAGACAGTCCTGCAAACTGTGATGCCAAGATTTCCCAGTTACCTTATTACAATATCCTCTTGTTTTGCTAGAAATGGCTTAAATTGAGTTTTCTGATTCTTGCAACCAAAAAACATCCTAATAAAACTAGTGTCTTCACATAACACTCATTCTTGGTCACATCCAGGAGTGTGGTACTTTTTGAACTCTTTTCCATCAACAGTCTGGTAAACGTAGAAAACATCACCATAAGGAATTTATGTTGGCTAACAGGAAATAACTTTCTCATAGAGAAATTTTCAAGGGAGGGGTTACAAAGTAGTTTTCCTTTCAAAGTATTTTATTAAAGCTTTAATGTTTTAGAGGTTCTTCTGTACTGTGTGCACACGAATAGATTACATTTACAATAAACAGGAAAATCTTTCTTTATGGCATAATTAAAAGAAGGCAATGTTCTGAATAATTTTTTTATTTATTATGAAGATCTAAGAGGCAGGAGTAAGATGTACTTTCTATGCCTTTTCAATCCCCATGATTTTGTCTAAAAACTGCAAGTATTCCCAAGAGAAATGTTATAATTTGATTAGTTACTATTTAAAATTTGACAAGATTTTCTGGGACAAATTTGTTTATTTGTAAACTGATTAATTATCCAAATCAGATAAATGGTTTTTGCTAATCTGCATGTAACAGTCACAGAAGTTCAATCAGAATTCCTGCCAATAGGAAACCTCAGAGAGAGTAGCACCAGCTGTTCATTGGAAACTTATATAAAAACTGTATCCTATTGGATCCAAAACAAGTACATGTTTTGTGTCAATAAATAAAACAAAAATTGCTTCATTACTATGTTCTAGTAGAGAAGAAATATTAGCAACTAAAAGATCACGTAGGCTTTAAAATGTAACAAAACATGAAAATTCTAGTCAAAGAAAATAATGTATATTTAGAAATTCTAAAACTATTACTAATGTTGATACACTCCAAGTGTTTGTAGTACATCAAATGAATTACATGCATCAAACCAGAAACAAAAGAAAAACATAAGTATTCACAATTTAATAACATGTATTATTAAAGGAATAAAATAACAAAATAAATAATAGATAAGGCAGTATGCCTCCAAACAGCTTACTAGACAAATACCAGCTTAAAAACTAGTATAGTACAAATGTTTGTAAACATAAAACAGCAGCAGATTTAACAACCATGCAATAGGAACTCAGATAAGATTCCAAAAAGACATTCATGCTAATTTTCCAGATAAAATAATGTAAATAATAACAGTGACAGCTTCCACCTAGTTAGCACTTAGATGCCTGATGCCATAGACCTGATGGTTACCAAACATTTGACATATATTAATTTCCATTAGTTTCATGGCAGTACTACAAACTGAGCAATAATCTTACTTTGCAGATAAGAAAGTTGAGATGTTTAATATTAAATAACTTCTGAAGGTCACACTATGAGAAAAAGTGGAGCAATAATTTGAAATCAGATTCATCTAAGCCAAAAAGCCCATACTCTAAACCATCTGCTAACCATTCATTCAACATATTTCTTGAGTACCTACTGCATGACAGATACTATGAAAATCCCAGGGGACATAATATTAACAAAATAAGGTGAAGTCTCTGCCCTTAGGGAGTTTAAAGTCTAGAGGAAGAAGAAAACATAATCAGATACTCATAGAAACAGAACCAAAATTAAAACCACAACTGTGATCAATTTTATGAAGGAAAAGAATATGGTGCTGTATAGCATAGAGGATCTCTCACAGTCTGAGAGATCAGTGACAATTCACTACAAGAGTCATAGAGCTGAAATCTGAATGAGGAATAAGTGAAAGGCTTGCAGGTAAGAAGGGAAACTGACCAGAGGGGGAGCACATGCAAAGACCTTGTGGCAATAGGGAGCTCATAACATTCATGCAACTAAAAAGAAGGCAGAGACCTAGAGGAAGGTAGCATAGTACAAGATGTAGCTCACAGCTCAGAGACTTGGAAAACCAAAAGTCAAGCTGGGCACAATTACATTTTATCCAGATATGAACAAATGAAAATTTCCTTCAAATCTGTACTTTTAGTTTTTTCAAGTAATTATACCTCAATAGCAATGGTGAATATTTTCATTCATAAATCTTTTCTAGGTCTAAAGTGAAGCACTAAATGGACACTGTCCCTTCAGTGATTGTGATGACAAGCTACTCTCATCCCTACACATCTGCTTGGTTCATGCTGTCATCATGTATCATCCCAATTCCTCGGCTACCTGCCAGTTGCAGGCTTCTGTTTGTCCTCCCATTCTCGGATCTTTCTAAAGCAAAACCAGATCATTTTATTGTGCTGCTTAAAAACCCTTCAATGACTTCACATTGCCTAATAGGGAATACATCATCTTGTCTAACCATCTAGTCTCATATTTTGTTAGAATATAGTAGAGCCACAGTTGGGGACTTCTGGAGAACTGGTTCATTTCTTGGGGCTCTGTTATTCCTAGGGCATTAGCCTCATCTTCATAGTCCAAGATGCCTTCTTCCCATGCCCATGGATGGGGGACTACACACCTCCTTTAATGGTTTTTCTTCGATATGTTGTGTATGGCCTCACCTGGTTATGAAAGAGACTAGGAAATGTGGTCTTTATTCTGGGACCCACGTACTTCTCTTAGTATGAAAGAAGGGGAAAATGGATTTCATGGAATAACTAACTAGCAGTCTCTGAAACAGAAATTAACATTAACATGTCTTTTTAAAATTAAATGTTTCAAACTAAATGATATAGTTGACATTAATTCTTTATAATTTATTGGACTAACTGTAACTTTCATTTTGGAAAAAAAAACAACGTATATTATGAACACTGGTCTATTCTTTAGAAAATGCTTATAGACTAACTTTATAGGTATCCATTGTCAGAGAAATTACTGCCTGTCAAAACTTCTACATGACAAATTTACCAAAATAATTATTGATTCAGATTCTCTAATTGTTAACAAAGTACTTTTATACTTCTGAGAGATTCCTTAGCAGCTGAGACTTTGGAAATAAGCACTTGGTTTCTCCCCTAACAGATAACAATGACTTCATTTGTACTGACCAGGAAGGAAGACTCTGAAATCATGACCTGTCAGGTAAAGAAAGAAAGAAAAGTAAATAAAAGTCCCTTTCTCATCTATTAATACTAGAAATGCATTAATTTAGTAAAGTTTTTAACAACTAACACTTCTCACTGACAGTGAATCTTGATTTAAGTAATACTTCTCATTCCTAGCCACCCACAAGTTTAGAATTCTGAATATAACAAAATTCCTTTCTTTACTTCCCCCACCAACTGTAAAGAACCAGAACTGAAATTACCTTCTCTGAAAACATGGTCGAAGCCAAAAATCTACTTGCAATGCAAATGTTTAAGTAGTTATGTCCCTGATATTAGCAATGACCTTGAACACTCTCAAAACAAAAGTGACCAGTCTTTAAATCATTAACTTACTTTGGATCCCTAATGTAGCTATGTTTGGTGATTTGGGTATTCAATTTTTTTAAGTCACTGTCTTTACATGGCTTGATATTCTTTTTTTTTTTTTTTTTTTTTTTTTTTTTTTTTTTTTTTTTTTTGTGGTGCCGGGGATTGAACTCAGGGGCACTCGACCACTGGGCCACATCCCCAGCCCTTTTTTGTGTTTTATTTAGAGACAGGGTCTCACTGAGTTGCTAAGTGCCTCGCCATTGCTGAGGCTGGCTTTGAACTCGCGATCCTCCTGCCTCAGCCTCCCAAAGTGCTGGGATTACAGGCGTGCGCCACCCGGCAGCTTGATATTCTTAAACTAGATTTAGTTTGAATGTTATAGAAATGGAAAAAAACTCTGATAATGTTTGGTATCACTTATCTCAAAATTACTTTTCAAAACATTATATTTTTAAACACCATTATAGAGAAATATAGTTTGTTAGAACTGAAAGAAATTGAATGACAATGTTTTATTTTTTCGAATTATTTTATAATTTGTACATATCTACCTTTTCTCTCTCTCATTTTTCTCTCATATGTAAATCCTAAAGCAACGAGTATTCATTCAATAAGTAACACTGTGTTACATTAAATAAGCCAGACACAAAAGCACAGCTATTGTAAGATTCCACTTACATGAGGTACCTAGAATAGGCAAACTTATAAAGACAGAAAATAGACCCAAAGTTACCAGGGGATGAAGGTAGGGGAATATGAGGATTTATTGTCTAAAGGATATGGAGTTTCTATTTGAGACGATGAAAAAGTTCTGGAAACAGTGGTGGTGGTTACTCAACACTGTGAATATAATTATTGCTGTGGAATTACAGACTTAACAAAAACTAAAACGGAAAATTGTATGTCATGTATATTTTTTCACAATTTATTTAAAAAGGCGCTGAGAACTTACTACAGTATTAAACTGCCTATAAGCAGTGACAACCAGCACATGCTTAGGCCCTCTGTCCCCTTTCCCCAATACCATACTGCCCAGAAGCAGAGAGAAATCAGAGCTCTGCTCAGTGATTTTCCTGGTAGCCAGATCAGAGCACTGGGATTCACCTTCATGACATAAATGATCAATCCTAATCCTCGTGGGGCCAAATGCTATCACTCTACAATCTGAAATTTAAGAAGAGAGACACCCAATACAGGAAGTACAGGGTCAAAGTCATGCAAGTGGTGGGACCCAGAGAGAAAAGTTCCTGCTGTTGGGACTCTCACAGCAGCCCTGGTGTTGGCCTCCCTAATGGCCCCTTGTTGAGCTCATCAGTCAATTTCTTGGTGCTCCTCCAGTATCCTCACAATAAATCTCCTTCTTTTCTTAAAAAGGTAGCCAGAGATGATTTCTGTTCCTTACCAACAAAGAACCTTCCTTCCAACACAATGAAGTCATCTAAATCTTCACCTTTATCCAGGTGGGCAAAGTGATGTACAAGTATCCCTTGCTTCCCAAATCTTTCAAGCTTTTGAGATCAGATAGTAAGAATTAGGATATCAGGGGACACTATGAGTTGTTTATGAAGATTTCCAAGGCAATTAACTATAAAGTGTGCAAATAATTAAATATGAGTTGAACATGAGTTGGAGGTACTTTATTCTTTGAGATTTTTACAAATAACATACTTTGATTTATCACTAGAAATGTTAACAACTTTTAAACCAGTTTTATTTTTCAGGGGCTTTTTGTTAGTTTGTTTGGGCTCTTTATGTTTAGCATTGGTGATCCATATAAATTCCCTACAAAATATGAACAATCCTCTTTCTACAGGCAATCATATGTGGAGAAAAGCAGTATCTGTCCTCAGTGATTGTTTCATAATTAGCCATTCCCACTATAGGTCTCAGGAAGCAGGACAACTAGGGTTTACTTCATTCAAAAGTTTTACTAAGTTTTACTGCTTGCTTTGGCAGCACATATACTAAAATTGTAATGATACAGAGATTAGCATGGCCCATGTGCAGTGCAAGAATGGCTCACAAATTCATGAAGCATTCCATATTGTTTTAAAAAAAAAAAACCCTAAGTTTTGTAGATTAAAGGAAGGAATATGGGAGAGGAGAGGGAGGACAGGAAGGAAAGAGAGGAGGGATGGGGGGGATTATGAACTGAAATCGAATTCCATGTGTATGTGAGTTTGTCAGAATGAGCCCAACTACTACATATAACTATACACTTGTAATTAAAAAAAAAAAAAAAAAAAAAAAAAAGAGGTAGCACCTTGGAGACATGATTAGACCATGAGCCCTTCACCCTCATAGGTTGTTATAAAAGGCTAAATTTGGCCCCCTTTTGCCCTTTCTTGCCCTGTTGCCTTCCATCAGGCAATGATGCAGGAAGAAGACTCTCAATAGATGATATGAGCCAATGAATTTCTGATACTTGTTTAAAAAGAAAAAAACTAAGTTTTCTTTAGAATGCCATTGAGGAATTCTCTTGGATATAACCAATATATATATATATATATATATATAACAAAGTCTAGCATTTTATAACTGGCACAAAGAGATCTTTATAATGATATTTTAACAGTGACTCAAACATCTCAGTAATAGAACCTCAGTGACATATGTCTGAATTCTAAGAACTTAGATATAAATTGAGATTATGCTTTTTTCACTTCCTCAACCTTTCCCTGCATTCATAGGAATGTATCAATGGCCTTTGTCACTTTTTAAGACATTAAAAGGAAAAGAAGGTATGGTAGACTCCATACACAGAAGAAGGGTATTTCAAACCAAGTGTGACAGTGTATGTGAGTGTGTGTGTTTGTGTGTGCAAATCCTCGCAGTTAAATGCATTATAAGGCAAAAATAATTAAGAACTACTTTAGATAAAAATCTGTCCTTATTTCCAAAGCTTCCAGGGATCTATAAAACTTGAATTAAGTTCATGACTCATGAAGAAAAACTATGAAACACTGGAGATGGGAAGAAACAAGGAAAGGGGAAATAAAAGTATAATATACAAAGGAGCTGAGTACATTTTCTAAATTTCCCCCCACAATTAATTGCTAAGCTTCTTGACCAAGCTTTATATCCCTAGCCTCATTCTCTCAGGACTCAGTAAATCCAGCATATATTACAAAGACTGAAATAAGTCTTTCTTAATAATCTCAGAGGGTCTGAACCAAGTTTAAGCCTCTCACATTTGGTAAAATTAGCATAAAATAGATTCTCAGGTTATTGCTTCTGTTTTTTGTGTCTCTCAAAAATATCAAACTGTTGGGCAGGGTTGTGGCTCAGTGGTAGAGCACTCGCCTAGCAAGGCCCTGGGTTCAATCCTCAGCACCACATAAAAATAAATAAATAAAGGTATTGTGTCCAACTACAACTAAAAAATATCAAAACTGTTTGCTTATAGTTTTTCTGATCTATTAAAATGGACAGAAAAAAATCACTGATTTTTTTTAGATGAAAAATTACCAAGAACACATAATCAATTACAGGAATAGATAAAACAAATATCCATCTTAATAATCCTGCAAAGTTCAGCTCCTGTGCCATCTCATTCTTGAAGTCCCCCAGGTCATCCCAAGCAGAAGAGGAAAAAGGACTCTTCTGACATCCTATGCCACTGTTTCTAACCACCTTTATGGCATCTGTAAAGAAGTACTTCACAGTGCAGAAATTCAACACCAGTCTTGACTGTTACTAAATATTCAAAAGTGCTACACTGATTCCACAAATATTTATTCAACACCTACTATGTACCAGGAATTTGTCAGATGGTAAGCATATAAGGATGCAAAGGACCATGTTTTCTTGGTACTTGTTAGTCCCTGGTCTTAGAGCACTCACAACACTGAGAGCAAAAATAACAACTGCATTCATTTCTCTAACAAGTGATGGCCCAATGTCGTATCACAAATTGTCAAAGGAAGATTATATTTTTGAGATAATATTTTATAGATTAATATCTTTACATGTATATCCCTAACCCATACTGTAGCTCATTAAGCATTTACTGAAAGAATAAATCATCTTAGCATGCTTCAGCAAAAAGTACACCACCGGGACAGTCACGTGGACTTCTTTCGTCATGTGAACCCTCTGTCAATTCTATGATTAAAGTTTTTTTCTGAATAGCATGATAGTTTAACTTTTTTTTTTTTTTTTTCTTTTTCTTTTTTTGGTACCAGAGATTGAGCTCGGGGGTACTCAACCAATGAGCCACATTTTGTATTTTATTTAGAGATAGTGTCTGAGTTGCTTAGAGCCTCACTGTTGCTAAGGCTGGCTTTGAACTCACAATTCTTGGGCCTCAGCCTCCACAGCCACTGGGATTACAGGCGTGGGCCACCACACCCCGCTATTCTTAATTCAAGGTTGGAGATTTATGGTGTGTGTTGTTATAACCTATGTAATAGCTATTGTTAACCAATTATTGATTTGAATTTTGAGAAAGCTAACCCATCCTTTTCAGACGGTAAAAGAATTTGCTGATTTAGTTCGAACACTTACACAAAAACCCCTCACAAACTAATGCTATAAATGTTGCCTTAGGCAATCTAAACCTCATACTGAGTTCAAGGTTACTAAAAGAACAAGTCAACCATGCAAAAATGTATATTTTACATGTGTAAACAGACTTCTGAAGTAAAACAGACTATATGTTTACTGTATAAAATAAATAACCATCATAATTGCTCAGTATTACTGGCTGGACAGACATTTTTAATACCAATGTGAACTAGGAACAAGTTTTTCATGGTAAACATATGAGTATTTCAGTAACATGCTTTATTTATACTTTTTTTAATATTTATTTATTTACTTTAGTTGTACACAATGCAATGCATTTATGTTTACGTGGTGCTGAGGATCGAACTTGGGCTGCGCACATGCAAGGAGAGCACTCTGCCGCTGAGCCACAACCCCAGCCTCTTTATTTATACTTTTGAAAATAAATATTATTGACGTAGCTTAGAGGTAGAGCGCTTGCCCAATATGTGTGAGGCCATAGGTTCAATTCCCAGCACCACAAAATTATAAATATAGATAGATATAAAAATAAACATATATATGTATACATACATTATTGATTAACAGTAATAATAAGTTGAATCCTTAAAAACATCATTTTCATGTTAATTAGCTTTCTTGGCTATAAAAGTAATAGGTGCTTAATTAAAGAAATATATACAAAATCTGGGAAATAAAGGAGATATAAAAAGGAGAGTTAAAAATCAGCCATTCACTAACCATGCGTTGCCAACCACTGTTAGTATGCTGTTCTATTTTCCCTGTGTCTTGTTTTGAATATTTTTATTAAAATTGTGGTTTCCTAAAGTTATCTATTAATGAATTTACCATCTAAATTGGTATGAAAGTAGAAAGATAACCAACCACACACAGAAAAGAAATCAATGGAGGCTTGGGTAGTGGCTCAGTGGCACAGGGCTTGCCTAGCAGGTGTAAGGCACTGTGTTTGATTCTCAGCACCTCAAATAAATAAATAAAATAAAGGTCCATTGACAACTAAAAAACATTTTTTAAAAAGACATTAATATACTTGAAAGGCATACTTTTTTTTTAAATATTTATTTATTTGCTGTAGTTGTACACAATGGGTTTATTTGTACGTGGTGCTGAGGATCGAACCCGGGCCGCGCACGTGCTAGGCGAGCGCTCTACGCTGAGCCACAATCCCAGCCCATGAAAGGCATACTTTTAACCATTAAATAAATGAATAAATGGTTGAATGAATGCCCATTAGTTTCACATGTCTGATTATGATTCAGTGATCCATTACCAAATTCTTATATTAAAAAAGTAAGTCAGGCACGGTGGCGCATGCCTGTAATCCCAATACTTGGGTGGCTGAGGCAGGAGGATCACAAGTTCAAAGCCAGCCTCAGCAATGGCGAGGCACTTAGCAACTCAGTGAGACCCTGTCTCTAATAAAATACAAAATAGGGTTGGGGATGTGGCCAAGTGGCCGAGTGCCCCTGAGTTCAATCCCCGATACCAAAAAAAAAGTAAAACTTGCTGGGCGCAGTGGCACACACGCACATGCTGTAATCCCAGTAGCTCCAGAGGCTGAGGCAGGAGGATTGCAAGTTCAAAGCCACCCTCAGCAATTTAGCAAGGCCCTAAGCAACTTAGCAAGACCTTATCTCAAAATTAAAAATTAAATAAAGGACTGGAGATGTGGCTCAGTGGTTGAGTGCCTCTTGATTCAATCCCTAGTACCAAAAAAATTAAAAAAGTAAAACTCACTTACTACATTATACATTTGCCATAAAAGTCCATGATTACTTCTTTTACTGAAGCCATGTACTCTGACTGGAATTTAAGTTTTAAAGTTTAATTCTGTAGTAGTCTGTACACAGTCTCTAAGTTATCTAGACACCATCTGTACCATACCAGTTCCAAAGGGAAAATGTGATTGTGAAAAGAGCTACCTGTGCACAAATAAAAGACTTCTCTTAAACCTAGAATGAAGCCACGCAGTTGCCTCTGAATTCTAGTCTGTCAAGACCAAGTATTTAGGGGCCCTTGAACAGGGCTAGTTGTTTACCTGACTGAGCTCTTACTTCAGTGATGGTCCAAGGCCTGTAGTGATATTCATGAAATGACTTCTAGGTTTTAGAAACAGTCCAGCTTTCAGTTTAAACTAGACTTCATGTTGACCACTTCAGAAGCTGTCTTTGAACCTGAGCTGGTTTCAAGTTCCACAACATCATACTTCTAACCCTTAGACTTCCCAAAACAACTCAGTATTAAAGATTCCATCATGTGTCCTCCCCACTGAACATGTATGCAAATATTCAATGGATTTCTATATAATTTTTATCACATTATCAGATGCCATAGCCAAAACAAAGCTCAGTTTCTGTGCCCATAGCAGAAAACAATATTTGGCTATTATTTCGAAGGTTCTGTTTGGAAGATACTAAGATGACTTTCGAATTATGCAAAAATAAAAGTTCCATTCCATGCTTCATCTACAACTCCCTACTAATCAAACAATTCTATTACAGAAAATATTTTCACAACTATACGGATGGCATAATTAAGTAAAAGAAGAAGAGATAATAAATCATATCTGTAAACATTTAAAGGTCAAACAATATTCAATTAAAAAAATTAGGAAGAGAAATTCAAGGGACTATAATTGGGAATAATAAAATGTAAGCATTTTCATAGTCTTGTTATCCAAGGAATTAAGTCAGAATTATCAACTATGTGAATCACTCCTTACCCCACTTGACATCCATTATTGAACATGGAAACAAAGCAAAGGAAAAATAAACTGAATTGGTCAAAATCAAGCAAGAAGTAAAAATAAGGGCCTCAATCTTTTGTCACTCTAACTAAGAAACTATTATGACACTTTTGAGATCAGTGTTACAACTGGTAATCATCTGACAGTTCTTCAACACCTTAACTTGATGAAATCTCAAGCCAAAAGTATCAATCACTTAAACATGTACACAGACATACAAACACAAGTATACACACTTTTTATTTACCATAAGACAAGAGCATCTTATGAATGGCCAAAGAAGAAATGGCATACCTCACTGGTTCTACTATCCCTACCATCCTAAGAATTCTGCTAACACTTTTTGTGTTTGTTAGCTTCCTGTTGCTGTAATAAAATACCTGACGTAACCAACTTATAAAAAGAAAGGTTTATTTTAGCTTAAAGTTTTGGAGGCTTCAGTTTAGGACTGATTGACCTCACTGCTTTCAGCCTGTGATGGCATAATACCTCATGATGGGAGCATATGGTGGAGGGGGCCGGCCATTCACCTTATGGCAGCTGAAGCAAACTAAAGAGAACAGGAGAAAGGAGCTATATCCCAATATAACCTTTAAGGGTAAGCCTCCAAAGAGCTAACTTCCTCCCACTATGCCCAACCCCTTAAAGCTTTTGCCACCTCCCAATAGTGCAATGAACTGGGGACCACACCTTTAATACATGGGCCTTTGGGGGAATTTAAGATCTAAACTCTAGCACTTTGATCCTGAAAAATCAGACTCATCAATTGGAACACAATTATTTTCTTTTGATTCTTATAAATGGCATGAGAGTTATTTTTTAAGGACCTTGCATGGTTTTAATGTTTAGGACTTTCTTTGACTCATGAAACCACATTGTCCTCCAATTTTTAGAAATTATAAAGCTCACAGAAGCATATACCCATGCCACATGAAATATTATCTAGGCAGTTATTGGGGTAGTATTCCCTACTTGTTAGCTTAGAGTATAATGTGTAAATATTTTATTTTGCAAGTTAGGTCTAGGACTATGAAACCAAAGTTTCAATACATTGTAATTTCTCAATATATTGTTGCAGGTCATTATTTGTACACTTCCCGTATCAAAGACAGTAGATACTTCTGGCTGAATTAATAACCTTAATTAAGCCATTACAAAATTAAATAGGATTATTTCTCAATAGTTGAAACTTTTCATCTCTGAATTTAGAAAATTATTTTATAACACAGAATCCCTAACTTTGAAAATGATCAACATGTTAATAAAAATCAAAGCAATGAAGACTAGAACATGAACAACATGGTCCCTTTAGAAATTAAATGAGCCTTATTAAAGGTGCCTGATGCTTTCTGAAAGCATCTCAGAAGTTTCTGCAACATTATTTCTTTTTAAATATTTTTATTTATTTGCTTTAGTTGTACACAATGCGTTTTTTTTTTTTTTTTTATTCAATGCGTTTTATTTGTACATGGTGCTGAGGATCGAACCCGGGCCGCCCACGTGCTAGGCGAGCGCTCTACCGCTGAGCCACAATCCCAGCCCCTCTGCAACATTATTTATATATCTCATATACAGCAAAGTTTGGAAATGTGTGTTAATAAGATAATCGATAATTGCAGGTTTAACTCTATGTGACAGTCCCAATTTTAAAAGAAATAACGTGTTTTTCAATGAGCCCCATTTTCAAAGCAGAAAAGTACTATTTTTGATCATCAAAGATACATTGATGCCATTATTTGTCAAGTGAAATATCACAGCACTTGAATAGTTTGTGCTGATTATTCCATAAGGCTACTCTTAAGCCAGAATTCATTTAAGTCCTAAGCTAGTTATCTGCTGCCCTTGAATACTTTTTGGACACTATTCAATGAGGGCCAGGAAACTGCATCAGAGCACATCAGCAATGACTTTCATTCACTACAATGCCCTTTGAAAAGATGTTCAGAAGCAAGTAGCAGGACAGAGGAATGGCATACCCAATTCCTGACTTACAGAGTACTACACAATTTTGTGAACCTCTGAGCAGTCTTGCTCAGAAAAGGAATATCCAATCAAAGCTTCAAATTCCACCAGTGACAGCTTTTCTAAAGACTCTTCTTTAACTTGAACTAGCATTATTAGAGCCTTGTCAGATTACTCTCAACAAGACTCTGTTCATTAATAGAAAAATAATATTCTGCACAAATAAAATCCAAGGAAATTCAATTTTGAAACACCATCAAGAAACATGACTACAAATAACAAATATTTATATAAATGTATATGTGACATTTCTAGTCATTCAAGCTTATTTTTCTCAAGGCTTAAAAAGTATTATGTATATGCAGCCAAAGAAAAGCATACTTGGCTCGGAATCTGGAGACAGGGTTTGAGTTTCAGCTTTTCGCATTGATGTCTTCTGTTTCTAGGGTCAGTCACTTCACTTTTCTTAGAGTTTCCTTATCTCCAAAATGAGTAGGGCAGACTCCACAACTGTTAAAGTTGTAGCTCCAAGATTTGACACTGACACTCCTTCTAGTATTTGTTTTATAAGTTGCCCATATGCATGCCTTTGCTGTATAAGGCACTATAGAAAAATGGCCTTTTGGTTGTCTAGGTTTTATGCTCTACTCCTAGTCTTTTTTATTACATTATCCACAAATATAACTATTGCTCACAGTCACCAAGGTAGTGATAATTACTGCAATAGCTAGTACTTACATAAGTGCTTATTACATGACTATACTGTGCTAAGCACTTTACACATACTAACTCTCTTCTCACCACACACCCAGGGGAAAGAAACTATTATTATTCCCATTTTTTCAACTGAGGGGACTGAGGTACAGGTGGGTTATGTAACTTACCCAGGGTCATAAGGTTTATAAGTGGAAGATTTGGGATTCAAACCTCAAACCCACTCCTAGAAGCCCATCTGTTTAACTCCAGCATTGCACTTAGCTAAAGGGTCCATAGAAGGTGAAGTGCAGCAGAAATATCTGCAAAATATTGGCAGAGGCCCCAAAACTGCACTTATACTATGAATTCTCCCGGGAATAACTGATAGTTTGTGATTTACAAACCCAGCATACATACTTGCAATTCTTATTTCTTCCTTCCATGCTTCAGTTTTGCAAGTAAATAACAATGATGGAAAGAGATTAAACTAAATCTACCTTCCTTCTCTCAATTATTTGGGGAAATGTACAAATAACAGGAACTGTGGGACTACGGGTTACTTCCACATCCCACTGCTGAGTAGGCAGTGCTCCGTTATAACAAGCTCCCAGTCATGGTCCAAGGACGCTGCATGTTAAGTCATGTGCCCCAAAAAATGAACAGCTGAAAACGGTAACCAGGCAGGCAGTAGAAACACTAGTTCTGTAGCCTCAAATCTCTTAAGACTGGGGAGTCTAAGAGCCTGGAACCATGAGGTAACCAAAAATACCTGCGCAGCAAAATATATTACAGTGTGCAATTAAACTGGGCAGTGGTACACACAATTAGGGCAGAGAGAAAATACTATTAATCAAAAAAAGTCCTATTTAACTATTCAGCACATTGTTTTCATATATGTATATACATATATTTCCCCAATTATTAACCAACTCCAATCTTGCACTTGGCTGACATTCAAGAGATGTTCCCTATGGGAACCGGAGAAAGCAGGTCTGAGTTCTGGAACCCGGGCAGCCGCCCCTAGGCTGCCCACAAGGCGGGGCAAGTCCTCATTTGGCAAGGACAAAAGGAAATTACTTCAGCGAAGAGGAGACGGTGAGCTCCTCCCGTAGGACAAAGCCACACTTTTGGCTCACCACATCTCGCCCGAGTTTCACGTCCAAGGCCACGGACTTCTATCGACTGCTCTTCAAACCCAGCACTGACAGACAAGGGGATGAGAGCGGTATTGAGAAAAGATGGGAAGAGAAGGTGTTTTGTTTTCCCAAATGAGAAAACCAACCCACATTTTAATCAAAACGACCTATGGAGAAGCCAGCGAAGACTTCTTCGCCCGGCCTGTCTCAGGACTTTTGAATCACTTCCTCCTTTTCTGATGTGTCTGAGTATGAGATTACAAAGTTGCTGAGAAAGTCTTGCCTCTCAGGCAGCTTCCTGCGAGTGAGAGCGGGCGCCGACCCTGCCGGGCGCCGCCACCTCGGGCGGGAACCGGAGGGCGGCGCGGCGCGGCGCGGCGCGAGGAGGGACTGGGATGGGTTCCGCTGGGACCGAGCGCGAGCGCTGCCCAGCAGCCTCTCCTGCTTACCCCAGGGTGCTGATGAAGCCGTTGACCGAGCCCTCCGCGTACAGGGACACGATGTCCCCTATGTAGAGGAAGCTGGACATTTTATCAGACATGCTGCTTCATGTTCCAAAGTGAACGTCCCTCCTTTCCTGCGCCCTCGCTGCTCTCTCCCAGGAGCTGCGGCGGCAAAGGCAGAACGGAGCGCAGGACCGCCGCAGCGGCGCAGGACCGAGAGTCGGGGTTCAACCTGCTTCCGCACGCCGGGAGCCGGGCAGGAGCGAAGGCGCCGCTGCGGACACCCCGCGACGTGCGCAGCCCCGACGCCCCGAGAAGCCGCAGCCGCCGCCTCCCCGGCAGGTTTCCTGTTCCTTCAGAAGTTTTCTCTCCAACACCTTTGCTCCTCCTCCTCCCTCCTCCGCTCCCCTCTTCGAGTCCCCTCCCCGCTCGGCGACCCGCGGCAGCCGTCACCGCCGCCCCGCGGGAGCTGGAGGTTGCAAAGCCCCTCGGTCCCCTCAGGGGAATTTTTGGACCAGGTGCTGGTGCCCATCCGACCAGGCGGAGGAGAGGATCCCAGGGGAGGGGGGCATCCAATCAGGCAGCGCCGACCAGGGGCGGGGCTGGACCGGGGCGGGGCGACTCCGAGGAGGCCGGGCCACCCGGGAAGCCAAGGAGGTGGACTCCCCAGCCTGAGCTGGGAGGAGCGCTGGGCGGTGCTGGAAGAGCTGCAGGGGGCCGGAGTCTCCGAGGGGGCGCTGCCTAGTCGCGATGGAGAGGCAAGACCTGGGGAGCGACAGTCCCTGCCTGGGAATGCGAAGGAGCCTGAAAGGGATTAAAAGGGTGCGAATTGGCGAAGGGGAGTGTGCATACATGACCCAGGCTCAGTGGAGTGAACCAGCGAGACGCCTGAACATGAAAAGGTGGGGTGGATGGGATTGAGTAACTTGCTGACCAAAGGAGAGAAAGAGGTTGAAGTGAAGGAAAACACATAAATTTAAAAAAAAAAAAATACATAATAAAGAAATGGAGGGAGGAGGGAGTAAAAATCTCAGTTAGAATATGTAATTTTGTTGCTTTGTTTCTTAAGTATATAGCCTTAGTGAAACTTGACCCATGAACAGATGTCTAGGTGAGTGCGAGCTTCGGTTAAGGTAAACGTGTGTGTGTGTGTGTGTGTGTGTGTGTGTGTGTGTGTTTCCACAGAGGCAATTGAAGAGATAGCAAAGCTGGGATTCTTAGGGGGCAAAGATAATGGCCTGGGGTTCTGGAGGTCTCTGGAATTATATGCACACTCACACGCAGAGAGAGACACAGACTTACACAATATTTTCTTTGTAGGCTGTTCAAGGTCACTTGGCGGAGCCTGCAATTTTTGTAGCCAGCCCCTGACGATTAGGGCACTATAGTCCTGTGCCTTCTCTTGTCTTAAGTCTCCAAGACCGGGCCTCCTGTGCTTCCTTAACTTCAAGCCAAGGCTAACCATGTACCTCCTGGAGCCCATTGTCACTGTCTCATTGACAGCCCTTGCTTGTTTACATTTAAAGCTGATGACTTTTGAAGCTCCAGAGGTTGCAAACAAACTGAAGGCAGCACACCTTAGAACACCTTCTCTGTTGCTTTTGCAGTCTTCACCTTAGAACATCATTTTAAAAGTCTTTCGCCCTACTCTTCTGGAAGACATGAAGGAGGCAAACTCTGGCAGTGATGACAGTGGACGCTCAACTAAAAAATTAAATGCTAAGTAATCCTCACAGAGCAAGGTTTGCAGAAAGGCAGAGGAACTCTGGGAATGCAGGGGGTATGTGCCAAATTATGCAACTGGCCAAAATGTACCTTACAGTTCAATGATGTCATGCATGTCTTACAGCTCAAAGATGGTTTTAGTTGAAATTTATACTCATACAATAGACTGTGAGAGAAAAACAGCTTAATATTCAAATGTTTGTATTTAGAAAGCCTTCAGGAAAGAAAAGAATAGACTCTGGTTCCAGGAAATGCCAGGACAAAGTCTGTGTGTGTTGAGATAAACTGGACCTAGTCATTGACTTACCATGCAGCTGAGAGATCTCTTTACTTCTGTGTTCTCCTTTGAAAAAGATAACTTAGCTACTTATGCCTATTACATGATAGAAGCCCTCTTCTGCCTACACATGTGACATTACTGTTGGGAGCCTATAAGAAATTGGCCGTAGTTATTAAAAAGCTTGAGATGGAACAAGATGATGACCGTAGAAATGGAAGTTTTTTTTTTTTTTTTTTTTTTTGGGGGGGGGGGGGGAGTAACTGGTGATTGAACTCAAGGGCACTCAACCACTGAGCCACATCCCCAGCCCTATTTTGTATTTTATTTGGAGACAGTGTCTCACTGAGTTGCTTAGGGCCTTGCTTTTGCTGAGGCTGGCTTTGAACTTGCAATCCTCCTGCCTCAGCCTCCCAAGCCACTGTGATTACAGGTATGAGCCACTGCACCCCGAGGAAATTTCTTTTTATCTAAATGATCTATGCATTACATTCCATAGTTCTCCATAATGCACAGTCCAGTGCCATACATCCAATGGATGCTCAACAATTACTGGTCCCAAGTCATGAATGTTCTTTGTTATCTCAAGGCACTGAGTAACTCTAGACAACACATAATAAAATGAGCAGGTGAGTGTTTATGCTAATGAACAGATAAAAGTGTCAAGCCATGTACCCAAGTTCTAGCTCTTGGTAGGCATGTCTCCTGGGCCCCAAACAGGGTCCTCTAAAACTTAGAGCCCATCACTGGAGCCCAGTTGCCTGGACTAAGAACACATTCATTTTAATGTACCTTTCAACACTTCTCACTTGCTTTCTGCTTATTTCTGCACATATTGAGTCTTAGCAAACTAAAAGTAATCTAAGAATGAGATCAGCATCTAATTCATGTTTTATCCTTTGTGGGGCTTATCAGTGCCCATTGAAAATTTCAATAAATATTGGATAGGTAAATTAAATACTAACTAATGCAGAATGTTTTAATGTTAAAATATTTGTATTACCTCTGATGATGACAGTAGTAGATGTTGTGAACATTAGTTTAATCAAATAGCCGAGTCTACTGGGCTGAGACCAGGCGTCATTTCAGCAAAAGCTCCAGTCATCATGCCCTAAAATCTATGTGGAGAGACAATAAATAGAGCAGAGTGTAATATTTGAAATGTTTACTCCCAGAGGATTTATTATATTAAAAAGTTTCCAGTAAAAAACTTCTACCATCAGAGATGTTTTCAGGGTAATTTATAATCAGTGTTCACTTGAATGTTCTTAGATCAATACTAGAAGTGAAAGGGTTTATAAGCTATTATCTGTCAAGTGAGCATTTCATGAATTGCTTTCCTCTCTTCCCTTCCTTGTAATGAATATAACTTTTTAAATATAACTGGTTTATTGGGCAGTCTGCTTCATGAAATACAAATAAAATACAGGTTTTTTTAAGTCATCCCATTTCAACAATGCTCTATTAAATCTACATGTTCTGTTCCTTAATAACATTTCAAGGAAAGCCCTTCAATATAAAGTATTTTCAATTATTAAAAATACACACTCAGCTAGGCATGGTGGTGCACATCAGTAAACACAGCTACTCAGGAGGCGGAGGCAGGAGGATAGAAAGTTTGAGGTCTGTCTCAGCAACTTAGTGAGACCCTCAGCAGCTTAGCATGACACTGTTTCTAAATAAAAAGGGCTGGGGATGAAGCTCAGGGGTAGAAAACCTCTGGGTTCAGTACCCCACTATTGCCAATAAATAAATAAATGAAAATACATGCTCTTGCACATGTGCACATTCATATGCTCGTGTATACACACATACACACACGCACGCACACAAACGTGCGCACATCCCAGTACAATTTCAATCATTGGTCTCATCTCCTCCAGGCCTCTTCAGATCAATGAGTAAAGTCACAAGGAAAGGAGGTTCCTGCTTTTTACTACCATCCATTGGTCTTCACATTTGAGTTCCTTGGGTGTTGAGATGGGGAGCTAGGATCAGGATGAAAAGAGTAAGCATGTCACTCTGAACTCGGTATGTGATTTCAGTTTTCTATTGACTCCACTGCTCATCTGGCCAGCCCTGACTTTTTGCAGAGGACTTGTTGTCAGGTAGGTATCAAATATCAAGCCCTCTGTTGGGCCCTAAAAGACCTCTGCTGTGCACATTTCTTTGGAGTGAATGAGCTGGCCCCAGCCTGATTCTTCCTCTACCCTCTCACTCTACCCCTGAGAGTAGGCCCCATAGGCAGACCACCCTTTGAAACATAGTTCAAGTAGATCTGGTTGCCCTTTGACTATAGGAAACTCGGGCATAGTCTTATTGATGGCAATGCAACCAATTCACAGGACCCTTGCCTACAAAGTCCCCATGCTTGATTTGATTTTTGTTTGGCTGGCACCATCCTGAAATTCTCAATTTTTAACAAGAGACTCTGCATTTTCATTTTGCACTGGACCCTGCAACTTACTTACGTAACCAGTCCTGGATTCAGGAATCCTTACCACAACAAAGAGTAAGCAGCATGCCTGCTCCACTGATCCCCCTCATGAATCTTTCTCTCTCTTGCCAATTCCTTTTTTCCATCTCAGCTATCTCAACAAGTCTGACATATCAAGTCACTTCCAATTAGGATAATTATCACCAGAATTCTCCCCTTGTAATACTACCACCCTCCAAGTTTCTTTCCAGATGTCCTCCTGGGGACAACAGTAAAACTCTACCACCCCTCACTGATCAAATATGGACAACGTAAGCTGAGGGTATAAAGCAGTGTGAGACTCTGAGTTCAATCCCCAGAACCACACACACACAAAAAAAAAGACAACTCTGTCAATTCACTGTAATCAATTTGTACTCACCATGATGATTTCTATAAAATATAGGTTAGTCATTTATATTCACCGACATTTTGAACTAAGAAATGTGTCCTTAGGCCTCTGGGACCAAGCTAAAAGAAGGGTAGATAGTATAGGAGAGAATACCATACCATCAATGGCCACTGTTATCTCAACACTCCTGTGAGGTAGATCCTGTGGTCACCACCCTTGTACTCACCCACATACCTTTGCCCTGTTGGGTAACAGCATGAATAGGGTTAACATCCAATTCCAAGCAAGCAGTTCTTCTTGAAATGTAGTAGACATAAATAAGACCCATCTGAAGAGTTTGTTAAAACAAAAATCACTGAGATTCTGATGTAACAGGTCTGGGGTGGGGTTTAGCATCATTCCCAAAGGAGGGGTGGTATGTGGGCAGGAGCTGAGGGAGAGAGTGTTCAAGTAAACCTTGGCTAGTGAGGAGGATGTGCTGAGAAAATGACTTGTTTTCCATTTTTATTTTGAAATAACCTCAAAATTACAGAAAAAAACTTTACAAAAAAATACATAGCTTTGCCCCAAATTTAGCAATTTTAATAATTTGACACATTTTATAGCTCTTTTTCTACAGACACACAATTTATCTTCAGAACCACTTGAATGCAGGTGGCATACGTTGTATTTGTTTACATTTTTTTTAAATATTTATTTATTTGCTTTAGTTGTACACAATGCAATGCATTTATGTTTACGTGGTGCTGAGGATTGAACCCAGGCCGCACACGTGCTAGGTGAGTGCTCTACCGTTGAGCCACAACCCCAGCCCCTTGTTTACATTTTAATACTTCACATATACAGTACCTAAGAACAACAATAGTCTGATATATCAACTATCAAGTTCAGGATATTTAGCATTGATATAAAATTTTTACCTAATCTACTGTCCAAATTCCAATGTTGTCTATTATCCCAGTAGTGATCTTCGATAGCATTTGCCCCCAAGGACAGAATCCTATCCAGGATCATATATAGCATTTAGTTGTCAGGACTCTTTAATATATTATAATCTGTAACAATTCCTCAGCTGTACTTTGTCTTTAGTGGTATTGACATTTTTAAAAAATTATATTTATTTACTAGTATTTCTCAATCAGGTTTGTCCTGTATTTCTTCACAATCAGATTAGGTTGGGCTGGGGATGTAACTTAGCTGTACAGTGCTTGCTTATCATGTGTAAGGCCATGGGTTCAATCCCTAGCACCACAAAAACAAAACATTAACAAAATTAGATTAGGTTAGGAATTTCCAGCCAGAATAGTACACAAAGACAGTGTGTTCTTCAGGGTACCTTGATATCAGGGACACAATATCCATCTGCCCCTCATTGATAATGTTAGTTTCAATCACTGTCAGGATGTTGTCTTGTACACAGGAGTTTAAGAATAATCCCAAACCATCTCTCCAGAGAAACAATCTCTTAACCTAAAAAAAATTCTGTAAATGAAGGCCAATCTCAAAGCAGCAGCAAATCTGATTTTCCTGCCACGAAGGCTGTTCAAACCATCTCCTGATCCTTCGCCTGTTTCCAAAGCCAGAGTTTGACCTCAGTCTGCTCTGTTTTCATACCTGCATGGGGGAAAATACCAGATTTTCCAAGTAGTGCCTTTGAAGTTCTCATTAGAGCAGATATGAGAGTGGAACATCCCCACCACCATGTGTGTGCACACAAAGGAACATACACAAGAATCCCTCTCCACTGGAATCAGGGCGGGGTGGACTCACACTATTTTTTTTTTTCTTTTTTTTTGAGACAGGGTCTTGCTATGTTGCCCAAGTTGGCCTTGAATTCTAGATCCTCCTGCCTCAGTCTTCTGAGTAGCTGGGACTACAGGCATGCATCACCACACCTGGCTTGGAAGAAGGAGTTTTTTAAACATTATACCTTGGTGTTCAAATATTTCCTTTCAAAATTTGCATATTGGTCTTACTATATATATCTATGTGTCTTTGCTGAAACTCTTTTTTTTTTTTAAATAGGTAACATACTTTATTTAGGAAGTAGCATTTTGAAATCTAGTTTTGCTGGTTTTAGTTTTGCACACAAAATATCTTTGCTGAAACTCTTTATTTTAGCATCTGTGATAGTCAGCTTTCTGTCAGTGGAACAAAATACCTGAGGAAAAATAATTTTAGGAGAAAAGATTTGTTTGGCTCACAGTTTCAGAGCTGTCAGTTCATGGATGTGCTGGCTCCAAGGAGAAACATCATGGTGGAAGGGTGTGGCAGCCACAAAAACAGAGAGAGAGAAAGAGAGAAGAAGAAGGGGCCAGGGACAAAAAACATCCCCTGTAACCGATTTCCTCTAACTAGGCCCCACCTCCTACAGTTTCCACTGCCTCCCAATGATGCCATCAGCTGAGTACCCACCAATGGGTTAATTCACTCATGAGATCAGAGACCTTGTTATGGTTTAGAGATGAGGTATCCCCCCAAAACTTATGTGTGAGACAATGCAAAAATATTCAGCAGGGGCTGGGATTGTGGCTCAGCGGTCGAGCGCTCGCCTAGTACGTGAGCAGCCCGGGTTCGATCCTCAGCACCACGTAAAAATAAACGCATTTGTGTACAACTAAAGCAAATAAATAAATATTTTTTAAAAAATAAAATAAAAATATTCAGCAGTGAAATGATTAGATAATGAGGCATAGCCTAATCAGTGGATTAATTCACTGACATGGATTAACTGGACAGTAACTATAGGCAGGTACGTTGTGGCTAGAAAAGGTAGGTCATTGAGGGAGTGCTTTTAAGGATTTTATTTTGCTCCTGGTGAGGAGAACTCTCTCTGCTTCCTGATTGCCATGTCCCAAACTGCTTTCCTCCTTCACATCCTTCTGCCATGATGTTCTGCTTTACCACAAGCCCAGAGTTTAAGTCAGTGAACCATGGACTGAACCTCTGAAACCATAGCCAAAATAAACTTTTCCTCCTGTAAGTTGTTCTTGTCAGGTCTTTTGGTCACAGCAATGAAAAGCTGACTAAAACAGACTTCGTGATCCAGTCGCTGCCTAAGAGCCCCACTTCTGAACATTGCCACACTGGGGACCACACCTTCAGCATACCTTTGGGGACTTTCCAGATCCAAACCGTACAACATACATCTTATGAAAATATTCTTCCAACCTATTTGAGAGGGTCACATCTCCTAGAAACATTTACACTATTTGCAACTGGATCACTCAGGATTTTTTTGACCCTGGCATCACAGTTCTATAAAAGCTCAAAAATGAAAAAGAGAAGAAATGTTGTGAATAGTATTAGGAACTACCCAGGTTCAGTGGCACATACCTGTACTCCCAGTAATTCAGAAGTCTGAGACAGAGGATCTCAAGTTTGAGACCAGCCTCAGCTAGTTAGGAAGACCCTCAACAGTGAGGTTCTGTCCCAAAATAAAAAATAATAAAAATTTAAAAAGAGCTAATACAATATCAAGTAATGGGATTTAGGAATCATGATCAATTAAAACTGATATTTGCCAAAATTTGAAGAAAGAAGAAAATAGCCCAATCTTTTTTTTTTATTTTTTAGAAAAAAAATTTTTTTAGTTGTAGATGGACACAATGCCTTTATTTTATTTATTTATTTTTTATTTATTTATTTATCTTATGCGGTGCTGAGGATCAAACCCAGTGCCTCACACATGCTAGGCAAGCACTCTACCACTAAGCCACAACCCCAGCCCTAGTCAAATCTTGATAACATAAAGGAATAGAAAGTTTTAAGAATAAATACATGTATGTCTCATTTTGCCTACTTCAATTTGTAATGATTCTTCCTTAAATATAATTTCAGGATGCCAGGCAGATTCCAGGGTAAGTACTCACCAATTATTTAAAAGAATCCTTAATGGTATGCCACAGTAGTTAAGGACACATATACCTCGTAGACCTGGTTCAAGTCAGTAATTCATTGATTTATTCTTTGCCAATCTTTATGCAAATACTTAATCTCTGGGGCTTCATTCTCCTTCTTTAAAATCAGGATAATGGTACCTGTCTCACATGGTCCTTGTGAGGTTTAAATTAGAAAATACATTTAAAGGGCTTGGCATGATGGTGCCTGGCACTAGGCGCTCAATAAATGTCAGCTATTATTACAATTACTATTATCTGAAAGAAAGGCAATATTGAAGGTCATAAGAAAACCAAGCATAAGAGATGTTGCAACCAGTGCAAGAAGACACTAGTGACAGTCAGCCACAACTGTCTCCAGACATTGAGTCAATGGCTCTCCAATTTACACATCAGTGCCTTCCACAAACAGAAGTAAATGCTTGGTAGCTATTGAAATTTAAATTCTTTCAGGGACATTTTAATTTTCTTACTGTGTGTAAAAGAAGTCATTTTTTAAAAAAACATTTATTTATTTATTTGCTTTAGTTGTACACAATGCCTTTATTTTTACGTGGTGCTGAGGATCGAACCCCGGGCCACGCACGTGCTAGGCGAGCACTCTACCCCTGAGCCACAACCCCAGCCCCAAGAAGTCATTTTTTAAAGGAGGCAAATTTCAGATCTATCAGAGGAAAATGAATTTTGAGATTAAAAAGAAAAAAAGTGGCTAAATTCCAGCCCAATGCTGCAAAACTACCCACAAATGTCACATGAGAACTCTGCCTTCTACAAGCTGAAAGCTTTTTATCTTTTCACAGAAGGGAGTAGATAAAACCCACAGAGTAAACTGCCATCCAACACCAGAGAACACTGTCATGCTTATGGTCCCGTGAATGATAATGGCCTCTCACAGACTTTGATGCCCACAATAAAGGTTGCTTGGGCAGTTAAGGGTCTAAAATCCAAATTAAAAGAGATTTTGCAAAGTGTGGTCCCATTTCCAATATCCCTTAGGATTTCTAGACTGCTCTTGAAAGCTTACTTCAGGAATTTCAATCCTGTCTTAATAAATGGAAAGAGACTGCTCACCAATTGGTAAATGTCAGCAGGAATGAAAAGTTCAACAGCAAGTTTCCATAGAGGGGAAGGAATGACTCTAAGGAAGGAAACTAATATACATCAGTAACTTTCATGCTTGATTCTCTAAGCTGAGTACCCTTCATACATTACCTAATAATCCCCATGAAATAATTGCTATTATTAACCCTATTTTACAAATGAATAAAAACAGACTTAGGGAAAAAAAAAGGAATCTTCCCAAGATCACCCAACTAGTAAGATAGGGGAGGAAAGAGAAAGTAGCACCATAACTCAGAAAAGGGCAAAAACGGGAAGGATAACCCAGGAAGAAATTTCTGAAGTCTTTCACACCCTGTCCCTTTCCCCCAAATTTAACTTGGTTTCCTCTCATTTGCATAAATGGTTTGAGCTGCAGAACTGTGTGTCTGCTCTTGTGCATTATTTCAGGTATGTGCATCCTGATTAGCCAACTGAGTCATAAGTCTATTTAAGGCAAGAAATCTTTTATATACTTCCCTTCCGTCTCCTTTTGTTCTTTGCTGCTGAGATAATTAGCCCCAGAAATGTTCCTGGATCCCAGTCATAATATCCACTTTAAGCTGTGCTCAGGGCAAATGCTCAGGAGAGGGGCTTGGATCCAATAGGCTTTTCTACTCCTTCAAATCATTTGGAGGCAGATGGGCCACGATCATGGAAAGCAAAGTAAGTATCTAAAGGACTGAGAGGATCAAGTGGTATGTGATTATTTAAAGGCTAAGCACATTTTTAAAAAACACCAGAGATGGAGCTGGGGCTGTAGCTCAGTGGTAAAGTGTTCGCCTCACATGTGTGAGGCACTGAGTTCAATCCTCAGCACCACATAAAAATAAATAAATATATTGTATGTCCATCTACACCTAAAAGAAAGAAAAGTATATTAAAAATAAAAAAATAAATAAAACACACCAGAGATGTGAACTTCAGAGATCCCAGAAGCTGGGTCTCCTGAAGGATGTTCCTGGGAACAAGACCTTTACCTAACCAGTACCAGGGCCAATGCCCAAAGGTGGAGGAAGCTGTTTTGTAGCAGTTATTTGTACCCATCAGCACAGAGTCACAGACTACAGGCCTGATTACTTATAAGAACTCAATATATGATAAAGGAAGCATCAAGAATCAATGGGAAAACATAAGATTGTTCAAGAAATACTGTTGAAATGATTGTTTACTTTTTTTTTTTTTTTTTTTGGTACCGGGGATTGAACTCAGGGGCACTCGACCACTGAGCCACATCCCCAGCCCTTTTTTTGTATTTTATTAGAGACAGGGTCTCACTGAGTTGCTAAGTGCCTCGCCATTGCTGAGGCTGGCTTTGAACTCGTGATCCTCCTGCCTCAGCCTCCCAAGTACTGGGATTACAGGCGTGCGCCACCGCGCCCGGCTTGTTTACTTTTTTTGAAGAATAGAAGTTTAACAGTTTCAAAATATCACATATCTTAAAATAAGATGAGTATAATATGAAATGTAATACATTCTGCTGTCATTTCTAACAACTTAGAATAAAAAATAAATTTGAAAAAAAAATAAGATGAATTCAGGTGAGTGTATTAAATCATTTAATATAAGAAATATACATATTTCTTATATATACCCAGCCAGGTATGGTGACACATGCATGTAATCCCAGCAAATCAGGAGGCTGAGTCAGAATAACCATAAGCTTAAGGCCAGACTCAGCAGCTTAGTGAAGACCTTGATCATAATAAAATAAAAAGGGCTGGGGATGTAGCTCACTGATGGAGTGGTAGAGCACCCCAGGTTCAATTCCCACTACTGGAAAACATCATATATATATATATATATATATATATTTATTTATTTATTTATTTATTTACTTATACACACATACATATATATATATAAAATAGATGTATATGTACACACACACACACATACACACTCTCCAAAGGAAAGGAAATTGGATATAGCACACCCTATCACATCCTATGAACAAGAAATTTCTTAGCAATATATATGTATTAAAATAGAAATATAAAGCAAAATGTCAAGTACGTTTTATGTCAAAACTTTAACAAACAAAACTGAAAGGGAAACAACAAACTAAGAAAGCTATTTGCAACAAATTTTACAGGCAAAATGTTGATTATAGGCAAATAAATGAAAGTAATATAATAGTGATATATCATTTCTCAGATTAGCAAAACATTTTTAAATTATCACACCCAAAGCTAATAATCAAACCACTAATCTCTTATGCAACCATTTTTAAATGGAAATATGGAAGATGTCCTAAGAAAATAATTCTATATATGAAAAATACTTTATTCACTATTATGTTTATCATCATATTTATAATGACAATAATAATAATAAACATTAGAAAAAGTAAATACTGAACATTACAGATGCATACTGTAGTATCTGACATTGAATGTAGCCAATGATTATTATTAAGAATATATGAGGGGCTGGGATTGTGGCTTAGTGGTAGAGCACTTACCTAGCACGTGTGAGGCACTGGGTTCAATTCTCAGAACCACATACAAATAAATAAATAAAATAAAAATTTCATCAACAACTAATAAAATTTTTTTTAAAAAATAATATATGAACAAACAAGTTTTTTTTAAAAACGTGACATTAGGCTGCTGATGTATTCAGTAGTTAGAGCACTTGTCTAGCATGCTTGAGCCCCTGGGTTTGATCTCCAGCAATGAAAGATAAGAAAGAGAGAAAAAGAGAAAGAAAGAAAATGTGCAATAATATATAAAATTATTTCTATGATGACTTAAAAAGCAAGATTAATGTTCTACATTAAGCATAGTCATTGTAATGTAGGGGGAAAGCAACATATAAGAAAAAAAATGTTTGATAAAACTGTGGGTAATTTTTCTACTTTCCTAATGTTTTAGAGAGTATTATTTTTTAAATAAAAAATATAAACATACAAGAATAAATAACATTTGCTTTTTTTTTTTTTTTTGGCAGTGCTGGGAATTGAACCCAGGGCCTTGCATATGCTAGGCATGACATTTGCTTTTAAGAGGAAAAAAAAAACAATTGTTTTCAAGCAAAGTCTAGGAACAGCAGTCGAGAGCAGGCAGAGCTGTAGAAGGGGGACTGGTGAGCTTCATCTGGGCAGAAGACGAGATGGGAAGCTGCTGATGTTTCAACTGATCTTTTCCTATCAATGCATATCTTAGAAAATGTTTATTGCCTTCTTTATAGTGAATCATAAGCAGAGCACATAGAGCTCCAGGGCATTCCACTAACTTATTTTTGCTAGGCCAGTGTCTCCTGGCATCTTTCAGGACATCTCAATGGAAAAAAAGTGTACGTGGAAATTCAAGAAGCTTGTAGAATTTGAATCCACCCTTCTTGGCAGAGTCAGAGTTAAGACTGGAATGCAGTTCTCCATGACAACCTTATCAGTGTTTGGGGTCTGCTTATTTCTGGGTACCATGTTCCAGGAAAGTGTTGCAACTAAGCTTGTTACCATTTTCCCCATAGTTACAGGCACCAGGATCTGTACTCACTCACCAGCATAATCTCTGCTTATCGAAGTGGAGCAGATATTGTATTCAATAAGCCTAGTAATGAATGACACAGAAATACTGACAGAGAGATAAAATGCTAAACCCTTTCCATAGGAAATTTTACAATTAGTCAAACCTATGGGCCTAACCTCAGCTCCCAAACTTTCCCAAATCATCCTTTCATCTACCCTTCAATATGTAGTAGGACTTGTTTAAATCTAATCTGGCATTATTCCTATTTAAATAGATTTATACTAGAGAAAACTCAAAAATTTCCTTCAAACAGTGTACTTTTCGCAGCTGCTTCTCACTGACTTTCATTTCTCTGTAAGGACAGACACCTGCCTCAGATGTCACTTCCTACTCCTTTTTGTCTGTAAACTAAGATAACAGAACACCAGGTTTTGAATACATGCTCACTTCCTTGTAGACTCTTAAGAGTGTGTCTTTGTACCAGTAGAATTTCTGAAAGAATATGTATATGGCGGTGTGTGGAACTAAGGGGTCACCAGATGGTGGTAGATAGGAAAACTTGCTAACAGCTCCAGTTTTGTTTTCTTCTGAGAAGCATGCTTTTTACTCCATAAGCCACAGTTCCTTCATTTCCCGGTCACTTGAAACATTGCCTCTTACAGTCATTTGGTAATGTTTTTAAGAATTTTTTATATACACTATTTCCCCAACACACGGTGTATACATATCCATGTAAAATTCTACCATTTGGGTTTTGGGCTGAATTACAAATCTACATTAACATTACTTTGCATTCTGAGAGATTAAAATCATTCTTTTCTCATTTATTAGTATTTTCTCATACTAATATCTGACTAATTTTTTTTCCAATATTCTTATTGTCAGACTATTCTTTGACAAACTATGAGAATATGGGGAGAGAGATCTCATTCTCTTCCCCCTCTACCCTTCACCCCTGCTGCAACACATCCCTCCATAGGCACCATTCATGTTAATTTCTAGTATGGCTTTTGTCAGTCTGTTGCCTTAGATGTTTTCAAGCTGTTCCACTTCTAAACAGCCACTCATTTCTGCCTCAAAACTGATGGAAGTATCAGCTTTATTTTTTTCCCAAACCGAGTCTACATACTTTTTTTCCACCTGTGACTGAGTCAATTTGTAGACAGTCAGGCACAGGATTTGGAAACAAAACTAATTACGTCGTCATCTTCGACAGTATTCTTATAAAGCAAGCAGAGATAAAGAGTTTTATATAGTCTAGTTGTTATCTTGTTTGATGATTGAGTTCTGAAATCAGAATTAAAGTAAAATGGAAGAAAGTTTTTAAAACCTTCTTTTCAAAAGTATGGTTGTACTAAAACAAAAGAGTTAATGAAAAACTCCTTTCACACCCTTTCCAGGAGCCACACCCTAGTGAGAAGTACGCAAAGATGGAGGCCCCATCCGTTCAGCCTTGAGGACCCCCTTGACCACATCACAACATGGCAAAGTGGAAAAGGAAATGGCCCCGGTGCAGAAAAGGCCAGTTGCGTGGGGCAGGTAACCTTACCTATTAACAACCCCCTCTTGTCCTGAGATAAGGAACTTATCCTGAGAGACCGGCATTAGCCCCCACTGAGGGCAACCCCCAGTGACCTACTAATCTTCAACAAGGCCCCACCTCTTAAAGGCTCCACCTTCTCAGCACCACCACACTGGAGACCGAGCCTCAGTACATAACCTTTGCGAGACGAACTAAATCCAAATCACAGCACTTGTATTTTTAAGGTAAGTGCTAATTATAGAGATTATCAAGGATAGAAAAGGCAAACTTGGGTAGTTTGTATTATAATTGAGGGATGTCAAATATTTCCACATTAAAAAATAATAAACTACTAGCTCAATTAAGCAGCTAAATAAAAGGTTTAGCATTTCTGTAAACAGTATTTTCTGCTTATAAAAGCCAAACATTCCTTATTGTTTCCATTACTTATCCCAAAATAGATGCATCCTCTTTTCTGTGTGCCTAGTTTTAATCATTGAATATTATTTTAACCACAGAGCTTTAAGTATAATGAAACAAATATGTCTTATGGCTTCTAAAAAAGACAAAATTATGAATTTTTTAAAGTTATATAAACTTAAAACTTGAATATTAATTTTGATCATATTTGGGGTCACATCACATTTGTAAAAATTGCAATTGAGGGTACATTGTTAATTGGTCTTATTTCTTTTTTAAGTTAGTATGTGCTAATGTGTATAATAAAGACATACTTACAAATTTAAAGCAAAGCAATAAATTGCAGTAATTATCAAATCAACAAACATCACATAACATCAACTACTTATTATTCATCAGCAATTTTCAAGTAACCAGGACTGTACTTCATTGAATTCCAAGAAGGAAAAAATATCCATATCACAAACACTCCTCAATATCATGGTCGCATATAAGACAAAGATTTAACTCACTAAATATTAACATTTAATATGGATTCTCATAACACAATTTTCTTGGCCTAACCTAACAAGGACCACATAGAACAATTCTGTCAATTATCACATATTTTAGTAATGTTTAGAATTTTTAGAATTATTTGGCTACTCAGTTGAGCTACAGCCCAACATATAGTAAATAAAGAGGGAAATTCTGGCATGACAGCTCTGAAAACAAGGGAGGACATCAGCAAATGTAAATAAAATTGTGATGTATATAATTAAATTGTGAGCATTTTTTTCCTTCAGTGACATTTCTGGGAAAATAAAAATAAATTGCATTTTCTTATTTATTACCAGTCTCCCAATTTTAACTGAAAAATACCTAATAGCTTCCAGCTATTATACTTAGCTTGTCCACATTTGGACTTTTCATCATTACACTGAATTAGTGCTTCGATGAGTTTCTCAATTTGAACTTTATTAACAGAAAATGCATTTGTTCTCTATGTGGTGCAATTTGAAATCCTATATTATTAAATTTCATATAATCTAAAGAGGGGCTGGGGTTGTGGCTCAGCGGCAGAGCGCTCGCCTTGCACATGAGCGGCCCGGGTTCGATCCTCAGCACCACATAAACATAAATACATTCCATTGTGTACAACTAAAGTAAATAAATAAATATTTAAAAAAAATTTCATATAATCTAAAGAAAATTAGCATATATATTCATGACAAATTTGTAGAGATCAAATCTATATTCTTGGCTCATATTCTTCAATATTACCATTAACCTTAAAATGAAAGATTTTTTTCATCTTTCTATAACATTTGGCTATTCCAGATGAACAGGAAATTCCTTATCAGTTTGTTCAACATAATTTATACCCCAGATGCATTATGGGACCACAGGCAATGCCTGAGAGAAGTGAAAGGAATCAATGCTCATGAACTTTGTATTACCTAGTCCTATTTTTAGATAAGACTAAATCAATAGAATAAATTATCTTTAACATCTATAAGATAGCCAATAATTGACCATTTCAATATATAATTTTCAGTTAATATTTTTAATAAAGATTTTATGGGTGAAGAAAGTAAAACATTTTATTCTGTGGATGTTTCTCTTGATGTTTACCAACATGCTCACTGAGGGGGAAAATTGAAGCAATTCTCTGGATGATTCATGCTATAGTAAAATAGTCAAATTCTTGAGTTTAAGCCTAGGCATCTTTTTTTTTTTTTTTTCTACTTTCTTATTTTGTTTTCCTTTGATTTTGCAAACAGAACACTCCCAGACTGGATAACATCTCCACACCTAGATGAATATCATTTTTTCCAGATTTACAAATGAAGAAAAAAAAAAAAAAAAAACTAAGGACCAAATAACTTAGGTGACTCATCCATAAATCAGGAGTTAAATCATAACCTCCCCCATTCTCTTCTCCCATGATTATACAATATATCATTCTATCTTTTTCCAATTACAGTGATCCTCCTTTATCTGTGGTTTTGCTTTCTGCAGTTTCAGTTACCCAAGGAAAACCATGTCTTAAAAATATTAAATGGAAAATTCTAGAAATAAACAATTTGTAAGTTTTCAATAACCTTTATACCATACATTGTTACTATTATTCTATTAGATTACTAGTATTGCTGATTTCTTATTGTGCTCTAATTTATAAATTAAACTTTATCATAGGCATATATTTGTAAGAAAAACATACTAAGGGTTTGGTGGTATTCCATTTCAGATGTCCTCCTGGGCTTTTGAAACATATCCCCTTGGATAAAGGGAGCTACTGTAATCCTATTTGCAGCAACTATGCCCAATCTTTAAATAATATACAAATAAATCATAACTACCATAGAAAATAGAAAATAATGGTTAGCAATAGGAAAAACACTATTACCCTTGTAGAGATAACTGCTCTAATCATCTTGGTGTTTATCTTAACATTTATTATTCATGTAAATTTATATAGATAATGTTTTTTACAACAATGAGAAAGTCATATCCAAACCATTTAGAAGCCAAATTTTCTCACTAAACAATAGATTATTAACATACTTCCATTGTGAATAAATCTTATGTGCCACTGGGCAAGGTGGTGCACACAGGAATTCCAGTGGCTTGGAAGGCTGAGGCAGGAGGATCACAAGTTCAAAGCCAGCCTCAGCAACTCAGTGAAGCCCTAAGTGACTCAGTGAGACCTGTCTCTAAATAAAGTATAAAAAAGGGCTGGGGATGTGGCTTAGTGGTTAAGCACCCCTGGGTTCAACCCCTGGTACCAAAAAAAAAAAAAGTGCCTTATTTTTCAAATGCTTGTTTTAATGATGAAAAATTGAATTTGAGGATGGTTCAATCTATATTAATACTTTCCAATCAATTCTAGAAAATTAGTTATCAAAATTTAATGAGACACTACTACATATATAAAATTCTTGCCATCACTATCAGAAAATACTTTCATGAAAGTATGTTTTGCTTTGACTTTTTAAAAAATATTTATTTATTTGCTTTTAGTTGTACACAATGCGTTTATTTTTATGTGGTGCTGAGGATTGAACCCAGGCCACGCACATGCTAGACGAGCGCTCTGCCGCTGAGCCACAACCCCAGCTTGCTTTGACTTTTTAAATGTGTAATAGGTATCATATTCATTTTGCAAATATTAAACTAATGCATTATTTCCCCCCCTCTTAAATCAAGTTTCAATGAAGTCTCTGCCTTAGAGACCAAACCCTGCAGGCTTGTACAAGTGCTAGAATGAACTGTTTTGAGCTTCCTGATCAAGACAATAAGCCAGAAAGCTAGGCTGGTAGAGAAGGAATTTATTAAATTCTTCATCCTCCACTTTACCAAGGATATCTGCTATAGGGTAGGGAAGATAACGTAAGTGCCATGATGTACTCAGCCCTGAGGTTAAAGTGGAACATAGAAAAATGTGGTATAGGAGGCATATGCTACAGTTTATAGGATCTAAGACAGCATTGATCATAAGCTGCAACCTGACACCCCCAATGTGGTTTGCATGCTGTTTATCCCTGCCAAAAACTCATGTTGACATTAACTGCCAATGCTGCAGTTGGAGAGGCGATGGGGTCTTCAGAGGTGTTTGGGTCACAGAGACCGTACCTTCTCAAAGAAATTAATGCAGTTCCTCAAAGAGTAGTTTAGTTATCTAGAGCATAGGTTGTTATGAAGCATCTAGCTCCCTGTGTATCCTCCTCCGCTCCTCCTCCTTTTTTTCTTTCTTTCTTTTTCTTTTTTCACATGCCTGCTTGCCCTAACACCATATGTGGAGCAGCAGAAGGATCTCCCCAGAAGCCAATCAGAAGCAGCCAAGCCTAGATTTCTTGAGCTCTCCAGTCTCCAGAGTTATAAAACTCTTTTCTTTATAAATCATTCAGTCTTAGGGATTCTGTTGTAGCAATAGAAAACAGACTAAGACAACCACTAAGAAAAATGATAAGCTAAAACATGACATATGTTCTAAGACTCAGTTTCAAAGATGTTAAAATATGGAAGTGAGTGAACAGTGCATCTTAAGTACAGTATAAGAAAAGGTAAGAAGGGAGGCAAGGTAAGGGGCTCTGCTCTCCTCACTCTGGGGCTTTAAAGTTAATTCAAGGGCAGTTTAAGGCAAAAAGGATCTTGCATTGCTTCTAGTTAGGGTTTGGAGAGGAGGCTGCCTCTCAAGCAATCCACATGCTAGTAGGGAAGGTGGAGAGAATAAGTGATGACCTAGTGTAATGGGGCAGAGAAGGGAGCTTGAAACCAGGTCCCCAAAGCTCACCTCTACTATTGTGTGATATAGATGGAAGCCAAAGTGCTGGTCACAAGGGTGAGAATGTAGGGCAGAGGTCATAGCTCAGTGGTAGAATGCCTGCCTCACATGCTCTAGGCCCTGGGTTCTTAACCCAGCACTGCAAAAAAAAAAAAAAAAAAAAAGGAATAAGGCACATGAACTAAGACCTGAAAGCAGGGTCCCCACAGTGCCATGGTAGCAGATCCCTCCCCACTCTATGATGACCCCATCATCTACTAGGCCAGGAGCCAAATAGAGAACAGGGCAGAAACTCAGTAGGGACCAGGGAGCCAGGCACTGCCAAGTCAGTCAGGGAGAACACTGGTCTCAGCTCAAACTGCAAAAGTGACTAAACCATGAGTTACACCACTCGCAGATCCCAGCCAGTGAAGCCAGCAGCAACCTGGCAGACAAAAGACATCGCATTGCTGCAGAGAACAGAGAAGCTGGAGCACAGAACATGGACCTCACGTGGAACTAAAACCCCATCCCCCCAAAGCCACAAGATCACAAAACCACATCCTGCCAGGTGAAATCTAAAAGACCAAACATATGCCCAAAACAGATTATACATTTACCTAAAGAGACTGTTTAAATTTCTGTAACTGTATCCAATTTTTAAAGCTGAAGGTCTGAAGTCAGCTGTTTCCTGGCCCTCCAGCAGGTGGAGCCTCTCAATGAAGATCAGATCAGTTTGAAACAATGTTTTAGACAAATGAAGGAAGTACACCTCCTCTGCACTTCTGACTCAAGAGTGAGTACAAAGTAGGACTTCTAGTTAACATATGGTATCTGGTGATATCAAACTATCATTATATTCTTCATGAATCTTCCTTGATCTCTCCAACCAGAAGCATTCCCTCCCTTTTCTGAATTTTCATAGTAGGTTGGTTCTCAAAATGTGTTTTCTAACCATCAAAATCAGTGCCACATGAAAATGCAAATCTTCAGGCCCACCTCACAACTACTATATCAGAAATTGAAAAGGTAGGGCCCTGCAATCTGTATTTTAACAAGTCATTCACATCATTTAAACATTCCAGTGCTTGCTAAAATTTGAGAACCATTGTCATAGTACTTTGTACCTTTTTCAAGATCTATTACATGCTAGCATTGTAGTTTTAGTCTCACTGTCCTATGGCTGTTGGGTTTGGACATTCTGGTCCTGTTATAGACATCTAGACACCACTCAGTCATCCTTCTCTATTCCTTGCAGATTTGCCTCTGGGCTCACTGTTATGCTGGCCAACTCATCATACTTTTTTTTTTTATTAGTTATTGATGGACCTTTATTTATATGTGGTGCTGAGGATCAAACCCAGGGCCTCACACATGCTAGGCAATTAATATCTGTATAAATGATGTTTCTCCTATCCTGGCCTCTCAACCTCAATTCGTGCCCTCTACTTTAGTTCCTTACTCTATTAAGAATGGCATTGACGGGGCTGGGATTGTGGCTCAGCGGCAGAGCGCTCGCCTCGCACGTGCGCGGCCCGGGTTCGATCCTCAGCACCACGTAAACATAAATGCATTGCATTGTGTACAACTAAAGTAAATAAATAAATATTAAAAAAAAAAAAAGAATGGCATTGACCATATTTACAACCCATAATATCAATTCAAGAAGCTTATTCTCTTAGCACCATCTACATCCTGTCTTTCTACTTGCACCCTCTAAATGCCCTCAATCGTATAGTATTCAATTCTAATTGATGCTCCACTATTACATGGTATCCCACCTGTCACCTATTTTCCTTTCTTATTCAGTTGGATTAGAATCGATCATCTTAATCACTCCAATGCACTACCTTCAACTCTCTTTGTCCTCTCCCTCTATTCACCTGCTAAACTCCAAAGCTGGTTAAATACAGTGCTCACCTATTCTACAACTGCACTCCTGACTAATATTGCTATAGAAAAACGTAAAACCACACAATAAGTCCCTTCTAAATTCATAACTACTGATCCTCAAGTGGGTGTGGCAGGCACAATGCATTCTCTTAACTCATTCACCCTCCTAGATGATGATGTCACACCTTCTTCTCCGTCTCTCCCCAAATGACAAATCTCCCATCCTGCTGATAAGCCTTGCTTCCTATTTCATGGAGAAAATAAAAGCCATTAAGTCAACTTCCACAAGCGTCCGCCACAATACCTGTATCATTTTCTTTGCCTTCCACTCTGTTGTTATGAACTTGCTCCAGCCCTATCTAATCCCCATCCAGAAATTTCCTAGAGAGAATTGTGGACAATGTGTCTTCTATCCCATTTTCCTCTTTCTATGCTCTTTTTTTTTAATATTTATTTATTTGTTTTAGTTGTACATAATGCCTTTATTTTTACGTGGTGCTGAGAATCGAACCCGGGCCGCACATGTGCTAGGTGAGCGCTCTACCCCTGAGCCACAACCCCAGTCCTTTCTATGCTCTTTTGAACCCTTCACCTCTGCCCCCACTTAGCCACTGATTCTCTTGTCAAGCTCACCAGTGACCTTCATAATGCTAAATAAATGGTCACTTAGTTCTTTCTTCCTCTTACTCAACTTAACCAGGAGCATTTTGCACAATTGATGACTCTCTTCTATATATTTTCTCGGCTTCCAGGACACCATACTTTCTTGGTTTTCCTTGTACTTTGTTACTTCTCAGTTCTCTTTGCTGGTTCCTCCTTCTATCTCCAACATTTAAACAATAAAGTTCCTGAGGTTCAGACTTGGGACCACTTCTTTTCTCAGATCATCTTCTCTCATAAATTTTCCACCCCAGCTTGAACTTCAAATATCCAACTGTGTAGATTTATTTGTATAATAGACACATATTATCAGAATTTGACCTATGCAGGAGCCCTAATTGGGGAGATGGCTGAGATTGCAGTTGGCTGCGGGCCATAGAGATGTTCGGGCATTGCTGCCTTCCGTGGTCTCATGGGACTTGGCCCGGGTTCTCGTGAGACTTGAGCCGAGATCAGATTCGGGTCAGTGCCATTTGTTTGTGGGTTGTTTGGTGGTGTGTGTGGCGTGTTGGAGTCATTGTTGGAGCCGGAGAGAGAAGTTATCAGAATAAAAAGACTGTTTCCAGTTTGCCTCTAAACTTCTTCCCGCGGCTTCGTTGCTCCAAGCAGCAATCGCTTCAGACAGCAACAGACCTAAGATTGCTCTAGCTGCTGTATGAAGAAGGGATCCAAGGAGGACAAGAAATTATGTAGAGACACTAGTGAGAAGACTAATATAATATAGTGGTCTCCTTATCCACAGGGAATTCATTTTGAGATTCCCAGCAGATGCCTGAAGCTGCAGGTAATACCAAACACTATATGTACAGCAAAATGTTTTTTCCTAACATATGTATCAATGGGAAGTTTAAATTTATAAAATAGACACAGTATGAGATTAACAGCAATAATAATAAAATAGAACAATTATACAATATGCTATAATAAATTTGTGTGTGTGTGTAGTCTCTCCTTCAAAGTATCATTCACCTTTCTTCTTGTGATAATGTGAGATAATACATGTTGATGTGATGAGATGAAGTGAGATGGATGACAGGCACTGTGATGTAGTGTCAGCTACTATGTAAGGGTTATTTGAACACAAGCACATGAAACCATGGCAGGTGATCTGATATCCTAAATAACTACTCACAAATGGATGGGTAGCATATAAAATGTGGACACTCTGGACAAATAGGTAATTCATGTCCTGAGTAGGATAGGGTAGGAGATGTCACACTACCAAGGTGGTGTATAATTTAAAACTTATGAATTGTTTATTTCTAGAATTTTGCATTTAATATCTTTGGACTGTTGTTGATTACAGTACCTGAAACAATGGAAAGTGAAACTGCAGATAAGGTGGGAGGAAGAGGGACTACTATAATCTAGATAAGAAATAAATTGGTGTAAACTCTAGTGATGATGATAGAAATGAAGAACATGCACTCATTTAAAATTATTTTACAGATAAAATCAAAATATTTGATCATAGATTAGGTAGGAGTAGGAAGGGATAGAAAGGATCAAAGATGTCTCTCATGTTATCAGCTGGGCAAGGGGGAACATGAGAAGGCTACTCAATGTGGTATGAAAAAGAGGAGGAAAATAGGTTTGGGTTTTTGAAGTGTTGAGAAGATAAAAGTTTAATTTTTAGCTACTTAAGTTTCAGAGGCTTGACACATTTATGTTCATAAATTAATTGGGATATACAGAACTAGAATTTGCTAGATGTGACTGAATTAAGATTATAAAACTGTATCAAACCATGCTGAGCAACAAAGGAAGATGAGAACTAAAGTATCCTTTAAACGAGGTAATTTGGAGGGCATTAATGAGCTAGACAGCTGCAGTTTCAGTGAAGTTCTGGGTAATGTAAGAGTATCTAGAAAACAAATGAAGGGACTGGTTGTCTAAGAAGAAGGAACACTTTTTTCAGTGAAAGATAAAAAAAGAGGAAAATGACTGGAACAGAAGCGAGCATGCTCACAGGGTTGCTATAAGAAGATGAAAGTACACTCTAGGGCCTCTTGTCCTCTATAAACTAGGAGAGGGTGGTGGGAAGAGGAAACAAGTGATGGGATTAAAAGAGATAGGAGGGGCTGGGGTTGTGGCTCAGTGGTAGAGCACTTGCCTAGCACGTGTATGAGGCACTGGATTCAATCCTCAGCACCACATAAAAGTTTTTTAAATAAAATAAAGATATTGTGTCCATCTACAACTAAAAAAAATTTTAAAAGAGACAGGAAATGGGCAAAATGATCATAGAAATTGAAAGAGAGGGGAACTTATGAGAAAAAATTCTTTGTAAAATAGAAAATGAATAGATTCTCAACTTTCTCAGAAAGTAACACTTGCTGAAATTGAGGGGAACTTATGAGGGGGTGTTAGAATGTTTCTTGGGTAATGAATGTTCAAATTTCATTTTCATTTTTGTTTAGAATAAAAGGATCCACATAAAGTTTTGGCATTAAGAAAATCATATCCTGTGAAAATAAAAAATATAAACTTTTTAATCTGGAAATGATAAGTCTAGATTTATTACCCTGAAATAGCTACCTATTGCCTGTAATGGAAACAATAAGGAAAAATTAATCAGCAGGAATTCTGTTAATTGTCATTTAAGCAGAACCATTTCCTTTCTTTGAAATCCATCTGAAAATGTCCACAGGGCAAAAATGTTGCCTCAAATCTAAGGTACAAACACAAGTTATAAGACAAACAGAGGAAATTATTCCATCATAAATCTGTCAGTCAGCAAAACAGCCCATTCAGACCAGCATAAAGGCCTTATCTGCTCTTTGGCTCTAGTGTTCTGGCTATTTCTCTTTCCTTCCCTGAGCAAGGATATTTAGTCATTGCAAAGAGGGAACCTGGAATGTGTGAGGGACATTGAAATGTATCTAGCTCAATGCTCTCTGGATGTTTTAAGTGGTATTATAAAACTCACAAGGAGCCAGAGCGGTGGCACACACCTGTCATCCCAGCAGCTCAGGAGGCTGAGACCTGAAGATTGTGAGTTCAAGCCCAGCCTCAGGAACAGCAAAGTGCTAAGCAACTCAGTGAGACTCTGTCTCTAAATAAAATACAAAATAGGGCTGGGGATGTGGCTCAGTGGTTGAGTGCCCCTGAGTTCAATCCCTGGGACCCTGCCACACACACACACACACACACACACACACACACACAAATCACAAGGAGTCCATGCGCCAGAGTCTCTGATGACAGAGAACTTGATAGCTCTCAAAGACAACCATTCCAGATAGAGAACACTTCCTTCCATTCACCAGACATCATCTCCCTGATATTTCCAGCTCTCTGAGTTTGCCCCATTAGGATTTTTTCCACAACCCCAAATTCTTATTCCAAATACTGACCCTTCAAAGAGGAAAGGTAGCTATCATGTACCTCCTGTCTGTTTTTTCCAGTTCACATCTCCAAATTCTTATTTTGTTCCCACGTTGTTATGTCCTACCACAATATTTCTGTGATTGGGCCCCAGTTTGATTATACTGATGCCCAGAGTTGAACACAATTATCTAGATATTCTCTAGCAAAGACGAGTAGAGTGAAACTACAACCTCTTTTATTTGGAATACTATGTTTTATATAATATACCAATTGCTATATAATTAACATTTATTAAATATCATCCAATGATTCCATAGCTTTCTTTTCAATAACATCACACCATTGACTCATTGTAGCAGGCTGAGAATGGTTCCCCTAAGATATTCATGTCTTAATCCCTAAAGCCTATGAATATCATACCTTATGTGACAAGAAAGGACTTTGTAGATGTGATTAAATTAAGGATCTTGAGAAGGAGAGATTATCCAGAATTCTCAGGGTGGGCCCAAAGTAATTACATAGTTTGTTATAAGAAGGAGGCAGGAGGGCCAGAGTCAGAGGAAATGTGACAATAGAAGCAGTCATCAGAGTGATGCAGGACCATGAGCCAAGGAATGTGAGCAGCCTTTAGAAGCTGGAAAAGACAAAGAAACAAATTCCCAAAAGCCTCTGGAAGGAATGCAGTCCTGCTGGCCCACTTACCCTCCTGACCCCTAGAATGAACTATAAAACTGTGTTCTTTAAGCTGATAGGTTTGTGGTGATTTGTTGAAGCATAAATAGGAAACTAATACTCTCATATTAAGTTTAAGTTGATGGTACACTTTGTCTGTGTGCTCTATAGCTAAACTTCATGTGACACAATCAGCCCTTTGCATCTAAGGGGCTTCACATCTTTAGATTCAACCAACCACCAATAGAAAATATTTGGAAAAAAATTCATGTTGGTACTGAACATGCACACACCTTTCTTGTCATTCCCTAAACAATGGAGTATAACAACTAATTGAATAGGTATACTATATCAGATATTAGAAGTAATCTAGAGATGATTTAAAGCACACTGAAAGATACATGCTGGTTGTATGTAAATACCCACACCATTTTAGATGAAGGACCCAAGCATCTAAGGATTTGAGGATATCCTGGGGTGGGGGGCATAGAATGATTACCTTGTGGAGAACCAGGGATGATTGCATTTATATAGTTGATTTTCTGGATTTAATTGTTAAAAACCTAATGATTATTCCTATTAATTTTAATTTGATTTACTTTATCTCATTTTTCAATTATCAAGAAATCATTAAAAAACAATTCTATTATCCAAGTGTGCATAATCTTTCCATCTTCATGAAATCCCCTGATATTTTATAAGCATACTTTTTAGTTGTTGATAGACATTTATTTTATTTATTTGTATGTGGTGATGAGAATCGAACCCAGTGCCTCACACATGTAAGCTGCCTATTGTGGCCAGCCACGGTGCCGCGGGAAAATTCTCGGAGGCAGAGTTAAGCTTTTTACTACTTTACTTCTACTTTCTTAGAGCTTAGAGAGGGAAAGAAAGATTTTTCTTCTTAGCTTAGAGAGAAAGAAAGATATAGTAGAGCTTAGAGCTTAGCTTAGAGTCTTAGAAAGATAGAGCTTAGCTTAGAGAAAGATTAGAGCTTCTTTCTTCTCTCTTCTTTCTTCCTTCTTCTTTCTTCTGTCTTCTGTCTTCCTCAGGAGTCTCGGCCTAACTCTGACCAGTCATTACTTCTTCTATCTGGTTTCTCTTCTGTAACCGCTCTGCCTACGTTCTGGCCGCTCTGATTCTTCTGACCGACCGAGTGACTGCCCGGCTGACTGAATTCTCCGTTCTCCTAACTCGGACCGCTTTCACCCGGTTATATACCTTCAGGTTTGCGGGTGCCTACAGGTCGTCACATACATATCAGGTGGAACCCATGGCTTCCAGCTAGCTACAACAGCCCTTCCCAATTAGGGCTTCTTCACACACATGCCAAGCAAGTACCACTGAGCCCCAGCCTCAGCCCGTGTAAGCATAATTTTATGTATCATTAACCAAATCACCAATCAAAACATTGAATGGGGAGCACAAAGGTAAAATTCAAGAAAGATGCATCTCTCTCCAGATTTGGGGAATCATTTGTCAGTGACCTTGTTGTACTTCATTCAAAATATATTTTTCAATGCTGTCCAAAAGAATACCATAAGACATTCTCTAATACTTTGGACTGGTGCACACCTCTGGTGGTAACCCTGACAAGGAGATGAAGTTAATTGGTTGGAACTTGCTTTTTGTGAATCTGTGCTGGTTTTGATGATCATGTCTTTCCAGTTTAGGCATTCATAAACCACTGCTTTATTAATCTGCCCTGCAGTCTTGCATGGGGCCCATCACATATCCACAGGCTTCCATTTGATGAGTATATGTAAGTTTTTTTTTAATTTTCAAAGACAGAATAGTTGTATAATATTTAAGAGCTATCAGAGTACCTAGACACTGTTTATCTTTTTAAAAAATCATACTGAAACTAGCTGGGCATAGTGTTGCATGCCTATAATCCCAGCTACTCAGATGGCTGAGGAGGGAGGATTGCAAGTTCAAGGTCAGTCTGGGCAATTTAGCAAGACCTTGTTTCTTTTTTTTTTCATTCTTTTTTTTTTGTTTGTTTGTTTTGTGGTACCGGGGATTGAACTCATGGGTACTCGACCACTGGGCCACATCCCCAGGCCTTTTTTGTATTTTATTTAGAGACAGGATCTCACTGAGTTGCTAAGTGCCTCGCCATTGCTGAGACTGGCTTTGAACTCGCGATCCTCCTGCCTCAGCCTCCTGAGTGCTAGGATTACAGGCATGTGCCACTGGTAGTTTTTTTTTTTTTTTTTTTTGTACTGGGGATTGAACTCAGTAGCACTCAACTACTGAGCCACATCTCCAGTCCTATTTTGTATTTTATTAAGAGACAGAGTCTCACTGAGTTGCTTAGCTTCCAGCTTTTGATGAGGCTGGCTTTGAACTTGCGACCCTCCTGCCTCAGTCTCCCAAACCTCTGGGATTATAGGCATGCGCCACCATGCCCAGCTCCTACAGGTAGTTTCTTATTAAACTTTTTTCACTTCCCTGAGATTTAAAAGAAATTAAGTAAAGAAATTCTACAATAGTAGAAAAACATTGATGTCCTATGTTGTTTGACTTAAGTTCTAAGGTTGTGGGGGGTGGAGATATTCAGGAACAAAGATTTCATATTCAAAAAATCCAGTTTATATCAATAAGATAATAAACTATTTTTCTGTTAGAAAATCTTTCACATAGCAAAATGTTTAAGTTTTGATGAATTTAACTGGCAAGGTTTTCTTTTACAGACTGTGCTTTTGGTTTCACATCTAGGAACTCTCTGTCTAAACTGCTTCCTTGGTCAGTTTGAACCAGGTGCTTCTCCGGAGCTGTCTGTTCATGCTGATGCCCACTTCAGGTTTCAGGCAGCCTTAACTGTAAGCTGGGCAATACTAAAGTAAAAAAAAAAAAAAAAAAAAAAAGGTAAACTCACCACCAGTTTTGTGTTGCTTCAAATTATGATCTTGTTCCCCTAGCTGCTTATTCCTGTTCACTTTTCAGAGTCCTCAAGTAGCTACTTTCTGTATTCTTTTCTTATTTTTAGCTGGATACCGTGGGAGAGACTAGAGACCAGGAGCAGTATGCTGACTCCATCTATCCTGGAGCCATGACACCAGCTTGTTAAACATCTAACCCTCGGTGAGTCAGCACATGTCTCTCTTCTCTTTCTCTTTTACATTACCCCCAGAAACTGGAGTGTTAATTACAGTGGGAACTGGAAAAGTAGCACTGAGACAAGAGTGGCATCTGCTGCAGCCACCACAGGCTGAGGTCTGGTGCTGTTCTCTTCCTGTCTGCCCCCATCTTTAAGTTAAATTATAGAAACCATGACATATCACTTGCTCATACTTCTATACACATATCTAAAGAGGATATTTTACTACATAACCACAATGTTATTGTCACACTAACCCAACAAGCAATAATTCTCTATTGCAGACCACATGCCAGAGCCAGTGTTTCCAGTTGGTCCCAATAGGTAACCAAATCTTAATATTTTGAAGGACTGTAATAACGCAGTAGAAGAAATCTTTGCTGACATGTATTTAGGAAAGGCCCTAATCTCCTTCATATATGATCAACACCATCTCAACTCTCATTCCTAATCTTAACATCTTTCTCACATGATGTTCCCCCTGCCTGGCATCCTGATGTCCAGCAAGGACACAGAATAGAGGAAACCACAAATAATTAGGAAAAAAAAAAAAAAAAAAAAAAAAACCTTTTCACACACAATCAAGGAATTAATCATATGTTCTTCTCAATCTATTAATAGTGAAAAATTATTATATGGTGAATCAGAATAATTTCTTAGGGTAGTGTTTTCAATCTGCAAGTCATGACCCATTACTGGATTGTGAAGTCAATTTATTATATTTTGTCCAGCATCTTTTAAGAAAAGATAGAATAGATACTTTCGAAGTGCATTCTACATTGTAAGGGGAAGCTACTTTTTTCTGACATTTTGTTTCAGTTCTGTGTATGTAAATACAGTTGTGAGCTGAAGATACCTCTTAGAAATGTACTGTTGGGTAATTTCACCATAGAGTATAATTACACAAACTAAGATGTCTATGACATCACTAGATGACATAATTATACAGGCACCATCATGTGTGTTGTCCATGATTGACCAAAACCTCAGTTATGCCACACATGACTGTATACATATATGAAATGCAATAAAAATCTGTTTCTCCTTGCTGGTAAGGATGTGGAGCAAGGGGAACTCTCATTCACTGTTAGTGGGAATATAAATTAGTATAGCCATCATGGAAGATAGTATGGAGCTTCCTCAAAAAACTGGAAAAGGTGTCAGGCATGGTGGCACACATATGTAATCAGGAGGATCATTCAAGCTCAGGTGTTCAAGTCCAGCCTGGGCAACATAGTGAGACCCCATCTCATAAAAACAAATAGAGGCTGGGGTTGTGGCTCAGTGGTATCACACTTGCATGGCACGTGTGAGGCACTGGGTTTGATTCTCAGCACCACATATATGTAAATAAAATAAAGGTCTATCAACAACTAAAATAATTATTTAAAAAAACAAACAAATAAAAAACTAGAAACAGAACTTCCACATGGTGCAGCAATCCCATTACTGGATACATATGTAAAGGAAATGAAAACAGAATGTCAAAGAGTTATCTACTCTGAGACAGTACTGAATATTGTAGCACTAGTCACAACAATCAAGATATGGAATTAATAGGTGATCGTTGATGAATGAATGAATAAAGAAAATATGATACATATGTGTGTGTATACACACACACAATGGAATATTATTTGGCTATAAGAACAATGGAATTCTATCATTTGCATCAGTATGGATGGAATTGGAGGACAGTAATGTTAAGTGAAATAAGTCAGACACACAAAGACAAATACTGTATGTTCTTTCCTACATGCACAAGCTAAAAAGTTGATCTCATAGAAGTGGAGAATAGAATAGTGAATATCAGAGCCTGGAGAGCACGGGGGAGGGAAGAATGGAGAGGCACAGGGATGCAATTTAGATAGGAGGAGTTTCTAAATTGTACAACACAGTGGAATAATTATGGTTGACAACAATTAATTGCATATTTCAAAATAGCTAGTACAGAGGATTTTGAATGTTCTAAATACAAAGAAATGATAAATGTCTGAGGTAATAGATATGCTAATTATCCTAATGTGATCATTACACATTGTATAAATGTATTAAAATGTCACACTGTACTCCATGAATATGTTCAATTACTGTGCCAATTAAAAATAAAAATTTTAAAGTAGAAACCTTTTTCTTATGGCATGTTGTGAACAAGGATTTGAAAGCCACAGCTTCACAGAAAGTCCAAACTGGCCCTGTATCTTAGATGGCTAGTCCCTTTTTCTGATATCTCTAACGGATGACTGGATCCAGAAGATCCAGTCTTCCCTTCTTCCTGCATGCCTGGTTTATAGATGTGTTCTAGAGTCAGGTTTCTAGGCAGTGAAGATAATCAGCAGCACATCCACCAAGAGGCTGAGAAAGCCAGCTTTCCCCTATAGAATGCTCAGAATACTGTCAAATCAGATGGTGAGACCACGAGGAGAACTTAAGGAACACATGCAGAAAATCAGGACAGAGCAGAAAGTGAGAACGTGCAAATGAAACTTGAGACCATCAGTCACACCTGTCCAGCAGCATGCATGCCAGCCGAGATGAGGAGCCTGGCCACGTCTGCAGTGTACACCCTGAAGATGGCAGAAGTTAGTGGGTGGGGCTTGGGCACCACCTCTGGGATTCAATCCTTGTTTTCATCTTATTAGTTGGGTGTTCTTGGAAATGTTAAGCACTCTGAGCCTTATTTTTATCATCTATTAACTAGGGAAGAGTTATTATCTCCTAGGATTGTGATGATGATTAAATGAGTTAATGCCTGTACAGAACTTTGCCCTCTGGAAAATGATCAAGATCTCACAAAAGTACCTGCTGTATTTTGGAGGATTTATGGAAGTAAGAGGGAGAGGAGTAAATAATAAGATGACTAAATAAGGCAACATAAAATGACACTCACAATACAATTATAATATTTTTATTAGGTGGCTAGATATTCAGTAACAAGACAGCCCTGAAACTGCTTACATTTTGTTCCCTGTTGAAAACATCAGTTTTTCATCACACTGACTTGGTCGAAGTTACCTTCATTTATATCCTGTAGAGATAAATGAGAAATTAATACTGAATTGAGAAATTCAATTTTTTTTTTTTTTTTTTTTTGTACCAGGGATTGAACTCAGGGGCACTGGACCACTGGGCCACATCCCCAGCCCTTTTTGTTTTGTTTTGTTTTTTAAATATTTATTTGTTTTAGTTGTACACAATGCCTTTATTTTTACGTGGTGCTGAAGATCAAACCCGGGCCATGCACGTGCTAGGCAAGTGCTCTTACTGTTGAGCCACAACCCCAGTCCCCCAAGCCCTTTTTTGTATGAGTTTCTAAGTGCCTCGCCATTGCTGGGGCTGGCTTTGAACTCACGATCCTCCTGCCTCAGTCTCCCAAGTGCTAGGATTACAGGTGTGCACCACCAAGCCCAGCGAGAAATTCAAATATTGACTTTTTTAAAACACAAGTTTTTGTTTTTAAATACTAGTGTCTTTTACCTAAACCCTCCCTTACTTTAATATCATCTCTTCAGGTGTATCTTTCTTTTGGAAACATTCAGACCCCTGCTGAGTGTCACCTTCTCCTAAGAGAAGCCAGCTAGCTATCAAGACAGGTAGAGTCCAGGTGGTTGGATCAAGGGAAGCACAGAAAGGAGTGTGGGTTTCTGGGGAAGGAAGGCAGCTCTTTTGAGGATGGGTCAAGTTGGGGGTAGGGGTGGGGACATGTAATTCCCAACAGAAGTCCCCAGATTCCAGAGGACACTGGGATGAGTGGAAAGGGAGGATGTTTATCATGGAAGCTCTGCTTTCCTGGCACAAGGTAGAGACTAAAGGAGAATGCTGCAGTCAAATCAGAGCCTGGAGGTTGAAAATCCTCCCTCCCATCAAGGACAACTTTGCCTTTCCACCATAACTCAAGTTCTAGAGGGTGATGATATATTGTCATAGTTCAACAGACATGTTTGGCTTACCTCCAAGGTATGAGAGAGCAGAGACAAGGCACACTTTTAATCTCTTTCTTCTATCTTTTCATCCGTTTGCCATATCATTTACATGCACTTGATTGGAAAACAATATTGATCACACTTTCTTTCTAACTGGTTACAGATCATAACCGGCTACTTCTTTTATGTATCATTTATAAACAAATGTAATTGGGCTTAAATGGTATTTTAAATGGAACCTGTTTCTAGGATTATTAAGGATATTCATCAACCCTAGTTTCTATTTATAAATTGGATGATGGTGTTTAAATCTCATTCTTAAGTTTGACTTTTTTTTTTTGTACTGGGGATTGAACTCAGGGGCACTCAACTACTGAGCCACATCCCCAGTTCTTTTTTGTATTTTATTTAGAGACAGGGTCTCACTGAGTTGCTTAACGCCTCACTGTTGCTGAGGCTGGCTTTGAACTCTAGATCCTCCTACCTTAGACTCTGAGCCACTGGGATTACAGGAGTGCACCTGGTTTAATTTTGACTTTTAAATGTGAGTATGAACATCCAGTACTTGGGAGGGTTGGTACGTACACATTAGTTTATCTTTTTGACTCTCCTGAGATCAGACTAGTCCCATACCCTCCTTAGAAATTAGAAAGGAAGATGGAGGATGCATTTTTCATGTATGTATGACTACTTATATACAGTAGGCCAATATTTATGGCTTAAAATAATCTGGTTGTAATTTGAAGCCCTACTATGTAATAAATATAACTAACAAACACCTAGAAATAACATTGAAAAAATACAAGTAAGGCAATTATATTCCATCTTTGTGATAAATAATGAAGACTTCCCTCCCAACAAATACTGGGAGAGAAAAACAATCTAATAGAAAAGAATGTTCTCCAGGCCTATAGCGTTTGGTTTCATTACAAGTGAGTACATTTATCCTACACAGTATTCTGTTGGTAGGCCTGTTTGGTTAATCTGTTTTCTTTTCTTAAATTACTTATTTCAGTGATAATGCCAGGCCATAGTGCCCCATTGCATGCTACACAGTTTTGTTGCTAAATTGTATAAGTAATCTTGTTATTTTCCCTACAAACTTGTACCTAATAATGCATCATCTTGAGCTTCTTCCTAGCCTCCCCCTTTCTCTTTCCAGATGCTGTTGTCTAGTGAACATTAAAGGTATGCCTTCGTAAGCTTGCTGGCTAATTTTACCAAGTAGAAAACAAAAAAAGTTAATTAGAAATCAAGTAATGAACTATAAAGGCAATCATTGGAGCTTTACTTCTTTAATACAAAAAGAACTTTTTCTAAACATTTTACTTCTCTTGATTGAGATTTGTATCTTTTTCACAAAAGAGTGCTTTTTGTCCCATTGGTTTTGGGATTTGGGGTGTTTTCTTTTTGCTTTTGGGGGTTTCTTTGTAGTGATGGGGATTGAACCCAGGGCCTCCTGCAAACTAGGCAAGTGCTCTAGCCCTGGGCTGTACACCCCAGCCCAAGAATGCTTTTTTATACCTCTTCTCCTTTCACAGGAAATGTCTCCATACAGTGTTCCAACTGTACTCAACCCAGATGGGTAGCTGTTTTGTTTTTTTTTTCCAGATGTTGTTCAGACCTAGTACTGACTTCTCTCACACAGAAACCACAAGTCTCAGTTCTTCCTAAATTGAAACAAAATGTTCTTCTCTCCATCTTAGCCATTTCCTGACAAATTTACTAGTTTATGATCTTTCTGTTTCATACATTTGACTGTCTTAATTGTCATTAATTGAATGAACTGGCCAAGGCCTATCAGTGTGACCTGTATCTATCATAGAGTAATTTTTGCTAGAGGTCTACTATATACAGGGCCATCTTAAACCCATGCGCAGAACTCTTCCATCTATAACTAAGGGTTCTTTTCTGTCACTGGTGGGAACCATTTTAATATATACATGGATTTCCATGGATTGGGCTAGATTCATCCTGGTAGTTGTATCTAATAGTGGCACCAAATCCTAGAACCAGCCCCAATTCAATGATTGGGGCACTGACTCAAAATACTTTCCGTAGAGATTTTTGGCACCTGTCAAAACCTCTCCAGGGAAGGTTTTCTGGAAATTCGAAAACCCTATAAAAATGTGGGGAATTTAACACTAGAACACCTGTGACACAGTGGCTAAGACTAGATTCAGCAGACTGTTCAGATGATGGTTGTGCCACTTCTTGGGTGATTTGGGGTACACTGCTTAACCTTTATATGTCTGTTACCTCATGGACTGATTATTCTCCAACTGTCCCCGTATCCTGTATAGAGCCACATGGGGACTGACACCTTAAGTCTATATGACCCAGATTGATTCCCTTGACCTCCGGCTTCCAGTTGTTTCCTTTATGGGGAATGGGAAGGAAGTGGGAGGAGAGAGCAGTTGGAGTGTTTGCTGTCCCTACACCCCACTGAGCTTCAGTTGTTCACACCTCACCTGCTGCCCTGCCCTGCACCACTGGGGTTCTAGACACACCTCCCTATGATCTGAGGCTTCTGAGAGCAGCTCTTCCGAGAACAATTCTTCACCTGGCTCCAGTTACGCTATTTTCTCCACTTGCCCTTCTGCCTCAGGGTGGGAACAGTTGCCCACTGCTGCTAGTTTTCTGATACTTCCGCATCCCCGATTGATTTGCTTGAATCTGCCTCCAGGTCTGTAAACAACTCTTTCCTTCTGTCCATGTGTCCTGTTTCTGCTGCGACCTTGATGAACATACCTCACAGGGCTGTAGCTAGGACTAATAAATTCAGACATGTACTCAGAACAGCACAGGGTTCAGACTAAATGCTGTGTAAGGATTAGCCACAGTCATCACAAGGTTGTCCTGCCTGCCTTTCCTACCAGTCCTGGAAGACATACCACCGAGATTGCCAAAAATAGATAGGGGTCCTGTTTCTAGGAAGCTTCTACTAAGCTCCCTCTGTGACGATATTTGTACAGGCTGGGGAAAAAAAAAAAAAAAAAGTGAGAGTGACAGGGGAGAGTCACCACTGGCTGGGGCAGTGGAGGGTGGAGGAAGTGTCAGGTCTCTCAGCAAGTCGACAAGCAGGGACTGAAGGACACAGTCCCTCTTGAGAGGTTTGGGCTGCAGGACCTGAAAGAGGACTCTGGTGAACAGGATACCTAAACGGCATGGCAGAGTGCAGGAAAGACACCCAGGACAAATTTCTTTCCTCTACTTGGCCTAGAGTCAACCGGGCTGTTGTCTAAATTCTGAAGACCAGGTGAACCCAGTGTTTGGGACTAACAGGATCTTATCTAAGAAGGCCAGCTGGCTGAGTTCACACTCACATATTTATACTGGTGGAAGCTGGTTCAGGCGGGAACGAAGACTGTTCTTCATGAACAGGGCTGAGGGCATAAACAGAACTTCAGAGTACGTGTACAGCAGTGGTTGGCAGTGGAGGCTCTCGGGACCTTACAGTACTCAAAGCAGCTCCACCAGTTCCTAGCTGGGTGCACTGGGAAGTCACTCAGACTCTCTAAGCCTAATATGTTTAGTCTGTAAATATGATGTTAATAACAGAGCCTATACTTAGAGTGGTTATAAGAATTAAATAAAGAAATTCAGGTGTAGTGCGTCATTCAGTGACTGACCTTTAGTAAGCACTCAAAACCATTCTCCTAATCCTCATACGAACTGTGGTCTCCATCACAGTTCTGAACTGTCAGGCTTGTAAGAATCTTGCAGACATAAGTTAATGAAAGGCTAACAAGTCTTGTGAGATATTGTACAATAAATAGGGTTGTGCTATAAGTAGGTGTGTTAATCAACCAGCTTATTCTTTCTTTTTCTTGCAAAATCCAGACCCAAGAAAATTACAATCATTATCTAAATTACAGGGTTCCTGTGCTCTTTAGCTCAGTACTATAGTTTAAAAGTTGGTTCTGAGCAGGTACCCTGGCACATGCCTGTAACCTCAGCACCTCGGGAGGCTGAGGCAGGAGGATTGCAAATTTGAGGTCAGCCTCACAAACTTAGTGAGATCCTCAACAACTTAGCAAAAGCCTGCCTCAAAATAAAAGGACTGGGGATATAGCTCAGTGGTAAAGCATCCCTGGATTCAATTCCTAGTACCAAAATAAATAAACAAATGTTAGGTTAAGGAATCGGGCCTGTTGGGGATCAAGTCCCAAAGCTTCCAGAAAAGAGCTCCTTGACCTGAGGGCAATTTACTTTATCTTCTGAAGCTCCATTTATCTCATTTGTAAAATGGAAGAAATAATAATTTCTGCCTCATAGGATAGTTGTGAATATTAAGGGAGATGATACAGGCAAACCTCTTAGTAAATGTTGGCTCTCACTATTAGTCCCCTTTTCATAGAAGAAAGTTGTGAGAGTTTCACTGTTAAATAAAACACATGCCCCAAGAACATTTGAGAACTTCCACAACAAAACATTCTGCCATACTGTGGAGAGAGAGGATTGACGGATGGTAAGAGATCATGGGGAAATTTCCAGGGTGGTGAAAATGTTAAATTCTCATTTGGAGTAATGGTTACATAGGTGTGTAGAATTGTCAAAGCTTATGGAACACTGAAGATGTGTACTTTATTTATGAAAATTATCCTTCAAAGAAAGAAAACGGCAGTTATGAACTCTACTCTTGTTCTAGGAGTTTATCTCATTCTATTCTCTGTATTAAGCTTGGAAAACATCATTGGTGACATTGATTCAGAGAAGCAATGAGTTTGGTACTGTCATCACAGAGTGCATGATTAAAGGCTCTCTGTTATTAAAGGTACAGCTTCTGCTCAAAACCCATTCACCAGAAACTAGTAAGAGCCATGGGGAGGCCTTGGTCCTAAGTATCATTTCATCAGATCTATGGGAATAGTGAATCCAGGGCTTATCTTCACTGATCTTATCTAGGGTGTCTCTATAAACAATGAGGTGAATGACTAGGCTAGAGTCACACCCACCCAGTGACTGACTTGTATATGTCACTAACAATGGTGGTAGTCTTGCTACAGAGGATTGAAGCATTCATACCTGATGAAGGAAAGGATGAACGTGTTAATGAATGGATGATTGAATGGACAAGCAAACATTTACTTAATGGCCATCACGCATCCCCTTGATTAAATTTAATTCTCAGAAACCTTATGTAGAGGCTAGGGATACAGCTCAGTGGTAGAGTGCATGCCTAGCATGCGTGAGGCCTTGAGTTTGATCCTCAGCATTACAAAATCAAAACAACAACAAAAATTTATGGAGCAAATGTCATTATCCCAACTTAATAAATTAGAAAGGGTCTGCTTAGAAGGGAAGCAATTATCCTAGTCATAGCAGAGATAGACTCCCATGTAATCTGAGTATATCCTGAATAATTTCCATTCATTGCAAGCCACTTTTTTTTTTCCTGAAGAGCTTCTATGGAAATGGGATGTGACTCAGTGGTAGAGTCTTTGCTTAGCATGCATATGGCCCTGGGTTTGATCCCCACTAGTACCAAAAAGAAAAGAAAAGAAAGAAAGAAAGAAAGAAAGATAGATAGATAGATAGATAGATAGATGTCCTGTGTATTTTATTAGAGCTAGTATGTTATAGTTAGCATACATAGAAAGATTTAGTCTTTATTCCAACCGCTATCTCAGCCACCTCCACTAGGGAACTAATTAATAGAAAATTATGAGGTAGAATATACTTTCAAAGTATTAATCAATGTTTTCCTGCAATATTTTCCTCTTACTTCTCCATTCTTATCATCTTTCAAACAGCAGGGAGGTTATTCTGAGTTCTATTACCCTCAAGCAGGGTAGGTTAACAGAAAGTAGAAGAAAAATTAGCTTCTTTTGACTTTTGAATCTCCAAAATCTAGGTTCCAAGGAGATTGGGAAAGCTGTTAAGACATGAGTAAGATTTATAAAATCTACTTGATAATATAGAGGAAAACTGCCCATTCACCATTACACAAGGATTTCAGGGGGGAAGGGTGGCAAAAAGAGGCAAGTTAGAAAGAAGTCAGGAGAACACAGATACTAACATGACTCCTCAGAACGTCCACCCCTTCCTACTCCCTCACCCATTCAAGTGTGTGGGAAGGACTGAGACACAGACAGTGACTCCCATATCAAAGGGATGGAACAAGAATATCCCAGAAGACAAATTACTATCCAGGAGACAGATATTGAGGGTGTGGGCCCCATGGATAACTTCACAGTGGATGCCAGCATGGACAACAGACACGCAGAGATCAGACTCAAACCCCACACTACCTCAGTCCCCACCTCTTGCCACTGGGAAGATACTCTAGAAATTAGGTACAACCCTGGGAAGGGTGAGAGAAAGTCCCCAAACTGACAGAGATTAATTTTGGCTACATTTAAGGAATGGGGGCGCAAACAGAAATTAGGTGCAGTTATGGAAAAACAAACAGATTTCTTGCCCAGTTGCACAGAGGTGTTTTGACGTTTGCCTATTAGCATTCATATTGTGATAGTTATCTCTGTAACAGATCTCCTACTTCAGATAGAACAGCACAAGAAGGGAACCATATGTGAAGCTTACAAATAGAAATCTAGAGGAAAAAAAATTCATTAAGGACAAAATGAGGGCTGAGGTTGTGGCTCAGCAGTAGAGCGCTCGCCTAACACGTGCGCAGCCCAGGTTCGATCCTCAGCACTACATAAAAATAAATGCATTGTGTACAACTAAAGCAAATAAATAAATATTTAAAATTTTAAAAAAAGGACAAAATGAAATGTCCCTTTTGACTTGGCCTCTGCTTTTCACGCCATCATATTCTTTGAGTTTGTCCTATTTGTGTGTGACACCCCAAGTTTACTTTTGTTGAAAATTCCTGTACCTATTCCTTCTGAGTTATGTGCCTTCTGCTTGTACCCTTCAGAGTCTCTGATCATATTAAGTTTTTTGTCCTGGGACTTGTTGATTTTGAAAGAGAGTTTTTAAGAAGAAAGTTTATTTATTGGTTGAGTCCTTTGCAAAAGTCATCTTGTCCAATAGGAGTTTAACAATTTTTTCTTGGTGGTTTTGTGTCCACCACATGCCACAGCAGCTCCTTTGTTCTCACTTACATAGTTTCTAGTCTCCCATGCATCACCTGTCAGTGAATGACCCAGGCATGCCCACTCCAGAAGAAGCAAAAACAAATTGTGGGGAAAGAAGCGAACACTAAGCCAATCTCTTTAAAGAAATGTTGTCGGGCTGTGGCTGTGGCTCAGTGGTAGAGCGCTTGCCTAACACGTGCGCAGCCCTGGGTTCAATCCTCAGCACCATGTAAAACTAAATAAATAAAATAAAGGTATTGTGTCCATCTACAACTAAAAAAATAAAAAATATTTAAAAAATAAAAAGTTGTCATTTGAACCACTGGAAACCATCATGGCACAGCCCAACAGCTGTTGCTCCACCTATTTGACATATGGTGTCAAGTGAAGGATAGACGAAACACACTGGGACCGCCTAGTAGAAAAGGGCGGGGGGAATTTTATTAATCAGCTGAAGAGACACGTGGGAGGGAAGGAAGAATTGGAGCGTGGAACAGGAAAAGGGGAAAAGAAGAAGAAAAAGGGGCCGGTTTCAGTCTGGAGGGCGCTTAAGTAGTAGTCCAGTGGTCTGAGGGACCCCCCCAGAGGGAGCCCCAGTTCCATAGGTCGCCAGGGGTCAGAAGGCAAGCCCAAATGTTGCAATTGGCTCAGTAAGGCACTTGGGGAATGGTCAGCGGCGTGGTCAACCTGAGGCGTGGCCAGCAGTGTAGCCGACCTGGGGGTGCTTGGGAGTCTCAAGGCGCCTGGGGGTGTGGCTAGTGGAGCGGCCTGGGAGGCGTGCCTTTCCCTGCCCGGAATCCAACATCAAGCAAAAAGGTAAAGGGACCAAGGACAAGTTTTGCTTATTAAAGCAGGGAAAACCAGCCCCAGAAATGGAAGATGGAGGAACTGCAGATACAGCTCAGTGGTAGAGAATGTGGTTCATATGTGGAGGCTCAGGTTTCAGGAGGAGAAAACAAAAGGAGAACGGGGGTGGGGGGGGTGGGGGGAAGGAGAGAGGAAGTGGAAGGGGATGGGATAGGTGAAGGACAAAAGAGAAATTAATAAATGAATAAATAGGGAATGGATTAGGAGAAGAGAGTAAGTAATGACAGTTGCTAGAAAAAGAATTACTATAAATGAGTGGAAGAAAACTGCACATAGGACAGATCAGACTCCACCACGTTAACAATAGGCCTGAGATAACAATCATCTTAAGAAATGTTGTAACTATTCCATATATGTATGTCAAAAAGTTAGGAACACGTGGGCCTAAATTCCTTCTCACAAACTCAAAATTATATTGCCACTTAAAGGTTCTAAGAAGGTCTGCACCAAATAAACCTATATTACTTTAAGCCAGAGTTTTCTAATTTATTTGAATACAATACACTTTCCTGCCTTTCTGTTAACACCCTGAGAAACAAGTTTCACTGTACACCAGTTTGTGAACTGCAGAAAAAAAACACTTTTTTCTTTCTTCTTTTCTTAAATTTACTTATTTTCCAATATTTGGATTTTCATTTTTACCCTCCTAAGTTTATTTCAATAGAGAGCCTAATGATCACAATTTTTTTTTAAATGTTAAGAGTTCTTTGGGGATGCCTTTAATAGGAATGAAGACATGGAAGCAGAGGCTGAAGAAGAGAATTCAGTGCAGTGGAAGATCCCAGAGAGCATAGGCCCCAGGTGGAAAAATAGGTGACAGCTGAAGTAATTCCTGGACTCAAAAAAAGGGGAAGGATAAAGGTGTGTGACTTGGGGGATAGGGACTCTGGTATTATTTTCTAACTTAGGTTAAGGGACTCAGAAGAAAGTACTTTGCAACACCACCTAGGTCCAACTTATACATTATCAGAGTAGGAGGCCACAAATACATTGTGATTTGAGAAACAATCTAGAGTAGTCACATAATAAAAAATGTTGAATACTCTTTTAATTTGTCTAATACAGTTTTGAAGTTATCATATTGCTCAGTCTTACATGTTAATTTTTTAAAAAATATTTATTTATTTTTTTAGTTGTGGTTGGACACAATAACTTTATTTTATTTATTTTTACGTGGTGCTGAGGATCGAACCCAGGGCCACACACATGCTAGGCAAGCGCTCTACCACTGAGCCACAACCCCAGACCCCATTACATGTTAAATTTTTACCTGGCTCATAGTAGGAATTTTAAAAATGTTTATTTAATTTATAATCTAGCCTATATTACATAGTTATGTTATAGGATATAAAATAAATTATTTTGTTTTGACTTTGGTGCTGGGGATTAAGCCCAGGGCCTCATGCATGCTAACTGCCATTGAGCTATTCCCCAAGCCCCCATTCTATTATTTTTTAACTTAGGCTGCTTCTTAGTACTAGTTTCATCTGTAAAGTTTATATTTGCAAGTGCTTATTTTAATATTTGAGGTTGTTGGGGATTGTTTTGTTTTTACAAAACACTTCCCTGGCAGCAAAGAGATTGAGAGCCTCAGCTCTGGCATGAGATACACCAGTTTCCTTCTGGCTCTGCCACTCATTAAGCCATGTGAATTGGTCAAGGTGGTTAGCCTCTCTGAGTTTCTCTTTCTACACCCATAAAGTTGGGATAATAATGGTTCTAATTCATAGGACAGTCATCAGGATTATGTGACAATAAAGGTGAAGTTCTTGCATAATGGCTGGCATGTACTCAATAATTAATAGACACCAGCAGAATTCTAGCAAAACTAATAACTGGGATGGAAGTACAGATGAGGAAAAAACAAAAATATGCAAAGGAATAGGGTGATGAGAGGATCCAAGTTGCAGAAATCGAAACTTTTCTAGGTTTAATCAAGGAAGAACTGGTGAGGTGCTAGAAAGACTCTGTGGGAGACAGACCTGCCACATATAAGTTTAATGCTTCCAGTTTATATATGTATTCAGTGCCTTCTTTGTGCAAGGGACTATTTAGGGGCTGGGGAAATCACAGTTAGCAAGAGAGTTTTCATTTTAGTGTGGGAGAAAAATGATACATAAGAAAAGAAGTTTTTTTTTTTTTTTTTTTTTTTTTTTTTTTGGTACTAGGGATTGAACTCAGGGGCACTTGACCTCTGGGCCACATCCCCAGCCCTTTTTTTGGTATTTTTTATTAGAAGCAGGGTCTCACTGAGTTACTAAGTGCCTCGCCATTGCTGAGGCTGGCTTTGAACTCGCGATCCTCCTGCCTCAGCCTCCCAAAGTGCTGGGATTACAGGCGTGCGCCACCGCGCCCGGCTAAGAAAAGAAATTTTAAAAAGATAAAACTGTTTAAAATAATAAGAGCTATGTATGGATTAAAACAAGACAAAGGGATAAAGAAAGTTGGTGGTGATGTTTTACATGGGAATCAAAACATAGACCTAAGCAATGTGAAGAAACAAAACTTGTAACATATGGGGGAATTATATACCAACCAGAGGCAGCTGCTGGTGTACTAGTGCATGTTCTAACATGAAGACCAGTGTGCCTGGAGTGAAGGGAGGGTGGTAGGAGATGAAGCCTCAGGGGAGATAGGGGCAAATCATGGAGGGACCCATAAGTCCTATTAAGGAATTTTCTAAATGTGGTGACCCACTGAAAGAGTCTTCCCCAACCTGCTTGTCTCCCTCACCTATCCATTACAAGGTAGTTGAATGTTGTGGTCTGATTTATATTTTTAAAATATCATGGTTGGTGTTTTAAGAATAGACTGTTGTTGAGGAGGGATGATGAAAGTAAAAAAAAAAAAATTATGAGGCTATTGTAGTAGTCAAAAATAGATAATAATGCTTTGGACTATGTTAGTGATGTTAAAACATGCTTGGATGAGAAATATACTATAACTTTCAAATTAAACCAATATGATTTGGTTGTAAGGTATGAGGCAAAGAAAAGGATCAGGTTTGATTCCTGTGCTGGATACAGTTACCTGGTTAGATGAGTGGATAAAATATACCTGAGGGTAGGTTTAAAAGCTGGAGTTGGCTAACCTTGAGACCAAACAGGTAAATCAAAGGATATCTGAATGATTTAAAAAAAAAAAAAAAAAAAAAAAACAGTAAAAAGGGAAACTATAGCTGGGCACAGTGGTGCATGCTTGTAATCTCAGTGACTTGGGAAGCTGAGGCAGGAGGATCACAAGTTCAAGGCCAGCCTCAGAAACTTAGTGAGACCCTGTCTCAAAATGAAAAACAAATAAATAAAAAGGACTGGAGGCCAAATGCGGTGGTGCATGCCTATAATCCCAGTGGCTTGTGAGGTTGAGGCAGGAGGAACATGAGTTCAAAGCAAGGCCCTAAGCAACTCATCAAGACCCTGTCTTTAAAGAATACGTTAACAAAAAAAAAAAAAGGACTGGGGATGCAGCTCAGTGGTAAAGCACCACTGGATTCAATCCCCAGTACCCAGAAATAAATAAAAAGTGTGTATGAAGGTGGGATGTTATGGAATGAACGATAAAAAAATCTCAGTTTAATAAGTTTATTAATCTACCAACAAAGATCCACATAGGGCATGAAGTTGCTTCTGATTTATAATCTTCATGAAAAGCCAAGATCTTCAAATTAATACTGAGAGCTAGATGGTTTTTCTTATCCAAATGTAGAGTTCAAAATGTACACCCAGGGCTGGGGTTGTGGCTCAGCGATAGAGTGCTCACCTAGCACATGTGCAGCCCGAGTTTGATCCTCAGAACCATGTAAAAATAAATTTTAAAAAATAAAGGCATTGTGTACAACTAAAATAAATAAATCAATACTTAAAAATAATGTACACCCACCTGACTATAGTCAGTTAGGTCCCCCTGCTGGTGACTAGGAAAATTACCTCTTGATATGGTATGCTAACTGATAGGTACTAATGTTGCTCTGAGCCAAATGTATGGTGTATGCTGAATTATCTCATGTTTTATCCCTCCTTCCTCCTGATGTCTACCTCACTTCCACCAAGACCAGCTATCACCAGTTTCCATGCAACATCCTAGATACAAGATATATCCCAACAGCACATTTTTTTTCTGAGACTCATCAAAACATATTTTCTTTTGTGTCCTACTCTCCAACACAACTTCTTTGTGCCTGACAACATGAGTCAAAGAGTAGGTACTTACCTCTCTAAAATAATGCAATGTTTTTAGCTAAAATTTTCCCTCATGAAGAAAATAAGTATAAAAATTTCAGATAGAACTAATGGTGAGAAAGAAAGAATACTATTAAAAATAAGAAAGAGAAAAAACAAAGGATTCTCATCATATCAGGCTGTCTCTGGTAAGCATTTTGCCTTCAATATTCCCTACTTAAGGGCTGGGATTGTGGCTCAGTGGTAGAGCACTCGCCTAGCACGTGCGCGGGCCCGGGTTCGATCCTCAGCACCAGGTAAAATAAACACATTGTGTACAATTAAAGCAAATAAATAAATAAATATTTTTAAAAAATTCCCTACTTAAAACTAGGCTTTCTACTGCCACAGTCTCCTGATCCCCTCAGAAGAGTGGTGGTTGCCCACAACTTCTCATCTAGGGGGAACGATGCATGGTGAGTTGGCCACGTGGCCAGGGCCCTAAGGAAAATGGGCCAGCTTTCAGCTTTCCCAGGCAAGGTGCACAAGTCAGCCCTCCAGTACACACAATAGAGGTCGGGCCAAAACTCATTTCCTGGAACAGTCACCATGGAGATAACTGCTAAAATACTTAATTACCAAACTCCATTTTTATGCATGGTCTCAAGAAAAAAAGCACAAAGAAACTGGGCTTGGTGGTACACACCTGTAATTCTGGTTACTCCAAAGGCTGAGGCAGGAGGATCCAAGTTGGAGGCTAGCCTCAGCATATTAGCAAGACACTGTCTCAAAAAATAAAAATGGCTAGCTGCGGATATAGCTCAGAGGTGGATAGCCCCTAGGTTCAATCCCCAATTGGGTGGGTGGGGGAGAGGTAAGTACAGAAAAGCACCCCTACAACAACTCGTTATGAAGTGCACAGGAAGAGGTGCTGCTGGTACAGGGAGCCAACATGTGGATGTGGCTCATTCAGGGCCAGATGAAAATGGGCTTCAGGTGTTTGCTGAACCTTACCACTCCAACAAGACCTTCACGCTTCATTTAACTATTATTCCTGGGGTGGGGGGGGCACATTTTAGTGCCAGCGCCATTCCTGTTCATCCATAAACCTGTGTGTTGGTGGTCTTTATTAGTCTGTAATGTCTGACTTGTTTACATGGTTGATTATCAGGGGGTATGCTCAGAGTTCACAATGAAGATGTCCAGAATTTTACATAAGGATTTAAGTTTTAAAAATAAGATGTTTTGTGACCATGAAACAAAAAATACAAAAATTTGATTTCTCAGTTTCAAATCAAAAATGTTCTTCACTTCCTTTTCCTATTCTTATTGCCTAAGAGTTCCACCTATCAGGAAAATGTACCAATGTATCATTTATTAAATAGCTTATCTTGGTATAATGTATTTGAAACCTCTCTGAAAGGTAAAAGTAAGTTAAACAGGGCTAGGGTTATGGCCCAGTGGCAGAGTGCTTGCCTAACACATGCAAGGACCTGGGTTCGATCCTCAGCACCACATAAAAAATAAAGAAAGAAAATAAAGGTATTGTGTCCAACTACAACTAAAAAAAGTAAATATTTTTTTAAAAAGTAAGTTAAACAGTTATTACATTTTTTTTGGGGGGGGGGGGCGGGTGGTACTGGGGATTGAACCCAGGGGCACTTAACCACTGAGGAACATCCTCAGCCCTTTTTATTTATTTATTTTTTGAGACAGGGCCTCGCTGAGTTGCTGAGGCTGGCTTTGAACTTGTGATCCCCCTGCCTCAGCTTCCTGAGCTGGTGAGATTACAGGCGTGTGCCACCACAGCTGGCCAGTTATAACATTTTCATCTTCCGTTTCTACCTTCCCTACCCCAACCTCCCTCATCTTCCTTCATTCTTCAGAGATTGTATCTAGCATATCATTTCAGGTGCTCTGTTGTAATATGTATTATAATTTTGACAAAAATGCTCAGTGGTCCTGTCAGTGGAGTGGACATGGAGATGGTTTGAGTAGCAGCTTCTACCACCCCTATCCTGACAGTCATTAAACTCTAATAACAGAATTGCCTCTTGTCTATGTCCTTCTCTACCAGGGGAAGATGAGCTATGCAAGCGGCATGGTATTTGTCTTGTTCACTGCTATATCTCTACTGGTTAGAACGATGCCAGACCATAGGGGGCCCTCAATAAATTATTTTAAAAATTATTACATAAGGTCATTATTATGATCTTTCACTCAGACATCCTGAACTACTCAGCCATTTCTTTTGGCCAGCATTCTAGATGGCCTACTTGAATAGGACTTGTGAGGAAAGGGGTTGGTCTCATCACTGACCATGAGCTGGTCTCTGAATAGTGAAGACCCGCATTCAGCTAACTGCTTTCCCAGAGATAATGGGAGTTTCTATTAGCAGCTTGCAGTAAACTAAAGATGCACAATAGCATTTTTTTTTTAAGCTGGAAGGAATCTTGGTTCCCTGTGGGCTATAGGAAGCAAAAATTGAGTATGAGTTTTCCTTCTTTTTGTTAGTTTGGTCCAGGAACTTGCACTACAGCAGGCTTCATTGTGTCCATAGAGAAATACTATCATTTGCTTTTTTCCAAGAACATTGTGTTTTCATCATCTTGTTGTTGGCATTCAGTGTAATTTGTTCACATGAACTTCCAAAGCCAACAATTTTTCAGAAATGTTCTCAGGAAACAATACCTGTTTTGATCTCAGGATAACTGAGCGAGTCAGAAGAAAAAAGAAAAGGCAAAGAAGAATATTTTTTCTGGGTGTCAGCACAGCACACTGGATGTATCCATCAGTGGGAAGTTATATTTTCCTATCCAGTATGAAGTACTAGCCACACCTAGAGTAGGTCAAGTTAAATCAGTATAAATTGTTTATAAACATAAAGTTACTAGGAGTGACTTCATCCAAGATTCTTTTTTTTAATGGTACCAGAGATTGAACTCAGGGGCACTTGACTTCCGCCCACGTCCTGAATGGGCGGTGGAAGTGAAGTTTCCTCTCGGTAGAGTGGGCTAGCTGCCAATGAAAGCTAAGAAAATGGCGAAAAACCCACAGGACACAGAAAGTAATTTTAAAAAGTGGGGGCAGGGTGGCTAGCCCATCTTAGGTATCAAGCTTCCACACTAGGAAAAAACTATGGAGCCCACGCTTGCTTTATTTATATGGGGGAACATCAAAGATTTTCCTTGGAATGTTCTTCGCCAAATAAGGTAGGAGGTGGGCTGTCCAGTTTCCAAAGGGTTACAACCAACTCAGGAGCTACTTCCTAGCAGAATGGAGATAGAGGTCACATGCATTGAGCAATCCATTGAGTGGGAGGAGCCACAAAACAATTCGCAAAGCCAAACCTAAATCACCCTGGCTCTATACTGAGTGAAGCCGCCAAGTAACTCATGGGTGGCGCTCTCTGCACTTGACCACTGAGCCACATCCCCAGCCCTATTTTGTATTTTTTTTTTTTTTTTTTTTTAAGAGACAGATCTCAATGAGTTGCTTAGGGCCTCACTGAGTTGCTGAGACTGGCTTTGAACTTGCAATTCTCCTGCCTCAGGCTCCAGAGCCACTTGGATTATGGGCACTACTGTACCCAGCTCATGCAAGTCTTTTAAAATTTTATATTTCACATTTCAAAGTCAATAGTACAGATCTAGTTATAGTTAATCCTGAAAGCTTGCAAGTGCCAAATTTCATGGACTAAGTACATTATAAATGCCTAAAGGAAATAAACTATAACTACAATCTTATTTACCTTGTTAAAAAAAATCTTATTTCTCTTTCTGCTAACTTGAATCTAAATTTTGTGGCTTTCTAGTTACTGAGCTCTTTGTGTCAGAAAAGAAATGCTATTGACAAAAATAAATTGTGTTCAACTTGGAATTTTATAAGACTCTTCCAGATGCAGATTAGGGAGACCCTAAAAGAATTTCCCAATAAAAACAAATAAAATGTCAGAGAAAAATATCTTTTTAAACTCTTTAAGTAGAGGAAAGAAAGACATATTCAGATCCTCAAATCAAGTGAATGCAAGTACCCTAAGAGATAAGCAAGGATGAGACTTTTCCCTGGAGCATTCCTGAGTAACCCTGAAGACACTGAATTTCTACTTTGATGGTTGGAAGCAACACAGGGGAACAGGAAATAAAGTCTATGGCTCAACAAAGGAGAAGATCTAAACTGGGGCTCTGAAAGTCTACATCATTGGTATAATAGGAAAAAATTAAAGTAATCCTGTCTTACTGGTGGTGAAAGAAACTGTCTGTCTCCAGATATGCCACAGAGAAAAGGGTAAAAACAATCTCTCCTGAAAATGCATAACCACAAGGATTATTGGCTATTACAGGGATTTACAGCCTGAATTCATACTGCCACTGTGATGTTTAAAAAAATATTTAAGATGAAAATTTTATTCAGTGGGAAATATTGTCCCCTAAGTGTTTGGCAGGAGGAAAGTTAGAATTAAGGCCTTAAGAATTCCAATAAAGAGCCAAAGAAAAGGAATTAAAGTGAATATCATAAGACAATCACTGGGGAAGCAAAGCTGTCTTACTGAAAGAAACTGTCTGTCTCCAAGCCAGAAGGGTATCTCTCCTGAAAATGCATAAACAAGGATTATTGGGGGATTTACAGCCTGGACTGTGATGTTTAAAAAAATAAATGAAAATTTTATTCTCCCCTAGTGTTGGCAGGAGTGATTAACAGAATTAGCTATATCTAAGACAAAGAAAGCAATTAAGAGATTGAAAACTAGGGGGAAAGGACTAAAAAAGCTTAAGTGATAACAGACTATATCTAAAGAAAGAAATTCAGATACAAAGAAATTCAGAAAATATTCCGGACAGAGATGAAAAATATGAAATAGATGTGGAATGTAGACTGAGGTCTAATTATCATTCCAGAACAAGCTAATAGAATAAAGAATAAAGAATATTTGGCAAGATGACAGTTGTGTGTTAGTTTTCCATCACTGGGATAAAATACCTGAGAAAATCAGCTTAAATAGAGGAAAGGTTTATTTTGGCTCACAGTTTCAGAGGTTTCGATCCAGTCCATGGTCAGTTGCTGTTGTTTTGGGGCCTCTGGAGAGCACAACATCATGGCAAGGAGTATGGTGCAACAAAGCTGCTTACCTCACGGTGGCAGGGAAGCAAAGAGAAAGACAAGAAGGAGCAAGACTCCCGATATCCCCTTCAAGGCCCCCAATGACCTAACTTCCTCCAACATGGTCCCCCCACTATAAGGTTCCACTATCTCCTAATAGCATGCTGGGCTGGGTATCAAGCCTCTAACACAGGAGCCTCTGAGGGAACACTCCAGATCCAAACTATAGCAAGCTAAGAATCCTTCAGAATTGTAAAAAGATGCAAACCAGGAGAAACAAAACAAAACAAGTAGAATTGTTTAAAAAATCCATACAACTACAAACCACCAAGCAATAAAAGCACTTCAAAAGCATACATATTACCCACAATAGACTAGCAATGAAGCTGGGCAACTGACTTTTCAACAGTAACAATTGAAACCTGAAGGTAGCAGAGTCCTCCATCAGCTGAGATAAAACAACTAATTTTCTGTTAGTCTATGGCCTTTAAGAAGTAGGGGGAAATAGAATAATTTTCAGACAAACAAAAACAGAGACTGCCACTGAAAGACCTCCTAAAAGAAGTCTAAACGAAGGACTCAATTGCAAAAGAATTAGTGAAAAAAGACATTGGTCATATGTGGACAAAACACAGAAGTCATTGTTTGCAATAACTGATTACACGGATTATAATGCAATAAAAAGCAATAGTAATTATCTGCCTACATTACTGATAGGGTTTTTTTTTTTGATGTATAAATAATAATGAAGGAGTGATCAGAATTAAAACATTCTAAGGTGCTTGTAGTTTTTGGAGGGTAAAAATATTGAATATAAACTTTGACAAGTATTCACATTAAAATAATCTGAAAAACCAGTAAAGTTAAAGACACATTACTTCCAAGTTAGAACATATTTACAAGTCAAATATGAACTAGATGCACATAACTGTAATCCCAGCTACTCAGGAGGCTGAGGCAAGAGGATTGCAAGTTTGTGAACAGCCTGGACAATTTAGCAAGACCACATCTCAAAAATAAAAAATAAGAAGGGTTGGGGGCATCTCTCAGTGGTAGAAGGGTTCCTAGCATTGGTAGAAGGGTTGCCTAGCATGCACAAGGCCCTAGGTTCAATCCCCAGCTCGGGGGAGGAGGAAGAGGAGGGGAGAGAGGAGAAAGACAAGGAGAAGAAATCCTGACTTCCAGAGTGATAATATTAGCAAGTGGCACTGAAAATATCAGGTCACATGGGTGAAGTGGGATTAGTGCCTCATGAGTGGGATTACTACCCTTATAAAAGACATCCCAAAGTGCTGGGAATATAGTTTAGTGGTAGAATGCTTGCCTAGCATGTACAAGGCACCAGAAGCGGGCGGGCGGGGGGGGGGGGGGATATTGATTGATTGATTCCAGAGAACTCCTTGTCCTTTTTACCATGTGTGGACACAGTGAGAAGATGACCATCAATGAACTAAAAAGGGTGCTCTCACTAGAGCCCAAATCTATCAGCACCTTGATCTTGGACTCCCCAGCTTTCAGAACTGTGAGAAAGTTTTATTGCTAGTAAGCCACCCAGTATATGGTAATTTGCTGCAATAGCTCAAATGTATTAAAACAGCTTCCCTCTTGAAATCTAAGCAAGCACAGGTAGTTATTTCTGTTAATTTTCTTATGATTGCCACAAATTATCTTTTAATAATCTCAGTGATTTAATTGAGTAAAATAAATTTATACACCTATAACCAGAGAATCAAAATGCAAGATCCCAAAGAGATAGGGAGCTTCTAATCTGACATTCCCTAATTTAACAACTGCAAATTCTGAGACCCAGAGAGAATCAATGATTTTCCCAAGGTGTCCTAGTTAGTAATTACAAAAGGGGAAAGAACCCAGGCCTCCTCACTATCCCCCACATTCAGAGACCTTTCCACCCACTCTAGCACTTTCTATTTACCATTCTATTACTAAAGCATTAGATGCCCATCAAGAAGAATACAAAAGAATACAAACCGTTGACTGGGAAGAACCTTCTGTTTTCAGGATGCCACAGTGAAATAAATGGCAATTTGTCCAGACCTGCATTCACTTCCAGAAACACACATACATTATCTGCTGGCACCCTCGTTCTTTTCACAGGGAATTCAAAGAATAGACCTCAGCAGAAGTGGAAAACCTGTGGGTGGTACCAGACATTCTGATACTATCTCTTCTAATTTCCCCAAGGCAGCTTCAAACATGCTGCTTAGACTTTTGTTACATCTTTCCTCCAGGAATGTTTTTAGTGAAATGGTCTTTTTAGGCAAGATGAAATCCTCTGACTTCTGTTCTTTGGGTAAAAGAATGTTGGAGGAATTAAAGAGGGTTTAAGATAAGCAACCAAAAAAACTAAAGGGGTGAGAAACAATTTCTCTATAGCAATCTAATGAGATGAAAATATTTAACCAAGAAAGAGACTGCTAAATGGGGATATAAGTACAGAAAAAAATGGCATTAAGAGATCTTTTAAGGAGGGATGGACTTATGGAAAAGTAAAATACTACTCTTTAAGATAACTTGAAAGCTGGGTTTCTATAATTTTCTATGGTTTCCAAAAAATTTTAAAATTAAAGTATTTGATAAATTCTATGAGTGTGTGATTAGCTTTATAAAATACTGTCAATCTGTTTTTCAAAGTAGATATGCCATTTCCCAACCTCATTAGCTATGTATTGAGTGTTCACGTTGTTTTTATATCATTGCCAGCACTTGATACTGTCAATTTAAAAATAATCATTCTAGTAATTATGTGGATTTTACACCCTAAGAATTGTTTGCATAATCCATGGTCACAAGGGGTTTTCTCTTGGTTTTATAGTCCTTATTCTTATATTCAGGTATAACTCTGGGTTTTTTTTTTCCAATCTGAAATTGAGGTAAGGCACAAGACCAAGGAATGGGTTCAGAAATCTTTTGTGAAAAAATTGGAAAGCATTGGGCAACTGTTGTTAAGGTGAATAGTATTTTCTAAACATATTTTGCAGTTTACAAATAAAACCAACAATTATTGCAATATTTCTTGACATTCGTGTATAATATACACAACCAGGAATTGTGAGCAGGGAAGAATGCCAAGAAGTCCAAGTGGTAGACCCACTTACTTCTGATGCATTCCATTTATTTAAAGAGGTAAAACATGAGCATTCAAATAATAGAGAATTTTGTTAAAAGCAGCATGCATGTAATTGAGAAGTGTAAGTTAGACCGGTGATTCTCAACAGAGTGTGGGAAAAAACAAAGGAACCATGTCCCTCTTTGGAGTCATCTGAGCATCACTGGGGAGGCTCTGAAACTATACATGCCCCCCCACACCAAAATGCTGAGATTCTGGTAAAAATTATTCCTTTGTTCACTGAGAATCGGTGCATTTTGAACTACCACTATAAGAGGGTATATATTATTTTTCAGATAAGTTACTGTGAGTAAAAGTTGTGGGTCATTGCTATGAAAAGCATTCTATTGAGGATTCATGGATTAATTTAAATTAAATCTTGGAGAGAGCCATAGTGCTTGGAAGAAAACAGAGGGTAGAAATCATGCCAGATGGGATAATTGGTAGAGAGGTAGAAAAAACACTGGGAGGTTCACCTTCCCTGAGAGCACAAGTTAATGCAGAGAGATAAATCTGGAAAATTAGATTAGGATTAAACTGTAGAATATAAACTCTATGAGAATAGGGGCTTTGCCCATCTTGTTCACTTCTGTATGTCTAGAACCTAGAAGAATGTCACACGTATTATAGGCCCTTGTATATATTGAGAAAACTGTCAATTTAAAATTTTAGGACATTATCTTCCAACATCTATAAGTGATGATAATAGTGGAAATGTGAGCCTAGGATTCCTGCAAGAGATGAAGATGAAGCAATAGATGGGGGAAAGTTGAGGCAGAGAGAAGGTAAAAATAAGGACCCACTTCCTGGGAATCCTAGAAGGTGGGCTAGAAGGAAACCCAGCAAAGATAAATAAATGTTGTTAGCTAATAAAAACAACAAACATAAAATATCACCTTGTAATTTAAAAAAAATCCTCCATGTGTGCAACATTAGGTAAAACAGACATTTTTTTCTACTGTTTTGTATAAAAATCTGTGGGATGATGATGATGAAGATTATCTGAGAGCTGATAGAAAGTACCTGAGAAAGGAAAGACTTTGAGGAAGAACTGTTCCTCAAAGGTATGATTTAGACTTAAACAGAAAAAGTGTGGTTGTAGACCACTGAGTGGCAGAGACATCTTCTGGGTTGCCTGAGCCAGAGCTGGTCCACTGTCATCAGGCAGCAGGGAACAGCCCTGCAGGTCACAGATAAGCCAAGGCAACTTTCTGGGCATATGAGGTCTGAAACACAGCAGCATCATGGTGATGTGATTTACTGGGCCTGGGCCAGGCTTCAAGGTCACCCAGGGAATAGGAGGAGGAGCAGAATGCTGCCAAGCCTTCCCTCCATATCAAGCTGAAACCAAGATGTATCTTTCCTCTGATAGCATCTCTCCATTGCCCTCTACTGGCAAATTTTAGCATTGTGCTCACCTCAAAAGACAAATGCTTGTTTGGGTAAGTATTGGCTTGGGTCCTGGGAAGTGTCCATTTTTTCTTCTTTAAGTTGATATTTTAGAGCATTAGGATTCTGCTGAGTAAAATGTTAATGGTTTCAACTAAGCACAATCCTGGGATATCAAGACAACCCTCTTGAGTCATTTTGAAAACCATTTCCTTCAAGCAACCATTAGGGCATATAAGCTGAAGTTTGGGAACAATTTCACCCACAAATCAATCCACTCCCCCAGAGTCTGTTTACTCCATACTGGAAACAACCTGATTATCCAAAAGTGAGCAGCTCTTTTGTACTTCTTCAGTGACACTCAATATTTTCATATTCTCAATCTACTACATGAACAAGAAGCATGCCAATGATGCTAGTTCACCAGTTTGAATCTCCCTTTCTTTTCACACAAATGTGGTGGGTAAGTCAATGAACTATAACTTGAAGCTGGGATCTATGACAGCTGGGATCTTCCTCACCTAGCATGAGGGAACTAGCAAGAGTTTTGGCTTAGAGGGCCCTAACCAGTTTAAAATTTCCTTCCATCAAATGTAACATTGTAAAAGAAGCAGTCAGTCCCTAAAAATTAGCTATCATAGGAGGATAAAACATCATAGTAACCAGTAGCCACCACAGGAGCCATGCATTTCCTACAGCTTCAATTCTTCAAAAATGGCTTTCAAAGAACTGCTTCATCAAGGCAGTACATCAGAATGGAAATGATCCAGAACTGGGTTTTCTGTTAAGATACTTAGAAGCATCATAAGCTTCCTGGGTACATTATGAGATTCAGCGCAAGACTTTGGGGGAATAATCAGATTTCCAGATTTGGGTTTATATTCAGCATCAATGACTTAGGCATTATACGTTAGGGCACATTCTTCCCCTTACGTAATTTGTGGAGGAAATATCCAGTTCCATAATTAAATCAGTCTGGAAAGAAAAAAGACAAATATGATAGGTTAGTCCATTATTACATAGTAGACACATAAGCTGAGAGGTAATAAATTGGCAACTAGCACAAATGGTTATCTGACATTTTCAAGGATGTCTGTATAAGGCTGAACTTTTCCATAACATGGGACAGAAATGAGAGAAGCTTGACTTGGGGTTCTGGGAGAAGGCTGAGGTAGAGAAGGCAGAGGAAATAGTGATACCCAGTTACCCAGGTGGTGCTAACTCTACAGAGGGGATGGATGTGTTAGAAATGCCTGGGATAGACATCACTGGCAAACCTTTGTCCCTGAATTGGATCAGAAGAGTTTCAGCAATACCAAGTCTTGTGTTGGTGCTGACCTGTCTCAAGGAATATGCTGGTTGTGAATGACTATTTATGTGAAAAAATCTGAGTTTTTCATGGCTTGCCAGATGTAGTTGCTATTGTTGGCAAATCATCCTATTATCTAATTTCTCCTTATGGCTTTGCTGGGAAAACAAGTCAGTTTCAAGTAAGCACCTAATTATCTCTGACCTATCTGCTCAGCACTGTGTTCCAATAAATATTAAAATAGGGCTCAGATTTTCCAAAGTTGTTCCCTGTGATGATTTATATGTAGCTGTCTCAGAACACTAACAAAGAAAATGAAAGTATTTAAAAGGCCCAGATATAATAATCTAGTATAGGGAACTCATCTGAGAAGAACAATAGTTCAATATTTAAAGTTAATAGAATGTAGCATTTTAAGACACAAGTCTTAATTTTCTGTAACATTAAGTAATTGATAGGTTTTAGTAAACTTTTTTTATGAAATAGTCAAGTATTTTAATGATCCTAATGATTATTTTGTGATTTCTACTCAAAGTTTGTGTCTTTTGTAAGGACTTTACGAACTTGAAATGAAAGAATGTCTATTTTTTAGGGTTAAAAAAACTGGCCTATGAGGAAATTTGACATTTATACCTCAGCAGAGATCTTTAACTCTAAGTAGAATGCTCTGCCACAAGGACAAAGCAAGCAAATGCCAAACCTCTTGCAAGTTTGAGCTTTGTTTCATGTATATACTTGGACAGGTTACACCGGATCATGATGTCAAACTGCCAAGATGGCTGGAATATAATTCTCTTACCAAGACCTTGTGATGACTACCCTTAGATAAGGGGGAGATTATTGAATCATAGTGCTAGTATCTGGGGACAGTTTTTACCATCTTTACCCTTCATGCGCTGGCTAGCAATGATGAAAGGGGAAGAAGCTTGATCCCTTTTCCAAATGGCTAAGTAGGGGTAGCTGTGTGTAATGCTCAGCTTATGAGTTTAGTCAAAAGTAAGGGTAGGATCTGAAATAAGATCTCATGTTAAAGAATGAAAACTATCACAAAAGGGGGTAGAGAAATTTTCAGAATTTACTAATCAATAAGACCTTAAAACAAAGATCCTAATAATCTTTTGAGTTAGAAAACAATTCCCATTTAAATGAAATTTTGAAAATTGAGTTCTTATACCATTTTATTTTTATACTCATGGACTATGCACTAATTGAAAAATCTTTCTTTTCCTTCAAAAGGCAGCTTCTTGTATACATATATGTCTATACATACATAAGCTATATCTAAATATTCACTAAACTCCTAACATGAAAGGAGAAAAACTGAGGGATTGGGCAATCAGGGTGTTGGATCTTTTGAATTTCATGTTGTAGTTATGTATTATCTGTTTTATTGGTCAAAGGCTGTTTTTAAATACATAGAATCCATATGTCAAGTATTTTATCTTCCTCAAATCATTTCTAAAAATAGAAATAACCATTTGCTCTTTCCCAACGTAAAACTTTTAAAGTCTTTTCTCCAGTCACCTCTAATTTCTAAAAGAATTTCTGTGCTAAATTGTGAAAATATAGATCCAGTCAGTGGCTCCTACACAGAAATTCACAACTTATAATATATGTTCACATACATAATTGCATCTCTTTTACACATTTATTCATTCATTCATTTAAAAAGAATTTGGCTAGTGTCTATTTTTTGCCAGACTCTTGGGCTAGGAGATGAAGATAATGTGAATAAGCCGCTGTCACAGAATTCATAATGTAGTACTACAGGACGGTATGCAGAAATATAAAAATAAAAAGCATAATATTGTATAATGAATGCAATAACGGGACCATATACAAGATAGAGAAGCTAAATTAGTAGCTTTCACACTATTTAGGAAGAGGATGATGCCAAACCTGGGTAAGTGAATATTCATGATGGATTTTAAAGCTGAAGAAGCTATCTATCTAGAAACAGGAAAGGCACTGTAGGCTCAGAGGTGCTTGAGTTATGGAAACATAAAACAGCATAGTGTGCTTAGAAAAGCTATAGGCGATCTTCTATTGCTGGAACACAGGATGAGTTGAGGAGTGGGAGGAAATGAGAGTACAGAGGTGAGCAGAACTTGGATTCTGAAATGCCTGTGGCTTTCATGGCAATTACTATATTTGAAAGTATTAGGGATGGCAGTTTGAAATGGAAGTCCTGGAAGAATACATTAAAAATAGAATCTATTCATTTTACCCTAGTTTCTTTTTCTTGAAAGACTTATTAGAATTATTTTTGTACATAGACTTAATTTTTTGGTTTTGCATGCCAGCACATCAACAGTAAAAGGGTGCTATCTGACCTTCAGAACCCTCTCTGGCCCTGGGAGAACTTCGATTTCCATTTGGCAAAGTCACATTCTTCTAGACCCTGTTGTTGTGGCTCCCACTCTGAACTGCAGCCCAACCTAAAGAGCATGTGTAATAACTGCAGGAGCCACTAACCAGGACTTCCAGCTGGATGCAAAGAATGAGAGATAAGGAAGAACAAAGCAAAGGGAAGGATAATAGGAAAGGAAAGACACAGAAAAATGAAAAGAAAGGAACGATGTAGGGAAGGGCACAAGGCAGGGTGAAGGGAAGGACACAGGAAAGAGTGAGAGGAAGGGAAGAATAGGAAAGTTCAGAGGGAAGGGAAGTAAAAGAAAGGAACATGAAAGTGCAAGACTTAGTTTTGTCAGGTAGCTCTCAAAGTACCTTATATCAATTAATATCCCAAAACATCACTGCATCCCATTTGTTAGTTGAAGAAACTGAGGCTCAGATTCTACAATGCAAAACATTTAACCAGTCTAAATGACAAATTAGATTTAAAATTTTTATTCCAAAACCCACAACTTTTCCCAATGAAAACCCACAACTTTTCCCCTTTTAATTTGAAGTTGGAACAGCTGGACTTAGATCAAACACTTACTCATATCTTCAGTATTAGGGCCAGAGGCAGTTCAAAGAAGTGTCTCACCACTATAGCTGAAATAACTCTTAGAGCAAGTTCAAGACCCTCTCTTTTTGGTATATATGATGGCAAACTATGTCCACTTGGATCCTTCTTTAGTGAATAAGAGCCCAGTCAGAAGCACCTGTGCAACCTTCCAGCTAAAGATCCTCAGCCTGTCATCACCTTACAAAGTCACTCTACAATTCCATAGGCCTATGGAATATGAAGTTTCTACAATACTGCCCAAACTAACGCAAGTTTCTCAACAGCAAGTTTCCTCTAAGTATCTGGCTCAAATTTTAGTATAAAATTTTAAGATTGAAGGCTAGAAATTCAAAGATGACACAGGAATTTAAGGGCTGTCAACCTCAACAATGGGGCCAACTGAAATGACAACAAAATGAAGCAACCCTTTCTGTTTTTTTACCCATCTCAGTCAATCACTGGATGCCAAAAGATGAGGCATCATCAATTCCCAGTTTTTATGTCATTCTAAGACAGATCACTCCTAACTCTGATCCTAACTATGTCTAATACTCCAAATACTTTATTCCAAAAGTGTACAAAGATAACAGGGCCACAGAATACAGCAGGTATCACAGAAGTCATTAAAGGAACTGTCCTTGACAACAAACCCTGATACTCTTTTGCTTTTCCTGAGGTTATTTCTTCTGTGGTATTAACAACTACTTCACTCACAGATTTTGATTCCGATGAATGTTTGCAGGAAAACTAGACTCTACAGAGGTACACCCTAATCCACAGAACAAAAATACAAAAGCATCCTGTTTTATCTGACCTTGTTTCAGAATCATTTAGTCAAGGTTGGTATTTACAAGCCCTCCTTTCATTACCCAAGTACTCTCACTTTTGTGGACCTTCAATCTCTGAGGCAGTAATGCTGGATATAGCCATGCCTTCAGAAGCACCATCTTCAAAGTGACAGTGTTTTTCAGTAAATGGAGTGGCTCTAGTTCCAGTCTATCTGGAAAGATATGTAGTCATCAGTCTCTTGACATCTTCAGCATCAGCAAGAGACACACTGGCAGCCTCCCATTTTCCCCTTGAGTTCAGCTGACTACCCTTGTCAAGCCAGCCTAAACAACAGCACCTTCATGAGCACAATCATATATACTTCTGAATCTCCTGAACTTCCTCAACAGATTCACTCATTTGCCATTCCCACAAAAACAACTTCACCTTCTGACATAAGAACCTCACTCAATTCTTTTTTGCCTTTAAAAATCACAATTTTAGGGCTGGGGTTGTGACTCAGTGGTAGAGCACTTGCCTAGCACGTGCAAGGCCCTGGGTTCGATCTTCAGCACCACATAAAAAATAAATAAATAAAATAAAGGTATTGTGTCCAACTATAACTAAAAAATAAATATTTTTTAAAAATCGCAATTTCAGCAGCACTCTCTTAGATCAAGGCTTATTATGTGATATGATTATGAAAACTCAATCTTCTTCTAAGGAGATCTCATCATTTACTCAATTTATATGGTGTATCTGAATTGTCCCTTCTGAGTTATCCAAATTTGCAAACCCATTAGACTAACTGAAGGTGTAGGCTCAAAGACTATGATGCATCTTATCTTCTAAGTGACTGAATCTCAGACATGGAACTTCTGATGGTAAGTGAACTCTTAAAAACTAGTCAAATTTTGCCAAACACCACACTGTTTAAAATCTGGATTTTACTGAAATGTTGACAGGTCACCCACATACCTCTAAAAACTTAATGGCAACAAAATATGGGACTTTGCTGACTTTACCAACACACAAGGTAAGATTGTGATAGTTGCTTAGTTTTTTTTTTTTTTTTTTTGCCATAGTTTTCAGTGAATCTTTATACTAACAAGCAATAACTAAATGATTAAAACAGTGCCTATTATTAACTGTAGTAAAACTACGATTGCTTGATTTATTCCCTGTATTTATCCAATATTTTTAGAAGAAACAGTGCTTTGGGGAAAATTTTTAAGAATATATATGAAGTAAGAAAAAAAAAAAAAAAAAACAGTATATATCTTATGCTCTATACACATTATTCAGTTTTATCAGATTCATACACCTGGAAGGAACTGCAAGCTATCACTTAGATGATGCTATCTTGTTGTTCTTACTATTCCTAAATATTCTCAGAAAGACACTAATTATTTATTGTAATCTTTTTTTTTAAAAAATATTTATTTGCTTTAGTTGTACACAATCTGTTTTTATGTGGTGCTAAGGATTGAACCCGGGCCACGCACGAGCTAGGCGAGCGTTCTACTGCTGAGCCACAACCCCAGCCCATATTTATTGTAATCTTATGGACCACCATAGTTAGAAAAATGTTTGCTAACAGATTCTATTTCTACTGCTAAATACCATTTTCTTTGGTTTTGCTCAACTATCTCACAATATACTGCAAATACAGAAGCATGGTGATTAAGAACTTGGTGTCTATGGTGAAACAGGGTTTCAAAATCTAGCTCTATAATTCACGGTATGTGTGGCCTTGGGTACTTCCTTATTATTTTACTTTCACAAATTATTCTTTACTTTATAAATTGAGGGTAAAATAATTGTCCCAATAAACTTGTTGTGAAGACAAAATGTGTACTTGGTACAGTGCCTGCCACATACTTCATTAAATGCAACCTGCTATCATGTCTGTTCATCTTTTCTTCTCTGAACTAAATAACCTGTATCACAGTTATTATTATAACTTGTCTCAAATTGATGTACTATGTGTATGATAACTACTATGGAAAATTTCATTGCTTTTTAATTTGGGGGAATTTCAGATGCTTTGAGTTAAATGTATAAATTATGTTCACAATCTCAGCTGGACTCATCAGTTTTCAGAAACATTATTTAGAAAAGGTACAACCAATTTGTCTTTCAGTAAATATGAATTGCTTCAAGTGACAAAGATTCTTGACAGCACGTGCTCTGTATTTTGAATCTTAAGAAACCTAGATATACCACACACACAGTTTAGCAATCCTTTCACTCAGGAATAAGAGTGATGAAACTTGAGCCTGTTTGAAATTCCCTTGTAGTTACACTTTAAATCAGCCCCGTGATATATGCAACACCCAGATCTCACTTTCTAATACTCTTGTTGCTGTTCAAACGATTGCCCCACTGTCTTCTTGATTTGTTTTTCTGTGGCACACTACTCCTTTCCAACTTAGTGCTATCCACACAATATCTAAAGCTACCTACTTGCCTTTGTTAATTGCATCATTGTGAAAATCAACCACCTCATCTTCCTTCTCAAAAAAATAGCAATTATCTATGCAGCTTGAATTGTTTTCTAGCTTGAGATCTAAATGTGTTAACTGAAATCTGAGTATTCATTACTGTTTCAACTGCACAGCTTTTGTCTTGAGCTTTGAAATGTTCTCTGTTGAGCTTTTAACCAACACACACACACATATGTGCACAGAGTTCAGGTACTTAGGCCCTTTGCCAAAATGTTGTTTTTCTAAAGCCCCTTAAACTTGGTTAGTTGTTACTACTAATGAGCTGATTTCAAGATCTTCCTCTATACTATAATTAAGGATTAGCAAATTTAGAAACTAACAAGCTTCTTGAATATGTAGAAGCAACATCAAGGTTGTAATGCAAAATCTACCAGAATGAGGATAAAAGGAAAGATGAAAAAGGGAGGAGAAAGAGAAAGAAGAGGGAGAGAAAACCAAAGAGGAAGGGCAGATGGCACTTGAGATCAATGAACAGATAATCTCAAGTGACTGAGCAGATGAAGTATCCCCAAATCAAAGGCTCAAAACAGAAGAACAAAGACAGTCCCTTTCATACCTCTCTGGAGTCACTAATGTGGTAACCAATTTCAGGAGGACCTACTAAGGCAGAGACACATGGGGTATCAATAGATGCTTCCCATATCCCTTTGTAAATTAGGTCAAAAGAGGATATGGGGGAAACAAATCAACCATTAAGAAAACCTCATGCATTTATTTATTTTTTCTTTTTGTGGTAGTACTGAGGATTGAAACCAGGGACATTCTACCATTGAGCTATATCCCCAGACCTTTCATTTTTTATTTTGAGACAGGGTCTCACTTAATTGCCCACACTGGCCTTCTGCCTCAGCTACCCACGTCACTGGGAACAGGCATGTGCCAACGGACCCAGATAAAGAATGGTATTTCTTGAAATCTTAAGAGTAGTTTTAATTTGCATTTCTCTAATTACTAGAGATTTTGAATATTTTTTCATGTATTTGTTGATTGATTGTATACCTTCTTCTGAGAACTGTTCAGCTCCTTAGCCCATTTATTGATTGGGTTGTTTTTTTCTTTTTTTAGTGTTAAGTTTTTTGAATTCTTTATATATCCTGCAGATTAGTGCTCTGACATGTGGCAAAAATTTGCTCCCAAAACGCAGGATCTCTCTTCACCTCATTATTTCTTTGCTGAGAAGCAGCTTTTTAGTTTGAATCCATCCCATTTATTGATTCTTGATTTTATTTCTTGTGCTTTAGGAGCGTTGTTAAGGAAGTTGGGGCCGAATCCGACATGAAGAAGCTTTGGGCCTATTTTTTCTTCTCTTAGGTGTAGGGTCTCTGGTCTAATTCCTAGGTCCTTGATTCACTTTGAGTTGGTTTTGTGCATGTTGAGAGACAGACATTTAGTTTCATTTTGCTGCATGCATATGGATTTCCAGTTTTCCCAGCACCATTTGTTGAAGAGGCTATCTTTTCTCCAATGTATGTTTTTGGCACCTTTGTCTAGTATGGGATAACTGTATTCATGTGGGTTTGTCTCTGTGTCTTCTATTCTATACCATTAGATTTCATCTCACTCCAGTCAGAATGGCAGTTATCAAGAATACAAGCAACACAAAGTGTTGGTGAGGATGTGGGGGAAAAGGCACACTCATACATTGCTGTTGGCAATGCAAATTGGTACAACCAATCTGGAAAGCAGTATGGAGATTCCTTAGAAAACATGGAATGAAACCACCATTTGACCCAGCTATTCCACTCCTCTGTCTACATACCCAAAGGACTTAAAAACAGCATACTACAGTGACACAGTCACTTCAATGTTTATAACAGCACAATTCACAATTGCTAAACTGTGGAAGCAACCTAGATGTCCTTCAATAGATGAATGGATAAAGAAACTATGGTATATATACACAATGGAATATTACTCAGCATTAAAAGAGAATAAAATTATGGAATTTGCAGGTAAATGGATGGAGTTGGGAGAACATCATGCCAAGCAAAATAAACCAATCCCAAAAAACCAGGGGCTGAATGTTTTCTCTGGTAAGTGGATGCTAATCCATAATGGAGGGGGGCATGGGATGAGTGGAGAAAATTTGGATGGGGCAAAGGGGAGGGGTGGTGGTGGTAAGGGGGTAGAAAATGGTGTAATGAGATGGACATCATTACCCTAGGTACATGTATGATTGCATGAATGGTGTGACTCTACTTCATGTACAACTAGAGAAATGAAAAATTTTGCTCCATTTGGGTACAATGAATTGAAGAGCTTTCTACTGTCACATATAACTGATTAGAATAAAAAAAATAGAAGGGGCAAAAGGGTGAATAAAAAAAAAAGATGGTAGAATGAGATGGATATCATTACCCTAAGTGCTTGTATGAAGTCACCAATGGTGTGAATATACTTTGCATACAACCAGAGATATGTAAAAATATGCTCTATATGTGTAATATGAAATGTAATGCATTCTGCTGTCATTTATAACAACTTAGAATAAAAAATAAATTTTAAAAAATGATATTTGTTGAAATTTGTTTCTTGTTTGCTCCTTATAGGTAAGTCTAATAAACATCCAAGAGTTATCAATCCAATTAATTGATAATACCAACTACTGGGTGATTTGATTCCCAATCCCTTTTAACACATTTCATGTATTAAAGATGGTAATTCAACTCCTTTAACAAAATAAAATCAGCAAATGAGTATAATCTAGGCCCAAAAAGCTAGCTCCAACCTAACACAACTGGCCAAACACTATATGGTTATCCCCCAGAATTGGATTTCCAATATACCCCTTGGGAATTTCTTCTTTGTGCACTGATTCTGGGGGCCTGGACGTTCAGAAGTGTTTGACCATTGACCTGAAGCTCCCCGAGACTCCTGCCTCACTTACATTCTGCGCACAAGTTTCTCCCCATTCATGAAAGAGAGGTTTGCTTTTTGCTAAACTTACTTTTCATCTAAACTCCTATAACCCTGGGCAATATGTATTAACTGTCCTGAAACCAGTTTTCTATTATTAAGTCCTGGTCCAACAGAGCCTTATGTCTAGTCGATTGCAATTCTTTGAACGGTTTCCGAACAGAACAGTTCAGGAAGAAATATTTAAATGAAGGAGTCCTGGTGGAAATGTCCATCCAAACTTCATCTATGCTGTTGCCAGAATACAAGATTGGTACAATTAAGAACATCACGTATAGTAGAACCTGCTTACTCTGGAGTCAGATAATGGGTTGTTAATTAAAAATAGCATGGGGGTTAATTAAAAATAGCTATGGGGCTGGAGTTGTGGCTCAGTGGTAGAGCACTTGCCTAGCAGGTGAGGCCCTGGGTTCGATTCTCAGCACTGCATATAAATGAATGAATAAAATAAAGGTCCATCAACATCTAAAAAATATTTTTAAAAAATAGCATGCTACACTCATCCAACATAGAAAACAGCCCTTATAACGTTCTGGTGTTGTCAGAAAGTATACAGATTCTGCAGTCTCTGGTGTTTTAAGGAAAAACCTTGGTACTACTGACCAAGAAATGGGTATGCAAAGGTCCTGAAAACCACCCATCTTGGAGTACAAAGTTCTACCTTCACCTCAGTTATGGAGAAGTGTGCCACAATTCTCAGCATCAACCTTACAAAGAAAATATATATGGAAACAAGAGCAGCGACTTCCCAACTTCCAAAACATCAATTCCTATTCCATTATGAAATGAATCTCATTAATGAGAAGAGAGGTAGAGTGTTATTGGAAATCCACATGTAGCAAGAACTGTTTGAGAAAGAGCTAATTGATTTAGAAATTAGATAAACACTTGCTGAATCAAATTATCAAAAGATAAGTGATATATAATTCATACTTTGTTAACTGCAATGACTTCTAATCACTTATTTCCCCTTGGAAACCTGGATAGTTGATTATACATTTATCACCCTGGCCATCATTACCATAAGCAAATCATGTAAGGATTTATCCATTATGATTAAATAGTTCCACCATTGGCAATAGCATCTTCAAAATGAGAAGAGTTATATACAGAAAACCAAAAAACTTATTACAACCCTCAGCATAAATGTATGATTAATTTAACAATAAAAATATGGCAATGACCTAACTAAAAGTTCTACTATGCATGGACAAAGAATTATAGGGATCTTTACCTCTTAACTGTATTTCACCTTTAACCTATAAACAAACCCATCACACTCACCTAAAAAAGGACCACCAAAAAACAATAAATCCTCCCTCAATTCTACCTTAATAAGCAAAGATATTTTTCAGAATGAAAGAGTATGACAACACTCATCACCATCTACTTTTAACTTCATTCCAGTAACATTCCAATTGCTGCAACTTAGTTTCTATTCCAGGATACCAAGGAAATGGCTTTTTGGAAGTCATTAACAGAATCTTGGTTGGCATATCCAATACCTTGGCTGTCTTGATCCTCTTTAGTTCCAGTAGCTCTTCTTTATTCTTACCTCCCTTTCATTTTTCTTTCTATTCTACCCTTTAAACATGATTCCCAAGGCTGATCTTGAACTTGGGGTATATTAATTTATTTTATCCACAGTCATCCTTCAGTATCCTTGAGTGATTGGTTCCAGGACTCCATCAATCCCTGGGGATACCAAAACCCACGGCTGCTCAAGTTCCTTGTATAAAATGGTTTAGTATTTTATATAACCTAAATACATACTCCCACATACTTTAAATCATTTCTAGATTACTTATACAACCTAATACAATGTAAATGCTACATAAATAGTTGTTACACTCTATTATTTAGAGATTCATGCAAGAAAAAAGCACATTCAGTAAAGATGCAATTTTTCCCCAAAATATTTCTGATCCATTGGTAGTTCAGTCCAAGGATACAGTAGGCTGACTGTATTTTAAAACAGAAGAATATTTTTTTCCTTTTAATATTCCAAATAGCTTATTACCCCATTCCTTATTTAAGAAGTAATTATAGAGGCACTTAACTCAGTATCACCTTTCCTTCCTTGGATCTTTTCATTTTTGAATGATTCAAAACAGCTATGGAATTCATTTAAAACATTACAAATATAAAAAATCTCCAATCAGACACATATTAAGTTCACACCTTTCTCTAGGAAGAACTATTTTTTTTTTTTTTTTTTTGTACCAGGGATTGAACTCAGGGTCACTTAACCACTGGACCACGTTGCCACCCCTTTTTTTGTATTTTATTTAGAGACAGGGTCTCACTGAGTTGCTTAGTACCTCGCCATTGCTGGATTGGCTTTGAACTAGAGATCCTCCTGCCTCAGCCTCCCAAGCTGCTGAAATTATAGGTGTGAGCCACTGTGCCCAGCCCAAGCCTGTTTTTATATTTTATATAGAATCAGGGTCTCACTGAGTTGCTTAGGACCATGCTACGGTGCTGAGGCTGGCTTTGAACTTGCAATCTTCCTGCCTCAGCCTCCCAAGCCGCTGGGATTATAGGCATGTACCACTGTGCCAAGCTCTATGAAGAACTTGTTTCAATATATACAAGCTGTTAAATTTTCATTGAATATATAGATAGGATAGAAAAACAAATATGTAGGTTGAACCATATAAAATTGCCAATATTCGGGGCTGGGGTTGTGGCTCAGCGGCAGAGTGCTCGCCTCGCACATGCGCAGCCCGGGTTCGATCCTCAGCACCACGTAAACATAAATGCATTGCATTGTGTACAACTAAAGTAAATAAAAAAATATTTTAAAAAAATTGCCAATATTCAATTATATTTTTTTAAAATATTTTTTAGTTGTAGATGGACATAATTTCTTTTATTTATTTTTGTGGTGCTGAGGATCGAACCCAGTGCCTCATGCTTGCAAGGCAAGTGCTTCACTACTAAGCTACAGCCTCGGCCCTCAATTATATCTTGCATATAAAAATGGTAGTTTCATATGGTTCAATCTGTTTACTAATTATCACTGAAATAGAGATCTCAAACTTCCTAAATACAAATTCAGATTCTGCTTTCTTAAGTTTAATGCTTCAAATCTTATGATAATAATTTTCTAAATCTGCTCACTTTGACAGCACATCCATTAACAAATTAGTAGCTGGATGCTTTTGTTTCCCACATCTGAAATTATAATGATGGTTTTAATTGAAATGTGCCAGAAACATCAAAACAAATAACTGACTGCCTCATAAGACAACCTCAAGTAAAATATCGCAGACTATTTTGCCCAGAAATAAAAGTACCTTAGTTCACTGTTTAGTCAGGAATATAAGTGAAATTTTGAAGAACTTTTAATTTGTGATGGTCCTCCAAAAGCAAGCTATGTATTTTTCAGACTGATTCTTAATACTTATATGGTGCATCAATGTCAATCAATCTATACATTAATAAATCTACATAAATTGTATTCATGATTGTTATGTATCCATATACTGATTCTGAATAATATTCAAATACTCTAGAACTTTTTGGAATAAAATCTCAAAGCATTTATGATAAATATATATATATATATATGTATACACACACACACACACACACACACACACACACATATATATAGTAGTTTGTCAAACATACCATGTGGTAAGAGGACTGCAAAAATTTTGAGTTAAATTATAAAAAATATAATTATAAAAATATATGGGAAGGGCTAGGGTTGTGGCTCAGCAGTACAGCAAGCACTTGCCTAGCACATGTGAGGCACTGGGTTCGATCCTCAGCACCACATAAAAATAAATAACATAAAGGTATTGTATCCAACTACAACTAAAAAAAATTTTTTTTTAAATATATGGGGGGGAAGGAAAAAAAATCATAAATTTTCAAAAATATAAAATAAATGAACCAGTAAAAAATTTAATAAAATAAAATTAAAATATCAACTAAAAAAATAAATAAATGAACTTTTACGACAGTAGACTCTTAATACTATTGAAAGTGCACCTGTTCTTGATGGGATAACTTTGATTCCTTTGATCATTAACTCTGGACCTAAGATTCCATATACAAAAACAATGCAGAAAGCTTTTCCCTTTTCTAATAAATACTCAAGGAAAAAAATGACAAACCTAGAAATAGTGTTTGACACTGAAATAACGTGTTTCTTACAACATGTTAGAAGCTCCCAGATGAAGCAGCACAGGAAGAAGGCTTACAAAACTTTTAACATAAACCATGAATTTCAGAATAAAAAGACCAAAATACAACACATACATACCCATCAATACAAAGGCAAAATAATTCAAACTAAACAAAACATTCTTCCTTAGAAAAGCACCCTATATATGATGCAGAATAACAGTAAGATTTTATGTTAAATATTTCAATCTTACCTAAATTCTAAAAATTTCTAAGGGTTGTCAGTCATTAAATGAATAATACCCTTTTCTAAAGTAACTACTCCCAATATTTTGCATTTCAGATTTTTAATAGTTTTATTTGGCAAAGAGTAGCCTAAGAATTTTTTAAAAAACATTTCCAGAGGGAACACCTTTTACCGTAAAATAAACTTGTATGAGTTGGAAGGACAAATCTCAAATGTATATTTTTTACTTATGTGCCAATTTTTATAATTAGTACAAAAAAGATAGTTGTTGAAATATTTAAAAAATGTAAAAACCAGTCCAGGCAACATAGCTATACAATCTTGCTGTAAAAGTACTTATATCAAATTCTTGCCCAAAATATTTTTGCAATATACTAAATTTAGTTCTTCAAGTCATTCCTCACTGACGGCTAGCTTTTCCATTTTCTGTTGTCTCCATCCTAAAAAAAAATAGAAGAAACAAAAATGAGTTGGTAAATTAAAACATTAACTTTGCATATTTTTTTCCACTTAATTATCTACCTTATAGATGAGAACTAAAATCTAATATATTTATAGAACAGAACATGAGCACTTTAGGAAAGGATTAAAGTTAGGGGTCTTCTAGTTAGCCCAACTTCCTTATCTTGCAGATAAATAAAACTTAGCCTGGAGAGATTAAGTGACTTTCCAAAGGTTGAATTTTAAAGGTCACCAATTTTTTTCCTATCACTCTCCCTTCTCCATGCAAATATAAGGGGAAAAAAAATCTCTATTATTCAGTCAAGGATTTATTCCCTTTTCCATTAAGAATTCCTTTACCAATATATTTTAAGAGGATTTCTTCTAAAAACCTGATTAAAATAATCAATATTTTAATAATGTGTTATTGGATAGGAAAATATTTCTCCCTTGTTATTTTATACAGATTAAGTGTTGCATACTATGTGTTCTTTATACTTTTCCCATCTCTATGATGCTTACCAAGCACTAAAAAAACCTAATGCTGTACTTTCAGGGTCATAAGCAATGTGAGTATGATTGCCAAGAATCAAACAATTTAATTTTTTTATTCCTTATAGGTAACACATATCAATTCATCACAATAGAGTAAAATTGCTGAACACAACAAATAGTGTATAATAAGGCTATACAGGCAATTAATAAAACCAATTTCTAAAATAAATAACACAAACCCATTTTCCTCCTTAAGATGTTGATACAACTCAGCTCTGTTATTGACAGAGTTCAAACGTCCAGCAAACTCCTGATGTTTTCTGGAATTGGCAGTATTGATTCTATTACTCCACAAGGATAATAAGGACACTGGCCCTGGTATTGTGTTAGAAAAGACAAAAAAAGGTAGGAAAATGTATTAATACAAAATTTATAAATTTAATAAACTTGCCTTTAAATTAAATATTTAATATTTAATTCTATTGTTCATTTTACACAATTAAGGCAACAGCACCTTTATCATTTTCTAAAATTTATGTTTCAGGGTCCCCAAGAGTATGTAGCTAGTTCAGTGACTACTGGAAGAACTCAAATGTCTAAATGTGAAATTACAGTCATGACTCAGAATTATTACAGCAACAGAGTAAGGATATATAGACAGATCAGTAAGGAGGAAAGATAAATTGGACATAAATTAGCGGACCCCATTTCCAGGCTTCCCATGCATTCTGCCTCCAGAGGAAAAAACTTAACCACATGTGTGTAGTATTTCTGGCAGGAAAGCCGGTTTGAGACTCAGAGTCCAGGGTTTTTACACAGGGACTGATTATGTAAGCATTCTCTGTCTAACCACAACAACCAAAATTCTAGACTTCCAGAAGGAAAGCTGGTATTAAGTTCAAATATAAGGAAAAATTATTTTATCATCTAGGGAATGTTTCAAAAGCCAAGTTCTGAGATGCCAGCCAAGGGCCAAACTTGCAAGAAAGCTTTTCTAATGATCATAGCCTCAGAGCTGCTGTGTTTAACTCCTTTCTGCACAATATGATAAGACAAAAGAACTACAATAGCCAAAACAATTCTGAAAAAGAAAAGAAAAAGAATGTACAGGACTCTTCACTATTTGACTTTAAAACTTTGGTTGCAGTGATTATAACAGTCCTGATTGGTGAAAGGAGGCACAGGACCAACAGAATATAAAAGAATCTATCATATAGAGATTCCCACAGAGAGTCAATTGATTTCTGATAAATATTCAAAGGCAACTCAATGAAGGACAGTTTTTTCAATAAACACTTCTGGAACTATTAAGACACTACACACACACACACACACAATGAATATTGAAGCTAAGTGTGGTGGCACACAACTGTAATCCCAGTTGCTTGGGACACTTGAGGTAGGAGGATTGCAAGTTGAGGATAATCTGAGCTATTTAGTGAAACCATGCCTCAATATAAAAATCAAAAAGAGGTGGGATATATCTCAGTGGTAGAACACTACTTGGGTTCAATTCCCAGTACAACAAAAAGAGAGGGGGAAAAAAGTCTGAGGGTATATTGCTCAGTGGTAGAGCACTTGGCTAGCATACATGAGGCCTTGAAGCCCTGAGTTCAATCCCTAGTACTTAAAAAAAAAAAAAAAAAAAAAATAGAGATCAAAAAGAATATTGACCCGGGGCTGGGGTTGTGGCTTAGCGGTAGAGCGCTCGCCTAGCACGTTGCACGGCCTGGGTTCGATCCTCAGCACTACATAGAAATAAACACATTGTGTACAACCAAAAGCAAAAAAAAAAAAAAAAAAAGAATATTGACCCATATTTTGCACCTTACACAAAAATAACTCAAAATAGATTATGGCTTAAAAGTAAAATCTAAATTATAGGACTCCTATGAGTTAGATTTCTTTACATCTAACACCAGAAGCATCATAAAAACAAAAATTGGTATATCAGACTTCATCAAAATTGGAAACTAATGTTTTGCAAAATTCATCATTAACAGGACAAGCCAGACACTGGGAGAAAATATTTGCAAATCACACATACAACAAAAGACATATATCTAGAACAAATAAAGAACTCTCAAAATTCAACCAACCAAATTTAAAAATGAACAAGTAATTTGAAAGGACCCCTCACCAAAGTAAACATACAGATAGCAAATAAGCAAAGAAAAGAGACCTGTTATCATTAGTCAAGCAAGAATGCAAACTAAAACAATAATGAACTACCACTACTCACTTATTAGAACAGTTAAAACAACAACAGTAAATAACCCTGATAATAGTAAGTGCTGACAAGGATGCAGAATAACCAGAACTCTCCTATAATGCTGGTGGAGGTGTAAAATGAAACAGCTGCTTTTTGAAACATAACGTGGCAGTTCCTTGTGAAGTTAGTTACATACTTTATAAATAAATGGAGTAAAAAGAGCAAACTAGTGATATATACACAAAACGCAGATGAATCTCAAATGCATTATGCCATATGAAAAAGCAAACTTCAAAAGGCAAAATAGTATTGGATTCATTTACAAAACACTCTGAAAAAGGCACAATCACACATCAGTGGTTATCAGGGATTGGGGACAGTCATTGACAGTACGTGATGACTACAAAGGGGCAGTGCAGGAGAATTTTAGGGGCGAACTGTTCTACGTGCAGATTCAATGTCTAAACTCACAGCATCACAGACCACTGCATATAAATTTTTAAAAAGTAATTTTTAAAAACAAATTATTTTATTTTTCTTATTACTAAATTAATACATATTCATTAGCATTTAGAATACAATAAAACACATAAAGGAGCAAATAAAAATAATCCATAATACCACTGCTCTAACAACTGTAAATATTTTGATCTTTAATTCAATGCCTATCAACAAAATAACATTCTGTTTTTTTTCCGTTATTGAATCATACAAAGAAAGCTGAATAAATTTTCACCAAATCTAGAGGACATATTTGGAATAGTACAATCTTAAGGGCAACATATACAGCAGGCATAAAATTGGGGAGCACAAGGAAGTAATTTTCCAAAGCAAATGAAACTGAGGTATGATAAAAAGCCCATATAAGTAGCTGATCAAAAGAGACATATGATTTAGGTAGTAAAATAGAATGGAAGGAAAAATAAATGCTTTTCCAATATCAATCTAAATGGAAAGTTTCAAGGGCAAAGAGGGATTTGCAACCAAATTACTTCTCATAATGGTCCATTCTGTACAATATTTCCAGGGTAAAAAGCATCAGGGGTCCATTTAATTTCCAATCAATTTAATGATAGCTGATAATTCATCTAAGAGACAAACCACTGTATATGTGCATGAAAACTTTTTAAACAAAATTGAGATCATAATGTATATGGATTTGTAGCCCACTTTTGACCCCCCTAAACTTATTATATATTATATATTCATCCATTTACTCATTCATTCAATAAGTAACTGAACTCACTATAAAAGGGCTTGTGTTGGTTGATAATACAAGAGTAAATTAAAAAAAAATCCCTGCTCTGAAAATATTTCAGACTAGCAGAAATAGGATGTTAAGAAGCAATGTCAATACAATACTCTGAAGTGCTACCACGGCAGCTATCCTAGGACACAATGGAAGCACACAGAAGCAGCACTTGACTTAACTGTGAAAGGAAGTTAGAGAATGCCTTCTGAAAAAAGAGTCATTTAAGTTGAAGCCTGAATGATAAAGAGGGAAGAGTAGACATTTGTGACAATAGTTATTCTTGGGCATACTTTCATATAGTCAATTTTTTACTAATATGTGTTTTGGCTGTTTCCAATTTTTGTCAGTATGAATAATCCTTCTTAGAGTTCTATTTTCCAAGCAATACCATTAAGAGTAAACCTTCTCATTCTAATCAACAATGGCATATTAGGGCACACAAGAAATAAGACAATTCACAATAGACATTTATTTAAGTCCTATTATTTTCAGCATACTCTGGCAAATGCCTGAAAGGCAAATATGGCCAGGTCACTGATCTCAAATTCTGATTTCAAAGAAGCTAGTAAACCAAAGAATGTAACATATAATATGTGTACTATGACAAAAGTATATAAAAAGCAAACAAGCTTACCTTCTCCCTAGGCTGAGCTGTCAGTAATGGTAATATGGCCAGCCCTGAAATCTTTATGGCCTTAGAAGAGGCATAGTAGCAAGACATCAGCCTGATGATGGCATACCATTTTCCATGTATCCTAAAAGGACTAAACCTAGTTTACCCTCAAGATCACTAGGACCTAAAATGATTTCAGGAGCTCTCAATTCCAAATCATACTTTAATGCCTACATGAGGAAATTAAACTTCTCAGCCTATAAGTAAGAGAGGATTTAGGGAAAAGAGTTGGTCTTCAGTAACCTTGTACTTAGAATAGTATCAGGAACAGAACCAGATTCAAGTTTATATACTTAGAATTTCTTACAGCACAGACTTTATAGTAAAATTGCTAACTTCCCAAAGGTTTCATATTAATGGCGATAAAACAAGACTTTTATTTTTTTTACTACTGACAAATATATTTACTACCTATATCTTCCAAGGCTATAAACAGAGAATCTCCTGAACAAAATCCAGCAATAGTTAGGAGCTCTTCCTCAAAGACACAACAAAATCAAATAACACTGTACAAAATTCAATTTAATTAGAAAAAATTTTACATAGTTACCATGGTTATACCTTACCTTTTGATTTTTCCATTTGTGGAGTTTCATCCATTTCAACAAGGGGCTTTTTGTTTGGAGGTTCTGGGGAATCAGGTGAATCTTTTATAATCTCAGCTTCAGCCAACTCTTCTTTTCCACGTTCTAAGATTCCTTTCAATCTTTCAGAGGGACAAAAAATGAAATATGGTTAAATTTAAAATTTTTTTAAGTTTACAAATAGTTTAATAATTAAACTAAAAGATAGCTGATCTCAAAAAAATAAATACAGGGGCTAATGAGAAACTTCAATCTAAAACCAGGGATATTTGTGTTTAATTTAACACAAATTAAACACAAATATCACTTCCTTCATAATAAAAATGCAATAATTCAGAAATTGGCTGTAAAACAGGAAAAACTAAAGGAAAACTTAATAAGATAACATTAAAAAGGTGAGAAATAATGGGATCTCAGAAGACACTTCATAATTTTAAATTATAAACATGATTAAATATGATTAAATATGATTAAGAAGTTTACTATCACTTGTTCTACAAGCTATGTACTGTGTAATTTTCAGTTAGGAACTTAATTCCAAGCTTTTATTGAGTTTCATCAAGGAACAAAAACACTTTCAAAATATACAGAGGTATATTTGAAAGTCAGCTGGAACTGAATAAATACTTTTCTTCCTCTTCATATAGTAAGCCAATTTTGTTTTAAAAGTTCAGTAGTCCTAAGGAAAAAGTGAACTTCTAAAGTTAAAGAGAATAAAACTGTTCTACCTATTTATGGATGAAGTATGATTTCCAGAATTAGCTTCAAAATATTCCTATGAGGGTTGTGGTGAGGGTAGTGGCTGTGAATACACACACACACACACACACACACACACACACACACACACATATGTGTATGTATATATATATTAAGTAAGATCTGCCATGACTTGATTATTGTTGAAGGTAGACCATGGTTATGTATTTGTTCTACTGCTGTTTATGTTTGAAATGTTCCCTAATAAAAAGGTGTTTTGTTTTTAAAGAACTTTCTAATTATAATGCCATTATAACTTTTTTGTTGTTGTTGTGGTACCAGGGATTGAACTCAGGGGCACTCGACCACTGGGACACACCTTTTCTGTATTTTATTAGACAGGGTCTCACTGAGTTGCTAAGTGCCTCACCATTGCTGAGGCTGGCTTTGAACTTGTGATCCACGATCCTCCTGCCTCACCCTCCCAAGAGCTTCCCAAGAGCTGGGATTACAGGCATGCACCATCGCGCCCGGCTCCATTATAACATTTATCTAATTGATTGCCTGACTTTATGGCAAGGTAACAGAAGATGTAGGCAGCTGATAAGATATTTTTACTTATAGATCTTTATTACTTTTTTCTTTTTTCAAATTCAACCTTGACATCACTATATAAATCGCAAAATAAGGGAAAAGAATGTATTACTGAAGAAAGTTTTCAAATTAAAACTGTATGCTCTTCTGTGCTCCCAAGGGTATTCTGTGCCTAATTTTATAAGCACTTCCCACTTTCCTGTCATCAGTGACTTGCTTGCCTGACTTTACCATAACACTGTATGTTCTTTCAGGGCAGAGATCTTTTTGCCAAATACCTGGCATATCATAGAAGTTAAATATTTTGAAACTAAAGAATAAAATTATTTTTGAAATTCTTAACACAAAGCAGGTACTGAAAACAAACATCGGTTATGACCTTCAGAAGCTACTTAAGAAAAATTAACATTATCTTTGCCCCAACAATAAACACATACCTTTTTAAACCCAAGAATGATCTTCTGGAGTTAAGAATGATAAAATTACAGTTATAAAATGAATAAATACATATCACATAAAATTTGAATGTGCTATACACAGAATGTGATATGACAAAAGGTATGTGGGGCTCTATTACTGCTAAGAAATCACCTTTCTGAATCTTGCCAAGGTTTCTCCTGTTCATAATCTTTCACTGCTTTCTCTGATTTGTCTTCTTTGTCCTCCCTCTTTCTTCCTCGTTTTTTCCGTTCTTCTTCTTCTGGGGGTTTGCTCCTACATGCCATTAAACATTCCAAGACTCTTTGATGTTTCTCCGAGTTGTTGATATGGGCTCTGACCAGGGTTTCTAATTCATTCCACATGATACGATATTGTTCGTCTCTGTGGGAAAGATTTAAAACAACATTCTCAGAAATGTTCTTTAAATAATATTTAAATATATATCATTAAGTAATATTGAAGTGTTACTTGCAACTGATAAAAATAATAGGAGGGCTGGGGATATAGCTCAGTGGTAGAGCGCTCGCCTAGCACGTGCACGGCCCGGGTTCGATCCTCAGCACCACGTAAAAATAAACACACTGTATATAACTAAAAGCAAATAAATAAATATTTAAAAAAAAAAAAGAAAATAAATATGGATTTTTTTCCCTCTTACCCAGTAGCTAATGGTGGAATTCTAAGTTACAACGTATCTATGTCTGCTATTCTATATCGCATCTTCATTATTATGTACATGTGTATATATACACACCCTCAAATATAATTTACATGTAGAATAAATTATATTAAGAAACATTATGGATCAAGTACATGTGATATATAAGGAAAGTAAGGAAAAAAACTACCTTTTAGGGCCCTTTCCTCTTGTACCAACTGTGGAAATAGGTAGAGGATCATTTTTTCTTTCCATATCAACTAAGTTGTATATTGTTTTTTGGCAGTTTAACACATCTTCTTCTGTCAAAGATTCTTTCACAATAACACTGGCTAATGGAACTACCTGTTAGATTTTTTTAAAAAGAAAAAAGAAAATCTGTCTTGAAAAACAAATATCAAAGCATCTAGGTGAACTTGATTTTAAAACTGACTTTAAAGATTACCATGGTGAGAGAATCTGATAACTACTATTAAATTCTCAATAACTAATTCTTTAACGGGAGCAAACGCATATATTGCATTCCTTGCTTGAGAAAAGGTATAAATTAAAAATTTTCTAATTTGTTTCTACAAAAAATATATAACTCATTCAGAAAAAAGTGAAATTATACACTTACCGCTTGCATGTTGAAAATGGTGGTTTGTGAAATAATCATAGGCCAGTAACGGGTGTGTTTTTCTAACTGATCTTTTGCTCGTTCCAAAGGGATCTCAAGACTTCCATCGATTTTATATCTGGGGTCTAGAAAAGGAGTTAATCTGTTTTCCCTCATAAATTCACCAAAATCCTAATGATAACCAAATAAGATAAAATTAGAAACTATTTCTACTGTTTCAGTATGGATTACACGTAATAGTCTTTTACCCTGATGTCTTCTCTCCTGTGATTTGCAACAAAGCTCTTTCTCTAACAGCTGTCCCCCCACCTCACTACTTTTTTCAAACTTGAAACCTATTTCCTTCATAAGAGGGAAATGGAAGAAATTCTCAAACATAAATGCATTCATGCTATTTTCCCCTTTTTAAAAACCCAGGAACATTCATTTTATTTCACTCTTATAATTTAACTCTTTTCATTATATGAAAAAATGAGTTCTTTACATTAGAAGACCAATTTGTTTCCTTAAAAACAACCTTGACATAATATCACAATGTTAAAAGTGGATACTGCTAAATGATGAAATTATAGGTAATTTATAGTTTTTTTACTTTTGCTTTTTGATTTTAGATGTCTGCATACTCTATATTTTCCACAATGAATACTGATGAGCTTTCTCTTTATTTAAAAAGAAAAAAGAAAGGAAAAAGAAAGAAAAGAAAGGTCTAGTCAAAAACAGTTACTTAAAGTATATAACACTCTGGTTTATAAAGTATATTTGTATATATAAATCACACTTAATTCTTAAAACCATCTCAAAAAGCAGACAGCCATGAAATATCAAATATGAAAATGGGTGGAAGAATGAAAAAATTAGAATCAAAACAACAGAAATTCTAGCAAAAATACTATTTCTTTGTATGTTCCTCCCAATAAGACAAAAAATTAATGTTATTTCAAAATGGTAACAATACTCAAAGGTTTCTGTTTACCATTTAAATTACTAGAAATTAAATTTGATCTAAAATAGTAGTTCAGATGAAATTTCCTTCTCTGTAATTCCAATGTATTAGTACACTCCAAATACTTACTTCCAAGTATATCGATACTTCTCACTAAATACACAATATGGAAGACTACACATAGATAAGTAGATCTTTCAATCAAGTACTAAAGAAAGTTCATCTAGTTAACATAACAATTAACTTCTTCCAAACTCTTTCTTTCACAGAACTTAGCATATTATAGGAACTCAATTACTACTTACTAATTGATGATAGACTCAAAACATACAATTTATTAAAGTCTTACTGTAATCCGGTAGTCTGTAACTCTTCCTCCACATCCTTCGCTAATTGAAGGTGGATCCTCTAGAATGGATCGAGAACTGCTAAGGACATGCAAAAAAATCTCTCCTCCATGGCTACTAAGCATATGACTAATGACTTTGGAACCCGACTTTCGTGGTTGTTCCAACAAAACAGAACGACCTGTCAAAAGCAAGAACCCTATCAGTAATAAAATTCAAATAGATTTATTTATTCCCTTGAGATTTATGTCTAGATTTTTTTCATTTGATTTACTGATCCCCATATTTTAACCAGCACTGCTAACTTAGTATATCTATATTTCAATAACTAAAACTCTGAATTTTAGCCTTAGCTTATTCTCAGATACTCCAAACTTACACAGAAATTTGGATAGTTTTCCAAAACAAGTATAATGGTTTCTGGTACAACCAATTTCAAGTTCACATACAATTTTCCTTCTGGACATTTAAGAAGAAAAGTAAGACAACTGCTGGATAATCCTCAGATTATTAATGCTACAAGATATTTCGGGGAAAAGACCCAGTCTCAATTTGCCTTTTATAATAACTCCTTATCAGTTCTATTATCATAACTCCTCCCTACTTCATATATCCAAACATTGTTAAATCTGATCTTCCACAGGGTGATAATTAAAATTGTGCTTAACATAACAATGAGATTAGCCTTATGATAAAAACAAGACTGACTTTTTAGTTCAATGACTCCAAAATCTATCTGATTGTATGAAGAGCTTTTAAACTTTAGACTTAGAAAATGGAATCTGATAATTTAGACTTATAAACATTTTTTTCATATAAGTAAACCACAAATTTAAGGTTACAAGTAAGAAGCAGATGGTATAATATTAAAATATAGTATTTATATATAAAGTATTTCAAGAAAAATAGGCCCATGTACACTTTGTAATTTAAAAATCAGTGGGCTGTAGCATAGTGCTAGAGTGCTCACCTAGCATTTTTGAGGCCCTGTGTTCAATCCCCAGCACTGGGGGGGAATCAACAGGCCAAGCTATAATGGTCTATATTATTCTAGATCCTAAAGAAAATAAAGTTAAGACTCCAAAGGGCAAATTTTTAAAAATAAAAATACTTAATATGTTAAATAAAACTCACTTAGATACAATAATCTGAAAGACATAAAATCATCTTATTTTTTTAAACCTTAGTAAACCTGCTAAAGGTTATTTCTGATTTTTAAGTTTAAAACAGTTTTGGCAAATACATGGTTAGACTATATTGAAACAAACAGCTTTCCAGAATTCATATTACTAATGATTTTGCTTATAATAATCTCAGTCAAAACTATTAAAGGATGAGAGTTACCATTTAGAAGAAAATTAGTAAGGCAGGATGAAGGTCTACTATTTACATCTACGGGTGAAATTCGATAAGCTCCAGTACAATAGTGTAATTCTGAAATAGAAGAAAACACTGATTTGAAAGAATATAAAGAAATATTCATTTCCACAATTAAAATAAAAAACTTGCTTTTTGAACCCCTGAACCAATGCAAAACAAAAATTCAAGAAGAAATTAACCAATCTTTGTATAACACTTGAGCAATCTTTTGATGTGTTTTTTTCTCTTTCAATTATTTTTAAATACCTACCAATGTTATTTGTCCTTGGTGTGCACCACTTTAAAGTTATCGTTTCTTTAAACGGGCCTTCTCTACTGCTGCCACCTAAGTGGGTATCACCTTTAAAAATTTGTCAAGAAACGTTAACATTACTAAATATGTCATAAACTTTAAATTAATAGTTTGAACAAGATTTCAAAATGAGTTTAAGCTCTATAAGATATATACATCTGGAAAAAAACATCATTTTTTTAAAGTCCCCTAAAAGAATACCTAGTAGAATATGGATATTAGCTATAATTAAAAGTAATATGTTATTTCCCTCCAACTTTTCATTAATTAAACATTTCAGGTTAGTACACTGAGAGTCAACGGCAAAAATTTCAACCATCACAATAATTCCTCCTTACCCATATCATTACATGACAAAATAACATAGTTAAATACTCAAAGGTTTAAGGAACCTAAAATGCACAACTAATTATACCAAATCCTTATAAGTTTATTAAAGAGAAACACAGCCAAGGAATCTATGAAGTAAATATGTAAGATGAAATAACAGTGATCATTTTTTGCCTTAATGGAGTTTGTAGTATTGTGGAGTAATATCTGTAACAGATGTAAATCAAATAAAAATTAAAAAATGTAAAACTACAAAGTTTATAAAACTTTGAACAGGATACATTCACATTATTAGTGCCTGTAATAGAGAGACTTGACCTATTCCAAAACACAAGGGAGAGCTTCCTTGAGAAGTGAAGACTGGTATGAGTTCTAAAGTGGATGAATAGAAATTAAAAGAAATGGAGGGAAAAAAAGCATGAAGATTACCAGGTCTGCACAGATGAAACAGAGAAGAGTATGTTTTGAAATGAGTATAGAAAGGAGGAGAGGCCAAACAATGCAGAGCTTTGCAGGACACTGAAATAGTTTTGTCTTTGTCCCAAGAGCAACAGAAAAGCATTGGAGGGTTTTAAGCTAATGGGAACATGATCAGAATTAACATTCTGAAAATTCATCTCATTGGAGCGTGAAAATTGTATACAGACAGACCATTTAAGAGACTACTATTGAGATGTTGGGTAAGAAAACAATAGGCTTCATTAGAGAGATGGTAATGGTTGCAGAGATGCAGATATGAAAATACTGCAGATACTTAGTGGATGAAATCAAGAAAATGTGATGATAAGGCTGGGCATGGTGGCAAACGCCTATAATCCCAGAGGGTAAGGTAGGAGGATTGCAAATTCCAAGGCCAACCTCAGCAACTAAGTGAGGCTCTAAGCAACTTGGTGAGACTCTGTCTCAAAGTTTAAAAAAAAAAAAAAAAAAAAAAAAAAAAGGGGCGGGTAGGGACTGGAGATGTGGCTCAGGGGTTAGGCACCCCTGGGTTCAATCCCCAGAACAAAAAAAAAAAAAAGAAGAAAATGTGGTAATGAATTACATATGAAGAATGACCAATATCTCAAAGATGATTCTGAGATTTCTGCCTTATACAACTAAAAAGATGACAGGGCCATCCACTGTAAGAGGGAACATTAGAAGACCAGTTCACAAAGCAAAGCTCATTAATTGTTCTGAGCATGCTGAGTTTTCAATGCCTGAGAGACATCTATAAGATACAATTACAAGGTAGAATACACAAATCTGGAGCATAGTGGAGATATATGAGCTAAACTGTAAGCTTACAATTCACCAAGTTCCAGCTCTGTTGTCACCTCCTTAATACAGCTTGACTAACTCTCAAGAGATATAATCACAGCAGCCTCCTCTGTATTCCCACAGTGCTCTAATACAATTGCTACATTACACATGGTGTCTACATGTTAACATGTACAACTACAAGTTAAGCTAACAACTATTCCAGAGAAATATTTTATACTACCAACACTTTTAACATTTAAATTGTATTTTTAATATTCTTTCCATGTTTTAAAAACAAATAATCTTAAAAATTGACATCACCTTGCAGGTTCTTTGCAATTTCCGCAAATTATATTTTTTTTAAAAAAGTTCTCTATAGGCTGGGGTTGTGGCTCAGCAGTAGAGCTCATGCGCGGCCCAGTTTCGAGCCTCAGCACCACATAAAAACAAAGACATTGTGTACAACTAAAACAAATAAATATTTTTTTTTAAAAAGTTCTCTACAATCCTTTGTTAAACACTGATATATTCACATAATGTTTTTTTCTGTTAGCCACTCACTAGATGAACTCCAAGAATGCTTAGACATGAATAAATGTTACAACTGGTTCATGATCATACTTCAGAATAGTTACAAACATGATCAAAGTCAATCATTTAATTCTCTAATAGCACAATCTACACAAAAAAATTCTAAAGATTTAACCAAATGTCAAAGCCTAAAGGCTTATTTTAAAATGACCTTCAAATCTTAAAATTTCATTGAATTTAAGTACTGGCTGGAGTATTGCAATTCATCTAATCCAGTATCTTTAATTTATAAGCATGCAAACTGAAGTCTAGAAATATATGGGACCTGTCAATTGATGGTAAAGCTTTAGCTAAAGTTCTTATGTCCTAACTCCAGTCTTCTCCCTTAAACCATGCCAGTATACTTACAGAAAACAAAGTTTTGGAGGCGAAACTTAATGATTCAAAGAATTTTTTAAGAGGGGAAAAAAAAATAATTTAAATTTCAAAGTTTTTTATCTAGGCAAGTTGTAAGTCTTAACATTCCTTTAGGTCTGCTCTTGTTCTTCCTCTTTGTTAAGGTCACTTGCCTACAGGAAAAAAACTATAACTACCATTTGAGAAAGGCATGGTGATCTTTCTCAATATTTGCTCAATTAGCCTACTCTTTCCCATCCAAGTTCTACAGAACATTAATTCCATGGCCATGAATAAATAAATAATACTGTCAGGTAAGTTTAGAGAGATAAACTAAAGCCATTCATGTTTGTTTACTGAAGAACTTCTCAGAGGTGTTTATATGCTTTCATATGTCAGATCTTACAAAATAATACTTTAAAATTTCTCTTACCACTTTTCAGGAAATCTACATGTGCATCTTTGTGATGAAGTAGTTCCACATCATAATTGGCAGATGTGTTAGCATGTTGTTCTTCCTTTAGGCAAAATTTAAAACATTTAAGATGATTTGGTTTTGCTTTCTAAATAAGGAAATTACTTATTTTGCTTTTTGTTTAAAGTGAGGTCAAATATGTTCAACCATAATTTGCTGAAATAATGGGATAGTCTGCTCAGTAATTAAACTATTTAAAGATGCAATAATTTTCAACGACATTATGAACTCCATTTAGAATCTACTGGCTAGGGCTGGAAATGTGGCTCAAGGGTAGAGTGTTTGCCTGGAACATGTGAAGCCCTGGGTTTGGTCCCGGCACCACAAAAAAATTAAATAAATAAAATAAACGGGAAGAAAAAAAACCCCACTGGCTACACATAGATAATGAAGAATTTAATGATTATCTTATGTCAGAATTAACATAGATGACTAATCCAGAAATTTAAAAATTTTTTATTCCAAATGTATTATCTTGTCGATGCGCTTTTTATTCCCAAATATAATGTAATTGAAGCCAAGTCAATTGAAATAATTTACATAAAGTGAAAATGGAACAGTGTTGAAAAGAGGAAACAGCATCTTTAAATACCTGCAGTGAATTAGTAAACACCAATTACATAAAATAGCAAATACAAACTATAAACAAGTTTAGCAACTTGCTTTCATAGTAAATAGGAATTTCAACATTATCTATTTACCAAGAAAAGAGAAAGATTGAAGAGAGAATCACACCCAGTAGCACACAAATGTCAAATTCAACAAGCAAGTCATCTGTTATGCTATACATATTAAAGTAGACCTATTACATTATATTACTTGTTAATTGCTTCTGCATCCAAAAGATTCTAAAAGATAAGATTAAAATTTCTGGAGAAGAATCAAGCCACGGAATAAGGAAATTAAAAATGAAAGGATTATATTCATACAATATAGTGTTTATGATGTCGTGGCAAAAAACTGAAACTGGACCATAAACAAGACAATTTGAACTTTTAGGTACAGTGGTACCTAATTGAAAGCTATGGGCTATTTTTTCCTAGTTAGACCTATTACCTATAAGTATTCTTAATGCTGGGTGGGCAAGAATACAAATACAGAAAAAGGATCCACTAGAAAACACAAAGTAAGTAAAATCTAATACCACAGCTGTCAGGAAAACAATCACAGAAAAATAATTTAAAATACCAATTATATTTTAATGAAAATAATGAGAACACAATTTTTTAAAAATCTCGTATAACATGTTATTAGAAATAAAAAATGTAGCATTTTGTTCTGTGATCCTTTCTTGATTCTTTTCAATATTTACTAACCTGGTCAAAGACACTGAATGTGGGCTAGTAAAACAGAAAATATGATATGGAGAGAAAAAGTAAAGGTTCAATTAAAATAAATAATACACATCAAAGATGTATTTAAAAAGCAGTTTTCAAATTAGCAGAAAAAAGAATGCCTACCTTCATTGGAATATTTGTAATAGTAGTTGAAGCCAAGTCAAAATGTTGCTGTACTAAAATATTCAATTTGGTAGCAAGATGCCGTCCTGCACGAACACTATGAACTTCACTGGTTAAAACTGGGGACAACTACAAAAAAATATGCAAGAAAAATAACCCACAAAACATTAATTCGTTATAACCTAGAATATTATAACCCACAAAAAAATTACGTATTTTTACTTTTAGAACTTGGGGGAAGGGGGAAAGCCCACAAATTAACCATGACAGTTATTTAGCAAAATTTTCATATATTCATTCAATACATATTAATCAGAGTTTACTACATCATAAGAAGTGTGTAAGTCACTGGACAATGAAATGGTGAACAGACAGTTTCCACCCTTCTAAAACTTAGAGTGAAATAATTTCTGATTTAAATATATTTTTAATTTGTATTTTTACTTCTATTCATCTATGCAAAAAATGTATTTGAAGTGACTCACAGAAATACTATAGAAAAAATAATTCATTTTGTGGTGAAGACAAAATCCTGCAGATAAAACTTAAAGAATGTAGAAATCACCATAAACATCTCGTTTTGTTGCCAATAAATGAGATAAGGCAATCAGAAGGTATAAGATAAAAACTGTATTCATTCCAGGGCAATCATATTTATTATAAATTTTTTTAGTTATTGTAAAACCAACATATTGAAATATTAAGAGGCAGAACAAAGTTAATAATGACTTAAAAATACCACTTTACTATAAAACAGACTACAGCAAAACCAGCATAATTACATTAAAAATTGCAAAATAAAAATTCCAGAATATAAGGACATATACTTTTTTTTTTTTTGGGGGGGGGGGAGTTACTGGGGATTGAACTCAGCGGCACTTAGCCACTGAGCCACATCCCCAGCCTTCTTTTGTATTTTATTTAGAGACAGGGTTTCACTGAGTTGCTTAGTGCCTTGCTTTTGCTAAGGCTGGCTTTGAACTTGCAATCCTCCTGCCTCAGACTCCCCAGCTGCTGGCACAGGCGTGTGCCACCATGCCAGCAAGGACATACACTTTTAATATAACTACATAAATAAATACATTTGTATTTCTAAACATAGACCACTGATAGAAAATAATGTGACATGAATTCATTTAAGAATTAACAGAATTATCTATTCCTTTGAGATTTTCAAATTTAGTTAAAACAAAAAAAGTAAAGGTTGAGAATTGTTTCCCCCACCCCTGCTAACATGTAAAATTAGTTTCTTTATCATCAGAGTATATTTTTATTATGAAAAAAGTGTACTGTTTTTCTAATGAAAAAAGATTTTTATACAATAAAAATGGTTACTAAATAACTGAAATTTATTGAAGCACTTAGGAAGAATACAAATTGTGTATGGTTTTGCAACACATTTTACTGAAATAAACAAACGTCAACAGGCAAGCAAAACAGAAAATACTTTTTTTTTTTTTCCCAGAAAATACTTTTAAAACTATAATTTTAACAACCTAAACATTTGCCTTACAGGTTTGCTTTGAAAATTTAAATATTTTCTTGGCAGAAAACATTGACATTGCAATCACTTTAATGCTAACCTTTCTCAGCATTCATTATAAGAACTCAGTGATCTTTTCTTCTAAAAACTTTTACACCCACCTCTTTTTTAGGACGATCAGATACAAGGCTGTCTTCACCAACTGGGTAGGTGTGAATCAAGACCAACTCACATTTTTGTATCTGCATGAGACTTAAACAGAAACTTTTCACTTAAAATATAAGAATATATACTAAGTAAAGCATTTGGGTAGGTAAACTACTACAACTTTACTACACTAAAACGATAAATTGCTACAATCAGACACTACTATTAACACAAATGCTAAGTATTTAGAACGTGTATAATTGCTGTATTTGAACACAATGGTTTTATCAATTTTAAATGCAAAAATAGTTTTCTTTTTGAAAGATTAAAAAATGCAGAATTCTTATAATTATCAAAGAGGAAATGAATACATTGTGCATTAATCTTCCCTGTATTAATAATTTCTCTTAAGAGTAAAATCAGGAAGAATTGATTATTTCCAAGAATACAGATTAGTAATGCTAAGAATCTTCCCCAATTTTATACTGAAATTTCAAGACTCACAGAAAAGTACTATCTTCAATGAACTCTCCTATATCCTACATTCTATTACATGTATTTACTGTTAGCTATGTTTTCTTCCTAAAACTTTATTAAACCATTTGTAATTAAATTGCAAAGGACACTCTGAAATACTTGAACATGCTTCTCCTAGTAAAAATAATCCTACATACAACAATAATACCACTAACCCAAGAAAATGTAATCACTCAATCCAAATTACAGTTCACATTACAATTGTCCTAAAAATCCTTACTAGCTGTGACGTAACAAGAAACATATATTTGATCTTTGCCCTGGAGTTGATGGAACAAAGTTCTTAAAACCCGTATAAACTGTAGCCTGGCATGCGGTGGCACACGCCTATAATCCCAGCACTTGTAAGGCTGAGGCAGGAGGATTGTGAGTTCAAAGCCAGCCTCAGCAATGGCGAGGCACTTAGCAACTCAGTGAGACCCTGTCTCTAATTAAATACAAAAAAGGGCTGGGGATGTGGCCCAGTGGTCGAGTGCCCCTGAGTTCAATCCCTGGTACCAAAACCAAAACCAAAACAAACACCCATATAAATTCCTAAGACAATTGGGGTGTACTAACAATCTTTTACTCTAATATTTGATCTTTGATCTTAGTTTTCAACACAAAGTTCTTAATTCCCTTGAAATTTCCTGGGTGATAGGAGTATTTTTTGTGCCAAGGAGGAAATTCTTGGTGGGCTCTTTGAAAGCTTCTGCATGGTAAAGCTATCGCCAGAATGACCAAGTTATAATTAGAAGATTAGGAGCTTTCAGCTTTCAGCCCTACCCTACCACCCTCCAAGAAGGAAGGAATCATTGGAGAGCAAGTAATCAATCATGCCTATATGAAGCCTCCATAAAATTCCCTCAAGGACAAGACTCAGAGAGCTTCTGTGTTGGTAAACATATCCACATGCTGAAAGGGTAATACACCCCAATTACATAGGGATAGGAGCTCCTGTACTTAGGACTCTTCCTCCTATATACCTCTTCACCTGGCTGCTTGTCTGTAGCCATTATAATATTCTTTATAATGGGGCATTTAAGTGTCTCTCTGTTCTATAAGCCATCATAGAAAACTGTCAGACATGAGGAGTTATAGAACACCTGATTTCTACCCAAGCTGGACAGACAGGTGAAAATCTAGGGATTTACCACTAAAAGACTGGTATCTGACTGTGTGTGTGTGTGTGTGTGTGTGTGTGTGTGTGTCAGGAGACAATCTTGTGGGACAGCTCTTAATCTGCAGGGTCTGGCAAAAACTCTGGTCAGTTAAGTATCATATCTGAACTGCAGGACACCTAACTGGTATCTAGAGAGTTGGGGAATTTGTTGATGTGGGGAAAAAACCCAATACATTTGATTACTCATAAGTCATGGTATGAACATGGAAGGGGGAAAAAAGTGTTTTCCTTTTCAATAGCTTTTCTCTTTTTTAAAAATTCACACAATGCAATGAGCAGTTACGTTTTGATTTGGTACATACTGAGTAATGCTACCTACAATTTGCACATTTTATGAATACCTAACAAACTATGAGAATGAACCATTAAAACAAAAAGGCACTACAAATTTAAGTGCTATTTTATCCTTCTGATTACACTTCCTGTGAGAAAAAGTAAAATGGGAAGAAAAGCCTCTACATTCTTAGTAGTCAATACTTTTAGACTAATTTGTTGAGTTAGGACAGAATTTAAGGGAATACTACAAATCACATTAAAATTCTTGGAAATAATTACAATAAAATACATATAAGATAAAGTTGAAGACATTTATTTCTTTATGGATCATACTCACTGATCTGAATTTGCAGCAAGCTTGTTATGTTCATGAATGGTTTCCTGGACACAGTCTTCAAGCATTCGCACATGACTATCACTATGACATAAAAAAGACATAGGAAGCTTAGATAAGTAAACAGTAAAAAAAATGAAAATACTATTAAGCTAAAAATAAATACTATTAACCTGCATTATCTTGTATAAACACTTAAAATTACTTTAATAAAAATTGTCTTTAGTGTGCTCATTCACAATACCAAACAACTAGCTGAAAAAACTAGTGATAAAAAATAGAAAATCAAATCAATTTACATGACAACACAGTTTTCACAGAGATGAGTCTTTATTTAGAATTGGATAAAAGCAGCCTTAATTTTAAAGGGGGAAAAAATTAAAAATCCACTTGCAATGTGTTTAAATGTTTATATGAAAACCATAATAGGAATGAAAATTCCCTCAGTGAAAGGATTACTATGATTAATACCCCACACCTTTTTGCATTAGTAATGCAGATTATTCGTCCTCTATTTCCAACACGTTCTGCATTCTCCATGAGTAAAGTACGAGCCTCATGTTGGTATTCGGTAATTTTGCAAAGGGTTTCCACTGCTGCAACAAGACCATGCAGAATACTGCAGCATTCTGGATCTGCCCGAGGATTAGGAGGCCCAACAGCAGCTAATGCTGCCATTAGCTAAGCAAAAGGAAAAACAATTAGGTTGACAAAAGTAGTAACAAGTCAGACAAAACAATCACAAGAAAACTACACACCAATTTATTTTTAAAATATGGACACAGACATCCTTAATAAAACACTAGGAAACCAAATCCATTAACACACAAAGAATTATTATATACCATGATCAAGTAGTATTTATTTCAGGAATACTAAGTTGATTTAATATCCAAAAATCAATTAATGTAAGACACTGTATCAATTAGACTAAGAAACAAAAATCACACGATAATCTCCATAAACAGAGAAAAAGCATTTCACAAAATTCAAGACCCTTTCATAGTTAAAACAAAACAAAAATAACAACAATAACCAAACAAACAAACACATAGTGTAGGAATAGAAAGGGAACTTCCTGAAAGAGAAGGGCACCTATGAAAAAATCCACAGATAACATCTTTTTTTTTTTTTTTTGGTACCAGAGATTGAACTCAGAGGCACTTGACCACTGGGCCACATGTTTTTGTATTTTTATTAGAGACAGGGTCTCGCTGAGTTGCTAAGTGCCTCGCCATTGCTGAGGCTGGCTTTGAACTCGAGATCCTCCTGCCTCAGACTCCCAAGTGCTGGGATTACAGGCGTGTGCCACCACGCCCGGCGATAACATCTTTCTTAATAGCAAAAGACTGGATATGTTTTCGTAATGGAACTTACGAATAAGCATGTCCACTCTTACCACTTTTATATATACACATAAGTAATTTTTAAACTTCATGAGAATTGCTTATTCATAAAAGGTATCCAAAAAAGAAAGAAAAGGCACTGTTTATAAAGTATCATATAAAGTCCCTGTTACATAGGAAAAACTCAATAAAAAATCATTTTTTTAGGAGGGTGTGTACTGTGACCCTATTCCTTAGGATTAGCAGCAGAAAGAAATTTTAACTTTTGGAGTCAGACACATGAATTGAAAACTCTGGCTCTGCCATTTAATCTCTTATGGATATTTCTCTAATCTGACAACAAAAATAATAACAGAACCTATCCCACATTAATGTAGTATTTTTAAACTTTAATTTAACCAACAAAAACAAAATCCCTGAAGTCTTGACACCTTTTCTGTAATAAAATTTAAGCTGTATAGGATAGAGTTGTATGCTTAATGGAAAGAACTTTGGACCTATGTATGTATGTTAAACAACCTCTGGCTGCTGTACGCCTCAGTCCTTTCACCTGTACAAGGGAAGAGTTGAAGCAAAGGATGTTTAAAGATCCATCTAGCCCAAATATTCTGAAATCAGTCAACTTCACTTGTTACTCATGACTATTCCTAATAACTAGGAAAAATGTGACACAGATAACCAAATCTAAACACTAAATATGCTAACACAGAGAAGACTAAATATAATTTATACAAAATGTCAATTCTCTTGTATCTATTTTTTGGGGGGTACTGGGGATTGAACTCAGGGGCACTCAATCACTGAGCCACATTCCCAGCTGTATTTTGTATTTTATTTAGAGACAGGGTCTCCCTGAGTTACTTAGTGCCTCACTATTGCTGAGGCTGGCTTTGAACTCTCGATCCTCCAGAGCCACTGGGATTACAGGCCTGTGCCACCAGGCCAGCTCTCTTGTATCTTTAACACCAGTGATTTGCTATATTGTTGCCTTCACATCTGAAGTTTCTCACTCTGTTCACAATTTAAAAGCAATGCATGTGATAATGCACCTTCACCTCAAAAGTAGAAGAAGTGCTTCTTTCATGATCAGTCACCTATCAAATGCACACCTTCACTGTACTGCAGTGGTGCAGAAAAAAAACCTATACAAATTTATACTTATTTTTATTCACCCACAGCTAGAAAGACTTCAAGCTTCTTTCATAGTACTTCTAAGAGCTAGTACAAGAAGAATGCATGAAATCCTTAGTATTATTTTTTTCAAGTAATGAATGAATATTAAGAACATTCTGGTTGGGTACAGTGGCAAATGCCTGTAATCCTATCTACTTTGAAGGTTGAGACAGGAGGATATTCAAGGACAGCCTGGGCAACTTAGCAATAACTTGTCTCAAAATAAAATTATAAAAGGGTTGGAGATGCAGAGCACTTGCCTAGCACACATAAACCAATCCCCAGTTCCAAAAAAAAAAAAAAAAAAAACACACACACACACACACAAAAAATTAAAGAGATAAAAATGCAAAGCCAGGGGCTGGGGTTGTGGCTCAGCGGCAGAGCGCTTGCCTCGCACATGCGCGGCCCGGGTTTGATCCTCAGCACCACGTAAACATAAATGCATTGCATTGTATACAACTAAAGTAAATAAATAAATATCTTTTAAAAAAATGCAAAGCCAAAGCCAAGCCAATAAAATCCTGCTCCTTGAGTCACTTATCTCTAAAGAATGTAAGGTTAGATATGTTTGATAATCACATTATAAGACCAAATACAGGGATAAACACATTTTCTTTAAAAGTATTCCACTAAACCCCACCTTGAATTGGATTACTTCCATTGAAGAGCATCCATTAACAGAAAAATTTTAGCATGAAATAATTCAAAGTGTATCAAATATATCACTAATCCCTGCTCTCATGTTGTTCATATTTACCATGAACAATCTAGTAGAATAAAGTTTTCCATCCAACAATAGCAATGAACAGAATCTACCAGAAACTTAATATTCTCAGACAAATAAAGTTAAGAAAACAGAAACTTAATTAAGCATGAGTTTATTTCTGCTCCCTCCACTAAGACTGCAGCAATTTTTTTAAAAAAGTATAAACCCAAAGATGAAGGAAATAGAAGACAATAGCAAATGAGATAAAAGAGATATCAATAATATATAAAAATGAATGAAGGAGTGATAATAAACCTAATAGAACTGAACAAGCTGAAATCTAAGTGCCTACAGTGGGGAAAAAGAGGCAAGATGATATGTCCTAAAGAATCTAAGAGAAGTCTGAGAACATGAAAACAATGCAGGGATGAGGTAACACATTAAGAACTATGAGTAGCTTTAAGTCAGAATAGGTGTAATTTGATTCCAGATCCTATATCCTAACTGAGGTAAGTGACTATCTCTCCCTGACTGCCACAGAGAATCACACTTGTGAGTGGACACAAACCAGAAAGGTACCAAGCATGGACACCACAAAGCACAGCAGAGAATAAGGGTAAGTTACTAGACTAGCACTGCCCAACAAAATTTCTGTGATGCTGAAAATATTCTCTGTCTGCCCTATCCAATTCAGTAACCACTATCTATGTGTGGCTTACTGAGCACTTGAAACATGGCTAGTGCTATAAGAGAACTAAATTGTTAATTGTATTAAAATTTTAAATTTAAATACCCAAATGTGGCTAGTAGCTACTGTATCAGATAGCAAAGTACTAGACCCAAAACAGAAAAAGTCTGCCCACTTAATGACAGAACCAACCATCCTGCTTCCAGAGTAGAAGATCTTCTCTGGAGACCACAAATAGTTCCAGAAAGATGATCTATTAACTCTGACATTTGGAAGTTCCTCAGCAAAAATAACTATCTTAACCTCTGAAGCTTATTCAGCAATACCTAATCCAACATAAAGATTTTCTAATCTGATGTTTAATGCCTTGTTTTTAAATAAGATCGCATAGACAATGTCATCAGGCATTTTAAGAAAAGCCTCAACATGAAAAGAACTCTGAGAACACAGAGGGATCAAAGGAAAACTTAAAACATACCGTAATTAATAGCTTCAGATAAAAAATTACACCCATAGGTCTGGCATTAGCCATCAGGTAAGCCAAGATGGGCACATACAAGTACATCCAGGAGCTATGGAGGAAGAAGCAGTTGGATGTGATACACTTTCTTCTGAGAGTCCACTGCTGACAGTACTGCCAGCTCTCTGCACTCCACAGGGCTCTCCACCCCACCCGGCCAGATAAAGTGCAGGATTCCTGTGCACTGCGGTGGCCACAAATGGCCAGTTCCTAAGGGTGCAACCTACGGCAAGCCTGTCCATCATGGTGTTAACCAGTTAAAGTTTGCTTGAAGCCTTCAATCTGTTGCTGAGGAGTGAGCTGGACGCCACAGTGGGGCTCTGAGAGTCCTGAATTCTTATTGGGTTGGTGAAGATTCCACAAATTCTTTGATGTTATCCTCATTGATCCATTCCATAAAGCTATCAGAAGAAATCCTGACACCGAGTGGACCACCAAACCAGTCCACAAACACAGGGAGATGCGTGGCCTAACATCTGCAGGCTATAAGAGTTGTGGAAAGGGCCACAAATTCCACCACACTATTGGTGGTTATCACATTGCAGCTTAGAGAAGCCATAATACTCTCCAGCTCCACCATTACTGCTAACATAAATATGATGTTTGTAAGGTTCATACCTAATAAATAATTTAGGACAGTCCTGACTGCTTAAAAGTGCGATTTGTCTGTTAAAACTAGTCTGCAGATTATTTCATGCATGCTTTGTCAGAGGAGGATAACAGCAGTGCAGTAAGCCCAGAAAGTGGCCAGTTCAGACTGTGCTTTTAAGAAGTAGTTTCTGAACGTATCAAACTGTTAAATCACCTAATACATTTACAATAAAAATACTGAGAAGTTTTGTAGAGATATGAAGAAAAGTAGCAACAAAAAACTAAGCAAACACAGAAAAAAGGAAATAATCTAGGAATAAATAAAAATTTGCACAAATAATCACATATATTACTTTGCATAGTAGTGAATAACATTTATGTGGATATTATAATACAAATATGAAATTTTACACAAACCAATAATTCTGATATAATAATTCTGAGAAAACAGGGAAAGGCATGGGTGAAGGGAATATAAAAAAGGTAAAATCCTCACTAACAACAGTGATAAATAAAGTATAAATTGAGAACTCAATAAGTAGGAGTGAAAATATGTTGTTTAGAAATATGAAAATAAATACCAGAACAACTAGAAGTGAAAGATGTTTGGGGGAGAGAGGGTGAATGAAATAGAGAGCTGTTTTTCTCTTAATTTAACTGAAAAATTTAAAGCTATGTATAAATACAACATGAACAAAAAATATTAACCTTTTTCTAAAACAGTATTGCCATATTTAGATAATTTTCAAAAATAGCCACAACTTATAACCTAACCATACCTCCTGTAAATTTTGGTCTTCTTGAGTCCAAGAATTTAAAACATGTGCTCCAGAGTCACTCACAATGAAATTCACCTAATAGATTTCAAAGAAACAATTAATATCCAACTATAATTTTATTTAACCACAATATTTTAAAATAATATGCAATTTCTACCACTGGTTCATTGATTGACTAATTCATTCATTTTATAGTAATAGAATGCCTAGGTTATACCAGGTACTTTCTTGGCACTAGTTTATTGTACTACAGGGATGGATGAAACAATTCTGCCATAATGTGGGGGAAGTCTGGGATGGGGAATGTGATAAAATAAGGGGCAGTGCAACAAGAATACAAATGAACATGATAATTTCAGAGAGTGATAAATGCTACGAAAAATAGTTGGTTAGCTACTCTAGATTGGGTTGTAAGACGTGGACTCTCTAAAGAAGTGGCAATCTAGGGAAAGTCAAAATGACCAAAGGAAACCAGCCACTGAAAAAAACAGGGATATAGAGTTCCAGGTACAGCAAACAACAAATGCAAAAGGTAGTAGTAAGTGTGTACCCTTAGAAGAGTTTAAAAAAAAAAAAAATCAGAGTAAGCAGAGTAGTAGAAAATAAGCTAAAACAAATAGGGCAATAGCCATATCTACAGAGCACTCAGTCATTCAGACCACTGAAAGCCAAATAATGAATTTGAAATATGTATTTTCACTAAAGTAAAATACAAATTAAAAAAAAAAAAAACACTATTGGTGCTGAGAGTATGACTCAGTGGTATAGCACTTGCCTAGAATGGAACATGCCCTGGGTTTCTTCCTCAGCACCACAAAAAACTATCAGGTAGGATGATAAGGAACATATTAGATAATGCATCAAATGATGATGATGGCTATGTCACTCCTTGAGAGGAGGAAGAAATCGTTCTTTCTTTCCCCTGGATGATATGATCTTTTTTCCTAATATCCATAAAATGCTAGTTTCCTTCTTTAAAGAAAAGGTTTGATAAGCAGTCTTCTCTCCTAATGTTTATCTGACTGGAATAAATTTTAGAGCCACTTTATGTAGATTATCTCACTTAAATTTTACAACAAGAAAATAGGCATAATACTTATGTAGCAGGAAACTAAGGTTTGGAGGGATTAAGAATTATTATCCAAGTCACACTGCTGATAGCTAGATGCCAGGATTTGAACCAAAGCTTGTGCCTAAATCAATATGCTACTCTTCCCCTCATTATATATCTATTCGGGATGCACAAAAATTTCAAAAGGGCTAGATGCTGTGGTACATACCTGTAATCCCAGAGGCTAGGGAGGCTGAGGCAGGATGATCATGAGTTCAAAGCCAGCCTCAATAATAGTGAGATGCTAGGCAATTCAATGAGACCCTGTCTCTAAATAAAATACAAAAAAAGGCTGGAGATGCCGTAAAGGCCTGAACTTCTTATCTCACTTTGGTCTTTTTTCCTGCCAACCTTGAAACTAACAGAAAGAATATTGGTAATTGCTCCCTTGATCAGTGTGATCTTTCTATTGTCCTGATAAAAGTAGAAAGTTATGCACAACAAAGTGCAAATATGCACTGGCAACTGGGTCCAACATTTTGGAAGGTTGGAGAAAATTTTAAAAGAATATGCCATGATTCAATGGAGCAATCTATGTAAAGCCCCAAGTATGGAACCTAGAAAGGACTGAGCACTCAACAAATAGTAATTGCAGTTATTGCAATTATTTTAGTAATACAGTGATGCCTAGAAAGATACTATTTCAAAACCACTTTTAATGGATTAGTAAATTGAAGTATTAGATTTAAAAACATTATACAACTAACCTTAGTCTTACAAAGAAAACTGAGACTTCAGGGTAAAAAATTTGCCTAATGGCATAAAACTAGTTGTGGCAGTCCTTGACTCTTAGTGTAGGCATTTTTAGCAGAAATAAATGCATAATTTAAAGAGGAAAAAAAAAAGGCTGGGGATGGCTCAGTGCCTGAGTTCAATCCCTGGTACCCCACCACCATCAAAAAATTATATATATAAGGAACTTATATTTTAACTTGGAATATATCTGAATGCATAATGTTGGACTCTCTATATTCACCTTTGCTGTGACTATGCTATCTTTGCCAGTCTAATTGGCTAGGTCCCAGCCCGGGCTGCTGCAAACGTGACAGAAAGCATATCATCCACTTGTGGCTAACCAAATGACTTTCCCAAAATAAAACATCTGAGATAATGAAACCTAAAGATAACTTTCAATACTTAAAATTTCTATTAATCGTCAATTTCTCCTCTTGATATAAAAACAATTCCATTTAGCAACATTTTTTTCTTTCTTTTTTCTTTATCTTTTGGTGTTGGGGATTAAACCCAGCTACACCCTTTGCCCCAACTTAGCATCTTAAGAGCATTTCTTTTTAAGATGGGCAAATCCTAAGCAGTTTGGTATATATTCTCTAGAATGGCAAGCAGACAGTCTGCTTAGGTACAGATTCTGGCTCTTTCTTTAACTGGCTATGTGAATAAGGACAAGTTTCTTTTCTTTACCTCAGTTTCTGTATGAATACCACAACAGTAATAAAACAAAACTGATATAAAGCTGGCAACATACCAGCACAGAGAAATTGCTTATAGCCGATGCTCCTTCTGCTTGGGTTCCCGTAATTATCAATGGTCAGTGCTTGTTCCATACTAGTTGTTACATATTTAAATATTGCCTCAATATTTATTATACCTACTTCATCTAACTGTTGTGACAATCAAAGGAACTCATAAATATAAAGCACTTTGGAACATGCCTGGCACATGTAAGTATTCAATAATAACTAGTTGTTATTACTGGCCCCAATTAAATGCCTATAATATATTTATCCCAAATGGCAGTTCTGTGTACATTTTTAAGTAGTAAACAAATAGTTCTAAGTCAAATCTATAACAAATTTATTTACACAGTTAAGTACATCCCCCCAAATCATAAATTTTGTTTGTAATGTATACTCACCAGCTTTTTAAAGGGAAATATATCATACATTATTCTACAATATTCCATGGAAGATTCTACTGAGCAAGTCCACAGTGATTTAGAGATGGGGGCCAGAGGGATGATTCCTTGGGTTCTATTCTTCACCAGCATATCAAACTCCACATGCTGTCTGCATGATTCTGCCATATATGGGCAGTGATCCACAACAAATACTGTTTTATGAGATTCAGAAAAAATCTTCATTTTTAACCTACATAAGGAAATATATATTAGTCAAATGTTGATACATGACATGTAATATCTTAAATTATTTCTAACTAACATGCCTTTTCCACAAAAAAAAAAAAAAAAAAAAAAATTGGAAGGAGACATGAAGAATATGGTCAAAGAAATTTGTCCAACAAAGGACAAGGTTTAATGACAATGTTTAACAGGGCTATGATCAAAAAGCAATTGGGTCAATTCAGTTGAGGCTGTCACTTTACCAGGCACAGGCAGTTACACTCGTAAATATTTTTTTGCTTTTAAAAATAACCTAAATTTGTCAGAAAAGAATATTTTTACATATAATTGTATCTGATTCCCTTATATAAACCAAACATTAAAAATGACAAATACTCTTCAAATACACTTTTGATTATCCTAATTGACATTGATATATAAAAACCTCTATGTCAGCAATTTTGAGCTTCCCTCCAAAAACAAACAAAAAAGTTTCAAGACTTCTGAAAAAGGTGGGTGGAGTGCAGTGAGGGAATATTAACAGCAAAGAAACGTGACAGCAAAAGTAAAGCCCCAAACATAATAAACAACTCCCAAGATAACTACATATCTAGTCTTCATATTAGGATAAGGACCCCAAACTCACTCTTCTTAACATTTGATACACCACAATAATTTCCAAGTAGAACAGAATAACTTGGTGGCTACCAGTACACTGGTGGGGGAAAAGGCACTTTTTAAACTTTTTCTTATTAAAACAGAGCATATGATACTCTCTTATTTCACTAATAAAATACTAAATAGACAAATCCACATTCCAAAAGCACATGTTAAACAGAGGAAAAGTGTTCATCAAAACAAACTGTCTTTACGATCCCGCTATTTTCTTCTGTTCTCAAAACGCATCTCCCCTTCATGCAAAACTCTCTTTGAGAAACCTCCTAGACACACTTTGCCGAGGGTTGGGAGGGGGGTAATACAAGGTGAGTGGATAGGGAAGCCCTCAAGATCGAGGTTCGCTTACTTTCGTGCCTGGTCCTGCAGTGAAATCGAACAGGGGCTGTGCCTCTCTGGCAAAGGCTGCTGGCTTGGGAGGGTGGGAGAATCAACGCACAGTCAGAAGTGTCTGGTACCAAACACAGGGGACTACGCTTTCCCCGAACATCTCCAGAACACCGGTCCTTCCCAGGCTTCCTAAATGCAGGAGTGCGCGCGTGCGCGTGCACAAACACACACACTCACACACTCGGGCTCGCGCGTGCGCAAAGCACTCTCCGATAGCCCCGCCAAGCTTCTCTTCCTCCTCCAAGTACCGTTGCACAAGACGTCAAACAGGAAGAGGGCGGAGCCAATGAGAAAAAAAAATTGCCTCTAACCTCGAGATGTTCTACCCGCTAATTTATCCAGTCACCCTTTGGGAAGAATGATCCGGGCGACCTAAAAGTGTCCCCAAAAGTGAAGTACCAACCACAGCACCGCTGAACAGGTCACAACCCCCTAGGTTTAGAACCCATAGGATTAGGAACCACACTCCCGCAGTCTGCTTTTCTGTCTCTTCACCTAGGCCCGTTGCCCCTGGAAAAACACGCGAGACTTTGCGAGAGGACGAGCTAAAACCAGAGTGGTTAAATAGGGAGGGACACAGAAAGGCTCCGCCCCTACCTCTCCGGCAAATCAGCGGCGGGCGGCCCGCTCTGCTCCACGGTAACGAGAGGAAGGAAACCTCGCGAGACTGGGGCAGTCCGGGAGCGCTAGTCCGAGAGGGTAGGCGGAGGTTTATCCCAGGTCAGTGATGGGGCTGAACCCCGCTTACTTGCCAGTTGTCGGTGCTGTCTCTGCTGGATTCTGCGTCTGCTCGCTGAAGACGCGGAACAAGGGTGCAGAGTCTTTTCCTTTGGGTGCATAAGTCCCGGTCGACAAAGGTCCTAATCTCCACAGCCGACGGCTGCGAAGGATCGAGAGCGCTGTAAGTGGTATAAATCCGGGAACGGGAGCGGGCGTAGGCGAGTCGGAAGCTTCCTTTGCCTGGGCCACCTCCGTGCTTTGCCTCTTGAGAACCACCGGCTGCCCGGCCCTGGCCAATTCGCAGTCTCGGCTCTTGTAGCCAGCCCGGTGCTTAGCTTTGAGCTCCTCTTTCCGGAACGAATGTACGGAAAGTTTATTGGAAACTCTCGGCCTTGAACCTGTGGACGCACCTTTCGTGTTAATTTTCTTCCTTTATTACAAACCTGGGAGTTCACCGTGAGGGATTGGGAAAGGGACCCGTTTCCCTCCTCAGTTTACCCCTTTGCAGCATTTGCCGCAGATGACCATTCTTTCTTGAAACCATCCTACAAGAAGTATTACTCTTTTTTTCTGGTTTTCATCTTTATTCCATCCCAGATACTGACACCAGGATACGTCCTAATATCCAAACTAGAAACCCAAAAATCTACAGTTCCACTTAAAGTGCACTATATTGTTTCTTCTTTCACTAGAATTATTGCAGCTGCCCTACCTCTGCCCCCAAACTAGTTTCCACTAACATCCTTGCAGAATTATCGTTCTGGCATACACTTTGTCTATATCTCTCCTTAAACTTTTCGAGTAACAATATTGCTGACAGAATCAAGTGCTAATTGTTAAGCATGTTATTCAGGACCTTTTACAGTCTGTCTCAATCATATTTTATCTTTAGAGTCTCATCTTGCTTTTTCTCCAAATACTTTAATGTCCAACCATACCAGACTACTGGCTGTTTATCCAAAAATGCGTTGCGTTTTTCACAACTCTTTGACTTTTTAGGTACTGTATCGGTCTAGAATGCTTACATTATCCCTGTTTGCCATTTATCAAAACTCAATTCGTGGATCTTCTCAGACTCCCCCAGGTGACAAAGCACTTCAGATAGTTTGGTGGCATTTATTAAGACGTATTATTTGTTCATTTATCTGTCTCTTCTGCCAACTTGAAATTGAGTCTGAAATCATGTCTTATTCATCCTTGAAACAGAATCTAGTCCAGTGATTGGCACATTATTTATATGAACATATGTGTACACATTTATAATAGTTCCAAAGACTTTACCACAGGAGTTTTTAGTGCCTTAATACCATGGAGTTTTAAGAGCCAAAAGAAACCTTGTATATTTGCTTGAAGGCCCCTGACCTAGTTTGAATATGAGCAATCCCATACTCCTAATACGTATGTAATTGTAAAACTTTTTAATTATTGGTTGATTGGTATTATAATGGAAAAGGAAAAATAAAACCTATGCTTTCAAATAATTTTGTGTTTAATTGTACTAGTATTTGTTTATATTTGAAAAGTAGTGGGATTATATGTGAGAGAAATGTCTATTTGCAGTGCTTCGTGCTTGTGAATTCATGCAGCTGTTCCACTGACTCTTTGGCCTATAGTTTAGAAATAATGGATTTAGATTAGGTTAGTTCCTTCTGAAATTGTCGTAACTGTTTGCATATATGTATATGACACTTTTATTTAACTGTGATTCTAAGGGTATTTTATTATTTGTCGGGGTACTGGGGATTGAACTCAGGGGCACTCAACCATTGAGCCACATCTCTATCCCTTTTTTGTACTTTATTTAGAGACAGGATCTCATTCAGTTGCTTAGCACCTTGCTGTTGCTGAGGCTGGTTTTGAACTTGAGATCCCTCTGCCTCAGCCTCCTGAGCTGCTGGGATTACAGGCATGCACCTATTTTTGGGTGCTGGAAATTGAGCCCAGGGGGGCTTTACCACTGAGCTAAGTCCCCAGCCTTTTTTATTTTTTATTTTGAGATAAGGTCTCACTAAGATGCTGAGGCTGTCCTTGAACTTTCAATCCTGCTTCATTGGGAATACAGACTTGCACCACTCTGTTGGGTGCAAATGTATATGAGTTTTCTAAAAATCTTCCAATTTTTACAATCTTTTTTAAAAATATTTTTTAAGTTGTTGATAGACCTTTATTTATTTATATGCAGTGCTGAGAATCAAACCCAGTGCCTTACACATGCTAGGCAAGTGTGCTACCACTGAGCCCCAGCCCCTTCCAATATTATTCCTTTCAAATTCTGTCCAACTTTAAAAATTCATTTTCTTCATGAAGCTCCGATTATATTCACTGCACCAATGAAAATTTTTTATGATTTCAAATAGTGATGTGTATGTCTGTATAATGCTTATTTTTATTGTGTAAGTAAATGCATAATTCTTGATCTCTTAAGATTATGAGCTTTGGGGGCTGGGGATATAGCTCAGTTGGTAGAGTGCTTGCCTAGCATGCACAAGGCCCTGGGTTCAATTCCCAAAACCACCAAAAAAAAAAAAAAAAAAAAAGAAAAATACTATGATCTTTTCTGAAAGACATAACTATGCTTTTTTATTTTTCTATATCATGTGTCAATTAATGTTATCTACTAATTGACATTAGAGGTATCTACCTGAACAGTTAAAAAAAATTTTCCACTAAACTGACATTTAAAGACGTCTGTGGTGTATCAGTCGTCACAGTATTTTTGTGTAGGTCTAGTTATAGGATATTGGATTTGGATAAAGGAACAGAAGAGTAACTTGAATTTCTTTAGTTATAGGATATTGGATTTCTGGATAAAGGAACAGAAGAGTAACTTGAATTTCTTTAAAATTTTCTTAACCAAAAAGAAGTCTAAAAGTAAACAGCTGGCAATTGCTGTCTTGGGTAGGTGGCAGTTTCTTTTTTACCAGCAACAGAATGTTCTTGAACCATCTGCCAGGAATCTTGCACATGTTTGGTGGCAAGAGTGGGTGAGAATGTGGCTAATGCAGAAAACTCACAAAAAAATTGTTTTTTTTTAAAAAAACATTTTCCTGCAATTTAGACCTACCTGTAGAAAACAATGTAAACATTTTGTGACTAGTTAAGATAGGTACTATGAAAATAGGCAGGTAAGTTAAAAATACTCCTTTTTGTTTTTAACTGAAGACTATTTTTAAAAATTTGAAACTTGTTAGTTTGAAAAAGTACTTCTCCACTCCACTTATTAAACAAAAAAAGGGGTAAATCATTTTTCAGGAAGAATAGCAAAATAAATTAACATTATAAAATGTTTTACACTTTTTCGTGGTTTCACATACAGGAAATGAACATGCAAATTCTTAGAAACTGTGTCACTATCTTTCTGAAATGCTAGTAAAATTATCCTTTGAGCTGCCTAATATTTACAATTCCTTTCCCTAAACAGATGTTTTTATGATTATGAACAAATTTTAAGTATAGTTCATTTTGATAGTGTTTCATTATGCAGCCTAGAGAATATTTTTTAAAGTAGATGTTAATTACAATTTTAAAAAGTCTATCATTAAATATTTGTTGCTTAAATAACTGTAAGGTCTAATTAAAATGGCTCTTAGGCTTGTATTGGTTACATGAAAAAATTTTGAAATTTTGTTTGTTTAGTTTTGGTATCAGAGATTGAACTAAGGGGCACTTGGCCACTGAGCCACATCTCCAGCCCTATTTTGTATTTTATTTAGAGATAGAGTCTCTCTGAGTTGCCTAGCACCTCACTTTTGCTGAGACTAGCTTTGAACTAGTGATCCTCCTGCCTCAGCCTCCCGAGGCGCTGAGGTTAAAGGCGTGCACCACCACACCCAGCGAAATTTTTGTTATTTTTTAGCAATTTGTTCTTATGAATTCTTATTTATTTCTTATGATTGGCTTGAAATGAAACTTTTTAAAATATCTTGGAAGTTCCATTGGTTCCTTAGGGTCAGGGAATTTGTTTTTTTACCTAGGCAGCTCAAGATGGTTTCTATATAGGTGAAAGAAATTGGGTCCTGTGAATCCAGCCTGGTTCAAGAATAAAACTGGAGATAAGAAGTTCTATTTCTGGTACTAGCTGGACTCTTTCATTGGGTTCCTTATATTCATAATTCCTAAGTCTATTTTCTTTTCTCTTTGGGGGGTGCCAGGGATTGAACTCGGGGGCACTCAACCACTGAGCCACATCCCTAGCCCTATTTTGTATTTTATTAGAGACAGGGTCTCGCTGAGTTGCTTATTGCCTCACTAAATTGCTGAGACTGGCTTTGAACTTGTGATCTGCCACCCTGCCCAGCCCCTAAATCTATTTCTTATTGGTAAAAAGGGAATAATAATACTTGTCCAGCTGCCCGATATAAAGTGGTACTCCTCAGATTCAAAAAACTACCACCAGTTTGAATGAATTAAAATTATCACCAGCATTTTGATTTTTATTCTAGAGTTTTCCAGAAGTCTGGGTTGAATTAGGTTGGAAAAAAGGCTAAAAATAGGTAAAAACAATTCTGAAGAAAAAATAGTGACTTAGCAAGGGTTTTAAAACTATCGAAACTGAGGAGGTTTGGTATTGATGATAGACAAATAGCTGTTTTAATAGAGTTGTAAAAAAAACAACATCATGGTTTTAATTGAATATCTTTAATGAGCACATTTTATCATGTGCTTATTCACCATACATGTCTTTCTAGTTAGTATGAAAGTATTTTGCTCATTTTAAAAATTGTATTCTTAGTATTAGTTTTGAGAGATTTTTATTCTAGATACAAGTTTTTCACTAGATATGATTTGAAAGTATTTTCTTTCAGTATAGATATAGCTTGTGTTTTCAGTCTGATTTAACTGGTGTCTTTCATTAATTGTAATTTTAATGAAGCTCGATTTATCAAATTTTTCTTTTAGGAGTCATGCTTTTGGTAAACATCTAAAAAAGTCTTTGTTTAACCCCAAGTTACCAAGATTTTCTCCTCTTGTTTCTTATAGAAGTGTTATATTTAACATTTAGAACAGTGTTCCATTTTGAGTTAATTTTTGTATAAAGTGTAAGAATTGTGTTGAGATTAGTTTGCTGGCATATGGATGTCCAGTTCTTCAAACATTTGTTGAAAAAACTAACCTTTCTCTTTTGACTTCCCTTTGCACCTTTTCAGAAATCAATTGGCCGTGTTTCTGTGGGCCTATTTCTGAACCCCTGTTCTGTCTCTATCAATACCACAACTGTCTTGATTGCTGAAGTAGGTCTTAAGTTTTAGTAGTGTGATTTCTACATCAGTTTCAAAATTGTTTTGTCTAGTCTATCTTTACATTTTCATAGAAATTTTATAATTGGCTTGTCCATTTCTGGAAAACAAAAAACAAAAAAACCTGCTGGGGTTTTGATTGGAAATTGCATTAAGTTGGTAGGTCAGTTGTGGAAGACTGATTATCTCTATTATATTGAGTCTTTCACATTGAACATAGTGTGTTTCTCCATTTATTTAGGTCCTCTTTAGTTTCTTTCATTACCTTTTTGTAGTTAGCATGTAGACCTTACATGTATTTTATTTAGTTTTTACCCAAGATTTTTTTTTTTTTTTTTTTTTGTACCGGGGATTGAACTCAGGGGCACTTGACCACTGGGCCACATCCCCAGCCCTTTTTTGTATTTTTATTAGAGACAGGGTCTCACTGAGGTGCTAAGTGCCTCGCCATTGCTGAGGCTGGCTTTGAACTCAATTCTCCTGCCTCTGCCTCCCAAATGCTGGGATTATAGGCATGCACCACTGCGCCCGGCCCAAGATTTTTTTAAGGTATTATAAATGTGTTTTGAATTTCCCATTTGTTCATTGCTAGTTTATAGGGGCCTTAAACCTCCCACCCCCACCTCACCTCTGCTACTGTGGATTGATCCCAGCGTACTCTACTGAGATACATCCCCAGTCCATTTTAAAATTTTGAGATGGTGTCCCCAAGTTTCTGAGGCTGGCCTAGCCTCAACGTAGTGATCCTCCCTGCCTTGCCCTCCCAAATCCCTAGGATTATAGGTGTGCACTGCTGGGCCCAGTTTTTTTGTTTTTGTTTTTTTTTTTAATTTAATTTCTAACATAGACAGTGTTAGTGTTGGCTATGAATGAGGGCAGTTTTATTTCTTTAATATCTACATCCCCCCCCCCCGTTTTTAGCCTTTTCTTTGCACTGTTATTGGTTATTAGAACATCCTTGCCTTGTTCTCATTTTAGTGAGAATGTACTCAGTCTTTGTCCATTAAGTATGATTTGCCATAGGGTTTTCTTTAGAAATGCCCTTTCTCTGAAAAATTCCCTTCTAGTCCTAGTTTGCAGAAAGTTTTTATTATGAAAGGATGTTGAATTTTTTTTCTATTGTACCAATTGGTATGATCAAGTGTTTTCCTCTTTGGTGGACTATAGTGATAGCCTTGAATCCTGGGATAAACCCCACTTGGTCATGGTATATTATTTTTTTAATATATGGCCAAACATGGTGTTATGGTTTGGATGTGAGGTGCCCCTTGGAAGCTCATGTGTAAAACAGTGAAAGAAGTTTCAGAGGAGAAATGATTGGGTTATGAGAGCCATATATCGGTGAATTAATCCCTTGATGGAATTAACCAAGTGGCTTGAAGAGGTACTTATTTACTAGTTGTAAAAGTTTTCTGGTAGAGTTTTTTGGGTCTTCTAGGTATATTTTCATGTCATCAGCAAATAGTGCTAATTTGAGCTCTTCTTTTCCTATCTGGATCCCCTTAATTTCTTTTGTCTGTCTAATTGCTCTGGCCAGAGTTTCCAGTACTATGTTAAATAGCATCCCTGTCTTGTTCCAGTTTTTAGAGGGAATGCTTTCAATTTTTCTCCATTTAAGATAATGTTAGTTCTGGGCCTTGCATAAATAGCTTTTATAATGTTGAGATATGTTCCTGATATTCCTAGTTTTTCCAGTGTTTTGAACATAAAGGGGTGCTGTATTTTGTCAAATGCTTTTTCTGCGTCTATTGAGATAATCATATGATTTTTATCTTTAAGTCTATTGATGTGATGTATTATGTTTAATGATTTCCGAATGTTGAACCAGCCTTGCATCCCTGGAATAAACCCAACTTGATTGTGATGCACTATCTTTTTTTATATGTTTTTGTATCCGATTTGCCAGAATTTTGTTGAGGATTTTTGCATCTATGTTTATTAAAGATATTGTCCTGAAGTTTTTTTTTTTTTTTTTTTTTTTTTTGGATGCATCTTTGCCTGGCTTTGGAATTAATGTAATATTGGCCTCATAGAAAGAGTCTGGAAGAGCTCCCTCTTTTTCTATTTCTTGAAATAGTTTGAAGAGCTTTGGTATTAGTTCTTTGAAAGTCTTGTAGAACTCGGCTGTAAACCCATCAGGTCCTGGACTTTTCCTTGTTGGTAGCTTTTTGATGACATCTTCTATTTCTTCGCTTGTAATCGATCTGTTTAAATTGTGTATAGCCTCCACATCCAGTTTAGGCAAATCATATGACTCTAGAAATCTGTCAATGCATCCAGTATTTTCTATTTTATTAGAGTACAAGTTTTCAAAGCAATTTCTAATTATCTTCTGTATATCTGAGATGTTTGTTGTGATATTCCCTTTTTCATCATGAATGTTAGTAATTTGAGTTTTTTCTCTTCTTCTTTTCATTAGCATCGCTAAGGGTCTGTCAATTTTGTTTATTTTTTCATAGAACCAACTTTTAGTTTTGTCAATTCTTTGAATTGTTTCCTTAGTCTCAATTTCATTAATTTCTGCTCTGATTTTAATTATTTCCTGTCTTCTGCTGCTCTTGGTGTTGATCTGTTCTTCTTTTTCTAGTGCTTTGAGGTGTGATGTTAAGTCATTTATTTGTTGGTTTTTTTTTTTTTCCTTTTAAGGAATGAACTCAGTGCAATGAATTTTCCTCTTACTACTGCCTTCATAGTGTCCCAGAGATTTCTATATGATGTATCTGTGTTCTCATTTACCTCTAGGAATTTTTTAATCTCCTCTTTGATGTCTTCTTCAACCCCTTGTTCATTCAGTAGCATGTTGTTTAGCTTCCAGTTGTTGTAGTAGTTTTTCTTATTCCTTGTTTTGTCATTGATTTCCAATTTCATCCCTTTATGGTCTGATAGAATGCAGGGTAGTATCTCTATTTTTTTATATTTGCTGAGAGTTGCCTTGTGACATAATATATGGTCTGTTTTGGAGAAGGAGCCATGTGCTGCTGAGAAAAAAGTGTATTCGTTTACTAAGGGTTGAAATATTCTACATATGTCTGTTAGGTCTAAGTTATTGTTTTAAGGAGGCCTAAAGTTTCTTTGTTTAGCTTTTGTTTGGATGATCTATCCATTGGTGAGAGAGGTGTGTTGAAATCCCCTAGAATAACTGTGTTGTGGTCAATTTTACTCTTGAACTTGAGAAGAGTTTGTTTGATGAATGTAGGTGCTCCATTATTTGGGGCATATAGATTTATGATTGTTATATCCTGTTGATGAATGGTTCCCTTAAGTAGCAGGATACAAAATCAATACCCATAAGTCAAAGGCATTTTTGTACATCAGTGACAAAGCCTCTGAAAGGGAAATGATGAAAACTACCCCATTTACAATAGCATAAAAAAAAGTAAAATACCTGGGAATCAACTTAACAAAAGAGGTGAAAGACCTCTATAAGGAAAATTATAGAACACTAAAGAAAGAAATCATAGAAGAACTCAGAAGATGGAAAGACCTACCTTGCTCTTAGATAGGTAGAATTAATATTGTCAAAATGTCCATACTACCAAAAGCATTATACAGATTTAATGCAATTCCAATCAAAATCTCAATGTCATTCTTCAAAGAAATAGAAAAAGCAGTCATGAAATTCATCTGGAAAAATAAGAGACCCAGAATAGCCAAAGCAATCCTGAGCAAGAAAAGTGAAGCAGGGGGCATCACCATACCGGACTTTAAATTATACTATAGAGCAATAGTAACAAAAACAGCATGGTATTGGCACCAAAACAGACTGGTGGACCAATGGTACAGACTTGAGGACACAGAGACTAATACATATAATTTCAGCTATCTTGTATTAGACAAAGGCGCCAAAAATGTACAGTGGAGAAAGGATAGCCTCTTCAACAAATGGTGCTGGGAAAACTGGAAATCCATATGCAACAAAATGAAATTAAACCCTTATCTCTCACCATGCACAAAACTCAATTCAAAGTGGATCAAGGACCTAGGAATTAGACCAGAGACAATACGCCTAATAGAAGAAAAAGTAAGCTCCAATTTCCAACATGTCGGATTAGCCCCACGTTCTTAATAAGAATCCTGTACCGCAAGAACTATTACCAAGAATTAATGAATGGGATAGATTTAAACTAAAAAGCTTCTTCTCAGCAAAAGAAACAATCAGTGAGGTGAATAGAGAGCCAACTAATTAGGAACAAATATTTAATACATGCACTTCAGATAGAACACTAATTTCTAGAATATATAAAGAACTCAAAAAACTTAACACCAAAAAAGCAAATAATCCAATCAATAAATGGGCTAAGGAATTGAAAAGACACTTCTCAGAAGAAGATACACATTTAATCAACAAATACATGAAAAAATGCTCAACATCGCTGGCAATTAGAGAAATGCAAATCAAAACTACTCTAAGACTTCATTTCACTCTAGTCAGAATGGCAGCTATCAAGAACACAAACAACAATAAATGTTGGAGAGGATGTGGGGAAAAAGGCACACTCATACATTGCTGATGGGACTGCAAAATGGTGCAACCGCTATGGAAAGCAGTATGGAGATTTCTTGGAAAAATGGGAATGGAACCACCCTATGACCCAGCCATCCCACTCTATTCCCACTCTATTTGGGTCTATTCCCAAAGGACTTAAAAACAGCATATTACAGTGACACAGCCACTTCAATGTTTATAGCAGCACAATTCACAATAGGTAGGTTGTGGAACCAACCTAGATGTCCCTCAGTAGATGAGTGGATAAAGAAAATGAGGTATATATACAAAATGGAATTTTACTCAGCAATAAGAGAGAATAAAATAATGGCATTTGCAGGTAAATGGATAAAGTTGGAGAATATAATGCTAAGTGAAATTAGTCAATCTCAAAAATCCAAATACCGAATGTTTTCTCTGATATAAGGAGGCTAATTCACAGTGTTGTTGGATGGGGGTACATAGGATTAGAGGAACACTAGAATGGTCAAAGGAAAGGGAGGGGAAGGGAGGGATCAAGGGGGGAGGGATGGGGGAAAAGGAAAAAAATTGGTGGTTGAATGAGATGGATATCATTATCCTAAATGCATGATTGAAGATCTGAATGGTACTTATATACTTTGTATACAAGCAGTTGTATGTAAAAAGATGCTATACTTGTGCATTACGAATAAGTAAATAAACAATTGAATAAACAACAAAAAAAAAGAGGTACTTATTGAGGGCATGCCTTTGGGGTTTATGCTTTTTATCTGGCAAGTGATGTCTCTCTGCTTTCTGATCATTATGTCTTACTATGATGTCCTCCTCACCTCCCGCCCCAAGGAATGGAATTGGCTGTCTATGGACTGAGACCTCTTAAACCCTGATCCCCCAAATAAACTTTTCCTCCTTTAAAATTGTTCTGGTCAGGTCTTTTCAGTCACAACAGTGAAAAAGCTGACTAAAACATTTGATTTGCTAATATTTTCTTGAGAATTTTTGCATATATATTCATGAGGGATGTTGGTTGGTCTGTGTTTTCTGTGTTTCTTTTACTGTCTTGTATAGTTTGGGTTTCAGAGCAACACTGATTATCATTTATGAGTTTGAAAGAATTCCTTTGCTTCTGTTTTTTTGAAGAGATTATGTAAGTAATATTGGTTTTATTTCTTCTTCAAATGCATGTTAGAATTTATCACTGAAACTATCTGGTTGTGGAGATTATTTGCAGGATTTTAAAGTTTTCTTTTGTACCAGGGATAGAACCCAAGGGCAGTTAACCACTGAGATATATCCCCAGCCCTTTTTATTTTTTATTTTGAGATAGGGTCTCGCTAAGTTACTTAGGGCTTTGCTAAATTGCTGAGGCTGGCTTTGAACTTGTGATTCTCCTGCCTCAGCCTCCAGTGTTGCTAGGATTACAGCTGTGTGCACTCACAATTTTGCAGGATATTTTTAACTATTAATTCAGTTTTTTTTTTAATAGTTAAAGGACTATTATAGAATAGTTATAGACTTTAATAGTTACATAACTCCAATAACTGTAATTAATAGTAATAGAATAGTAATTTTTATCTTTTTCTTTGTGACTTTATGTAATTTGTGGATTTTTAGTTAATTCATTTTGTTTAAATTATCTATTTTAGTTGTTTGGGATTAAATAGTATTTACTTTTGCTTTGAATGAATTAGGGGTCCATAGTGATAACCCTTCTTTTGTTCTTGACATTGATAAGTTATGTCTTTTTTTGTTTCTTGGATAATTTTGCTGGCAATGCGCCAACTTTGTTATATTTTTAAAGAACTGACTTTTGATTTCATTGGTTTTTCTCTGTTGCTTTCTGTTTTGAATTTCATGGTTTAATCTTAGTGCTCTTTATTATTTCCTTCTATTTAATTTGGGTTTATTTTGCTGTTCTTTTCCTATTTTCTAAAGGTTGAGGTGTAGATAATTGATTTGAGATATTTCTGATTTTCTAATATAAGCACTTAATGTTCTAAATTTCCTTCAAAGTACTTGTTTTACATATATGCCAAAATTTTTTATAATCTTGTATTTTCAAATTTATTTAGATCAAAATATTTTTGATTTCCAAAAATTTCCTTTTCAGCTCATAGATTATTTAGAAGTGTCTTGTTTAATTTTAGAATGTTTGGAGGTTTTTTTAACCTATGTTATTTAATTCCATTATGATCAGAATATAATTTACATGATTGCATTTCTTTTAGATTTTTTAAGGTTTGTTTTGTGATCTCTCCTAGTGAATGCCCTATGTACACTTCAAAATAATGTATACAGTAGTTTCCCCTTATGTTTAGGGGATATGTTCCAAAATCCTGAGTGGATACCTAAAACTGAAAATTATACCAAACCCTATAACCACTGTCCTTCTTATATACTCCTATTGTTAAAGTTTAATGTAGAAATTAGACTAGAGTAAGAAATTATAGACCAGAGTAAGAAATTAACAATAGGCATCTCACTCTTGAGATAATTTGCACACCGTCTCTTTTCCTTCAAGTGTATAATTTTTGCTTTCCTAAATAAATCTCTGCTTTTGACTCCAAAAAAAGAGATTAACAATAATACTACTAATAAAATACAACAATTATAAAATGTACTGTAATAAAAGTTATATGAATGTGGTCTTAAAATATAGTTTTTGGTTTTGGGTATGTGTGGGTTCTTCACTCTAACACAACTAACTTTATGTTATGCCCTGCAGTGTTACCACTTAGTACTAGAATAATCTGTCCTGTGTCTGATGTCTTGCTTCCATAGCACTTTAATGACTGCAGATTCTACTGGCATCTTCCTGCAGATTAGTTTCATTGCAGTTGAAAATTCACATTGGATGGTATCCTTTCTTTTTATTTAGTCTCTTCAACTCTGCTGGAAATACAGCAGCAGCTTCCTCATCAGCAGACATAGCGTCTGTAATAATTTCAGTCCAAACCTATTCCTGAGTCTGTGTAACCATCCTTTACTTGCAGTAAATGGCTTGGTGTTATTTCACAGGCTCCCTGCTGAAGTCTTCATATGGGCTGAATACTTTGTGACACAAGATATTGCCACCAATCCCAAAGCATTTTTCTGTTTATGTCTTCCACCTATAAATTTAATGCCCTGCCCCACCTTCTTTTGTGCTGCAGATTGAAAAACAGTCTTCAACACTTTTTTCTTTTTGGTGCTGGGGACTGGAACCCAGGGCTTTGCAGAGGCAGAGCATGCACTCTTATTTGATCTACAGCCCCAACTCTCTCTTTCATCTTAACTAATTACTAATCACATAATCACATGCTGTGACTTTAGCTTTTGTAACTTGAGGTGTGACAGCAAAAATAACACAAATTTATTTTTCCTTCACAGTTTCAGATAGAAGATTATTTTTACCATAGATCTTAGCAATCTTGGCATATAGTTTAGTGGGGGTTTTTTGGTTGTTGTTGTTGTTGGTTTGTTTGTTTGTTTCCTGTCCATGTGAGAATTTTTCACTTAAAGGAAGCACTTTATGGTTTCTTTGACATGTCCAAATTGCCAGCATCACTACTTTTGTACATTGAGGCCATGATTAAGTAAAATAAAGGTTACTTGAACACTGGCAATGCTACAGTGACAGTAAATTTTGATAACTTGGATAATTACTAAGTGACTGACAGGCGTGGAATATAGTCAGCATGATTGGACAAAGGAATGATTCATATATTAAGCAAGAATAAATAAAGATTTCATTACACTGTTTAGAATGGTTTACAATTTAAAACTTATGAATTTGTTATTTCTAGAATTTTCCAGTTAATATTTTTGGACCACAATAGATCATGGGTAACTAAAACCATAGAAAGTAAAACCATAGATAAAGGGAACTATTGTATTCTACCATTGTTGGTAGTAGTATTTCATAAAACCAGTTCACGGGGCTGGGGTTGTGGCTCAGCGGCAGAGCACTCGCCTCGCACGTGTGCGGCCCGGGTTCGATCCTCAGCACCACGTAAACATAAATGCATTGCATTGTGTACAACTAAAGCAAATAAATAAATATTAAAAAAAAAGGCATTGTGTACAACTAAAGTAAATAAATAAATAAATATTTAAAAAAAAAAAAAAACCAGTTCAGTCCATTTAGATGATGGTGTTTATTTACTTTATATCCTTCCTGATTTTCTGCATAAAAGATCTGTCAATTACTGAGAAAGGAGCATTGAAGTTTTCAGTAGTAAGTGTGAATATCCTTTCCATACTTTCCAGATTTTGCTCTATGTATTCTCTTGCATGTGTGTTACATTAGGATTCTTGTCTTCTTGGTGAATTGGCCCTTTTATCATTATGTAATGCTTCTTTGTCCCTGATCATTTTCTTTTCCCTAAAGTGTCTTTACTCCAGCTCTTTAAAAAAAAAAAAAAAAAAAAAAAAAAAGGAACACCCTTATCTATATGCTTCCTGATTTTCTGCATACAAGATCTGTCAATTACTAAGAAAGGAGCATTGAATACACTGTTTACCTATTTAAAGTGTAGAATTGGATGGGTTTTAGTATATTCACAGAGTTATATAACCGTCAACAAAATCAATTTTAGAACATTTTATCACTCTAAAAAGAAACCATATGCCATTAACAGTTATTTCCTATTCTCCTTAACTTTTCCCAATCATACCCAACCCCCTGGTGTATCCCAGCTCTAGGCATTCACTAAATTAATTTCAGTTTCTATGGATTTTCCTCTACTGGACATTTAAATCATAATATGTGGTCACTTGTGATTGGTTCCTGTCACTTAGCATGATAATTATCATTCATGTTCCTTGTTTCAGGATATCTTTTTATTTATTCATTAATCAGTCGACAGACTGGGTTAATTCTATTCTTTGGCCATTATGAATAATGCTGCTATGAACATTCATGCATAATATTTTGCTTGAATTTTTTTTTCATTTTCTAGGTGTATATCTAGAAATGGAATTGTTGGATCATGTGTTTGACATTTTGAAGAACTACCAGAATATTTTTCAAAGTGGCTATACCATTTTTTACATTCCCACCAGTACTTTATGCAGATTCCAGATTCTCCATATTCTAGTCAACACTTACTTTTTTTAAAAATATTTTATTTATTTACTTTAGTTGTACACAATGCAATGCATTTATGTTTACGTGGTGCTGAGGATCGAACCCGGGCCGCACACGTGCGAGGCAAGCGCTCTGCCGCTGAGCCACAACCCCAGCCCTCAACACTTACTTTTTTTAATGTCTTTTTTGTGATAGCCACCCTTAATAGATGTATCTCATTATAGGCTTTTTAGTTTTGTTTTTTGTGTTTTGGGCACTGGGGATTGAACTCGGGGGCAGTTGACCAGTGAGCTACATCCCTAGCCCTTTTATTTTGAGATAAATTTTTACTACTGGTTGGGATCTTGTTAAGTTGCTGAGGCTGACCGCAAACTTGTGATCCTTCTGCTTCACCCTCCCTAGTCACTGGCATTACAAACATGCACCACTGTGCCCTGCTCATTGGAGGTTTTTTTTTGTTGTTGTTTTGTTTTTTAAATTTTTTTGTAGTTGTAGATAGACAGAATGCCTTAATTTGTTTATTTTTATGTGGTGCTAAGGGTTGAACCCAGTGCCTCATACAGACTGAGCAAGTGCTCTGCCACTGAGTTACAGCCCCAGCCCTCACTGTAGTTTTTGAATTGCATTATGTTGAGCATGTTTTCGTGTACTTTTTAGTATCTGGCTTTCTTTTGATTAGGAGTTGTATAGTGCATCCTTTTTCTGTCCTTTTACTTTTAATGTACCTGTATTATATTTTAAGTGAGTTTTGTATAGATAGCATATAGGTCTTCTTTTTTAAATTCATTCCAATAATCTCTTGGGTTATTGAACACTTTAATTCATTTTAATTCGACTGTTATGGTTTTGACTTTCTGTACAATTCTTTCAGGCATTTCTCAAAGAATTCAAATATATAGATTTTTTACAATCTTACTTACATTTGATATTTTACAACTTCAAGTAAAATGTTAGAAACCTTATCACAATATGGGCCCCTTTGTTGCCCTTCTCTCCTTATGCTGTAGTTATAGTTGTATTCTATATTACCTCTACATATGCTAAAAATTCCATCAGACAAAAGTTGTAATTCTTATTTTTAAACATGAAACCATTTTAAAGAAATAAAGAGACTATTTATTGTTATGTATAATTTATATTCCTCTTCTTTCATTCCTGATGCTTTTTCTTTCTGATATCATTTTGCTTCTATCTGAAGAATTCCTTTAGAACAAGTCAATGGCCACTATCAGGTATTGGGCTTCCTCAGCACTGTTGATGTTGACTCTGTTACTTGTAAGGGTCTTTAGCACTAGCTGTACAAGTAATGGGGAGGGGCCTTATTAGAGAATGGTGGAGGCCCAGGTGCTTCACAGGGAGAGGCCAGTGCAAGAATCACAGTACCTCTTCTGTGGCACTCACATGCAGTCCAGTCAGCAATGCATGATAGGCAAGGTGTTGAGGTAGGCAGCCAGCAGTAGAACTACATAGTTGTGGTATTCCTTTCTGCTACTGTAGGCATGTCCACCCAAGGGTGGGACCACAGACTCCACCCCTAACTGCAGGCACCTGGTGACAGGACAGTAGCAAGACCCTCCACCCCCACTCCTGTCCTGTCTGTGATGAAGCAGAATAGAGGCTAAATTCCTCTTGGGGCACATCTTGGCTGTGCACACTCAGGATCAGGGCAATAGAGTTGGGGGGCTTTTATTCTAGGATTATTTTAGATGTAATGCCCTCCCAGGGAACCAGCAGGAGTGAGTCACATCTGCAGCCAAGCAAAATTATCTCAGTAGAAGTACATGAGCAAGAGCAAAATGCCCCAGACATCAGGCAAGGTTTTTCCCCATCTTCTTAGGCTGCAGGTCCCTCAGCAGTTAGAGCCCCAGCATTGGTCAAAGCAGGCCTCCATAGGCAAGGCAGCAGTGGGACCCATGGAATTCTTTCCCTGCCCTGTTAGTGACAGGAGCCTGTTTGGGTGAATGGGTAAGGGGTGCCTTCATTTCAAGCATTAGCGTGAACCCCCATGCTACTTAATGATCATGCCTCTGGTTTCCAAGAGCATTGCCTTCTGTTCTTCATGTCACAGACCCTGTCCTTAACGGTGCAGGACCCACAGCAGGTTTGAATCACTCACCTGCTGAGCCATATTTGGTTCCTGAGAAATCCCAGAAATGTGAATACACTGGGATTTCTGATCCCTAAAGAAGCCCAAAGTTAGACAGTAGGTCCCTTCTCAAAATGGCTCCTGAACAGCACCCTATGCATTCTCTGGAAGGTGATGTTAAATCCTTTTCCAAAGCAAGTCTATTTTGTAGATTTCAGGTAACTTATCTAGGTTAGGCAGCAAGCCAGCGGGCATAGTGAAACTTTCCAAAAGCTAGGGTTACCAATGTCCACACTGATTATTTTGCTGGGACTTTTCTTTACCCTTGCCCTGCATATGGAAGACTTCCCCTCCCCCAGTTGTGGAGTCCAGGTGGCAAGTGCTAGGCTATTTTGTTTCTCTTACTGTACTCTTCTCCCAGGTTTATAAGAATTTACAAGGTTACAGTATCTCTCTTGCTGCTTTTCAGTGTTCTCCCATGGTCACCTGTGAATTCAACTGTATACCTATTACTTTGGTTCTTTGTTAAGGGTGGGGTGAATGCTGGGAACCTCTATTAAGCCATCTTGAAATTCCCATTAAATTTCCCTTGTATATACCAAAAGTTTCCCATAGGAGCCAGTGTTGTTCACATCAAAACCTTATTTATTTATTTATTTAATTTATTTTGTTATCTACTAAAGAAAATAGAAGATTTAGGATTATAATGCAGTTTTATGTAAGAAGCATACCCAAGAGGAGATTGAGATTTTGAATAACATGACACATAAGAGCAATTTTATCTAGTTAGTAACGTGTTTTTGAGCAGTGTCTCAGATCACCTGACTAAGTAGAGGCTAAGCAGAGTTCTTTACACTCTATTTAATCTTCAAGCTTGTATCATTTCTAACAAGCTAAGTCACAAGGTGTTCCTAGATACTTTTTTCTCCCAATGAACAAACTTTAAATGAAGCTTTAGAAGGGTAATTTTGTTTATGTGAAACTAAAACAAGGTGATGTGCAGACTTTGTTTTGAATCTCAATTTTAATTTTAATTATAGATATTCTTTTAAAAATGAGTTGCACAATTGAGAAGGCACTTGCTGATGCTAAAGCCCTTGTTGAAAGATTGAGAGATCATGACGATGCAGCAGAATCTCTGATTGAGCAAACCACAGCTCTCAACAAGCGAGTAGAAGCAATGAAGCAGGTTTGATTTTTCTTTCTGATTGATTCCATTTAACAGAAGTAGTCATTGACATTTATGTATTGCTTGAATCGTATCTGCTTTTAATGTTTCCTAAATTTTGAAGTAGCTTCATTCATGTTTAATCTGCTTTAAATGAGGATATGTTTGTCATGTTCAGATGGCATACCTGTAATGTGCAAGTATGTTTGTGTGTGTGTTCTAAAACCTATAGATTTGCTGAGCACTATAATCCCAGGAACTTGGGAGCCTGAGACAGGAGTATCACAAATTCAAAGCCAGCCTCAGCAACTTGGCAAGGCCCTAAGCAACTTTTAGTGAGACCCTGTCTCAAAACAGACAATTAAAAGGACTGGGGATGTGGTTCATTTGTAAAGTGTCCCTTGGTTCAATTCCTAGTACCCAAAAAAAAAAAATTAAACCTGTAGATTTGATTACTTTTCTGACAGAGATGCACATTTGAGTTTAGACTGTTGGGTCTAGATAAATTTGACAAAGACCAGATAATACCTTTTACTAATGTTGACATACATTTTGCTCTGTCTTATGTAAGACAGGCATGTTTATATAGTTTTCTATATAAAAGTACTTAGATGATGCTATTTAACAACCAAATATTTTCTAAAGTGATGCAAAGCAATATCTGGTTTACAGCCTATGCAATATTACATTAGTACTTTCTGTCTTGTTTTTCATTTAGTGCTCTCAATTAAAAATAAATTAAAAGGTCTTTATATCTTGATTATTTTACCATGTGTAACAGCATCTTTCAGTGAGCTATGGAGTCTAGCTACCATTTTAAACTCTCCTCTGATAAAAAAAAATTTTTATCTGTTAAGAAAATTATACAATCTCAGGTATTATGATAGAAATTAGAGGGGAAAATTTATATTCACAGCCAATTCTTATGAAATTCATCCATTCTGTAAAAGGAAACAACCTGGGGTTAATTCTAATAACAAAGCTATGAAAATAGCAGAGCAAGTTTACTTATTCTGTTTTGCAGCCGTGTTGCCCTAAACAGTTTACCTGCCTCCATAATGTCCAGTTTAACTCTGGCACTCCAGTGAACATATGCCTGGTATTAACTTGTTTTTAAAAAAGGAGTTTGAGGGCTGGGGTTGTGGCTCAGTGGTAGAGTGCTTGCCTAGCATGTGTGAGACACTGGGTTCAATTTTCATCACCACATATAAATAAATAAAAGAAAGTTCTTTGATAACTAAAATATAAATAATAAAAGGAGTTTGACATTTGAAGTTAACAATCAAGAATGTTATTATGAATCCATTACTAGCTGTCTCAGAATGTCTTGAAAGTAAGTGATTACAATTTTGAAGTTAGGTTCTTTCTTTTGGGGGGTGGGGGCTACTGAGGATTGAACTCGGGGCACTCGACCACTGAGCCACATCCCAGCCCTATTTTTTGTATTTTATTTAGAGACAGGGTCTCACTGAGTTGCCAAGTGCCTCGCCATTGCTGAGGCTGGCTTTGAACTTGAGATCCTCCTGAGCAGCTAGGATTACAGGTGTGCACCACCGCACCTTTCTCACTTATTATTTTAATGCAGATTCTTTTGCATTTCTTCTGCACACGTCCTTTTATTAAGATAGTTTATATATCATAAAATTCACCCCTTTAAATAATACAGTTCATTGGATTTTAGTATATTCTGTGCAACCATGATCACTAATTCCAGATCATTTTCATCACCCTAAAACCGTAGACCCATTAGCAATATTTCCCTAACTTCCCCTTCCCCTGCCCCCAGTAAGCACTAATCTCATCTCCATGATTTGCCTATAATATATAATATGTGGCTTTTTGTGTTTGGCTGCTGCATTTTTTTCCTCCTGGTACTGGAGATTTAACCCAGAGGTGCTTAAACACTGAGCCTACATCCCCAGCCCTTTTATAATATTTTGATAGAGAAGGGGTCTCGCTGAGTTGCTTAGGGCCTTACTAAGTTGCTGAGGCTGGCTTTGAACTTGCAATCCTCCTGCCTCAGCCTCCTAAGTGACTGGGATTATAGGCACTTGCCACCACACCTGGCTGTGATTGGCTTTTTTTTTTTTTTTTAAATATAATATTTATTTTTTAGTTGTAGTTGGACACAGTACCTTTATTTTACTTATTTATTTTTAATGTGCTGCTGAGGATCGAACCCAGGGCCTCCTACATGCTAGGCGAGCGTTCTACTGCTGAGCCACAACCCCAGCCCTGTGATTGACTCTTAACACAGAGTTTTTACAATTCTCCTGCCACAGCATGAATCAGTACTTCATTCCTGTTTATTGCCCAATAATTGCATCGTGAGGATGCAACATATTGTGGTTTATCCATTCATCAGTTGATGGGCATTTGAATTTGGGGGCCATTACACAAAACGCTGCTATGAATATTTGTATAAAAGGTTGGTGTGGACGTAGGGTTTCTGTTCCCTTGGGCATATACCTAGGAGTGGGATGAATGAATTATATAATACCTGTATGTTTAACTTTTTGAGGATCTGTTTATTTACTTATACTTATTCACACATCAGATATGTTTCCAAATACTTTCTCCGGACATATTCTTTTTTAATCATTTCATTAGTATCAGGAAGAAATTCAAGAACTTAATGAAGTTGCAAGACATCGGCCACGGTCCACATTAGTTATGGGAATCCAGCAAGAAAACAGACAAATCAGAGAATTGCAACAAGAGAACAAAGGTAAGACATATTTTCACTGTAGATGAATGTCTTCTTTTCTTCCCTTTATTTTTTTTTCGGTACTGGGGTTTGAACTGGGGCATTTTACACTTAGCCACATCCCCAGTTCTTTTTACTTTTTATTTTGAGACAGGTCTTGTTAAGTTGCTGAGGCTGGCCTCAAACTTGGGATCCTCCTGCCTCAGCCTCCTGAGTCACTGGTTTGACAGGTGTGCACCCCCACACCTAGAGAACATCTTCTTTTCTTGGTGTCCTCTTAAATTCTCCCCCTCAATATTTAGTTTGCACCATTTTTTGTTACCCGTGAAATGACTCAGTTTCATTCTCTGTAGTCTCACTGCTTTAGCTCCCAGTTAAGGTGCTGTCCTCGTAATCTTTTGCCTGTACTGTCCTAACTTGTCTCCTTGATTCTAGTCTTTCCACTTCCATCAGTCTTTTAACACAAGTATCAGATTGATTTTTCAAAAATGAGTCTAATCATGCTACTTTTTGCTTGAGAACTTTCATTATATCCTTATTTCCTTACATAAGGAACTTCAAAGAAACTTCTAAGCCTTTTCTGTCTTCTTCCCACAGCTCTTTTCTATGAATACTTTGCTCTTGCCATCTCAGACCAATTTCTCAACACATTATCCACTTTCATGCCTTCCTACCTAGAATCTCCATTCCTTAAATTTTTTTTTTTTTTTTTTTTTTTTTTTGGTACCGGGGATTGAACTCAGGGGCACTTGACCACTGGACCACATCCCCAGCCCTTTTTTGTATTTTATTAGAGACAGGGTCTCAGGTGCTAAGTGCCTCACCATTGCTGAGGCTGGATTTGAACTCGCTATCCTCCTGCCTCAGCCTCCCAAGTGCTGGGATTACAGGCATGCGCCACCGAGCCTGGCTTCCATTCCTTAATTTTTCAACCCAAGAAAATAAAGGTCATCCCAGTGTCATGCTTCTGAAAAACTTTCACAAATTTCTCCCCAGAGACTTCTCTTAAATGTATTTGAGTAGCTCTGCACTTACCACATATTTTTCTCTACTACACTCTAAACTCTATGGGTTTTGGGTATTCTTAATATAGCAAGAGCATTGTCTGATATTTATTTGCTGTTTAGTAAATGTTTTCTGATACTTAAAAACGGAGTTTTAAAGCTGGGTATAGTACATGCCTGTAATCCCAGTGACTTGGGAGGTTGAGGAAGGAGAATTGCAAGTTTGAGGCCTGTGTTGGCAACTTAGCAAGACCCTGTCTCAACGTTAGAAATGAAAAGGACTACGGATATACCTCAGTAGTAAAGTGCCCCTGGTTTCAACCCCAGTACCACACACACACACAAAAAAAAAAAAAAAAACTAATAAGGGGGACTTCATTTAGTGTTTTTTATTGTTATATAGGTAGACTTTTGTATATCATGTTTTCTTTTGAAAATACCCTATTTATCAATATGTATTTTGGTAAATATAATATTGAAGAGAATATTTTGTTGACCCTAAATTTGAATAAAATATACTATTGTTCTTGATAGAATTACGTACATCCCTGGAAGAACATCAGTCTGCATTGGAACTTATAATGAGCAAGTATCGAGAACAAATGTTTAGATTGCTCATGGCTAGCAAAAAAGATGATCCAGGTATAATAATGAAGTTAAAGGAGCAGCATTCCAAGGTAATCCATTTCATAAATGTAATTCGAAAGGGAAAACAGGGACATTTGATTGTGTTCAGATTAAAAAAAGAGCTATCTAGTAATGCCGTTTTAACATGACATCTTTTTAACTGACTTTTTCTGATTTTCTACTTTCCCTTTTCTCATTTTGTTATGTGCCATATTCTGTTTGATTTTTTTTTTAACTCCTGCTATTTGCTAGTAGCTTTTAAATAAGTATGTATGTGTGTGTGTGTATGTGTGTGTGTGTGTGTGTGTGTGTGTGTGTGTGTGTTACACACACTGTTTTGGAAATAAAGGTAAGTCTGTTCTATTCAAAATTAGTTTTGTAAGTTATCTACTTTCAAGAAATATTTCTTCTAATAAATTTACATAATGATATATTTTGTGAGAACAAAATTGAAATGCTTTAAAATTTTTGAAAGCAGCTAAATGTAAATTTGTTTTTCTGAAGATCATTTTCGGAATGAGGCTAATTCATCCACTCTATGAATGATCCTGATTATAATGAAAAACTGTGGGGCTGGGGAGAAGAAAAGATTATCAGTTTATTTAAACTTTGCTCCCAATATTGCACACCAGTTGACATCATTTTTAGAGGCAAAACTGAAGTGGTTAGAAACTAGTGTTTTTTCCTGCTGTTCTTCTTGTGGGATTCCTGTGTATATTTCCTTTGGTATGTTCCTGTATTTACTGGCAACTGTTATGAAGATAAGTAGACTAATCTTCCCCATTTATATTGTAAACTTAATTTTAAATAGAAATATTTAAAAAGAAATATCTAGGTTGTGATAACTTGGCCATTATCTGTAGTGCATAATGGTGAGATAATTGTTATTAGTTATTAAGAAAGAGTGATTGTTATAAGACATTTTTAATCTTTCTCAATTATTAAAACACATTTTAGATTCTTTAAAATATTTCTTCCATTCTGGTGCTTGTGTTTTAAAATTATTATTAATATTTATGGAATTAAATGCCTAGTAAATAATTCTTTAAGAAAACTTAATAGGTTCCTCTTGTGTCAACTAGTAAATTAATAAATTAACAACATTGGGTTTGATATTATCTAATATTCATCTTCCTGCCAAATGGAAATCCTTGGATATTTAGGGACAATCTTTTGAATATAAAATCTACTGTTGGGCTGGGGATGTAGCTTCATAAAGCACTTGCCCAGCTGTGCAAGGCCTTGAGTTAGATCCCTAGCATTAGCAAATAAATAAATAAATAAATAAATAAATAAATACATTGTTAATGAGACCATTACAAATCATTTACAATTAACTGTATAACTAAGAGTCTTTTTTTAGTTATAAAGAGAAATTGAGTTAAAATTATTGGTAAGATAAAAAAATGTAATCTTGAGATATTCTAAAAGGCCCTTATGTTTTATAACTTGAAAAATAAATTTTAAAGATCTAAACGGAATACCATGTGAAAAAAATGCTTAGAATCAGATATTGCAGCTTGTTGGTCCCATCTGGTAGTAATTATGACAGAGCAAATGTTTTCTAAAACACATTAGGGGATAGAGATGTAGCTCAGTGATATTGTGTGTGCTTAGCATGCATGAAACCCTAGGTTTAATCCCCAGCACAAAATATAAGTAAAACACATTAGATTTAACCATTTATCGAAGTTATTTTACTAATTAGTAAAGTTAAACATTTTCTAAGATTGCTCTAAACCATCCATTTTCATTATGTGGATTGAATTTGTTTAAGTGCTGATCCTTGCCTTCCATAAAATGATTATGAAGTTACTCGTTATTAATTCTAACTAATACATATTAATGTTTGTGATTTTGATTTTTCCCAAAAAGGAGATACCTTGACTCAGTTAAAGAAACATTTATTAACACTTGAACTGGGTTAGTTGTTAAGCCTAATAACATGGTGAATGAACAAATAAGTTAAATTACTATTTGAGCTTGTAATGGGAGATACAGACACAAATGTAATTAATATAGGGCAGGGTCTGACAGAAATATGAATTGTTACCAGAATACTAAAAAGCAATGTTAGTTCTTGTGAGGAAAATCTGGAAAGATGTTCAGGAAAGAGAAAATTCATCCAAATTCAACTTTGAAGTAATTATAAAGGTGGGAAGATTTCCATAAGCAGAAGTGGGTAAACAGAAACACCATAAAGGCACAAAACTATGGGATTCTAAGACATGTTTGGGTACTAGTGACCTGATAACACCTAAACACAAAAATAATTTTATAACACATTTAGGGGTAACATAAATTTACACATAGCAACATTTTGGAGTAAAAGATCCTTTTGAAATACTACAGAAGTTTGTGAGTGCACACTTAAAAATCAGTAGAAAGTTTGAGAATTTATTTTCATTCAAATAATTATTTTTATATTATTTTTAACATACCTTTTTGGAAATCTTAAAAAAAAACAAACATTTTGAACAGTTGGCTAACACGCATGAACTAACACTCATTCAGTTTTTAAAGTACGGATAATGTCCGTATTAACATTATAATGACTCTGTACTACAGATTGACATGGTACATCGTAACAACTCCGAAGGATTCTTCCTTGATGCATCTCGACACATCCTTGAAGCACCTCAACATGGACTGGAGAGGAGGCACTTGGAAGCAAATCAGAATGTACACTAAATAAAACAGTCAACTTTGGGGTGTGGATGGAAGGGGGGTCCATTTAAAAAGTTCTTTTACTGTGAATTTCCCTCCCAGAATAGATCAGCAATTAAATGAAATCAACTAAAAATAAAATGCTGTGCTTTGGGTAGTCATGCTGTCTAGTGTAGACACTTTAAAAAATTGTCATTAATTCTCTGTGTATTGTATCATACACATTCTGTTATTGACTATGGATTTTAAATGATATTTAGCCCAGCTTTGCATTTATTTTCTCTTATTAGCTTTGTTGCTGCAATTTTTGTTAATGCAAAACAGTTACATCACATACATTTTCTTGTCCTGGATATCAAGGATATTTTCCTGGCATTAATTTTAACCTGATTTCTTAAAATCTTGGTCCAACAAAAAGGAAATGTTTTAATTTAGATTTTTGATTGTTTGTAGTCCTTTACAGTTCACAAATAAAACAAAAATGCCTTTTGTTTATATAATTTAGTAGTGCTCTCTCCATAGTGTCTTCTCTCTCTCTCTCTTTTTTTTTGTTTTAACATGGTTGTAGCCAGTCTTTATCTACTTAGTAAAGTAGAAATAAGCCTAGACAAAGTTAAAAATGAAAAGCATTAGGTACACTCCTGTAATTACAGCATGAAGCAGAAGGATCACAAGTTCATGGTCAGCTTCAACAATTTAGCAAGATCCTCAGTAACTTAGTGAGACCCTTCTCAAAAAATATAAAGGACTGGGGATGTAGCTCAGTGGAAACGTACCCCTGGGTTCAATCCTCAGTGCCCAAAAAGAGAGAAAAAAAAAAAAAAGTCATTTCAAAACAGTTTACTAATTATGTTGCTAACACTTCTTGCCTTTAAGGCAGTTTTGAATCAGTCTTTTACACCTATTGAAAACTGATTCCTCACCAAAGATTTTATAGTTAATAAGTGAACCATTAATTAGGCTTGTAAAAATACTATCATATTTAAAGTATTGGGTTTTTTCTTGTGGTGATCTTTTTTTTTTTTTTTTTTTTTTTTTTTGTGGTACCGGGGATTGAACTCGGGGGAACTCAATCACTGGGCCACATCCCCAGCCCTTTTTTGTATTTTATTTAGAGACAGGGTCTCACTGAGTTGCTAAGTGAACTTTGAACTTGTGATCCTCCTGCCTCAGCCTCCCAAAGTGCTGGGATTACAGGCTGTGGTGATCTTGTTAGAACAGACTTTGTCCTGAAAAAGATAGTAATATCTATTTTCTTCCAGTTTAAAAAGACTTAATTGAGAATGCTATTGTTATTCAAAACTTCTGTTCATTACTCATTTTGCTGCTGCAGTTATCTGTATTTACTTGCTTTTAAACATTATGTTCCCTTTACAAGTGGGAGGGATTTTAATGATATTTCTTTGTTGTTGTTAGTACTGGGGATTGAACTGAGGGGCACTTGACCACTGAGCCACATCCCAGCCCTATTTTTTTATATTTTATTTAGAGATAGGGTCTCACTGAGTTGCTTGTTAGCACCTCGCTTTTGCTGAGGCTGGCTTTGAACTCGTGATCCTCCTGCCTCAGCCTCCTGAGCCACTGGGATTATAGGCATGTGCCACCATGCCCAGCTTTTAATGTTTTATTTAACTATTGCAGAGTATGGCAAGTATTTGTCTTGATATCCTTTTTGTTACCATAATCTAATCCAAAGCTGTCCAATAGAACTTTCTGAAATGATGGAAATGTGCTTCATACTAATGTGGAAGCAAATCAGAATGTATGCTAATACATGTCTGTCTGTTGAGCACTTGGAAGTGTCAGTGCAACTCAGGGATGGAATTAATAATTGTATGTATTTAATTTTAATAGCACTGTACTGGACAGTGCAGATTAGTCTTTTTATTGTGCCTTCTTTCTAAATAATCACATTATATAGATGTTATCACTGAAATAATACAAGGAGAGGCAGGAGGGGGTATAGATCAATGGTAGAACATGTGCTTAGAATGTGCAAAGCCCCAGCACCAAAAAAACATAACGAATTGCATTTTTGTTAGTTAAGATTATTAAATGAGGTGGGGAGTGTAGCTAAGTGGTAGAGTGCTTGCCTATCATGGAGTAAGGCCCTGGGTTCAATCAGCACTGCAAAAATATATATGTATATTTTATACATACAAATATGTATGCATATATAAAATGTATATTTTTTTAATGTGGTTTGCCAAAGATAGTTCTATTTTTTTTTCATCCTTTCATCCAGTTTTTTTGTTTTGTGGGTGTTTTGAAGTCTTGTTCAAATCCTGTTTACAAACATAATATATACAACTATTTGAGACTTGATGTTTATTTGGAAAGTTACTCATTTTATATTTAAGCTTGGCCTTAATATATAATAACCTCCACTGCCAATGAATAATGGTCTATACAAACTGTTCATGATAAAATGATTTTTCTCACATTTCTGTTGATTTTGAATGCTATTTGTCTCTTTCACTAGACTCTAAGCTCCTGTAGGTCAGGGAGTAGTCTTAGCAGGCTTGATACTCCTGGTGCCTGGTATAGTGCCTGGCACATCAGAGGTTTGCAAAAAAATAAAGAATGAGAGTGGTACTTCATTTATGCACCTAACAAATATGGATGTCTGTATTATGCTGAAATTATTTTCAATAGTTGGCAAAGGCCATTTAATATTTTAATACTTAGAAGCAGAAGTCTATACTCAGTATTATATACTAAACACTAAATAGGCAGATATAAACAGGATAGAGTTCTTGCTTTCAAGGAGGATCAATTTATAGGCATGGATAATATTGAAAAGATTTGTGAATCAAAAACTTGAAGAAAGATCAATGTGTCAACAATTTTTTCTTTACAATTACTTTGATCCGTTGTATATATAGGTGTGAAAAAGAAAAAGTTGCTGATTCCTGTGGTTAGAGAAATATGAAATGAGTAAATTTCTTGGTACTGGGTTTAGTTATATCTTGTTGCTTATCCTTAATTCTGATCCTAATAGAAATCTGATTTCAAAAACACATTCATTGTTAACCATTATTGTTGTGATCCAAGTACTACAGTTATATTAAACAGCAATACAGGAATATTACATTCATATTAAATGACAGTGCAGATTTTATTAAAAGGATCCAAAACTAAAAATAATTTAAATAATAAAATATTTCACTGATTTCCAACTCCTATGCCTTTTTTTCAGGAGTTACAAGCCCATGTTGACCAGATAACGGAAATGGCAGCAGTGATGAGAAAAGCCATTGAAATTGACGAGCAACAGGGTTGCAAGGAGCAGGAACGAATATTTCAACTTGAAGTAAGTTTTAAATTGCAAGTAAGTATAGGTGAAAACTGTCCATCAAAAGACATGCCAGAGGGGCTGGGGTTGTGGCTTAGTGGTAGAGTGCTTGCCTAGCACATGTGAGGCACTCACTGGGTTTGATTCTTAGCACTGCATAAAAATAAATAAAGGCATTGTGTTCATCTGTAACTATAAATATTTTTTTAAAAAGACATGCCAGAAAACATATTCATTTAAAAATATACATATGCTTTTCTGGGATACTTGGTAATGTTCTTTTTCTTAATCCTGATGCTGGTTATATGAATATATGATGTAAGACTGTATAGTAATACAAGAATTAGGATCATTAGGAACTTATACCAGTAGTTGAGAAAGTTAGTTTTTGATCCTATATTCATTTTCTTACTAAATGAATGTACTTTTTAATTTAGTAATTCTTCTAAATTTGTTCATTCTATCAGAGATAGTACAGGGAAAGGGTTCATTAATCCACATAATATTTTTTGTGTACTCTTCTGAGAACTCTAAAAGCCTTTGTCTTGATCCATCTTTTATTTTGTATACAAGTCATTGTTGAATAATTAAAATAATTGGAATAGACTTTGAAATCATAATCAGGAAATTGGTTATATAGGGAAAAAATTGGCTTCTTACTCTTAAACAGGTGTTCTCCCATTTGTGTAATAGGAATGGGCAGACTTTTCCAATAATGAGCCAGAAAATAAATATTTTATACTTCTCAAACTAAACAGTTTGCACCTGCTCAACTTTGCCACTGTAATGCAAAAGTAGCCATAACAATCGATGATAAATTATAAAAGATTATTTTTAACTATCTGTAAATTTCTTAACAGTAATTCTAGAGGGAAAAAAAGGGCAAAGTTTTTTTTGTTTGTTTTGTAGTTGGACACAACACCTTTATTTTTATTTATTTTTATGTGGTGTTGAGGACTGAACCCAGGACCTCACATGTGCTAGGGGAGCGCTCTATTGCTGAACTACAACCCCAGCCCGCAAAGGCAAAGTTTATTACAATGTCAGATATGGTTACTTAATTTCCTTTTGAGAAATATCTACTCAGTCAGCCCCACTGCTGTCAAATTCCCGTATAAGGGAAACAAACCAGTTGGCTTGTCCTACATTCCATACTATTGTAGAAAGTAATAAAAGTACTAATGTACTGAGAAGGTGTAGTCACAGGGTATTATTCATTACCTTTATGAGTTTATATATAGATCCAGATGCTATTTTCTTCATCTTCAGTATGACAATGAGGCAGTTACTGAGTTTTTATCCCAGTTACATCTGTATATATAAGGCTTTGCAGTGGTGGTAGAGGGTGAACACAATTCACTTTTCTTTTAGAAGAAAATGTTTGGATTCAACTTGTCAACTATATGTAACTACATTTATGCCTGTTACAGAACTTGCTTTTTATTTGTTATATGTTTGGCTTTTCTTAATACATGTTCACCCTCTGTAGATGGTAATTATATATTTTATTTATTTATTTATTTATTTTTTGTTTGCCTCCTTCTAGCAAGAAAACAAAGGCTTGAGAGAGATCCTTCAAATAACTCGAGAATCATTTTTGAACCTTAGGAAGGATGATGCATCGGAAAGCACATCTTTGTCAGCATTAGTAACCAACAGTGACCTGAGTCTGAGGAAGAGCTGAAGGGCTTCCAAGTCTGGGAACTTTGTATATGACTCTAAACTGTCACAAAGACTGGCCTGTAAATGAATGAAGAGAAAATTCAATCAACCTTTCTTTTCCTCTATAGTTTGTACAGTGCACTGGCTAAATGATAGCAAAAAAAAAAAAGTATAGTTATTGGTCATAAACTTTATTCCAAAACGTAATTGAAATAAAAACTGAGCCGTTGTTAATTGGTGAACAAATGAAGGGTTTTCACAGTGACGGCTGGACATATCAAGAGCTTTCAGCAGTGTTATTGGCTTTCTGGATGATATACTTAGATAAACTTGACTATTCCCAGTAAATGTTTGGGAATTCATAGATTATCCTAATTTATAATATTTTGCCATGGTTTTGTGAATGGAAGATCCTTATACTCAAATTTAATCCTTCCTGTTTGGTGTCAGAGTTAACAAATAGCTTATGTATTATAAGACTTCAGCTTTAGTGATTGCCTGTCTCCTTTCCCATTAATTTTTTGTCAAAGAAAATTCAGGTATAAAGGTTGTAGTAATGTTTTACATGTACCACAAACAAAAGAGGAAATTTAATTATAGTTTATTTGCCATATAAATAATACTTAGCTCACAATTGTCCATAACTTGCTGAAGAGTATGAAATATTTCAGGAATGAAAGAGAAGGAATATTACTTTCTAAGAAAGAAGATCTTATAATATACATATTTAGTAGGTTAAACTACTCCTCTGAAAGAATAAGTTTTGGTTTTTAGTCAATAATGAAAACAAAATTTTTCTCTTTTCTGGTTGGTATTTAAGGGATATTATATATTTCATTTACTTAACAGTGTTGAAATGTTTGATATAGTAAAATAGGGATGGTAATCTCAAAGTAAATTCAAAATTCTGGTTTACACAACCCTTTTTTTTTTTTTTTTTAAGTAATTAAGATACAGAACAGGTAGACTCGAATTTTAAAAAAATGTATCTATTTTTAAGCTCCATCTGGTCATCATTCCCTTAAGGTTTTTTTTTTTTTTTTAATAACTTTTCATTACTAAAGGGGGTTGGAAATCTAGGGATTTACAATTATTGGTTTTATTAAAACATGTCAAGCAGTGTGTAGATTTCTTTTTTAAAGCCACAAGATACAGAAACTTTGACACCAATTGAAACCTAAATTCTTCTTTATTTTGCAATGATCAGAGAATAAAAGGATGAGTATCAAATATTATGAAATGTACTCATTTGTATCACATGCTAAAATTAGCACAAATAGAAAATTCTGCTTTTGAGCATATAATTTGTTAACTATCATGTCATGATAATTTTTATGTATAATGTCATATATTGGTAAAACTCAAAACTACTTTTCACTTTAGAAATTTTCTACATTAAGTTTGAGGAGAAAAGGGTGGATGGGGCTTACTGATTAGAAAAGGGCTAATGGCCCAAATTTCTTTTTTCATTCAGAGGCCTTAACTGATACTTTATAAATGACAGTCTTTTATTTTTAAACTTTTCTATTTTTTCAGAAAGTAGTCCTTAATTCAGTGGCACATTCATTCAAACAGTTTTTATCCCAAGTAAAAATTAAAGAAAATAAGCTACACAGTTGACATTTTGTCTGAGGCAATTCATTAGGCAGCTATAATTATAAAACGTTACTTGATAAATATTTTTGTAAACAGATGAGTTAATTTATTCTTGGTGTTCTTGCTTGAATATAATTTTAAGGACTTGGGTGTTTGAAAGACTTTGTTTTTAATGACAATTTTCCATCCCCCCTTTTTTTTAAGAGCCTCAAATTTGTTTCTGAGAGTATATACTGCATAGGAGACTTATTTTATCAATAAAGATGAGTGATTAAATATATGGTCTCCAATTTAATTTTACAACAATGCTTACATTTCTTACATAGTGTAGTTTATTTTTTAAGGCTTTTTGTCTCTTCTTACCACAAGACAAATACTTAGCAACAATCTCTATATTTCTCAGGGATTGGCCAGTGACTTATTGCTGATCCTGCAAACCTTTTTATCATCAGTATTGGGTTGAATAGTATCCCCCAAAAAGGGTAGGCTCAAATCCTAACCTATAATACCTAGCAACTTGACCATATTTGGAAATAGGGTCTCTGCAGATATAATTAAGGATTTCAGGATAAGGTCACTCTGCATTTAGACTGGGCCCTAAGTCAAGTGATTGGTGTTCTTATAATAAGAGATTTGCAAACAGAGAAAGCCATGTGAAGATAGAGGCAGAGATTTACACAGGTCAAGAAACACCAGGGGGGCTGGGGTTGTGGCTCAGCGGTAGAGCGCTCACCTAGCACATGCACAGCCCTGGTTCGATTCTCAGCACCACGTAAAAATAAACGCAATGTGTACAACTAAAGCAAATAAATATTAAAAAACAAAAAAACACCAGGGATCATGAGTCACTGCCAGAACCGAGAGGCATGGAATGGATTCTCTCAGCTCCAAGAACAACTCGTGCTTGATTTCAGACTCTGGCCTCCCGAATTGAGAAAACAAATTTCTATTGTTTTAAGCTACCCAGCCTGTGGGTAATTTATTAATATGTCATCTGTTTATCAACTATCAGCTATATTTTTAAAATGTTGTATAGGAGATACAGTTCTAAAAAGCTAATTATATACAAACTCAGATAAAATGCTTTCTGTTCAAATTTATAATTGTTGGTATACTTTATTATCAAGGTAACACCCACAATTTTAGATAAGTTCTAAACTGCTTCAGGGAAAACAATAGAAGATCCATAACTTGATTTGGGGTGACTGCTACTACCTTTTCTGATTCACTGAAACAGGAAATGTTTTTTAATAAAATATTGATGGAGATCATTTTTAACTGGCATTTGAGGGGACACTTTCCTTTAACCTCACTGGTCTCCTTCTCAGATCCCCTTTGTTCCTTTCTTTTCTCTAACCTCAACATTAGCCACAGCAGTCGTTATTCCTATTCAATATCTCTACTCACTTTCTTGGTGATATCATTTGTATGCTGGATGATACAGCTACAGTTTATATCTCTCATTAACTCTAGACTCATCTACCTGTGACTGCCAAAGAGACATTGCAAATTTAAGATGTCCAAAACTGAATTCCCAGAACGTCTGCATATGGGTTAACCCATTGCCAGCTGCCAAGTCCAAAAACTCTGGTGGCATCTTTGACTCTACTTTCTATCTTAGATCTAACTCAGCAAATCCTGCTGGCTGGCTCTTCAAAATATATCAGAAACCTACCATTCCTTACCATCTGCATGAACTGCTACCCCTGGTCCAAGCCATGTGGTAGTGAGCAAATTGGATTCAACCTAAATATCCTCCAAACTGGAAAAAAGAGTTATCAATTTTCATAGTACTCAGCATGGTTTATTATGTAGTGAATTATTCCACTGTGGTTGCATGAAACCCCCAAACCTCGGCACTTTGCTTTTGTTCTTATATACAGTAGAAGATGAAATGGGCTGGCCCTTGGCTACTTTAAAATGGAGGTGATCTGTCATACTCCTGGTCTTAAATTTCAGCACTACTCTTCATTAAGTGCTCAGTGCTATCGAAGGTTATTTTCAAGATTAGGCTTGGTGGTGCATGCCTATAATAATCCCAGCTACTGGGAAGGCTGAAGGAGGACCCAAAGTTCAAGGCCAACTTGGGCCAATTAGCAAGATTCTGCCTGCCCTCCCTCCAAATAAAAAGTTAAGGATTTTAAAGTGGCAGAGCACTTACATAGCACGTGTAGAACTCTAGGTTTATTAACGAGTTATTTTTCGATAAATGAATTTCTCAAATGTTAACCTGTCTAGACAGAATGTGTTCATCTTAAGATGTATCTTATCAGGTATGGTGGCACATGCCTGTTATCCCAGCAATTTGGAAGGCTAAGGTGGAAGGATTTCAATTTCAAGGCCAGCCTCAGCAATTTAGTGAAGCCCTAAGTAACTTAGCAAGATCTCATAATTTTTAAAAACGGGAGGGGCTATATCTCAGTGGTAAAGCACCCCTGGGTTCAATCACCAGTGCCAAAAAACAAATCCTATCTCAATGGACATAAGGTTTTTGCTCCTACTTGGTACAAAACTCGAGACATAAAACACAGGACAGCAAAAACTCTCTCATTGAGTAAGAAAATAACTGGTTTGTATCAAGGAAGGAATTCAGAAGTAAGAGCTGGTTTGGAAGGAAAGTTGAATAGCTCTACTCGTGGAACAAGACTACACTGAAAAAACATCAGGCATTAATAAGCAAAATAAGAGATTATTTTTAGAAGCCTTCAACCGTGGGCCTGAAACTGTCCCTCCAGAACCCTACACCCAGACCTGACAATACATTTATTTTACTTATTTTAAGGAATTTTGATACACAGATGGTCTCCCCCAAAAGACAACTGGTTTGGGGGAGGGGGGTTATTTAAGTATTGGGGGTGGAACCCAGGGGTGCTCTACCACTGAGCTACAGCCCCAGTCTTTATATTTATCTGAGCTAGGGTCTTGCTAAGTTGCCCAGGCTGGCCTAACTTGTGATCCTCCTGCCTCAGCTCCCTGAATTGCTGGGATTATAGGCATGCTTATGCCAGCTGTGGAGAGGAGGAGAAGGGAATACTGAAGAAAGAAGGAAGCTGAGGACTGCTTGATTGAATTGCTGAAAACAATTCATAGAGAACTGGAGAGCAAAGGCACACTTAATAATAATTTCACTCGCTTCTCCTAGCTCTTCATTTTGATCTCTGTCCCTCTGCTCAAAGGCCCCAGACACAGGCATCCATGCGCTTCTCAACAGCCCATGTGAGTCTGGGCAGGTCAGAGTACAGGCACACAAGCTGGACAATGGAATCTGTCAACAGGAACCTCATGTGAAAAAGTAAGCCTTTCACCCCTTAAAAACTCCATAATTGGCCACTCTGTAATCTTGCAAGGGAAGGTATTCACCCTCGGAGTGACAGGTACATTATACTTGTGTACAGGACTTGAATAGGAAAAATTACTTTGAAGACTGCTGACCCATCTCCTAGAGAACAATTGTCAAATTCTACAATTTTGGAAAGGAATTAAAGCAAGATAAATAAAAAGGCAAGGTAGTCATTGCAATTTTGTCATGCAGCTAAAATTTAACTAAGAGTGATAGCACCCTTCTCAGAATACTGAGTGCTGAACCCACCCACCCCCAGAATGAAGGCTATAAAGACTGGCTTACCTGAGGGCTCTCCTGTAAGCTGCCTGTCATGGCCAGCCATGGCGCCACGGGAGAAAAACTCTGAGGCAGAGTAAAGCTTTTACTACTTTTACTTCTACTTTAGCTTAGAGAGAAAGAAAGATAGAGCTTAGCTTCTTCTTGTACTTTAGCTTAGAGAGAAAGAAAGATAGAGCTTAGCTTACTACTTTTACTTCTACTTTCTTAGAGCTTAGAGAGGGAAAGAAAGATTTTTAGAGAGAAAGATTAAAGAGAGCTTTTCTTCCTGTCTTCTTAGCTTAGAGTCTTAGAGAGAAAGAAAGATAGAGCTTAGCTTAGAGAAAGATTAGAGCTTCTTTCTTCTCTCTTCTTTCTTCCTTCTTCTTTCTTCTGTCTTCCTCGGGAGCCTCGGCCTAACTCTGACCAGTCATTACTCCTTCTATCTGGTTTCTCTTCTGTAACCGCTCTGCCTACGTTCTGGCCGCTCTGATTCTCCGACCCGAACTCTTCTTCTGACCGACCTGCTACTGCACGACTGACTGAATGAATTCTCCTTCGTTCTCCTAACTCGGACCGCTTTCACCCGGTTATATACCTTCAGCTTTGCGGGTGCCTACAGGTGCGTCACATACATATCAGGTGGAACTTATGGCTTCCAGCTAGCTGCAACAGCCCTTCCTAATTAGGGCTCCTTCATATTCCTCCCCTTTAGTTTAAAAAGGTGCTTTAATTCTATTTTCTCTATTTTCTTTTATTTTCTTGTCCCTACCTAGCTTTTCACCTTTTGTTTTTAAAAGGGTGGATATTTGAGCCCTTTTTGAGAAGGTGCTGTGGCTTTAAGGAAGCCTTCTGCTGAGGAGCAGCTAACGCACTTAGTTAAGCACAATTGCATAAGCGGCTTTGACTTTTTTTTTTTTTTTTCTTGTCTCTTCTTTATTTTTATGGCTTTTTTCTTTATGGCTTTCTTGCCAAAGCTCAATGGCTTTTTCTCTGCATGGTTTTTACCATGCTATTTAATTCTCTATTTTCTTTTAAGCTCATGGCTTTTTTCTTTATGGCTTTTTGCTAAAGCTCAAGGCTTATTTCTCTGTATGGCTTTTATCATGCTATTTCTTTTCTATGGCTTTTCGCTGGCTACTCTGCTTCGGCTTAATTCTTAACTGGCCTCAACTGAGTCAGAGGCTATGCTCTCTTGTTTACTACTCTTTTTGCTGGTCTCAACTGAGTCTGAGGCTATGCTTTTTCTTCGCTCTCGTCACTATCTTAGCCTCTTGTTCTTATTTTTTATCTTTTCTTCTCTGCCTGCCGAGCCCCGGACAGACCACCATTTGTAAGCATTTTCCTGGTACTGTAACCCAGGAGGAAAACTCGGAGGCAGAGTAAAGCTTTTACTACTTTTACTTCTACTTTCTTAGAGAGAGCTTAGAGAGGGAAAGAAAGATTTTTAGAGAGAAAGATTAAAGAGAGCTTTTCTTCTTGTCTTCTTAGCTTAGAGTCTTAGAGAGAAAGAAAGATAGAGCTTAGCTTAGAGAAAGATTAGAGCTTCTTTCTTCTCTCTTCTTTCTTCCTTCTTCTTTCTTCTGTCTTCTGTCTTCCTCGGGAGCCTCGGCCTAACTCTGACCAGCCATTACTTCTTCTATCTGGTTTCTCTTCTGTAACCACTCTGCCTACGTTCTGGCCGCTCTGATTCTCCGACCCGAACTCTTCTTCTGACCGACCGAGCTACTGCACGACTGACTGAATGAATTCTCCTTCGTTCTCCTAACTCGGACCGCTTTCACCCGGTTATATACCTTCAGCTTTGCGGGTGCCTACAGGTGCGTCACATACATATCAGGTGGAACTTATGGCTTCCAGCTAGCTGCAACAGCCCTTCCTAATTAGGGCTCCTTCATATTCCTCCCCTTTAGTTTAAAAAGGTGCTTTAATTCTATTTTCTCTATTTTCTTTTCTTGTCCCTACCTAGCTTTTCACCTTTTGTTTTTAAAAGGGTGGATATTTGAGCCCTTTTTGAGAAGGTGCTGTGGCTTTAAGGAAGCCTTCTGCTGAGGAGCAGCTAACGCACTTAGTTAAGCACAATTGCATAAGCGGCTTTGACTTTTTTTTTTTTTTTTTTCTTGTCTCTTCTTTATTTTTATGGCTTTTTTCTTTATGGCTTTCTTGCCAAAGCTCAATGGCTTTTTCTCTGCATGGTTTTTACCATGCTATTTAATTCTCTATTTTCTTTTAAGCTCATGGCTTTTTTTCTTTATGGCTTTTTGCTAAAGCTCAAGGCTTATTTCTCTGTATGGCTTTTATCATGCTATTTCTTTTCTATGCTGGCTTTTCGCTGGCTACTCTGCTTCGGCTTAATTCTTAACTGGCCTCAACTGAGTCAGAGGCTATGCTCTCTTGTTTACTACTCTTTTTGCTGGTCTCAACTGAGTCTGAGGCTATGCTTTTTCTTCGCTCTCGTCACTATCTTAGCCTCTCTTATTTTTTTTTTTTTTTTTTTTTTTTTTTTTTTTTTTTTTTTTTTTTTTTTTTGTGGTACTTCTTACTGGGTTTTTTAGAGACAGGGTCTCTTTTCTTCTGCTGCCTGCCGAGCCCCGGACAGACCACCATTTGTATCTTTTCTTCTCTGGCTTCCTGGTACTGTAACCCAGGAGGAAAACTCGGAGGCAGAGTAAAGCTTTTACTACTTTTACTTCTACTTTCTTAGAGAGAGCTTAGAGAGGGAAAGAAAGATTTTAGAGAGAAAGATTAAAGAGAGCTTTTCTTCTTGTCTTCTTAGCTTAGAGTCTTAGAAAGAAAGATAGAGCTTAGCTTAGAGAAAGATTAGAGCTTCTTTCTTCTCTCTTCTTTCTTCCTTCTTCTTTCTTCTGTCTTCTGTCTTCCTCGGGAGCCTCGGCCTAACTCTGACCAGCCATTACTTCTTCTATCTGGTTTCTCTTCTGTAACCACTCTGCCTACGTTCTGGCCGCTCTGATTCTCCGACCCGAACTCTTCTTCTGACCGACCGAGCTACTGCACGACTGACTGAATGAATTCTCCTTCGTTCTCCTAACTCGGACCGCTTTCACCCGGTTATATACCTTCAGCTTTGCGGGTGCCTACAGGTGCGTCACATACATATCAGGTGGAACTTATGGCTTCCAGCTAGCTGCAACAGCCCTTCCTAATTAGGGCTCCTTCACTCTCCATAATGAGAAGGGAGGTTTAGAGGCTTTGTTTTCCCTCTACTACATGGGACACACTTTGCCCCATTTTGGTTTGGTCATTCCTACTCACCCTCCAAATCTCAGCTTAAACCACTTCCTCAAGGAAATATTTCCTGGTGGGCCTTTTCCTAACCCCACCCCATCAGAAATTTTCATTGCATATTGATTATACCTCTTTGTATACCTATTTGATATCTGCCTCACTTATTACACTATGCCCTGAGAGCAAAGAGCAGGCCTGTAGTATTTGTCATCAGCTTTCTAGTGCCCAAGACAATGTCTGGCACATAAAAACAAATTTGTATTTAAAAAAATCCAAGTCAAAGACCACTTTTTTTTTTTCCCCTCTTGTTTTGACATCGCTTGATCTAGATCTGCCCGTCTCCCCAGTGTTTACATGGTAGTCCCTGGATAAACCCAAAGTTTCCATTAACTTGGAGCTCCTCTTTATTGTCATTTTCATAGAGTAGTCCTTGCAAATTACAATGCCAAATTGTCAAGGAGCGTTTCTACCAATTATTGAAATAAAATGATTTGCAAAGTTTATTACATTGCCAGAAATGCCATAACAATATCATAGGCTGGGTGGCTTAAACAACATTTTCTCATAGTTCTGGAGGCTAGAAGTGTGTGATCAAAGTACCAGAAGGACTAGTTTCTTCCAAGGCCTCTGCTTTGTTTGCAGATGGCCATTCTTGCTGCTTATTAAAATGGGCTTTCCTCTGACACATGCCCCTGGTGTTTCTCTGTATATCCTTTTTTTTTTTTTTTTTTTAATTAGATTGAACTGATGGCCTCAATTTAATCTGATCACCTCTTTAAAAGCATTATCTCTAAATACAGTCACATTCTGAGATATTGGGAGCTTCAAAATATAAATTTGGTGGGGTCACAATTTAGTCCATAATATAAAGGAAAACACAGGTAAGCTGCTCTCCCCTTAAGTGCTAAGGCACAATGCAAGACTGAGCTCCAGAGCAAGGCCCTGTTCTCAGAAAATTAGAGCCAGGAACTATGCACTTTAATGAAGGTTACTAACAGGTATCATAGACATCATCAAGAGTGAACCTTATGCTGGGTATGGTGGCACAGACCTGTAATCCCAGCAGCTTGGGAGGCTGAGGCAGGAGGATTGTGAATTCAAAGCTAACCTCAGCAATTTAGTGAGGCCCTAAGCAACTTAGTGAGACCCTGTCTCTAAATAAAAATACAATAAAGGGCTGGGGATGTGACTCAGTGGTTAAGTGCCCCTGGGTTCAATTCCTGGTACAAAAAAAAAAAAAAAAAGAGTGAACATTAAAACAAAAAGTTCTAAACAAATGCTGCTATAAAGATATTTATGGATATTGGAAATATTAAATATCAGTCATTTGAAATTAAAAAAGAAAAAAAGAAATGGGCTGGGGATGTGTCTCAGTGGTAAAGTGTCCCTGGCGTTCAATCCCTAGAAAAACATGCTTGTGTGAAATTAGTAATTCCTAAAAATGTCATAAATATTAACATGAGAATATCCTACCAATTTATTAAAAGAAAGTTGAAAATAATCGGCAGTTTACATCTTTATGACAGAATGCAAAGCACATTTGGATAGAGTGTTGAGCATCCCCAACTTTGGTCTGGGCAGTTATCTAAGAATTTTCTCAAGCATAAAATAAAAGGGACAGATAATGTGATCTCTAAAGTCCTTTCCAGGCATAGTATTCTAGCAAATTCTTTGTTGGGATCAGTTTCCTATCACCTTCTACAGGAAACTCAACTGGCCTACAAATACTATTTCACTAGTGTGGTTTGGCAACCTGGTAACTAACCTGTAACAGATCAGAACTTTCAGAAAATATTTTAGGTTTTCCTGTAATACTACTACTTTTTCTTCAATTTGATACCTAAAGAACTAATGAAACCAACACAATATTTTAATAACTAGGCTTTTTAGCACTTTTTTCAAAATAGATATATTTATTATAAAAATTATACAAACTGGATTTTTATTACAAATCATCATGAAAGTTTTTAAATAATTTGTATCCTTGCTCAAAAAAAAGGTGTTTCACCTCTTACAGTCTTGACTGGCAGAGCATTCAGAGGATACCAAGAACAACTCACAAATATTCCATGTAACTGTTAGAATGTACAAAGATTGTAGAAGCCAGAGTCCCTACAGTAAATTATTTAAAAAACAAACAAACAAAAAAAAGACTTTTTGTTCAAATGTGTTACTGAAGTTATAAATAGTAAAAATTACCTACATTGTTTTTCAAAGCAAATATGGTTTGTTTTCTATTTGTTCATTGTTTTACCCTTCCCAAAATACTTTTAAAAGCAACAGTTAAAGATTTTTCCAGTTACTTGAAGCTTCAATAATCTTTTGTACTTTGAAGAAACTGTAAAAAAGTAATATCAGTTAAATAGTGGTTACCTCACACACGTGTACCACAGCCATCATTGACCTCAGTACACTCAGACATGTACAAGAAGCCAGCTCACAATGCAGCACTCTGACAGGCTCGAAGAAAGGCCATGAGTAGGAGGTGTACAGCCCCGGGCAATCAAGTGTTTTCTTGTGGTGAAACAGGGTTATCAAAACTGAAGGGACACTCCATAGAGAATCCAAAGTGGTCTAAATTAAAGGCCAGCCCACTGAATACCCGAATCCTTGTTGACTCCCTCCTCATCACTTCAAAACACAGATCACATTTCTTTTCAGGCTTTAATTACAGAAAAACAGTCATTAAAAGCTATTTTACACCAATGCTAATACAGAGACTTTAGCAAGAAAAAAAGTGCAGATTTTTTTTAAGTTTGTTAATGGCACTGTAGATTAACGGAGGGATCAATTTGTTTCCTTGATGGGGAGGAGATTCATGTCATCTAAAGTAGTTTAAAATAAAGATCACCATTTTATTTATTTTTTGTGGTACTGGGGATTGAATCTAGGAGTGCTTTACCACTGAGCTATATGCTCCACCCCTTTTTGAGACAGGATCTTGCTAAATTGCTGAGGCTGGCCTCAAACTTGCAATCCTCCTGCCTCAGCCTCCCAAGTTGCTGGGATTATAGGCATGTGCCACCATACCCAGCTGTCAACACTATTTTATAAAGCCTTGAAAGAAAAACAAAACAAAAGGCCATGTTTTGGAATCTAAATCATCATATAAAAATCCTATCTGTATAAATTGACCAATTTTCAAATAATTGAAATAATTTAGCTATTTAAATTACCATTTCAAGCCATAGAAGTCAAAAAGAAAGGAAAATTACCAAATTATACACTTAAAAATAAGTTGTTAAATGTTATGTATATTTTACAATTAAAAATCTTTTAAATATTGAAAAAAGTGCCTTTTAGTTATTAAAAAAAAAAAGACAAGTAACTTTGTAGTCAGATGGCTTTTAGTAAGAAAATGAGTTACTTCTCTTTATGTTCCGACATTTGGGAGCTCAGTATCAGATCCCTAAATCTCTAAACACAGGGTGAATAAAGATTGCATATTTAAGTAACTCCCCCTCCCCAAGTTTAGACAGACTCAGGGGAGAGAATTATTCAAGGAGTTATAAAAAGAAACACAAGGGCTTTTCAGAAGAATCACTGTTTTATTTATTTATTTATTTGATGTATCTATTCAATGGAATATGTTGATCATATATTTATAAACCAGAAAGTAATTTTCCAAGTATTGGAAAAAAGGAAAAGCCTCTCTACCACAACTGTTCAGTTATCCTTCTCATTCTCTCACTTAGAATCATTCTCACTCCCTAGCATACCCTTACCACATGTCAAAAAGGACACCATAATCTCATGCAGAGCTGATCCATATTAAGCTTGCACCAGGGATTGCTGAAGCACTCTGGACGTGAATTCCAGAGCTGAGGCAGACTGACCAAGCCCATGCCATCTACAGAAGGAGGGGCGTCCTCTCTCCAGCCGGTTGTTCCTCCTGGAAAAGCTCTTTTATCTGGGTCAACCGGCCATAGAGCCTCTCTCTCAGAGGAGGGATATGGTGGCTTGGATCCAGAATGTTTGTTACTCTGCGCTCTCTCTCTTGTTTCCACATCTTGTATGGGTGGGGAGGGAAAAATGGCCGCCCTCTTTCTCTTCGAATCTGTAATGTAATTCCACTTACAGCCAGCATACCCCATACTGCCAGAATAATAAAGTCTAAAAAAAAAAAAAACGAAAAACAAACCAGTAGAGAAGCACCATTTGAACACTTGTATTTTAAAACCTAACACAACCCTTCATGGACTAAGTCTGGGTTTTCCTTTCTAATATCAGAATTTATGGTGAGTTGGTCTACCCATGTACTTTCTCTTGCTCAGAATCTGAGTGGGGAAGCTGCACTCTTATTTTTGAAACTAGGAATTCTCTTATTACAGGCATCGAAAAGTTCAAACATGTTTTAAAAGAACCAATTGTTTGGATCCTTGGCATTCCAACATTATGTAACCATGCTCACACACACCAATTTTTTCAGTTTTACTTTTTTGCAGGAGGAGGCTGGGGGGAACGGGATTGATTTAGTAATACTTCACATATGTTCATCATGGAAACTAGATGCTGCTCACTTCTTTCCCATTCCACTCTCCTATTTGACCATTATTCCAAGTTTTGGATTTAAGAGTCTTACCATTATTTTGAAAAGGCAGACTTGTGAAAGCTCTGTGGAAATCTGTGTGGAGTGCTCTCCTGAGTACATTCAAAGTGATGTAAGAAAGGCTTGTGTACACGTAACTGTCAATGGCCAAAACCACCGCGTACGAGCCAATAATGCCACAAGACAGGATGTTCAGCTGTGGAAGAATAGAAGAGTTTAGGCATAATCCCTGGTAGAATGAGAATAGTTTCTAAATCTCACTACTAGCCTCAATCACAGAGGCACGTGAAAAAGGACCACGTAATAAAGGTTACCTGAAATGATGAGCTTATCAAAATACAGCCATGTGCACCACATAAAGACACTACATATACGATAGCAGTCCCACACTATTATATCACCTACTGAAATTCTCTTAGTCTGTATAAATCCACTCTATGATGTTTTTGCACTATGACAAAATCACCTAAGGATGCATTTCTCAGAATGTGGCTGTTATTAAGCAATGCATGACTGCACTATAGAAAATAATCTTCTCTGTGAAAGAACTTCAACACCAACATCTAATTAAATGAAAACTCATTCAGGATAAACAGCTAGACCTAATGCTCCAATCAGGTTTTTGCACTACAGTAAAACTACCTTCTCTGCTCCCACTGCTGAAATACATTGACAGTTGATGCTCCATTTAATGAAAGAAAAAAGCACTGTGTGATAATCATACAGAGAATTTCCTTTGATTTCCTAGTAATAAGACTATTTAGAAGCAGATAATTATACAGCCCTCCTTGGTAAAATAAAAACATGCAAGGAGTGATCAGCTGAAAGCCCAGGACATATAATGAATACCGCTAACTTGTGATGAAACACTTACTATTCTTAGGCAGCCCATGAAAACTACTGGAATGAGGACAGCTATACAAGAGAAAGTCACCCAGAACACACCATCATCACGAAAAACCTTTATGTTTCCTGAAAAAGCAAAGAGAAATCAAGAGTAAACAAAAGGTTCCCCAACTTAAATTTCATTTTCTCATGAGAACACAGACATATATTGAAGGCTTAAAGCAACAACCAGGGAATATGTTGGCAACGAGAAACAAACTGATTTTCTTCATTTCTGTCAACATAATCCCATTTGAAGGTGGTCTAAAAGGGAGGGGAGATGATGTAGGTAAATGCTCTTCATGTAGTAGTAAGATAATTTTAGAAGAAGCTACACAGTTCCAGTTACTCTATTCACTAGCCCTGCAGCTCTGGAACTCAGCTTCCCAACCCATAAAAAGACTAAACTATCTCTAAGCTCTCAATCACCCTTTCTAGCTCTAAAGTTCTATGTTTCCTGTTTTGTATTGTGGGAGGAACAAGTAAAAAGATTCAAAGTTAAGCTACGAACCAACACAATATAAGCTGCAAAATCCTCTTTAGATTTTTTCATCAACCCATATCCTGCCACGCCACTGCCTACTGGAGGAAATCAGAGACAGCTGCTAACCATTCTTTGCTCCTACCAAACCCTTCTTCTGCCATCTGACTCCAATGTGTGACATAGCTTAGGGTGACCCATCACCAACACATGAAAACTCTTTATAAAGTGAGTTTTAAAAGCAGGAGCAGGGTGTGATGGTATATACCTACAGTCCCAGCTGCTGGGGAGGCTCAAGCAGAAAAGAACCACTTGAGTTCAGAGCCAGCCTGGGCAACATAGCAAGACCCCATCTCAAAAAAAAAAAAAAAAAAAAAAAAAAAAAAAAAAAAAAAAAAAAAAAAGTCTGATGATTTAATATGATGCTGGCATCATTATTCATCTGTACACAGTGCTATAGCTTGGGACCCACATGTCTTGGGCAGAGGCTCTGACCTTGGGACCCCACATTGTCTAAAAGCCAATTGCCACATGCTACAGTGAGGTGAATTTATGGATTATGTTCTGAAGTTCAACTACATTAACTTGTGGCTTTTTTAAGTTTGCCAAGGATTGAATAGTTATAATGCACACAGGTGAAGAATGGGCCCGCTCAGAGAATAATCTCTTTGCTACCCACATAAGATGAAAATAGCAATCTCATCAGATCAGAGAGGTCAGCTAAATATTTTTCAAATTATAAGGCTTAAAAATTAGTTTGCACCCACTGGCAATAAGGAAATGCTCACCCTAACTGTTCTTGAGCTATGACATAGTTCATAAACATATATATATATGTATACATATATATATATATGTATATGGCATTTGCTAAAATTATTTTCACCAATAGGAATAGTTAGTTCATAAAAAAAAGTTGAGACAATTGCTCTAGGCTACTTTCTTTTTCAAAGATTTTTTTTAAATATACCTTTACTTATTTATTTATTTTTATGTGATGCTGAGGATCAAACCCAGTGCCTCATGTGTGCTAGGCAAGCGCTCTACTGCTGAGCCACAACCCCAACCCCTCTAGGCTATTTTTGTAAAGATGAAAATGAAGACTTTATTATCTCATCACTTCTGTCCTACTGAAGTTTTACAGATGATGAAACAAAACTGCAGTCAGTGCTTTGTCCAAAGTTAAGAGCCAGGCAGGGCACGAGAGAAAGCCAGAATGCACATTACATTTTTTTTCCTGACTTCCAAACTTAGGCTCATTCTACTCATCAAAAGCACACTACTAAAAATTCTAACTTACAGTTTCTCCATCCTCTAAGCATTAACAAAAAGGGGAAAACCCCAGCACATGGTATTTGATCTAGCACATCTAAGGCAGGGCCTCCAATCTGTAATTTCAACACACACCTCCCCATAAGAATCTGTCATTTAGCCAAGCTTAAACACTATTACTTTTCACCAGACTTTCTAAACAAAAGGCCACCTACCTATAAGGGGCCAGTAGGAATGTGCTGGACTACAGGTTTGCTAAAGTCAGGACAAAAGGCCTTGGATAGTCAGGAAACACACATGTTGTCAATTCTCTCTGGTCTTAAAAAATAATCTTTAGCAAGCCCAGGGACACATGAATTGTACTCTATTATATTGTGTGTTCTTAAGAGTTGTCAGCCTCAGGAAACTTATTGTTAATCTAATATTTCCATCAATTTTAATATTAACATAAGAACTAAAATTATCACAGAAAGGAAACAGCCTAACAGAGTATCTTTGAATGTATTCTTTTCTTCACATTTTGACAACCATCTGGAAATTTAAGTCATTGTACAAGCTAAGAATGTTAACTCACAAGTTATTTGGATTTTTTAAATTAATAGAAATTGAATTACATAAAACAAAATTCCAGAACCATTCTTGGGCTACTGCTCTAGGTTGATTACCAGTAGTTATCTTAAGAACACTTGGGGGGCTTGGCAAAAGGCAGAAGTGGAGGTGGAGGGTCCCTGGGAAGGCTGAGGATACAGCATCACGTTCCCCAGCTCAGCTGCCATCACAGTGCTGCCAATTTATATGTGAGATATATTGGGCTTCTGCTTATGATTTACTATAGAAAGAGTTCCAGGATTTAAAAAAAAAAAAAGGTAATCACTGTTCTGCCATAATAAGAGTCCTCTTTGGCTCCAACGTATTCTCACAGAAATACACAGGCACAAAACCACCTCTACAGACATTGTATGATACACCCAGTACAGTGTGCCTCTAAGAAAGTAGAATTCTTTCTGTTGGTACCAGGGATTGAACCCAGGGGTTCACTTAACCACTGAGGCACATTCCCAGCCCTATTTTGTATTTTATTTAGAGACAGGGTCTCACTGAGCTGCTTAGTTCCTCATTTTTGCTGAGGCTGGCTTTGAACTTGGGATCCTCTTGCCTAAGCCTCCTCAGCTGCTGGGATTACACAGGTGTGCGAATGCACCCAGCTCCCAGCCCTTTTTATGTTTTATTTTAATTTGAGACAGGGTTTCGCTAAGTTCCTCAGCATCTCACTAAGTTACTGAGGCTGGCTTTGAACTTACAATCCTCCTATCTTAGCCTCTGAAGCCAGCAAAAGTAGGAATTCTTATTTGTGTAGGCCTTCTCTAAAAGAGCCACATCATCAGTGCAAATTTCCACAACTCTTCAAAGAAAAGTGGAGAAAGGCATCACCACTCCAGGATCCAAATTCCTGACAAGGAAGTATTTGAGTCTAGAGAGCTCAATTAAAGTCTTCCAAACAATGAACTAAACACACAGAACATCAATCACACATCTCCTACCCAGCGAAGTGAAGAAAGTCACTGAGGAAATGAGGAACCCCAGCACGAGTCCGACACACAGCATGCACAGCGGGAGGACTCCAAATCGCCACCATGTAGCCACCAAGAAAATCCCACCAATGGTTCCAGCTACAGCTGTTAGGATCAGGCGAACTGTACAAAGGAAGAAGATGCACCTTTTAATCACGAGAAGCACTTCCAACCACATGCTTCAGACACACAGTATCATTATCAGAGCCAGCCTCAGCCCTCCCTTGGTTAGGCCCCATGGACCCTTCAGCAGTGCCATGACACCGGCATAAGCAGGCCTCTCCAGGGAGGGGTCTAACCACCATGCTAACCCCACAGGAGGGTGACAGGCGTGGCTTGTCATTGAGTTCAGACTGAGGAAGTTGACAAGCATTCTGTTAAATGTGATGGGGGGGGTGAAGAATTTTTACTTTAAGGAAAGGAAAATTTTATCATTTTGATGTTGTACATTTTGTATCTTAAAGTTTATAATCAACATGGCCTTTCATTTCCCTAAGTCCCAAGGAATTTGCCATGCAGATTAAAAACCTGAAGAGAAGGCCTGATTGAGTAGTTTAGAAGAGATACTTGGAGCATGGCAGGCCAGTTACCTCACACGTGCAAGGGGACATCACACACAAGTCCAACTGCAGAAGCAAAAGTGGAATGTCAACACAGCAGTTTCCTTCCCTCCACCCCCACAGAACTGGGGCCTGAACGGGGGAACATTTATTGGGCTACATCCCCAGTCCTTTATATTTTTTATTTTGAGACAAGAGTCTAGGTAAGTTGCTGAGGTTGACCTCGAACTTGCAATCCTCCTGCCTCAGCCCCCCCGCCTCAGCCCCCCAGAGCAGCTGGGATTACAGGTGTGCACCACCGTGCCCAGTTCAGCAGTTTCCATTTTGAACACCCAATTGAACTATCATTTTTACTTACCATCATACTTAACAGGTGTCAGCCTTGTGACTAATATATAAAAGAAGAATCCCATGAAGATAAAGCCTATGAAGAATAATTCTAGTAGCAAAGCAGCAGACACAAAAACAAAAACAAAAAACAAGCTATGGTTAGGTCCTCTTTTTACAATGCAATTCAAATATCTGATCTACTGATATATGCTTACACTCCTAGAATAGTCATACATTATGGCATTTGGAGAAGAAAAGTAATCATCTAAAAGGCAGGAGATTGAGAAGTCACTAGGAGTAATTTTATTACTAAATGGATAAAATATTATAGTATAGTATTAACCACCAGACACCCTTTTATGTATGTAAGTCAATTTCAATTACTAAATGGTCAATTTCATACTTCATTTTAATACATTTATATTTTCTACTTAAGAGTACTTCAGTCATTTGTTTCTAATTTGAAATTACACACTAAATTTCAGCAGTTACATAAGCAAAAATGAAATTAATTATGTAAAAAATTAATTATATGTGAAAAACAAAGTATTCCAATGCAAAATGTGATTTTAATATCTTTTTTTAAAATCATCTTATCTCCATCCATTAAAATAACTGAAAATGAAAGCGTAGATATAACTTTTTTCCCATCAGTATGTCTAATCCTGACTGAGGAGGGCACAGCTCTACCTATTCTCTCATATTCTTCTCAGTTGTTATTGGTAATATTTGTCCTGTATTTTAATTCCTCTATATAAAAACGATAAGTATCAACATAAAAGGAAAAAAATTAAAACCCTGGTAATACCTTTGGAATTTTGCCCACAGTCTAGCGATTAATTCTTTGTCACAGACTCATTCTACACTTTGAGGAATTGAGCACTCCTCACAACAGTCTTACCAAATAAGAAAAAGTGTTGCAACAGAGGGAAAGGAGTTGCTATTTCAAACACTTTATTAGAGCAAAATCAAAGAGCTTCATTAGACCAAGATTATGTTCCCCTGAAGCTCAGTTATCAGTTTGCTGGTAAGAATTTTTTTAGGCAACTGGAAATGTTACATAAAATGCAATCCAAAGAACTGAAACCAATTCAGTAAGCATAATTTCCATCCCACTCCCCACCCTGTTTCCCTCTGTGGATTCTGAAACTCCTCTAGGCAGTTGAACCTCCCAGGACTGTGCAGACATTTTGGCCTCTCTCTACACCACAGCCCTGGAGCCTGACTCAGGAAGTCCATCACCATCACCAAAATCCAAACATGCTAGGCAGACACTCTCATTTCTAATCTCAGTTATCTTTAGTCACAAGCAGACCTAGCAACTAAAGAAGTTTACCAGACAAGCCAAACTTTATTCCCCTCTTATTAAGAGGAGGTTGTATTCCACTTCTGAGAGAAATGGAAAAAATTAAAATGCAGGACTGGAAATGTAGCTCAGTGGTAGAGTTCTTGCTAGCCTGCAAAAGGGTCTAGGTTCAATCCTCAGAACCATAAAAAATAAAATAAAAATGCAGAGCAGGGTTGGGGTTGTGGCTCAGCGGCAGAGCACTCGCCTAGCACGTGCGCGGCCCGGGTTCGATCCTCAGCACCATGTAAAAACAAACGCATTGTGTACAACTAAAGCAAATAAATAAATATTTTTTAAAAAAAATACAGAGCAACTTAGAATCATCAAAAGAACCCAGCCACAAACCTATGAGGACAGTGGAGATAAGTGCTCACACTCCTTACTGTTCATAATTCCCCAGCAGCATGGAAAACCAAAGACAATAAGGAGCTTCTACACTGGTCAAGATACCTGTTTTCCAGAATCTGTGTCCAAAGAAACAAATGAAGAGACCAAGTATGGCAAAAAGAGTGAAGAACACTTTGGTAGATACTCTTCCTGAAAACAAAAACAAAAACAAAAACAAAAACACAATGAAAACTTAGTAGATAACACATGCAATTTAACATTCTGTGTTTAATTAGTAAAGCTTTGGGGGAAAAAACAAAAACCTGAACCTGAAGTGAACTGACAAGGATTTATCTCATACATGTATAATTTATCTTAAAAATATCCTTCCCACCCTTAATGAATTAATCTATGTAGGCAATATCAACGGGTGCCTCTACAACAAAAAACAAATGAGGCTACATGCTTGCTTACAGATGTATACAACATTAACTATGACATACTCTTTGTAGTAGGGTGAGCAGTAAGAGTGTACCTAAAACAACTATTTATTCAACAAACTGCAGGGGAAAAAGGGGGGTAGAACTATGGAGTAAAAGACACATCAACTAAATACAATGTACATCAGAAGCCTAGTTTGAATTAACCTGTGGAAGACAATTGGGATGCTATTGGGGAAATACAAACTCTGAATGTTAATTTGATGCTACTAAAGATTATTTTTAGTATTTAAATTGAAAACTGTGTAAGAGATACTATGGTTATATTTGTGTATGTGGTACTGGGGATTGAACCCAGGGGTGCTATACCACTGAGCCTAAGTCTTTTCATTTTGAGACAGGGTCTTGCTAAGTTGCCCAGGTTGGTCTTGAAATTATGATTCTTCTGCCTCAGCCTCCAGAGTCACTGGAATTATAGGCATGCACCACCATGCCCGGCTCCTATGACTTTATTTTTATTTTAAATATTTATTTTTTAGTTATAGGTGGACACAATATCTTTATTTTATTTTTATGTGGTAATAAGGATCAAACCCAGGGCCTCATGAATGCTAGGTGAGTGCTCTACCTCTGAGCCACAACCCCAGTCCTGGTCTGTTTGCTTTTTTTTAAAACAACACTTATCCATGGCTGGTGCTATTTAAAAAAATAATAGTAGGTATGAGGGAGGGGGAGGGGAAGGGAAGCGGAGGGAGACAGGGAGAGGGAGAGATGGGGAGTTATTGATTGATTTGTGAGTAAAATGATGACCGGGTTTTACTTTAAAACAATTCAGTGATAAAGAAGAAACAGAAAATGGGAATGGTGGCACATGCATATATTCCTAGATACTCAGGAGGCTGAGGCAGGAGGATCACAAGTTCAAGAACAGCCTCCACAACTGAGCAAGATCCTATCTCAAAATAAAAAATACACAAGGCTTGGGATGTAGCTCAGTGGAAGAGTGCTCCTGGGTTCAGTCCTAGCACTGCAAGGAGAGAAACAGAAGCAAGCAGGAATACAGCTGAAACATGATAATGGTCTCAAGTCAAAATTGTTTATGCTCAATAATTGATACATGGAAGCTCACTGAAGTTTTCCAAAATGAAAAACTTAAACATAAACTCACATTAAGAGAACATTAATGATACTATAAATCATACATGTGCTAATTACTTCCAATCTTGGGGAAAAAAATGTTGCATTAAAGCCAACAATAAATCACAATATGCTTCATGATGTCCAAGAATCTCTAATCTCATGATCCTTAATAGATACAAACTTAAATATGAATGCCATACAACACAAAAGATATAGCTTACTGAAGGGAAATATGTGCTCACAAAATTCCCCATCTTTGCTGGGCATGGTGGTGGCATGACTGTAATCCCAGCATCTCAGGAGCATAAAGCAGGAGGATAATGAGTTCAAAGTCAGCCTCAGCAACTCAGCAAGGCCTTAAGCAACTTAGCAAGACCCTGTCTCAAAATAAAAAGGCTAGAGAAATGGCTCAGTGGTTAAGTACACCCCTGGGCTAAATCCCTGGTACCAATTCCCCATCATCATAACTCCTTCAAGATAAACACAAGAAAGTAATCCCTGAGCTAACAATGAAACAAAAACCTCTATATAATCTCATACAAAAAAAATGTTACAAGCCTGTCACAAATCAAAACACACCAAGCCCGGCATGGGGGCTCAGGCCTGTGTCTCAGCAACCCAGGAGGCTGATGCAGGAGTATCACAAGTTCCGGGCCACCCTCAGAAATTTAGCAAGGCCCTGACCAATTTACTGAGACACTTTCTTCTTTTGGCTGCTGGGAAGTACACCCAGGAGCACTTCACCTCTGAGTTACATCCCCAAGCCCTTTTAATTGTTTGTTTTGAGACAGGCTCTCTGACTAGGAGGGGTGTGGATGTGAAGGCCTCAAGAGAAAAGAATGGAGGAACCTAGACATGATTCAGTCTGTCTGTTAAAAATGCAAACACACATCTGCCTGGATCTCTTGCATTTTCTCTTTCAAGGATGAGCACTGGGCTCCTGAACTTTCTCACAGGCCCATTGTAAAATACCTTCCTTGTAAAAGTAAATTTCAGCAAGAACTCTTGATAAATCAGATTAGCAAGAACCAGTCCCCGTGTCCTGTTCCCCTGCCCCCACCACCATTTGTTATCTGATCACCCTCAATATCTGATCAGGTTCCTCATCTTCCACCAGCCCCCAGGTGATGTCTCATCACTCTGCCCTGCCTTCAGCAAGAATCCTCTTAGGTCAGTTAGACAGAATTCCCCTTACCCCTCATATTATCTCTTAGTAATTTTTCATTCACTGACCACCCCTGATCCCCACCACCTGCTCCTTGGCTATACATTTCCACTTGCCCATGCTGTATTCAGAGTTGTACCTACTCTCCCCCATCCCCTGCAAAATCCCATGCAATGGTCCCTATACCTATTACATTATCTTCCTCTTCTCTGTGCTTTCATGAGTGTCACTAAATTTTTTCCTCCTTTAACAGTAGGCTACAGCTCCAAGAAAGAGAGGGAACCCTAACCCCCATCTCAAGCACAACTTGTAGACTTTATTCTTCAGAGCAAAACTCCTTGAAAGAGGGGCTGGGGTTGTGGCTCAGCGATAGAGCACTCTCCTAGCACGTGCTAGGGTTCGATCCTCAGCACCATATAAAAATAAAGGCATTGTGTACAACTAAAACAAATAATATTTAAAAAAAAAAAAAAAAAGCTCCTTGAAAGAGCTATTTGAACTCTTTCTCCAATTCCCATCCCCTTTGCTCCTGAACATATTCCAGCTATAGCGCTCCACTAGAAACAGTTCTCAGTGGCACCAATGGCCTCTGTGTTGCTGAAGCCAGTGGTCGTTTTCAGCCTGTTAGCTGACCTCTCTACAGCATCTGACAGCTGATCACTCTCTGTTCCTTGAAACACTTTCTCCTGCCACCTGCAGAAAACAATCAGGCACAGTGGAACATGCCTGTAATCTCAGCAATTTGGGACGCTGGGGCAGGAGGATCACATGTTGGAGATCAGCCTCAGCAACTTAGCAAGACCCTATCTCAAAATGAAAACAAAAAAAGGGCTAGGGATGTAGCTCAATGATAGTGTTCCTGGGTTCAACCCCCAGTAGCAAAAGAATAACAACAACAAAACAAAACAAAAACACCACATTCTCTTTGGGTTGTGGGTATAACTCAGAGATAGATCACTTACCCAAATCCCTGGGTTCAATTCTTAGCACCAGAAGAATTAAATAAAAACAAAAATCAGGGCTGGAGAAATAGCTCAGCGGTAAAGCACTTGCCTAGCATGCATGAGGCCCTTGTTCAATCCCCATCATCACATAAAAAATAAACAACAAAAAGATAAATATGTGTATAAATAATTATATATATACATATTTTTTAAAAACTACATCACTTTCCATTTACCATTCCTTCTGCTCTTTCTCAGCCACATCAGCAGGATTTTCTTTAATTTCTTCATCTCCATATATCTATGTCACCAGGGCTCAGTCCTAAGACCCTTCCCTTTTCTATATACTCACTCAACTGATGAAACCATCCATTCTATGGTCTTAAATGCCATATATTTAACCTGATAATTTCCAAGACAATCTCTAGCCCAGACCTCCCCTGAATTCCAGCTGCTACATATATCCAACTGTCAACTGCACAATTCCACTTGAATGTTTAAGAGGGCTCTCAAACTGCACATGTCCAAAACTGAATTCTGGATACATTCTCCCAAGACCACTCTCAGTCTTTCCCACCTCAGTGAATGGCAGTTTGCTTTCTCTAGTTACTTAGGCCAAAAACTACAAAGCCATCTTTTCCCCTGTTTTCTTCCACTCAATCAATCCATCATCAAACCCTATTTCAAAAATACACTCAGCCACGCATTGGTCAAATCTAGGACAATCTGGATTGAAATTAGGAAAATGCCATTTGGCAACGACCTAGTAATAAATGTTTCAGGCAAAGACCACCAGAGGCTAAAAACTAGCAAATGTGAGTTTGAGAATGTAATTATTTATAGACACTGAAAATATCTCCCCAAAAGATATTTTAGGGGAAAATAGTGACTTTACGGCACAGAAGACTGGCAGATGTCACTAACCAAGTAACCAAGTTATCACCACCAGTAACGGGACAGATAGGAACAGAAAAGGACACATCACTTCGTCTTTCTTTCTGCCAAATATGCATAATCTGAATTTAATCATGAAGAAGCATCAAAGTAACTAAGACTGAAGACTTTCTAAAAAAATAAACATCCTGTACTATTCAAAAAAGGTCCAAGTCCTGAAAGACAAAAATGGACCAAGAATTTGTTCCAGATTACAGGAGGCTAAGGAAACATGGCAATTGAGTGCAATGTGGTGTCCTGAACTGGACTTTGGACAGGAAAAAAATTACTTTTTGTCTTATAAAGAACATTAGTGGAATAACGAGTAAAATTTGATATCTGCAGATTAAATAACAATATTGTATCATTATTAATTTTGTGATTTTGAACATTTTACTCTGGTTATGTAAGTATTTAGGAGTAGAAGGTCTTTCTATCTGCAACTTACTCTCAAATGGTTCAGAAAAAGAGTATTGAATGTACATATATGTATGTTTTTTATAGGAAGACAGGATGAAGCAAATAGAATAAAATGGAAAGTAACGTTTGAGGAATCAGGGTGAAGTTATGAAAAAATTGTAGTATTTGTGCACCTTTTCTATGAAACTGTTTCAAGATGACACACATGCACTGGTCCCACACACCTTCACTGCCACAATTCTCCTAAACTTCCATTCCTCACCTGGATGACTTCAGTGGCCTCCTAACTCATTCTATTATTTCTGCTCTTACCCTGTCTTTTCTCCAAAAGGAGCCAGCAATTGCATTAAAATGTAAGTCAGATCATGGCACTATTTGCTCAAAACCTCCCAATGTCTTTCCATTTCCTTCTGAATAAAAGCTAAAGTACCTACTATGACCTGCAAGGGCAGCACACTACCAGCCCTGCGCCTCTGGCCTCATCTCTACTCTGCCCTCCTCATTCTTCTCCCACCACTGTTCTCACTGCCTTTCTTCAGACAGCCTTCTGGAAGCAGACTTTGGTACTGACTATTCCTTCTGCCTGGCAGGCCCTATCCCCAGATATGCACATGGCTTCCTGCCTCCAAGGCCTTCCCACATTGCGCTACCTCAGATTTTCTTCTCACCTCTACCAATGTGTCCCTTTCCAATTTTATTTTTCTTCTTAGTGCTCATCACTTTCTCATGTATCATATACTTTATAAATTTATCTTGTCTTATATCTCCCACTAAATATAATATAAGCAGGGCTGGGGTTGTGGCTCAGTGGTAAAGCGCTCGCCTAGCGTGTGCACGGCTCGGGTTCAATCCCCAGCACCACATACAAATAAACGCACTGTGTACAACTAAAGCAAATAAATAAATATTAAAATAAATAAATAAATAAATATATAAGCAAGATATATGTGTACTTTTATTTTGTCTGGTTTGTTCACTGCTATATTCTAGTGCCTAGAACAGAGTAGAAAAATGCAGGGGCTCAAAATGCATTTGCTGAATGAACAAAAAGCATTTGTGAATATTCTAAAGTTCTATATTTGTGGAAATAGATCTGCAAAGTCAAAGAAGAATCTGTCCAAGTTTAAATCCATATACTCACCAAGGGAAGCACAATTACCCTCCACTGCCTCAAAGCTGCAAGCGTATGTGTGAGCAGGAACATAAGCAGCAGACGTATTCAGGAATGGATCCCGAACGATGACATTATAAATAACTCCTTGACCCGGAGGGAGGAGAAGGAAACTCTTGTCTTATCATCACCTGTTAGAGTCACCAGCTAGAGCCAAAAATAATGTACAATTTAGATTTTTTTTAAAGCTATTCTATTAAAAATCCCACCTACATACATAAAATTGCAATTTTGTTTGAAGGCAAAATTACACCGACCCATTTAGCTTTGTCAAAAGACCAGCTTAGGGGCTGGGGTTGTGGCTCAGTGGTAAAGCACGCTCGCCTAGCGTGTGCGCGGCCCGGGTTCGATCCCCAGCACCACATAAACATAATGCATTGCATTGTGTACAACTAAAGCAAATTAAAAAATATTAAAAAAAAAAAAAAAAATAAATAAATAAATATATAAGCAAGATATATGTGTACTTTTATTTTGTCTGGTTTGTTCACTGCTATATTCTAGTGCCTAGAACAGAGTAGAAAAATGCAGGGGCTCAAAATGCATTTGCTGAATGAACAAAAGCATTTGTGAATATTCTAAAGTTCTATATTTGGGAAATAGATCTGCAAAGTCAAAGAAGAATCTGTCCAAGTTTAAATCCATATACTCACCAAGGGAAGCACAATTACCCTCCACTGCCTCAAAGCTGCAAGCGTATGTGTGAGCAGGAACATAAGCAGCAGACGTATTCAGGAATGGATCCCGAACGATGACATTATAAATAACTCCTTGACCCCGGAGGGAGGAGAAGGAAACTCTTGTCTTATCATCACCTGTTAGAGTCACCAGCTAGAGCCAAAAATAATGTACAATTTAGATTTTTTTTAAAGCTATTCTATTAAAAATCCCACCTACATACATAAAATTGCAATTTTGTTTGAAGGCAAAATTACACCGACCCATTTAGCTTTGTCAAAAGACCAGCTTAGGGGCTGGGGTTGTGGCTCAGTGGTAGAGCACTCGCCTAGCACGTGCGCGGCCCGGGTTCGATCCTCAGCACCACGTAAACATAAATGCATTGCATTGTGTACAACTAAAGCAAATTAAAAAATATTAAAAAAAAAAAAAAAAAAAAAGACCAGCTTAGCCGGGCGCGGTGGTGCACGCCTGTAATCCCAGCACTTGGGAGGCTGAGGCAGGAGGATGGCGAGTTCAAAGCCAGCCTCAGCAATGGCGAGGCACTTAGCAACTCAGTGAGACCATGTCTCTAATAAAATACAAAAAAGGGCTGGGAATGTGGCCCAGTGGTCGAGTGCCCCTGAGTTCAATCCCCAGTACCAAAAACAAAAAACCAGCCTACATGGGTTTTATGTGCTAATATAAACAAGTTCTGACAACAAACACCTCCAAAGTTTTCATTTAGTATGTTAAATGACAGTAAAATCTAATATAAATAAAATCTAACATCTATATATTAATCCAATTCAAATAAAATCTAATCTAATATAAAGCTAATAAAAATAGCGTGTAAAAGCTAGTTAGGACAAAGTAAAAAAAAATTTTTTTTTTTTTTTTTTTTTTTTTGGTAGCAGGGATTGAACCCAGGCATGCTAAACCACTGAAGTACATCCCTATCCCTTTTCTTTTTTTATTTTGAGACAGGGTCTCGCTAAGTCCTGAGACTGGCTTGAACTAGGAATCCTCCTGCTTCAGCCTTCCAAGTCATTGGGATTATGACATATACCACTGTACCAGCCATTTGTTATATTTTAAATAACACAAGGGTAAGAATCATAGTTAATTTGCTCACTAATCTTTCTCTAATACTCAGCCCAATCACTAGCACAAAATATTCAACAAATATATGCTCAATATAACCATACTGAGCTCAATATAACGATAATACAGAGAACTGAATAATAACTATTGTAAGTGAGAAAATTAAATATTTGAGTTTCCAAAGAAATAGTCATAAGCCTTCTAGGAGGGTACCACTTTTGAAAATTATTGCTCCAGCCTTCAAAATACACGCTCTCTGGGCAAAATATTAGTCAAGTTTAACAAAATGAAAATCTTACCACATACATTTCCAAGTTTTTGTCATGCAAAACCTAAACTATACAAAAAAGTTAATAATACAATTAACTCTATACCATGTAATTGTCAACATTTTACTATTTCCTCGCTCCTTCTATTTTTTTTCTGCAGAACTATTTTAAAGTAAATTATAGACATCATGACAATTTACTTCTAAATGCTTCAGTACGCATGTCTTAAAACAGTATTTCTCAAACATCATGTGCCTGTGAATCACTGGGGGAATCTAGTTAGATGACTGATTCTGTCAGTCAGGGATGGCTTTTGTTGCTTTTCGAACAATTTCTTAGGTGCTGACAACACTCTACATGCATCTACCACATTCTAAGTAGCAAGGTACTAAGAATGTTCTCCTATTTAACCACCATGCCTGTCTCACCTAAGAAAATTAATAATTTCTCATTATCTAATACAGATCCATATTTTTTCCTTAATGTCTTCTACAGCTCTTTTCCTTCTTAACCAACATTCAAGTTTCGTGTGTTTTGCATCTCTAATCTCAGTAATCTAGTACAGTCCCTCCCCCCACCCTCTCGAACCTACTCGCCACTCAATGATTTTTAAAGAGATTAAAATTATACCACCATCGGGTTTGTCAGATTGTGCTCAAGGTCTAATTATTTCTTTTAACCCTTATATTTCCTATGAACAGAGAACCAAATGGAATGAACAGTACTTCTTAATTTGAGAGTAAGCATGATGAGTTTTGTTGTATAAGCATGATGAGTTTTATTGTATTAAGGCTCCTCAGAATTGGGCAATGGCATCCCAGGTGACACACCAACAAAATAAGACCTTGCTCTTCAATAGACTAAGCCTACAAGCTAATCATGATATACCATTTCAATCACTTCTTTCTAGCCTGGTGATCTATTAACCTTCTAGGAAGAATCATAGCAATCATTCTAGAAAAAACTCCCCCAACAACCACGACTAAACGATGACCTTTTGTGACTTTTGTGACTGCTATCAAGCACCTTGCAAGATACGAAGTTAAAATCCTGGCTTCCACAAAGGTATTCTAAAGCACTGAGTCTCAAATTCTAATATACACAAGAACTACCTGGGGGATTATAAAACACAAATTCTAATTCAGTAGTTCCAGGGTGAAGCCTAAGAATATGCAATTCTAACAAACTCCCAAATGATGCCAATGTTGCTGGTCTGTGGTCCGCACTTGGAGTAGCCAGGGTTTACAGGGATTCAAAAGCTCAAAGAAAACTTTTGCTCCATGTTAGATGTTCAAATATTAATACCAATGTGCAATTTCTCATTATTATTTAAACACTATAACCTCCATACTTGCCAAAACTTTTTAGCTGATAGTTATGGAAGTACACAGAAAATCATTACAACTTCCCTCTATATCTCAAGATCAATAGTCATATAGATGTAGTTGCAGCTAAAATTCAATATAATACACCTGCATCTCCCCAAAGGCCAACATCACTCTGGCATATCACTAGCAATGACTCCCAAAATGATAACAAAATAAAAGGGAATAAAGTGGTTATCCCAAAAAGATCAAGAAAACAGTAAAGAAATAAGCTCTTGGTAGGTTTTCCCCTCCTCAAAGTTTTTTTAAAAGTTGAAAAACACGAGAAACAGATTTACCTTGACAGCATTGGCCTTCACCTGGGGCACCTGGACCATCCTCTCCATGTGCTGAAGCAACACATCCTCAGTGAGGTCATTCTCAGGCAGGAAATACTGATACACATCATACTGCAACCTCCACCTAAAGTCCCGGCCTGTCCCCACATCACATGGCGGAGGATCTGTACCTCTAAAGTCAACCAACAAAACTGAACATTAATCTTGTGTGGTGCAAGCCATCTACAAAAAGGAACCAAAAGCTCTAATTTCAAACTTCTGCAACAATTCCAATAAAACAGTTCACTTTTTGCAATGACATAAATAGTATTCTGGAAAAAAGTTAACATGCTGTTATGAACTCAATGTTGCTGTCACCCAAAAATCATGTTGAAGTCCTAGCCCCTAATGTAATGGTATTAGAAGGTGGGCCTTTGGGAGATAATAAGGTCATGAGGGTAGAGCTCTCCTAAGTGGGATTACTGCCCTTATAAGACACCTCAGAGAGCTCTCTAGCGCTTTCTGTCTTGTTAAGGATACTACAACTGGAAGAGGGCCTCACTCCCAATTGTGCTGGCATCCTAATCTTGGATTGCTAGCTTCTAGAACTGTGAGAAATAAATGTCCATTCTCTACCCAGTCTACAAAATCCAAAATGTTCTGAAATCTGGAATGTCTTGAGCACAGATTATAACGCTCAAAACATTTCAGATTTTGATTTTCAAACTAAGGATACTCAACCAGTAAAACCTATGCAAATATTCCCAAATCCAAAAAACTTCCATCATCTCAAACACTTGTGATCTCAAGTATTTCAGAGAAAGGATACTTAACCTGTACTTTGTTATAACAGCCCACACTAAGACACACCAAGAGGCAAGTGCAATTAAGTAACCAAATTATAATGTCAGGGCTATAGTGAACAGCCAGCTGTGCCACTTGGTAACTGTGTGCCTGTAGACACATCAATGAACCTCAACAACCCTTAGAAAAACCTCTCTGTAAAATAAGAGCAATTGCCCCTTCTTCAAAAGATGGTTTGGATCAAAGGATAAAGAACATGTAGCACTCAGTACACCATACAATGCACAGTGCTGAGTGCCTCATGGAGCATTCTAATGTTTTTCAATGGAATTGTCGCTGTTAAAATCAAAACTGAGGGCCAGGCACAGAGGTAGTTGCTGGTAATCCCAGCAACTCAGGAGGCTGAGGCAGAAGGATCACAAGTTTGAGGCCAGCCTCAGCAATTTAGTGAGATCCTGTCTCAAAATTAAAATAAAAAAAGGGCTGGGGCTGTAGCTCAGTGACAAAGCACCCCTAGGTTCAATCCCCAGCACCAAAAAAAAAAAGAAAGAAAGAAAGAAAGAAACTGAGGTAGAGTTTTAAAAAAAAATTCTTATAAAAGGATATTCCAGAGGTACAGAAGACTTTCTATATTAAAATGCATTAGAAAAATTAAGATGCACTTCCAAATTAATACTAGCCACTTCTGACTTTTCAAATAAAGAATAAAAGGGCAAAATCTTAATTACAAATGACAGTTAAAATATTAGTAATAAATTTTAAATTATGCCAATTCCTTCCCCCAAAAATAAACAATTCAGTTTCACTACAGGGAACTATGGATCTCAGAAAGTTTTATAAAAATTTATACAAAAGTCAGTCATGACTATTCTAAAAAGCAGTTTTAGGAGACAAAGATGGTCATACCTTGCATTGCCTAGGTTTGCTGGGGCAAACTTGATAGTTGTTTCAAAGAAATTATACTCCAAGTAAATGTTGGGATCAATATCTAAATCAAACTCCAAATTACAGCCTCCAGGGATAGGATCTGGATGAAAAATAGGAAAGTTACTAACGAAGAACTCTTACATGTCCAAATCAAGCTCAGAACAAACATAGTGTTAATAGAACTTCCCATGTGGAAGTTAAATATACAGAACTTCTACTCTTACACTATTTCATGGACTTGGTTAAGGAGGGTGAAGTTCATGAGGATGAGGACCCTAGACCAGGGACAGCACATCTTTCTTTTTTAAAAGACAGTGACTATTTTAGGCTTTGTGGGTCTGAGGGTCTCTACGGCAACTGCTCAATCGGGCCCTTGAAGCACAAAAGCAGCCCAAACAATACGCAAATGAACAGGCACCTGTATGTTTCAATAAAGTTTTATGCACAAAGACAGACGGCAAGCTGGATCTGGCTTACCATCTACAGCATGCCAATCTCTAAAGTTTAAAAAGTCAAAAGTGACATATTCTTAAATTGAGGTCCAAAAATGGGTTTCAGGGGCTCCACAAACACCCTGAAATTGCCAAGTATTGAATTTGCGTATTTCCTTGGGAGAAAACCTTACATTATGGAGTCTGTGACCCAAAAAAATGCTTAAAACTCTGAAGATGGGGGCAGGGAGGGAATCACTGCTGAAAAGAAAGGGAACTCCATGGGTAACAGCAGCAGAGGGATCCAGCCAAACATGTGGCACATGTCTATAATCCCATGAACCTGGAGGCTGAGGGAGGAGGATCACAATTTTGAGGCCAGCCTTAACAAGACCCTCAGCAACTTAGTAAGAACCTGTCTGAAAATAAAAAGGCCCGGGATATAGCTCACTGGTAGAGTAACCCCTGGGTTCAATCCCTAGTACCAAAAATAAAAAATGAAAGAGGTAAAGGCATCTACTTTTCATATGCCTCTTTCAACAGAGAGAAAAATGGTATCATCCTCATTACTGTAGGAATAGTTGATGTGTTTGAATAAAAGAACAAAAATAAAAGACCCCAAGACCATATATATGAATAGCACTTGAGTATTTAATCAAATACAAGATAGATTTTGGCAACTTGATATTAATAATGTGACTGAAACAGCTCTTTTCTTGTTAGGAATCCTATTGAAGTCACTTGACATTGGCTCAATTCCATATGAAGAAGTGTGTTATGCACTCATATGGAGAGGCTAAGATAAGACAGAGCAGGTAAACTAATTTAAAGATGTAGATCACAACTTCATATACTCATCCATCCATTCCCACAGTTGAGTCTTGGTTTCCACAAACTTTTGGAATTCTGGTGGTAGACTTTCCCTGGTGAGAGCTGAGATGGAATATAGTGTATACTTCAGTATCATGTGGAATCTTCCTCAAAATTTTGAGCTCTTTTTTTATATTCTCCTTCTCTGCACTTACAAATATCTACAACACCTAAGGAAATGATATGTATCCCACCTGAAGCTCTACTTTTCTTTTGGGGGGGTGGGGATTACAAAGTCCATAAAGCTGAAGTTTATGGACTTTGTTTGTTTTTGGTACTAGGGATTGAACCCAGGGGAGCATAACCACTGGGCCATATCCACAGCCCCTCACCTTTTTTTTTTTCTGAGACAGGGTCTCGCTAAGTTGCTTAGGGCTTTGCTATGTTGCTGCAGCTGGCCTTGAACTTGTAATCCTCCTGCCTCAGCCTCCTGAGCCACTGGGGTTGAAGGTGTATACCATCATGCCTGGTGAGTCTTATTTTTTTTACCAGGTAATTATTCTTTAGTTACAGAAAACACTTCCTTTCCTTGATTCTGATAATCATTCGAATTCTACCTCCTTTACTACCTATCACTCCTCTCCTTCCCTTTATCCCTAAACTTTAAAAGTAGCCTAAATTCCTTCACCTCACCTGCACTGCTCAATCACTGTAATCTCATTTTCATCCCTCTGGTCTATGCCACTAAGATGACTCCCATTAAAAGCCATCATTCATGCTTCATTACTATCAGATGGACACTTCTGGTCACTTCTCTGGACCTCTCTACAGTGTGTAGTTCTCCACTCCCTACCAAGGCTGCACCTCCAAGCTCTTCTACCTCCAAAACTACATCTTAGTCTTGCACTTATTCCTCAGCAGTTAATATCCCCCAGAAATGGTGTCTGACAAATAGTAGGAACTAGAAAGTATCTGCCATTTCCCCCTAAGTACATGCCTGGACAATTTCACTCTCAGCATGGCTTTTCCTAATAGCTACTTTGCTAAGTATCTAACCTCACTCCTCTACTCCAGGTCCATATTTTAACTGCCCACTATGCACTGCCATCCATATGTCCTCCAAGCATCTGAGATTCAGTGTGTCTCAAACTGAAGTTTTTGACACCATCTATTCTCTCCCACCCCATAAGACACCCAATACAACAACCCTGCTCCTCTGCCTACTTCCATCACTATCTCCAAGCTGTCCATATTGGAAGTCTATGTACCCCCTCTAATAATCCAAAACCACTGGTCATTGTGTCTTATCAATGCTACCTTCCAAACATCTGCAAACCAGCCCCTCTTCTACACCCCATCTTGTGGCCTCAGTTCAGATTTTCATTTCCCACTCTGAGTCCTCAAAGCTTTACTGAGTTCTGACTGTGCTGTGCCTTCTCCAAACCACTCTCAACACTGGCTCCCATGTTAGCTTTCTAAGACAAAATGAACCACATCATTCCTCTGCCTGGAAACTCTATGCTTTCCTTAGAATCGACCTCAGGGTAGAATGCAAACTTCACACTATATAAGGCCCTTTGTACTCTGGCTCGAGCCACCCTCACCTGCCACACTCCTCCTTCAAAACATTAAGCTCACTGCTTCCTCAACTTAGAAGAATCAACTGCTAAGTTCTGTGTCTTGCCTTTCTGTTTCTGCTTCTCCAAGAGCTCCTTAAATGTACTCTCCCTGTCACCATCTGAGCTTTCACTCATTGTGTTAATTCTTGGGCTCCCTTGCTATTAAAATATTTCTGATTAAGTAGCACTTGTAATAAGCAATCAAATAGGATAATTTTCCTTAAATTTTCACATATACATCCCATACTCCATACAGAGATAAGGAGTTAAAGACAGGTTACCTCTTTCTGTGTAAGAGAGTGGAATGGCCACATTTTGAACAGGCTCTGCATCTGTAGTCTCCAAATACCAAGTGCACATACTCTGCTCTGGTCTAAGAATAAAAACCAATCCTCTGTCATTGCCTGTTCCTGAGGTATTGGGAAGGAGAGTCTGCAATTAAAAAGAAAATTCATCATGAATAGGGAGTTGAGCAAAACACATAAAGCTGATCCAGTATGCAGGACCTATTCCAAAAACCGTCAAAAGAAAAATGGGGGGTGGGGGGAACCAGCCCCTCCTTAAATAATTAAGGAACTCTTTTTATCCCTATGTTCACATACTCACATCTATACGTAGAATTCTTTAAAATGCACTATTGTCTTAGTCAGTTTGAGCTGCTGTACCAAAGTACCATAGATTGGTTGTATATAAAAAACAAAAATGTATTGCTTACAGTTCCAGAAGCTGGAAGTCTGAGAGCAGAGTGCCAGCATGGTTAAGTTCAGGTGAGGACTCTCTTCCAGGTTGCAAACTGCCAACTTCTACCTGCATCCTCACATAGCAGAAGGGACAGGGAGCTCTCTGGACCCTCTCATACAAGGGTCCCATTTGTGAGAACTCTGCTCTTAGGACCTAACACTTTCCACAGGCCCTACTTCCTAATATTGAGACACCAGGGGTTAGGATTTCAACATACGAATTTGGGGAGGACACATTCACTCCATAACAAAGATCTCTGATCAGGAATTACACAGTGGATTTCACAAGCATTTTGATTCACCTGAGTTAAAATTTACTAAGTATTGAGATGACAAAGATGTAAGTCCTGACCCAAAGGAGTTCAGTTTCTGGACAGCCTTTTGTAACTAAGTTGTAACTAACATATTATAAACTGCACATGAAACCTATTATTTGAAAAGTTTTGATACATGCAGACACCAGTGAAACCATCACCAATTCAAAACTACGAATATGTGCATGACTCCAAAAGTTTCCTGTGTCCCTTCCCAATCCTTTCCCTACACTCCTCCCCCTCTCTTCCATCCTCCAATCCCGTCTGTTTAGAAATCTTCTTTAATAATAAAATGCTTTTTTAATAACAAAATATTAAGGAAGCAAACTCAGAGTACCCATTTAAAATGAAAAAAGCAGAAGGCAGATAAAGAAATCAGATTCAATTTGAAAAGCATACACAAGAATGACTCACACATTAATTAACTATAGGGTCAATGGCCTCCAAGAAACAACTGTCATGATGACCCCCAAAAAACAAGTTTCTAGGATACAGGAAACAATTCTCACACAGACCTCTCATTTCTAGCTGCATGCCGTTCTGGTCATCATCTTCTAAACAGTATGAATAGTGAAACTAAAAGTGGCCCAAGAAATGAAAACTATTATAACTAAGATATTTCTGCATGGAATCAAGGCCCAAGATGCTGTTCAGCCAGACCTCTTTGGTCATTTACTATGTCGACATTTCTTTATCAAAGATTTGTTTCCTCAAATGTAGGAATAGGCATTAATTACAACTACTTTACTGAGCTGCTGTTAGAATGAACTATATGGAAATCAAACACAGGGGTTCCTGAACAGGGGCCAGCAGGCCCCACTGAGTCTCCAGAGGCCCCTATGAAATTGTATTTTGCCGGGGAGAGAGGGTCCGTGAACAGCAGTCTCTGGCTTCAGGAGCTTAAGAAACACAGGCTTAGCACATAGTAAGCATTCAATAAACTTAAATGCCTTTCCCATCCTCTCTTGTTGTCTTTGTTATCAACTGAATCCTATCATTTGTAACAACATGGGTAGAACTGGAGATCATTATGTTAAGTGAAATAAGCAAGACACAGAAACATAATCCCAAACTACCTCACTCACATACAGAATCTCAAACAGTTGATCTCACAGAAGTTGAGAGTAAAACAGTGGTTGCCAGAGGCTGGGGAGAGTAGATGGGGAGAAGCTGATAAGTGGTAATGAAGTTACCGTTAGATAAGAGCAAGTTCTCCGGTGCTGTTTGTTCAGAAGAATGAGTACAGATAATGATAAAGCACTGTTTGCAAAAGCTAGAAGAAAAGAGTCTGAATGTTTTCACCTTGAAGAAATGATAGATGTTTGAGGAGGTACGTTTAACCTGGTTTAAACATTACTCAATGTATACACGTATCAAAAAATCACATGGCACCCCATAAATGCAAGATGACTAATGCCTATCAAACTGCATAAGTTCTGGGTTGAGACAGGTTTGTTAACCAAATTCCAGAACATTATAAGATAGGCTTGGAACAAATAAAAAGCGTAACTTCACACAGGGCAAAATGCATTAATTAGTCTAAGGGCTCACGTAGGCTAAATACAGATTTATAAAAAGTTACCATAAATGACTGATCCTGAATAGCTTAAATTAATCCAACTAAAAACTTTCCAAAACTGAAGTTTAGCTTAAGGGGTTAGTGATAACATCTACAATAGAGTTCTTAACCCTGCTGGACGTGCAGCGCAAGGCTGGATGAACTGGGTGTTAGAATTCCTTCATTTGGTTCAAAGCCAGCCTCAGCAACTAAGCAAGACCCTGCCTCAATATTTTAAAAAAATTTTTTAAAAATTTAAAAAAATAAATGGCTGAGGATGTGGCTCTGTGGTTAAGCACCCCTGGGTTCAATCTCCAGTAGCCCCCCCCCCCAAAAAAAAAGAATTCATTTGTTTGCAAGAGAGACTCCAAAGGATAAAACTGATCACATAGGGTTCTCAGTAAACTACAATAAATAGCTAAACAACAATGGAAACACATTAAAATATATTATCAGAAAAATTATTAAGGACCCATAAGAGTGAGAAAATAAAAATGGTAGGAAAACTTAAGTGCAGAAAAGAGCCATCGGGCACAGGGCCCCTCTCCCATGACTCAGCTCTCCAGCTCTAGGTCAGAGGCCACCACACTCAAGAAAAAAGCCGGCACAGTGGCACATTCCTATAATCCCAGTGACTTGGGAGGATGAGGCAGGAGGGCCACAAGTTGAGGTCAGCCTCAACAATTTAATGAGATCCTGTCTCAAAATAAAAAATTAAAAAGATTGGGTATGTAGCTCAGGGGTAAAGCATCCCTGGGTTCAATCCTCAGTGCCAAAAAAAAAAAAAAGAAAAGAAAGGCCTGAAGTACTAATATCTGCTGCTCTCAACTACTAACCTGACAACTCAATCTTTTTAATGTAAGACAAAAAGACATAAACATGAAGAGACATCAAATTCTAATGCTTATACTACACATAAGACCTAAACATACAGAAATTATTTTTTTGCTGAAATAATTCTTCATACATACCTGAGAAAAAGAAAGTGTTGTATTCCGATACTGTGAGTGTATTTGGAAAATAAGGAAAGTCACATTACTTGAAATATGACGCAAAATAGCTTCCTCTGGAAACAGCCTATTGAGCTCGAAGTATCTAAATTTCCCCACAGAAAATTCAAGAAAACCTACAATGGGAGAAACTTTTCATTATTATATTATATCTCAAACATCAATTTGTAGACATCACATTCAAAAACAAATGTAGAATGCTAATTTAATCGTCAGAAAAACTCCTTGAGGTAAATATTGTTGTCTCTATGTCACTGATGAGGACAAGGAAGTTTAAAAGGTAAATCAGGGCCTGGGGGTGTGGCTCAGTGGTAGAACTCTTGCCCAGCATGGACAAGGCCCTGGGTTCACCAGCACCAAGAAGAAAGAGGTGGGGAGGAGAAGGAAAGAAGCAATGAAGGAAAGAAGGAATGAAGGAAAGAAGGGAGGGAAGGAGTGGGGGTGGGCAGTCCACATGAAGTTATTCAGCTAGTAAGTAGTGGAGCTAAGAACTAGGATGGATGAAAAGGTATTTGAAAAGATGTGAACAGCCAGGTGTGGTGGCACACGCCTGTAATCCCAGCAGTTTGGGAGGCTGAGTCAAGAGGATCCCAAGTTCAAAGTCAGCCTCAGCAACTAAGCGAGGCCCTAAGTAACTTATTGAGACTCTGCCTCAAAATAAAATATAAAAAAGGGCAGGGGAGGGCTGGGGATATGGCTCAGTTGGTAGAGTTCTTGCCTCACATGCACAAAGCCCTGGGTTCAATCCCCAGCACCATAAAAAAGTAGGGGGGCAGGAAGAGGAGGTGGCTCAGTGGTTGAGCACCCCTCGATTAAATCCCTGGTATGGGGGGGGGAATGTGAACAATACTAAGTGCTGAGGATGGGCCCAAGACCCCAGAAAATTTTCCATCTTGTAGGAAAACAACAATTCTCTTTAGAACAAAGTCCCTAAATTTTAAGAATAAGCAATCCTCCTGAGGCTCCTATTGTGAATGTGCTGCTATTAAAAGAGTACTATCTAGTGACTTCTGAGAGAAAAGGGGCTTCAACTTAATGCCAGATTTAATGGCTTTGTTATTTTTAGGCTAGTTACTGAATTGTCATAAGCCTCAATTTCCTCATCTATCAAATGGGTGTGTAAAACTAACCTGCAAAAGCAGCAAAAATGTTTGTCAGGTACCCACAGTAGACACTTCACATACAATTGTGAACCACAGGCATTCTGGAAAAAGGAACTTTTTGCTCATTTGTATTAGGATCAAGCCCAGGGTTCATACAGGTTATGCCAAGGATAGTTTTTCAACATCTCATCCAGACATCTCCTGTCTGTCTACCTGTCCCCATTGTCTGGTTGTGTTTAACTCATGCATTCTGTCCATGGTCCTCTCTCAGCTGCACGCCAGTTCTTTCTTTTTCCAATCTAATTCTCAGGCAACCCACTAAATTAGGTTGCTTTTATTTCTGTGTGGTCCTGTATTCCCAAGGCAGCCCCACCCTCTAGTCCGTATATATCTGCATAAACAGCAGAAGAATTCCCAAGCATTACAGACCAGCCCTGGGGGTTCACATCTAAAAGTAAGTGGAAAAAGATTCAAGTTTAATATAGATAAAAAGGAGTTGGTGAGAAAGACGAATTCAACCAAGTCCCACAGTAGAACCATCATGTTTTACTTTAGAAAGAGATTAGAGGCAGTGGGTGATAAAAGAAAACTCTCCCAACATTAAATAATTTGGGCTGGGGATGGAGCTCAGTCGTAGAGTGCCTGCCTTGCATGTGTGAGGCACTGGGTTCGATCCTCAGCACCGTATAAAAATAAATAAATAAAGATATTGTGTCCATCTACAACTAAAAAATATTTTTTAAAAAAATAATTTAAATACATTCATGTCCCAAGAAGACCATTCAACCTTTTTTCATAAATTCTAATACCCCATAGGAACCATTAAGAACAAAACAAAGCCAGGCGCGGTGGCACATGCCTGTAATCCCAGCACTTGGGAAGCTGAAGGAGGATCGCGAGTTCAAAGCCAGCCTCAGCAATGATGAGGCACTTAGCAACTCAGTGAGACCCTGTCTTTAAATAAAATACAAAAAAGGGCTGGGGATGTGGCCCAGTGGTCGAGTTCTCCTGAGTTCAATCCCTGGTACAAAAAAAAAATAGGAACAAAACAAAAAGTTATCACAAATGGTCAACCTGTAGAAGGAACTCCAATAAGTACAAATGATGATAAGCCTAGAAAAATGATTAGTTTCTATAAATTTTCCCCAAACTCTGTGATGCTGTATTACTTTCATAACTTAATGTTTTTATAAAAATTGACAGAAAAAGTTATTTGTGTTTATGATTTAATTTCTCAAAGTCCAGAGAAAAATTTAATAGTTGTAGCCATGACAGATGGAGATGGTATATTTTCTCCTATTTACAGAACAGGAATGAATATTTTATATGGACTAAACTCCAGCTGAAATAGAAAGTAAAACTTTAGGGAGTAGCTAGGAAAATCTGGCTAGAAAAGTCTAGAAAATACAAAGAGTTTATAGTTTTGTTTTTGTTAAAGGTTAATAGGAAAAACATTTTTATATTTCCCAGACCTTTCCATCATCATGATTATTTTATTAGGAAATCAAATTACACATAAAACTAAATGCATCTCAGTAAATGGCACTAAAAATGTCTCTGTTTTGCACTTTAATTTTGGTCCCATCTATCATCCATCTTCTAAGTCTTTAAAAAACTCATTCTGGGGGCTGGGGTTGTGGCTCAATGGTAGAGTGCTTGCCTAGCATGTGTGAGGCACTGGGATCGATTCTCAGCACCACATATAAATAAGTAAATAAAAGTCCATCAACAACTAATAAAAATATTTTTTTAAAAAAATACCCATTCTGGTTTGTCAGACCAGAACAGTATCAGTGTCAGTCTGTTTTCCTAAGGAATTAACTGATGTCCATCCTTTTACTGTCTGAAGCCCGCAGCTCATCTACTATCCTATCTTTTCTAGTTTCATTTTTGGTTTTTTCCCTTTTTTTAATCCTTTTCCCCATTTGGCAAATATTCATGGAGTACACTTATGAAATAGTCCCTCTGGCTATTAGGCATTGTAAATGAAACTGAAAGAAGCAAATTTTAAAAAGGTTATCTAAGACTCTGTCATTAAAACTTAATTTGCCCTTCAACATATTTTAGAATGTCTATCTCCCAAAACATGGACCTTGAACCAGAACACAGAACAGTACAGCCTTTAAAAGCCCTGGAAGAGACTGAAGCTGTCACTACTGAAGTCTTAGTGGTAAACTTTCCTTATTCTATCACTCAGAGGTAAGCATGAATCACCACTCAGAATTAGAAAAACTCCAGAAAGACAGTAAAGAAACACAGGACCATGGAAATTTAAATATATATTAAACAACTGGTGACTTGACAAAATAAGCAGGGATATTAAAGGCAGGTATGTTAAGTCACTTTGCTTTATATGTTTCCTTATTTTTCAAATTTCTATGGTGATCATGAATGGTTCTTATCCAAAGGAATTTCATGATTTGGGGGGAAAAAAAGCCTCCATACTGCCTGGCACTCAAAAGTACAAGATCTACCCTGAATCTACATTTAAAAAAAAAAAAAAAATTCTTTTTATTTTAGAATTATCAATGCTTTTATTAGTGCATTGTAGTTATACATAATAGTTGGGCTCATTTTGACATAATCAAACATGCGTGGAATTTAATTTGCTCCATTTCAGTTTCTGGGGACTCCTCTTTCTCTCTCCTCCCTCCCCCTTTTTTCCTTCTTCTACTTCATGGATCTTCCTTCTATTTATTTATCTTTTTTTTTTCTCCTAGTATTGGGGATTAAACTCAGGGCGCTCAACCACTGAGCCACATCCCCACCTATTTTGTATTTTATTTAGAGACAAGGTCTCACTGAGTTCTTTAGTGCCTCGCCATTGCTGAGGCTGGCTTTGAACTCGAGATCCTCCTGCCTCAGCCTCCTGAGCCACTGGGATTACAGATGTGCACCACCGCACCCAGCTATTTATCTATTTTTAATTGGTGCTTTTATAGATATACATAAAGGTGAAATTCACTGTGGTGTATTTTTTACATGCACATAGTGTAATTTTGTCAAATTCATTTCATATTTCTGCCCCTTTCCCATCCTTCCTGCATCCCCTCAATCTCCTTCTTACATTTTAAATTCTTTAAAAAATGCCTGGGTTCATTGCCCAGCACTCGAGGGGGAGGACACACAATAAACAAACTATATCATTTGTTTTTCCCTTGAAACAGAAATATTTTTAGATACTATATATTCTTTATTTTTAAAAGGTACAAAATACAATATACTTTGCATAAATCATCACTTAGTTTGGCATGCAACTGTTCCTCAGCATCCACAAAGAAGAGTCCAGAACCTCCAAATATACCAAAATATGTGCATGCTCACATCCCTTACATAAAAAGGTGTAGTGTTTGCATATAACATATGCACCTCCTCCTGTATACTTTAAATCATCTATGGACTGCTTATAAACCTAACACAATGTGAATGTTATGTAAATAGTTGTTATGTTGTATTGCCTAGGAAATGACAAGAAAAGTCTGTACATGTTTAGTACAGGTGCAATTTTTTCAAATGAAAATGGAAAATCATTGGCAATTGTTTGAATCCATGTATGTGGAACCTATGGAGGATATGGAGGGCTATCTTTGGATTTAGGCAGATAGCAGCATATTTGGAGGGAAAAGATATAAATGTTTAGCACAGCCCATTTAACAGGTTCTAATATCTTTCCATATCATTCTAGTTGTATCATTTTTAATGTTCTTTAGTATTTTATTCTGCATATGTACCATAATTATTCAACCAATCTCCAAATAACAAACCCAAAGACTGTTATTCCCGTACAAATAAAAAATAAAATAGTTCTATACTAGAAAGCACTCAGGCAATCAACTTATGTGAGATTCCTCCTGTGACAACATAACAGATGGCCTTTGATCTTAAATGGTTAAACAGTATCTAAGACTTACTCTAATCTTAGAAATTAAAAAATGAAAACAAATAGCCCAGCAAGGCACAGTGGTACACATCTATAATTCCAGTGGCTGGAAGGCTGAGGCAGGAAGACCCCAAGTTCAAAGCCAGCCTCAGCAATTTAGCAAGGTCCTACGCAACTTAGCAAGACCCTGTCTTAAAATAAAAAATAAAAAGGGGGGCTGGGATTGTGGCTCAGCGGTAGAGCGCTCGCCTAGCACGTGCGCTGCACCGGGTTCGATCCTCAGCACCACATAAAGAATAAATACATTGTGTACAACTAAAACAAATAAATATTTTTAAAAATAAAATAAAATAAAAAATAAAAAGGGCTGGGGATGTAGCTCAGTGGTTAAGTGCCCTGGGTCCAATCCCTGGTACAATAAAGAAAACAAACAGTCCATGTGAAAATATGTAATGATCAGGAACAGAAAATTAAGCTACAGTCTCCTTCTGACTTCTTCCTCAAGAAGTACACCCAACATTTCATGAACAGTTTTAAGTTTCATCACTTCCTGGTTTCCAGAAAGCTACAGCAGGATGATGCCTCACTGGTCCCCATCCCCAACATGGCCATAGCATGAACCAGGCAGAAGCCAGATAATAAAAGAAAGGGACACTATGTATTATTTAAAACCTGGTCATTTGAAAAAATAAGCAGAATTAATAACGGGCATCTCGGGGGGCATATTTTAAATCACTATTTTTTCTTTATACTTTTCCTTAGTTTTCAGTTTTTCTATAGTGATCATGAGGTGTTCTTAATATAAACAAGTTATAATATATCCTGGCTGTATATGACAGTCATCTGGAAGTAGTTAAAAAAAAAAAAATATATATACATATATATATATATATATATACTGCTGCCTGTGATCCTTTCCAGTCAATTAAATCAGAATCCCTGGAGGCTGGGTCAAACTATCAATTAAAAAAATACTTATTAAAATAAAATGCAGAGAAATACCTAGAGTTTACACACCCATGAAACCATCACCCAAGTCAAGAATCATCATTCCAGCTTCTCAGTGGTCTTCTGTGGCCCCTGTCAATCACTACATCTTCCTTCCTCCCTAAAGGGAACCATGATTTAATGTCAAACACTAGGATTTGGTTTTGGGAATTAAATGAAATTTACACATGAATTATTTTGTGTCTGGCCATACACACACACACACAGGGAATTGAACCCAGGGGTACTCTAGCCCTGAGCTATACCCTCAGCCCTTTATTTTGAGATAGGGTCTTGCTAAATTGCAGAGGCTGACCTCAAACTTTCAATCCAGGTGCCAACTTGCAATCAGGTGCGAATTGTTGGGATTACAGGCATGTGCCATCATGTATCTAGCTTTCTAAAAAATCAATATTCTATTTGTAAGGTTCATTCCAGTGACTATAAGTAATCATAATTCATTCATTACCATTGTTGTATATTTCACGAAATTAATATACCACAATGTATTTATCTGTTCTGTTAATAAATACGTGGAGGGATGGGGATGTAGCTCAGTGGTACAGCATTTGCTTAACATGACACAGGGCCCTGGGTTTGATTCCCAGAACCTTCTCCAAAAAATAAACATTTGGATTATGTCTAGTTCAGAGTTATAAATAACTCCAAACATTTTCTATACATCTTTTGGTGCATGTACACACATATTTCTTGTTGATGAAACTCATCAGAATTATCAGGTAATAGGTATTCTTATATTCAGATGTAATAGAAAACATTATCCAACATGCTTTTGCCAATGTACACTCCTGTGAATGTGTGGAAAAGTATTTCCAATAGTCTCCCCAACACCTGGGAACATCAGTTGCTCTGCTGGATATATACTGGCATGTTATGTTAATACGCAGTTCCAGGACTATGGATGTAGCTCAGGGGTACAGCTCATGAATAGCAGGCCAGAGGCCCTGGGTTTTATTCTCAGCACCAAAAAATAATAATAATATGCATTTCCAAAATTGCTAGTGATTTTTTACATTTTATTTTGCTCATTGACTATACGGATATTTTCTTTGTGAATGATTCTGTTCATCTTTTGTCCATTTTTAAAATGGAATCATTTGGTCAGGTGCTGGGGTGTGTACTATAATCCCAGCAACTCAGGAAGCTGAGGCAGGAGGGTTCCAAATTCAAGACCAGACTGAGTAACTTAGTGGGATCCTGTCTTAAAAAATAAAAAGGGGGGCTGGGATTGTGGCTCAGCGGCAGAGCGCTCGCCTTGCACGTGCGCGGCCCGGGTTCGATCCTCAGCACCACGTAAACATGAATGCATTGCATTGTGTACAACTAAAGTAAATAAATAAATATTTAAATAAATAAATAAATAAATAAAAAATAAATAAATAAAAAGGGTGGCCATCCCAACTCGGGATGGCAGGGGAACAAGCCCCGGCCTGCAAGAGTTCCTTCCAGGTAGGCCCTCCTGTGTGCTTTCCCAGCTCAGCCCACCCACCTGGGAGACACCATCCCTGCTGGGGACAGCGGGGAACAAGCCCCAGCCTGTGAGCGTTCCCTGCTAGGCCCACCTGTAAGTGTTCCAGCTCTGCCCAATACCTGTGGCCCACCCACACAGGGGCCACAGGTATTCGTCGCCTCTGCCTACAGGTCAGGGAACAGGCCCGGGGCCCAGGAACAGGGAATATTACATGGGGACACCCATATTTTGTTTCTCCTACTAACACCCTAATTCCCATGATTACCCTCTCACTAGTCAAATAATCTAATATCTCTATCTTTCACATCCTACCTCACAAATGTTTTAGTCAACCCATAAGTCCCCCTTCTACCATTAGATACTGTGAACCACCACACAAAAATACTGACTAAATGGCAGAAGATAATTGATCCATCATTTATGGTTAAAGTGTCAAAATTATAAATATAAAAATAGAAACTGATATATGGCAATACGTTGGATGCTTTGACTGCTGTAATATTAATCTTTCCCTTAAAAGTTATGCATTGGGTAACCTGTAGGGATAATATAAAACAATAAGACAGAAACAGGAATACCTCAGACTTACACTGTAAGAGAAGAAAACACTTAGATATCATGAAAAAAAAAGGGAGGAAAATGCCCCAAACAAACCAAGATACTACAGCAATAGAATCCATAGAAAGCACAGTAGGTGAAATGTCGGAAAAAGAATTCCGAATATACATAATTAAAATGATTCAGGATTTAACAAATGACCTAAGTGAGCAGATACAGGCAAAAATTGATCTCTCCAACAAAAAGATCAAGATAAGAGATAAGATCAAATACAGGCAATCATCGATCACACCAACAAAGAGATAAGAGAACAAATCCAGGTAGCAAAAGATTACTTCAAGAAAGAGATAGAGAGTCTGAGAAAAAACCAAACAGAAATACTTGAAATGAAAGAAACAATAGGCCATTTAAAAAACTCATTCAGTAGTATCTCCAATAGATTGGATCACTGGAAGATAGGACTTCAATGAGGACAATATATAATATTGAAAATAAAGTTGACCACATAGTGAAGATGGTAAGAAACCATGAGAAAAATATCCAAGAACTATGGGATACCATCAAAAGACTGAATATAAGATTTATTGGAATTGAGGAAGGTGCAGAGAATCAATCCAAAGGAATGCAAAATCTCTTTAATGAAATAATATCAGAAAATTTCCCAAACAAGAAGAATGAATTTGAAAACCAAATACAAGAAGCATATAGGATGCCAAATGTACAAAATTACAACAGATCTACACCAAGGCACATTATAATGAAAATGCCTAGCATACAAAATAAAGATAGAATCTTAAAGGTCATTAGAGAGAAAAATCAGATAACCTATAGAGGAAAACCACTTCGCATCACAGCAGATTTTTCAACCCAGACCTTCAAAGCAAGGAGAGCCTGGAACAACATATACCAGGTTCTAAAAGATAAGGGATGCCAACCAAGAATCTTATATCCAGCAAAACTGAGCTTTAGATTTGATGATGAAATAAAAACCTTCCATGATAAACAAGAGCTAAAAGAATTTACAAGAAAGCTGGCACTACAGAACGTCCTTGGCAAAATATTCCACGAGGAGGAATTGAAAAACAACAATGAAAACCTTCAAAGGGAAGAACAACAATAAAAGAAAACTAACCATAGGAGAAATCAAGTCAAGCTAAATACCAAAAATAAAATAAAATTTAAAATGACTGGTAATACAAATCATATCTCAATAATAACCCTGAACGTTAATGGCCTAAACTCACCAATTAAAAGACATAGGCTGATAGATTGGATTAAAAAAAAAAAAAAAAAAAAAAAGACCCAACAATATACTGCCTTCAAGAGACATGTCTCGTAGGAAAAGATGCCCACAGATTGAAGGTGAAAGGATGGGATAAAATATACCACTCACATAAGCATGCAGGGGTTTCCATCCTCATATCAAACAAAGTAGACTTCAAGCCAAAGGTAAGCAAAAGAGATAAGGATGGACATTTCATTCTACTTAAGGGAATCATACATCAACAAGAAATAACTGTCATAATATATATGCCCCAAATAACGTTCATCAAACAAACCCTTCTCAAGTTCAAGAGCCAAATAGACCACAACACAATAATTCTAGGTGACTTTAATACACCGCTTTCACCACTGGATAGATCTTCCAAACAAAAGCTAAACAAAGAAACTGTAGAACTCAATAATACAATCAACAGCTTAGATTTAACTGATCTATATAGAGTATATTATCCATCAATGAGTCAGTACACTTTCTTCTCAGCAGCACATGGATCATTCTCTAAAATAGATCATATATTATGCCATAAAGCAATTCTAAGCAAATATAAAAAAGTAGAGATACTATCCTGCATACTATCAGATCATAATGGAATGAAACTAGAAACCAATGATAAAAAAAGAAACAAAATCTACTCCAACACCTGGAGACTAAATAATATGCTATTGAATGAACAATAGGTTGCAGAAGACATCAAAAAGGAGATTAAAAAATTCTCAGAGGCAAATGAGAACACCAATACAACATATTGAAATCTCTGGGACACTATGAAGGCAGTACTAAGAGGAAAATTCATTGCATGGATTTCATTCCTTCAAAGAAGAAAAGGTCAACAAATAAATGAATTAACATTACACCTCAAAGCCCTAGAAAAAGAAGAACAAATTAACCCCAAAAGCAGTAAGACAGGAAATAATTAAAATCAGAGCCGAAATCAATGAAATTGAAACAAAAAACACAATTGAAAAAAATCAACAGAACCAAAAGTTGGTTCTTTGAAAAAATAAATAAAATTGATAAACCATTAGCTATGCTAAGAAAAGGAGAGAAAAAAAACAAATTACCAATATATGTGATCACGATGGATACTACAGAAATACAGAAGATAATTAGAAATTATTTTGAAAATCTAAACTCCAACAAAATAGAAAATAATGAAGACATTGACAAATTTCTAGAAATATACGATATGCCCAAACTAAATCAGGATGACACACACTATTTAAATAGATCAATTTCAAGCAAAGAAATAGTGGATGCCATCAAAAACCTACCAACCAAGAAAAGCCCAGGTCCAGATGGATACACAACCGAGTTTTACAAGACCTTTAAAGAAAAACTAACACCAATACTTCTCAAACTATTCCATGAAAAAGAAAAAGAGGGAACCCTTCCAGACTCATTCTATGAGGCCAATATCACCCTGATTCCAAAACCAGGCAGAGACAAATCAAAGAAAGAAAACTTCAGATCAATATCACTAATGAATGCAGATGCAAAAATCCTCAATAAAACTTTGGCAAATCGAATACAAAAACACATTAAAAAAAATAGTACATCACAATCAAGTGGGGTTCATTCCAGGAATGCAAGGTTGGTTCAACATAAGGAAATCAATAAATGTAATTTACCACATCAATAGACTCGAAGATAAAAAATCACATGATCATCTCAATTGACGCAGAGAAGGCATTTGACAAGATACAGCACACCTTCATGTTCAAAACGCTAGAAAAAATAGGGATAGGGCTGGGGATGTGGCTCAGCGGTAGAGCGCTCGCCTAGCACGAGCGCGGCCCGGGTTCGATCCTCAGCACCACGTAAAAATAAACACATTGTGTAAATGCATTGTGTACAACTAAAAGCAAATAAATAAATATTTAAAAAAAAAAAAAGAAAAGAAAAAATAGGGATAATAGGAACATACCTCAACATCGTAAAGGCCATCTATGCTAAGCCCCAGGCCAACATCATCCTAAATGGACAAAAGCTGAAAGCATTCCCTCTAAAAACTGGAACAAGACAGGGATGTCCTCTTTTGCCACTATTATTTAACATAGTTCTTGAAACCCTAGACAATGCAATTAGACAGACGAAAGAAATCAAAGAGATACAGATAGGAAAAGAAGAACTCAAATTATCACTATTTGCAGACGATATGATTCTATACGTAGAAGATCCAAAAAACTCTACTAGAAATCTTCTAGATCTAATAAATGAATTCAGAAAAGTGGCTGGATATAAAATCAATACCCATAAATCTAAGGCATTTCTGTACATCAGCAACAAATCCTCAGAAAGAGAAACTAGGAAATCCACCCCATTTACTATAACATCAAAAAAAAAAAAAAAAAAAAAAAAAAAAAAAAAAAAAACTTGGGAATCAACCTAACAAAAGAAGTGAAATACCTGTACAATTAAAACTACAGCACACTAAAGAAAGAAATTAAAGAAGATCTAAGAAGATGGAAAGATTTACCTTGTTCATGGATAGGTAGAATAGTGTCAAAATGACTATTCTACCAAAAGCACTATACAATTTCAATGCAACCCCAATCAAAATCCCAATGTCATTCCTCATAGAAATAGAAAAAGAAATCATGAAATTCATCTGGAAAAATAAGGGACCCAGAATAGCCAAAGCAATTCTTAGCAAGAAGAGTGAAGCTGGTGGCATTACTGTTCCAGACCTTAAATTTTATTACAAAGCAATAGTAACTAAAACAGTATGGTATTGGCACCAAAATAGACCAGTAGACCAATGGTACAGAATAGAAGACACAGAGACTAACCCACACATCTACAGTTATCTTATATTAGACAAAGGTGCCAAAAACATACATTGGAGCTGGGCACAGTGGCTCACGCCTGTAATCCCAGCACTTGGGAGGCTGAGGCAGGAGGATCGCAAGTTCAAAGCCAGCCTCAGCAATGGCGAGGCACTTAGCAACTTAGTGAGACCCTGTCTCTAATAAAATACTAAAAAGGGATGGGGATGTGGCCCAATGGTCAAGTGCCCCTGAGTTCAATCCCCAGTACAAAAAACAAAAACAAAAACAAAAAAACATACATTGGAGAAAATACAGCCTCTTCAACAAATGGTGTTGGGAAAACTGGAAATCCATATGTAATAAAATGAAATTAAACTCTCTCCATGCACAAAACTCAACTCAAAGTGGATCAAGGACCTAGGAATTAAACCAGAGACCTTACACCTAATAGAGGAAAAAGTAGGCCCAAATCTCCAACATGTTGGATTAGGCCCCAACTTCCTCAGTAAGACCCCTATAGCATAAGAACTAAAACCAAACATTAATAAATGGGATGGATTCAAACTAAAAAGCTTCTTCTCAGCAAAAGAAACAATCAGTGAGGTGAATAGAGAACCTACTGATTGGCAGCAAATCTTTACCACATGCACATCAGACTTCAAGGATATATAAAGCTCTCAAAAACCTTTACACCAAAAAACAAACAAACAACCCAATCAATAAATGGGCTAAGAAACGGAACAGACACTTCTCAGAAGATATACAATCAATCAACAAATATATGAAAAAATGTTCAACATCTCTAGCAATTAGAGAAATGCAAATCAAAACTACTCTAAGATTTCATCTCACGCCAGTCAGAATGGCAACTATCAAAAACACAAACAACAATAAACGCTGGCAAGGATGTGGGGAAAAGGGCACACTCTTACTTTGCTGGTGGAGCTGCGAATTGGTGCAGCCAATCTGTAAAGCAGTATGGAGATTCCTAGGAAAACTTGGAATGGAACCACCATTTGACCCAGCTATCCCACTCCTTGGTCTATACCCAAAGGACTTAAAAAAAGCATACTACAGAGACACAGCCACATCAATGTTCATAGCAGCACAATTCACAATAGCTAGATTGTGGAAACAACCCCGATGCCCATCAGCGGATGAATGGATAGGGAAACTTTGGTATATATACACAATGGGACACTACTCAGCACTAAAAGAGAATAAAATCATGGCATTTGCAGGTAAATGGATGGAGTTGGAGAAAATAATGCTAAGTGAAGTCAGCCAATCCCAGAAAACCAAAGGTCGATTGACTCCTTTGCTATGAGGATATTGAATTATAGCGGCAAGGGAGGGGGGATGAGAGGAATGAAGAAATGTTAAATAGAAAAAGGGGGTAGGGAAGGGAAGGGGCAAGGGGATAGAAACAATGGCAGAAGGAGTTGGTCATCAGTATACTAAGTGCATGTATAAAAACTCAATTGGGCTGGGCATGGTGGCACACTCCTGTAATCCCAGCACTTGGGAGGCTGAGGCAGGAGGATCACCAGTTCAAAGCCAGCCTCAGCAATGGCGAGGCACTTAGCAACTCAGTGAGACCCTGTCTCTAATAAAATATAAAAAAGGGCTGGGGATGTGGCCCAGTGGTCGAGTGCCCCTGAGTTCAATCCCCAGTACCCCCCCCCCCCCAAAAAAAAAAAAAACCCTCAAATGGTATGAAAATACTTTGTGTAAAACCAATGACACTGTGCTCTTTATACGTAATATGAAAGGAATTGCACTCTAAAAGCATGTATAACAAATTAAATAAAAAAATTAAAAAAATAAAAAGGGTGAGGATGGGGTAGAATAACCCTAGATTCAATCCTCAGTACTGGGGGGGAGGAGGGAAGAATTATTTGTTCTTAAATTTTAGGGTTTCTTTATGAGAATCCTGTTGGGGAAGTGTGGCAAAAGACCACCTTGTACTTTTGTAGTCTTTTTTCTCTCTCATTATCTTTAAGTCAATGGAAGTTTTAATTTTAACAAAGTCTGATTTCTCAAGTTTTTCATTTATGATAAGTCCTTGTGTCATTTTAAAGAAATCTTTGTCAATGTATCCCAAGAAGATACACTGAAGACCCACTCCCCATGTTAACTTCTGGAAGTTTGTTTTACATTTAGGTCTCAAATCAACCTAACATTGATTTTTATGTACAGCTGAGACAGGGAACAAGGTTCATTTTTCCATGTATGTATACTTGAAATGAAAAACTTCAATAAAAACCCCACCCTTGCCCTACTGCTCTGTAGTCCCACTTTCATGTAAGTCAAGTGAACAAACATGTTTATTTCTGGATTCTCCACTGGGTTCCACCAGTTTACCTGTCTGTCCTGACACCTTTATTATTCTGTCTAAATTCCTATCCCAAATTTGTCCTTCCTCTTCAAACTGTCTTGACTATGTTATAGCCCGTTTCATTTGCACATAAATATAGAAATCAGCTCATCAATATCCACCCAAAACAAAACAAAACAAAAAAAGCCTGATTCTGATGGAGAGGGCACTACAATTTAGGAAGAAGTGATATCTTTAAGACATAATATTTTTTTTGGTACTGGGATTTGAACCCAAGGGTGCTTAACCACTGAGCTAAGTCATCTGCCCCCCCCCCTTTTTTTGAGACAGGGTCTCACTAAGTGCTTAGGGCTTCGCTAAATTGCTGAGGCTGGCCTTGAACTTGCAGTCCTCCTGCCTCAGCCTTCTAAGTCCCTAAGATTACAGGCGTGTACCACCACACCTGGCTAAAAAATAAAATTTCTTAATCTGTGAATTGGAGATATTCCTCTACTTATTTAGTTTCTTAATTTGTTTCAAGAATGTTGTATGGTTTTCTTTGCAGAGATCTCTACTTATCCTAGTATAATTATCCCTAAATATTTAATATTTCCTGGTGCTTCTGTAAATTCCCTTTTTCTTTTGAATTTCTATTTCTTGTTCTCTCTTCAACAATATGCCTATTTAAAAGTTCTCCAGGTGAGTCTAATGTTCAGCCAGGTTTGAGAACTACAAACACAATAATGAACAGGGAAGGATAAACACATTTTCTCCTTATCTTTAACCTAACTTCAGTGTGAAAATACTTTGGCAGTGTTACCTTGGCAGTTAAATGGACATTTCATAATTTTTACAGAAGACTGCATTTTAACCAAAGTACTTGTGGTTTCACTTCTGGCTGTTCAGGATTTGTCATATTTGATGCTCTAGTGACTGGCGTAAACAGTAAATGTTTGTTAAATGACAAGTGAACTATGTGACCTCGGGCAAGTAATTTATTTCCTCTGGGTTTCTGTTCCCTAATGGTAAAGTGGAGGTAACTATGCTACATAATAAGTTGGCTGCTCAAAGTATCAAACAAATGGGAAAAATGATTTTAAATTACCCAATCCAATACCGTAAAGCATCATTAGCTTCCAGGCAGTCTTAGATTAGCTTACACTTGAACTAATGAGGAGAAGGTACTAAACACAAGACATTTACAGAAATGCCCCACACATAAGCATCAAGTTGAAAAAGAGATTTCCATCAGGTGACAATGAAAGACACTGAAAGTCAGTATAGAGTTGTGGCTTAGTGGTAAAGCTCTTACCTGACATGCATGAGGACCTGGGTTTGATCCCCAGCACCACAAAAAAAAAAAAAAAAAAAGAAGAAGAAAAGAAAATTTTACTGAAAGCCAAAATAACTTTTACAGCACAGCCTGATAGAAAAGGCATTTAATTTCTACTCACAAAAAAGACCTGGCAAAAGCAGACATGTACCCAATTATATCTTGCAGAAGTTAACAGGAACTTAAACTTCACCTCTAAGCCATCTGGAAAAGGATTCATCGGAAGCATTTTATGAGACATAATTAGATCTTATGACTTAGGGAGTGGGAGGAAAAAAGACAGCACATCAAATGATATTACAGAGCAAAGGGCCAACATCAAGATGGTGCACTTACAATGTGGTTCTCCTCTACAAAGAAGTGGTTCTGCTTTTTCTGCCAAAAATTTTTAGCATTGGAATAGAAAGGGACTTTTTTCCTATTTTTCACACTCATCTTTCATTCTTTCCTGGAGTCACTTTTTCCTTCCAGTAATTCCATTCCAAGAAGAACTGCCCAATCCTAATAATCTCTTCCTTTCTTTGCCAATCAAGTCCTTATCTTGCAACCTTGAAATTTTCCAGCTCTTGCTAATATTTTACTAAAATCTACCTCAGACGTCCCTCCATTGTTTGTGCTTTAACACAACAACCAAATTCTGGGAAGGATCTGTCAAATCTTGGTTTTGATAATTCTCTTCAGACACACAGTTAAAAACAAAAGTGGTTCAGCTATTAGAGCTGGCTGCCATTCAAACGCCCCTCCAATTGCTCATTTTCATTATCTTCTAAATTGTTATTAGCCCCCAAAGTTAAAAGGAAACACAATAATGAACATACAACTTCTCACACACTTTTTTTTTTTTTTTTTTTTTTTTTTTTTTTTTGTGGTACCAGGGATTGAACTCAGGGGCACTCGACCACTGGGCCACATCCCCAGCCCTTTTATGTATTTTATTAGAGACAGGGTCTCACTGAATTGCTAAGTGCCTCGCTATTGCTGAGGCTGGCTTTGAACTGATGATCCTCCTGTCTCAGCCTCCCAAGTGCTGGGATTACAGGCATGCGCCACCGCGACCGGCTTCACACACTTGTGAAGGAAACCAACACTTATAACTCACAGCACAAGTGACCTGTTGCGTTAAAACATCATCCAAAGCACAGAGAGCCCACACACTTCCCTATCAACTCCAATTACTATGTAATTCCATGAGAGTTAGTGGATATGAATCTAAAACAATAATGAAATATGTTAAAGGTCACAGAGACATGGAACTTCAAGAGAAAAGACAACTATTTAAATGGACAAATCATCTCCAATGTCCAACTGGTCAGAGAAAGCACCTTCCTTAGACATTCTAGGAACTCTATCAGCCACCTTCCAACATTCATTCAGTATTTAGCCACTCAAGTTGTGCAAGTCAGCTCATCCTGCTCAAGATGGATAAATCCTCCTAAACTGCAGCAGCTGCTCAGTTCCTTCACTTTGTTCCATTAGAATCCTTCACAGCAATCCAGCCATGTTACAAGAGGATCATGAAAGTCTTGAACTAAGGCTTTCTTGATTTCTGTACTGACTTTCATTCTGTACTATATTCTCCACATCACTAACAGATGTGGAGAATATCAGCTTTTATTATCACTCAGCAGTTAAGGTTCCACATATTGTCCCTCTCCTGCACAGAACAATATTAATGCAAGGCAAACATGATAACATTCTTGAGGAAGTATCAGTGCTGTAATCAAAAGGTGCAAAATAAGTGTCTGAAAAAATATTAATTTCTCAAATCATTACTCCTGTTTCTCAATTTTTTTTTTTTTTTTTTTTTTTTTGTACCAGAGATTGAACCCAGGGCACTCAATCACTGAGCCACAACCCCAGCCTGTTTTTTTTTTTTTTTTTTAATATTTATTTATTTGTTTTAGTTGTACACAACGCCTTTATTCTTATGTGGTGCTTAGGATGGAACCCAGGCCCAGCACGTGCTAGGTGAGCACTCTACCCCTGAGCCACAACCCCAGCCCAGCCTGTTTTTTATATTTTATTTAGAGACAAGGTCTCACTAAGTTGCTGCAGCTGGTTTTGAACTCTCAACCCTTCTGCCTCAGGCTCCTGAGGTACTGAGATTACAGGCATGAACCACAGTGCTTGGCTCTATTTCTCAACTGCTCTGTAAAAATTTCTAGATACTAAAGCACCAAACTAGAATAAAAAGGTCTGGATACCAACCTTCCTGACTCAAGGACTATCCTGGATCAACCACAAACTCAATCTCTCAACTTCCTTACCTGTTAAAATGGAGCTAGTATTTCAAGACTTTACCTTCCTTATTAGTCTATTTTGAGGGAGAAAGAAATCACTGAAGGATTAAATATAAAAAAACAAGATATTTTATTGGAAGGCACCTTTGTTGAAGTGGGAAGACAATGAAATTTGCAGGAGGCACACCTAAATTTAAATCCTGCCTCTGCCCCTACTAGCTATTCATTTGTGTAATAAGTGTCTAGGGCCTCAGCTTCATTCTCTGCCAACTGAGGACAATCATTATCTGTGCAGTTGTGAGGATTAAAGAACCCTGTATATGGAAAGCACCTGGCACATGCTGCGTGCAGTGAACAGACCCTATTATAAACCATATTTTTCTGCAAGTAATAATAATTGCCCTTTTTCAGCTTTGGCCTTAAGTCTATGCAAAGATCCCAGGATTCAGTTTGCACAAGGGTTTTTCAGAGATAAGCATGTAAGAGCACAATAACATTATTCAGAAAATATGTTTCAGAACAGCATCTTGTCTCTTAAGCTCGAAACAAACCCCAGAATGTGCCTAATTTCACGGAAAAGCACATGATTATCAGCCTGGCACAATTAGTGCTTTTTACACTTTATATTAACAAAGCATGAGCTGTTGCTAAAACCCATTTCACCAAGCACATGACCTAGGATCTTAAGTCCCATTCTGGGGTCATTTTCCCTCAAACTCCGCAGGACATCAACCAATTTGAAAAGCATCTAGATTTCAGAATGCGAAACCAATGCCGCTTGGAGGGCCATCAATCATAAAGCCTTAATTCCTCTCCAAGCTTCGCAATCCAGAGCTGAGGTAGGCCACTAAAGAGCAAAGGGGCGTTTTAATGTATTAAAAACCACAAACATGGCTGCTCCCTACGGGAGAATAATGTCTGAAAAAGAGTTGGTTATCTCTTCCCGTTTTCCCCGTCTATTTAGGGGGTTGATAGGAAGGCCTCCTTATTAGCAATGGGAGGAAGGACTCTGGTCTATTCATGCCAGTCTTAACTCACAGCTCCGCGCACACCAACGCCCCGCAAAACCACCTTTCTCGCTAGATGGAAAGCCCCCAGGCAGATTCTAATCTTGCAAGAAATGCAAAAGTAACTTTGGGTTGCATCATTGAAGCACCCGACCTTACCCTTGCTAAAGTTCCCGACCGTCTCAGCTCCTCCAGCGGTACTGCGTTCCGACGCCAGCACCGCCAGCACCAGCAGCCTCAGGAGCCCCATAGCTGCCTGCACGGACCCGGGCCCACGCCAAGGTCTGGGAGGAAGGCGGGCATGCGCGCCGGGGCCCAGCAACCGGGCTGGCACTACCCCGGGGCGCTCGCGCTGGGCGCCATCGCCTGCTAGGTGCCCTCGCCGTGCACCTGCCAGCCCCGGAATACCTGGCGTGCGCCCCAACGAGAAGTTAACTCTCGGGGCAATTATCCCAGCCGCGGTGCCCCCCGCCTCCTTCCCCGGCCCTGAGCGCGTAGCCGCGGCGGGTCCGCGGGCGAGGGCGGTGCTGGGGGCGTTCCCACGCAGTGCGCGCCTTCTCAGGAAGTTCTGGGGTTGACTTCTATCTTTCTAACACCGTTAAAAGTACAAAATAGCTTTCTGTTGTGGCCTAACGTCCCAGACTCAAGTTTAACAGGCCTTTGGAAAAAAAGAAGAAGAAGAAAAAGAGGAATGCGGTGGTCCTCTAACCCGTCGTTTTTTGTTTCGCAACAATTTAAGATTGCTTCCCGTAGCAATTGCCATAGCAGCTAAAGTTAGTATAAGAATACCAGGGAATGCCCCTTGTTATTGTTACTACTTTCTGTAGTTGTTATTACGCTAGTTCTGAACACCACATCGAAAATTAAAGTTTCATTTTCTCTAAGTGAAATATCCTCGAAAACTCACAATCTTTACCTGAACTTCCACTCTCAAATCTCATACCTGAGTGCTACTGAAGGCACAGCAGTCCATGCAACAGATGGCTCGTGAGAGATGATGATGATGGAATTAGATCCACAGACTCAGTTATTTGGGGATGATTGCCTTGCTTTCTTTCCATGCTAATTAATTTTTCGTGTATATATTTTAATGAGCAACTATTTCTAGAAAAAAATACTTGTTCGATTGATCCACTAACAGATAACACTCTATGGCAACTACAATAATATAACAGACACAACTGTTGCTGGTCCAAATTTTCACACCTTTGGTAGCTTATTTACTCTTCCACATGACCCATCCATATATTTACATATGAATATGTGTTTTCCCCCAAGGCTGACCTCAATCAGTTGATCCTCCCACCTGGGCCTACCCAGTAGCTGGGATTACAGGTGTACACCACCTATGCCCAGCTAAGAGGTTTTAAAGATGAAAAAGGAGGTGGATTATGTCAGATATTTTATAGCAATAATCCTTTGGCCACAATTATTAATAACAAGAATAGCATCAGTCCAAAGTTGAACAGTCAGTTGCTGGGCAGAAGTCCTTTTATGAGTACTTTTTATATAAGGTTGTGGTGGCCTCTGGGCAAACATTAGGTTCTGACAAGTCTTTTGCGATAGTTACTGTTGGGCAATCATGCATAAGAACCCTTCTTCGTAACTTCCTGACTTTATGAAGGCTGTTGTTAGGGTTGACACAAGTGACTCCATTTTGAATCTGACAACACTAACATTTCTTCACAACATTCAGAATAAAAGTCCATCTGCCTGGGAGCACTTGAGTCCAGGAGTTTGAGGCCAACCTGGGCGATGTAGCAAGACCACATCAAAAGAAAGAAAGAAAAGAGTGAGGGGCCTGGTGGTCCATGCCTATAATCCCAGCAACTTGAGAGGCTGAGGCTGGAGGATCACAGGTTAAAAGGCAGCCTCAGCAACTTAGGAAGGGCCTCAGCAACTTAGAGAGACCCTGTCTCTAAATAAAAACACAAAAAAGGACCAGGGATGTAGCTCAGTAGTTAAGTGCTCCTGGATTCAATCCCTGGTACCAAAAAGAAAAAAGGAAAAAAGAAAGAAAGAAAGAAAAGAAAAAGAAAGTTCATCTTCCTGAGTATGACACATGTCTTTTGTAATGTAGCTCCTGTCTACAGTTCCACTGCAAATAAACTCCAACTCTATACCAGCCACACTGAATTAATTTCAATTTCCTGATCTAATCCCATTCTCTGCCCTCCATACCTGAACTGGCAGTGCCAGCAATTCACCATGCCTGCGAGACATCTGATGACAGATGGGTCAGTAAAGAGAGGGCTTCATAACCTGGGAGAATGATTGGCTGGAGTACCCTGCTCATGTCAGAGTTCCATGGAGATCTGAGAAGCAAACAAGCTCGGCAGCTTTGTAAATGAATTGATTTTTCTATTTATTACAGGAAAATGCAGGGGCTGGGGTTGTGGTAGAGTGCCTGCTGAGCATGTGTGAGGCACTGGGTTTGATTCTCAGCACCACATATAAATAAATAAAATAAAGATCCATCAACAACTAAAAATATATATTTAAAAAGAAAATGCAGAAACTGAAAAGATTCTCAAATTTAACATATGTATAAATAGAGCTTTAAAGTCAAAGTTTAGAAGAGGAAGGAAGGAAAGAAGGGAAAGGCAGGAGGAAATCTAACATAGATTTTTAGATAAAACCCGACACCTCAAAATGGAGATAGGAGCAGGAATCCAGGGCAAAGGCAGAAATAAACCTCTGTGAAACTTGTGCATTTATACATTCCTACTCTAAAATCACTCTACACACACACACACACACACACACACACACACACACTTTTTTTTTTTTCTCTTATGCTCTTCCCATGAGTAGAAATTTACCTTACTTGGACTGTTTGCTAAATTAAATTCACTAAATGTGCTAATTGTAACTATTAATATGCAAATGATAATGCTGGGAAATTCATTCATTCAGTCTATATATATGCATTCAGTAGTTTCTATATGCCAAGCTAAATGCTGGGTGCTAGGTGTTGGAAATATAGAAAAAAATTGTTCCCTGCCTGCACTTAGCTCATGGTCTAGTGATTGAATTAGTCATGTGTCATATAACATTTGGGTCAGCAATGGGCTGCATATATGATAGTGGTCCCATAAGATTACAGTGAAAAGGAAAAATTCTTGTTGCCTAGCAATGTCTTTGTCATCATAACATCATAGTACAATGCATTGTTCCCATGTTTATGGTGATGCAGATATAAACAAACCTATTGCACCACCAATAGTATGAGAGGGTACATGTGCAATTCTGTGAAGTGCATAATATTTGATAATGATAATAAAGGGACTATGTTACTGGTTCATGAATTTACTATGTCATCATTTTTAAGTGTTCTCCTATTTATTTAAAAAAAAAAGTTTGCTGTAAAACAGTATCCTTGTTATGCCTATAGTGGCTTCATAAATCTGGTGTTTACCCCATCACTTGATTGCATCATCTTCTCTTGTGCTTAATTTAATCTTGTGTTGTTTTGTTCATTATGGCCCTAAGAATAATAGGCTGTGCCATACATATACACTCTATATAGCCTAAGTGTGTAGCAGGTCAAACTATTTATGTTTGTAAAAGTATGCTTTATGATATTTACAAAATGAAATTTCCTAACAATATATTTTTCTGGAGTGTATCCCATTAAACTATGCATGGCTGTAATTACACCTCAGTATGTTAAGTGTACTAATAAAGTAGAAGGACCAATTTTGGTAAAGGTTGGGAGCAGTTAACTAACTCTTGGGATGAGGAAAGGTTTGTTTTTTTTTTTTTTTTTTTAGTTGTAGATGGACACAATACCTTTATTTTGTTTGTTTGTTTGTTTATTTTTGGTGACGGGGATTGAACTCAGGGGCACTGGACCACTGGACCACATCTCCAGTTCTTTTTTTTTTTTTTTTGTATTTTATTTAGAGACAGGGTCTCACTGAGTTGCTAAGTGCCTTGCCATTGCTGAGGCTGGCTTTGAACTGGCGATCCTCCTGCCTCAGCCTCCCAAGTGCTGGGATTACCAACGTGCGCCACCTAGCCCGGATTTTGTTTATTTATTTTTATGTGGTGCTGAGGATAGAACCCAGTGCCTCATGTGTTCTAGGCAAGTGCTCTACCTCTAAACCACAATCCCAGCCCAGAGGAAAGGTTTTTTTTTGGTTGTTTTTGTCTTTGTGGTACTGCAGATCAAACCCAGGGCCTCATGCATGCTAGCCAATTGGGAAAGTTTTAAGAAATGTTTAGAATAAGATATGAGGGCTGAATAGACAATCACCAAGGGAACAAAATGGAGGTGTGGATGGAAGTATAAGTATTTCATGAGAGGAAGAGAGAATTATATGTGTCTTATATAATATGCATAGCAGAGCATGTTTAGGGAACTACAAGGAACCTAGTGTAGCAAATGTTTGGATAGTATTTCAGCCTATTGCTGGGTCATTTCAGACATTTAGTAGATTGTCATCGAGTTAGTGATAAAAGTATCTAAGAGTCTGGAATGTCAGGTTAAAAAATCATTAAGTTTTTTTAAATGAAAAAATAGGGAGTTACTACAGGTTAAAAAAAAAAGTGCAGGGCCGGGGTTGTGGCTCAGCGGTAGAGCGCTCACCTAGCACGTGCGCGGCCTAGGTTCGATCCTCAGCACCACGTAAACATAAATGCATTGCATTGTGTACAACTAAAAGCAAATAAATAAATATTTAAAAAAAAATTGAACCTTTAAAAAAAAAAGTGCAAACAGGCCTAGAAGAAGATTCATAAATTCATAAGCATGACTAAAGTTTTGCCAAGCAAATATAAGTTGTCTTGAAGTGGCTCCTCTACTCTAGGTACCAAAGTTTTCCTCAACCAGTCTACAAAACTTAACATTCTCATTTAGTGGACTAGATTATATCCAATCAGTAACTAATCCATATTATTTTTTTTCTTTAAAAATATGTTTTAAGCCGGGCGTGGTGGTGCACGCCTGTAATCCCAGCACTTTGGGAGGCTGAGGCAGGAGGATCGCGAGTTCAAAGCCAGCCTCAGCAATGGCGAGGCACTTAGTAACTCAGTGAGACCCTGTCTCTAATAAAATACAAAAAAGGGCTGGGGATGTGGCCCAGTGACTGAGTGCCCCTGAGTTCAATCCCCGGTACCAAAAAAAAAAAAAAAAAAAAAAAAGTTTTAACATTACATCTTCTCATATTAGAGTCAACACCCTAGACTAGATCCAACTCACCTTACTATCTCCCTCTTGGACAACTACAAAACTCTCTTTCTAATGGGTCCTTGGTTTTTTTTTTTTTTTTTTTTTTTTTTTTAATCTCTGCAAACCCAGCAACCGATATATTTCCTGGCACATGGCAGGCATTAGATAGGTACTCTTTCAACAGGGAGTGGAAAAATTAGAGATTACCCCCAAATTATAGTAAAAACAAATTAGTCATCTTTCATTTATCTCATTTATTGGGGGATATATTCCACCTATAGAGGTTCCCAGCTAGGCTGAAGTAGGTAACTAGACTGTTCCAGGATGGAGATGGCTATGAAGCAAAAGTGCAAGAGTTGGGGTAAGCCTCATAAAACACTGATATGGCCAGATGCAGTCTACAGTCTCTCATCGGCAGCATGTGGACTGTTAAAGAACCCACTGGAATGTGAGCTGCGCAAGGACAGAATTTTTGTCTTCTTTGTTCTGGGTTCTAAGCACAGTAGCTGGGACTGAGTAATCCCCTCAATAAATGCTGCACTCAGAATAGGGGCAATTGGAAAAAACTTTGGTATCTTCTCTTTGTTTCTTGCACTCCCAATATGTATGGTGTTATGTTCCTGATAACAGACTTCTGATTGATTAGACTGTGCACATGGGGTCTGGTGAATATTTACTTTAATTGCCAGAAGAATGAGACAAAAACACTTTCCTTTGCACACCTTTTTTTTTTTTTTTTTTTTTTTTTTTTTTTGTGGTTACCGGGGATTGAACTCAGGGGCACTCAACCACTGGGTCACATCCCCAGCCCTTTTTTGTATTTTATTTAGAGACAGGGTCTCACTGAGTTGCTAAGTGCCTCGCCATTGCTGAGGCTGGCTTTGAACTCGCGATCCTCCTGCCTCAGCCTCCCAAAGTGCTGGGATTACAGGCGTGCGCCACCGCGCCCGGCTTGCACACCTATTTTGAGAAGCAGCTCTGGCATTACTCTCACAGTACACTCAAGAGAGGAAGTGACCACAAAATGTTGAGTTACTGAAGTCAGAAGTCTTCAGTTCCAATTTCTGGTGGGTCACTTACTGACTTCAGAAGTCTTCAGTTTCAGTTTCTGGTGAGTCACTTACTGACTACCAGAGCAGGTAGATCACTTGACCCTCTGAGTTTGTTTCTTCATTTGTAAAATGTGAGTAAATCCTGTCATGTCTTTTTTTTTTTAATTTTTTAAAATATTTATTTATTTGCTTTAGTTGTACACAATGCATTTATTTTTACATGGTGCTGAGGATTGAACCCTGGGCCGCGCACATGCTAGGCAAGTGCTCTACCGCTGAGCCACAACCCCAGCCCCCTGTCATGTCTTTTTTTTTTTTTTTTTGTACTGGGGATTGAACTCAGGAGCACTGAGCCATATCCCAGCCCTTTTTGTATTTTATTTAGAGACAGGGTCTCACTGAGTTGCTAAGTGCCTTGCCATTGCTGAGGCTGGCTTTGAACTCTCAATCCTTCTGTGTCAGCCTCCCAAGTGCTGGGATTACAGGCTTGCGCCACCAAGCCCAGCTAATGTCTTCTTTACTATGTTGTGAGTTTCTAAGAGTGAAAACACTACAAAGAGGTCATTACACAGACTTCCTGAGGCCAGTAAAGATGAGGCTTCCCAGTTGATTTTTATTGGGAATCCTTGAGTGAAGTTAGCATTAATATTCTAATTTTAATATTACAATTTTAACTTATATGGGTTCTAAATTTTCCAAAATAAAAAATTTGGGAAATTGAAAAAAAAAAAAAAAAGAGTTGGCTGGGCTCAGTGGTGCACACCTGTAATCCCAGCAGCTCAGGAGGCTGAGGCAGGAGGATCAAGAGTTCAAAGCCAACCTCAGCAACAGTAAGGCGCTAAGCAACTCAGTGAGACCCTGTCTCTAAATAAAATACAAAATAGGGCTGGGGATGTGGCTCAGTGGCCAAGTACCCCTTAGTTCAATCCCCAGTGCCAAAAAAGAAAAAAGTTGGGGCAAACCCAAGGTGAGTTTCTCAAGGATTGTTTCCCCAATGCTAGGATTTCAGAGCATTCTCCACATTTCATGTGTTGGAAAATTTATTTCCAAAGTTGTATGCTAATGCTATGAGAGGTGAGACCTTTGTTAGGTGATTGGGTCTTGAGGGCTCTGCTGTGATAAATGAATTAATCTATTCATGGATTAATGGGCTATCAAGGAAGTGGCTTTGTTATAAAAGTGAACTTTCTCTGGCTCACTTGCTTTCTCTCAGTACATGATGCCTCACCCCACTTGCTATGATGCAGCAAGAAGACCTCACTAGATTTCAGCACCTTGATATTGAATTTCCCAGCTTCTAGAACCCTGAGCTAAATAAACCTCTATTCTTTATTTAGTCTGACGTATTTAGTGATGACAACAGAAAATGGTCTAAGACACCCACTTTTCCCCCAACCCCAGGAAGGTAATCAAGGATATCAGCTTGAGAAAGATGGTATAAAAGTTTGTCCAAAGTACACAAAGCAGTCATTGCTGAATCTAAGCCTCTCCCCTTCCCTTTCTTTTTGTGGGCATTGTTTTAGGGCATAGGGCATGTGACCACTAAGTTACATACCCAGTCTTTTTTAATTTTTGAGACAGGGTTTGGCTAAATTACCCAGACTGGCTTCAAACTCATGATCCTCCTGCCTTAGCCTCCCCCAACTGCCCCCAGTGGTTTGGGATTACAGGCATGTGACATTGCACATGGCTCCAGGCTCATTTCTTACCAGATTATCCCTAGGTTCACTTTCCTTAAATATCAAATTTCTACTATTACTCCTTTTTTTTTTTTTTTTTTTTTTTTTTGGTACCGGGGATTGAACTCAGGGGCACTCGACCACTGGGCCACATCCCCAGCAAACCCCCCCCCCTTTTTTGTATTTTATTTAGAGACAGGGTCTCACTAGCCCCTCCCCTTTTTTTTGTATTTTATTTAGAGACAGGGTCTCACTAAATTGCTAAGTGCCTCGCCATTGCTGAGGCCGGCTTTGAACTCGCTATCCTCCTGCCTCAGCCTCCCAAAGTGCTGGGATTACAGGCGTGCGCCACCTGCCTAACTAAATAAAATACAAAATGTGGGCTGGGGATGTGGCTCAGTGGCCAGTACCCCTTAGTTCAATCTCCAGTGCCTAAAAGTTGTTTCGCAAAAAGCAAAAAAAGTACCTGGGGCAAACCCAAGGTGAGCTTTTCTCAAGGATTGTTTCCCCAATGCTAGGATTTCAGAGCATTCTCGCCACATTTCATGTGTTGGAAAATTTATTTCCAAAGTTGTATGCTAATGCTATGAGATGGGTGAGACCTTTGTTAGGTGAAATTGGGTCTTGAGGGCTCTGCTGTGATAAATGAATTGAATCTATTCATAGGGATTAATGGGCTGAAAAAATCAAGGAAGTGGCTTTGTTATAAAAGTGAAAATAAAAACTTTCTCTGGCTCACTTGCTTTCTCTCAGTACATGATGCCCAGGAGTATATGCCTCACCCCACTTGCTATGATGCAGCAAGAAGACCTCACTAGATTTCAGCACCTTGATATTGAATTTCCCAGCTTCTAGAACCCTGAGCTAAATAAACCTGTATTCTTTATTTAGTCTGACGTATTTTAGTGATGACAACAGAGCCTGGAAAATTTTAGATGACCAGCCCAAAAAACAAACCGATAGCCACTATATTGTAACAAGCCGTCCCAAAATTAGAGATAGCAGACCAATAGCACCTCTACTTCCCACTTTTAAATTGAAAATGGTCTAAGACACCCACTTTTCCCCCAACCCCAGGAAGGTAATCAAGGATATCAGCTTGAGAAAGATGGTATATAAAAGTTTGTCCAAAGTACACAAAGCAGTCATTGCTGAATCTAAGCCTCTCCCCTTCCCTTTCTTTTTGTGGGCATTGTTTTAGGGCATAGGGCATGTGACCACTAAGTTACATACCCAGTCTTTTTTAATTTTTTGAGACAGGGTTTGGCTAAATGATTACCCAGACTGGCTTCAAACTCATCTTCCTCCTGCCTTAGCCTCCCCCAACTGCCCCCTGTGCACTACTGGCCCTACAATTGGTTTGGGATTACAGGCATGTGACATTGCACATGGCTCCAGGCTCATTTCTTACCAGATTATCCCTAGGTTCACTTTCCTTAAATATCAAATTTCTACTATTACTCTTCTTTTTTTTTTTCTTTCTTTTTTTTTTTTTTTTGGTACCGGGGATTGAACTCAGGGGGCTAACTCGACCACTGGGCCACATCCCCAGCAAACCCCCCCCCCTTTTTTTGTATTTTATTTAGAGACAGGGTCTCACTTAGCCCCTCCCTTTTTTTTGTATTTTATTTACTGTCTGAGACAGGGTCTCACTAAATTGCTAAGTGCCTCGCCATTGCTGAGGCTGGATTTGAAACTCGCTATCCTCCTACCCTCAGCCTCCCAAAGTGCTGGGATTACAGGCGTGCGCCACCTTGCCCGGCATCTACTATTACATTTAAAATTGTTTTTTTTTTAAAAAAAAAATATTTATTTATTTGCTTTAGTTGTGCACGATGCGTTTATTTACGTGGTGCTGAGGATCGAACCCGGGCCGCGCACAGTACTAGGCTCTACCGCTGAGCCACAACCCCAGCCCTACTATTACTCTTTACACTGAAACTCTCAGTAGGTCCCAACTCTAATAAATCTAAATCTAAAGCTGATCCTTCTTAAAACTGAATCTGCCCTACCAGGTTATTTTTTCCAGAAACCACCTCTCTTTGGACTACACACTATGGATCCATTACTTTCCTTTCCACTAAATGTTGTTTTAAACCAAAATGGCTATAGCAATTTGCTTCTCACCAAAAGGGCTTTGTTTGCCTTTAAAGCGCACACTAATTTCCTCACTGTCAAGCAAACAAAGAGACTTATTAGTTTACCTAGGTTAATACCATAACATCGTATTACCACTTACCTCCAAATACTCCTCTTCCCCTTTCCCACTTTTGCCCAGCTTTCCTTCTCCCTACACAGTCGATATAGCCTAGTTTAATACTTTCTTTTCTTTAATATTTATTTGTTTTTAGTTGTACACAATGCCTTTATATTTGCGTGGTGCTGAGGATTGAACTCTGGCCGCACACGTGCTAGTCGAGGGCTCTACCGCTGAGCCACAAACCCCAGCCCCCCAATTAATATTTACTTTCTGAGCTTTCAATTTCTTCTGTCAGCTTCCCCAGTACACTCACACTCAGAATTAAAACACACAATCTTCACCGGCAAATTCCCTATGCCCTAAAACAACAGAGAAGCACCCTAATATTTAGTCTTCTTGATTGCCTGGTGGATTTTAATAAGTTGAATTTAAAGTCGATGTCGTGACTCTCAAGTATTTGTGAATTGCTTGCTGCATGTTTTGTGGTCCACCTGGAAAGCAAAAGCAACAGAAAAATAAAAATTCAAGGCGATGGTTTAAAAAAATAAAAAGAAAAAGAAAAGAAATACATGAGATGGTAGGAGGAACCACTGAATAATCCCACAGAGCCAACAATCTCCGTAACTGCTGAACACCTAACAACCTCGAGGAGTTTAGCCCCCCAAAGCGATTGGACATCCCTAATAGTCCCCCATTTACTCAAAAGCGGTCCAGCCACTAGCCTGTCTAAACCAAACAAGCCCGAGAAAACTCCCACCTACTCCTGGAACGTTGTGTTCTCCACGCCCCACCCCGCTCAAGAACGCCGGCCTGTGATTGGTCCTGACGCGTCGTAAAACTGCCCAATCGTGCACGAGCAGTTGCCAGAGCGTCCCTTTACGTGCAGGAGAAACATGGCGGATCGGCTCACGCAGCTGCAAGACGCTGTAAACTCGGTAAGGAATTTCGTTGGATTAGTCTCTGGCTTGCTTTCTTGAGGTAAAGTGACGGAAGAAAGGGGCCCGAGAGACAAAACTCGGAAGTGGGGAGCGGACTGAGTCAAGGCGTGAGTAAGAAGTGCTTGCTCGAGGCTGTGGAAGGCGCCGCCGCGAACTCTGGGAGGTTGGTGGTGGTGCGCGATGCTGCGGGGGAGAGCGGCCTCTCTCCAGACTGGAACCCCGGAACTCCCCCACACACCTCCGGGAGTCGGGCTGCACGAACCTGCTGTGTCTTCTGCAAACGGTTTTATTTGTCAGTAGTGTTTCTGGGATCTGTTTTTTTATGGAGTGGGGGAAAGAAGCTGCTTTTTTGTTTTGCTTTTCCTTATTAATTTTAACCGCCTAGGGCATCCCGTGCTCTTGATTGTTGAGTCTTTTTAATTAAATGCTAATCGAGAGCTTTTCTTGGTCTACACTTTCAGGTTGGGGCTGGAGCGTTGGGTGACAAGTTTTGTTTAGTTTGCTCCTGTACCGTCTCTTGGCTACACTCTAGCAAATAGTTTGGGGAGAATTGACATCTTTATGATACGAATCTTCTAATTTTATTTACGTCTACTTTAATGTTTCCCAAAAATATCTGTTAAAGGTTAGGTCTTGTAAGCATGTTTTCTAACTTTGTTCCTTTTGGTTCTTTTTCATGCTTGCTGTGCCTGAGTGCAAGGTATATGCAAGCCAAAGGATACATATACTTTTTGCCATTGAGAGTTGGTAGTTATATTTCTTGACGTCATTCTGATTGTAATTTGATGTCCCAGGTAAGGTGCCTATACAGAATGTTGTACCTGTCCCCCTTGCCCATTACACCCTCCCCACAAGATAACAACTTGGTGTTCTTGTTAGTACATCACTCTGCATATACTTGAAGAGTCCGAGTCTACTTGTGAAAAAGAGATCCACCTATATCAATAAAAATAGGAATTTCTGGGCTGAGGCTCAGAGGTAGAGTGCTGGCCTAGCATGCTTGAGGCACTGGGTTCCATCCTCAGCACCACATAAAATAAAATAAAATATTGTGTCCACCTTTAACTAAAAAATAAATATATATATATATTTTTTTAAGATAGCAGCTTCTAACTCTGGGCCCCTAAATGTTAATGAAGTCGCCAGTTAAAATCTACCTTGCAGTGACTTGGCTGGGCAGCCGTCCAACCTCCCCTCAGGGAGATACTCCTTTGAGGTTTTACAAATAATAATGATGCTACTGGATAGAAACATTATTTTAGAGAAAATTTTGCATATTCACATCTTATAACTAGGATAGTGAGGACAAAAGAATATGGCCTTGAATCCAGGGTAGGCATGCTGGCAATTGGATTGAGAATCCTTTAGATACTAATATGAGTGCCTATTGTATATATAAGCATTGTCTTTACAAAGAGATATCCTTAAGGGGATTAGAAAGATGTCATATACTCGAGACATTTAAATTATGCAAAAACTGCATGTAATTAGGGTGTTATAATGATCTAAGTGTTGTCAGCTGTAACTGTTGAAGTAGATTGGAATATAGAGCTATATGAACTAAAGTAGAAGGAATCATCTTAGTCTTTATCCTAATCATAATTATATGTTTATTAACATTTGTTCTACTCTCTGAAATCTCTTAAGTACAGAATCTATGTCAGATTCACTATATCTCTAGAATGTTTATGTATAATACTTGACATGGAATTGATTTTCAATGAATATTACTGATTAAATGAATAAATGGATCTGGAAAACATTTGCATGCAGAACATAACAGCTACTGTGTTGAATTTTTTTTGTTTTGTTTTTTGCTATTCCTCATGACAGGGCTGTAATATGAAGTGTTCCAATTTAAAAATGAAAAAAGCGAGGCAAGGCTGGTGGCATACATCTGTAATCCCTTTGATTCAAGAGGCCGAGGCAGGAGGATTGAAAGTTTGAGGGCAACCTGGGTTACTTAGTGAAACCCTGTCTCAAAAAAAAAAAAAAAAAAATTGTGGGCTGGGGTTGTGGCTCAGTGGTAGCACACTTGCCTAGCACTTGCGAGGCAATGGGTTCGATCCTCAGCACCATATAAAAATAAACATATAAAATAAAGGTATTGAGTCCATCTACAACTAAAAATAAATATTTTTTTAAAAAATTGCTGGGGGTGCTGGGGTTGTGGCTCAGCCTAGCACGTGTGCGGCCCGGGTTCAATCCTCAGCACCACGTAAATAAATGCATTGTGTACAACTAAAGAAAATAAATGAATATTAAAAAAAAAAATTGCTGGGGGCTGGGCTCAGTGGTAGAGCACTTGCTGCTAGCATGTGTGAGGCACTGGGTTCAATCCTCAGCACCACATAAAAATAAATAAATAAATGTCTAGCAACAACTGAAAAAAAAATTGCTGGGGCTTCAGCTCAGTGGTAGAGCACAGCAGGTTTAATTCCTAGTACTGAGATAGAGGCAGGGAAGAAAAAAGGCTACTCAGGTTAACAGAACTGGTATAAGAATCTAGTTTGTATAGCTTCTGAGCACTTACAGGTTGTAAAACATGAGCAAAGCCATTTAGTCATAAATGCATTTATGATTAGTCAGGCAAATATGAGGGAGTAGTGAAAAATGAATAAGAATTGACGATTATTGAAAGTTTTAAAATATCCTGTAAGTTGGAGATTTATCTTGAAAACCATGGTGGAGTGAACTTAGTTTTTTTTTAAAAAAATATTTATTTATTTGTTTTAGTTGTACACAATGCCTTTGTTTTTACATGGTGCTAAGGATCGAACCCGGGCTGCACACGTGCTAGGTGAGCACTCTACCGCTGAGCCACAACCCCAGCCCTTTATTTTTTTGAGCAGGGTAAAATAACATGGTCAACTAGAAAATGATGAGGCTTTTTATAATACTGGTGTATGATAACTGCACTAAAGCAGCAGCAATAATGATAAAAAGCAAAGGGAATAATTTGTAGTGTTAGGATTTGAAAATGAGTGGAAATAATCTGAAGTTACACTTGTTGACTAGTAGACTGTCAATACAGGTTAGATATTTAACATAGAAAACAATTGACTTTGAGTTCTGTCCATGAAATAATGGCAGAGAAACTCAGTGGAAATTCTTATGTGTTGATTATAAATAGAATTTGAGGTTTGAGGGGTTAGGACTAATGAGAAGTTGATGGGGAGTATTTTAGTGTTTAGTTGGGAGATGGTAAGGAATTGATATTCTCAGTTTTCAAAATTGTTTAAGAAATACATTTTTAGTGCCAGGAATTTATAGCTAGAGTTTTGGAGAATTATATATTTCCGATTAACTAAGGTTTCTTTCCCAGCAGTTGTTTTCTCATTGTTTCTTTACACTTGGAATTACTGTGTTGTGAGAAAAGGAATCATATACTTTGTGTATAAATAACACATGTTTATTAAACCTGAGCTATACTTAGATATTTGCTTTTTCCACCCTTACCCCTCAAAAAGTCTTTACTTGTTGCTTCCAGTAGGTATTGGCATGTATATCCCTTATCAGATTATTACCCTCAGAAGAAAAGAAAGGTTATTCTGTATTTCTTTTTAACTGTTTCAACAAAGTTTAATGCCAAACTTAGTTTCTTTGTACAATTAAAACATTTAGTGGGGTTTGGGTATAGCTCAATGGTAAAGTGTATGCGTAACATGCACAAGGCCCTGGGGTAAATCCCCAGCACCTCCAAAAATAATAATCGTTATTAATCATCATTGGTTTATTTTTATACAAAATTACTTCTTTCTGTTTTATTCCCTTGCTCAGAGATCATTATTATTAAAACTTGTTGCTATTACTAATAAAATCCTTAAAATTGATAAATCTTCACTAACCTTAATATGTTTTCTTTGGCCCAAGCTTGCAGATCAGTTTTGTAATGCCATTGGAGTGTTGCAACAATGTGGTCCTCCTGCCTCTTTTAATAATATTCAGACAGCAATTAACAAAGATCAGCCAGCTAATCCTACAGAAGGTAAATAAGCTTCCTATAGCTTCTCTTAGTTTGACTCTGAAATTTCTTGTAATCCTTTATTTGATTTACTGAGAAATTCAATTTACTTATGATTTCTTTCTAAAAATGTTGTTTAACTATATTACTACAGGGCTGGGATTGTGGCTCAGCGGTAGAGCACTCACCTAGCACGTGCACGGCCTGGGTTCGATCCTTAGCACCACGTAAAAATAAACACATTGTGTACAGCTAAAGCAAATAAATAAATATTTTTTTAAAAAAAGAATATTACTACAAATTTTGTTATAAAATGAATTTATAAGCTGAATCATACAATATTTCATAATTCTGTTCATATCAATAGCAGATTGATCCTCCTTTAGAGAAGTGATTATGTGAATTTAGCTGAATTTTACTTAAAGGACCTTAATAAAGAGGGCATCACATTTACAGATTTTGTTCAACTGACCACCATATTATCCTAATAAAGGAAATGACATTACATTATGCATGATTTCCAATTTAAGCTAGTATTAAGTATGTGATAAGATTGGTATGTCAAAATTACACTTTAATCATTAGTTATATGACTTTTCTTGTTTAATTAACTTAAATTTGTTTTGTGAAACTTGAGATTCTTTTAAAACCTAATTTAGTCATGTCTTTCTCTAGAATATGCCCAGCTTTTTGCTGCACTGATTGCACGGACAGCAAAAGACATTGATGTTTTGATAGATTCCTTACCCAGTGAAGAATCTACAGCTGCTTTACAGGTAAAAAATAATAATAATAATAATAAAACTCTTTTCCTTTGAGAATTTTACTAGTAATAAGGAATTTTGAATTAAAGGAGGTATTTGATACCATTTTTTTACAATATTGAAAGTTACTTTTTTTTTTTTTGTTACCGGGGATTGAACTCAGGGGCACTGACCACTGAGCCACATCCCCAGCCCTTTTTTGTATTTTATTAGAGACAGGGTCTCACTGAGTTGCTCAGTGCCTTGCCATTGCTGAGGCTGGCTTTGAATTTGAGATCGTCCTACCTCAGCCTCCCAAGTGCTGGGATTACAGGCATGCGCCACTGTGCCCGGCTTGAAAGTTACTTTAATATTAAATTTTAAGTTTGGTGTTTTATCAGTTTGAGCTAGAATGGACTATTAAGATGGTGCTGAATAAATATAGTTGTCCAGTTTTGAGTTACAAGGAACCCTCATTTTGAGGAACATTTCAGAATGTTCCTCATTTTGTCCCTTTTCCAAGCAAAGAATGAAAGGAGGGTTGAATTCTGAATGTGGAGTAGAATAATAGTATCCAAAAGCAGTGTGGAAGAGAGTCACATAGATATTTAGAGATTTCTAATTGAAAATCCATTCTTTTAATAATTTATATAGGAAAATTCTTATCTGATCTTTAGAATTCCTGCTACTGAAAAATATATCACAGTAGCTGGAAAGTGATCCAGATTTAAAAATTAATACCTCTTCTGTCTTTCCTTCTGAAGTTTAAAGATTTAAAACTTTGTGTATTATAAAGGCTGCTAGCTTATATAAGCTAGAAGAAGAAAATCATGAAGCTGCTACATGTCTGGAGGATGTTGTTTATCGAGGGGACATGCTTCTGGAAAAGATACAAAGTGCACTTGCTGACATTGCACAATCACAACTGAAGACAAGAAGTGGTACCCATAACCAGTCTCTTCCGGACTCATAGCACCATGAGACTAAGAAAAGAACTCCTCAAGAATTCTGCATCAGATTTAGATATAAGCCTTTCCAGCAGTTACAGAAATGTTGACATGTGTTACCTTTTTAGCTATTTTTAATAGTCTTTTGTTTTTGCTCTTGGTAAATACACTTATAAATTTATGGTTGAACCAACTTTAAACAATTGTTATGCTATCGTTTTTTTATCTGAATGAATGATGTTCATAATATAATTAAACATATGCTATAAAGTTCTCTTTTTTTTTTTTTTTTTTTTTGGTATCTTTATAGAGTCATTTTACAAATCAGACAAATCCCTCAAGCTAGAGATGTCGGAAATTTCATTTTAGATTGGTGTCCTGCCTCTTGGGAAGTGGCATTATATAATTTTTCAGATTTGAATGTAAAATGTTCAGAAACTGTGTTGCTGTTTTCTTTAATTATTATTATTATTTTATTTTTAAATTTTCTTTACAGTACTGGGGATTAAACCCAGGGCCTTATGAATGCTTATCACACACTTTACCAGTGATTTACATCCCTCGCCGTTTATTTTATTTCATTTTGAGGCAGTTTTGCTAAGTTGCCATGCTAGCCTCAATCATGAGATCCTCCCATCTCTACCTCCCAAGTATCTGGTATCCTCCCAAGTGTCTCGTGCATGTTCCTGTGCCCAGCACACTAATGCTTTTTAAAGAAGCAGTGTAGCTAGATGAGAGTAAATCACTTATGCAAAATTTTCTTTTCCAGAACCTCATATCCATTCTAGTTCATTTCTATGTTTGCTTTTACTAAGAAATCTTCTCTGTCTATAGAGTGCCCATGCTATTGTGAGAATTTTTTTTCATCCTGAACTTTCTGTTTTGTGTGTATGTGTGTGTTTAATGGTACTAGAGATTGAACCCAGGGGTGCTTAACCACTGAGCTATATTCCCAGCCCTTTTTATTTTTTACTTTGAGACATGGTTTTGCTAAGTTGCTTAGACCTGCACTTAGTCACTAAGACTGGCCTTGAACTTGCAATCCTCCTGCCTCAGATTCCCAAGCTGCTGGGATTATAGGCATGTGACACCTTGCCCAGCTTTTTTGTTTGTTTGTTTGTTGGTTGGTTGGTTTTTGGGGGGTGGGGTGAGTGCCAGGGATTGAATCCAGGGCCTTGTGCATGTGAGGCAAGCACTCTACCAACTGAGCTATATCCATAGCCCTGTTTTTTAAATACTTTTAACCTGCTTTTTTTTTTTTTTTTAAACATCCTTTTCCTTAATTTGCTTATGGGAGTGATGTGTTTCCTGAATCAACTTCTTTTCATTCTGTTTATTTATCTGAAGGAACTGTCTTTGATATTATTAACCTTCCAGTCTTTATTGCTGTATTCTAATTAAACCAGAACATACTTCTATAACTGGTCTTTTTATATTGTTTTCTCCATTTGTGAAGGTAGCTTTTTGTTGCTGTAACCAAACTATCTGGATTTATTTGGTTCACAGTTTCAGAAGTTGAATCCATTGTTGACTGGCTACAAGACAGAAACATCATGGCAGAGGAAAGCTGCTCAGCTCATGGCAACCAGAAAGTATGCAGGGAGGGTAGGGAATAAAACCTTGCAGGGGATGCCCCCAGTGACCTACTTTCCCCAACTAGGCCACACCTCTCAGTATTCCATTCAGCTATCAGATTCAGATTCATTTGATAGATTAATCCACTGACTGGGGACTTATGATCCTATCATTGCCCAACCCAAACCCTGCCCCTGAACCTTGCTGCACTGGGGATCATGCTTTCAGTACATGAGCTTTTGAAGTGATATTTTAGATCCAAACCATAACACCATTCCACCTCAGTTTGTTAGTGTTAACATTTATGTCAGCATTATCAACTATGGGTGTTCATCTACCTCTTAAGATCTCACAGATTGTCTTTGGAAAGCTACAGTTGAAATGTGTTCCATGCTGTAACTGGTTCTACCTCCTGAAGCTTCTTTTAATATCCTGAGCTATGCTTGCTGCAATCTGCTGCTATCCAGAGTTTCTAAAGAACCCTCAAGAACAGTAGAGCATTCTGCCAACTAATTTCATCATGATAAAGCTCTTCTACATTCTAGATAAAAGTACTGTGTTTCAAAGTTTGGAACACTAGCATTAGCTACAAAATTGTAGCAATTTATTGGTTAGTCATAGAAATTTCTGAACTTTTAATTTTTTGTATGTGTATTATCAATGAAGTTTAATAACAGTTTGAATGAATCAGACATAACTTTCCTCTGTTCAAATATGAATATATGACCAGTGAAACTTCACATCACGTACAACCACAAGAATGGGATCCTAATTTGAATGTTATACTCCATGTATGTATAAAGTGTCAAAATACATGTAACTGTCATACATATCTAAATAAAAGATTCTTAATCGCAAAAAGAAAAAGAAATGACATACAGCCAAGACCCACACTGACCTCTGGGTGGTGTGCACAAGAGACAGATCCCAATAGCATAGTTCAGTTTTGAAAACTGAATTGACACTGGAAACAGCCCACAGTTTGCTGGTTGAACTTGTAGCCTGAATCCAACTGGGCTGGTTGCCTCATAACAAACAAAATTAAAATTCTATGTAGGATAAAACAAGCCCCACAAATTAATACATTCAGAACATCAGGAATACAATACAAAATTGGTTGGCATACAAATAACTGGGAAAATCTCAGTATGCATTAGGAAAAGAAATCAGCCTAAACCAAAAAGACATACATTATCACTTTAAAGTAGGTGCTGTAAAAAATTTCTAAGGTAACAATAAATACTCTTGCACTGAAAGATAGTTTCAGCAAAGATACAAAGAAGAACCAAAGGGAAATTTTAGAAGGGAAATGTACAGTAACAGACTCAGTGGGTAGGCTCAATAAAATATAGATGAAAAGGAAAGGCAGTGAATTGGAAAATAGACGAATAGAAATTACCAGTATGAACAACAGAGACTAATTTGAAAAAAAAAAAAAAAATGAACAAATCTCAGGGACCTATGGGCCAATAAGAAAATATCTAATATTTATGTAAGAGGAGAGAATGCAGAGCTAAAATGTATTTGAAGAATAAATTAGTTACAGAGAAATTTAACCACTTAAGAAGCCCAGCAAACCCTAAGCAGAAAAATCTCAAATCTGTACCCAAATATTTTATAATCTAATTCTGATAGGTAAAGATATAGATACTGAAAGCACCCATAAAGAAATGACACTTCCTGGGCGCAGTGGTGCATGCCTGTAATCCCAGCGGCCCAGGAGACCAAGACAGGAGGATCACGTTCAAAAGCCAGCCTCAGCAAAAGCAAGGCGCTAGGCAATTCACTGAGACCCTGTCTCTAAATAAAATACAAAATAGGGCTGGGGATGTGGCTCAATGGTCGCGTGCCCTTGAGTTCAATCCCTGGTACAAAAAGAAAGAAATGACACTGGCTTCAGGGAAACAAAGATGAAAAATAACAATATACTTCTCACCAGAAACTGAACTTCAGAAAGAAGTAGAATAGCACAACAACATTTTAAGTATTGGAAAACAAAACAAAACCCCAGAATCTTGTATCCACCCATTTGGGAATGAAGGTGAAATCAAGATATTCTTCAAATGAAGGAAAATCAACAGAATTTATCACCAACAGGTCTACTATAAAAGAATTGTAGAAGGAAGCTTTTTAGAAAGAAGGGAAATAGCACCAATAGGAAAACTGAACAGTAGTAATGGAGAAAACACAATGGAAAATAGAAATATAATAAACTTACCAAGGTTTAAAAATTACATTTAATGATTGAAAGAAAAAAATTAGCATTGTTTCTTATCTCAGTGTATGTAGAAGTAATATTTGCCATAAAGGCAGAAGAATTAAAGCAATATAAATAGTAAAGTTTCTAAATTCCATTTTAATTATTTTGGTGCAGGGAATTGAACCAGGGCCTCATGCATATCAGGCAGACACTACCATTGAGCTACAACCCTAGCCTATATTTCACTTCAAATGGTGAAAAATATTGATTCTTGTAGACTATAAGGAGTTAAGTATTTATATTATCTCTAGAGCAACCACTTAAATAAATACAGAGATTTTTCAAAAAACATTGATAAAAAAATGTTCAAGTAACAGAAAGGCAGGCAGGAAAGGGGATACGAAAGAATGATAAAATAGCAACCCTAAATTCTGTCCTAACACATCAATTATTACGCTAAATATCAATGATGTAAGCTAGTTTAAATCTAGAAATGGGTGAGTACCTGTAACTCTCTTAAAGTGATTAAAGTTTAACCTTTATTCAGTAGCTCTATAGTTTGGTTTTCTTTTTACTTATGTAAGTCAAGTTTTATAGTCCAGCTGATCATAATCAATTAACCAACTCTTAAGATCTCTGTAGGTTGAAACCATTATAATTACTGCCCTAGCTCGGATTCCAATTTTGGTAATTAGAGTCTTCCTTTCTCGAGGTTCAATCTTTCTAAGTGTCTCCTGCCTCTCTTCTTTCCCATCATCTCTACTATGTTTAAGGAGGCAGTTTCAGTGAGAGCATATTTAACTAACATTAGCTGACAATAGCTATTAGAGGATTTCAAAGGTAATATTACTCTCTTCACCAATGATTTGTTTAAAAGGTTTGATGAAGAGAGAGTATAAGTTGTACTAATAAATTCACTCCAACATTTCCATCTCCTTGAGTCTTTGGATACCATTCTCTCTTTACATACCACAGATATTCTGGCATCTCACTTTCATTTAAGTTGATCTTGCTTCTATACATTAGCAAACCAAATGACTACATGTGAAAACTTAAGTAACTTTTACCATGGACTATCATTTACTACAGCAGTAGGGACATTAATGCCTTTTAATCCAGTGAGATCGAAGAACAGATTCCAGATTTCCATTCTTAAGGTTCTGTGTTCCTGCTACCATCGCAGTTACCAAAACTCAATAGAATAGGCTCAATAGAATGTAGCCATGAAAGAAAGTGTTACTACATGTATCATAGGAATAAGGGTTTTGGGAATTAGCTTTTACACAAAATGTGGGAGGAGCTGGGGAAGTGAAGGACTGAAAGGAGAATCTGAGGAGCAGATAAAGTTACTAACCACATCATCTAAAGAAATGGTGTGGATGGATATGTTGGCACATGTGAGAAAGTGTAACAAGCTGTGTGTGTGTGTGTGTGTGTGTGTGTGTCCACCAAAGTGTGAAGGAGAAGCTCATGAAGAGATTTGTGAAAGCTGCTGCTGCTTAGGAAGTACCTATCTATGTGGAAACCACTACCTTTTCATCAGGCTTGAAGCCGAATTTCTAATGGTCACTAGGGCCAAACGCTGGGAAGATAAACTGGATGAGGAGAGGGAAGAGAGAACAAGCTAGGCCCACAGTTCACCTTTGTGTCTTCTATTATTGGGAGCCCATGGCATTCTGAGAATACTCATCTCTGCTTCATTTCTACCTTTCAGATATCAGGTGAGTTACTTTCATTGGCCAACTCTTAATGGGGAACAGTTCATGCACAAAATTATCAGGGTTTGCAGGTGAGTCCACTTTGAACTTCAAAGGCCTTGTTCTTCAACTCAAATTATCCATGGCCAGGCCAGTGGAGAGATCACAGGACAAAAGTCTTAGATAGGACTGGGGATCAAACCCAGGGCCTTGTACATGCTAGGCAAGTACTCTACCACTGAGCTGCATCCCCAGCTTTAGATAAGATTCTTTAACAGCATAGTTAAGTTTTAAAATTGGTCCACAATGTGCTGGATGACCTTGCCTTGGCTGCTCTCCCCTATTTTCCCCTTGGTTGACTGTCCCCGTGTTCTCCCCACTTGGATGTTTGTCTCACAGATCATCCTGGGATCCACTTCCTCTTTTCCTTCACACCTTTATGTAAATATAACCTCTGAAAAATCGGATACTTACCTAAGAAAGTAACCTTCTCATCCCACCCTATATCCTTTTCCCTTCTGTGTATTTGTTTTGTTATAACAATCTACTTAAGAATGGAAACATTAAAAAATAAGGATTCAAAGAATAAATACAACAAAAATGTAAGACATCTGGGGATAAATATAACAAGAAAATGAAAGAAAATTCTAAAATACTTAAAACAGTTTTTAAACCAAATAAATGGATAATACTCTTCTGTTCATAGCTAAATTTCCACCTGGGATTTCTGTGAAATTTGACAAGTTATTTCAAAAATTTATATAGAAATACAAAAGGCCAATAAGATACTTGTGAGAAAGAATAACAGAATGATAAAACTTGCTTTGATAATTTGTGCAGGAATAGACAAATAGACCAATGGAAGATAATACAGAGATAAAAAGCAAATCCACACAGATAATTTAAACTTAACTTGAGACCAATGATGTTACAAGTCACTGGAGAAAGAATAGAAATGGTGCTGGGTGATAAGAAGTAGTTATATACATGTCAAACGTTAAAGTCAATGCTTATGGGGTTGGGTGGGGGTGATAAAGATACTCTGAAATTAGTGGTGATAGTTACACAACTCTATGAATATAATAAGGCCCACTAAGTTGTTTATTTTAAAATGGTGAGTTTTATGTGAGTAATACACCAACAAAACTTATAAAAGCATTTAAAAATTGGGCTGGGAATATAATTTAGTGGTACAGTGCTTGCTTAGCATATGCAAAGTCCTGGGTTGGATCCCCACCACCACATTGATTTTTGTGTGATTTATAAATGTGTATAAATCAATGCCAGATGGATGAAAAACTTACAAGAGAAGGGCAAGTATCCAAGAAAACCAAACACAAACAGCAATCTCTCACCACAAGAGGGCAGTTTGACCTCGAACTTTGGCTCTATACAGATCATGGTTGGATAGGTTGTTTTGTGACCCCAGAGAGGTCCGTCCCTCAGGATTAACTAGATTGGTAGCCCTGGCCATAATTTAAGATTCCTCAGAAATCCACTTGGTCAAAGCTAGTGTTACAATTCTGATTTCAACTAGTATTTTTCTGAAACCAGTAACTTAAATGTGATGACCAAATACTATTTATTTTCATCTGAAATCAAAATGAAAGGATATAGTCACACATTTATAGTAAAAGACTCTAGGCCAACCATAAGGAGGTATTAAGCATAAGCATGAACCACAAAGGAAGTTACGTGAGTATTTTGCATGGTAAGTCATCTTCTATATGTACATGCAAAAACACATTCTCCCTCCCACCCCATATTTAATCTAACACTTCAAGGGAAAGGGAATACTTAATAATGAATGAGAAAATCATATCTGCATTTTGGAGAAAATGCTTTTCAAAGACATTTGGCAAGAGATATTTGGAAATATTTTTATCATTATGGGATTTTGTTCCTAAAAATGATGTACGATATCTTTAAAACTATCTGAACATTATAATAGCTCTATAATGAGTTTATCAGATCTATTTTTAAATCTTCCAGAAAGTTAGATTTGAATCCTTTCACTTAAAATACACAAATGTGAAAATTTAGCAAGAACAAATTTTTTGATAGCCAGGAAGGTGAAAATTTGCTACTTAATTGGTGGATGGACTGAAAAATTAGTAATCTAGTAAATGAAGCCAACTCTTTAATATGAATCCATAATTTGCAGGAGGTTTTGGATATATATGAGAGCCACTGATGACAAATGTTAAAATAAACTTAGAACCAGAATTTCATATCACTTAGTCCTATGGTATAATACCCAAATTTTATAATAACAAAATATATTAAATTACATTTATTTCACCAATTGTGTGGTGTTTTTTGTTTTGGCAAATAAATGTTTTATTTATAATAAAACTGAACATATTTAAGAATAGTGTTTAGGGGACTGGGGATATAGCTCAGTTGGTAGAGTTCTTGCCTTGCATGCATAAGGCCCTGGGTTTAATCCCCAGAACCACAGAAAAATAATAATAATAATAATAGTGTTTAGGGCTGGGGTTGTAGCTCACAAGTAGAGTAAGCACTTAGCAAGTACAAGCCCTGGGTTTGATCCCCAGCAACACACACATACATATTTAATTCCTATCTGATCCTTTTAGAATTTATATTTTTGGAGGTACTACATTATTAAATAGTATATCACTATTAGCATAATTTATTAAAAAATGTGCATATTTAAAGAATATCCGCTCAACATTTATTTTGTTAGAGTGCCTAATAAAAATATTTGAGGATCATAGGTCTGTTTGCTGGCAAAGTGAATCACATATTTAATTAAATATAAGGTCACCTTGATAACAAAGTACTATTTATCTAAGGTAGATAAATAATGTTTTCTAAGGAAAAAAAGTCCAGAAAGTGGTACATCTCAATCCAGATATTAATGTACTATACTAAAGAAAATGGTTATTTTTAATTAGTTTATTTAGTTATTTTGAGATGAGGTATCACTATGTTGCCCAGGATGGTCTTGAACTAACTCCTGGGCTTAAGCAATGCTCCAGACTCAGCCTCCCAAGTAGCTGGGACTACAGGCACAGACTAGAAAATAATTCTTAAAGTGGGATTCATGGACCCCTGAGAATCAGACCATTTTCATGATAATGTAAGACATTATTTGCTTTTTTTCACCATGTTGGCATTTATACTGATGATGCAAAAGCAATGGTAGGTAAAATTGCTGAAGGCTTAGCATTAATCAAGGCACTGAAATAAAACTAATCATTAATGTCTTTACTGTCACACACTCTTAAAAAAACCCAAAAAGCTTATTTCACTTAATGCCCTTGACGAAGCAATAAAATCTAATTAGTAAATCTCAATTCTTGAAGTGTCTTTTTATATTCTGTGTGACAAAATATAAGCTTACATAAAACACATCTGCATAGTGAAGCATGATGGTTGTATTGAAGAAAAGGAATTCATACAATTTTTTGAACTGGGAGTTAAACTAGCTGTGTTTTTTCGTGAAACAATATTTACTAATGACTGACTCAGACTGGTTATTCAGAATTAGGTAACTTAGAGATATCTTTTCCTGTCACTTCATAGAACACAAAGTATTTATTGCCAATGAAAAAATTTTGAGCTTTCAAAGTGAAAATTAGGATTTAAGGAAACTTGTGTTCTCCCCATGAACTTGATAGCTTCCTACTATTTAAGACTTTTTTTTTTTTTTTTTTTTTTTTTTTGGTACCAGGGATTGAACTCAGGGGCACTTGACCACTGGGCCACATCCCCAGCCCTTTTTTGTATTTTATTTAGAGACAGGGTCTCACTGAGTTGCTAAGTGCCTCGCCATTGCTGAGGCTGGCTTTGAACTCGCGATCCTCCTGCCTCAGCCTCCCAAAGTGCTGGGATTACAGGTGTGCGCCATGGCGCCCGGCTAAGACTTTTTTTTTTTTTTTTGGTGTATTTCTGATGAGCCCAGGAGTGATATTAAGAATTGTGATTTTTTAAAAATATTGTTTAATGAAAATGTGTCAACACATTGCAACTAACCTTTAATAAGTTGACACTTTTTTTTTTTTTTTTTTTTTTTGGTACCAGAAATTTTAATTCCCAGGTATGCTTAACCCAGGGGACACTTAACCACTGAACCATATTCCCAACCCTTTTTATTTTTAGAATCTTTGCTCAGTCACTTAGGGCCTTGCTAAATTGCTGAGGCTGGCTTTTAACTTGAGATCCTCTTGATTCAGCTTCCCGGGTTGTTGGAATTAGAGCCGTGTGCCACCTTGCCTAGCTTTAAATTGCCACTTTTGATTCTTAGTGTAGTTTGAAAAAAATCTACAACTATCTGAAAAAGCAATTAAAATATTCCTCCCTATTCAAACTGCATATGCAGATTTTCTTAACATACTTTGATTTTCTTAACATACTTGAATCAAATAACATACTATGAAAAATTGAAAGCAGACACAAGTATTACAACCCAGTTTTTACAAAATCTTTCTATCCTCACAAGTTATATTTTGATTTGGAGAATATGATTTTCATGAGATATATCTTACTCATATTTACATTTAATGGGATTATTATCTTAAAATAACTTTACTTTGCTAAGGTTCATAATGGTATAGGTTAAAAAAAAAAGCAGATGCTCACATCAAATAATGATGGTGCAGATGTAATAATTAGTGTGTTTGTTTGTTTTGCAATTCTGGGGATCAAACTCAGAGCTGCATGCATGCTATGCAAGTGCTCCACCACTGAGCTACATCCTCAGCCCAATTATTTTCTTTTTACTTTTCCCTCTTGTAGTTGAAATATGCTATTTATTTAGTTAGTATTTTATCTTAATTATATAATCATGGAAAATAGAATCCTAACAATATGAATGACCCTTACAGATCAAATAAACAGGCTGAGAGTAAAAGAGATGTGTTTCTTTGTCTGAGTTATCCAAGTGTTTACAGTGCTTATATTTTATTTTAAGATCCAAGGTTGGCTGAAGTTGGACAATTATTCTTAAATTACATTTTTCTTCTGCTAAAGCTAAAATTTTAAGAAAATCTCTAGATACCAAGGTCGTGTCAATAATCTTGAAAGTACAGTTCTCAACAAACAATGAAGAAATAGTTTATTAAAAACAAGTTCTTGGGGCTGGGGTTGTGGCTCAGCGGTAGAGCGCTCACCTGGCACGTGCGCGGCCCGGGTTCGATCCTCACCACCACGTACAAATAAAAAAACCCATTGTGTACAGCTAAAGCAAATAAATAAACATTTTAAAAAAAAGTTCTTTTCAAAGAAAACAAATTCAATAAAAGATGAAACATGTACTATAAGTTTATAAGACATTGAACTCCATGGTCCTGACACAGTATGCTCTCTGACGCTGGCTTAGTCTAAATGCTTCAACAAATAACACAAGAGAACAGTAAATCCCTATTCTTCCTAAGAGTATTACTGGAAGATATTTCTCTCTAACCCTGGTTAAGGTGCTCTTTATTTATTACGTGGATTAAACTTAATTCCTTTGATTTCTACTTATTCTTTCTAACAATGGCTGATGCATAGGAATTCAGAAAGGCTTTTCCAGATTTGAGATGCAGCTTCAATGTCAGCCCTTTTTTCAGTCTGACTAAATTCAAAACAAAAGAAATAGTTGCCTACTAAAGCACACTATACAGAATCCAGGACTTATGTGGTAACTCAGCAATGAATTTTACTTTCATGATTTTGCTGGGAATTAGGTGCAACTTCTGAGAATAATAGTAGCATTGACTTCAGGCTCTGTAGGCCTAAATTGAATTAAGGAATGTTAGAATCTTACTATGCAGCTTCCTAATCTTTGCTACAAGAACTTCTTAGTCAAAATATTATCGATACATCATCCTTACTTAACAACTCCTTACTGTTTGGAAAACATAAAGCATGGTGGTTTAGGGAACAGACTCTGGATTTGAACCCTGGCTACTTACAAGTGTGTAACCTGGGTTTAGTACCAGTGCCATTCTTTTTCTCAGTTACTGTAGCCATAAAATAAGAATAGTAATTGGCTACTACCTCATAGGATTTTGTGATTTATATGAATAATAAATGTATATAGTCTGATACTAAATCACCAATAATGTCATTTAAAAAAATTTTTTTTTTTTGCAATACTGGGGATTGAACCTAGGAGTGTCAGTGCTCCTATGTGTAAAAGTTTTGGTTCTTAAATATCTGCTGAAGAAAGCTAATACATATTCTAGTACTATAAGAGTCAACAAGCTGAAACCAACCCTTTCAGTTTTATTTTGAGTCAAGGTCTTGCTAAATTGTACAGACTGGCCTGGAACTTGAGATTTTCCTGTTTCAGTCTTCCAAGTTGTTTGGATTATAGGCATGCACCACTGGCCCAGCTGCTTTTATTCCTTGAGCCTTTTGTTTCTTGTGTCTTTAATGGGGTATCAATCCCTAAAAGTAAACTGAGGCTCAGAAGTTAATTGTCCATTTACCTAGCACTTGTTTGTAACAGGCTGTCTGATTTCCAAACAGGGACATTCTCAATATGCTATCCTAAATCTACAAATTTCATTTGTTTCTTATAGGAATCATGAAAGTTGGATCTCTTAGAATTTTAGACCCTATTTAACAAATTCAGAGGATTTATAGAACTCATAATCACATAAACTTAAATTTGAAACGTTTTGAACAAAACATATTATTTAATTATTGAGTTTATTAAATTTTCTATTAAGTGTGTTGTTTTCTTACCTTCACATATTAAAATCAGTTTTTCCTTAATGGATATTTATGGATCAAAATTGTTGCAATTGGGGCTGGTGTTGTAGCTCAGTTGTAAAGCGCTTGCCTAGCATGTGTGAGGCACTGGGTTCAATTCTCAGCACCACATAAAAATAAAATAAAGGCACATTGACAACTAAAAAAATATTTTAAAAAATTGTTGCAATTGAGCCGGGCATGATGGCACACACCTGTAATCTCCTCAGCACTTGGGAGGCTGAGGCAGGAGGATCACAAGTTCGAAGCCAGCCTCAGCAATGGCGAGGCACTTAGCATCTCAGTGAGACCCTGTCTCTAAATAAAATTCAAAAAAGGGCTGGGGATATGGCCCAGTGGTGGAGTGCCCTTGAGTTCAATCCCTGGTACCAGAAAGGAAAAAAAAAAAAAAAAAAAAAGAAAGAAAAAGAAAAAAAAAATAGTTGCAATTGGGAACATTGGCTTACATTTGATGTACTTTCTCACAGTTCTAGAGGGCAGCAGAGGTAATCTTAACATTGCAGAGAGTCCCCACACAGAGGCCTGAATAATTGAGTACACTAAGGGAGTTCATTTATATATTCATGAATCCAGCAAATATTTTTAAACCCCCACCATAAGCAAGTGCTATCCTGGGATACAGCAATGGATAAGCCAGACAAAGTTCTTGCTCTTATAGAAATCAACTTATTGGAGGAAGGATGAGAACACTCAGTCAATTACTAAAGACAGTAAAAAGAAATTTTTAGTTGGTGTAAATAATAGCCAAGAAGACAATAAAACAGAGTGATGGAATGTAAGCTGATGTGAAGAGATCGGTAAGGAGAGAAGGAGTGGTGTTAGATATAGTCGCCTTGGAAGACCTGCCCATGGAAGTAGCATCTGAATTCAGTGCTTTGATCCTTAGAGAAAACCAGCCGAGTAAAGAACCCAAGCTTATGCAGGGGGGACAGCAAGTTCAAAGACTCTGAAGAGGGAATGTTCTTGGCTGTTATAGGAATATGAAAGAGAAATAATTATGAATACAGAAACTAAAAGTCCTTATGAGGTCTTTTTTTGTCCACTTAAGAAAAGTACAGGTTTGCAGTCATCAATTGTGTTAAGCACCTTTATTTACCTTCTAGAAAAAAAAGGCTGGGAGTGTATGGGTATAGTTTTCCTTTGAAGTAGTTGGAAGGATAAAACTGGTTCAGCTTGTTGAGTCTTTTTATAGTGCTAAAATATGTGCTAGTCTTTCCTCAGCAGATATTTGAGTACCAAAACTTTCACCTGTAGGAGAATTGACAAATATGTGAAATGTTAATTTCTTTTCATAAACCTCCTCAAGGATCTGGAATTCAGTATCCTTGTTTACAAATCTGATCTCCAAGTACAAGTGAACGTCCATGCACAAGGAAATATAAAATCTTACTCTATCCCAATTTTTTCTCTTTGTCATTTTATCCTCACTCAATGTGTTACTCAAAATTTTGCTTTGTTCCTTCTTACTCTCTTACACATGTGCGCGCGCGCGCACACACACACACACACACACACACACACAGAGAATTCAGTGCTTTGATCATATTGAGTGCATTTTTTCCAAATGCTTTTGTGGAATGTCCAGACTAGGCAAATCTATAGAAACAGGAAGTAGACTAGTAGTTGCCTAGGGCCAGGGAATATTGGGGCTTAAAGGGTGATGGTTAAGTAGTGTGCAGTTTCTCTTTATGATAATGAAAATGTTGTAAAAATCAATTGTGGCAATGAATGCACAATTCTTTGAATATACTAAAATCTATAGAATTGTGTACTTTAAATGGGTGATTTGCATAGTATGTGAATCCTCAATAAAGTTCTTTAACAAATTAATAGAGGAGAAAATAGAATAATAATAGTGTGATACAAAACAACTTTGGGAGGCTGAGGCAGGAGGATCGCAAGTTCAAAGCCAGCCTCAGCAATGGCGAGGCACTTAGCAACTCAGTGAGACCCTGTCTCTAAATAAAAATACAAAAAAAAGGTCTGGGGCTGTGACCCAGTGGTCGAGTGCCCCTGAGTTCAATCCCCAGTACCACAAAAAAAAAAAAAAAAAAAAAAAAAAACAAGGCAAGAAAAGAGAAGTAAAAAATAATGAACAGGGGCCTGGGGTCGTGGCTCAGTGTCAAAGCACTTGCTTCGCACATGTGAGGCACTGGGTTCAATCCTCAGCACCACATAAAAATAAAATAAAGATATTGTGTCCATGTATAACTAAAAAATATTTTAAAAAATAATGAACAGACAGAACAAGCATTTTGACAAGTACATTAAATTTGGACTTAAAACTCTTTGAAAAAGTATATACAGAAATGCAAAGAATAAAGGAAGCATACGGGATTAAATAAAGAAGTACATATGGAAATGCAGGAATAAAGAAGGCAATCATGGAGGGGAAAATACTGGAGGCTTTAAACTTTCAAGTGTACGACTGTAAAATCACAGTAATGAAAAACAGAGTAATATTGGTGCAAGAATAGACACATAGATCAGTGGAACAGAATGCTGAGTCTAGAATGATCTACTACATAGTTACATTATTTACTGGAAAGAGGCCACTACTCAGCAGGGGAAAGGATGGTCTTTTCGATAAGTGGTGCCAGGTTCATTGGATATGCATGTGGAAAACAGTTAATCCTCATCCTGTTCTGCACACCATAGGAAAATGTATGTGATAAACCAGCCTAATTCCATCTTAAGACTGGGAGCCATCCTGTCAAAAAGTTATGAAAAGCCCACTTCAGTTTTCTATGAAATGCTAGGATTCTTATTTGGCTTGAGCTTATTGTCTGGCATTCATGCCCAGGCCTTGAGCTCACTCAGGCCTGGCTTTCCTTGACCAGATAACAACTCTCTCTCTTTCAAACTAACGGTGCCTCATAAACTTTTGATATGGGGTTTGACTATTACTCCCCTTTTTCCTTGAAATGCAATGCCATGTAGATATTAGTTTGCTACTTGCTTTAAATTACACATGTCTGACCTTGTTAGCTGTAAGTTCCCAAGATTTTTTGTAACTCTTTGAACTATAAAAACCTTGTCTTCCCGGAGAGCAGGGTTGACCCCAAGCCCAGTGTTTGGGAGGGGCAGCCCTGGCCAGCTCTCTTTGTGTGTATACAATATAAGCTTGCTTTAATTTAAAATTGGAGTTGGTGGTCTTTTCTTTGCGTCTTGGATCAACAGTATGCATTTAGCAGAAGTGAGTGCTTGTAACCATCAAAATACATGTATAAGAATGTTCATAGCAGCATTACCAAATGGTAAAAACTGAAATTTCTATCATAAATTGGATAAATAAATACGTTTTAAATGAATGAAAGTGTGATATATGATAGATGGTCTACCCTCCCCACAAGAGGTTTCCATATCCTGAGCAAGCAACCTTATTTCATTTTCTGGGCAGGAGCCAATGGGCTTAAAGTTTGCTCTGTTCTCTGGGCAGGATGTTTCTTCCCCAGACAGGATATGTTTTTTTTTTCCCCTGGCAGGAGCCAATAGGCTTAAAGGTCACCCTGTTCCATGGGCAAAGAGCCAATGGCGTTGGGGTGGCTTTAGTGCACCCCCCACCAGAAATCCCTATATAGGATCCCGTTCAAGAGACTCTCAGACACAACAACAGCTCATCCTTGCAGAGAGGAGGAAGCCACTCAGACACAACAGCTCGTCCCTGTGTAGAGGAGGAAGCCTTAGACCCCATGGCCTCCAACCCAAGGGCAGCTGCCCAGCAGACAACTCCAGCCTCTAGCCCGACAGCAGCTGCCTTAGCCCACAGTTCCAGAGACCACAGCCGGTGCGACCAGGCACCCACCTTCTGTTCAGAGCTTGCACACTCCCCTCTCCCTGACTCCTCTCTCCCACCAGAGCTTGCACACTCCCCTCTCCCTGACTCCTCTCTCCCAGCACCTCTTCGACCTCCAACCAGCCACAAAGGCTGGTGAATAAATCTCTTGGCTGCATGGTTGTCTCTGATGTGATTTTTGCCCTTTGATATAAATAATGCAAAAATTAAAATAAGATACTACATTCAATAAATAGATAAATCTCACCTGCAAAATATTGAAAGAAGTCAGACATAAGAGAATATCTACCATATGATTCCATTTATATCAAGTTCAAAACCAATCTGCAGTTAAATTCAGAATAGCCATTATCTTTAATGTAGTATTGATGGAGTGGCATGAGAAAGCTTTCTGGACTGCTGGAATGTTCTATGCTTTTAGATAGTATTTATGTAAAAATACACTAAACTGCTGTATACTTAAGATATGTGTACTTTACTGTATATAAATAATCTCAAAGAGTTGGTTAAAAGTTATTTATATATCAATACTTAGAATGATGATGAGCAAAGTAAACTTGATATTTGACTTTTTTTTTGTAGGTGGACACATTACCTTTATTTTATTTATGTGGTGCTGAGGATCAAACCCAGGGCCCCACATATGTGAGACAAGTGCTCTACTGCTGAGCCATAGCCCCAACCTCGATATTTGATTTTGTATATGGCAATAAGAATTGTTGGGTAGAACAACAATGTAAATGGAATATGGAATTTAAGAAATACTTTGGTCAAAATATGTCACATAACATAAGGAATAATAGTAGAATAATAGTCATAACTTATTTATAGAAAAAGCAACAACTAGAAAACAGAAGAAAGGGAAAGATGAAGAGGATTTGGGCTTCTTGCTTTTCCTATATAAACTATGTCATGCAGAATGTTATAGTCATATAAGATGCTAATTTGTTTTCTGGGAAGAAAATTCCATGTTTGTGTATTTCTGTGTATATTCAGGACAATAGAAACAACTCTAGGTATTTCAAACATTGAACCTTTAATACAGAGGATTTTTCTTTTTTCTTTTTCTTTTTTGGTATTGGAGATTAAACCCAGGGCACTCTATCACTGAGCCACATCCTCAACAGTTCATTTGAGGCAGGCATTTCTTATTTTGAGACAGAGTCTAAATTGCCCAGACTAGCCTGGAACTTGTGATCTTCCTGCCTCAGTCTCTCAAGTTGCTGGGATTACAGGCGTGTGCCATCACGCCTGGCTAATACTGAGAATTGTTGACAAAAGTACTAAAGGAGTGGAAGAGATGGAAAGGTGAGTGGATGCCCCCCAGATATCAGTGAACATAGGAAACTGCCAACTCCCAAGGCTGGAGGAGCAAAAGGGAAAGGAGTGTTGCCCTATCCCAAGAGTGCTGTGCTGCTCAGACCTCTGATGCCACCATTGCCACCACTACTGTTGGAATCACTGCAGCTGCTACTTTTTTTTTTCAGTTGTAGATGGACACAATATCTTCATTTTATTTATTTTTTAATATGATGCTGAGGATCAAACCCTGTGCCTCACTCATGCTTGGTGAGCACTCTACAACTGTGCCACACCCCAGCCCCAGCTGCTACTATTTTAGGGAGTTGGGAATCTTGGTGATTATTCAGGATTTTGGAAGCCACAGTTCCACTTTTGCTGACAGACCTGCTACTGCCACCATGAGTTCAGAGACAGCAGAAACCAGCAGAATTGGTGCAATAGAACTTCCTATACAAATGACTCTCTAGCTTCCTGCCCGAATCTTTTTTTCACTTTTTTGCCTATTGTACGACATTTAACCCTTCCAAAAAATTATTTTCTCCTTAACTAAACCAAATTTATTTCTGTTGTTTGCAACCAAGAACTCTAATGCAAATATTCTTAGAAAGTAGAGAAAGCCAAAAGAGGAACAAATATTCTAGTATTTTTTTCTAGTCAAAAAGAAAGAAAAGATTGCTTATATGAGAGAAAGTTCCTGTGAACTAATGGCATTCTAACATTTTAGGTTTAGAAAAGCAGGTTTACAAAAACTCAGAGAAATAACATATGTAATAGAAAAGGGGGAAATTATAAAACTACATCCAACTGTTTAAATGTAAATAATTCCAGAGAAATAAAAGAGACAGGGATAGCTGTAATAAGGTACTAAATGGCCCTGATGTAGAACAATGAATAGAAGAATGAGAAGAAGGAACCAATATAAATGTGTGTGCAATAAAACATGTGGATATTATGGTTTCCGCCATAATCTCGTATACAAGGCCAAGGTACTCATTCTCATGCTATGGTGCACATTGGCTCATAGTTGCATCCCTCATATGAAATTGCCTTGACAGCAGAAGATTGCCCTGATCCAAGCCTACAGCCCTTCCCAGGTTCAGCTGATGCAGGAATTAAAAAAAAAAAAAAAAAAAAAAAAAAAAAAAAAAAAAAAAAAGCTGGACCTTTCCCCAATTTAGGATAACTCTAGCTTTAAAGCAACTGGTGGGATCAGCTGCAAGGAGGCTTCTGCATGAAACTCATCATTTCAGTGACTGTTTCTAGGAAACCCAATCTAAGACAATATTAAAGTCCAGAAAAATCTTGTGAATATTCTTAATAAAAAAGTGAAAAGACTTTTTAGCCATGATCTGAATAGGTGGCAGATGGGCGCTATCTCCTGAAGTCACGGAGAGTGCACCCTGAAGAATCCAAACACAGAGTTCGTGTTTATTATGGGAAGCCAAGGAGGCTGGGATGCTGAATGTGGTAGGATGGCATTAACTCCTCATGCTGGGCTAGTTCTTGTGGGGCATGATGACCCTGATTAAGGAGAAAAATAAGGCCCCAGTTGTACTACCTGTTACATAATTTCAGTGTATGTTTCCTGGCATTTTATGAGAACACATTCTGTTTTGTCACTGGGAAAAAATGTTTTCTTAGTACTAGCAAACAAGTTAGTTGTTTTCAATATGTTATGCCATAGTTAAGATTTAACCTCACACTGCATTATAAAAGATGTACTGTGCAAAAACAAAGCAGTCTGCAGCTTTTCAGGTTCCCCAGCACTGCCCAATAAACAAATTGTCAATTTTAGGACTAAGAATCTTTGTGCATAATCTGCTGGGCCAAACGCTCAGCAGTAGTTCATTTGAGGCAGGTCAGCAGCCTGGGAAGGAGGACATGATGTTAGAGGAAAGCAGAACGCCTGGACTGGATGATCACTGTGGTCCCTAAGTATGCAGAACTTTATAGTTGTCAGTTTACTCAGTTTCTGCTTTTTGTTTTTTCCAGTTTCTCTGGCAAGGATTGTCTTCAATCTGTAAATGTCAGAACAATTAACCTAAATAAGGAAGTACAGTACAGTTAAGATAGGGAAGATAATAAGATAGCACTCAGCTGCACGTTAAAGTTGTCATTAATGAAAACAGAATTATATATGTCCATTATAAGAATGTGAGTCAGAGTTACTAGTATCTCTGTCTTGTGGGGAAACCCTGCCCAAAGTAGGATAAAATAAAGTCAAGAAGCTGAAAAATTTGGAGATGGGGACAAAATGAGAGTCCATGAGACTCAAGTTTATTAGATGTTAGATGGCAGCTCACTTCTGCCCTTTCTTATTACATGAACAAATAAGTCCTTTATTTAATTAATTAATTTATTTATTTTGGCTTTACTGAGATCCAGTTGAGTTTTTTCATTTAGTAAAAAGCCCTGAAAAATAGTAAATCTATAGATGAAAATTCTGATATTCAGAGGGGTAAAACAATTCATACAAGTTACAAGCAGCAAGTGGCAGAGCCGGGCTTCTAACTGAGGCCTCTCTGAGTCATGAAACTAGTTCTCACTGGGCGCGGTGGTGCATGCCTTAATCCCAGCACTTGGGAAGCTGAGGCAGGAGGATCGCAAGTTCATAAGCCAGCCTCACCAATGGCGAGGCACTTAGCAACTCAGTGAGACGCCGTCTCTAAAAAAATACAAAAAAAAGGGCTGGGGATGTGGTCCAATGGTCGAGTGCCCCTGAGTTCAATCCCTGGTACCAAAAACAAACAAACAAAAACTAGTTCTCTTTCCATTTTCTTCTACTGATCAGCAATTCCTATTAATCAATTATTTACTAAAAGATCCAGATCCTATAGGCGAATTCTCCCAAGTAGATTTAATTATTGTTTCTAATTATTTGTTTATTTTTCAGAGAGAGAAGCATACATCCTTGGGGCACTGCCCAGTGGGAGAAAGCGTGCTTCTGCCTGCAGTGCCACCAGTGCATAGAACCTGTTCTTAGGTTCAATTTAGCATTCAAACTCAGAAAACTACCACAGACCATTCTGGCATCAGATTCACTGTAGGGTCCTCAGTTCTCCCCCGACCCCCAGCCTACTGCTTTCTTTCTATAACCTGATCTAAAATCAGAGTACCTTGACTGCTCTCTGACCTCGCCAACTGCAGCTTTTTCCCAGGAGGCTTGAGCCCAAGCAAAGGCCTTGAAAATTCCCAGGCACTGATACAGGTACTAGTTTGTTGCCTAAAACACTGAAATAAATAGCCCTGTCCCCGAGACAAAATGCCTTAAATTCTCATATAAACTCCATACTCTAACCCTCCTTGCTGAGGAGGCACTTAGGTACAACATCCCTTTTCTTTCACCATCTGTCTCAAGGATACATGGCAGCACTTTTTAAAGTAAGTTTCCCTAAAAAAAAAAAAAAAAAAAAAAAAAAAAAGCTTTGAACTATCACCTGACATTTTGTGCTCCTTTCTTGGGATCCCAGTTGGTTCCATCTTGTTCCCTTATGGGAATTCCCCTGCTGCAGCTTTTGGGGCAATGCCAGCTGGTTTGGTAGAACAAGACATTTACTCAGAAGAACATAGGGCAGGAACCACAGTTTGCAAGTAGGGCAGCATCCAGTGTCTCTCTTCTGTAGGACATCAGTGCATACAGCTCCCAGAGACAGCTCAAATTGAAGAAGATGAGATACACACAGGGCAGGTGCAGGACCTCCCTGACCTAGAGCCCCGGTCCCACAGGAGCAGATATCTCCTGTAACAACTTCAGAGGTACAGCTTCTAGCATCACTACAGGGGACACATCCAGTTAAAGCAGTCACCACTCAGGGAAGTTAAGAGCTGCATAGTCTCCATAGGTATTTATAATGTATTATAGTTCTATCCAGATCCATTCCCAATTAGAGATTATTTTAATGATAAGCAATGTTCCTGAATAACATTGTTCACATAGTGCTCTAATCTGGTTCCAGGAGAACAGAACTAGAAAGTTAACCAAAAGTCATATTCTTAGGCAGCAGGGGCAAGATTTTAACCATTTGTCTAGACTGTTCCACTGATAGCAAGTTTAACTATATGATTTGCTTTGACTAATGGAATGGAGATGGATGTGTCTTAGGCTTCTTCCAAGCAGAAGCCTTAAGAGCCATTGCATAATTCTTCTCTTATTCCTTCCCTCTTCCATGAAGCAAGGATAGGTGCCATCCCTTCAGCTAGGCTCCCAAATGAAGAACATATCTGGAGAAGAGCAATGGAACAGAGCTGCAACAGATCCTCAGCTGCCATAAACCCTCCAGGAGAGATACAGACTTATTGTTGGAAGTCAAAGCTAATGGGGTTGGTAATTACTGCAGAATAATGTCTTTTTGATTACAGGTCTCCTTTGAAAAGCTCTAGGCTTGAGTTTTTCATTCTCCCACCAGGAATTCCCTTAGTAGAACCTGCCAACTGAACCCGCTAGTTTGGGGATGTCACATCCTTCATTCTGCCATAATCCCCAACCTGAGTCTGATGGACAGTGGTTTCCCCTTTCTGAGCAATTCTGATGTTAGGGCAGTTTAACACCTGAAAAAAAAAAAAAAAAAAAAAAAAAAAAAAAACAGTGTATGTAGACTGCAATGTTTAGTTGCTCTAATTCATCTTGTATCAGTCAGGATTCATCTAGAGACAGAAATTACACAACACTACCTGAATAAAGAGAATTTAAAAAATTACCAACTTGATATGAAATTGCAAACTTGGTAACCAAAAAAGGTAAAAAGAGATATCAATAAGATATCACAGATGGAAGGCTGAGGCAGGGGGGTCGTGAGTTCAAAGCCAGCCTCAGCAACTTAGTGAGGCCCTAAGCAACTTAGCAAGACTCTGTCTCAAAAGAAAATATGAAAAGGGCTGGGGATGTAGTTCAGTGGTTGAGTGCTCCTGGGTTCAATCCCTGGTACAAAAAAAAAAAAAAAAAATTAACAGAGACTGTAACTGTAATAAACTGTCAGTTACCTCTAGAGTTGAGGAAGAAAGATAGATAGGAGGTTGGAATTACAAACTCAGAGGAGGAGGCAAGTGGAGCTAAAACACAGCTGAAACACTGCTCAGCCAGTGCTGGAGTCTGAATGGAGGCAATGCAGCCAGTCCTACAAATGTTAGTAAAACCGCAAACCAGATCAACTGCTGCTATGGTGTAGACATGTTGAAGGGCATGGCTGGCAAAAGCTACAAACAGTAAGCTCACAGGAAAAGCAAATCCCTTTTCCTTCCCCAAGCCCTCAGTGTCTCTCTCTCTAGCGCCCCCTGTTTTTGGAGCCAGCTGGCAAAACTGAAAAGGGACTGTTGAGTTCTAGCCAGCCACACTAAGATCAGTGCATGAGGACAACTGGCTGAGGGAGCGAGGGAGGGCTGCAGTCCAATCTTTTCTTGCCAAGTGTTACCCTCCTGTGTGGGGCTATGGAGAAAAAATGATTTTTCTAACTTGCACAGAGGTGTCAGGTAGCCCAGTACACACACTGATTCAAGCATCAGCAATCTTCCATCCATCTACTTCCATCCATCAAGGTACAATCTTTTGCAGGATTGGATACAGCCATCCCTTATACGTACCATCAAAGATTTAGATGGATTTGTTAGAATTTGGTTCCTGTTCTTCCACCATTCCTCACCATGAGTGCAGCCTTCGGTATGCATTGGAGTTTCAGGCCCCTCCTTTGTCATATGCTGGACTTCCAGCTGAACACCCCAAGTAAGCCTTGATTGCTTTAATAGGTCTCCTTCTTATTTTCTACCTGTTGTCTTTTCACTAGCGTTGTGTTAGTGAACCACTGTGCTCATAGTCTTATCCTATCCTAAATATGTTCAACATTTTTATTAATTATTTAAATGAAGGATTAAAAGAGCTTATCTCCAGATTTTTGATGACAAAAACTGGAGAGCTGGATAAAATGACAGATTATAAAATCAAGTTTCCTAATGATTTCTAGGCTATATTAGTCAGCTTTGCATTGCTGCAGTCTCAGAGGTTCAGTCATTGGTGAGCCAAATCCATTATTTTGGACCCAAGAGGGGGCAGCATGTCATGGGGGAAGGGCCTAGCAGGGGAAAACTGTTCAGGTCATGGTGGGGTCATGAGGAGACAGCAAGAGAGGAGAGAGAGAGGGTGGGGGAGGGAGAGGGAGATTGAGAGGGAGAGGGAGAGTGAGAGGAAGAGGAGGAGAGGAAAGGGGAGGGGAGAGGAGGGGAGGGGGGAGGAGAGGAGAGGAGAAAAGAGGAGAGGAGAGGAGATGCACCCTTCCAGAGCAGGCTTCCAGTTACTCACCCTCTCCATCATCCACCTGCCTACAATTAACACCCAGTCAGTCCTTTCAAGCTGGGATGGATTGATTACGTTATAGCTCCCACAATCTAATATAATATAATTTTGCCTCTAAATATTCCTGTATTAACACAGGAGCTTTGGGGGACATCTTATATCCAAACTATAACAACAGTGAAACACTGTGTTGACAGAAAAACAAGGTAGATAGAGAGATAGAGAGAGAAACAGACAGAACTCAGTAGACTTTAAAATAAAAGCCAGATGTGGTAAGTGTCTGTAATTCCAGCTACTCAGGAAGTTGAGGCAAGTGGATCAAGAATTTAAGGCCAACCTGGGCAATGTAGGGAGACCCCACCTAAAAAAAATAATTAAAATAAGGATAAGAAAAAAGTAGAATAAAATAACTGAAATGAATACAAATTTCTTTTTTTTAATATTTATTTATTTGCTTTAGTTGTACACAATGTGTTTTTATTTGTACGTGGTGCTGAGGATTGAACCCGGGGGCGCGCACGTGCTAGGCGAGCGCAATACCGCTGAGCCACAATCCCAGCCCACAAATTTCTATTTTTTTAAAAACTAATGGCAATTTTTATGTGTGTGGGGTATGGTTTACTGGGGATTGAACGCAAGGGCACTTTTACTACTGAGCTATATCCCTAGCCCTTCTTATTTATTTTGAGTCAGAGTCTCACTACATTGCTGAGGGTCTTGCTAATTGCCCAGGCTGGTCTCAAACTTGTGATCTTCCTGCTTCAGCTTCCCAAGTCACTGGAAATACAGGAGTATGCCACTACATCCAACCCAGTAGCAATATAGTTTATAAAACAAGTTTAGAAAAGAATTACTCCATTTTTGTAATAAGCACACAATAGATACTCAGTAAATGTGTGCAAATTTAGTGGTTTTTGAAAATCATAAAACTCATGGAAATGGATCATTACTTATGGTGAAAAAAAAATCTGTCACTTTTTACTTAACAACCTGATGAAAACTCTGAGGAAACACAGTGAATTGTGTGTGTGTGTGTGTGTGTGTGTGTGTATACACACATGTATACTTATACCACAAAATGTTAGTAGTGGTTATCTCTGACTCAGGGTTGGTAAATTTTTAATTTTATTTTACTGCTGAAACTGTTATTTTCTCTATTATACAAGTATTTACTTTGTAATAAGTGTTATGGTTTCAATATGAGGTATCCCCCAAAGAGTTTATGTGTGAGATAATGCAAGAAAGTTTAGAGGTGAAATGATTGGGTTATTAATCCAATAAAGCACTGAAACTAATCCGTGCTTTAAGCCAATGATAAGGATTAACTGTAGGCAGGTAGAGTGTGGCTGGAGGAGGTGTGTCATTGAGGGCATGCCTTTGGGGTTTATATTTTGTCCATGGAGGAGAACTCTCTCTCCCCTCCACCCTCTCTTTCACTCTTTGATTATGTTCCCAGCTGCTTTCCTCTACCACACTCTTTCACCATGATGCCCTGCTTCATCTCACTCGAGCCCGAAGAAATGGAGTCAGTTGTCTATGGACTGAGACCTCTGAAACTGTGAGCCCCCACATAAACTTTTCTTCCTCTAAAATTGTTCTTGTCAGGTCTTTGTTCACAGCAGCAAAAAAACTGACTAAAACAATAAAAATAAACGTTTTAAAAATAAAAATAACCAAATGGTGGGCTGGGGTTGTGGCTCAGCGGTAGAGCACTCGCCTAGCACGTGCGCGGCCCAGGTTCGATCCTCAGCACCACATACAAATAAACGCATTGTGTACAACTAAAGCAAATAAATAAATATTTTTTAAAAAATAACCAAATGAAAAGTGGCCAAATGTATTTCAAATTTTAGTAAAACTGATATGAGATATGTCTTCCTTACAATAATTTAAAATAGGCAATAAAGAAACAATTGGAAATAAAAATCATCTGATGTGCTCCATTCAATGAAACTTAAGTGAGGAGTAATTTGATATATAGCTACAGATTTCCAAAGGGAGGAAAAAAGAATAATTGAATCTATAATAGCAATATTATAGATTTGCAAATGAGAATCCACGAAACATCCTTTTTAAAATAGAGAATATATGTCAAAAGGGTAATTCATTTGACAAAGAAGCAAAATGATGAGAAAATGCTGGGATTGTTTTTCCCCACTCTTTTCTCTCACTTAGATAATTCATGAAAATAGGCAGGAGGGGAAAAAACCCTCTAAAATGTATAATTCTTGGATAAGAGATGATGAGTGTTTCCCATTATATGGGAAGGAACACTTTGGGAAAATGGATCTAGATGAAATTTGTTCTGCTCATCTTTAGGATTAATAAAATTGTGTAGTTTATTACAGTGGTCTTATGAAAGGAGATTAAATCTTAGGCTACAGATCCAGTCTAATTTTGTTCTTGATGCATTGCTCCCTCAGATAAGTCCTTCTCTAGGCAAGATTCCTGTCATATGTGCTGTCTAGGACTATGTTATTTCTTTAGGATAATGAACCTCAGTTCATAATTATACCACCATTTGGGCTGGAGGTATAGCTCAGTGATAGAGTGTGTGCTTAGTGTGCTTAGGCCCTGGGTTCAATCTCTAACACACACATGCCTCCAAATGCATGGACACATTTTTACCACCATTGGTGTGATTATTTGATTAATATCTGAATACCTACTTGATTATCAGCTCTATGAGAGTGTGGCCTGTGCCTGTTTATGCTCACCATAATGTTGCCAAAGCCTAAAGAGACTGAAACATAGTAAGTACTGAATAAGTATTTGTGAATAAATAAATGACGAATCAAACATTTTAAATGCAAATAATTATTTATAATAGATTCTGGGGATCGGCATTGGAAAATTTGGAGTTAATTTTTTAGGTGCTATAAGAGAGTATCTTTGAAGTATTTCTGGTGGATTTAGCAGTAGGAGATAAAATGCAGCATAGCAGAAAGAATATGAAAAACTACCAGACTTCCAGAAAAAACAAACAAACAAACCAAAACAAAACAAAACAGAAAAAAAAACCCACAACTCCTCTGGTAGATTCCTTATATAGTTGAAAGTAGTTTAGTACTTTCTGAACTCTCTGAATATTTTTCTAAAATACTGTTCCCTTTTTAAATGGTATAAAAAAGCTATATTTTTCTTGAGTAAAATATTTTCCTAACTTAGTTAATAAGATGGTTAACAGTTAATAAAAGTCTTTATAGTGTAATATTTGGAATTGGAAGCCACACTGAACCTTTCACTAAATAAATAAAGAAGTTAGATGACAGAAGAAAGCAGCTTTGCCTTACTTTTTATTTATTTATTTTTAACTTCTGTAATCGTCTGGGATTTCTCTACAGATTCTTAATAGATTTTCTATGTAAAAATTTTGACATATTTTGTAACTTTAAAATTTTTTTCAATAATTCTAGTTAAAAACAACAACAACAAAACAAACCAACAAAACAAACAAACAAAAACCACTTTTCCCCACTATCTTGTAACTTTGAAAAAAGTACTACATGAATCTTACTGTGGGTGAACAAAATTTTTATTCACTCTGAAAAACTGGGTCATCTTTGTTTTAAAATCTTTTTTTCCCTCAATCTGAAAACAGATTCAAGGGAGCAAGGCAGAAAGTTTTCTACAGTCCAGTGTGAATTTCTCTTGGGAACCAAAGAAGCAAGTAGCCAGACAACATGGTTGCACAGGTATTTCTGGTGCTTAAAAACGTGTACATTTGTAGGTTAACACTTGATTCAATGAGAGACAGAAAATGGATTCTCAGTTCTGTGGAGGAACCACAACCAAATGACTTCCCTAGAATCTGTTCATTTTTTTAAAAACTATTTTTTCAGTTGTTGATGTACCTTTACTTTACTTATATGTGGTGCTGAGAATTGAACCGAGTACCTTACTCATCCTAGGCATGTGCTTTACCACTGAGTTACAACCCCAGCTACAATTCTGTTCATTATTAAATGTATGTGTTTATCCATTTCCCAACGTACTGCTTCATTGTGGCTTTTAGATTTATGATTTTTAGTGTGAGAAAAAAAGATAATCCCCATCAGGCAAAAGAGGAGCAGGTGGCATTTCAAAAGGATTCTACTTCAGCCACGCATGAGACTGGAAGAAACCAACAGCTCAGCTTGAGGAAAACCAAGTCATACTTGAAGCAAGACAAAAATCAGAAGTAAGCTAGGAACATTTCCCTAATGATACGATAGATGTCTTACAGGTTTTCTCTCTGGCTGTTGAAAGATTTATCCAATTTAAGTAGTTATCTCTCTTACCTCATAATGCCCCTTAAAAGTTTTTGTTTCTGGGGCTGGGGTTGTGGCTCAGCGGCAGAGTGCTCGCCTTGCACGTGCGTGGCCCGGGTTCGATCCTTGATCCTCAATCCAATCCTCAGTGCCACGTAAACATAAAGGCATTGCATTGTGTACAACTAAAGTAAGTAAATAAATATCAAAAAAAGTTTTTGTTTCTGTTATTTGTTAGACTGAAAAAACTTAGTTAAAAATTACTTTATCAGCCAGGCTTGGTGGCTCAAACCTATAATCCCAGCACCTTGGGATGCTGAGGCAGGAGGATCAAGAGTTCAAAGCCAGCCTCAGTAAAAAAAAGGCGCTAAGCAATTACATGAGACCCTGTCTCTAAATAAAATACAAAATAGGGCTGGGGGTGTAGCTTAGTGATTGAGTGCCCCAGAGTTCAATCCCCAGTACCCTCTCCCCAAAAATTACTTTCTTTACCCACATCTCAGTTCTCAGATTTGGCATAATGAGTTTTGGGGGGCTTTGGGAGCCTCACTAAGTTTCCAGGGCTGGCCTTACAGGCATGAGATTGATCTATGGACCAAAATAGAATCTCTCTTTCCATGTCCACTTGAAAAGAATATGTACTGTACTATTGTTTGCTGGAGTAGTCTATAGACGTCAATTCAGAAACGTCTTTATCTTTTAATACAAATGGGGTGAGATATGAAATATTCATTGCCTTCTTCCCCAAATCAATAATGTGATATTGTAAATCCTGCCAGCTCTTTCTTCTAGCTGAAGAAGTCACCTGATTGCAATGACAGTGTTGAACAGAAAAACATTCTATCATTTAGTCTACTAATCAGCCACAGAGATTACCTGATTGGATACTTATTAAGAAATTAAATGAAGTTGCTTGTAATTCTTCAAGCATCCACAGAACTATTTAAATTAACCCTTTACTTCCTGGCATAACTTGGGTATTCTCCTGTAACATAGTGGAGCCCCAAATCCTTCTTGAAAACTGTTGACTTTAACAACCAGATATTTCAGTCAATTTCAAAGGAAGTACCTTATTTAATTATTGGCATATTAAGTACAAAAAGAAAATAGAGGTTACAGAACTATAGTCCTTTGAAAACTTGAGTATTACTTTATTGATAGTGTCATGAGGGTCTCTCTTTTTTAAAAATATTTATTTATTTGCTTTAGTTGTACACAATGCGTTTATTTTTACGTGGTGCTGAGGATCGAATCTGGGCAGTGCACATGCTAGGCGAGCGCTCTACAGCTGAGCCACAACCCCAGCCCATGAGGGTCTCTTTTTTGAGACAGGGTCTCACTAAGTTGTCCAGGCTGATCTTGAACTTGTGATCCTCCTGAGTCAGCCTCCCTAGTTGCTGGCAATATAGGCATGCACCCCTATACCTAGCTTAACAAGTTGTTTTAAAAGTATGGCTATATAAAATAGACCAATATTAAACTAGTTCTCCACTTTAATGTAAAATAAAATTCAGGATCAATGATTAAAATATCCAAGTTGATAAGTGCAAGATTATTTAAAGCACCTTTCAGTGCCTTAGGACATTTCAGACAATGGATTAAAAATTTCTCTTCCTGGGCTGGGGTTGTGGCTCAGTGGTAGAGTGCTTGCCTAGTATGCATGAGGCACTGGGTTCAATCCCCAACACCACATTAAAAAAAAAAAAAAAAAAAAACAGCCAGGCGCGGTGGCGCACGCCTGTAATCCCAGCACTTTGGGAGGCTGAGGCAGGAGGATCGTGAGTTCAAAGCCAGCCTCAGCAATGGGGAAGCACTTAGCAACTCAGTGAGACCCTGTCTCTAAATAAAATACAAAAAGGTCTGGGGATGTTACCCAGTGGTCAAGTGCCCCTGAGTTCAAAGCCAGCCTCAGCAATGGGGAAGCACTTAGCAACTCAGTGAGACCCTGTCTCTAAATAAAATACAAAAAGGTCTGGGGATGTTACCCAGTGGTCAAGTGCCCCTGAGTTCAATCCCCGGTACCACACACACACAAAAAAAACACCTAAATAAAATAAAGGTATTGGGTCCATCTACAACTAAAAATATATTTTAACAAAATCTTCTTGCTAAGTTTGAGGTTTATGGAAGTTGTGATTATATTTCATTAGAAAAAAAGATTCTTATGGAGAGAAAATAAATTTCCATAATTGTAAAACTATATTTTTATTGATAATTTTGGTTTCCTTTCATAATGAATATTCTTGAAGGTAATTTAGAACAGTTTATGTTTGTGGGTTTTTGTTTTTGCTTTTTGTTGTTGTTTTGTTTTTTTTCGGTACGAGGGATTGAACCCAGAGGTGCTTTACCATAGAGAAACATCACCAGACCTTTTTATTTTTATTTATTTATTTTGGGTACTGGGGGTTGAACTCAGGGGTACTTGACCACTGGGCCACATCCCCAGCTCTATCTTGTATTTTATTTAGAGACAGGGTCTCATTGAGTTGCTTAGCGCCTCACCATTGCTGAGGCTGGCTTTGAACTCGCGATCCTCCTGCCTCAGCCTCCTGAGCTGCTGGGATTATAGGTGTGTGCCACCACACCAAGCTCCTTTTATTTTTTGAGACAGGGTCTTGCTAAGTTTCTTAGGGCCTCACTAAATTTCTGAGGCTGGCCTTGAAATTGCAATACTCCTGCATCAGCCTCCCAAGTCACTGGGATTACAACATGAGCCACAGTGCCCAGAAGAGAATCAGTTTTTTAAAAAGAAGAAAATAGAAATCAATCATCATTTCATCACCTCAAAATAGTAACTGTGAACATTCTGATGTCTATTTGTTCAGATTTTTTTTGTCTTCTTTTTTGTAATATGTATTGTTTCAATAAAAAATGAAATAAAATGCATATTGTTTTATGCAACCCACTTTTTTCACTTAATTTATATTTAATAATTGAACATTATCTGATAATTTAATTATCTGATATTTTAACTCTCTGCTTATTGTTGGACATCTAGTTTGTTTGCAATCTATGATGAAGATACTTATTAGATGTTACTTATATAGAAGACATGAAAAATGTTTAATATTTCTTCCACTGAATTTATGGGATAGAAATATTTTTGATTTTGGAGAGGAAATTGCAAGTCAAGATTAGATTTAGATACAATTTTATTTAGCAACACTTACATAGAACTTACTACCTGTCTGACACTATTCTAAAAACTTTAGAACTATTAATTAATTGAATCTTTTTAATAACTATATGAGGCACATTTCCCTTTTTACAGATGGGAAAATGAGGCACAGAGAGCTTAGGCAACTGGTCCAATATTACCCAGGTAGTAAGAGGTGGAGCTAGATGTTCATCTGGGTCCTTGCTCTTAACCATTCTCTTACAAAGCCTCTGTCTGTTGTTTTTCTGAGCCATTTTAGAAATGAGGTTTGCGGTGTTAACTCCATGTATAGAGGTATCCCTGAAAGAGAATTTGATGGGCATGGGGGAGGATTTTGAAATCAAAGGAACCCAGAACTTCACAGATGGGCACAGAATGCTGGGCATTCTTTTGTTAGAATAAAAGAATAGAAAGAAAGCCTCATCTGAAGAAGTTGGTAACACCCTCTATTCAAATCGTTTGCGATTTTATAATGCAGTTTTCAAATCATAGTTATTTGGCAGAATGTAATTTTTTTCTCTTTCCTTTCCCCATTTTACTGTGAAGTAAATCCAGTTTATATACTTCATAACAAAAGAAAACTGCATTGACAGTGATGTGCTCTCTTAAATGTTGGCCCAAAAGTTTGGCTTTAATGTAGTTAATCCTAAGAAATCCTGTTCTCATAGAGAAACAACTACATAGTGTTGCTTGCTTTCCATCAAACTAGTGAATAAATTAAAAGATTAATTCACAATCGGTCAATCCTGAAAGCAGCCTCAAAACAGACAGTTAAAAACCAGGAAAGACTTGCCCATTGTCGAAATGAAACAGGATAGCAGAAGCTAAAGAAGAGCACCGTAAGCAGGACTCTGTAACCAGAAGGATTAGTTGTTCTGAGGAAGAACAAAGGCCCCTCCTTGTCCTCCCAGAGGCTGCCCTTCTATGGGGAATTTTGCTACAGCTCCTTTTTGCTATAGGGCCTGGAGTTCTCAATGGTGTTTAAAACGTTCAGCACAAATTGTATGATTTAATTCTGATGAGTTAAATAAGCCCAGTCAGTGGTGAACTAGGAGAAAAGGAAATATAACCCGATAGTGGAACAGGGGAGGAATCACCCAGTAAATGATAATTGGGGCTGAGGCATATGTATCTTACATCACTTAGAGTTTAGAGATATGTTGATTCTAAATTAGAAGCAAATACAGGAAAATTAGATTTGTTGAACTGAAAAGATTATTTTGCTGGATTTCATTGAAAGTTTTGCATAGGGGAAGAGCCTGTTTCCATAATACCTTAGCTGAGTCCCCAGTTATCAAAGAGGACCATGCTGGAACTTTACTGTGCTGAGTAGGGCAAGGTGTGGTTGCTTCTCTGTTGCACTGTTGAAGACGGGGAGGGGTCTGGAGGACTAGAGAAGGTTCTTCCCCGGCAAAAACTCTCTGTAGGTAATGTCACCCACTGCTAGCTGCTGTCCTCACCAATCAGCATTCAGCAAGTTAGAAGAACCAGACATACTCCAAGCAGTCTAAAAGAAGGTGAAAAGAAGACGTGACTGAAAAACTCTAAATAAATCAGACTTAAGTTTGGTCCATGTAACATAAATAGGCAGTTTAGTTTCACCACCATGCTGATTACATGGCAAATCTGTGAGGTTGATGCTGCTTGGTGTTGCTATTCGGGAATTTTCTCTAAACCGAAGACAGTGGAAGCAACATATCCCGCACAGATCTAGATTTATCCTGTAAGTGACCTTGAAACTGACACAAATCACAATCTGAGAACTTGTGAAGGGAAACCAAACATATTGAAGACACTCAAGAAGATATCTAAGCAAGTATTTTCAAAAAGATGCTTAAAAACTGTTACTTTGTAGCCAGGTGTGGTGGTACTGCCTGTAATTCCAGAGCTTGGGATGTTGCAGCAGGAGGATCTCAAGTTCAAAGTCAGCCTCAACAAAAGTGAGGTGCTAAGCCAACTCAGTGAGACCCTGTCCTTAAATAAAATACAAAATAGGGTTGGGGATGTGGCTCCAGTGCTTAAGTGCCCCAGAGTTCATTCCCTGGTACCCATCCCCCTAAAAAAACTTGGTACTTTATTTAAAAAAAATGGGTGGTGGTGGTGGTGATCCTTTTATTCATTCACTCATTCAGCAAATATTTATTGTATACTAAGTGCCAGGAGTATTCAGAAGTAAAATGGGTCCTGGATCTTTTGTTACTTTTTTTTTTTTAATTGTTTTTAGTTGTAGGTGGACACAATACCCTTATTTTATTTTATTTAAGTGGTGCTGACAAGAACCCAGGGTCTCACACATGCAAGGCAAGCGCTCTACCACTGAGCCACAGCCCCAGCGCCTGGATCTTTTGTTCTTTAGAGCAAATGCTGTGGAAGCAGAGTCAGACCTGCCCATCCTGTTGGGACCAGGGCTTTGGCTTTGGTTGTGACTTCTACTTGAAGCCTAGAAATCAATAACTGATAAACTTTATGGCAACAAAATACAATAGCAGCTACTGTCTATTACTTCTTATTAAGCGCTTTGTATATGTGATCTCTTTTAAATTCTTACAGCGAGCAGGCCACCTACAGGGTACCTGTGCAAACTGGAACTAGATACTTATCCTGAGGGGCCTCAGACCCAGGAAACAGATTCGGGATCCCAGAAGATGGAATAAGATGAAAGACATGGTTGGGATAGTAAACATGCTTTATTTAGAGGTGTCAGTAGCCTCTAGCCCGATTCCAACTCCATCTTCAGCCCCCAGCCAGTACCATTTTGCCCTCCTGAATCCTTTCCATAGGCCTTTTAAAAAATATCCAAGACAAAGAAGACACGTTGCCAACAGGTTACATTAATGGGCACACGCTTACAAGCAAATGTTTATGACCTTGAGTACATATACCAGACCAGAGTATTTATAACTTTGACTGCACATTAAACACATAGCCTGATGGAGGTCTCAGCGAGAGAGACTAACTACAGCCGTTTGGTACACTTAGGTGTGGTAGATACTCAGAGATTTGAGCCCAAGTGGGATGTGAGCCCTTCTCACCTCCTCCACAAGGCACTGTTCAAGTCACAGGCTGCACAACTGTACTTGACAGGCCTGTCAAGAACCTAGTTAAGGTACCATCAACCTTGTTTGACAAAGAAGGAAACAGATTTAGAGAGGTTAAATAATTTTCCAAAGTCATATACTCAAGGCCTTGACTCAAAGCTGCCTTTGTTTGTTTCCGAAGCACTGTCATCCTTTCACTATTTCAGTTTGCCTTCTTGTTGTTTTGCCAAGGCTGACCATGTTCCCCCTTGATGGGGCAGTAATAACAATTCTCAAAGAGCCTGTTGCTTCTTTTTATTTTTTTAAGTTGTTGTTAGGCCTTTATTTTATTCATTTACTTATATGTGGTGCTGAGAATCGAACCCTGTGCCGACCTGTGATGAGTGCTCTACAACTGAGCCACAACCCCAGCCAGAGCCTATTGCTTCTTATGTGCAGACAATGTTGGAAGACTCCCCCTTCTATGTTCTCCTGCTAGCATTGTTAATAGCAGCTAAATGCTTACCTGTTTCTTCCTTCTGGTGTAATTTAAATCCAGGTAGTTCAAACAAACACTTAATATAAATGTTATTTTTAAACTCTTTATAAATCTTGTGGGTAAAAATAATACACATTTAATAGTTAATATGTAGGACCAGGATGTAGCTCAGAAGTATGGTGACTATCTAGCATGTGTAAGGCCATGGGTTTGATTCCCAGCACAAGAAAGAAGGAAAGAAAGGGGAAAGAAAGACTATATATGTAAATGTATATAAAGGCAATCAAATGATTTTTTAAAAAGCAACTTCCATTGTTTCTGTATGGTTTATCCCCAAAATGTTCATATGCTGTAGGTATGGTCCTCAGTGTGAAGGAGTTAAAAAGTGGCGGAACCTTTTAGAGGGGGAGCCTAGTGGCAGATGATTAGAGAATGGGGTACCATCTTTGGAAGGAATAAGTGCTCATCTCTTGGAATGCTCATCTCTCTAGTTCTTGAGGAATTGGATCAGTACTCATATGAGGGGATTGTTGCCAAAGAGCCTGGCGTCTCCCTTCCACATACATCTATTCACTACTCTTCCATGGCCTTCTATCATGTGATACCATGTTGTGACACACCAGAGAGCCCTCACTAGATACTGGCATTATGCTGTTAGGACTTTCCAGCCACCAGAATCATGAACCAAATAAATCTTTTTTCTTTATAAAGTACTCACTGTCGGGCTGGGATTATGACTCCATGGTAGAGTACTCACTTAGCATGTGCAAGGCCCTGGGTTCAGTCCTAAGCACCACATAAAAATAAATAAAGGTATTTTGTCCACTACATCTAAATATATATACATATACATATGTATATATATATTTGAAAAGTACCCACTCTCAAGTATTTTGTTATAGCAGCATGAAACAGACTAAGACAGAAGCCTTCCCATAGAGAGAATTTGCCTTCACTGCTGTCTTTCCCCACATCACTATCTTTTAAGTTCACCCTTGAATGGAAATGATGTGAACAACATTCCATTACCAACATGTACCAACTTCATCAAGCTAACCCTCTGTGAATTGTGCTTAGGTAATTCTTCTGCTTGCCAGTCTTAGGGAACCACCATGAGGCCATAGTGAGAACCAAGGGAGAGATGTCAATCAGAATGGCAGTAGAGGCATCACAGGGTCTGGCCGCCTTTATTGCAGCTGCACCTTCTTAAGCAAATCTCTTATAACTTGGGGCTTTGAGATCATCCAGCTCATGATGAGCTATTCTGGTCATATGGTCATTTGATGTCTCATAGTGAGGAACTAACTATATCAGGGCCCAGTAGCCTCCAGGAGCTGCACTTTGAGTGAGGTGTAGTTCTTTGTAGCAGATGTCAATAGAACTGCTTTGATGACCTAGGGGTCTTCCTGTTGGGACTAGCCAAAGGACTCATGTGGTATCTTTTTATTCCACAGATGCCCTGGCTGTCATGGGATCCACTTCGTTGTATGGCCCAAGCAGCAAGTCTGCTTTTACTGAAAACTGGGCCTGTTCCAGAGTATTTTCTTGTTCTTGATTCTAGTCCAAAGCCAGCAATTCTCCAAGTCACCTTATAAATGGGTTGAAGCAGTGTACAACAATGTGAAATATTCTGCAAGCAAAACCTAAAGAAGCTTACTTAACAAATGGTATGTTTCTGTCTTACAGGTAAGAAGTAAAAGATGAAGTAACCACCCTTAAGTTTGTAAAGGGATATCTGTGCATGTCCTGCACTAATCTGGTAGGACTCTAGATCTTCATAGGGTTGATTTTTCACTCTCTGGCTTATGTTTTAGTAAGGCATCTATAGTACATGCCACCTCTCATTCATTAACAGCTATCTTCAAAATAGTGGGAAAATGTGATTTTTTTTTTTTTTTTTTTTTTTGGAATGTAAAGATAATAGATGTCCTTGTATCCCAAAATGGGAGAATTCCACCCTGGAAAGCAGTATGGAGATCCCTCAGAAAACTTGGAATGGAACCCCTATTTGACCCAGTTATACCACTCCTTGGCATATACCCAGAGGATTTAAAATCAGCCTACTATAGTGATGAAGGCACATTAATGTTTAAATGTTTACAGCAGCTCAATCCACAATAGCCAAGCTATGGAACCAACCTAGGTGCCCTTCAACAGATGGATGGATAAAGAAAATGTGGTATATATACACAATGGAATATTACTCAGCTATAAAGAAGAATGAAATTATGGCATTTTCCAGTAAATGGATGGAACTGGAGACTATCATGCTAAGTGAAATAAGCCAGTCCCAAAACACCAAAGGCTGAATGTTCTCTCATATTGGATACTAACACATAATAAGTATGGCAGTGTGTGGGTGGAGGATAATAGATGTTCATTGGATTAGACTAAGAGGAATGAAAGGAAGGGAGGGGAGATAGGACTAGGAATGACAGTAGATGGACAATAGTGAGGCCCATTTTATATGGCTCTCTAGAGGGATTTCTAGAAAGAACACATCTGTTTCCCACAGTGGTGATAAACTTTTTACACACCCTTCATTTCTTTTTCCTTCTAGCTCAATTTTACTTTTCCACATCCCTACTCCTATTCCCTGAGATTGCTGACTGAAATTAACTAACTACATGCAAATTCTTGTCATAGGGTCTGCTCTGAGTATGATGTAGAACTTTTAAATATAGAATTTATGCCTGTTGTTATAGAAAATCAGAAAACACTTCTAGGTATTTAAAAGAAAAATTCATGCAAGATCCTACTAGCCAGACATAAACTTTCTAGACTGTTGTCTATGCATATACTTTCATTGTGTGTGTGCGTGTGTGTGTGTGTGTGTGTGTGTGTGTGTAGCATACTCTTCTACTTACTATAAAAGTATATGTATAAAAGTATATATAAAAATATATAAATAAAAGCATGCTTTTTAAGTTGTAGATGGACACAGTACCTTTATTTTAATTATTTATTTTCATGTGGTGCTGAAGATTGAACCCAGGGCCTCACAAGTGCTAAGCAAATGCTCTACCACTGAGCTACACAGTAGTATGCATATACTTTTTTTAAAAAAAAAAATGGGACTACAGTTTTTTTAAAAAAAACTTGCTCTTATCTTATATATTATAAACATCTTTTTATGTGCCTCTTTGTGATTAAAAAAAATAACTGCAAAAGCTGGGCATGGTGGCCCACTAGACTCTAAATTCTGTGGCCTGATATTGTCTGATATTAAATTGCTGTTTCATAAATGTTTGTTGAAATGATTCTTAAAAACTGAGTTTAAAGTCAGATGTGGAGGTGCATGCCTGTAATTCCAGTGACTTGGGAGGCTGAGGCAGGAGGATCACAAGTTTGAGGCCAGCCTGGGTAATTTAGTGAGACTCTGTCTCAAAAATAAAAAAGGCTGGGGGTGTAACTTTGTGATAGAGTGCTTGCCTAACATGTGTGAGGCCCTGGGTTTGATCTTCAGACCCCCCCCCCCAAAAAAAAATACTGTATTAGTGTAAGTACTCTATCATATAGTGCTACCACATTTGGTTCAAACCAGTCTCTCACACTTACACACTTACACATTACATTGTTTCCCAGTTGTTTTTGTCAGCTTTGCATTGTTGTGACCAAAAGTTTTGACAAAAACAAGTTAGATGATTTGGCGCATGTTTCAGAGGTTTCAGAGTTTCAGTCCACAGTCAGTTAACTCCACAGCTCTGGACCCAAGTTGAGGCAGAACATTATGGCAGAGGGAAGCAGCTCAGGACATGGAAAGCAGGAATCAGAGAGAGCTCCATTCACCAAGGACAAAATATAAACCCCAAAGGCACACACCATCTCTTCTAGCCATACCCCACCTGCCTACAGTTACCACCTAGCTAATTCATATCAGTGGATCAATCCACTGATTAGGTTACAGCGCTCATAATCTGATTGTTTCACCTCTGAACATTCTTGCATTGTCTCACACATGAGCTCTTGGGGGCTACCTCATATCCAAACCATAACACCAGATTTGTTATTCTAATGCAGTGCTCTGATTTGTATACTTAAAAGTATTTAAGAAATATCAGTATATCATAATGATTGAAAGTACAGCTCTGAAGTCAAACTAATGGATTAAAATATTCTGTTACATAATTTGAAACAAGTTGCTTAACTTCTCTAAGCCTCAGTGTCCTTGTGTAAGAATGTAATAATAATAAATAATAATAATAATAATAATAGGTGATATACATCATAAGAGTGCTATAAACATTCAAAGTTAATTTGTGCAAAGCACTTAGAATAATGCCTATGGAACAATAACTGTTCAATAAAAGTTAGCCATTATTACAAATTACTTCCTTAGGATTAGTTCCTAGGAGTAGATTTTCCTGGTCAAAAGGTACATGTTTTTGAGGTTTTGATATAAGTTGCCAAATTAGGCTGTATTAATAATCATAAGTAAATATTCATATCGTAGCTCAAATCAATAATATTTATATGGATACAAATATATGAACTGTTTTTAATACAAGAGGATAAGCATAAATATTTTTAAAAATCACATATTTTGATTTTGGAAAAAGTATCCAGAGTTGTCTAGTTAAAATCTTTTACCAGTGAGGATAGGCTTGCACATGCTGTGGTGACAAACAATTCCATTAACTCAGTAATTTAAAACAACAAAGGTTATTTCTCCCTCATGCTACCTGCCCCAGTGTATTTTAGTGTAGTGGTGGTAGAAAGGAGGGTATCTACTACTTAGAAGTCCTGCACTCAGGCTAATCAGGGTTCCATCTGGTTAGAAGCTTCCATGATCCATAAAGCAGGAAAAAGGGACAGTGGCAAAACACAGACTGACTTTGTAATAGCTTCAGCCTGATCCTGACTCATGTTAGTTCAACTTGTCTTTCACTTGTCAAACAAACTATGGCCAAACCTGCCTCCACAGTTTGGAGAACTATACTCCTATGTACTCAGGAGAGAAGAAACAGGGTGTATTTGTGAACAGTCTTAATGAGTACAGGCAAATGGACTTCTTTTTGGGTTATTGTCACTTTTTAAATTTGATTATTATTTATTTTTTGAAATAGGCAATATATAGTCACATGGTTCAAAATTCAAAAGGGATCTGGGGGTGTAGTTCAATGCAGTGTGCTTCTCTAGATGTGGAGGCCCTGGGTCCTATCAACAGCACTCTAAGAAAAAAGAGAGAGAGAGAGAGAGAGAATTCAAAAGGTGATAAATGTTATAGAGTAAAAAGTCAATATCCTACCATCTTTTTCCTTACTTGGAGCCAACCAATGTTAACAATTGTCTTGTTTCAACTGGAGATGTTCTGTACATATACTGTATGTATTAGTAAATACTGTGTGTGTGTTGGCTCTTCTCTTTTTGCCTTCAGACCCATTGTCTACCTGTTATAGTTCTGATTAGAAGTGTTCCCCAAAGGCTCCTGTATTAATGTAGGAATGGTTTGAGATGAAATAATTGGATTGTGAGAGCTGTAACCTAATCAGTCCCTCCTAGTTTGAATTGGCTGATTGAGAAGTTACTGTAGGAATGTGGGGCATAGCTGGAGGAGGTGGGTCACTGGAGGCTGGCCCTGGAAACATTATTCTTCCTCCCCCTTGTTTATCTCTCTGTACTTCTTGGCCCTTCATCAGCTGACAGTTTTCCTTCTCTGGAATGTCCCGCATGAGGTGCTGCCCCCACCTTGGACCCACAGCAAGGAAGCCAGTCATTTGTGCACTGAGACCTCTGAAAATGTGAGTCCCAAATAAACTTTTCTTCTCTAAATTGTTTTTGTCATATACTTTGGTCACAGTGACACAAAACTACAACAAAAACAAGGGGATGGCAAGCCGGGCGCGGTGGCGCATGCCTGTAATCCCAGCACTTTGGGAGGCTGAGGCAGGAGGATCATGAGTTCAAAGCCAGCCTCAGCAATGGCGAGGCACTTAGCAACTTAGTGAGACCCTGTCTCTAAATAAAATACAAAAAAAGGGCTGGGGATGTGACCCAGTGGTCGAGTGCCCCTGAATTCAATCCCCGGTACCACAAAAAAAAAAAAAAAAAAAAAAAAAAAAAACAAAAAAAAAAAAACAAGGAGATGGGTCCTTTGGTTTTCTATCCCCTTTTTCTCCCTCCATACTTCTGACTCTAATATGGATTCTCTGTTACCACGGTAGCCAACAGTCTCAGAACACAGACTTCTGACAGTTGCACTTCTTAGTTACTGGAGTCAGTATTTGAACACAACCCCAGCCCACTTCAATATATTTTTAATCTTTGATCCAAGAATCCAACCTATAGGACTATGAAAAGACAGGCAGAAATTTGTGGGTGTCATGTTGGACAGCATGGAGTCACTGTACCTGCTGTGAAGCAGAGGTGGACCCCAGTGTCTGAGCAGATGAGCAATGGGAGAGGGAGGACAGCCAGGAAAGGAGCTGGGGAAGATGGGTGGGGAAAATGCCAAGGAGCATTGAGACAGGCAAAAGAGGGGAGGAGCAAAGAGAAGGACTAATGATAACACAAACAAGTGTGTGTGTGTTTAATGATTAATGAGTACCAAAACTTTGCACTTACACTTGGCTATTTTTGGTAAAAAATTAAATCAGATATCCATAAATGCCTAGATATTGAGTCCATTGCTGCGGACACTGTGTGTCTCTACTCATCCTCTTTGTCTGGGCAGATACAAAGCCAGGAGACTGGCACCAAGGAAAACTCCTCAGTCTCATCAGAGGAGTCAAAGGAGGGGGACGTGCCCTCAGACACCAAAACAACATGCTGTCTGAATTTAATGTTTGGCTTCCAGTGGCTCAGAAAGTGGCTGGTCTCCTCCCTGCCAGGGAGCAAGGGCCCTGGGAGGGCCAACAATGGCCCCCTTCTGTTGGCACTACAGAGAAGACATTTGTTTGGAAGCAATAGGATCCTACCTCAATAGTTCCCCTAGTTAGGAAACCCTATATACCTAGAATTTTAATTGTTTTGATAGACCCTATTGTACAATTACCATAGTTTTATGTTTTCCCAATAAACAAATGTTCTTTTTCTTCATCTCTTCCTGCTCTTCCATCATAACATCTGGGCCCATGTTGAAAGTTCGTATATTGACTAGTAGACTGAAGTGGATTCTCAGGACATTTTAGGGAGTATTATGCTTCCTAACCAGAAGGCATTTCTTTCTCTCTCCCTGTACCCCTTCTTCCTGTATTTAACTCTATTTAATCTATGATTTCATGCATTTTAACCTCTTTTACCATTAACTCATACCTGCCCTGTCAGAAGGCAGCAGGACACCTGTGCCTCCCACATGGCAGGATGGTATTGGTGGAACTTCTGGGTCTTGAGCAAGTGGCAGTGGGCAGTGAGTCACTGGGAAGTCCATTTGATCAATGGTGTTCAGACACTCAGAAAGCAGTTCTGATCATCCTGGGGAACCAGACTTTTCTCTTATGTGGTTTTAACACATTCTGGCATGTTGGTTGGTTCTAGCAAGTTGGCTGGCATAGTGGCCCATGGAGGAGGAAGGTGAGGGCTGGAAATACAGCTTACCCTCCCTAAAGCTTGGCTGCCTTCACTCAGACATCACAGGGTTTTGGAGAGTATGAATGAGATAAAGGAAGCACTTGATAAATACTGTGGCTGTTGGTGGTGTCATGTTCCTGAGGATCTTCCAGGAAGACTTGATTCAACATGTATCCAAGGGAGAGATTCGGAGTCAACTCTCATTGAACTATTTCTCCGCACTGAAACCATTTTACCAAAACTTAAGGTTTTCAGTAGATCTTGATTTAATCAAGTCCTCTCTCAACCCACTGTCCTGTGCTCTCTGAAATTCCTTTACAAGTGTCATTAAAATTGTCCCTACAGGTCAACTTCTTTGAGGATGGCTGGACTCATCCTTCTTGCTGATTCTTCCTTTGTGGCCAATTCACACAGGAATTTTCCACCATCATCTTCCTCACTCCCCCACAGGGTCCCTCAAAAGTCCTCCTCCTCCAGCTCTTACTACCACCCTGTGTGACCGTCGTCATTCACATTGTGAAAAGCCTGTGAGTGTTTAGTGTTAGAGGGCTTCCTTTCCTCACTTTCATCCTCCTTATCTCCTTCCTCCCTTCCACAGACACTAAGCACATAGAAACCTCACTAGCTTAACATACCACAAAAAGATGTCTGGATCTTTGGGCTCAAGGGGCTACTTATTCTAGAGTTAAAGCTATCTAAACCTATGATCATAGGGGTTATGGGTGAGAGTAGTCTGTAGCAGGTGTAAGAAGTGTACTAAAAAAGAATAATTGAGCAAGAGAGGGTTAATTTTGAAAGTTTTAATTAAAAAAACACATAAAGTCCATTTACACTGGTATTTTTTTCACTGCATTTTTTGTTAAAATACATATGAAGTTTATTTTTATGTATACAATTCAGATGTGTTGAGTGTATTCCTACCTCCGTATGGTTTTTTGTTTGTTTGTTGTGTTTTTTTGGGTAGGTTAATGGCATTGAACTCAGGGGCACTCAGTTACTGAGCCACATCCCCAGCTCTATTTTGTATTTTATGTAGAGGGTCTCACTGAGTTGCTTAGCGCCTCACTTTTGCTGAGGCTGACTTTGATCTCCTGTTCCTCCTGCCTCAGCCTCTGAACTGCTCAGATTATAGGTGTGGCCACCATGCCCGGTTCCATATATTTTATCCCCAAAGTAAAGCAATTTATTAATATGAAATACCATTAAAACACACACAAAATAAACATCAAGTTGAGAATAGTGCTCATGAGGGAAGGTGAGGAAAAAAACGGAAAAGCAAGGGGGAAATCAGGGTCCTAGATTTATCTATAATATGGTTTTATTGAAAAGTAATGAACCAAATACTGCAAAACATATGCTTTAATGTATTTTTCTTTTACCTTTTTGTCTTGGCCTCAGTTTACACTTCCAGAGAAGTTGCAAACATCCTGATGGGCATCCATAGATCTCTCAGCCCACTGCTCCAATGTTGACATCTTACACAACTAGCACCATGAGCAGACCAGGATGTTAACACTGGTGCAACACCATTAGGTAACACAAAGACAGTACTGGAATTGCCCCAGTTCTTCCACTAATGCCTTTTAGCTACTCTAAGTTCTTATTAGAAACACAAGTTGCACTTAATTGTACCTTCCCCTGAGTCACCTGCAGTCTGTGACAAGACCTCAGTCTTCCCTTACTTTTCATGACCTGACTATGATCAGATATTTGGTCAAATGTCCCACAGCTGGAGTTTTCCATCATTTTACCATAACTGAAGTAAGAGCATGCATGTTGGCAAGCATCCCCAGAAGATTTGTTGAGCCTTCTGTGCATTGTATGACAGGTTCAGAAAGTCTCTTTTTATACTTTAAAGCATAACATAATTTCAAAAATGGAAGCCAGGCGCAGTGGTGCATCCTGTAAGCACAACTACTCTGGTGACTGAAGCAGAAGGATTACAAGTTCAAGGTGAGCCTGGGCAAGTTGGCAAGACTCTGTCTCAAAATAAAATAAAAAGAGCAACTGGAAGCCGGGCGCGGTGGCGCACGCCTGTAATCCCAGTACTTGGGAGGCTGAGGCAGGAGGATCGCGAGTTCAAAGCCAGCCTCAGCCATGGCGAGGCACTTAGCAACTCAGTGAGACCCTGTCTCTAATAATATACAAAAATGGGCTGGGGATGTGGCCCAGTGTTCGAGTGCCCCTGAGTTCAATCCCCGGTACCAAAAAAAAAAAAAAAAAAAAAGAGCAACTGGAGGAATAACTCAGTCGTACAGGGCTTATTTAGTGTGTAGAGGGTCCTGGGTTTGATCCCTGACACTGCAAAAGAAGGAAGAAAGGAAAGAAGGAAGGAAGGAAGGAAGGAAGGTAGGAAGGAAGGTAGGAAGGAAGGAAAAGAGGGAGGGAGGGTAAAATATGTAATCTGAAATATCTAGAGAAGCAAAATAAATGGGAGATTTTAGGCCAGGCATGGTGATGCATGCCTGTAATCCCAGCAGCTCAGGAGGCTGAGGCAGAAGGACTGCAAGTTCATAGGTGGTCTCAGCAACTTAGGAAGGTCCTAAGCAACTCAGTGAGACCCTGTCTCTAAATAAAATCATTTTTAAGAAAGAATGGGATATGGCTTAGTAATTAAGCATCCCTGGGTTCAATCATAAGCCAAAAAAATAAAAAGATAATAAAAGTTAAAAAGAGGACCTGGGGTTGTGGCTCAGTGATGGAGCACTTGCCTCTCACACTTATGAGGCACTGGTTTCAATCCTTAGCACCACATAAAAATCAGTAAAAGTAAAATAAAGGTATTGTGTCTATCTACAACTAAAAATATATTTTAAAAAGTAAAACACATAGAAGATTGTATTCATAAAGACAGAAATTTTACAAGGAATTGGCTCATGCTGTTACGGAGGCTGAGAAGTCCAGGGCCTGCCATCTGCCAACTGGAGACCCAGGAGGGCCAATGGTAATGTTCTAGTCTGAGTCTGAAGACTGAGGAGCAGAGAACTGATGGGACAAGTTCCAGTCCAAGTCCAGAGGCAGGGGAAGACTGATGTCCAAGCTCCAGGACAGTTGGGCAGAACAGTCTTATGTTTCATTCAGACCTCCAGTGGACTTGGATGAGGCCCACCCAGTCTGGGGAGGCCAATCTGTTTTACTATGTCTACTGGGACAAATTTATTTGTTTGTTTGTTTTTGTAATGGGGGTTGAACCCAGAGTTGCTTAACCACAACATCCCCAACCCCCCCACCCCCATTTTTTTTCCTGACTATTTTCAAAGTTTCATCAATACTGTGGTTTTGCTTTTTATTTTTTTTACAAATATATATGAAGAATCTGATTTGTGCAAGGCTCTGGATGCAAAACTATTCGCACAAATTGGAAGAGAGAAGCCCTGCATTCCCATACTCAGAACAAGGGAGTACTGGGTGCGAGCCACAGGAGGGAATAAAGTGTTACAGGAGCTCCAAGTTTAAGGCCAGGTTGGACTGATTCTGCAAAGCTTAGGTGCTGCATATCACTGGGATGGAAAAATCAGCATGTTCAGAGGCAGCTGGAGAAAATCACAAATTTAATGCCAGTTTAGTAAGAATTAAGCTTTTGATATAACAATTATGTAACTACATAAATAATCTCAAAAAGTAGATCATTCACAAATAGAGAAGTACAAAAGATGAGTTAACATATCCAAAGTCATGTAGTTTTAGAGCTAATTTCTTATTACATAATTAAAAAAATATTGATTAGAACAAATACATGAAAAAATGTTCAACATCACTGGCAATTAGAGAAATGCAAATCAAAACTACTCTCAGATTTCATCTCACTCCAGTCAGAATGGCAGTTATCAAGAATACAAGCAACAATAAGTGTTGATGAGGATGTGGGGAAAAGGAGCACTCATACATTGCTGGTGGGACTGCAAATTGGTGCAGCCAATCTGGAAAGCAGTATGGAGATTCCTTAGAAACCATGGCATGGAAGCACCATTTGACCCAGCTATCCCATTCCTTGGTCTATACCCTAAAGACTTAAAAACAGCGTACTACAGTAACACAGCCACTTCAATGTTTATAGTGGTACAATCACAATTGCTAAACTGTGGAACCAACCTAGATACCCTTCAATAGATGAATGGATAAAGAAACTGTAGTATATATACACAATGGTATATTACTCAGCATTAAAAGAGAATAAACTTATGGCATTTTCAGGTAAATGGATGGAGTTGTTAGAACATCATGCTAAGTGAAGTAAGCCAATCCCAAAAAACCAAAAGCCGAATGTTCTCTCTGATAAATGGAGGAGGGGGAGGGGAAGGAGTGTGGGGAGAATGGAGGAACTTTGGACAAAGGGGAGGGTGGAAAGGGGAAGTGGCATGGGGGTAGGAAAGATGGTGGAATGAGATGGACATCATTACCCTAGGTACATGTATAACTGACTGCACATGTGGTGCCACTCTACATTATTTATAACCAGAGAAATGAAAAGTTGTGCTCCATTTGTGCACAATAAATTGAAATGCATTCTGTTATCATGTATAACTCATCAGAACAAATGAAAAAATTAAAAAAAATTGATCAGGGTACTTCCTGTGAACCAGGCACTGCGGGCAATGCAAAAGCATAAAATGTGGTCCCTGTCATTAGTTTATACTATGAAGATTCAAGATGTCAAGTAAAGGCAAATGTATGTTACTATCATCCTCTGCCCTTTTCTTTGGTTGAGACACTTCAGGCACATCATCTCCTGTAGCTGCAATCTTAGGCTTCTTGTTATCCCACTAAATTCTGAAAAACATGCTGTTTCCTGAAGAAACTCCTTTCTTCAGTGCTTCAGGCCAGTTGGGAGTCTCCAAGTAAGTGGACTGGATTTCAAATACTTGATTGATGGCCAATAGCTCTGAATGATAGTTTTTCCCATTCTGGAGCCTGACCATGAGTTCCTAGTTCGGCAAGCAGGCTGATTTGACAGAATACTTCTGGGCCTTTTGAAACGTCACCTTCTTCTGAATGCTTTCACCCACAAGGACATAAACTTTGTTCAGGTTAACATCTTGAAGAGCGCGTTCTGAGTCAGGAGTCAGGTACACAACAGTTTCCAGGGGAAATAAACTAAAGCAGTCTTCTTCTGTTATGTCCAGCAGGTAACTAGAAAATCCATCCTTCATCCTCAAACATTCTTCATAGAGGGGGCTGTGTGTCATGAATCCAGTGAGGCAGACCACAAGGGCCTGTCCGTCCACTCTTTTGTTTGAACCATACAACCTTTGGATCTGTCCATCCAGCCTATTTACTTCCTTCTTTAACATGTGATGGATCATATTCAAATTGATACACAGTCTTGGTCCTGAGTGTTTGGCCTCCAAGAGTTTCTCTTTGGTTAAGACTCTCAGAAAGTGTTTGCTGTGCTGGGGGCAGATGCCTGGATTTTCTGCACGATAGGCTTTACTTCTTTTTCTTGCTTTCTTTTGTTCTTTGCTGCAACTATCTTTTCCCAGTGTCTGTTTTCTCTGGACATTTTTCAAGTACCACGTTGTACTGCTTGTGGGGAGGGGCTCCCTGTCTGGGCAGTCACATTCTACATCAATCTGCAGAACCTGGAAGCTTTCAGAGAGTCCATCTTCACCTAAGTTCACTAGGATGCCTTCTTGCCCCTGCAAATATGGTGACTCTATTCTCGGAACAGTCCCTTCCAATTTCCAGTCCATGTGATTAGCCCTCAAATTCCAATGAAAGGTGAAAATTCAAATCACTTAAGCAAATCCCCCTAATATTTTACATCTTTTATTCATTTTGTTGATTGGTTGGTTTTTTTTTGTTTTTCCCTTTTTTTTTTTTTTGTGGAGCTGGGGGTGGGAATCAAGAGCCTCCCACATGCTGGCTAAGTGCTCCACCAGTACCAGAACACCCAGACTCCAGGCCCAGGAGCACCTGGTCCTGCCTGCCCAGCAGGCCACAAGCAGAGGGAGCAGCAGGAAGGGGTAACACTAAGAAGGCAGCCTTCCAGCGAGAGCACACTGGCACTCCCAGGCTGAGCCTAGCAACTCCTATCCCACCCAGAAATGAGCACCCAGCATACCTTCACAGCCCTTTTGAATGTTTTATTTAGAGACAGAGTCTTTCTGAGTTGCTAGGGGCCTTGCTAAGGCTAGCTTTGAAATTGTAATCCTTCTGCCTCAGCCTCCCAAGCCACTAGGATACAGGAATGCCCGACCACACCTGGTTCACTGGTATAAATATTAATCTCATCTAGAAACAACCTCCCAGACTCACCCAGAATGATGCTTAACCAAATATCTGGAATCCCATAGTCCATTGAGTTGACATCTAAAATCAACCATCATGTTAGCTTAACTTATAAATTAGAAACTTCTTCTATGTATTTAGGTTCCAAGTTCCATTAAGTCAAGTGGATTTCAGGAAGTGTTCTGACTCTTAAAGTCACTATAAGTACTGACTTTAGGCCTAAAGCATAGATCCACAATATATTATCATTTTTATATACCTCAAGATTTGTTATGATCTTGCTTCAAGAGAAGGCAGTTTATGCCATTTTAGATAATGAAACTATAATCTAAACGAGCTAGACCAGCAAGTCTGATTAAGGCCCTAAGAAAGAAATGAACACTACAGGTATTGTGAAGGAGGACCCTCAAACCCCTACTTTGTTAGGAGAGGCAAAAGCTCAGGTTTTTTTAAAAAATATTTTTTAGATGTTGATAGACCTTTATTTTGTTCATTTATTTATATGTGGTGCTGAGACTTGAACCCAGTGCCTCACACATGCTAGGCAAGTGCTCTACCACTGAGCCACAACTCCAGCCCAAAAGCTCTGTTTTCATTTAGAAGTGAATGCACTTCCCAGCATGGCATCCAAGAGGGATGTGTGTCATTGCTATTTCCATGATGCATTAAGTAAAAAATATAAATAAATAATATACACATTAAACTACAATCAGTAATTATCTTTTTTTTTTCTAGGCAGGAGAGAATATGAGTGCCAAAGACATTCACTACCTGAGTTGCACATTTCAAATAGGGGAAAAATGTGTGTATGCACACGCTTTTGTGTGGGCAGAGAGCAATACACAAACATATTTCAGAGAAATGGTAAAAATAAATAAATGTTTGATTTTTCTCTGAGATTGTCTCCCTTGGAAGCTTCCTATCTTCAGGATCACTCTACACTTCAGTGGTCTAGCCTGGAAATTCATTCTTTCCTTCTCAAGGGTTTATGTTCTAGTCAAAATGCTCCATTTCATGGGTAACAATACAACATACAGCTCCAATCCACCTACACAGAAGGAAAGATACTGATGAATTCTCTTCAAGGCCCCAATATTCTGGAAGGCAGGTTCAAAAGATTCATGAAAAGCAAAAGCAGAGGATTTTAGATCTCATACCAAAGAGGACGCTTAATACTTATTTTAAACCTTCTTTTCCCCCTGCTCCAAATGTGGACCCCATTGTTCAGGGCCAGCCCCATGACCACCTACTTCTCTTGCTTGTCCCATGGAGCATGAAGTTCCCCACAGGGGAGTGTCTTCCAAGAAACCAGCATATGGATTTGATTGTGGACTAGGTCAGGTCTCCTGGCAGTCTTCCAGGAAGGGGATGGGTGTTCAGTTGCCCAGAGACAAAGGTGTGTGGAGATTAAGGGGTTAGAACTCTGAAGGCAGAATGCCTCTGAATCCAGGTGGCTGGGGTTATGATGTAGGAATGTGAACCAGTTATCTGACTGCACGTGTTATATATTCTTCTGCAAAATGGAACAAACAATGAGACTTAGCTTATTGGTTTCTCTGAGGACAAAAAAACTAACAGGTGGAAAGTGGGCATGTGGAAATGAGCATGTACTCAGGGAGGCCGTGATCACACGTGGCAGCCGGGGTACCTGCAGGCACTTGCCAGGCCGCATCTCTTGGATACTGTAGGTGTTTCTCTCCAACCCCAGCTCTGCCTATTTCCTGCATCATTCATTGAAATTCTGAAACAAAGTCACCTACAACAACGTTATTGAACAGAAACTAGAAACTTAAGTCTGGTCAATAGTGAAAAATGTAAGAGAGTCATGGCGAACTTTAAATACTTATTGACTGGAAATAGACAAATATTTGGGAAAGATCTTATGAAACTTGACAGATCCCAAAGAGCTGAGGTTCTTTTGGGTCAGATAGCTATTTCTTGGCTTTGTTCTACTATTATGTGCCCCCCCCTCCTGTGTGTGTGTGTGTGTGTGTGTGTGTGTGTGTGTGTGTGTGTGTGTGTTTTCAGGTGTGCTTAAACCCAGGCCTCTTTTTAGACAAATATATAAGGGTCATGAAGTCTTCCATCCAGATTTCAGAGGCTGTTGCCGCCTGCAGCAAAGATACCACGGGAAAGAAATCGGAGGCAGACTGGGAATGAGCAGTTTCTTTATTCTTACTTCTTCTCTGCTTTCTTTTCTGTATTCTCTTCCAACTCCAACCACCCCTCTTGCCAGCCCTACCTGGTTAAATACTCTTCACCTTAACAAGTATACACGTGTCACAAGCTCAACTTACAAGTGCGTCACACAGTGTTCATGGGCACAGAAAGATTATTAGTTGATTACATTAAGGTCAGGAGAAAACAATTAAACGCCTCCTCTTTGGCTCTCAACCAGCCGCCATCTTAGCTACCCCCTCATTAAGGTTCTTACAAGAGGCAGACCTGGGAGGCCAGGCAAAGTGTTGCATGATCCCCGTGCCTGTGGGCTGCCCCAGAGAGACCAACGCTTGATGTTGTAAGGGTGAAGCTGAAGCTGGGACAGAGACCCCAGGAGGTAAGGGATGCCAGGAACGTGGGCTGTCAGCTGAGCCAAGCTGGGGCTTCACAGCCTGCCAGGCTAACAGAGAGTCCATGCACACTGGAAGCAAGCCCTGAGGAAATAACACCTCACAGCCAAAGTCCTGGTCACCGTAGGTGCACTCAGGGGGCTTGTTTGCCCAGCTGGGTCTTGGTCTTATTTTGGTCCCAGTCCTTCTTCTGTGCCCTACTCCTTCATTTTGAAATGGGAATGATTATTCTTTGCCACTGTATTTTGAATACATGAAACTGTTTTTGAGTTTTAAAGGGGATCACAACCAAGAGTTTATCTTGAGTTTGGAGGAGACTTGGACTTGGGCTGGACATTCGGAGAGTGCCAGAGCTGTGTAGACTATGAGAGTCTTGGAGATAGACTGAACGCATCTTGCTCTGTGAGAAGGCTATGAGCTATTTAGGAGACAGGGGAAGAATGCTGTGGTTTGGATGTGAGCTGTCCCCTAGAAGCTCCTGTTAATGTAAGAATATCCAGAGGTCAAAGAAGTAGATTGTGAGAGCTGTAATCTAATGAGCCCATCCTAGTTTGAATGAACTGACTAGGTATTAATTGTAGGAAGGTGGGACATGTTTGGAGGAGATGGGTCACTGGGGGTTGGCCCTGGAAGTGTTGTTCTCTGTTGCCGCCTGAAGCAACAATACCGCGGGGAAAGAATTTGGAGGCAGACTGGAAACGAGTAGGTTCTTTATTCTGCTTTCTCTTCTGACTTCTCTCTCCAACTCCAACAACAACCCCCCTCACAACTCCAACCCTACCTGGTTAAATACCCTTCACCTTAACAAGTATACACGTGTCACAAGCTCAACTTACAGGTGCGTTACACAGTGTTCACGGGCACAGAAAGATTCTTAGTTGATTACAATAAGGTCAGGAGAAAACAATTAAACGTCTCCTCTTTGGCTCTTAGTCAGCTGCCATCTTAGCTACCTCCTCATTAAGGCTCTTACAGTTCTCCCGTCTCTGCTTCCTAACCTACATCTGTTGATACCTTTCCTCCTCTAGGCCCTTCTCCCATAATATGTTGTCACACCTTGGACCTAGAGCAAGGGAACCAGTTATCTATGACCTCTGAAAATGTGACCCCCAAATAAACCTTTCCTTCTCTAAGTTGTTCTTGTCATATACTTTGTTCACAGTAAGACAAAAAAAAAAAAAAAAAAAAAAAAAAAGAAAAAAAAGAAGACTAAAGCAAGGGGATGGGTCCTTCGTTTTTTTTATTCTATTTGTTTTCCTTCCACTCATCTGGCTCTGATTTGGTTCCTCTGTTGCAACGATAGCCAACAGTCTCAGAACTCAGACCTTTGACAATTGGACTTTTCAGCCATTGGGATGAAGGATCTGAAGGACTTCTGGTAATCCCTGTTTATACCTCAGGAGTTGGCAGCATCTCTTTCACGGGGGCAGCCATCAGAGTTGGGCATAACAGAGGTTGCAATGTGTGTGTGTGAGAGAGAGAGACTGTGTTTGTCTGCTCTTCTCCCTTTTATAGCTGAAGTAACTTGGGGAATGCTGCACTAAAGATGCCATTGATGACAGAAGGATGAACATTTAAACAGCTATACTCTCTCTACGAAGTAATTTAGTATCAACTGTCATAATATTTTAATACATTTGTAATCTTTGGTCCAATGATCCAAACTATAGGACTATGAAAAGATAGGGGTTGGGGTTGTGGCTCAGCGGCAGAGCGTTCGCCTCGCACGTGCGCGGCCCGGGTTCGATCCTCAGCACCACGTAAACATAAATGCATTGCATTGTATACAACTAAAGTAAATAAATAAATATTTTAAAAAAGAAAAAGAAAAAATAGAGATTTGTGTATTTTCATTAATAAGGCCATTGTTAGTGAATTTTTTTTTTTTTTTTGGTACCGGGGGTTGAACTCAGGGGCACTCAACCACTGGGCCACGTCTCTAGCCCTTTTTTGTATTTTATTTAGAGACAGGGTTTTCACTGAGTTGCTAAGTGCCTCACCATTGCTGAGGCTGGCTTTGAACTTGTGATCCTCTTGCCTCAGCCTCCCAAGTGCTGGGATTATAGGCGTGTGCCTGGCGTTAATGATCTTAGTAATATAATATTATTATTAAGATCAATATAATAATATAATTATTCAGATCATTAATGCCACACCCGGTGTTAATGATCTTAATAATCTGTGTCATTGAGTACCTAAACTAATGGTCATTAATAGGTGATCACCAAAGAGTCATTAATGAAAAAGGGGTTAAGTAGAGAAGAGCCACATATGTGTTTCTTTTAGGCTATGCCATAAAATTTAATAACATTACTTTCTGTAGATGTAACTCCACACATATACGGATGTGTGCAAATATGTATAATATGCAGCCACACATATATGCACATATAATGAAAAAGAACAGATTATGAGAAAATCCACCAAACCCTTTTACTGATGGTCATCATCATCCCTGGGAAGTTGGGATAGGGGTATTTATTTTCATCTTCCTACTTTCCCATATTTTTCACATTTTATACACTATCTTTTATGAAAGACAATTCTTCCAAGTGTAGTAATAAGACAAAACACGAGAGTTATCAGGTGGAAATGCTCAGTCCAGAGGATTATTATACAATAAAATAAGTTGTAAAAGAGAAAGAACTGCAACTTCTGCTCATGACTGGAGAACACTTCTTCTTTTTAAATTTTTTTTTAGTTGTAGATGAACACATCTTTATTTTATTCATTTATTTTTATGTGGTGCTAAGGATCGAATCCAGTGCCCCACATGCGCTAAGCAGGTGCTCTACCACTGAGCCACAAGCCCAGCCCTGGAGAGCACTTCTGACAGTTATGAATGGAAAAAGGAATGGGAATTATTGCCAAAGTACATGACTCTCTTCCCAGTATCACTTATTAATGTTTTCCTTTTGAAGTTTCCTGAGTTGAGGGAGACCTGTGTTTTAGACCTTGGCCTCCATGGAAGACTCATCCTCTGGCAGCAACTGCATGGAAGAAGAGGACTGCAATTCAGAATCCAAATTCAACCTGAGTGGCTCTGTCAGCTATTTCCCCTTTGAGGACACCATTGCCTCGGAGAACATAAGACCCCGTGAAGACCTGACTTCCATGGCTTCTTCCACCTACTTACACACTCCTGTCCAAGGGGCATGGGGAGGAAAAGTGTAAGGAGACCCATGGGGAGACAAAATCAAATTCAGGACCACCCAGAGAAGCATGGCAAAGAATCCATGACCCTGGTCTTGGATACCTACCTGGATTCCGACCATGAAGACTCACTATATGAAAATTACCAGAGGATGGACAAGTGCCCACAAGAGAGGACAGAACAGACTCTCTGGGAACTGGATGATCTAATGCAAAAGCTTAAGGCATTTGTAAACAATCAGAAATATGACAAAGACAATGATGCTGTTTTCTCTGGGTCTCCTCAGGAGGAGGGTCTCCAGCCATCCAGCAGGATGTCTCCCCATAAATATCAGGTCAGTCATCAAAAATGTGAACTTTAGCTGGGTGCAGTGGCGCATGCCAGTAATCCCAGCAACTCAGGAGGCTGAAGCAGGAAGATTGCAAATTCAAGGCCAAACTTAGCAATTTAACAAGTCCCTAAGCAACTTAGCAAGACTCTTGTCTCTAAATAAAACTTGTTTAGAAAGGGACTGGGGATGTGGCTCAGTAGTTAAGTGCCCCTAGGTTTAATCCCTAGTACAAAAAAAAAAAAAAAAAAAAAAAAAAAAAAGAAAGAAAAAAGAAAAGAAAAAGAAGAAGAACATGAAAATTGTCAGACCTTGCCCAAGTGTAAACCACCAGAAAATGGAGACATCAACCAGTTTCTAGAAATGTCACCCAAGAACACAAACTCTCTGAGGTAAGCACAGAGCGGCCTCACTGCAGAGCAAGGGATAGGCCTGGTAGGGGTGCCAGGTTGGACAGCATGGAGTCAGTCATTCTACTGGCTGTGAAACAGAGGTGGACCCAAGTGTCTGAGGAGATGAGCAATGGGAGAAGGAGGACAGCAAGAAAAGGAGCTGGGGAAGAGGGGTAGGAAAAATGCCAAGAAGCACTGAGAGAGACAAGAGAGGGGAGGAACAAAGAAAAGGACTAATGATAATGCAAAAAACAAACAAACAAACCTGTGTGTGTGTGTTTAATGATTAATGGCTACTGAACCTTTGCATTTATTATTGGGCTATTTTTGGTAAGAAAAATAAATTAGATGTCCAAAAATGAGTAAATATTGAGTCCATTGCTGCTGACATTACACGTATCTAACTCATCATCTTTCTCTTGGCACATGATAAGCCAGGAGACCAGCACTGCAGAGACCTCCTCAGTCTCATCAGGGCAGTCAAAGGAGGTGGACACGCCTTCCTACATAGAAACCACATCCTGTCTGAATTTCAGGTTGGTCTTCCACTGGCTCAAGAAGTGGGTGGTCTCTTCTCTACCAAGGAGAAAACACCCTGGGAAGGCCAACAAGGGGCCTAGTCTGCTGGCACCAAAGAAATGATGTTTTCCTTAGAGGCAAGAGAATCCAATCTCAAGAATCCCTTGACAGGACACCCTATAAACCAGATTTTTAAACATTTTGACATCCAGTATTGAACAGTCCCTACGGTTTTAGGATTTTCCAATAAACAGAGCAAATGTTTTTGTTTTCCATGTCTTCTTCCTCTTCCATGATAACATCTGAGCCCAGGTTGAAAGTACATATGTTGTCTGGGAGACTGAAATAGATTCTCAGGACATTTTAGGGAGCATTATGCTTCCTAAACAGAAGGTATTTCTTTCTCTCTCTCTCAATTTAATCTATTATTTCATGCATTTTATCCTCTTTTTACCATTAACTCATACCTTCACAGTCAGAAGGTGTAAGCTGCCTGGTACCGAAAACTGGGAGGAAAACTCTCGGAGGCAGAGTAAAGCTTTTACTACTTTTACTTCTACTTTCTTAGAGAGAGCTTAGAGAGGGAAAGAAAGATTTTTAGAGAGAAAGATTCTTTTTCTTCTTGTCTTCTTTAGCTTAGAGAGAAAGAAAGATAGATAGAGCTTAGCTTAGAGAAAGATTATTTTTTAGAGCTTCTTCTTTCTTCTTGCTTCTTTCTTCTGTCTTCTGTCTTCCTCGGGAGCCTCGGCCTAACTCTGACCAGCCCTCGGGAGCCTCGGCCTAACTCTGACCAGCCATTACTTCTTCTATCTGGTTTCTCTTCTGTAACCACTCTGCCTACGTTCTGGCCGCTCTGATTCTTCTGACCGACCGACAGAGCTACTGCACGACTGACTGATGAATTCTCCGTTCTCCTAACTCGGACCGCTTTCACCCGGTTATATACCTTCAGCTTTGCGGGTGCCTACAGGTGCGTCACATACATATCAGGTGGAACTTATGGCTTCCAGCTAGCTGCAACAGCCCTTCCTAATTAGGGCTCCTTCAAGAAGGCAGCAAAACACCTGTGCCTCCCACATGGCAGGATGGTATTGGTGGAACTTCTGGGTCTTGAGCAAGTGGCAGTGGGCAGTGAGTCACTGGGAAGTCCATTTCAATCAATGGTGTTCAGACACTCACAAAGCAGTTCTGATCATCCCGGGGAACTAGATTGGTTCTAGCATGTTATTTTAAAATGTTCTGGCATGTTGGTTGGTTCTAGCAAGTTGGCTGGCATAAGTGGCCCATGGAGGAAGAAGCTGAGGGCTGGAAATGCTGCTTCACCACCCTAAGCCTGGCTGTCTTCATTCATACGAGGAGGGAGATGGTACCACAGACCTCACGGGGTTTTGGAGAGGATGAGTGAGATAAAGCAAGCATTTGATAAATACTGTGCTCATGGTGGTGGTCATGTTCCTGAGGATCTCCCAGGAAGACTTCATTCAAGATGTACCCAAGAGAGGGAGTTGGAGTTAACACTCATTGATCTATTTCCTGTACTGAAGCCAATTTACCAAAACTTAAGGTTTTCAGCAGATCTTGATTTAACCAAGTCCTCTTTCAACCCACTGCACTGTGCTCTCTGAAATTCCTTTGCAAGTGTCATTAATATTGTCCCTACAGGTCAACTTCTTTGAGGATGGCTGGACTCATACTTCTTGCTGATTCTTCCTGTGCTGCCAATTCACCTCCCTCAGCTTCTACTACCACCCTGTGTGACCTTCATTGTTCACATGATAAGCACATGTTTATTCTCAAAGGCCTTCCTTTCCTCAATTTCAACCTCCTTATCTTCTTCCTTCCTCCTTTCCCCAAACATTGAGCATATACAAATGTCTGAAACCTTACTACCTTAACATACCAAAAGAAGATGTCATACCAAAAAAGATGTCCGGCTTTTCGGGCTCAGGGACTTCTTCTTTTTCTTCTTCTTTTTTAAAAAATATTTATTTATTTGCTTTAGTTGTACACAATGCGTTTATTTGTGCATGGTGCTGAGATCGAACCCGGGCTGCACATGTGCTAGGCGAGCACTCTACCTCTGAGCCACAACCCCAGCCCTCAGGGACTTCTTTTTAAAAGTTGAAACCACGTAAATATATGGCTACAAAGGGCTGTGAATTATAGACATATAATCATGACCATAAACAGTTGTGAGTGAGAGTAGTAGGAGGTATACAAAGGATACTGAAGAAGAATAATTCAGCACAGGAAGGGTAACTTTCAACATTTTCATCCATGAGGCTCTCTGAGGTAGATATATAGTAGTTTGAGGTGGAGAACTTTTTTAAAAAAAAATATTTGATTTAGTTATACACATGTAATTTTTTTTTTAACATGGTGTTGAGGATCAAACCTGGGCTGCGCACATTCTAGGTAAGTGCTCTACCACTGAGCCACAACCCCAGCCAGAGGTGGAGAACTTTAAACTGCCAGTTACATGGTAGTGGAGGTGAGATCGTGGCTGGCTTATCATGCATGTGAGAGACATCAGACAACAGAGAGGAAAGGGGAAAAAATCAAAGAACAGGGCCCTTTGACCAATACAGTGCATGTCCAAGGTCACACATGAGTCTCTTCACAGTCAGACTTGTCTCTTCTCCACCTCTCAGAGAACTCCATCCCATGTCACTAGCTCACTCCAACACCCTTCTCCCCCTCTGTCTGCCTAGAACTTCAACAGGCACCTGGTGGGATTTTTTTTTCAATAGTTTTAAAAAATACAAAAAATATTCTAAGAGGGAACTAAGAGAGTTCAAAAGTTTGCCTGGATTAGGTGTTGGGGCACTATCTGATTTGGTCAGAGGTACATTGAACCTAAGAATAGAAAATAAAAGAAGAAAGGCTATATGCCTTATATGTTGGGCAACTATTAAAAACCTGGCACTGAGTTTTCACTTAAATTTATTACTTAAAGGCAAGTAATAAGTTTACATTTATTTATGATAGAGGTAACTGGCTCTATCATGCAAGAGTTTGGCCACAGACCTTGGGGAATTTAACAAAAGCTATGATGAAGGTTCTACCTGAAATGCCTAGAAGAAAGGATGGCTTTAAAGATTCAACAATTGAATGAGACAATTTAAACACAGGCCATTTTTAAAGACTTCATTCTGTTAGTTGTGATACAAGGGTAATGAGTATTTTTAACCTACACCTAGGAGGAGTTAGCACTTGAAGGACTAATCAAAAGTACATATAAACAAAAAACCCGAATCAGCCACAATGTTTCTCTCCCATGAACACCAGAGAGTTGTCATTTAACATAGTATCTGCAACAAATGATTTTTCATTGATAAAGTGATGCTTATAAAGGCCTGTGATTACTGTAAGGATAGTCCAACACCCATATAAGATGAAAAAGAGACTCTATCCTGCTCAGCTATCTAAAGTTTTCAAAATTGTCCCGTTAAACCCTAAGTTCCACATTATTGATGTACAGCATGGTGACTACACTAACTAATATCTTATACTGTAACCTTGCTAAGACAGTAGGCCTTAGGTGTTCTTAATATGCACACACACAAATATCAACTATGTAAGGTGAGAAAGGTGTTAATTGATTATGTTAAGTATTTCACAGTGTATACTAAAATAAATCATCACATCACATGCCATAATTGTACAATTTCTGTCAATTATACCTCAATAAAATTCGAGAGGGGATGGTGTCCTTGATTGGCTCTCAAAGAGTCCAGTTTCTAGCTGCTTTGGAGGAAACTTTGTCATTTGATCCCACAAAATTTGGCCAAATCCTGAAACCTAGCCAAATCCTGGTACTAGAATTATCTTTGCCTTTGCTTCTAAGGAAAATTCCTTTCTTTGAGAGTGCTATGGGAATGCACCACAGGGCACAGTTTGGGACTTTCTAGAGCAGCTCTGTCCAGTAGGACTTTTGGAGATGATGGGAACTTTCATCTGTGCTAATAAAGGAGCCACTAGTGCCATGCTTGCTGCTCATTTGAAAAGTGGCAATGTAACTCAATAACCAGGTCTTTCATTTAACTCAGTTTTACCTTTAGTAGCCATGTGGCAGGTGGCTGATGGTGGTGCACACAGCACAGTTCTGTACTTTTCAGAGCAAGACCTTACAGTGTGTTTGTGGCTTCTTGCTATTCAATGCCTGTACATGTGGCAGAATTTGATCTGAGCCTTGCTTTCAGGGCAATGCTAGGTGATGAGGCTATGGAAGGGGAGACCTAGAGTTCTCATCTACTGGCTTTGCTGACAAACCACTATGGACACAGGAAGCAAAAACAGGCCATGCGGAAACAGAGTAACAACAGACAACTCTAGAGAGCCTCTGGGTTCTAGAGGCCCATCTGGGTTTGCCCAATTGTACAACTTAATATTAGAAAGAAGATCCACAACTCAGAGAGTTTTTGTCATGAAATTAAGTGACCAAACACAGAAAAGCATGTAGCTGAGTGTGTGGCATTTGGTACAAGCTTGGTAACATTGAACTGTGCCTACACCAAAATGCTTTATTTCATTTCCTCTTCCCCTTAATTAACCACTAAGACTTTGATAAGCTCCTGTCTGTTTGGGAATGAACATATAAAAAGGGCATAAGAAACTGTACCACTCCACTCTTCAATCCCCCACACCCCAGAACACTACAAATATTGCCACTAAGAATTCGGTTTAGAAGGAGGTTCTTGTCACAATAATCCTTATAAAACAAGTTATAAAGGTGACTAACCTTTTTAAAAAAGCATCACTGTTAGTCCATTTACATTGGTTCTTTTTGTTCCGCCTAAATGTTTTTATTGGTAAAATACAAATAAAATTGGCCACCTTATCCATTTTTAAGTGCACAATTCAGAAGTATTAAGGAAATTCATAAACAGTATGTTGCCAAAAGTAAAGCAATATATTAATGTGAAATAGCCTTAAAACCTATGAAAAGAAAACATCAAATTGAGAATAGTGCTCATGGGGAAATGGGAAAATAAGGGATCAGCACACTGGGAAAGCAAAGGCCTAAGTTTATATGTAATATTTCATTTTTTAAAAAAATAATGTATCAACTAGGACAAAATGTTAAGGCCTGACAAACTGAGTTGTAATACATGAATGTTTATTATATATCATTTTCTGTGCTTTGTTGTATTCATTTTTTACATTTTTATTTTGAGCTCAGTTTATACGTTAGAGAAGCTGTAAGCATACTGACAGGTATCCATATATCCCTTAGTCTACTGCTTCAATGTTCACATTTAAAAACATTTTTTTAGTTGTAAGTGCACACAATACCTTTATTTTATTTATTTATTTTTATGTGGTGCTGAGGATTGAACCCAGAGCCTCACATGTGCTAGGCAAGTGCTCCACCACTGTGCCCCAGTCCCAGCCCCCAATGTTGACGTCTTACACAACTAGCACAATGAGTGGACCATGATGTTAAACTTGGAGCAATGCCATTAACTAAGATAAAGACAGGCCTGGAATTGCCCCAGTTCTTCCACTAATGTCTTCTTTCTACTGTACAATTTCCTTAGAAACACAAGTTGCACTTAATTATACTTTCTCCTTAGTCACCTGAAGTCTGTGACAGAACCTCAATCCTACCTTACCTTTCATGACCTGACAATGATCAGTTACTGTATCAAATGTGTCCCCACAGTTGGAGCTGTTTCATATTTATCATAATTAAGGTAATATAATGGACATTAGCAGGAATAATTTGGAAGCTTTGTTGTGCCTTCCCTGAATTATCTGACAGGTTCAGGATGACTTTTAAAATA